>OX467715.1:2792888-4189332 GCA_950111635.1 Agelastica alni
TCCCCTTTTGTTTTTCATGAATAATAATCATATTTTTTAAAGCAAAAATTTAAAAATTGGCACACACCTTGCCCATGGACAATAGTTAAAGCAGCCCATGAGCCCCAATCGAGAATAATACTAAAGCTTACAAAATAACAAAATAAACTTTATTTTCAAGTTAAACACTAAAAAAAAATCAGTGGTCTGGGTGCGACCCGAGAGGTCCGCACGACTAACTTTCCAGTGGAAAGAATGAAAAAATACCATATGTTTTGTTGTTATTATTAAAAATATTGTCATCATAGTTTTCATACAAATATAAATTCAGGTAGTTTACCATTTTTAACAGTTTTTTGATTCTTCATAAAAAACAGTTTAACCGATTTTGCTGAAAATCTAATCAGTTCTAAGTTGCGTAATTATGCGTCGAATGCAATTGGTCCTACGTCGATATCATTTTTTGTTCTCGAGATAATCGAGACTAAAAATAATTCCGAACACACATACGAACATACGAACACACACACGTCCACTTAAAAACTATTGTCTTCGACTCTGGGGATCTTGAAATGTGGAGATATGTCAAAATTCGAGATTCGCAAAATCGGACCCATTACTATAACTTCCACTGGGAAATAATAATTCACGATATTGTACCTGTTAGAATATAGAATCAAACAATATTGAAAAAATTATCTGCAATAGTCACATATTAAATAGAGGGCCCATATGAGAACCTTCTCCTTTACTTATTGTAGAATATAAATGGAGATATTCGTCCACTGAGTACGGTTCTAGCTCTAGAAGCATAGGGATAGGCGGTTTTTTATTTTATTAAAATGAATATTAAAATTATCTGCAATCATCAGCTTCTTAGTCGCTATCTCGTATTCGAGAATCGTGCTTTCAAGAGTTGCTCTCCACAATATGTCTACATTCCTCTCTATTCTCTGCCATCCTGAATGTGCAGGCTAGACTTTGTCCCGTGATGTTAGTGATGAGGTCCGTATATCTAGTGGGGGACCTACCTCGGGGTCTTTTTCCGGCTACCATGCCCTCAACGGTTAGTCTTTTAAGGCCGTTTCCTCGTACTACGTGGACAAAAAAATTAGCGATGTTTTCAGCTACTATTGTTCTTAGTATCTTTTTGGGTTTTATTTCTTGAAGTATTGATTTATTGGTTCTTCTTTGTGTCCAAGAGATTCCCAGCATTCTACGCCAACAGAACATTTCCAGGGCGTCAATTTTCTTTTTTTCCGTTACTTTAAGCGACCAGCATTCTGACCCATAGAGAAAATTAAGAAGACCAGGCTCCTTACCAGTCTTATTTTTATGGCCAAAGAGATTTCATAACTTCTCCATATGTTTGTTAGTTTAGTCATAGCTTCCTTTGCTATGGAGCTTCTCCCTTTGATCTCTTCACTGGCTCCGCCCTCGTTGGAAATGAGTGAACCTAGATAAATGAAAGTGTTAACTGTGTCGATGTTATTTATTTTCTTTATTTCTGGTCTATTGTTGTTAGCTCGGTCAACTATCATAATTTTGGTTTTCTTTTAATTTATTCTCAAACCAATCTCCTTGCTGAAATGCTCTATTCGCCTGATGCCGCAATTGCTGTAGTCATCAGCGTAGCGAAGGTTGTTGATATTTTTGCCGCCCAGAGTTATTCCTCCAGTCCAGTCTTCCAGAGCTCTCCTCATGACCCATTCGCCATAGATGTTGAACAAGAGAGGACTCAGTATGCATCCTTGCCTGACACCCTTTTCTACCTGGAATGGGTCTGTCAGCTCGTTTTCCACTCTTACGTACGTTCTGTTATTTTCATAGAGACTCTTGATGAGAGAGGGTAGATCTATCGTGTGGGCCGCGGACGAGGGGAGGGATTATAAAAAGGAGATGATTGTGGACCCATTTTTTGAAAAGTTGCAAGTCATAGTTCTCTGGAAAAATTGATTTTGGAAGCTTGTTTCATTCCGTAGCAACCCTGTAAAAGAATGATTCTTGATGGAGATTGGTCCTTGTAGTGTCAATCTTGGAAGTAAATGGGTGCGAGAAATACTCCAGTAAAGGTCGGATTTGAGCCTTGTACGTCGTCAACAGTTGATCAGAAGTAAAAAACTTTCTAGCTTTCCACGGAAAACCTAGCCTCTGGCTTGCATCACTTTGCGATGTTAGCAACATGGTCATGCCAAGACATATTATTAGACACCGTGACTTCCAAAATCGAGATGAAGGGACTTGATTCAAGGGTAATTCCGGACATTAAGATGGAATGATTTGAGGAATTCACTTTCTTGGAAAACGTGGCGCTTTGTGTTTTTTGGGCGTTGAACTCAACAAGATTGTTGTTTTCCCACTCGATGATTGCTTCAAGATCTCTATTAATGGAGTCAACCTGTTCCTGCCTGAGTCTACTTGTATTATAATAAAGATAAATATTAGCCAAAATCATTCATAAGCTATTAAATAAAACACCCTGTAACTCAGACAGGAGACATATTTTATCTAAGTGAATTGGGTTGAATCTTATTAATTTGAACCCGAGAATCTCCAGTTTAATTATTTTTCATTATTAATGATACACCCATAGGCGTAGCAATAGATTTTTAGGTTTTCTACGACTGGAAAGTTTGAAAGTCCTGGCATTTTATTACTCTATTTTAGTTTTTATTATTTAATTTTGAAACAAAACAAAATTAAATCTGTCATAAGATACGGAATAATTTTTTGGGACTCTAATAAGAATATAGAGAGAATATTTGTTATTAAATATCAATGTATTTGTTTAAGAATCGTGAACTTTTTAATTCAAATACCACAGAACTCGAATATAACACTAGGAGGCACGACCTCATTTATCCATATCATACATTAAAACTATCCGAAAAATCTCCATATTATATGCCAATGAAATTTTGCAACAAATTACCAGACGTTCTGCTAGTAACAATCAATTTAAAAAAACCATCAAAAAGATACTTGTAGTTTTAGAACCCTATTGTATTGAGGATCTTTTAATAAATCAGTTCTGAAATATCATTGTGTGTGACGTCATTTTATTACATGTAGCATTTTTTAAAATAAACATTATTATTATTATCAAAATCATACGATTTTTCTTCGCAAAAGTTTGTAAACTGCCTCCATATGCTTGACTTGGATTTCTTAGTATTCGCGGGGGTGTTAACTGGTGAATCTCCTGACGAATACTTTCTTTACTTTCTTGACCGAAGCGAAACATTTATTTTCACGTCGTGCTGCTTGACAGATTCGGAACTCAAGTACATTTTAGCTTAAGGTTTTACCCAGTTGCCATGGTAACTAAACAATTAAGTCAATCAAAACATTCTATGTTTTGCTAGTGTCTTGTCGAAGAAAAAAAATTGGCATTGGCAATTAATTCTTAAATTATTTAATTTTTAAAAACATTTTCTTACCGAATACCACACGAGGTTAAATTATTTAGCGAAATTTTTTCTCGCTCATGAATATTTTTAAAAAATTATTGATGTACCGGAAAAATTTTCCGGAAATAATTTAACCTTTAGCGGTATTACAAGTGAAAATTCTGACGTAACAAAGAGAATCCGAAATTTGGGCACTTTCCTCTACTATCTTTGGACCAGTCAGACAGAAAATGTCATCGACTGCGCGTACAGAAAACGTAAAAATATAGCGAATACGATCAAAAGTACACTTTCGAATTTCCAAGAGCAAGTGCATTCTCTACGCGGCCTTAAGGCATTGTTACACAATATTAATTGCCTCGATGAGATTTTGTTCCCGATGTTTTTTCCAAGGGGAAAGATCCACTCGAGGCGTGGTTGGATTTCGATTGGTCGCAACGCTCGAGTAGAGACAAATGCTTCTTCGGACGGGCGTCACCGCCCCGGCGAGTAGGCGTGAACGGCGCGACAGTCGCGCTGGTAGCTAGCGCCGCGCGCGACTCTTTCTCGCATTAACGATACTGGTAAGGTACAGGTGATGGGATGCTGTTCAGTAACTGTGCGACCGTCGACCTTGCGGCAACTGAGGATGACGCGCGATCGGTAAATGATACACGTAAACGTTGCAGAAAGGTCAGTTGTTTTTTGTTTACAACTTTCTTTTTCTGGTTTCTATGGATTATGATGCAGTGGCCAATAATGTAATTGTAGGTAAAATGTTTTTTATATGGAAAAGGCTGGGCTAAGGTGAAGGGTTCGGTTCGGAGAAACATTGCTTTTCTGGCTTTTTTTTTAAGAATTTTGCAAAATATGAACGTTTGTTTGTTTACTACAAGATGTCACGTTGATAAAATAAAAAGACGGGACCATTCGGAAGTTATGATTGCTGGATCAACATTTATGGCGCCCAAACTATGATACATTTTATATTATTTAGCGCTCTATGCAACAAATTAAAATCATCATTATCACCAACAAAGATCCATAGTAACAAAATGAACAAAAAAATTGGAAAATTTATAGACATTAGATAAAATAACCAAAAACTTATCAAATAATTTTGAAAGTACAATTTAAAAAAATTAAATGACATTTTTAAAACTTTAGCAATTCAAAATGCAAAAATTTTATTAGTCGATAAGAACAGTAACCCACGTCAAAATATTTAAAAATTATTTTAATTATCATTTATTTCATAAAGAAAATCTGATAAAATTATAGTTTTAATGTAAACATTCCCATAAGCGATATAAAATTCTTTTAAAATTTGTAGAATCAACGTTAAACAACATGAAGTTGTAAATTTCTACTAGCAATGGTAACCCACGTCTACATAATTAAATCAAAGAAAAAAAAAGTTAAAATTCAGAACCAAATTTATTATTTAATTCTAAAATTTTTGATGCATGGAATGTTTTTTATTTGGATGAATCGAAAACATTTAATAGCCGATAAGAACAGTAACCCAAATTTACATAATTTTTATAAATTTCCAAAATGACCTCAAAATTCAACAAAATTGGGAATCTATAGGGTTTACTTTAATGGGAAATAGGAACTGCAATCCACATTTGCATGGTTTTTCAACTGAATATAAACATATTTGCTGATTTTAATATTTAAATATTCCTTGAAATGAATTTAAATTTTTTTTAAATATTTCTAAGGAAGAATGATAATAAACTCAGTGCTACATTAAACACTCAATTCTAACATTTTAAATATAAGAAAATGATGTTTAGAATCTACAATGCGATCTTTTTTTAAGAATTTTATTTGGATAAACCGAAAACATCCAATAGCTGATGAGAACAGTAACCCAAATTTACATAATTTTTTTAAATTTCCAGAATGACCTTAAAAGACAATGAAATGGGAAATCTATAGGGTTAACTTTAATGGAAAATAAAAACAGCAATCCACATATGGATAATTTATTAAAGAACATAAATATAATTGCATATTTAAATATTTCTTGAAAGCAATTTTACTTTTATTTTATGTTTTTATGGAGGAATAATAATAAATTCAGTGCTTGATTAAACATTCATTTCTAATATTTTTGACAGAACAAAATGATGTTTAGAATCTATAATGCGAACTTTATTTCATGGTTTTAATTTGGATAAACCGAAAACATCCAATAGCTGATGAGAACAGTAACCCAAATTTACATAATTTTTTTAAATTTCCAAAATGACCTTAAAATACAATAAAATCGGGAATCTATAGTGTTAACTTTAATGGAAAATGAGAGCTGCAATCCCACCTGCATAATTTTTAAAAAATATAAAAGGAATGGCTAATTTTAATATTTAAATATTTCTTGAAAGCAATTTTACTTTTATTTTATGTTTTTATGAAAAAATAATAATAAATTCAGTGCCCAATTGAACATCCAATAGCTGATGAGAACAGTAACCCAAATTTACATAATTTTTTTAAATTTCCTGAATGACCATAAATTACAATAAAATGTGGAATCTATAGGGTTAACTTTAATTGGAAATAAGAACAGCAATCAACATATGGATAATTTTTTAAAGAATATAAATATAAATGCTTATTTTAATATTTTAATGTTTCTTGAAATTAATTTTACTTTTTTTTATGTTTTTATAGATGAATAATAATATATTCAGTGCTCGATTACACATTCAATTTAAATTTTTTTTACAGAACAAAATGACGTTTAGAATCTACAATGCGATCTTTATTTCATGATTTTTATTTGTAAAACCAAAAACATCCAATGGCTGATAAGAACAGTAACCTAAAATTGGATTATTTTTTAAATTTCCTGAATGACCTTAAAAAACAATAAAATTAGGAATCTATAGGGTTTATTTTATTGAGAAATGGGAACTGCAATCTACATCTGCATAATTTTTTAAAGATTATAAACATAATTGACAATTTTAATATATCTTGAAATTAATTTTAATTTTTTTTTCATGTTTTTATGGAGGAATAAAAATAAATTCAGTGCTCAATTATACATTCCATTTAAACTTTTTTGACAGAAGAAAATTATGTTTAGAATCTACAATGCCAACTTTATTTCATGGTTTTAATTTAAATACATCAAAAACATCCAATAGCTGATGAGAACGGTAACCCAAATTTAGATTATTTTTTTAAATTTCCAGAATGACCTTAAAAAACAATAAAATTGGATAGGGTAAAATTTAATGGGAAATGAGAACTGCAATCTACATCTGCATAATTTTTAAAGAATATAAACATAATTGCTAATTTTAATATTTAAATATTTTTTTTAAATGTTTTTATGCAAAAATAATAATAGATTCAGTGCTAAATTAAACAAACGTTTTTGACACATAAAAATGATATTTAATATCTAAAATTCTATCGTTTCTTCATGTTATTTGGATAAAAAGAAAAAATTTTAATAGCCTACAAGAACAAATTTACAATTTTTTTTAATTGTCGAAATGGATTTAAATTGACAATGACCGGTTACCCAACAATTTGAAAACTTTATCCGCAGGCAGATTTAGAAAATTCTTATTTGATCTACTCAAAAACGAACTTGTAAACTTTGCAGTCTAGTTACTTCTACTTGAGTTACCCAATATATTTTTTGTTGTTATCGCGTTTTCTTTATTTAATATTTATCCTAGGGTTGAATGAAAGAGCGACTATTTTCATAAAAAAAAAAATGTATCTTATGAGGTGTATGTATCTTTTAAAAATATCATTTGTTCTTTTTGAATAAACTGTTGATCTATTAAAAAAATATTTTTGAGATCCCTATTTATTATTATATTGAGTAATATGTCAATTAGAGAATTGCACAATTGTCAGTAACACCTTCTTCTTCAGCATAAAACGTTCTTCAAGGGACCTCAGTTGGTTAGTAGTTTTCAAGTAATTATCGGTTATCAATAAAATCCCGATTTATATTATCATTTAAAATGCCAAATTAGAACTGAAAATTTGATTTATTATAAATAAAAACCAATCAACAAAGTGCTGTTGTTCCGTGAAATGTCCCTTCACTACTGTCATCGTAATAGTAGATGAGGTGTGTATAAAAAGCTATCAAATTAAATTTCCCCGTGTTCAAAACAAATCGACCAATGAGCAACTGAAAGTGTAGCACAAATAGAAGTTCTTGACACCAATGCAGATGACGACATCTGTCGCCATAAACTGGAATTTGAATTTTATGATCGCATTTTATTATTTACTATACCTTAAGCCGTTCAAGATATATTTTTGACTTGCAACGTATGCTGCATCCTAGGCAATTATCCATACACCTTTTACGATCATTATAATGGAATAGAAGATAAGTTATGGACCATATAATACCAATCTTATTTGTTGATAAGTCGCTTCGCAAGAAATATGAATAGCAATTCGAATTTAAGTAATCGAGACAGTCACTGCGAGTTTCAATAATGCCAACGTATGCAATCTTGCCATAACATTAAATCTTTATTAAATCTGCAAGCTCCAAGACGTCGATGATTAACATTTTCGCCTATTCTCAAGATTTCACAAAACGTATAATACGAGGGCAGTTTAATAAGTCAGTGACTTTTTGAATTTCCCGCGCAGTTATTCCAAATGCAACAGTGCTGCCGTCAACTATAATCTATCAGTGGGCAACTTTCTAATTTTGAGCAAGCTACGTCGTGCAGTTGGTGTTTAATAGCCGTTCAAAGCAGACAACCTCGTGAATTTTTACGAAAATGGAAAAAAGTGAATTTCGTGTGCTGATTAAGCATTACTTTTTACGTAAAAAATCCATCACTGAAACTAAGGAAAGACTACGGGGACTCGGCACCATCAATTTCAATGGTTAAGAAGTGGTTTACAGAGTTCCGTTGTGGTCGCGTACCAGCACTAGTGACGCCGAACGTCCAGGTCGCCCAAATAAAGTAATCACGCCGGAAATCGTCGATAAAATCCATGAAATGATATTGGATGATCGGAGAATGAAAGTGCGTGAGTTGGCTCATGCTGTAGGTGTATCTCAACTGAACGGGTACATCATATTTTACACGAATATTTGGACATGAAAAAACTCTCTGCGAGATGGGTGCCGCGATTGCTCACACTCGACCATAAGCGCAATCGTGTGACCACTTCAAAAGAGTGTTTAGCGATGTTCAGCCGTAATCCGGACGAATTTTTGCGCCGTTTTGTTATTGTGGATGAAACATGGATCCATCACAACACGCCAGAGACCAAGGAACAATCGAAACAGTGGGTTGCTCGGGGTGAACGTGGACCAAAGAAGGCGAAACAGAGTCGTCTGTCAGCCAACAAGGTCATGGTCACAGTTTTTTGGGATGTACGCGGTGTCATTCACATCGATTACCTCAAGAAAGTTAAAACGATCACCGGCGAATATTATTCAAAGGTTTTGAACAGATTCGACGTTGATTTGAAGCAAAAACGGCCGCATTTGGCTAAGAAGAAGAAAGTGCTGTTCCATCAAGACAATGCACGTGTGCACACTTGTCTAGTCACGATGGCCAAAATCCACGAATTGGGATACGAACTGCTAACCCATCCATCATATTCTCCAGATTTAGCCCACTGCGACTATTTTCTGTTTCCAAACCTAAAGAAATGGCTGTGCGGTAAGAGATTTGAGTCGAATGAAGAAGTCATTACCGAAACAAAAGGTGATTATGTAGAAAAATAAAATGTTTATTTGCGGAAAAAAATTTGTTTTATTCAAAAAGTCACTGACTTATCAAACCACCCTCGTAGATGGTGATTTGGATATTTGACACAACAGGAACCAACAATCTTGTTTAGTTCAACGCCCAAAAAACACAAAGTGCCACGTTTTCCAACAAAGTGAATTCCTCAAATCATCCCATCACAATGTCCGGAAATACCCTTGAACCAAGTCCCTCCATATCGATTTTGGGAGTCACGGTGTCCAATAATATGTCTTGGCATGACCATGCTGCTAACATCGCAAAGTCGGCAAGCCAGAGGCTAGGTTTGCTGTGGAAAGCCAGAAAGTTTTTTACTCCTGATCAACTGTTGACGACGTACAAGGCTCAAATCCGACATCTACTGGAGTATTGCTCGCACATTTGGGGTTCAGCACCAAGGCATTCTCTTCGTCTTCTAGATTCCATTCAGAAAAGAGCCATTCGCTTGATAAACAGCTCAACTCTCACAGATACCCTTCACCCTCTAGAACATATAGAAGAAGAGTTGCAGACCAGTCATTGCTTTATTGATATTTCCATGGTAGATGCTCTAGAGAAATAAAAACTCTTGTACCACCATTGGCCACATTCGGCCGAAGAACTCGGCACGCTGATCAGTCTCACACATTTACTCTCAAGCTTGACACTACAAGGACCAATCTTCATTAAGAATCCTTCTTTTACAGGGCTGCTACGGAATGGAATAAGCTTCCAAAATCAGTTTTCCAGAGAACTATGACCTGCAACTTTTTAAAAAGCGTGTCCACAATCATTTCCTTTTTATAATCCCTTCCCCTTCTAATAGTCGCAGTGCGGGCCGTCCGCGGCCTACACGATAGGTCTACCCTTTTTGCGACTATTTTCATAAAAAAAAAAAAAAGCTGCGAGACGCAGAAGAACTAAATTTGGGCTTTGTCGTTAAAACAGTGTTTTATTGTTGAAATACTTGCGATAATTTTCCAACGAAATATTACCGTTTCAGTATGGTTGAGATGAATCGTATTTCATTTTATAACTTCTATAAACGTCTCGGCAGCCCACATGAACCCTATCAAAAGCGAGGAGTAATGCGAGTAATGCTGGTTACCATAAATTTCTTCTTTGATATCATTTCTTGTTTGTTTTCGGATGTTTTTGAAATAATATGATGTTTACGACTGATTTATGGATATGATTAAAAGTTTATTATTAGTTCTGCACATCGTAAAACCGTTCGTAAGGACAATGTGAAATTAACGGTTCAAAACTGCATAGAAATGAGTCAGGATAAAAAAAAGACGTACATCAATAAAATAAAAAGACACGCGTTCCATTGTCGCGCTAAATTATAGTTTCTCTGTTATTTGCAATTTTATTAATACGTCAAAATGGCATTTTCTTTTGTTCCTGTTAATGGCAATATTACGAAGCTCTAGGAAGAATTGTATCCTGACTATTACCACGCACATCACAATCAGGATGTTGTCGGTTTTACTCTGAAGGATGAGGTATTGGAACTCATAAAGTTTCATCGTAAACTTTATTATTTTCAAAATTGATGATCTACGAGAGTCTACACACTTTGTAAGTCTACACACTTATCCCATCTCCTAATAGTACTCGGCGTCTTTCTCTGCAAAATAATTGTTTAATAATTGTTTATTAGAACACGTGTAACAGGAGCAACGCGACATCCAACGAGCGGACAGCTTTCTCATGCCTAATTCTTGATTCAATATATGACAAATGCGTTTTTTGGACATATTCATAGCCTCTGCTTTCTCTTTCATTTTAATTCGACGGTCTTTTAGCACCATTTGGTGAACTTTAGCAATGTTATCGTCAGTTGTTGCAGTTTTTGGACGGTTCCGAACGTTCATCGTCTTCCAAGCTGGTACAGCCACGTTAAGATTTAGCTGCCCAAAATTTCACGGTGGTAAATGATGGTGTAAAGTCCCTGTTTACAACGTCCAACCCATATTTGATTTGAGTAGGAGTAATGCCTTTCAAAAACAAATATTTAACAACAGCTCGATACTCGATATTCAAACGATTCTCAGACAACAACTGCGCGTCCAAAATGGTTGAAATTTTGGTTCTGCCATCTTTTCAGATGGCCCTCGTAATACCGAATCTTCTCTTAGAATAATCTCTCCTTGTTGATTAGGCATAAAGCTTACATTTTTATCAGTGTGTAATTTTTTGTAGTTGTTATGTCTTCATATTATCCTGCTGAAGATTGTATTTGGTCTTAGAAAACTTCGTCCGAAGCTTTACAATCGATTCGTTATCCAGGCGAAAAATATCTTCCAATAATTACTGTATCATTTAACCCTTCAGACGCGTGTCTACTGTTCTTGGGGTTCTGGCCCTAGCTCGCCTCCGCCACTGCATAAAGGCACATGACTCACAAACGAATAATTGGAAACAGTTATACGTATAAAGATATAAACAAAATGATGGCTTATGTATTAACCTAGGTATAATCTTCTCATTTCTTCGTATCTTCTTCACTGTAAACTCTCGTGGGAATACATTGACCTGTCTGATGGTGTTTTTATTTGGAAGAATACATAGAAGAACATTGCACGGATTTACTAATTGCATATATATATATATATTATATAGGTTTGAAAATGTATTAACTGTGAATTATTTAGGGTAAAGGTTTTTTTATTATATACTAAATTAAGAACACCGATATCACAGAAGTTTAAATCAAATATTGTTTATCAAACTCCATGTACTGCAACAAAATTTACATTGGTCAAACTAAACAACTTTTAAAAAATCGAATCACAGGTCACAAAAGTAATTGTAGGAGGTAAATAAGATCTTGTGCTTCTGTTTTGATAATAGTAATGTAAAAATTTCAGACCTTGAAAGTTTATTAAAAAAGACTCTTTTTTGAGTTCCATTTATACATACAGGGTGCTAGTAAATAAGTGCGTCAAACTGCAGGGGGTGATTCTGCATGAAAAAATAATTACAGTTTGCTATATAAACGTATGTCCTCAAATACTTCGTTTCAGAGATATGGGGAGTTGAATTTTTTCTTAAAAAATGAGGATTTATTTATCACTCTGATATCGGTCGAGATATGCAAAATGAAATTTGGTGGGAGCGCGTTGATATTTTATTTTTTGTATAAAACGGTGCTCCCTACGAAAAAAAGGCAAGTGTGATTTTTTGTCAAAAATTAAACGACAAATTCAAACATGATTTTTTTTTGAAATATCTCAGTGGTGTACCATTTTTTCTTTAAAAAAATTGAGATCATTACCCGTATGCGCGCCAATGATAAACATATAATTCTTAATTGCATGTCAAAATATGCGCAATAACTACTTCTTAAAATCCACCAAATTTCATTTGCATATCTCGACCAGTTTCAGAGCAATAAATAAATCATCAGTTTTAAAAAAAACTTTAACTCCCCATATCTCTGAAACAAAGTATTTGCGGACATACGTTTATGTAGCAACCTGTAATTATTTTTTCATGTAGAATCACCCCCTGAAGTTTGTCGCACTTATTTACTAACACACTGTATATTCTTAACGAACATAATGCATAAATTATTTTGGGTGTTATCTTGCAAGGTATTTATGGTAATAGTCAACAGTGCCATCTAGTGATCATTTTAAAAATTTAAAATATTGTCCACGCTTTGAGAGCTCGAGTTTTTTATCAATCTGTAAAATTGGTTAACAATTGCTGATTTATTCGACAATAAATTAAAAAATAAAATTTGTTTACAGCCTATTTTTCGATTACAGTTACGATTTTTAACAGAATTTGAAAATGTTAACTATTTACTACGAGTTAAAAAAGTATCCGAAGGTTTTGCAGGTCAAATTATTGGGCTAGAAGTTAATATTTTTATTTAAGAAGCTTAAAATTTCAGATCTTATTTAAGGAAAGTCACGAAGTTCTTTGGTTGATTTACCATGAGCTGAAAAAGTCTCCAAAAAAATCTTCCAAATAAATATAACCGTATTTTTTTAAAAAAGTATTCAAAACAATTTCCCCCGAATAGATTTTACGAAAACGTTTGTTAATTTGTTAAATTTATGAGCTTCATCGAATTAATCTTATCAACTAAAAAGTTGAAGTGACTATAAATAAAAGTGTGAGTTACTAGAAACGGCTTTTATTTTAAGATTGGATCGTTTATCGGAATAATAAATTTGTAGCATAAACAAGGCAATCGCGTAAATATATCAATAAATAATTAGTCCTGTCGAATGTCGAGATTTAAAAATTTAACTAGAAAACATTTCACTCAAATCCTTTCCGAAATTGTTAATGAATTGCGATGCATTATCGTTATCTAGTTATTACTAAATCATGAGATTAATGTTATTATTTTGAAATTTCGAATAAAAGTTTAAATTTTTTACTGAGAGGGTTCGATATTTGACTAAATTTTCCCCCCGTTTTGGTTAGTCTATAGGGTTGAAAAAATCTCGAAAAGATAAATTTAATCTTTCAGTATTTACTTATTTACTATTGTTTAAAATATCGACTCTGTTTTGAAGTAAGGCCAGGTCAAGAGTACCTACAACCAACGAGCACGTATGAGAGCACTGATGAAAGTAGATGAAGCAAAAGATGTGTGTAAGAACCGTAGCGGACTATATGTATGTATGTTTAAAATATTTACAATGAGTTCAACTTAAACTTTAAATGACTTTTAAAGAAGTGAATTTATCAAAAAATTAAAAAAAAACCTTTTTGATAGTCTTTTTAAATGTGCCAAAATATAGGTGATCACGCCATTACTTCATTTTGCAAATATGGAGAAATATGCAAATTAAGCTTAAATGGACCTTACACAATCTTTTCAGATTTTTTTTATAATAGAACTGAGACATCGAGTTTCGCTCACCACGTACACAATTTATTATGGGAGACCCTTATGGATTATAAAACACAGGTGGGTTTTTAAATAAAAAAAAAAATTGTAGAATTTAGTCTGCAAAAAAAAATAATTTTAATTGTTATTTATCTGGTAGAGTTGAAATTTTAATGAAAAAGACATGTCAACTGCTTCCACCATTTTCCAAATTCAGCAGATGTGCAACGCCGAATCACACCGAGTTGGGTACCAGTGGCGTATCGTAAATATTTTGTAACGGTTACCAAATATTTATGTAGTAGAAAATGTATTAAAATTAAAAGAAAATAAAAAAACATGTAGCTTTATGATTTTGAGATCATTAGTGGTTGCTTTTTTCGCCAGTGACAGAATAAAAAATTACTCTCTTACTTTCTTAATTATTAAGTTGTTATATCGGCATTGCCCACGCTTTAATCTTACATCATAACTTTCTCTATCTCTATTATCGAGTGTTTTTTGCCACCGAAAACCTTATTTAAATAGTACTTTTCTTAAAGTTGACTTTAAGTCGGTCTTTACTTCTGTAATTTATGAAAATCATTAACGATTTCTTTAATTCGTTGTTCCTGTTCTTCTGAAATGAAACTTCTGGAGCAATACGATAATTTTCAATTGGAACTCGCAAGCCATGTTTTGCATCATTTTTCAATGACATTAGCAATTACTTTTTTAGTTTCCACAGAGACAGAAGTTCTTCATATTTTGCGGACTACCCATTTTTAATACAAAAATATAACAGTAAGAAAAAACAACCGTACACCTACGCAGTCAAACACTTACTAACAACTAAAAATAAAACTAAACCACAATTAATAACCCCCTTCTACATGATTACATGTTCCCGCTTAAAAATATTCGTGCTTACTGCTTAGTTTACTTTCAATCAAGGTTATTCGACAATTCTCGTGTCTTTTTGACATTTCTTCCTACTCCGTCTGATTTCACCGTAAGCTGTCCTTATCAATAAAAAATTATCTCTACAGAATCAGCTTTTAAGTAATAATAATTACTTTAAATACAATAATTGTTGGGAAGTTCGTTTGTAATCCATCTCAAAAGGCGCCAACCTAAAAATGTGGTGTCGCAAAGAGGTATAGAAATATCTAGAAAGCGTCACATACTAATCCGTACGCCAAAACGTAAAAAAAGAGACTTATACGGTTTTCTCATGGATGCCATTATCAGAACTGGAACAAATTAAAATGGGACCACACGGGAAGCACCAGCTTTCAAATTCAATTTCAAAATTGATTCACCATGTCGAAAGTATTGAGGGACATTACATTACAATCTTGCTGTTGTGCCATTGGTATAGGCACCTATGTCACCTAGATCTTTTGATCCTCTGTGACTACCGCTGTGTCTTCAGGGCATCAGGCAAACCGCAGGATTTCTGTTGGCCCTGTCTCATTTGGATCACTTGGATCCATTATCATGCGGCCCCAGGTTTGATATCTGTACACCGCTAGCAACGGGCAGTAACAGAGAATTTGTATGCTGCTCTATTCCTCTTCGCCGCATAGCTGGCAGTTTTTTTCAGCCACCAGCTTAAATTTGATGAGGTGCGCACTTAGTGCCATGAGTCCAGTGAGAAGGCCAAGCGTGCTGTTTAGCCTACTCCAGTTTATCGTCCAGATTGCGTCTGCCCTCTTCTGGAGAGGTTTTTTTATCAGCTGTCTTGATGTTCTGCAGCCAGTATATGCATTCCACTTGCCAAGGATTAGTTTCAATTCATGTTACGCTTTGGCAATTGGCAATCTGACTAACTGGCTTCATGGTTCCACCAGGGTCCCATTTCTTGCCAGCTCATCGGCTACCTCGTTGCCATTTATCCCTGTAAGCCCAGGAAACCATGTAAGAGTGACCTTGTTTGCAGTCGCTAAAGTTCTGAGGTAGGTTAGGTTAGGTATCATGTGAGTGGGGCGTGGTCGCCCCTCCCTTAGTAGGTCTATTGTGGCTCACCCCTAGATGCTACAGTTCACCGCACAATCCAGCCCTTCTAACGAAGTTCATGGTTGTATAGGGTAAGATTTTTTTAAAATAGGTAGTTTCTAGGTTGGTGTAACCAAATATGTTTTACCTTATTCCACGCAGCAAAACCGACAGTCCGTTTGTTGGTTCAGACCTATCTTTTTGAGGTGGTATCTTAGACGACAGTGTCCTGCAAGCAGTCCCGT
Organism: Agelastica alni; assembly: GCA_950111635.1. Lineage (NCBI taxonomy): Eukaryota > Metazoa > Arthropoda > Insecta > Coleoptera > Chrysomelidae > Agelastica > Agelastica alni. Next base: position 2,809,081 of record OX467715.1, read on the forward strand.
TAGAATACGCAGGTCATTTCTGCTCCATTCTAGGATCTGCTTAGTTGTGTTTCACGAGGGTTTGGGTAGAAACGCCTTCGAGTGAGTTAACCCTGGTATATCGGACCAGTAGGTGAGTATTTTCCTCTCCGCCCAGTCCGAAATAATTGTTTTGGCGGCACTTATGTTAACTCCAAAAACCGGTTCTGGTCCAGTGAACGCAGATTCGGCCCCCTGTTTTGCAAGGGTGTCGGCTTTTTCGTTTTCCTCCACCCCCTGGTACCCAGGTACCCACAGTAGGGTCACCCTGTTGTTCGCACCAAGATACACTAGGGATTCGATGAAATTCCATACAAGTTTAGAATTTATCTTGTTGGAGGTCAGTGCTTTTAAAGCAGCCTGGCAAGTTCTGAGGTGACAAATATAAAAAAAATACGGTCGAATTAAGAACCTCCTTCTTTTTTGAAGTCGGTTGAATATTTTATCACTTGTTAATATTTTTAAAACATTTGTCTTATTGTTGGTACCAGAAATCAAGAGACGGCGAGTCTCTACTTTAATTGAATCAACCGGTATGCTAACAAAATCGAAAGGCATCATTAGTGACACCTTTTATAGTTTTTATTCCCATCGAAATTTTCTTTTAAAACGTTTCGTCCATCCTATTAGCATGATTAATATCTACTTGATTAGTGTTCGATCCGAACTTTAAATGCAGTACTTAAATTTGGTTTATCGATAATTAATATTAAAGTATAGCAATTAATAGCGTGATCTAATTCAGCGGCGATTGATATTAAACGTTATTGTTGATTCTCGTATCTACGAGATGTTTCGAATGATTTATGTTACATCAGTTCCGGAGGTGTTTAACATCCATTGGAGAGGGATTTATAATTAATGCAGATATGGAAAAATATTTAGGGATAACAAAAATTTCAATTCAGTACGTTGAGGGGTATGGTAATAAATATTCGCGACAAACAATCAAGTAATTAACTACACGACTCTTTTTTTAATTGTCCCCACTTCGTCGACATTTATTTGCGACGTTAGCAATCAGTATGAAGTTGTTAACGACGGTGTGTTCGTCTGACTTATCAGGAAAGAGTCTGCAACGTATGCAAGAGATCAAATAATGTCTCTTCTTAAAATGTGTCCATTTTTTCGGCTTTGAAATAAAAATATTCTACGAATTCAAAATCATAACATTAACTTCTGAAAAATAAACTAAAAATTTTAACTTCAAAAAAATAATACAATTATAATGTAATGAAGGTTCAAATAAATAAATCACCTTGTAGTGCCAAAAAATAGCCCAAGTCTGAAAAACATGGAATTTTGTAAAACCTTAATGGAAAAGCAAAATGAAAATGATGTTTTTTTTTTTAAAACATATTATTTACAAACGAGTCATCGCTTTTTTTACATAGGAAACACAATCCACCCGTTGGTCTCGGAAAAATCAGCATCTGAGTATTCCTGTGTGTAATCAATACCCGCAAAAACTTAATGTTTGGACAGGAATTTTAGGATAATATTTATAGGTCCCTGCTTTATCAATAGTAACCTAAACGCTGTCAAATATCTTCTGGCAGATCTAATTATTTCGTTTCGTTTCCTTATCGTATAATACCTACACGTGGGACGATCACTTAGCCTCCCACATCTTCAGATTTATCTCCAAATGATTTTTGAAGTAAAACTTCATCACGCACGCTTGACTTGGGAGTAAGCTGGTGAATGCGTGACGAGAGCGTTAGGAAAAGTGTGATCGGGTGAGGCGAACGGAAGTTGAGAGGGAGATAGATAATAGATAGTATAGATGGATAGGTAAAAGATAATAAACCCATAGAGCAGGTCATACAAAATTAAAATATATACGACATGCGTCAGGCCAATAATGACATATGGTATAGAAGCGAGAGAGGATACCAACAAGACCAAAAGAATGCTACGATTCGCCGAAATGTCAGTACTGAGAACAATAGCTGGGAAAACAAGAAGAGATCACGTAAGAAACACTGACATTAGAGCACAATGCGACGTACAGGATGTGCTGAGATGGGGAAATCAGAGGAGAAGAGAATAATATAACCACGTGAAAAGAATGACCGACGATAGACTATCACGCATTGTACCAGAGGGAAAACCAGCAGGGACCCGTCCACCCGGAATACCACCAAAGAGATGGGGTGAGAGACAGCTGGCAGTCCACATCTTAGGAAATATTAGAAAGGCAAGTCCGGAATCAACAGATCATCTAGATCTCTAACAAGTAGAAGAAGAAAAAGAGAAGATTTACTAATACCCTGTATATTTATATTAACAAGAAGACGGTTAACAAAAGTTGTATTAAAAGCTAACAAAAAAATGTGCTTAAACATGGAAATTTTCAAGCCTGTCTCCAAGCTTGGGATTTAATTTATTTGGAAGTGTCTAATTTAATGCAATAAGGATTTTTTTCCCTGTGTAGATTAATGACAAATTAAACGCGTTTTATTTAAGGAACCGCCCTTGATCGCATTCGAAAGCTGCTGAGAGTTTACTTTTATCTATGATTGGTAAGTGAGTAATGTAAATCTATTCGCCATATACGATGTAAACGTATCACTACCATAATCAATGGCTATATCTTAACACCGTTTCGCTAAAACAGTAAAAGAGAAGAAATTTTCATCGTCGCATACGGAAGAATGCATTTGTTTTTTTTATCTAGTACTAAAAATATTTTTGACCAGGAGGAGTAACCAATGTTGCCACAAGAAGAAAAAAAACAAACATTCTTTTGGAAAATCAGTCTCTTGTATGAGTGTCTTCCCGATTTTTGGAAAATGACAGCAGCGGGTAAATGTAGAAATATCTAGAAATCTTTCATTATTAAAGCAGACATTTGGATGAGTTTATTGGCAGATGACAGTAGTGAAAATGCGTAAAAATAGCTAAAAAATGTGTAAACAGGATCTGCAAGTAAGAAGCACCAACAATTGGACAAAAAATATTCAGCAGGATTTGAACAGGAGAAACATTAAATGTTGCACAAAAAAGAAAAAATGTATCAAACTTTTGAGAAACTTTTCATTATTAGAACAGTGAGTATCTTCACGATCGTGGACATGTTGGTAAATGAGAGCATTGAATATCATTAGAAATAGCGAGAACATTGGTGGACCATGATAAAGATACTAGGACACGCATCTTCAAAAGGTTGTAGCCTGGATGACCTTGTCGTTTGCCACTTTGGGGGTATGTGGCTGTTGTCATGAAGAGCTCCGCATTCGCAGGTAGGGTTGCCTTTCAGAGTTTGGTGCTGTTGAAGCTTTGGCTACCAAGAAGTGTATGTATGAGAGCACTGATGAAAGTATAGAAAGCAAAAGATGTGTGTAAGAACCGTAGCGGAAGTGGAAGGAAGTGGTCTCTGCCTACCCCTATGGGAAAAAGTCGTGACTGTATGTATGTATGTATGAAGTGGGCTGGTTTGGCTTAGAAAATACTTGCGAGTTTTTGAGCCGTTGTAGAAGGCTGTTGTCCGTAAAGTGGGGGTCTTGGGATCAAGATGTAGCAGACATACATCCTCCACGATTTTAAATTCACGACGTTCCTAGGTCATGACGTTAAAACGATATTTTCGTCAATTTAGCAGACAAGGTCGTAGTATAATTAAAGAGGTTTATTATTATTGTTAAATTTTAAACAGTACTCACAATAATTACTAATCAAATAATATTTAAACACGTCTGCTGCCACCTTTATTGTTATTGAAACATAAGTGGCTCGAACATTTTTGATGTTTAGATGTTAATTACTATTCACGAAAAAAAATTTATGTTCTTATTCAATTTATCGGTTAAACAAAATAAACTAAAAACCGTAATGCATGGGTTTTAGCGATTAAAAAGTATTTTTAGTGAATTAATTACAAGTGTGACATTTTACTACTACACAATTGTTTTGATTACAACAAATCATTTGCAATTACTATTAGATACATTTAAGTATTCTTTACTTTCGTATGCAAACATTTACGCAGTGGCGTACCTCTCAAATCGTTCAACCTTTTTGGAAGATGTTTGTGTGGTAGAATTAACAGATATAATTCCCAGTTTTTAAAAAACTACAAATTTAACAAATATGTTTAATCATGTAGTACTTACGGTATTATCAAGCATTAGATTTATAGTCAACATAATCGGAATCACTGTCGTCGCTATCCTCATTCAGATTGTAAATGATAACAGGATTAACTGCTTCGATGCGCTTTTCACGAAGTCACCATTCCTCTATTAAATTTTCACATTTTGTGACACATTTTTCCCAAATTTCAGAAGTGGCAGTATTAAGTGTTCGTTGCCAGATTTCTAAAATAGTCTTATCACTGTAACTTTTTCTTCTTTCTTCATCGTCGGTGTGTTTCATAGACTTTATGTTATCGTCCTGTTAAATTCTTTTTGTTCCACCTTTAGCAAAAATCCAAGTTTCGTCCAGATAAATAAATGAAGAGCATTCCTGTTTACAGTAAGTATATTTTCTTAAAAATCAGTACTATAAGATTTTAATGTCGGTACCCACTACAACTATAACCCAGGATTATTAATTACTTTTCTAGAAATCTAACAAAAATAAATCATCAAGCCAAATTAAAGTTTAATAGCTTAGTTTATTAGTGAAATTTGTTTGGATAACTTACCTACCTCTCTTATTATGTACAATAAATAAAGTCATTAAGAACAGATTTGGTTGCAAAATTAACCGTACCAACAAACAAACAAGAAGTCCCTTATAAAATAAAATTCGTTACCTACGAAATTTGTTTGAAAATATTTACTTTTGTACTTCTTACATGTACAGTTGAATACTGGTTATCGAGTTTCTACATTAATCCGAAACCACCGTACATTTCTGAAATATGCTATATTATCATTCTACATAATTAAAGAACGCAAAATCAGCTATCCTAGTCACATCGTGATAGGGCCAAAATACAAAATTCCCCAATTAATTCTACAAGGTAATATCGATGGTAGAAGAAGGGTAGGTCGCAAACAAATGTCTGGCTGCGCAATTTAACGCACGTTAGGTGCAGGCATCTTAAGAAGAAGCAGAACATGTACACTATGGTATTGGTTACTGGTAATTGATTTGGGGAGGTTACTGTAGAGAAAGTCTTTAGACTGTTTAGTAACCACATCGTTTTTTTCTTAATTTATTTAAAGACTGAAAATGGATCCCTTTTTAAGACTCCTTCATTTTTAGAAACAAGAAGATTTAAAAAGAAAATTATGGCGGGTAGTTAAGGTTAGTGATTTCTTTTTCGTCCAAAACCAATTGGGGCATTACTCGAATTTATCACTTTAACGGTCTCTTTATTAATATTACTGCAATTTAAGGTTAAGACTTAGCAAGACGAGTTAAGTCTTATTGGAAAGCTTACTTTCCGAATAATAATATGACATGTCGTAAGAAACGAGTGTTAAAACTTTATTGTCGGACTACTTAGAATTATTTTTCACATACTACTCGAGTTTTCATTAAACTCTATCGACGCATACAAACAACAGTTGAAGGAAAAAAAACTGAAAGAAATTAAAAAGAAAAATAAATATGTATGTTAGTTTTGCGGAGATTCTTGAGCGCTCGCAATACAAAATGAGGCAAAAAAAAGGTGAAATATGTAATTAAAAATCAGATTCATTGAATTAAAATTATATACTTTACTTAGTTGGGTCAATATAATTCTTGATAGCCTCGAGGTTCATAAATTATAAACAGGAACTGAGATAAAAATAACCGTGTACGTAAGAACATCGCATTATATAGAATAAAATAATATTTTATGCAGAAGGTGATTCCTCCGTGCAGCCAATGGCGCGCGCAGCGGGGTACAGGAGACGCTCTTAATCATTTACATAAATAAAATGATTCGCTTTGATCGCAATACACTACAAGCATCTCAATTATTGTTCATTTAAATACTTTAAATGTCGCAAAATCAGCAAGCCAGAGGATGGGTTTTCTGTGGAAAGCTAGAAAGTGTTTTACTCCTGATCAACTGTTGACGACGTACCAGGCTCAAATCCGACCTCTACTGGAGTATTGCTCGCACATTTGGGGTTCAGCACCAAGGCATTCTCTTCGTCTTCTGGATTCCATTCAGAAAAGAGCCATTCGGTTGATAAACAGCTCAACTTTTACTGTTATCCTTTACCCACTAGAACATAGAAGAAGAGTTGCAGACCAGACATTACTCTACAGATATTTCCATGGCAGATGCTTCAAAAAATTAAAAACTCTTATACCACCACTGGCCACATTCAGCCAAAAAACTCTGCACGCTGATCAGTCTCACCTATTTACTCTCAAGACTGACACTACAAGGACCAATCTCCATCAAGAATCCTTCTTTTACAAGGCTGCTACGGAATGGAACAAGCTTCCAAAACCAGTTTTTCCAGAGAACTATGACCTGTAACTTTTCAAAAAGCGGATCTACAATCGTCTCCTTTTTATAATCCCTCCCCCTTCTAAGAGTCGAAGTGCGGGCCATCCGCGGCCCACACTATAGGTCACCTTTTTGTGACTATTTTCAGTAAAAAAAAATTTACGGGTTGCACTCTGGGAGTGCCGGCAAAAGTGAAAACTTAAGTATTAACGTTGGGCGCCCTGCGCCGCCTAAACGAAACAGCCGGCGCAGGCATACATTTTCGCCACGCCGTAGAAAGAGAGGGGGATACTCCCTCTCCTACGCCACGCCAGCTGTCTACTCTCCATCCGTCTTACGAATTTTCGATCAGGTCACGTGTCCTGACGCAAGTTTAACATTTTTTACCCATTACAAAAAAGTGTACAACGCCGCTAAAGAAGTTTTCACTTCAAAAAATATTATTTTTAATCTGAAAAATATTGTCTCCAGTTTTCCATAGTTTATGAATAATGCATTATTTTTATTAACGCTTTTTTATAAATCATATATTAAACATCAGTACCAGATTTGAATGTTTTCGATTTCTTTCTTCCGCTTTTTGTTTGATCTTCTTTCAATATGGCGCTTTTCTTCCTACCTCGACTTTTTCGTTTTCGGCTACCTCGTTTTCGGTTTTGTCGCTTTTGGCTACGTCGTCTACGGCTTCTGCTTCTATTTTTTCTTCGTCTTCGAGCCTTCGTTATCGGCAAACCAAAACCTAATTTAAACCTTCCCCCGTTCTCTATGATCAAACCAGCTTTCAGTCCAGTTTTTAATGATTTTTTAACACAAATTGATGCATTTTTTAACGGCTTCTTGCACTGATAAATTATGATCTAAAATTTTGTCGGGGGGGAGAACCATTAGAGTCATTAAGACACGCTATGGTGTCCATAACATCTGCTAAAAACGACACCTCTCCTCGCATTTTATATTGCTCCAGTGAAATACATCCGTCTTACGAATTTTCGATCAGGCCACGTGTCCTGACGCGAGTTTAACATTTTTTACCCATTACAGTTCACAGCGTGCCATAAGAAGTTATCACTTCAAAAAACCTACTTCCAAATATTAAACAAGTAACTTACTTCAAAAGCACTGAAGATATATTTATTGAAAAACATGTTTTGTACAATGAGTGAGTTTCTATCATTCTCTCTTTGTTCCTTATACGAGTACTCTATTATTTAAAAAATATATTTGTTGCTCTTATGTTTAATGTTGTTAATTATTATTAATTTTTGACTTGTTATATACCTTGTAGGTCTTTGAAATCAACAACTATTATTATAGGGATGCAGGATCCCCAGTAACCTCAGCTATTAACAATCTGTTGTACAGCCGAAATGCTTCAACACTTGCAACATTGGTCCTTAAAATTCCTTAGACTTTGTACTTAAATAAAGAACAAAAAGCACAAAAAAAGTAGGCAATCCGTGGTGCTGACCATTTTTTTTTATCGCGTTCTGAAGCATTTGGTTATTTTAAACGTAATCATCCTGTATGTAATCTTATTCGATGCAATCTGTTTTCGCGTCTCGGGTATTAAGTTGACCACTTTATCACTAAGAAAAAAGTTTAAATCTTGCGATTTATCGGGATGAAACGAAAGTTGTTTTCGAAATGAATAAATTCTGTTGATTGCGCAAATATATCAAGCAAAATTGCGCTATTTGTCCGAATCGCGCGGTGTTGTGGCATACGGTAAAAAGACGCTCATAAAATTAAGTCTACTATATCAATTTATGACTCTATTTCTAGTCCTACGCTCTTCCTAAATGGACAGGCAAGAATAGCGAGATTTATTTAATGAACTAGCCGAAGAGTGGACAACGAGTGACCATTAAATAAAATACTTTAAACGTTAGGATTTGTATTTTTTCGGTAGAAGATAATAAAAATTGTTATTGTTGTGACAATAATAAATGACAATAAGGTCCATAAACATAAAGAATTACTGCTAAATGTATCGCGAACGTCCACTTCGTTCTCCCGATTTAAATCCATCGAATAGCGAGCTAAACATTTAGGAAACTATAACTGGCTGTCGTTCCTTCCATCCGGTGGATTCGAATTAATAATAATAATAATAATAATCTCAAGAGTTTTCTTACGCTATGTGTATTTAAAAAAAAATACAAAGTAACAATGAGACGTTGTGGGCGTGTGTGCGAGACCGTCTTGGGATCGGCCCGGCATCGTATAGCGGTGTGTAAGCGTTGGTGTGGGAACACGCGTTTACAGACCTACCAAACGAGAATTAAATGGATTTTAAATATTCGACGTATATACATACATAGATATATATACTTTGTTATTGGGTGAATTTGTAATTGCGTGATTTCCTACAGATATAAGAGGCAGTAAAAACAATCATAAAATATTTTTTTTTCAGACCTGTTTACAGGTACGAACTTGACACGAAAGATCGGGACATTCTAGTTTTTGGCTTGGAATTGTTTCAAATGTATTCAAGGATTGATATTCACTGTTTATGAAAACACCGATATTTGATCACCATTTTAGGGTTTATGTTTTTTCTACGAGATTAACAAATAATTCCTTCATCGAAATATTTTGATCATCAATGAAACTATTCTTGGCTTTTAAATTTGTTGCCTGCAAGACATTTAGTCGAATATCTAAGGGAAAAAAAATTATTTGCTTGTCAGTCTTGGTTCCGGCAAAGTTATTCTACTGAGCCTGTTTGCCAATTAATGTGTAATAAGTGGAAGTGGAAGTAAGTATCTAGGGCACCAAATTCTCAAAGGCAGAGATAACCAAACTCGGGAACTAGAGAGAAGAATCGGCCTTGGTTGGGCAGCTTTTAGAAGACTAAGCAACATCCTAAAATCAAACATCCCAATCTGTTTAAGGAGAAAGGTCTTCAACCAGTGTGTTCTTCCTGTGCTAATTTACGGAGCAGAAACATTAACACTAGCGAAGAGGATCGTTAACAAAATTAGTGTTGCACTACAAGGCATAATTTCCTTTTACTGATAAGGTAATGACACACAAGCACTGTGTTAGCTTTTTACTGGTAGTCATGTACGAGTTATACTGTAACGTTTTTACTTTGTCTCTTGTGATTGTTTTACCCTTTCATTGGAAATTGTTTGGATAAATAGTGCAAAAATATTTAAAATAGTTTTGTGCTCGAGACGGCACGCGTTTGAGATAAATGAAGCTGGCTGTATACCGTATGATGATTTTTTTATTATTACTAATGTTGTACTGTTAGAAACAAGGGGGTCATTAAACCGGTAATAACACGCGTCAAATTCCGTGTGTGAATACTTTTTTAGTAGCCGATGCTCAAACGACTAGGACTTTTCGATTTTAAAGTCCCTTTTACATAATTTACGATAACCAAACGGCGATGTTTATACCATTGAGGATATAAATTTTCTCTATTGGTATTTTAATAAAGCGACTGACATTTATGCATAATTGTTTGTCTATTAAAATATCCCGAATAGTTCCGAGAGTATTTAGAGACTTTAACGTCTTTTAATTAAATAGTGGCATTCCTTTTTGAATCGATTGATTTATTCCGTTGAATTTTAAAACTATTCTACCGATTTACGAAAACACGCAATCTTTGATAAAACTAAATAACTATTATTACCTACATTTAAATAAAAAAAATATCAAGTTTGGAACAATCAGAAAGAAGATGTAGATCGATTTGAAAAACATCATCAAGATTGTTTTTCTTTCATAAATCTTACCTAGAGAAAACATCGTGGAAACCGTGGGAAAATAGGAAGGAATTAGAGTTCATCTTGAACTTTTGGAAGCTGCATGTCCCGGGAAAAACTCCCACCGTCAATGAGTTACAAAGTTTGGCACTTCGTTGAAAGAGGAAGACTCTGGAAGACAGATGTTCGACAAGTTTCCAGGGTAACGGTAAAAGGGTCAATCTAGAAGAAACTACCAACGGTGGAACGACCGAGTGTATTTCTGAAGAGCAATGGCCATCAAAATATCTGTAAAAGAGTGACAGATCGCCAACCTTTTTACGTTATTCCTGAAAAGTAAGTTAGTTTGTGAGAGAGACATCACCGATAAGACGAATTGCTTGGTTTTGGATGAAATAAAAGCTTCATTCTTCTTCTTCTTTTTTTCTCTGCAGCTTTACAACCCTTGGTGGGTCTTAACTGACTGCTCGATAATTCTCCACCCTTTTCTATCTTGCATCAATTCAGGATCGTACTCTATTCCCATCGCTCTCAGATCTGCAACGATGCTGTCCCTCCATCTCATACGCAATCTCCCCAGAGATCTTTGACGTTCCGGACGTTTCCAGACCATTTGGATCACTCGAGAGCCTGGTTGTCGGTGTACATGTCCAGCCCATCTCAACCGCCCGGCCTTAATTACTTTGATAATGTCTGGTTACTCACAGAGCTCATTCAGTTCGTTGTTTGTTCGGAACTGCTCTGTTCTTGGGTCTTTGCATGATCTAAAGATCTAGCGCAGAACTTTTCGTTCAAAACACTTCAGCTTGCGCTCGTTTTTCTTGGTAAGTGTACAAGTCTCACTCCCGTACATGACCACTGGTCGTATGACTGTTTTATTAACTTTAATTTTTGATCTTCGGGATAGATGTTTGCTTGTAATAACTTCTTTTAGAGCGTATATGAATCTACAGCCGCATTTGATTCTTCTTTTGACTTCGTGTCGGATATACTGTTTTTCTCGTTGATGGTGGCCCCTAGGTACCTAAAACTGGTTACCCTCTCGAAATTGTGCTCTCCCATAGTAATGTTTTGCCCTATCCTATCTCTTCTCGTTCTTTTACCAACACACATGTATTTCGTTTTGTCCTCGTTAATTTTAAGACCAATTACTTCCGCATGTCTTTCAACTTTATTAAATAACTCCTTTACCATTAGTACGGTGTCTCCAACCACATCAATGTCGGCGGCGAAAGCCAGGAGAACCCTTTGGCCATCAATACCAAAGACCTCCATGGTCAATTCCGCCGCTCTTATAGCTTTGTCCAAGGCAATATTGAACAATATCGGGGAGAGGGAATCACCTTGCTTCAAGCCACCAGACACCTCAAACGAATCTGACAGTATTTTACCCACTTTTACTCTAGTTCTGGAGCCGTTGACACATATACTTGATTGGCGTGTGCTCGATAAACTGTTGATGAATTACTCTATTAAATTTATTGTATGTTTAGAAGCTGCACTTCATATGTGGGATTCCAGATATCTTTGCCTTATAGATCGGAAGCAGGTAATGGGAAAAAAATAGCTTTTAGCTCGAAACTGAAAATCAAGATTTTAAGGGGCACTTTTTGCAATAGACACCGACATCGATGTCTTCATCTGACATAACAACATTTGACATTGTGAGATTGGAGTTTTTAGAGAATAGGCATGCTTGGATTTTATTTGCATAAAACTCCACTTGGTTATTGGATCTCCGTTCTAGAATTTCTTGTTTTACGGGCTGGTATAGGAGCTTTGGAAGAGAAGGGTATTGTCATCATGTAAAGCTGTGTTTTGGACAAAATGTCTTTTAAGCAAATCGTTAATGTGAAGCAGGAATATTGTTGGTGCCAGGACGGATTCTTGCAGGACATCAATTTATTGGTAGAGTATCAGAAATAATTTCATCGACTCCTAACCCAACCTAATTTATTGGGATAAATAAAATAAAATAAATAAATTGGTTTTATTTTTCCACATACCTAGAATTTCTTAATTGGAAAGGGGCCTTAGTATTGTTTAAGAATCCTCCATACAATCTTGATTTAAATTATGATGACTGTAAGGACGAAACGTTGTATTCAGAGAAGCTTTATTTAATAAATGATCGACTAGGACTCAACATACTTTTTTTCAATCACCGACTACGACGAAGTCGAAAGCAAATGTTAGTTTTCAATCTTCGACTAGTAAATGTTAGTATTAATAATAATTGTTTCAATAATAATAATTGTTGTATTTGGGTATTAATTTTTTTTTATTTGTAGATGAACCAGTTGTGCAAAGTGTGCGGGGAACCAGCGGCTGGCTTTCATTTTGGAGCATTCACATGCGAAGGATGCAAGGTAAATCGATAAATAATATTTCATAAAGAATAATTGTGCCTAAACGTTTATCGTTATTCATCGAAACATTTAGATTAAAGTATAATTAAAATTATTAACAATTCAAATTTCAAAGCACCCCTCGTAAAGATGTCACAATCACACTATTTTTATGTCTCTTGTTTTTAAAATAGTTTCCAAAATAGACGACTTTCCGAGTAGAAAGGATAATAATAATAATCCTTTATATGTAAATGGGATGTAAATGTTACCGAATATGTTTTATGCTAATACTTTTTCTAAAGTGATAGTTTATATTTTTTAATTTGAATTAGTGTTTATGCAAATATTATTATATAATTACACTTCTGTCAACGAAACAAAGTATTACTTGTTGAGTTATTAACACAATTCAATTATGCATAATTTTGATGTAATTCGTATGGAGTTGTATAGAGTTCGAAACTCCCCTAAAGTCTCGGCGGGCCGTAAATTCGAACACCCCATGTTATGCTGGTAAGCCATTGGGCGCAAGAGGTCACCAGACAAATTATTCATTTAAATTAATTTTCTATTTATGCGCCGCACTTGTCATCTTTCAGAAACATATATCACAAATTCCTACACCTACACTCGCTGGCCTATGGCCTTCCACCAATACATCGGCCAGAGCAGGATCCACCCAATGGTCAATAAAACTGTTCTTGGACTATTTTTATTAAAAAAAAAACACTTTAGGCAGTAAAATTCCTAAATTTTCTATTAACCTACACCAAAACGACAAGAGCAGGATTCGGTTAAAGTGAATTTTCGTTTAATATTGTTCTTGGAATATTTTTATAAAAAATATTATTAGGTACCTACTTTAGACAATAAAACATTAATAACACTTTAAGAAGTTACAGTGCAACAGAAGTAGCTTGGCGGGCGACTAGCCTCTAAAATAACAAATATTCGGCTGAATATACTTCACATTCGTAAACTTCTTCCTCCGATTGTACTTGAGACTCACGATTACTGAAAATTTCGTCGTCGCCGATCGGATCGTTATTCGAATGTTTTCGTTGTGCGCAGATTTTGTGATCTCTCGCCCGCCAAGCTACTTCTGTTGCAATGTAAATGCCTACATATTTTATTACCCTACACCAAAATCGACAAAAGCAGGATTCAGCTAACAGTGAACTCTCGTTTGAAACTTTTCTTGGACTATTTTTATGAAAAATAATGAGATTTTTAGAAATACCACTAACATTTCTTAATATACTATGACCCTACACTAAAACGACAAGGGCATGCAAGGTCGTTTCGCATTTTTGACACGAACGAAAACAATGATATGTACCAACTCTGTTGTTTTGATGTAAGGCGATCAGGGGTAAACAGATTTGCAAGGTTGCCGATGTCAACTTTCGCATTAAATAGATCATAATAGGTGAAGTGAATAAAACGTGGTTAATGCTAACGCCCTAAGGATTTGGACTTTATTTTATCAATCTACGAAACACTAATAACAATCGACTGGACGCGTAGAAGGTCAATTACGAAATGTAACTAGTCCCAGCATGAAGAGTAGGTATAACTACCACGAAGAAGTTGTCACGTGCCTATTTTTTCCTTCTACAGTTCCATTATTAATTGGGTATTTTGTTGTAACTTAAATATATCATTCGTTGTAAATAGTGTTGCATACCTTGTAGGGATAGGATTCGATGTTTGGTTTGCATTTCTGTGTGGATGGGGCTGGCTAACAGCACGGACGAGGCGATTGTGGAGCACGGACTTGAGAAGATTGTGGGTTGACGTTTATTCCGTGTCATTTTTCTTGATTTTCGGCCTGGGAGTGAGTCGTTTGGTGGCAGCCTTGGGAGTGGTGTGTTGGTGAGAGTTTTTGGGACGGTGTGATATTAGCACGTGTGCAGAACCTCTATGGGATTTCTTTCATATCTGGCTGTATTTGGGCCATCTTAATTGGATTTTGAAGAAAAACCACTTAATTTTTAACTTGACCATTCGATCTTACCTTCGTTGTTGATATTTTGGATTTTGGTGTCGAGTTAAAATAGCCGCAAGCGGGATTTATTTGAGGGAAACCATTGTTAATTAGCAGGTGCCGTCCCATAATCAAACCGGCCACAGGAGTACATGTGAATTCGTATACCCAAAGGTTATCAGTGATTTATTTTTAAATATATAACGCCGTGTCTCATTTTGACACCACAATTAAGTTTTGTTTTAGTTTATCAATATAGTACTTTGTGAATTCGTATACCCAAAGGTTATAAGTGATTTATTTTTAAATATATAACGCCGTGACTTGTTTTGACACCACGATTAAGTTTTGTTTTTGTTTATTAATATAGTACATTGTTGGAAACTATTTATTGCATTAGATAATATGCCAAAACTAAACTTGGATTAAAATAACCTAAGTAAAAATATATTTTCTTCCTACTTATTTGTAAATATTTTACAATCTTGATATTTTAAAGGACATTGTAAAAATATTTTTAAATAAACTCGATTGTTTTGGCAGTGAAAATCTTTATGTAAATGGTTAAAACGAGTAAATTAGCAGCCTTATGTAAACGTTTGAGTTGATTTATATACGTTTTACTTTTTTTTGGTAACTTGGTAAAGTCTGTTACTCTTACTTCTGTTTTGGTTATTTTATAAAGTTGTAAATTTTAAATTTTTGGTTTGTTTTAGCAAGAAAATTTACCATAGCTGTTAATTTTGACTATATTTGTTATAATGTTGCTATTGAGCTGTGTACTCTGATTTATTGTGTGAGTAAAGTATCCAATATTTTTTTGCTATAATTTTATTTATTTGATTCACCATAATCTTAGTTGTTTATCGTGTGGCTCTGCTAGTGCCTATAAGACCTAGGGGTTTCCGGCTTGAACCGTCTAAGTCGGTGGCGAAGCTCACTTTTATATATTTTTTCTTCTACCCTCTACGGCTGAGCTCGGGCATAATTTGCCAGTAGAGAGACCGCTGGCAGAGTACTCTTTAGAGAACGAAAAAAAGACGTGGCAAAGTAACTAACCCAGTAGTTCCTTCTTACATTATCTGGCTGATACTTCACTTTCTCATGTAATAACTGTATAGTATAAGCTTCTGTTAATTCACATGAAATTCGATTGATGCTAATACTACACCGTAGATGCTACTTACATATTGCCACTTTTTATTCAATCCACTCAATGTCTAATGATTCGTTACCATGTCTGTACATTGTTACGTTAATTTTGTCCACGAGATTATTTTTAGAAAACATACCAACATTTAAAAAAAATTAATAACAGTTTAAAACGTCTAAAAAGCAGGCCAGACCAGGATTCAATCAACAGTAAATTTTTGTTTAAAACTTTTTTTGGACTACTTTTATGAAAAGACGTTTTATGAAATAAAGGATTATCATCCGATTAAGAACTAAAATGTATTAATATTCCACGATCCTCCACCATGACGACCAGAGCAGGATCCAGGCAATTAAAGAATACAATTTTAATCTCTTTAAATGGAAAATTATCGAGTGTAGATCCTCGCAGCCGTTCACAATGTCGAGTGATTTATATAGCGCACAATCAACTAAAGAGGATAAAAAAATGCGATAGTAATCAGATACAACTTGTTTATTTGCGTAATAAGTCAGTTTTACATAAAATAGAAACTTGGACGCGGTAACAATGATACATAGATACCTTTTTAAGAGACCGCGTCCATTAAAGAGACATTTTAATTTTAATTGAAATGGCGTATAAGTCTGTTTATTAATTTTTTGAAAATGCTCATCATTTTTCATTATATTTTGTTGATTTCTATACAGCACCAACTTGTTTGAGTTGCAACTTTCAAAATTTCGACAGCATCTCTCACTACTCTCTATGACTTTTATTAATTATTTCGACGGCTGCAAATTAAAAAAAATATATTAAAAACATTTGCCCGATACAATTATAACGGTCGCAGTTATTTCTAAAATGATAGATGCTAATCTTTATCCACACAGTGATTTATTCTAAACGAAACAGTATTGAGTTCACCTTGTACATCATCTATTTCGTGACTTTCACCAACGGCAATCATACACTCTACTCCTAATTAAATTACTGTTGGTCTAAATACGTAATGCCCTCTTGTCCTCATAAATCACACTCCATTCCAGCCGAAACGTTCGCACGATAGTCGGGGCTCGTTGGTAAATGTTACCGAGCGCGATTTCATTGTCGAATCGTCACGAAAGGGACTCAATATTAATAGGAATTAGAGATAATCGTCGTGGAGGGTGAAAAGTGGACACTTCAGATTAGTGGGTAAAAAGTAGAGCAGATTCTGCTTTAACAAGATATTAAACTTCCAGAATATAATACTCGGTATCTGAGATCTTCCTCAATATCACAAAGAAAATTGTTTTGGTTGTTGGTTAATCCAGGCAGGCATTTATAAATTAATAACATCAAGTAGTTGCAAATGTTGCACTCTATTTTATTGAGAGATGAAACCTTAGTATCTATATCCTAGCTACAGTTACTAAATCACATCCTGCAATGATACTTCCTGGACAAATAAATTACTTCAGAGTGACTTAACTTCTTTTCTTATCACGCCCTCTCCTCACGAAGGTTGGCGATCCATATAGCTAACATTGTCCTGGATACAGCAGCTCTAAATATCTCAGTCGAAGTGCACCCGAACCATCTTCTTAGGTCTTCTGACGTCTTCCAACAGATCTTCTTCCCTAAATATTACCTTCAATTATTAGCCTCAGTAATTCGTATTTTTCGCCTCTCATGATATGGCTTATGTATCTTGTTTTTCTCTATTTAATTATGTTTAATAACCAACTTTTTCATTCTTCTTAATACCTCTTCGTTTGTAACTCAGTGAATCCATGAGATACGAAGCATGCGGCGATATATATACATCTCAAAAGCCTTGAACCTTCTCTCAGTTATCGGATTGACAACTGTACAGTAATACACTGAAGATATAGCACCTGACCATGCGCATTCTGAGCTCCAAGCTCAAATCAAGATTGGTGAAAAAGTGCTTCATCCTGGTGAAAATTTTCCTGGCTTGCTCTATTCTAGAACGTATCTCCCGATTCGGGTCGCACAGCGAGTTGATTATAGAGCCAAGATATTTGGAGGATGATACCTGTTCGATATTTCTGCCATTGATAAAAAGCGTCTCGGTGATATGTGCCTTGAAGAAAACATCAATTTGGTCTTGGAAGTGTTCACTGTGTTGTGTAATCTGGACCATCATGTTTTGCAAGTCCGATTTGTTATCTGCTAGGACCACGGTGTCGTCTGCGTATCTTATATTAGTAATGCGGACTCAATTCACTTAAATACCCCCCATATCTTCCACAAGAACCTCTCTCAAAATGGCTTGACTAATGAAACGTTATCTTGCATCCGAGAGTAAACTGTTTTGGTCGTCAATAATTCTAGAGAGACCTATAAAATAATAACGTAATGAAGTCACAAATAATCTTAGAAAATTTATTAAGATCAAAACGTCACTACCTTCTAGCTACAAATACTAAACCACATATTTCAAGGTTACTTGCTTACTATTCCAGTAGAGTTAGATTACTTCAAAGGAATAAAGGTTACTTTATGTGAGAGCTAGTTTGGACAGCTACAGGTCAGATGAAAGTAAAAAGAGGAAAGAATGAAGCGTGTTTCTCAGCGAAAATTTCTGTCTCAAATTAACCAGCCAGGACTTATTCTTTATTTCAACACCTTTCCTTCCGTCTACTCATCCTTGCATTATTACTTGTAGTAGGTGATATTTATCATTGCTTAGTATATGTCCAAGATATGTCGTTTTGCGCATTTTTATTGTTCTCATGAATTTTCTTTCACGGCCTATCCTTCGAAGCACTTCTTCACTAGTTATTTTGTCAGTCCACGGTATCTTAAGCATACGCCTGTATATTCAAAGTTCAAACGCCTCAATCCTTTTCACTATTTGGGCTTTCAGTGTTCAAGTTTCAACACCATACATTAACTAAGACAACTAAAATTACTGTGTCATCGGCGAACCTCAATGCGTTGAATATTTCGTCTCTAATCCTTATACCCTCTCTTTTATGCCACAGAGCATTCTTGAAAATGACTTGGGAGTATACATTGAGAAGCTTCAGTGATAGCACGCAGCCTTGTCTGACCCCTCGTGCAAGAGATATGCCGTTCGTTTCTACATCGTTGATTTTGATCACAGCTGATTGATTATTCTTATGTCCTTGTTATTCAGACCAATCATTGATAGTTCTTTTATTAGTTTCAGATGTTGTACGCGGTCAAAGGCTTTTTGCAAATCTATAAAGCATGCATATACGGTTTTGTTGTATTCTCGGCTTTTTTGAAGTAGAACTGTTAAAGAGAATAAGGCTTCTCTCGTTCCCATATCTCCACGAAATCCAAATTGTATTTCATCTAGTTGTTCCTCACATTCTGTTCTGTATACTTAAGTACCAGGAGTGAGGAACTAGATAAGGAAGGCAGTTTTGCAAAGAAAAGATCTATTTTTTTTATGTTCTGGTTCCCACGAAAAGGGATATCCTGTAATGCTCAGAGAACATCGTGAGAACCAAGGAAAAAAAAAGTAGGAATTGGTGTTCTTCTTAAATTTCTGGAGGTTGTATTCCTCGGAAAACACCTCCCTAGGCAATGTGTTAAAAAAGGTAAATGGTGAATATCCATCTACAATGTCCCGATGTTGCAGTATTCTTCGTTGAGTTGGGGTAGTAGACCAGGAAAATAGTTTTCTGGCGATTTTCTTTTCCCTGACTATAAGAGTGATCATCGCGTCGACTGTGCGCGAAAATTGAAAGAAGAATTTTTCATCTATCATCCTCTTGACAGGATAATGAGATAATGACAATTACTTGGATTGAGAAATCAAACCATTAAAGTTCTTTCGAATGGTACGTTCCTACGTTCACAATCTGTGGATGGGACAATTAATTTGAAAGAACAATTTTATTCAATCAAAGCAAAGTCATTTGGACGTCTGACGTGTTATTTGCGAGAACGACGTTGGAAAATTGCAAAAATTGCCGCGTAAATCTGGTCGAGCGATGTATCCACGGATTTTTTTATAGATTTACTGCGTTGACGGTTCCCTGTTTAAAAAAAAAAGAAATGGCACGTGCTAAAATATTCTGCCGCACCCAAAAAATCGTGGCCGATCATTCGGATTAATATAATTAAGAATTTAAAATGGGCGTTATGGATTCGTAGGAATATTAATAAAAATATTGTAGTTCTTAATTGACTGCCGCATCTAATAACTGGTTATAAAATTCGTGTTTTTATGCCTTGTTTCTTCATGTAACACACACACACACATTGTGGGATCTTATTCACGGTTTCGAAAGTCAAATTGCCGGGTATCGTGATACACATCGAGTTTGGTGGTAAAACTTTAAAAATTGATTACATTGCTATACTTACATCAAAATATAATATACAATTTGTTAATAACTATAATCCTGAACGTTTAACTGCAAGTGTTATTTATTAAATTCAATATTCTGAGAAAAAAGCACTTTGTTGCATATTTTTATAACTTTTAAGTATCATTTGATATGATTCCTTGTTTTGCTAGTGATAAATAATTGTAATCGCTTAAATGCCAATGGTAAAGAAGCAGATGGAACAAAGTTCTACCGTTGATTGATATATTACTGAAAAAATATTATTATTACAACATACCTGATTGTTTTGGAAGCACTTGAACATTGGAGTCAACAACAACAACATTTTCCTATCATAAAGGTGAATATTACCACAATTCATCACCCATTCTTTACAAGATGCGTGTTTCCAAGGAAAGGAATAATGTCAGCTCCTTGTTAGCAAGGGCGACCTCGGCAAACATATCTCGATCAGATCAACTAGAAAGACTAGGTCAAGAGTACGAACAACCAACGAGCATGTATGAGAGCACTGATGAAAGTAGAGGAAGCAAAAGATGTGTGTAAGAACCGCAGCAAGTGGAAAGAAGAGGTCTCTGCCTACCACTACGGGAAAAAGGCGTGTCTATATGTATGTATATATGTATGTTAGCAATCTGATTGTTGTTACACATAACATAGACACAATCAAAACTATGTAAGTAAAGGCATCTTTGATTAAACAGTAATTCACTCAACAGTTAACAAGCAGGAATTACTAGGTATAGTATAAATTTACTAAATTAAATACGAAATGTTTGAACATAAAACGCAAAGAAACTGGAAATATAGTATTCCTATTATTTTGTGTTTCGTGTTTTTTGACCTTAGAACACAACAAACATTCCCGATGATGCGACATCTGTTTATTCAATATGGAATTAAATTTAATGTTGCACAGCATCTCAATGTACTATGATTTCGATCCCAGCGTCATCTATGTCTCGCTAAAATTATAATATATGGATTATATTCGTTTTGTGCTGTAATGTTGGGCATCTTCCCAGTAATACATTAATCAACGGTTCTAAAAGACTGCTACGAGAAGCATAAAAGGTATCCTTTAAGTGGGATCGAATTAAGGTTTTTGATCAGCTTCACATAATGCCTACTATTGCGTTATCGTTAACTATCTATACTATTATAAAGCTGTTACGGAAGTGTGTGTCTGTATATTTAAAAAAAAAATGGTTACGACATGGTGTCCCTGAATGCAAATTACCAATTTTTGGATTTTTTGTCTACCTATTTGTTCGAGAATAACGCAAAAACTGGTAAATATATTTTAATAAAACTTTTTGTATTTAAAAGCTTATAATTAGACTTAAAAACTGGTATATATTTTATCTTGCTACCATGACAGAAACCGGAGATGCACAAAAAAACACATTCATTTCAAGGACATTCATAGGTAGTTGCTTAAATTTTTGTGAAACTATATAAGCATAGGTTCTTATGATTTTGGTGTTTTTCGAACAATCGCTTATTGAAACAATTAGTTCGTGAATTATCTGTCCAATGTAAACAATAAATTTGTAGGTTAATACGAATATAATTTGACAAATTAGAAAAGATTTTTAAAGAAAATGTATGATTATTTTATATATGATGTAAAAGGAAGTGTATGTGGATAAAAAACAAAATTTATTTGAATAATATATCTAACTGCAAATACTTTAAACTTATATTTAACCAATACAATATAACATTTATATTTTTTAATTTATTGTTCATTTATAATTTGTTATGGTAATAATCTTATATTTTATTTAAAGGTAAGCATATTAGCAGACGTCAGATATGATTAAAAAGATTCAAAGGCTTGCGTTTTTGTCACAACGTCTAATACGAGTTTAAAAATATTAATATATCATTAAAATATTAGTTAAACATTTCATTTATTTAAAAAACGATTAATTAACTTTTAATAAATTTTTTAGAGTGTTTTTATTTAAAAACATTTTAAATTATCGTTTGAAACCCTGCTAATGATCTATGTTAAAGCTTAAAGTACCCCCTTTACCCTCTGCCCCTTAAGCTACCAGTGAACATCCTTTATACCCAACTTTCACATCCTATCGATCACTTTCGGTGAATGATACAAATAGACTCAGGCAGGCACAGGTTAACTCCATCAATAGAGATCTTGAAGCAATCGTGGAGTGGGGAACCAACAATCTTGTTCAGTTCAACGCCCAGAAAACACAAAGCGCCACGTTTTCCAAGAAAGTGAATTCCTCAAATCATTCCATCTCAATA
Source organism: Agelastica alni (assembly GCA_950111635.1). Classification (NCBI taxonomy): domain Eukaryota; kingdom Metazoa; phylum Arthropoda; class Insecta; order Coleoptera; family Chrysomelidae; genus Agelastica; species Agelastica alni. Next base: position 2,831,302 of record OX467715.1, read on the forward strand.
TCTGGAAAAACCCTTAAATCAAGTCACTGTGTCTAAAAGTATGACTTGGTATGACCATGTTGCTAACATCGCAAATTCAGCAAGCCAGAGGCTAGGTTTTATGTGAAAAGCTAGAAAGTTTTTTACTCCTGATCAACTGTTGACAACGTACAAGGTTCAAATCCGACCTCTACTGGAGTATTGCTCGCACATTTGGGGTTCAGCACCAAGGCATTCTCTTTGTCTTCTAGATTCCATTCAGAAAAGAGCCATTTGGTTGATAAACAGCTCAACTCTCACAGATACCCTTCACCCTCTAGAACATAGAAGAAGAGTTACAGACCAGTCATTGCTCTACAGATATTTCCATGGCAGATGCTCCAGAGAGATAAAAACTCTTGTACCACCATTGGCCACATTCGGCCGAAGAACTCGGCACGCTGATCAGTCTCACACATTTACTCTCAAGCTTGACACTACAAGGACCAATCTTCATCAAGAATCCTTCTTTTACAGGGCTGCTACGGAATGGAACAAGCTTCCAAAATCAGTTTTTCCAGAGAACTATGACCTGCAACTTTTCAAAAAGCGGGTCCACCATTATGTCCTTTCTATAATCCCTCCCCCTTCTAATAGTCGCAGTGCGGGCCGTCCGAGGCCAACACGATAGATCTACCCTTTTTGAGTAAATTATTCTCTCGATTCGCATTCGTAATAGCTCAATTTTCATAAAATTTTCTACGATTACTAAAGATCGCGCTCTATAAATAAAGCAGTATAGTATTTTTTATTTAAAAAGAACATCTTTATATCTTTATTAATACGTAATTACCGGATACCCGAAACACTTTAGCTTCGGTGTATCTAGATTGATCCAAAAAATGCTGGTGGTCCGAGTCGAGTATATTATTATTAAATTAATAAGATTTTAGCTTTTTAACTATCGCACGACGTGATCGAGAAATTCATTTTAAATTAAATTTTTTTATGGTTTATGGTATCTACACAAATACACCGATTATAGTCCAGTGAACAACCACCAAAAAGGGTCTTAACATTTATTGATTACAACGTGTTACCATTAATATTTGATGTACTCTCTACTATCTTCTTCTTCCAGTGCTTGTCCAATACCGGACGTTGGCGATAATCCTGGCAATAAATATTTTATCAACTGTGGCCCTAAATAGACCTGTGGTAGAGGTTGCGAACCAAGTATTTAAGCCATGAGATCCTTCTTCTGTCTGGTCCCCTCTTTCCAAGCACATTTCCCTGTAGGATAAGCTGCAACAGACCATATCTTTTGCTGTTTCTCATGATGTGTCCAAAGTATTCCAATTTCCGACTTTTGACTGTACTCATGATGTCCATTTTCTTATTTAAAATGTCGAGTACTCTTTTGTTTGTAACATGGGCTGTCCAAGGGATTCTTAGTATACGTCGATACAGCCACATCTCAAATGCGTCCAACCTTTTACTGGCTGCATCTGTTACAGTCCATGACTCAACTCCATATAAGAGCACAGGAAACACATAGTATCGGAGAAGTCGTATTTTAGTTGTTAAGTTCAAAAAGTGGCATTTAAACAATTTCGACATTTTAAGGAATGCAGCACGAGCCCTCTCTATTCGACAATGTATTTCGAGAGAATGATCTTAACTCTCGTTGATTGTAGTTCCCAAATATGTTATGGTCTATACTTTTTCAATAACTTTATTATTTAAAATAAGCCACCTGGGTGGTGGTGGATTTTTGCTTATCACTATGTATTTGGTTTTGTTCTCCTACTATATTAAAAATTTTTACCCTATTTTGGTGTGTCTAAACTTCTTTATTGGCTGCTATATAAATGGTTTGCTTTTTATCATCAACATTTTGAATTAAAAAGGTGTTTACCTATTGACAAAGACCCAAGTTTATTCGGGGGGTAAAGCGGGAGGTGTAAATCCCAACCGATGAAGGCGGGGTCAGATGAGAGAGATAAATATATATTAAATATATGTTATTCTTATCGCATAAGTAAATATAATAAAATTTGCATTCTGGCGATCTGCAGACTCATCGATTATGGTATAAAATAAACAGTTTATTTTTAATAGCAAAATAGAAAACAAGATTCCATGAAAAGTTTTTTTTAGTAGGACTAAAAACACATTTACATATTTCACGAGCATGGTGTTACATGTCCATACTTAAGAGACAATAAAGGGCAAATTTTCTTGAGCAATTTTAAATGATTATAATAAAATAAATTGCAGAATTCAACAATGGTTAATAGATCATGATCTCCAAATTTATTTTGTGGGAACCCTACAAAATGTTTCATGTTTCTTTCGAAACTACTATCAACTATTTTAGGCTGTAAGTATTTCATGTAAAAGACGAAAGATTTATTCGCATTGAAGGGAAACCAGAGTGTGTGTTGACAAGCGAAAAGGCTAGTAAGCCTTTCGCCAAGGAAAACTAAACAGCTTCTCGAGTTGAAAAAGAAAAACTTGAAACTGGTGACGGGACTCCTCACTGGACACTGCCCTCTAAGGTACCACCTGAAAAATATGGGCAAAACAGAATGATAGTTGCCGCTACTGTGAGAACTTCGCTGAAACGTCAAAACATTTGCTCTGCGAATGCCCAGCGCTTTTCTGCAAGAGGCTCAAGTTTCTGAAAGAGGCCTTTTTAAAGTCCTTCGATTTTGGGAACTTAGCTCCCAGGAAGCGGACAAACTTTGTACGAAGTCTCAGAATCTCGGGCCTCGAATAGATTAAGAGTTATGCACAAAAGATCTGATAGGTCGAGGTGCTTGAAAGACTGCATAGCCTTTGCGACCTCTCCCCCTAACAATCTACAAGCATTTCATGTATTAAATACGAGGGAAGTGTCCAATATCTTGGCCGAAAAATTCAAAGAGCAGTCTTGCTCGGCTTGTTGTGGACGTGGACTTTAATTGGTGGCATCATATCGAGTCTTTTACTGCCATTGTTTGAAGAAAGACAAATGAAATCATGCGCTGACATCACTGACAATGACAGTGGTGGAGGTTTTTAGTGGTATGACCTTTGAATAAGGTGAATCTCACACTATTCGACGCGTCCGGACAACAATGCCTCGGATGTGCTTAACAAAAACAAAAATATTTGATTTAAAAACAATACAAGATATTTTTTGTTTAAAAATAAACAACAAAAAAGTTTTATATACGCTGCCAACTTAAGTAGACACACTGTAGATCTACTGATCTACTGATATATCTCGAAAGGTCGAGGAAAAAATTTAAAAACATTCTTCAAACAATTATTAATTATTAAATAAAAATGTTACCTATGCATTTGTAAGTAGCATTAAAAAATTATGAAAGTAGAGTATTAATTGAACGTAGGTCAGTTAAATACAAAAAATTATCATTTCAAAGAATCGGTGATACTTCTAGTATTGTTCCCACATTTCCTTATTTAGTGCTTTTAGAGATTCTGTCATTGATACAAATTATCATGGCCATTCTTGTTTTATAATCATTAAATTGCCATCGCAAATGACACGGTTTAATGAGAATATTTAAATTCACTATGGGAACATATTTTTAATCGTGTTTACTAAACTACTTGATAATTAAGGCTGTATTTCATTTCACAATCCAAGCGGAGATATTTGTCCAGAGGCAACCCGAAGAAGAAAATACTAACACAACAGCAATTAACAATTAAAAATTCGAGGTATTTGGGGTTCTGGATTCCCGAAGAAGACTCGAACAACGGTGAAATGTCGAGCATTTATTCCGAATAAACACATCAAGCCTAACAAACTTTTTGTATCTATTTTATATTAAAATTCTAAATAAAAGAGTTAAAAATCTCTGTTAGAAAAAATGCCTAAACCTTCAAAACATTTTAATAAATTAAAAAACACTTCAAGATATTTGTAAATTTAACAAGTAAGAAGAAAAAGCTTGAAAATCTTTTAATACGAGGGCGGTTTGATAAGTCAGTGACTTTTTGAATAAAACAAATTTTTTTCCGCAAATAAACATTTTATTTTTCTACATAATCACCTTTTAGCTCGATACATTTAGTCCAGCGTTTTTCTAATTTTTTTATTTCCTCCAAATAATAGGTTTTTTCAAAGCTCTCAAAATACGCGTTTGTTTCGGTAATGACTTCTTCATTCGACTCAAATCTCTTACCGCCCAGCCATTTCTTTAGGTTTGGAAACAGAAAATAGTCGCAGGGGGCTAAATCTGGAGAATATGCTGGATGGGGTAGCAGTTCGTATCCCAATTCGTGGATTTTGGCCATCGTGACTAGACAAGTGTGCACACGTGCATTGTCTTGATGGAACAGCACTTTCTTCTTCTTAGCCAAATGCGGCCGTTTTTGCTTCAAATCAACGTCGAATCTGTTCAAAACCTTTGAATAATATTCGCCGGTGATCGTTTTAACTTTCTTGAGGTAATCGATGTGAATGACACCGCGTACATCCCAAAAAACTGTGACCATGACCTTGTTGGCTGACAGACGACTCTGTTTCGCCTTCTTTGGTCCACGTTCACCCCGAGCAACCCACTGTTTCGATTGTTCCTTGGTCTCTGGCGTGTTGTGATGGATCCATGTTTCATCCACAGTAACAAAACGGCGCAAAAATTCGTCCGGATTACGGCTGAACATCGCTAAACACTCTTTTGAAGTGGTCACACGATTGCGCTTATGGTCGAGTGTGAGCAATCGCGGCACCCATCTTGCAGAGAGTTTTTTCATGTCCAAATATTCCTGTAAAATATGATGTACCCGTTCAGTTGAAATACACCTACAGCATGAGCCAACTCACGCACTTTCATTCTCCGATCATATGTTTTCATGGATTTTATCGGTGATTTCAGGCGTGATTACTTCTTTTGGGCGACCTGGACATCAACTGCACGACGTAGCTTGCTCAAAATTGCCCACTGATAGATTATAGTTGACGGCAGCACCGTTGCATTTGGAGTAACTGCGCGGGAAATTCAAAAAGTCACTGACTTATCAAACTGCCCTCGTACAATAAATAATATCTCTGTTGTTGTTTGTGAATATAATTTTAGTTATGGGAAAATTGATTTCGCTGTTCGTGGGTGCAACTCGAGAACACGGGAAGGTATATGTATGTTTGCATTTCCCAAAGACCCCTTTACGAAAGTACCACAGTTTTTGTGATTATATATTGATAAATAAACTAATCTGAACGTTTTATGTAGGCACTACAAGTGCCACGACTAAGTCCTATTCTATCTAAAAAAAGTGTCCTTATCTGTATTCATATGATGTTTCAAGGTGACCTTTCTTTTCCCTTCTTCAAAGCCTTGATGTAAGCTTTTAACTTTTTCTTTCTGGGACTTTTGAAGCTCAAAATGGCTGGTGACCGTGTAGACATTAAAGGAGAATACAAAATCGAAGTGTGCTTTATTTGTGTGACCACTTCAATGAGGACATGCGCGATAGGCACAAACAACTTTTCCTTTGGAAGCCATTCCCAATCATTATGAATTTATTATAATCTCGCTTCTGTATAGCTATTTGTTCTGTGTTTGTGTTGCAACATTACCTAGATTCAGATAAATAAAGAGAGATAGAGATATGATGATTTTTATTTTAATACCAACAGTGTTCCAGTTTTTGTGTCACGATGTTCTAAAAAAATGAAACACTAGATGTTTTTATTGCTTGAAGGTGTAAATTACATCTGCTTACATTTTAATAACTGGTGTAAAATTAATCTTATATCTCATACTTCCAAAACAGCATGTATTTAAATATATAAATAAATATAAATGAATTTACAGAAATACCTACCCTTATTTCCGGGAAATTAATTTTATATCTTATACTTGCAAAACAGAATGTATTTACATTAAAATGTTTCTGTTAATATTTAGATAAAAAAGAACGCTTTTTCTGCGTGTAACCATGAAAATTGTTATAATATCACCAATATTTGAAAAAATTTCTCAGTGTGCTCAGTGATTATCTCAACGTCAAGGTCATAAATTTCGGTTACCCCAACATCAAAGAGATTTCGCCGGCTTTCCATTCTTATTTTAGGCTGGTGTATTCTGTGGCAATATTAAATGAAAATGATTAAGAAAATAGCACAACATAAAGTTAGCAACAAGTGCATAGAAAAAAAGAAGAAGACCTACGCCTCTGCATGCCTACGTCAGTGTGTTACACTAGCGACATACACGTCTCAGCACAAAGCCAATAAACGACTATCTACACCCACCCAATGGAAAGAAAGCCTGAGAAATAGGTTAGCGGACCATCTGAAGCATGTTAGATGTATACAAGTCGCGAGCTTAACGCATACAATACAATAAAAGGTTCATAGAGCTTTTTATTGTGACGGTTTATTGCGGCGATTTATTTGATACGTCGATCGATTCTTGTGTTGCCGAAGAAAGTGAAAAATTGCTACTTGAAATAAAAGGCGAGGTACTTTTAACAAATACAGGACGATTCAATAAGCTTGTGCTTGATTATTCAGTGCACCGAAAAGCAGTAATCTATTTTCTGATGATGTCACAATAAAATGTATTTTCGTCATTCCCTGATGTGTCAATAAAAACGATTCATTTCGTCGTGCAAACTACAGATTTAGAAAACAAGACCACCCTATTGTTTAGGGACTCTCTTCATGGTTATCATTTTTGCAGTAAACAAACTGAGTTTTCCAAACTGATCATATTGTTAGTTTGATATCTATCGAATTGATTTGCTCCAAAAGAGATGAATATGAGGAAAAGATTATTGTCGGCAGTACGTGCCTCTGCACACATGCATCAAAACAGTGGCGTACCTAGCAATTTAAAACCGACAAAGATAATAAAAGGAATAATAAGAGACTACTGGATGAACATGGTTCTCCTAAAAACAGTAGTTTGTATTGTAAACTGAACGAACACATGTAAGCTATAAAACAGGTGACTTAAGGAGAAAAAAATAAGTCCATAATTAAAAGAGAGCCACTATCAGTAACGTTAATGACTTAATCACAATAATATGGCAGAAAAACTTATCTGCCACTCACGCCTTTCTGTCAGAAGGGGAATTCCGATGTCCTTTTTTCAGAGCGTTTATTTTACTTACATTGGCGAGTAAGTTGAAAGTTTGACGAATTACGCGTTAAGTGATTGCTTTTTTGATATTTTCCCCTCTGTTTCAGATGATGTCATATCTTTATAGTTGTCCTTTGAGAAAAACTATGAGGTTCGCGCAAAATTCAGGGATGACAAAGGAAATTATAATCAACCTGGTGAACTCACCTGGTACACAGATGGATTAAAAACCGGCGTCTATACTTCAAAACCCAAATATGAGCAATCAAACTCATTGGGGAGACATGCCTCGGTCTTCCAAGCTGAAGTACATGCCATAAACGCGTGTGCTGTTAAAAATCTAAAACGAGAATACAAAAAAAAGACAATTCTCATAAGATCGGAGAGTCAAGCGGCACTTAAAGCTTCGGCATCACGGAGAATAGACTCAAAAATTGGCCGGGAATGTGCCGGAAACCTACGAACCTTGGCTAACCATAACAAGGTCATCTTGTCGTGGGTGCCAGGGCAAAAAGGTATTTCTGGTAACGAAGAAGCGGACAAACTAGCTAGGCGAGGCTCTGGATCACCAATTATTGGGCCAGAACCAATAATAGAGATACCCAAGGCCATCGTTAAAATAGCGATCAATGGCTAGATCCACTTTCCTATTCGTTCATCTTCATATTCATCATCAATTGTCGTAAACTGAAAGATCTTGACAACGAACTAAAAGATCTAAAAGAACTAAAAAACACAAATTCTACGATCGTGATTATTACCGTCATTTAATTCTCAATAAAAGTTTAATTGATTTTCGTATGGAGTGGCGGCTGAATTTTCGGTTCTATTAAATTTTTTAAAGCGTTTATTATATGTTAAAGTACCCAAATCGATTCGAGGATCCCGGCTATTTAATTTATTTAATTTACATCAAACTTACGACCACTTTAGTCGACAGTCGAAGTGAAAATTCTATTAATTTAATACACACACACTCACGGACCACCAACATTTCGAACGACCGGTCGAGGAAATACTTTTGGTAAACGTCCCAAGTAATAGAAATACCGTTTATCGAACAGAAGAAAAAGAAAAACGCCTTCCGATAAATTTGAGTCGAATTCTCGATGATTTATTAATTAGAATCAATTTGTTAACCCGTGCCACCCAAGTAGCTTGTCGTCTTTTGATGTCGTTGCCACGGTTACAACATTTTTGGAATCGTTCGGAGGAGTAAACATTTTTCTACAAATTAACGTGCATTTTAGAAACGCGTACCCTGCTTCAGATACCGAAATATTCGAAATATCACACAAATTAAATACTAGAAACTATTTTAGTGAACAATTTGCTTTGATGGCGGTTCCGAAAGATTTATATGTCAAACGTCAAAATGTCGGAATTAGATCTTGAACGGTTCAACGGTTCTTTACAAGATTTCTTTTCTACATATAAAAATATATCTACATTATAGTTGGACATTAACCTCGTAAAATGCTTTTAGCAATTACTTTAAAAAGTACAGGGTTAAATATAAATAAAACAAGGCAACATAAAATACTCCACATTAATGGGGTAATTAAACAAAACAGTATGCTAACAACAAACATTGCAAATGTAGCAATCCCTTTTCCCAAATTTCTTCTTTTGAGTCAGCCAAAAAACTTCATAATCAATAATAACATCCTGCATTATCATTTATGGTGATGTTTGTTATTGTTACAACTCATGAATTCTTCTTCATCAATTAAGTCACTTAAAGTTGGCATAACGTCATTATTAGAACATTCTTCGTCTTTCTACTGCTACTACGATGGCACTACAGTCAATATCGAGCCTTGGCCTCTTCAATTCTTTTTCCCCATCGGTCCCGATCCACCGCTGCATATGTCTCCAATTTCTTATACCCAGTATTTCTTCAGCATCCTTTCGTACCCCATTTTTCCAGCTTAGCTTCGGCTTTCCTATCGTCCTCTTTCAATTCAGGTTTTCCTGTAAGCACCTTTATTGGGATCCTGTCGTCTGGCATTTTTTGGGCACGTCCTGCCCATCTCAGTCGCATCAGTTTTATATGCATTGAAACTCTAGGTTCCTTATACAACCGGTATATTTTATGATTCATGCGTGCCCTCCGGAAATCCCCTTCATTCCCCTTCGTCTTTCATGAAGTGTTATTTTTTTTCTAACACCAGTTGAGCTTGTATGTTCATTTAGGTTAATGTTGCTGCTTTGGTCATCTTGTTCATTTCTCTGTCGACAGTTTTTGAAGTGAAAACTTCTTTAGGTGCTTTTAGCAATTTTTGGTAGGATTGGTCAAAATAATATTAAAAAAAATTGGTTGTCTGTAAAGTCGGTTTACGGACGATAATTTTACGTGATAACATAAGAAAACATTGATGAAAAATTGCATACTTTTATGAATTTAATTGAATTATTATCACTGAATTATCATAATATTGTATAATACAAAAGGGTTAATAATAATTGTCATTAACAATATTCTGTTTATGTCAACCGTATTCTTTCAAACTTTTTCTTATCATTTTATAAGCGGTAGCTATTTTGAATTGTTTATAACAATTGAAATTTTTTTTTAATTATTTTGATCGATAATTATTTGCAAGTAACAATATTCAGTTGTTATATACAATACTTTGTCAAGTGCCTATTTTCTCCCTTCTACGGTTCATTATAATTCTTACTCGTATTCCTTGTTGCATACACTAGTACACTATGCTATAACTCGAATATATCATTCGTTGTAGATAATGTTGCATAACTTTCGATAGTTGTTTGCAATTTCTGTGTGGATGGGACTGGATATCCACACGAACGAGGCACAGATTTGAGAAGATTGTGGGTTGACGTTTATTCCGCGCCATTTTTCTTGATTTCCGGGATAGGAGCGTCAGTCGTTTGGAGAGCTTCATCGAAGTCGGAGGTGTTGGTGAAGGTTGTTGGGGACGGTGCGTTATTAGCACGTGTGCGGAACCTCTATGGGATTTCTTTCATATCTGGCTGTATTTGGGCCATCTTAATTGGATTTTGAAGAAAAACCATTTGATTTTTAACTTGACCATTTTGTCTTGCCATTGTTGTGGATATTGTTGGAGTTGGTGTCAAGTTAAAATAACCGTTATCGGGATCTATTTGAGGGAAGCCATTGTTAACCAGTGCCACCCCCATAATCTAACCAGCCACCGGAGTAGGCCACCGGAGTAGGCCACAGGAGTACATGTGAATTCGTTTACCCAAAGGTTATCAGTGATTTGTTTTTAAATATATAACGCCTTGTCTCGTTCGACACCACCAGTAAGTTTTGTTTCAGTTTATAAGTATAGTACTTTGTAAATTCGTATATCCAAAGGTTATAAGTGATTTATTTCTAAATATATAACGCAGTGACTCATGCTGACACCACTATTATGTTCTGTTTTGTTTATTAATGTAGTACATTGTTGGAAACTATTTATTGCATTAGATAATATGCCAAAACTAAACTTGGATTAAAGTAACCTTCTCAATAATTCTTTATGTCCGAGTAAAAACATATTTTCTTTCTACTTATTTGTAAATATCCTACAATCTTGATGTTTTAAAGGACAACCATTGTAAAGATATTTTTAAATGAACTCGATTGTTTTGGCAGTGAAAATCTTTACGTAAACAGTTAACTAGTGAATCTTCTTTGCCTTCATGTAAATGTTTGAATTAGTGTTATTAATGAGTTAACTTATATCTATGTTTTACCTTTTGTTCTTTGCCTTTATGTAAGTGTTTGAATTAGTGTTATTAATGAGTTAATTTATATATGTCTTACTTTTTGTTGTAACTTGGTAAAGTCTGTTACTCTTACTTCTGTTTTGGTTATTTTATAAAGTTGTAAATTTTACATTTTTGGTTTGTTTTAGCAAGGAAATTTTACCATAGTTGTTAATTTTGACTATATTTGTTATGATGCTACTATTGAACTGTGTACCTTAATTATCTATTGTGTGAGTAAAGTATCCAACATATTTTTGCTATAATTTTATTTATTTGGTTCACCATAATCATAGTTGTTTATCTTGTAGCCCTGCTAGTGCCTATAAGATCTAGGGGTTTCCGGCTTATACCGTCAAGCCGGTGGCGCAGCTCACTTTTATATTTTTTTTCTTCTACCCTCTACGGCTGAGCTCGGGCATAATTTGCCAGTAGAGAAACCGCTAGCAGAGTACTCGTTAGAGAACGAAAAAGACGTGGCAACTTGATTATATCTAACAATAAATTTTTACTGTTATAGCGTCTTCAATGCTATTTTCTCAATACTGGCACAAGTTAAAAATTCTAAAACTATCTCTTTTTATGAAATATTGTCATCATATTTTTCATCCAAATATTCGTAACATGCAATAATCATATTATTCAAAAAATCATAAAATTCTGTATTAGAAATAGTATAATTTATAAATTGCAAAATTCAGGTAGTTTACCATTTTTTTTCAGTTTTTTTATTCTCCAAAAAAACACAGCTCGAACGATTCTGCTGAAAATTTCATAAATTTATTTTCAACCAATTGGAAGGCTCCTTTTTGTTTACGTTGCTTATAGCAACGGGAGATTATGGCGATAATTTTGTTAGTTCCTATTAACTAAATGGAATTAATAAGTGATAATTTTTCTGTTTTGATGTCTTTTGACAAAAGTCACTTAGAATAAAATCAAAATACATTTTGTTGCTAGCTTACAATTTTTATTTATACTAACCAATTTGCTTTACATATCGATCACCGGGACTAAAATGCACCTTTTTAATAGGCAAAAAACTTGGTGATTCTATCATTAAAAATTGTCTGTATTTCAACAAATATATGTAATATTTTGACACTCGTTTATTTCGTTGGGCTTTGGAAATCTTGTGACTTTCTAAAATTGGTTTTAATTCCATATCAACTTTGTAAAATAATTTCTTATCTTTAAGAATATTTTCGTCCATAAACTGGTCCAATAAAAATGGTAATAATTTCAAGTCTCTATGGTTTTACCCAAAAAAAATTTGTCATCTACGCAGATTAGGTCGTAAGGTTCATCTTCTCATCATATTAAAAGCAACTCCAGTTTATGAACTTTTCTAACCGAATTTCCCCTGCAGCAGAATTAATTACCGATAATTTTTTTCTCGGTTTCACTCATGTTTTTGTTAATAGAAAATTTCCCTTGTCTTTAACAAAAACATTCGTGACCTTAAAAAAAATGATAATTATTCTGCTGTTAGAAAGATTGTAAATGAAAATCTAATCAGTTCTAAGTTGCGTAATTATGCGTCGAATGCAATTGGTCCCACGTCGTTATCATTTTTTGTTCTGGAGAGACGAAAAATAATTTCGAACGCTCATACGAACATTCGTACATACACACATACACACACACATACACACATACACAGACACACACACACACACACACACACACACACACACACACACACACACACACACACACACACACACATACACACACACACACACAGACGTCCACTTAAAAACTATTGTATTCGAAAAAAAAATCTTCAGTAAAAATATCTCTGTTTACTGAAAACAGGCCTGAAGTTCACTGAGAATTTTTATTTGTAAGGTGGTAATATATAATAGTTACTATTTTATAATTTCTGTCCAGATAGGTTTTGTACTAAAGTAATAATAATAAGAAACAATAACACATTTAATAGTGCATTTGGTAAAAGAATCAGGAACGTATACGAATGTAATTTTAATAAATAAACGTAGATGGCTCTAGTAGGATTTGTTTTGCAGCCTGATGGAGAATGCAAGTTTTCTTCTGCCACAAATCCAAGTCCTAAAGCTTTATTTTTATACCTTGTATTTTTATTTAATCCTTATCCGATCTGCTAATATTTATTTGCTCTACTGCCGGAGGCAAAAGCATTACTCCAGTTTGAGTATTTTTATTTTTCGTAATCGCTGAAAGATTAATTAATCAAAATATAGATAAATGGTGAAGCACCGAATTTACCGGTGAAAGTAAGGATAATGTACCAGCCGAATGTGCATCGAAAATGTGTAGTTTTTTACTGCAGTCATCAGTTTTCATTGAACAAATAATAATTTTGTGCGAACAAAATCTTTTACTCGGTAATAAGATTGTCGTCTCAAAATTAATTGCAAGTCGAACAACTATTTCACATTTATAAGACGTTAAAGCATGCACCTCACTTTCTATTCACACGGTGTAGACGATCTGTTGAGAAAATTAGTACGTTTAGATTAACACTGGCGGCAAAATGATGCGGTAAAGGGGGACACACAGCAATTGGGAAATTAAGCCTCCGTACTATTAAAAATCATTTAATTTACCAAAAATTAGTTTTTTTTAATGCCATTTTTAAAAACTAAACAAAAATTCAATATGAGTTGTTGTTTAAAAAAAAATATTTCCCTACTTTTATGGTGATAATTATGCAAATTTATAAACAATTACGTTGTTGTAAACATATAAAATTGGTTTATTTCTAATAAAGTACCATATAAATTTTGTTCTAATGGCACCTAACTAAATATTTTTTAAATATTAAAATGACTTATATTCAATAAAACTGGCATTTATCCAATAAAAAATATCGATAAAAAATTTTAATATTTTTTCAGTATGCAAATTTTGCCAAAAACCGGGTTATAGAATATGAAATATTGAATGATTTAAGTTAATATTATTTTTTCTGCAAAAAGCAAACAAAAAAACATTAAAAATCCTTTCGGGATAGGAAAAAGGACATTCCTATTTTAACTTCAAGCTATTGTTTTAGTCCTAAAAATTCTATTTTAACATCCTTTCACTATATAGGGTTATTTACGTCAAATGATACGAAAGATTATGGTTACACCGCTTCGTAATAAATTCAAAATTAGTGACTAGTGTTAGAAGTATACGGGGTGGTTGAATATTAGCCCTATATTATTGCTACTTCTAGACTACTTAAACTTTTTTAATTCAAAAAGAACACCCTGTATTTTATTACAGTGGCAGATGTACAATTTTATTCTCTATCAAATACTATCACACTTTCCTATAGCTAACTCTACAAGTTTTTATGAAAATACCCCATTTTCAGAACTCGAATTCACTTTAACAACCCTAAGAAAAGGTCGCTCTCCTCCAGTTTCATTCAACAACATAAAGCATATTTTACGAATATACGGTGGCTTCGGATTATCGTAAGAAACTCGATAACCAGTATTCAACTGTACATTTAAGAAATACGAAAGTAAATTCCTTTAATATTTTTTACAAATTTTGTAGGTAACGAATTTTATTTTATAAGGGACTTCTTGTTTGGAAATTAAGGGTCAATATTTTTATTTGTTAGCACGGTTAATGTTGCAACTAAATCTGTTCTTCATGACTTTATTTATTGTACATAATAAGAGAGGTAGGTAAATAATTCAAACAAATCTCACTAATTAATTAAGTTATTAAGCTTTAATTTGGCTTGTTGATTCATTTTTGTAGATTTTTTGTTAGATTTCTAGAAAAATAATTAGTAATCATTGTAGTGGGTACCGACATTAAAATCGTATAGTACCGATTGTAATTTCAAGTAGTGTATGTATACCTAATAGACCGCGAAAATGCCGCGACGTGTTTTAGATGAATATGCATTAATATTGAATGTACACGCTTATTTTACTGCGAAAAAGAACAATGGAGGTCCGTTGAATTGAATTTTTGAGAAATTATATTCACTGTAACCAAAAATGCTCTTCATTTGTTTATCTGGACCAAACTTGGATTTTTGCTAAAGGTGAAACAAAAAGAATTATTATCGATAGCTGAAAGGCATGCCTTATCATTGCCAATTTAATCCCATTGAGTATAATTGGGGAATATACAAAACTTATTATGACAATCACATTGGATCTAATGGTTACAGTGATAAGGCTGTTTTGGAGACCTGGCAACGAGCGCTTAATACTGTCACTTCAGAAATTTGGGAAAAATGTGTTACAAAATGTGAAAATTTAATAGAGGAATGGTGGGTTCGTGAAAACCGCATCGAAGCAGTTAATCCAAGCCACAATCTTCGGTGTCGTTTGATGTGGATAACCCTGTATAAAAGATTTTGCATTAGAAAAAGTGAGGAGTTTTAATTTTTCAGGTTGGTATAATGCAGTTACGACAGCGTGTTATTTAAATTAAAATTTTAGTCGTTAAGTAATTAGTTTGTTCACCAAAAAAATAAAGATAAACGTTTACAATGTAATTTTTCATAATCAATAACCGCGAAAGCTTCAAATTTTCTCTCACATTATTATTTATCGACCAGAAATCGTAATTTCGATTTATTATATTGTGCTACTTGTATTCATCAAATTCGAATAATTTTGTGCTCCCTCATTAACCGTTTAATTCGGAAACTTTAATCATCATTAAATTGATCAAATAGTGGAATTGTCGATAGAAAAAAATATTGCTAAACTACGAATTATAAATTATAAATTGTGCCAACTGGTGTAAAATAATTTTGTATATACGAGGTCTGAAAAAAACCTACTAGGACTAGAATTTGCCAGACTTTTTTTTTGTTCCAATATCTGCGCCGGAATAATAAAGCAGCCCCCTAATTTTGATCGACTCACTGACGCCGACAGATACAGGACAGGATCGTAATTATATATATATATATATAGTCACGCCTTTTTCCCGTAGGGGTAGGCAGAGAACACTTCCTTCCACTTGCTACGGTTCTTACACACATCTTTTGCTTCCTCTACTTTCATCAGTGCTCTCATACACGCTCGTCGGTTGTTGCCACTCTTGACCTGGCCTTTCTTCAAAACAATGTTGATCTGATCGAGATCGATGTTCGCCGAGGTCAACCTATACCGACTTGTCCATTCACTCTCACCTTATACATTTGTTTTGTCAATCTTTCTTCATCCATCCTTTCTACGTGTCCAAACCATCTACGCATTACTTTATCTATCTTTGTAACCACAGCGTTCCCTTACCTCACTATTCTTCACTTTATCCAACCGAGTCACTCCGGCTATATTTCTCAGACTACTCATCTCCGCAGCATTAAGCCTATTTTCATGCTTTTTGGTACGACATATTATTTATTTGCTAAATAGCACAATCTAACTATGCTTATCTTCAATATACTCTCCCTTCTTCTGCATGCCCTTCTTCCGTTGTTTATATCAATGAAGCAAGTCTTGAAACGTTAAGCTGCTTAGTACCTGCATCGTTTTTTCCTGGACTTATTCTATTGACTGGAAATAGGTCTCTTTTCAAGATTCTTTAGTTACTGGGAACAAAAAAAAGTTACTGGAACTAAATTTGGTGAATGTCGAGGGGGGTCAATCATGAGAATTATTTTTTAACGTAAAACAGCTATACATGGTAGGAATTGTTACAAGTTACAATTAATATTCTTCCTCTTAGGCATCCATTCGAAGTAAACTTTACCTTTTACCACAGATTAAAGACAGACAAAATTGTGACGGGAATTATAGAGGAGCAAGAAACTAAGTAGCCAGTGATAGTAAGGCTGCCATCAAGGCTGTGGCCAACACAACAAAAAAATCCAAGCTGGTCGAGAAATGCCACGAGTAACTGGCAAGAGGCAAAAAAAGATTTAAAGGAACTACCGATAGGTCCAGAGCCATTATACGGATACAAAAAACAACACATTGAAGCAGAAACCAAAAGATGGGGGCAAGGACTGAAATCATCACACTGGTATAACTTAGAATAGGCCAAAGTCATTGGAGTAGCTGGTTTAAGATATTTTAGTAGTGCCTGTGGTGGTGGTGGGGTAAAGAGGAACGCCCATGACCATGACCCTGCCGTATTTATAGTTGCAAATTGGGCTGAAGTGGATGCGTGATAAATAATCCGCGCGTAAAGTATGAATTATTACTTACAGATAGCGTACAACTATTTTCGTATCAAGTTTTACAGCTACGACTCTATTAGCAGACGCTACTTGCTGGCTAGACGAAGGCGAGTATTCAAATGTGACAAATGCTCGTGTCTTGTAAATGCCGAAAGAGCAACATATGGTATATACGAGCATTTTTAAACTATTTTGATTTGTTATGTTCGAACGAGGATTTATCGGAAAAGAGTTTGATGAGGAATTAATGTTGTAATGTTACCGAATACACTGTGGCAAAGTTCATTTACTTACGTCTCTATTTTAGATATAAATCGAAAGAAATATTATGTGTGTGTGCATTTACAATAAAAAAATTCCAACTCTGCGAGTGAACTTTCGCAAATCTGATTGATCTCAACAAAGAATTAACATTACATCGTGACAGCTAATTACGTATTTTGTTTTTAAATCTTTTTCACACAATAGGTTTTATAATTAACACAAGGATAATAATTTTTTTATTTATTTTTAAATAAACAGGAAACTTGGGGAGCACAACAAGCTCTATTTGTTGCAGGTACCTGGAGACCAGAGAGTACATGCGTTTGGCAGAAAAGTTTCTGAAGTTTGCACGGAGGAAAATAATACATGCAACAAGGATCATTACAGGATAATGCCTAACATTACAGCCGTTGCAAAGGGACTGCATAATAGGTCCTGTGAAGAGGACGATTAGACTTCTCTTCACTCTAGATCAGGGATTTCCAAATTATTTTGGATAAGAGACCCCTATTCCAAAATGAAACCCATAGCCAAATTACTTTAAAAATCATATCTCTAGTTTTTTTTCCGTTGATATAAAATATTTACCAATTTAAAAACTTTGCAAGCAATAAATAAATTTAGGACATTTTTACTTGGTGTGAAGGTGCAAGCAACGTTTCAGAAAGTCTACTAATCTAACAATTTTAAGATTTGCCAAGTTTAAACTAATATTCTTAATACGAAAAATATTAATTGTAACTTTATTTTAACTTTCCTTACTGAACCCCAAACATCATTCTCTTGCCAATGGCGCTCAAATTTCTTTTGATTCTTATTTAATCCAAACGAGGTAAAATTCTAAATCCTACATTGTTTTTCCCAAAACAACAAAATCAGAATGTTGTTTGTTACAATTGGAATGAAATATTTACTCGCAGACGACGAAATCTATTATTTATATTAATAACTAAAGAATTCAAGCTGAAAGATTTTCGATATAAATCTCTGTCACAGCAAGCTAGAATTTAAATCATTTAGACGTTCTTAATTATATATACATGACTCGAATACCCAATAAGTTGATTTTAATTATTTTAACTGAAAGACCAAAACGGGTCAATGTTGTTTATGTCATATTGTTTTAACTATTATTATTACCTACAATAGTCCCGCTGAATGGTAACCATAGCTGTGGAAGTGGTACATAGGCCAAAGCCTTTCGTACCTCCAAAACGTAGTTCGACACCTTCCCGATTGTCTTCTCTTCAAAGAAGGGACTACTTCGAGTGTGTTGGCTTCCTTACCATCAGCGCATAATATATTTCTACCTTCGCACAACCTGTAGATTACTTCCCCAGAGAGTCTTAACAATTTGAGATGATTTTTTCAAGTCTGCGGTGAACAGTTAATCAGATCACTGCCGTTCTTACAGATTTATTATCTAAACTTATGTTATTTTGTGCATTTTGGGCTTCGTTTACGTTTAGGATCTCTGTTATTTCCCGGTTGTTGCGTTGATTCTGACTGCTCCATATATGATCTTGTACCGTGAGTTTCCAATTTTCACTCCCGTAGGTTATTACTGGTCGAACTAATGTCTTTTTAGCTTTGTATTTCTAGTAATCAGTTTGCTTTTTAAAAGTTTCGAGTTGGCAAAGTAGGTTCGGTTGCCTATCTGGAGTCTTTCTTTAATGGCGGTGCTGGTTTTCCCCTCGTTGCTGACTAACTCCCCGAGATACGTGTGTTACTCCCTTGAATTTTGTGCTTTCTATCTGAACTGTTCTCCAGTCTTCTGAGGCTGACACTTTCATGTAGACTGTTTTCTGTATATTGACACAGTCCCAGTTCTATTCCGTTTTTTTCTATTTCCTTGTAAACTTCAATTAGCAGCTCCTTTGTTCTAGCGATGATTGCCACGTCATCCGCATACGCACATATTTGAGTGGATTTATTGAAAATGGTTTTTCTCTGGTCTCTGGCCGTATTGCTTTATGCAGAGCTATGATGAATAGTGTTGTAAAGAGTCCATCGCCTTGCTTAACTCCAGATGATATGTCAAATGGGTCGCTCAGATTGTTATCAATTTTCACCTTTGCTCTTGTGTTGGTCACGGTAATCATAGTTAGGTAGATAAGTTTAGGTGTTATGCCAAGATCTTTGAGTGCGTCTTTTAGTTAAGAGCTTTATAAACTATCGAAAGCCTGTTTTAAGTCCACAAATAGGATGTGCAGGACGTTATGTGTCCGAGATATTTCGAAGAACCAATACGTTCCAGATTCTAGTAACGAATTACTGGACCACCCTATATAATATCTCTTTTCAAATTTTATCGTATCGTTATGGTAGGAATACAATCTTATTTTTTACGGAAATTCCATCCTATTAGGCTCAAATAAAATGTAGCATCGAATCCTACAAATTACAATCGAGTTAACGTCAAGCTGGAAGATGTATCTTATGGAATATTAGTAAGGAACCATGAAACCGGTTCTATACTCATCTACCTTAAACGATATATACTGAACGAACAGCAAAAAAATGCCGTATTTTTATGTACATTCCTTTGAATTAGTATGGTGTTACCGTAGACCACTGGTTGCCGGCGTAAGAGCTGCTCAATACAGGGTTATTCGTTCGTACTGAAGAAAAATTCTCTTTAGACGTTCTTTTCTTTCTGCATGTATACGCTAAAGGATCTCATCCAAAAAATGTTCACACGCTTTTAAATAATAAAAGGATATTCTTTCAATTTAAATATAATTTAGTTAATGTTCTGTATTTTTAACATAAAATTGCTTTTACTCTTGCTTTAAAAAATCTTAAAAAATAACATGAATTTTGTATTTAACATGGAAAGGCACCAGTTAAACCAAGCTTTGCCGTGATCTGCACAATCACTGGACCTAAATCCAATAGAAAATGTATGAGAAATGCTTTGACTTAACGATACTTTATTCTATCGTTGCAAAGACGATGTTGTGCTGGTATTAATAATCAAGGAAAACACCACTTATAAGTTTATTTTATTTTGAAATCAAAGAGAGAAAGAAGGAGAGTGATAAAGATAAATTTGATATAAGGTTATCTGACGATTTCCAAAACAACATTAAACTCTTCTGGAAGTCCATAAGAACAGCCAGAGGTAAAAATACTACCTCGCAACTGTAAAAAATCAGAAACCAAGATGGTAGTATGATAAAAGGAGAGGAATGCGTTTTAAAGAGATGAAAGGAATGCTTCCCAAGTCTATTTGAGAAAGAGGCACAAGTACATGTGTGAAAGTTGCAATGAAAGTGAAATTGTGGAAGCGTTGAACAGTATGAAATTGGTTAAAGCTGCTGGGTACGGCACGAACAGTTGAAATGCTGATGGCTGAACAAACCGTCGAAAGAGAAAGGAGATGTATGGATCAGGTCTTTTCATTACCAGGTATAGTAGGAAAAATCATTGGCTAGAAGTCAGAAGGTAAAAGTGGAATAAATAAATGAATTTGTGTACTTTGGTTTAAAGTTCACGAAAGATGGAAAGTATGACAGTGACATTGAACGTAGGGTGTTGGCATGAAAACAAATGAATGGGGCATTGCATAACTTCATGAACAGCCAGAAAGTGTCACAAAAAGCACGTCTGGCTGTGCATAGAGGTGCGTTGGTTCCTACACTTATGTATGGTAGTGAATATTGGGTTTGGCAGAAGAAGCATGAAAATAAATTAATGCTGCGGAGATGAGTAGTCTGAGAAGTAAAGCCGGAGTCACTCGGTTGAATAAAGTAAAGAATAGTGAGATAAAAAAAACGCTGTGGTGTAAAAGAAGATGTGGTTACAAAGATAGATAAAGGCATGCTTAGATGGGTTGGACACGTAGAGAGGATGGATGAAGGAAGATTGACGAAACAAATTTATAAGGCGAGTGTGAATGGACGGAAGTCGGTAGAGGTCGACCTCGGCGAACATCGATCCCGATCAGATCAACATTGTTTTGAAGAACGGCCAGGTCAAGAGTACCAATATGTATGAAAGTGCTAATTAAAATAGAAAAATCGAAAGACGTCTGTAAGAACCGTAGCGGAAGAGGAAAGAAGTGGTCTGTGCATACCTCTACGGAAAAAAGGCGTGACTAAACATTTTAGGTTAATTTTAAGTTTATCTATATTTTTGTTATAAAAAAGTAGGCTGTCGTTTGAATAAACTTTATTAAAATCAGCTTTTTTTAATTTAACAACTGCAAAACCTTAATTTTGTTGAACATTTCCAATATAGAATAGATAATCCTGTGTGTATTTCCATATTAAGGTAATAAAATCTTCTCAACAGTAATAAAATATAAATTATTTAAATAACTTGGATTGGACTGCGACGTTTTTAAAGATAAGTTACGATTTTGGGAATAAATCACTTACTTTTAAGTTGCGTGAATAGAAGACATTAGAAAAAAATACCATCCGGTATAATACTCAAAAACATTTAAATACAAACTTTGGTAATTTAGTTTTCCAAAGACATCTTAATTTCGTAAGACAAATGGCGGTATAAACAATATTAACAAAGTAATAATTTATTTGTGTCGAGAAACGTATGGTAAGATAGTTGAGGTTTTGTTGTCTTTGCTAGTGAACAGGTGAACCGGTTTTTAAAACAAACTTATTATTGCTAATACCGTCAAAATATAATTATTGAATTTAATGAATCGGGTGATATTTTTTTTAACTAAAATAACAGAAAAAAGTGTCTTTTATTGTCACTTCAAGGTCGTGAGCTCTTTGAAAAAGTGCTGAAGTCTAAATAAGCATTAGAGATAAATTCTTGGCTACTAGTCAGAAGGTCTATTGTGCTTTTGTAGACTTGGAAGAGGCATATGACAGTGGTGAGGAATGAATTGTGGTCGATATTGTCTATGTATGGGGTGAGCGGTAGTTTAATACAAGCACTGAAATCACTTCACGAGGATTCCACTGCTTGTGGATAAACGGAGCTTGCACGGACTGGTTTAACATAGAAAAAGGTGTAAGACAGGAATGTGTGGCTTCGCCATGGCTGTTTAACTTATACATAAACAATTGTTAAAAAAAATATGAAAGAGAGTGTGTATGGATTGAAAATGAATGATTTGATCGTCAAATGCCTTCTTTACGCCGATGATAGTCATATTAGCGAAATCTGAAGAGGAGTTGCAGGCGATGGTTAATGTTATGCATGATGCCCTGAAAATCAAAAGGATGAAAATAAATGTAAGCAAACCGAAAGTAATGGTTTTTGAAAGAGAAGGAAGCATGACAAATTGTAAAGTTTTGATTAAGGGAGAAAGAGTGGAACAAGTAAATGAGTTTGTGTACTTGGGTTCAAAGTTTACAAGAGATGGAAATTATGAGTGACATTGAGCAAAGGGTGTTGGCAGGAAAACAAATTAATGGGGCGTTGCACAGCTTTATAAACAGTTTACAAGAGATGGAAATTATGATAGTGACAGTGACAGTGGGAAAAAGGCGCGACTATATGTATGTACTAAAGACGAAGTAGCGAAGTAGGACGATCTTTGGAGGAACCACGCTTTAAAAACGAGGAAAGATTACTTCGGTTCCAAAGGAAAGTAATTGAATAGTTTTCCAAAAAAAAAGGTTCCATTTATTAAGGACAGAAAAGAGTACTCAAAAAAGAGGGGGACTATAAATACAATTTTTTGTAAATAAATCTAAATAAACTGAACATTTTAAAATACCTACAATACCAAAGGACACCTGTTCAGATTGTAATAAACATTTTATATTTACAAAATTAATAGCTGATTTACTTTTGACGATAAAAAAGATTAAAAAGAGACTGAATCGAAATGTTAATGTGTTGAAAATGTTCGCTGCCTCCTAATTAGTACTCGGTTATTACCTAAAAATGATCTAATAAAAATTAATTGATGCATAAAAATGGGTTTTTAAATACTAAATGACTAAATTGACATAAATGCTGTGATATATAACTCAGAAATACTATAATTTTTTAAAATAGTAATTTTTTACTTGTTGGGTGTCGTCGAGGTAGAATTGGAGGTCAAACCTATCGGCAGGTTCAAGTGGTAATATGCTAATAATATCTATTAATTTATGAATATTTATGGAATTTTTGTAGGTGTGTGTTAAATATTTAACAGTTAAACTAATTTAATTAGCGAAATTGTGATATTTTTAACATTTTTTAATAAATAAAAGTTGAGACGAACATTATCATCGATTGTCAAGCAAAGACAGAATTGAGGAATATCAAAGGAATCAACCAGGAGGTTTTTGTAGTTATGATTCCACGAGGACGACTCGACATATTTTAATTTAGGAAACAAGGGTATTAACCAGAAATTGTAGTAAAGATATCACGAAAACATTGTCCATGAACAAAAAAAAAAAAAAGGAGATTTTGCTAGTGGAGATTCCATGAAGACGACTTCCAAGAAGTGGTCGCAATGCAAAACATACATCAAGGAATTAAAAAAAAAGTCAAAGCATTCAACCAGGAATTTTTTTATAACGAAAACTACGTCCAAGAGCAAAAAAAATGACTGTAAAGTTTGACTTATATTAGGGAATTGGGGAGCGTCAAGGGTATCAACCGAGAGTGTAGATATTCTACGAAGATAATGTCCAGAAACAAAATAGATGAAATATGAGATTTTGCTAGTAAAGATTTTACAAAGACGATGTCCAGTAACAAAGAAGAGCAACACAGATATAAAACAATTAAAGAAAGTCTAATAAACCAATCAGAAGTTTCTTATAGTGGAGATTCCACTAAGACGATGTCAAAGAACAAAAGAGATTCTACTAGTGTAAATTCCACAAAGACAACGTCACAGAACAAAAAAAGAGTAGTCAAAAATAAGTCAATACACTAAAGATCACAACGAAGGAAAATTTTTATGTAAAACCTGACTAGTTTAGATCATATTCCTCCTAGTGGAGGGAAACCAGCGCTATATAAAAAATAAATGAAGTATAAAGACTTCAATTCTAAAGCAGATTAGTAGATAATAAGTACTTTTCATGGCTGTATTAGTTGAACCTGTATGACAGCAACAGCAATCAAACTACAGAATCGGCTCGAGTGTAACAAAAGTAAATGAAAATCCAAGTAATAATTTTTTATAAATTAAAATTTAAAACATGCGAGAGTAGAAATATACTGTCTTACAAACCGTCCTTCCATTTAACTTAAATCCTACATAAGGTAACATCCTGTACGATGAATTTAACAAATGCACGACGTCGATCCTTACAGGGGGTCTTGTATATCACCGATTCCGATCAGATATCAAACTGTTTTATGTTTTATCTGGATCAGAGGTCTTTAAGCGATAGCCATCAACCATTAAATCGTATAATTTGCCATAAATAATAATTGTTAGTCCGCTTTGGATACAATTATAATTTGGTTAAATTGAATACTATAAGTACACCTTTCGAGAGTCGTATGATTGATATACGACGTGTTACAATTTGACTCTTGTAGGAAAGCGTTTACGAGGGTCGCACCATTAGTTTTTTCACACTATATAAAATACTTTCGTACAAAGTAGTACAAAATTTAATACATTAATGCAGCTGTCTAAACTCAAGGGCCACTGTAAATAAAATTGCAGTTGTTAAAGCTTCATCGTAAAACACTGCTAGTATGAAATTGAAATCAGCGATACTGACTTGGAAATGCCAAGTAAAAGTGGCTTATCAATATTTTCAGTTTCTAACAAAAAAAAATACCACACCTACAGTCGACACGGATGTACTTCACTTGAATTATCTTCTTCTTTTTCGTCCTTTTTGACTTTAGGCGAATCGTCTGTTTATTTTTCGTCAACTTGCCTATTGCTCTGCATTCAGGTTGTCGCTCCATCTCTTTCGAGGACGCCCTACGCTCCTGCGCCCCCGTGGGGATTTATCACGAGAAATTTTTACTATTTTTCTGTCGTCCTTCCTATTTATGTGTGCATTTCACTCTTTTTTTTATTTGGATTATAGTTCCGATAATTCTGTGTCAGGAACTTCTGAAAACTTTTCCATACACGACACTAATAAAAGCCAAAAGAATTTGACGTTGATCCTGATTTTAATGATTTTGAAAATTAGACAGTGAAAGTACTTTGACATTAAGTACTTTGACATATGAGATTTAGATTTTTTTATAATAAAAATATCAGTTAAGTTTTGTTTCCGTTTTAAAATTTATAGGTACATGCTAATTTGTTCTTATGTTAAAAGCAAATTTTCATTTTTGTTTGCATTAAAGTATAGATTAATTTAAAATTTTGCCAAAAATTTCTGTTTTAAGTTCACTCTTTTTTTAAGAAAAACAATGTTTCTAAAAAAAAATATATTTTTCAAAAATAAACCGTTTTTTTCCAGTTTACATTACTAATTTTATATGACTTAAAAAGCTTGATTTCATTTTTAAATCCTTTGTGTGACTATATAAATTGCCAAGCCACTTCCATGACATTCATTTGACGTGAAAACTTTCCACGTATGGCCTCTTGTTTTACGAGGAGTAGACGATGTGTGTATCTCACGCAAAGGAGCAAATGAGTATTTCCGTCCATGTGGAAAAACGCTAAAGTCCAACCGATTCCGAAAAAAGGAAAGAAGACTATTTCTGCGAATTATCGCTCTATTGCATTGCTCTCAGTCATATCCAAAGTTATGAAAAAAGCGATTAACATAGAAGTCATCAAATAGGTGGAAAAATTTGAGATAATCCATGACAGACAATATGGATTTCGACAACTTCGGTCTACTGGAGATTTGCTGGCTTATGTTACGCAGATCTGGACAAACTCTATTGAGAAGTTTGGTGAATCCCGTGCAATAGCCTTGAAAATATCTACAGCCTTTGACCGCGTTTGGCACCAGGCATTGTTAACTAAATTATCTACCTACGGTCTCCCAACCAAACTGCGCCAATGGCTCTTGAGCTTCATGCAAGATCGCTCCTTACATGTGGCAGTTGACGGTATTTCTTCTGATTCGTTTAAAACCAACGTCTGGGTCCCCCAGGGTTCCATCCTGTCCCCCACCTTATTTCTTTTACACATCAACGACCTCTTAAAAACCACCACGAACCCCATTTACAGTTTCGCAGACGATAGCACACTTGTCTCAACTTTCACATCCTATCGATCACTTTCGGTGAATGATACAAATAGACTCAGGCAGGAACAGGTTGATTCCATCAATAGAGATCTTGAAGCAATCATCGAGTAGGGAACCAACAATATTGTTCAGCTCAACGCCCAGAAAACACAAAGCGCCACGTTTTCCAGAAAAGTGAATATCTCAAATCATTCTATCACAATGTCCGGAAATACCCTTGAATCAAGTCCCTTCATCTCGATTTTAGGAGTCACGTTGTCCAATAATATGTTTTGGCATGACCATGTTGCTAACATCGCAAAGTCGGCAAGCCAGAGGCTACGTTTTCTGTGGAAAGCTAGAAAGTTTTTTACTTCTGATCAACTGTTGACGACGTACAAGGTTCAAATCCGAACTCTACTGGAGTATTGCTCGCACATTTGGGGTTTTAGCACCAAGGCATTCTCTTCGTCTTCTAGACTCCATTTAGAAAAGGGTCATTCGGTTGATAAACAGCTCAACTCTCACAGATACTCTTCACCCTCTAGAACATAGAAGAAGAGTTGCAGACCAGTCATTACTCTACAGATATTTCCATGGCAGATGCTCCAGAGAAATAAAAACTCTTGTACCACCATTGGCCACATTCGGCCGAAGAAGTCGGCACGCTGATCAGTCTCACCCATTTACTCTCAAGATTGACACTACAAGGACCAATCTCCATCAAGAATCCTTTTTTACAGAGCTGCTACGGAATGGAACAAGCTTCCAAAATTAGTTTTTTCAGAGAACTATGACCTGCAACTTTTCAAAAAGCGGGTTCTATATTCCCTTCTCCTTCTAATAGTCACAGTGTGGGCCGTTCACGGCCCACACGATAGGTCTACCCTTTTTGCGACTATTTTCATTAAAAAAATAAAGGTTCGTAACTGCCTCCTTTTAGGATTGCTGCCATTCTGCTACCGAATGCTGTGAAAAAAATGCGCAGTTTTTTGTATAAAATAAAATAACCAAACACCGAGAAAGACTCGACCTTAAAGCATGATGAAAATCACCCAAAGCGTTCTTAAATTAATAATATACGGGAAGAAGAATAGTTATTATATCGTCGTCGAAATTGCAAAAATTATAGCTCGGTAACTCTAATAGCAAAAATTTATAACAAGAAGAAACCAATAACCGTACGATTTTTTGACGGAATAACTACAATGATTACGTTAATAACGCCAATCTATGACCTTAAAATGTCAACACAATCTTCGGCTGCGAACTAAAGAGATAATGTCGCACGAGAATATTTTTTTCTTGCCTCAAATTTTCGTCTGAACGTGATAATAAGACAACAAAGGTCCAGGATAAGCTGCAGCTGTGGGCTTAGTAAAACTCTGCAGTACTTATTATTACTTAAAGTCGGCCTTGATAGTTAAGATAACTTGTGGACTGTCAAATTAAAGTAAAAAAATAGTAAATGATGACAAGGACGTGATATATGAAATACTTTAAATTTTGTAATAAATACCTTTCTGGAATCTATCGTCAACAATCAATAACTGTCACATGGTCTTCAATCGTTTCTTACCTTATGTACAGTGCTGTCCCATGGACTTTTAGGTGTTCCTATAATTTCATTATTTTTATCTTCTGGCATGAAAAAAAAAATCCTGTTATGTTCAGGGAACATCATGGATACCATGGAAAAAAGGTAAGAATAGGTATTCCTTTTTGAACTTTTGAAGACTGTATATCTCGGGGAAAACTTCTGCTGGCAATGAGTTCCAAAGCTTGGCAGTTCGTTGTAAGAAAGAACCATAAAAGATAGATGTTCGGCAAGTCTCCAATGCAACGGTAAAAGGGTGCGATGATTGAACCAGTCGGGTCAATCTCGAAGAAACTCCCAACCGTAAAACAACCGAGGATATATCTGAAGAGCATCGCCCATAAAAATATCTGTAAAAAAGAGACATATCGCTAACCTTTATGCGGTGAAGTAAGAGATTTTGTAAGAGAACCATTACCAATAAGACAAATTGCTCTTTTTTGGTCGGAATCTAAAAACTTCATTGTATGATTCATATGTGGGAGTAGTATTACAGAACAGGTCGTATCTGTGACTTATAGGTCATAAGCAACTAATGAGACGAGAAATAGCTCTTTTGGAAGGTAATTTTTGCAATAGACCTCACGTAATTCTCCCAAGAAAAATTATTACTGCTGAGCATCGAGATTGATGACTTCATCGCTATGGCTACGCCTGATAATAACATTTGGCATTGTGTGATTGGCTTTTCTAGAAAACAGGCATGCTTGTTTTTATTTGCATTTATATGTATAAATAAAAATTTGTGATGACAGATGTGATTAGGACTTCGATCAGAGTTCTACGTCCTGGGAATTCCGCCGATCAAGTGCAGCAAGTGTCGCATATATGATGTCTCTGAATGGTGACAGGTACTTCCTTTAAGGGCATTCCCGGACAATATGTTCCACAGTTTGCTCACCGGTTCCGCATTCACAGGCTGGGAAGTCGCGAATCATGGTGTTGTGTTGTGTTTTGCATGGCCTGTCCTAATTCTGTTGAGGTTGGTCCAGGTGCTTCTCTTCACATCAAATCCTGGTAAAGCAAGTGTGGGGTCTATTATGTCATATTTGTATATTATTGCCACGTTTCATCCATGGCGCCAGTCTTCTTTGATCCGGTAGTTTTGTTCCGCCTCAGCCCATAGGGGGCTCCGGGATTTGAGGCGGTTTGGCAAAGGGTTGTTTGGGGTGGCATAAATTGGGAGGTCCTGTGGGTGGTTTGAATGTTGTAGTTTAGCCCGGTCTCTTGAAGTGGCGTCCTTCCGTCTTAGTTCTGGTGGTGGAATATTACTGATAGTATGCAACCATGGAATGAGTGTAGATTTCAGAGTACCCGTGAAGTAATTGGATCGTATTGAAGATATCTGCTACTATCACAGAAGAATTAAAGACTCAGTAACAAGATATGCGTGTCTTAAATTTTCTTAACCCTTAAGTCTAACTTTAAGTGTACAACTGTATTACAAGCATTATGTTTGCGATAATAATATTGAAATTAACGTCGATAAAATTACCGTGAGAAAGGAATATCTTCTTGACAAGCAAACTTCAAAATGATTTATATTTTATTAGCCATTCTCAGTCCGCTATTGTTACGTCGGCCTATTTTGTAAATTGACAAAGGAAATATATGCATTCAATTCAAATATGAAAGTATCATTTTTATCTGCGGACTGTCAATCCAAAACACCTTCTTCTTCGTCCGATAAATGATGCGAACCCCCTTTTTATGGTAGCCGTTAGACGTCTCAGATTTGGTCATGTAATAATTTAATAAGATGATGGCAATACATGCCATTATTACCTTATTATTAGAGTCAAGTGTGTGAGTGTGTGTGAAGCCGATATGAAAGTTCATTATGGATATCATCGGCAACGGTTCTTTACAGCGTGTCATTTAAAATGCTCCGGTCAAAGAAGCAGGTGGTTGATGGACTGTTACGAAAATCCTTGCAAGTTTGTAAAAATCTTCGAAAGCTCTCTCATCGTAATGGTTTATTGTCTAGATAACCGTTATGATTAGGAATATCGCGTAAAAATATTCATTTCGTTTTGTTGGGGTACAATTGCTGGTAAGCATATTTTTTTTGAAATATCAAACCTCCGTTGTGAAATCTTAAGTTGCCGTTTCTTTTTTTGAAATTCTTGTTTAAATTTAGAAGATTCGACACACACACACACACACACACACACACACACACACACACACACACACACACACACATACACACACATACACACACACACCACACACATACACACACGCACACACGCACGCACGCACGCACGCACGCACGCACGCACGCACACACACACACACACACACATACACACACGCACACACGCACGCACGCACGCACGCACACACTCACACTGTGCTGGGTCTTCATCAGCTTTGTTTTGACTCCTTTCACAAGCAACATATTTTCAGACGATATTTTTATAATGACAAGAATTATTTTTTTGGTTAAATGCATCATTTCCAACATCTTAATGCGCAGATAATAACATAAGCAGAAAATTCCTGCGGTATACGAATATTATAAAAACCATTTGAATGTTATAAACATTATTTATAATATTTTTTTAATAAAAATTAATGACGAAATAGTTTATCGCCGATCATTTTGGTATAGATATACATTTTTTATGTTATAAATGTTAAATACATCAACAGCTTATCTACTTGTTAAATTATGGCGATAAAATATTATTTCTTAATTATGTAAAAATTTTCTTTTTATTTTTTATCTTGTTCGTCGGCCAATAAACGAACGTAATCAGATATTTAAATCTGTCCATCAAGTTAATAATATTTTCGAAAAAATTTATTCGGCGTTGACAGATCTCTTACAGATAATTCTTAAAATATGATAATGAAGATTGGTGGACGATTGAAGAAGAAAAATATTAAATCTCGTGTTTTAGACCAGACCACTACGTGACGATATTGATATTTTCATGCATCTAATTAAAAGGTTTCTGTTTTGGTTAACGTTTTCACTATTAAGTTGACGAGGAAATTTTTGTATTAAGTATATATTTAAATGTTCTATAGCAAAGCGCTCTCCACTTTCGTCGTCACCAGTGCTTCCTGGAAGTAAAAGCTCTGATTTAATGAAAATGAATTTAACTAATAGGTTATAAAATTTGGAAAAATAGTAAGGAGTACTTACATACATAATCAGATAACAGAAATAATTACAATAAATGAAGACATGTTTACAAATATAAAATATGTTTAGGTTCAACGAATAAATCAAGCTGAAAATATTAAAGACCATGTGCAAATGTAATTATTGAATGACAACTTCATGTGTCAATTGTCAAAAGTCAAATTGAGAGGTGATGGTAATACCTTGAAGAAGTAAGAAATAAAATCAAATTTCAGTAGGGTGTTGGAAGGCTAAATAGAAGAAAAAAAGTAAGGTTATAATTAATTGATGATCCCTTTATGAAGTGGAAAGAAATCCCCACTTCAATTAACTTGGGTGTTCAAGCAAAGGTTATTGCTGGCTTATTTTTTGGAGTTCTTTCAGTTCTTTAAATAAGCCGAGTCTCAAGTAGTTTTTTTTATTTATGATATGTAAGATTTTTAAATTTTTGTTTGGTCTAAAATTATGATATTATTGAATTTCAGGTAATGTCCGCTTTGCTATAAAACATTTAAATATATACTTAATACAAAAATTTCCTCTTCAACTTATTCCGCACAAGTGTATTCAGCATTCCAAAATTAGTTTCTATTTTCTATTATTGTCTGTATGAATAAATCAAGACACAACAAATACAGAATAGTAATTTACGTAACAAGTCCGGAAAATAGTTTTTTTTGATGAGTAGAGAAGTCTGAGAGTCCAAAGGATAGGACAAAATGTGACAATGACCACTATAATTTTGAAAGGGTCCATGATTTTAAATATTTGGGAGCTACAATCACCGCAGATAACAATATAATACAAAAGATTAACAACAGAATTCAGAGAACCAATCGCTGCTGTTTTGCACTACAAAAAATAATGAAATCGTAAAATGTAACCCGCCGTACGAAAGTAACAATTTATCATGTAATTATAAGACCTATAATGACATATGAATGTGAAACATGGAAGATGACAAAATCAAAATGAGAACCGACTAAAAATCGCAGAACGAAGAATTCTCTTAGAACTAACAGGTAAGTGCAAGAACTATATAACCAACCAGATATAGTAAAAATAATAAAGGCAGAGAGATTGAGATGGGCCAGACATGTGAAGAGACAAGACCAACGTGTCGTAAAACTGGTGTGGGAAGAGACCCCGGTAGGAAAACGGCCGCTGGGAAGGACAAAGATGTGGTGGAAAGATAATATTGCAGCGGACTTACGGACCCTAAATATCCAACGACCAGAAGAACTTATGATGGACCGCAGCAAGTGGAGGTAAATTGTAAGGTCAGCGAAGACCCACCCCGGGTTGTAAGCTACAGACAGAGAGAGAGAGACATTGGTAGACTTCCAGCTACCGTTTCTCTTCAAATTTGTGATGTTTTCACCATTATCAGCAAACAACGTCGTTGAAGTTCGACGAATGCTATGGACTGTGTCATTTTTAGGATTGGTTAACCCGAGATTCCCAATATTGTAGATATCAACAGGCTGAATCGAACATTTTCCTTTTTTGTAATTCACGAATAATCTGTTACATGGGGTATGGATTGCCGTAAAGATAAATATTGCCTATACAACAGCAGGTTTTCTTGCCCAATTAGAACAAAAGTTTTCTCGATATGTGTTTTTGAATCTGGTATTTTCACAAGCAACATATCTTTCTTGTCGTTTATTAGATCAATTGACATTTTTGTTAGTTTTTCCCGTCTTCACACACCGCTTATCCCAATAATTGTTGCTACCTTAAAATAAAGCAAATTAAGTTGATACCTTTATATCCTACAATCGTAATATTTTGTTGAAATTACCTTTAGCATTAGATATGTTTCATTATCTACTTTCTTAATGAATTTTGTTGATCTGCTCGCTGCTGAAGACTTCTTTGAGATTTCTTTGCTCTATAACCAACATTCTTTATTTTTAGAGATGCAATCTTTGGAAAAGTGGCTATGTTTACATTTTATTCGCTACGTTTTAATATAGAGTACATGCTGCACTGGGTAGAGGATTTGACAGCCAAAATCTCTGTATTAGTTTTGCATTTCTTCGTATCCATTTCGTGAACAAATCATAAACGCTTTCGTACATGCACTTTGATTTTTCAGGCAATAAGTGTCCTGTATCAGCAGCTGCTGCATTGTGCCCAAAAACCATGCTTTTAAAAATCAAAATGTCAACTAATTTCATGTCAAGTAGCTGTCAGTCGTTGTTTCGCTGCTATGGTAATGATTAACCGCATTTATTAAAAGCATACCTATCAAGATTTTCATATTTACAATGACAACAATGAAGTGATTCTTCCCGGCCTAGTCCGGGTAGTACGTACTTGCCAGACTAGGCCGGAAAAATGCTACTTTCTCAAAGAAAAAGCGTCCGTGAAGTGGGTACCAAAAAAGGATTTTACTATATCTAACGGTTCAACAACCAAAAGAAACAAATCAAAACAACGGACTGATAAGAAATATCAAACTTTAACGATACAAAAAGTACAGAAAAAGATTCGAGACAAAACAAACGATAAAGAAACAGGTCAAGATATTGAAGGATATGAAGACGAAATAAAATTTTCTTTTGCAGAATATTTCGATACGGGCAATGTTTGCAGACGTTTAACCAAATTTATATTTATGTTACAATTTTAACACACAGAAGATGGCAGCAGCACAAAAACCAATCATTAAAAATTGTTATGTTACCTTAGAAATATAATAATATAAGAATACTTTTGTTTCATGTAATAGAGAATTTGTCAGGTCTTCTTCGCTAAAAATTTCAAATTGATAGCACAATTGCCAATAACACCATCCTTCTATTCAGATGTTCATATATTTCGATCTTGCATTGATCCCACTTGAAATAATACACTTATAAATCAGTTTTCTTGCTGACTCAGTGCACTAAATATATTACTTACAAAATATGTAAATACTCGCATTGCCCAACCGTAATGTACGACTCTACAGGGTGGTTCGTGGAACTATTATTTTGTGTTATACATCTTGTTAAGAATATTTATTACCCCAATAAATTAAATAAGGTAAATATTGTAGAATGTTAAATGTTAAAGTTTAAAACTACCATGACACGTGGATATTTTAATTAACATAAAACTGGAAAGAAGCCTACATAGTAAAAAATATGTCACTCATTGTTTTTAATATTAAAATCTATCAGGAAAACTTTAAAATTTAATGTTAGTACATTAAAATGAACTCATACCCTTCTTATTGTAAATTCCATACAGTAAGTAATTTTTAAAAGTATGAAATAATTGGAAAACATTTGGTAGTATCGTCCTATAGACACCCTGTATTATAATGCTTATAACCCAGCCACAATGTATGTGTATTGTGAACTCTCATAAAAGATGTATGAATGGTAATAGAAACATAAAGACAGAGGTGTTGATACCTTCATTGAATTGAAACAACTACAATTCGTCAATGTATTTTACACTTTATTTGCCAAGAAAGCAATGGCAGCCACAATTTATATTTACATCGACCAAGAGCTGTCTGTTACGATTTCTTGACAGTAAAGGCGGATAGCAGATGTAATGTTTCTCACACTTAAAATAATGTATGAAGGAAAGTAAGTGATGTTGTTAAAAATAACCAACCGGATGGTAACGAAGAACGTTTAATCGTCTGGGAGGGTTTATTAAAAAATGATGTGAAGAAAACCACGAAACTTGGTGTTTGGGAAAAACATCAATTTTACAGCAAAAATCAGTTTTAGTTTTAAGCTTAACTACTTTATTTTTACTTGTCTAGCCTAAAACCATAAAAATTTATATTACTTTACTTTTTCGTGTCCAGAATATGTTTCTCGGCTTAGTCACGGGCCACTTCCAATGCTTCGGGTTTACTCAGCCATAGGTCGTTAGAGGAACACCGTGTTGGACAGTTTGAGCATGCCAGGATATGCTCCTTGGACTGAACTGCGCCGCAGTCACACTTGTCGTCATTTGGTTGGGATAGGTGGTATTCCCAATTGATGAACGGACTCACCTAACGGCGTACTTTCGGCTTCCCTGATAATTTCTTTAGTCTCTGGTCCCACCTGAACAGGTTGGTCTTCAAAGGTGCTCCAGTTCGGATGCGATTTAGCATTTTCCACGTTTTAAAGCTACTTAAGGCACCACTGGGCGGGTCTTCTGAAAGTGGATAGTTTGCAGGTGGTTCATCCAAAGGGTCCTCAAGGAAAAGGTGTCTGGATTTAAATTTGTGGGATACAGGACAGATCGCAACCAGATGGTGACGTCCATCGAAGGGCCTAGCCAGAATCATTACGTAGGAAGGATGCCAGAGTAGCAATACACATAGTGATCGGTCATGGTACCATTAGATATCACATGAACAACCTGTGACTTACCGATAGCTCTAATTGTGGATTGTGTAAAAAGGAGGAAGCTAGCCTTCATATCCTTAGCCAATGCCCGGCTTACGCTGATTTAAGGCTGACTGTGCTGGGCTCAGCTTTACTTAGGGAGGAAGACGGGTATAGCGGATCGCTAATGGCTGTCACGGAGAGACACAATGAACATTGTCTGAGTGCCGTTGTCTGGTTTCGAAAGAAACTGCCCCCCAGCTTATTATAATTATTAATTATTATTAATATTATCATAGGTCGAGGTTTTTGGCGTGTGTCGATCTGCATCATACGGGGCATGCGTATTAAGCTGTGAAAAACGATAGTGCTTGGGCTGTATTCCTGAGGACAGTCGGTTTGGCGCCCCACTGGTTACTTGACAGTTTTCGTAGGATGTTATTTGTCGCAGCTACTTTGTGGCGGGTCTTTTCACAGTGGTACCTATATGTCAGCGATCTATCAAGGTATACTGGCTTATCTGTGTGCTCAAGAGTGATCCAATTTCAGGCAACGATAAACTTACGTTTGGCCTGTAGCGAGTGGAGGTGGAATGCACAAGTCTGGGAATCACAGGGGAAACATTCACGTGTCCTACTGCAGCCGTAGAGGTTATGCTACACCTTTCACCATTGCACTAATGTGTAATGAAAGAAGCAGCAATCAGTACCTTTAGACTGAGCCAGACAATAAATCTTAAAGCAGGAAATCGGATAGGACATTTAAAGATTTTAGAAAATATTTCCCTAGAATATATGTCTAAGCCGAAAGATATTATGCCAGTTAAGTACGACTTCGAAACGCAGTTTAAAGTTGTCATAAACAACCACCAAGTTTGCACAGAGAACGGACCTCAACTAGGAAGGGATACTTTAGTGTGGTACACTGATGGATCCAAGATCGATAAATGGGTTGGAGTAGGCGTTACAGAGCCGAATTTTAGGCTCTCAAAACCCCTTGGTAAAACCCCAACCATCTTTCAAGCAGAATTACATGCCATAAAGATATATGCTGCATCGAAAGGAACACCCGAAAGGCAGATATTTATATTTTATCAGGTTGCCAAGCAGCACTAAATGCTCTAAAGTCATACACTTATGAGTCTAAGCTGACTTAAAACTGTAAACAATCGCTGAGAAAACTAGCAGCAAACAATCAGATTACTCTGATGTAAGTTCCAGGTCTAAAGGGAGTTAAAGGCAACGAGGAGGCAGACTGCCTTGCCAAAGAAGGGGCAAATACACAATTCTCCGTCCCAAAACCCTTCTACGGACTTTCCAAAGCCCACTTTAAAGAACAGGTTCAACGCTGGGAAACAGATGAAATGAAATCTCACTGGCATAAAGTGTCAGGACAAAGACAAGCGAAAAGGCTAGTAAAGGAAAGCTAAACAGCTTTTTGAGTTGGAAAAGAAAAACTTGAAACTGGTGACGGGACTCTTCACTGGACACTGCCCTCTGAGGTATCACCTGAAAAAGATGGGCAAAATAGAGAGTGATTCTTGCCGCTACTGCGAGAACTTCGCTGAAATTGCAGAACATTTGCTCTGCTAATGCCCAGCGCTTTTCTGCTCAAGTTTCTGGAAGAGGCCTTTCTAAAGCCCTCAGAAATCTATCCCACAGGAAAATGATAAACTTTGTGCGAAGTCTCGGAATCCCGGTCCTCGAATAGATTAAGGGTTATGCACAAAAGATCTGATGGTCGAAGTGCTTGAGAGGCAGCTTAGCCTTGACGACCCTCCCTACAATCTAAAACAACATTTAAATAAACGATTATTTTTCCAAAATTAATACGTCTGTACATTGTTGGGTGAGTTTCGTTAATGCCTTTTTAATTCTTATTGGTAGATAAAGGATAGTGTTCAGTAACTTTTAAAAAATGAATGATATGACAACGCTTCACAATGAAAGGGAGATTATTTGTAAAATATGAGTTACTCCTCGAGGTCTATTATAAATTTAACAAGGTGGCTGATCATTCCATTGAAAAATGCTAGCTAGAAATCAGTATTTACTCGTAACAAAGAGCCTTCTCGAAATCTGTTTTTTTAAAAACTTTAGTTGAAGGAAAAATGGCGCCAAAAGTTCAAAAGAGTAAAGCCACTTCGTGAAAACATCGCCAACTATATGGTTGATATGTTTTTAAAACTACAAATACCGGCATGGCAGAGAAGTCTCATCTTAAGAAGCCGATTCCAATGTATATGGCCGTGTACTCAGGCTGTCACAACATCGAGCAACTTGTACAACCGTAACGATTTCGTGTTTTATGTATACGAGTGGAAGCAACTGAACGAAAAGAAGCACAGAAGATAACATTATACACTGAAACTAATACACGTTGCGAAAAATAACAAAAGGGTTCTTTGAAATGCTAAAAATTATTATGAGTTTATTACTGTAAAAGGGAAATTTATAGAATTATGTGTAAAAAATTTCTGTGTTGTTAGTATTAACTCTTACTTATTCTTCTTTTAACCCATTTAATGAAACTGACACTTCGTTACTCCATTTTGGATTCATGGTTCTCTCTTTTTGAATGTAATTCATTGATATTGACGATAAAGAATATGCGGCGTATTAAAGTCAAGAAATATCTGTATGTTTCGATAGAAATATTGATTTAAAATGAAAGCGTAAAGTTTCGGTTTCAAGAAGGTCTACAAAGTTGGAAAAGGTGGTTAGAACAGCAGAAACATTTATCCTAGTGTAGGAGTAAAATCGAAGGAAATACAAGACAAATGTATGATGTATCCGTGCCCGACTAAATGTCACGAATCTGAGAAACTCGAGTCCTTGCACTTGTATTTCGATCAATCGTGAAATATTACACATGCACTCCCCACCTATTAATCATCCCGTAACGGAACTCGTTATATTTATCGGTACGAGCTAATTTTTGGAACGCCGCGCTGGTTATGATATTGGAATACCGGAAACGAAAAACAGCTTTACAAAAATGCCGATCATCTCGTTAAACGAACAGTGGGAACGTAAACTACGAATCTAAACACGAGGTCAAGACATTTTATTGATTTTTTACTGTCATTTAATTGACGTTTTGTTGACTTTTTAATGACAATAAAGTTTTGGGACTCTATGACCTTATAGACACATTCAAATATCACTTACGATATGCTTTATTATTTGTTAAAAAGTCAACTTTTCAACAAGACTTATGTCGTTTTGCTAAGTTACAAAGTTTAGTGTGGTAATATAAAGTAAGAGATCGTGTACAAGCCTTATTCTCTTTAAATGTTTTAATACAAAGATAGCTCGATATAAATCAAAATGTACATATCTGTTATATAGACTTTAAAAAGGCATTTGGTAGGGTCCGTCATAAAACACTGATTCAGATATTGCAGTCTCAAAATATCGACTATCAAGATATACGTATTATTTAAAATTTATACTGGAACCAACAAGCTGAAATAGATATTGAAGAAGAACTTAGTAAGAAAATGGAGATAAAAAGAGTAATAAGACAGGGACCCCATTTACAGTTTCGCAGACGATAGCACACTTGTCTCAACTTTCACATCCTATCGATCACTTTCGGTGAATGATACAAATAGACTCAGGCAGGAACAGGTTGATTCCATCAATAGAGATCTTAAAGCAATCGTCGAGTGTGGAACCAACAATCTTGTTTAGTTTAACGCCCAAAAAACACAAAGTGCCACGTTTTCCAAGAAAGTGAATTCCTCAAATCATCCCATCACAATGTCCGGAAAAACCCTTGAACCAAGTCCCTCCATCTCGATTTTGGGAGTCACGGTGTCCAATAATATGTCTTGGCATAACCACGTTGCTAACATCGCAAAGTCGGCAAGCCAGAGGCTAGGTTTTCTGTGGAAAGCCAGAAAGTTTTTTACTCCTGATCAACTGTTGACGAGGTACAAGGCTCAAATCCGACCTCTACTGGAGTATTGCTCGCACATTTGGGGTTCAGCACCAAGGCATTCTCTTCGTCTTCTAGATTCCATTCAGAAAAGAGCCATTCGCTTGATAAACAGCTCAACTCTCACAGATACCCTTCACCCTCTAAAACATAGAAGAAGAGTTGCAGACCAGTCATTGCTCTACAGATATTTCCATATCAGATGCTCCAGAGAAATAAAAACTCTTGTACCACCATTGGCCACATTCGGCCGAAGAACTCGGCACGCTGATCAGTCTCACCCATTTACTCTCAAGATTGACACTACTAGGAGCAATCTTCATCAAGAATCCTTCTTTTACAGGGCTGGAATAAGCTTCCAAAATCAGTTTTTCCAGAGAACTATGACCTGCAACTTTTTAAAAAGCGTGTCCACAATCATTTCCTTTCTATAATCCCTTCCCCTTCTAATAGTCGCAGTGCGGGCCGTTCGCGGCCCACACGATAGGTCTACCCTTTTTGCAACTATTTTCATAAAAAAAAAAAAATGTGTTCTATCTTCGTTGCTTGTTAATATATACCGTGAAGCAATCTTTGATAAAGCTTTGGCGTCGGAAAAAGATCGAATAACAATAAACGGAAAGGTAATAAATAACATGAGATTTGCTGACGACACGATTATTCTTGCAAGTACAGCAGAAGAACTGCAAAGATTAGTGAACCGTACAAATCTATGTGAGAATTACGGGCTCACAATAAACATGGTATCTACAAAACAACGAAATATAGATACTGACATAATAATTAAAGGGAACACAGTTAAAGAAGGTAAAGAACTACAGATTCTTAGGAATTTGGATAACACACATCAACTATCAAACAAAAAAGACAAGGAACAAAATTAAGACGGCTAGAAATGTTTTTAATAGAATGAGAAAGATTCTCTTCAGCCGAGATCTTTCGATACAGCTAAGAATAAGAGCGCTAATATGCCATGTATTCTCAACATTACTACATGGAATGGAAAGTTGGAGACTCAAGCAAGAACATATAAATAAATTACAATTCTTTGAAATGTGATGTTATGGAAGGATGTTGAGAATATCATGGACTGAAAAAAAAAAACATCGAGGTAATAAGGAAAATGGAAAAGGACTACTATAAAAACAAGAAAACTTCAATACTTGGACATATAATAAGAGAGAAATATGAGTTGCTACGAGTAATAATGCAAGAAAAAATAAAAGAAAAACGTATTGGAAAATAAGAATATCGTGGTTGAGAAATCTGAGGGAATGGTATCGATGTAGCTCAATAGAATTGTTTAGAGCAGCAGAAGACAGAGTAAAGATAGCGCGGATGATATCTAACCTCCGATAGGAGATAGCACTTGAAGAAGAAGAAGAACTTACTATTTAGAAAATAAAGTAGCAATATCTTAGTAATTTATTGTCAAACCTCATTTTACCACAATTTTTTAACATTATATGACCTCTAATTTTTTGGGGTTAATTTTGCACTGGCGAAAGTTTCTTCATGACGACATTGAAAAATTGTTAAAGAGCGGTTTGAATAGGGCAAGTCCTATGTTTGTAAAATTTTACTTTTTTGAGATTGACGCGTTGTTTATTTTTTTTTTCGATTAAGGACTAAGAAACTAACGATTAATTACGTCCAAGTTCGAATAAAGACTAACAATAAAGGACATCAAGACGTTAATACGTGCCCTTCGTGGACCATTTTTTCTACGTTGTAACCCCGTACGTTTCAATACTTATCCTAAGGCAAAATCGACATGCAACAAAAAACAAAATACCCGAGTTAGTCTAACGAAAAAAAAAACACAAAAAAAAATAGAATTCCTACATGAAACAAGTACGAAACAATTGCACAATGAATGCACAGCAAGCCGCAAAGAAATTATTCACATTCTAGTGGTCAAGTGCATAGCAAAGGTGACAGCCGATACTAATTAAGATTAATTACGGTTTGTCTCCTCGTTATACTGAAAGTGTTCAATTGGATTCATGTTTTGTGATGGCCACCCCATGACTTCTTGTTAGCGATTCGGAATTTACTTGACGATATGTTCTGCATATCAAAAGATACGAAACACTGAACGAGCTTAGAGGATTATTTCCATAAATATAAGCCTCCATCATCTGTTGGACCGCTGGTTTTTAGCTATAAGAAAGCTGACTAAGACCTGAGAAGGATTTCTTTTTGATTGGCCCACTATTTAGACACAGACTTAATAAACGCTTTTACAATGCGAAGATGTCCTATATCTTTCCAACTGAAACACAACTTGTTTCATACATACATACATATAGTCACGCCTTTTTTCCATATGGGTAGGCAGAGACCACTTCCTTCCACTTGCTACGGTTCTTACACACATCTTTTGCTTCTTTTACTTTAATCAGGGCTCTCATGCATGCTCGTCGGTTGTTGGTACTCTTGACCTGGCCTTTCTTCAAAACAATGTTGATCTGATTGAGATGTGTTCGCCGAGGTCGACCTCTACCGACTTGTCCATTCACACTCAATCAATCAATATATTCCCATCATTCCATGGCGGAACATAGGGCCTCAACAAAGTTTCTTCACCGGACTCTATTTCTGGCAAGCATTTTGACTTTTTGCCATGATTTATTCATTTTTCGTATTTTCCTTAATATCGATCTTCTCCAGGTGTCTTTGGGCGGCCACTAGCGCGGCTGCCTTGGGGATTCCACTCCAGGGCCATTCGGGCTATATTATTTTCAGGTTTTCTAAGGGTGTGACCCAGCCATCCCCATTTGCGCTTCCGTATCTCTGTGTTTGGCGGGCCGGCCAGAAAATACGTAATATCCTGCGTAGACATTTGTTCACAAAAACTTGAAGAGCCCTGGCTGAGCTTTTAGTGGTGTTCCATGTTTCGCATCCGTAAAGAAGAACAGATTTTACGTTTGTATTGAAGATACGTAGTTTTGTATTGGTGGTGTATGCTCTCGAACTCCAGACCCTGCTAAGCATTCCAAAAGCTTTCCTTGCTTTTTGTATTCTGGCTTTAATGTCTGTATCTGTGCCACCCTCCTTGTCAATTACACTTCCAAGATAAACAAAGTGTTTCATCAGGGCTCTCATACATGCTTATCGGTTGTTGGTACTCTTGACCTTGCCTTTTTTCAAAACAATGTTAATCTGATCGAGATATGTTCGCCGGATCACCTCTACCGACTTTCGTCTATTCACACTCGCCTTTATCTATCTTTGTAACCACATCTTCTTTTACACCACAGCGTTCTCTTATCTCACTATTTTTTACTTTAGCCGAGTCACTTCGGCTATACTTCTCAAACTACTCATCTCCGCAGCATTAATCCTATTTTCATGCTTGTTTTGCCAAACCCAACATTCACTACCATACATAAGTGTAGAAACCAACACACGTCTATGCACAGCCAGACGTGCCTTTTTTGACACCTTCTGGCTGTTCATAAAGCTATGCAGTGCCCCATTCATCTGTTTTCCTACCAACACCCTTCGCTCAATGTCACTGTCATACTTTTCATCTCTCGTAAACTTTGAACCCATACACAAATTCATTTACTTGTTCCACTCTTTCTTCCTCAATCGAAACTTCACAGTTTGTCATGCTTTCTTCTTTTTTAAAAACCATTACTTTCGTTTT
The DNA here is from genome assembly GCA_950111635.1 of Agelastica alni. Taxonomy (NCBI): domain Eukaryota; kingdom Metazoa; phylum Arthropoda; class Insecta; order Coleoptera; family Chrysomelidae; genus Agelastica; species Agelastica alni. Next base: position 2,874,245 of record OX467715.1, read on the forward strand.
GTTTGCATTTATTTTCATCCCTTTGATTTTTAGTTTTAGTTAGTTGCATCCATTTCATTATTTTTTTGCGAGATAAGGCATTCCTTTCACAGTATTGTTGATGAGAAATTATTCTCGAGTAAAACCTTAACAATGGTATGCAACAGTCTATAATCAACTGACGTGAAATTTTCGGTTGTTTGCTTACATTACAAAAATACCCAAAACAAGAGAAAGGTACAATAGATAATACGAAAAGTGCACAGATACTATTTTTCGTGTCGAAAATTTTATAATTCATCTCTCTTAGCCCCCAATTCGTGATGCATGTTCTACAGTTTATGCTATAATAAATATAAATTAACTATCGCTCGGTCATTGTGTTATACTTTGGAAAATTTAAAAGAAACTTTAATTGTAGAAATACGATCACGATGTCAAAACCGAAGGGGCCTTTTATGCAGAAAATATGTTAGTTAACAACTGCTGATTTAACGTTTTAAAAAATACAGTGTGTCCCCGAATAAATTCACGAGACATTGTGATCGACAAAATACTAAAGATATTGAATAAACCATGCAATTAATTTCGGCAGGGCTACGCCACTGTACTTTACAAAAGTTCCTAGCATATTTCAACGGTAATTACATCGAAAGCTAAAAGATATTAAGATAATCGAAAGGCTTCGTTTAGAGTTGTCATAGCACAATTATCTTTAACAACATTTCAAAGTACCAAACAACCTCACATGACATTCATTGCCCTTATTCTCCGGCGAGGCTACAAGAAGCATAAATGTGCGGATCTCGAACTTAAAATCATAGCTGAACATTTCGTTTGATTTATTTTATGATTTGATGCTGGTTAAGTCATGAGCGTCCAGGAATTGACTAAATGAATTAACAACTCTTAGGCTGTGATTCGAGAAAACAAGCCTAATTTCGGTCACAAAAGATGAGACATAAAAGGCTAAATTTAGCGTAAGAAAACACTTTTTCTAATAGGTACTTTTGAACTGTCCAAGTTTACCATTCACACCGTTTCATTTATAATAATTGTTTTATTAATAATAAATAATGTACTAAATTTTTAACTGTTTCCCATCGATGGTTTCAAATTGGACAAGAAACCAAAAGAAAATCATTCATAGCTATTCTTCAATCATTATTATCCGACCGTGTCTAAACTGCGTAAGAAAGTTTATTTACTTAGATAATTGCAAGTAGACTCTTTACCAAATTAAACCACACACAGACTTTGTATACTGTTTTTTGTCGATATAAAAAGATAATTGTATTGTCAGGAAATTAGAATTTCGCAATCATAAAATGTAATAACTTATTTAAGAGGATATAATTGGATCGTTTTAACGCCGTATACGCGCAGGATACAAAGGAAAAATTACATCCATTTAAATATTTTTTGCCGTGTCATAAAAGTCTCTCTTCAAAGCTTGTTTGAAAACAAATTTAATAAACATTATTGCCGTAGCGAAACTAACTTTTCCAAACCGAGGGCCCTTTTCTATTTAATATAGTTCTAGTTATCCAAGTGTTATCGGTTCATTTAATTGAATTTGTATATATAATTTATATGGAGATACTGGCCAATATTTGAATAATGCTCTTATCAGTCGGTCGGTCCAAACGTAATACCTGAAAGTTTCATCGCCCTAGCTCTCCTTCTGAAGTTATCGTGCAAAAAGTACAAAATACGGTAAATTTGAGGATCACCTTGTATGGCAGTTACCTGAAGGAATGTACCGTTATAGCCCATCTTTGAACTCGGTCTTGTCCTTTGAGAAAAACTTTCACCCTGTAAGTTTTAGTGACCTACCGCCTCTCTGTCTCAAGATATCGTGGCCCCAAGATTTTTCAACACACACACAGACAAAATTTTAAACAACCGTCACGCTGAAAATGGTGTTATTCGACGCGTGGGGCCAAGAAACTTTCAGCGCACATGGTTTTGGCGATATTGATTTTTGGGGGTAAACCAATACTTTTCTTTTTTTTACCCTTCGGTTCGGAAAAGTAAAAATGTTAAAAATACGCACTGTTCAATTTTTAATAATTCCAATATTATTTATTCTTGGTGTAACATCTTTAAGCATGCAGGATGAGGCTTTACAAAATTACTGTAGCCTCTTCAGAATGCAGGATATTATTCTTTATAAAGTTACTGGTAACTTCTTTAAAAATGCAGGATGATCCTTTATAAAGTTTGTGTAGCCTTTTCAATAATAAAAGATGCCTTTTACACAGTTGCTGTAGCCTCTTCAAGGATTCTAAAGAGTCTTTTACTAAGATGCAATACGGTCCTTTTTAACGTTGCTATTTCATATTTAAAAATGCAGGATATGTTTCTTTGAAAAGGTGCTATCCCTTTTTCAAGAATAAAGGATGGTCTTTTGCAAAGTTTTATCGTCCTTAGGATGCAGCATGGTCCATTTTAAAGTTGGTATACTCTTTTTAAAAATGCAGGATAGGTTAGGCTGGGTATCATGTTAGTGGGGCGTAGGTCGCTTCTCCACTGCGACCCTTAGTAGGTCTATTGTGGTTCACCCCTAGAGTTCATCGCACAATCCAGACCTTCTCACAAAGTTCTAGGTTGGTATAACTAAATATGTTGAGCCTTATTCTTTCCAAACAGGGGCATGAACATAGTATGTGTTCAGCAGTTTCGTCTTCCTCGCAGCAATACCGACAGTCCGTTTGTTGATTCAGACATACCCTTTCGGGGTGGTCTCTTAGACGACAGCGTCCTGTAAGCAGTCCCGTTAGAATTCGCAGTTCGTTCCTGCTTCACTCTAGGATCTGCTTAGTTGTGTTTCTCGAGGGTTTAGGTAAGAACGCCTTCGGGTGAGTCAACCCTGGTATATCGGACCAGTGCGTGAGTCTTTTTCTTTCCACCCATTCCGAAATAATTGTTTTGGCGGCACTTGCAACATCCCTACCATCTTTCAAGCAGAATTACATGCCATAAAGATATGTGCCCAGGAGTACCTTGAAAGGGACACCCAAAGAGCAGAAATCTATATTCTATTAGATAGCCATGCAGCATTAAAAGCTCTGAAGTCATACGCTTGTGAGTCTAAGCTGACTTGGAACTGTAATCAATCCCTAAGACAACCAGGTCACTTTGATGTGGGTTTCAGGTCACAGAGGAGTTAAAGGCAACGAGAAAGCAGACTGCCTTGCCAAGGAAAGGGTAATTTTCTGACCAAAACCCTTCTGTGGATTCTCCAAGGTCCACTTGAAAGAACAGGTTTGATAGTGACATTCGCAATTATGTTAGCACCCATGCAAAAGTAGTGGGCGAATTAAAAAAACTATAAAAAAAACAGCAATAGTAGTGTCAAATTTATGGTTTTCGGGATCGCTGAGTTTGATAGTGATATTTCCAAAGCAGGCAAGCCAACGTTCGGGCTGGACAACGTTCCCCTAGTAAGTAATAAAATAAAAACAAGAATTCACTTCAAACTATGTGTATTCCAACATTTTTACAAAAATATATCATTAGTATAAATCTTTTTTATAGATATATAAATTATGAATAGTGTAATTTGGCAATTTTATTTGTGGAATTTTTCCATTTTGGAGAATTGCAGAGAATTCCGAAAAAATAAAATATCTTTTAAAATTCTCCGGTCCGTGAATTGTCTGTAGTATTTGTCATAGATTTTTTTTGATATCGTCGGCCCACACGATAGGTTTACCCTTTTTGCGACTATTTTCAGTAAAAAAAAAATTAATTGAAATGTTCTTTATTATAACATATTTTAAAAACCATTTAAAACTGTCATTAATTTTGGTAATAATGATACGGTTTTATTCAGACAATTAACATTATTACTTTGCTTAAGTTATGACTGCATTTTAATCATAATTTTTTTTTTAATAAAGCATCTCTTTTATACGTTTTAAAGTCATGATCACGATCGCGATTCGTCCCGATAAAAACACAGGAAAATTACCACAAGCCATTTGAGTCGTTTCGCAAAACTACAAGTAATTCTTAAAAAAAATATTGAACAAATCAAATAATATATATATTTAGTAAAAGATAACATGCATTCGTGACAGAAGTTCGAATGTTTTGTATATTTAGCCGCGAGATCTGTGTCCTGCATTTATACCTTTCGGGTCGTGGGAAGGTAGAAGAACGGTACCAAGACCAAGTTTAAACGCCTAGACACACTCCGCCAAACACCGACTTTATTCTTGGACGTAATCGCATTTAATGGGACATTTCATAGAGTTAATCAATATTAAAATGTAAAAACACCTTTTTTTATTTCTTATTAATGTAAAATTATAAATATTACAGCACTTTTTTGGTACTTACATTAAGTAGCCAGTCAGGTCAACAGACTTGGTCTCATTAAAATATTTCAGCTGCATTTTTAATGAATATATTATCGATATTGAATGTTCCTCACCGTTTACAAATTATTTATTTATCGATTGACGTACCAATATCTCAACAGTAGGTGATTACAATCCGATTTTTAGTCTGTAAGAAAAAAAAACACAAATACTTCTAAATTTATTCTATTTCATGTGACAAATCCCCAGGAGGTTGTGTCAACTAATTAATTTTTAAGATTATTACATCGAAAAGTCATTTGTAGTACTTCACACAGAATGGCCGCTGATCATTATCGAATTAAATAATGATAATGATAAATAATGATTAAAAATGTTTATTATATAAAGCAGAAGCAGAACAAGCATTAATTAATATCTTAAATTAATCCAGTAGGTAATAAAAACAATTTAAAATAAATGAGGGGTGTCATTGAAATGAGCGTTATTTTAAATAAATTGAGCGATATCTTTATAAATAGAATGAGCGTCATTTTAATTAAATGAGTTATATTTATTTTAATTGGTCAATAACTATTGAGCGATCATTTTTGAGCAATATTAATATAAAATTATAAATATTACAGCACTTTTTTGGTACTTACATTAAGTAGCCAGCCAGGTCAACAGACTTGGTTTCATTAAAATATTTCAGCTGCATTTTTAATGAATATATTATCGATATTGTATGTTCCTCACCGTTTACAAATTATTTATTTATCGATTGACGTACCAATATCTCAACAGCAGGTGATTACAATCCGATTTTTAGTCTGTAAGAAAAAAAACACAAATACTTCCAAATTTATTTTCAAGTGACAAATCCCCAGGAGGTTGTGTCAACTAATTAATTTTTAAGATTATTACATCGGTAAGTCATTTGTAGTACTTCACACGAAATGACCGCTGATCATTATCGAATAAAATAATGATTAAAAATGTTTATTATATAAAGCAGAAGCAAAACAAGCATTAATTAATATCTTAAGTTAATCCAGTAGGTAATAAAAACAATTTTAAATAATTGAGGGGTGTCGCGATATCGTCATAAATAGAATGAGCGTCATTTTAATTAAATGAGGTATTTTTTTTTTAATTGGTCAATAACTCTTGAGCGATTTTTATTCTAAACAAGCACTATATTTTTTAGTTTGAGCGTTTTTTAATATATGATGGCTAGAATTTTTTAAAAACCAGCAAATAATATTTGTATTAAAACATTAAATTAAATTTTTTAAGTTATGATTTGTTCCAAACTCTTGGAATTTGTTTTTTAAAATATTTTTTAAATGTTGTATCATGCTACCTCTAAGCGTGTGGACCTTTATCGTGCTACATCTGCTCATTCATGCTCCGATGACGGCAGTACTCAACTCAGTCTCGCCATGGAAATAAAGATTGAATCTCTTTTTCAACAATCTCGGTAAGTAAAAGTAGTTGAAGCCCGAGCGCATCTTTGAGACTCTTAAGGAGAAAGGATTCAAGCTACGGAATGTTGCACAGATCAGCAACTACCTCCAAGCACTAAAGAAGAGGCCCTACGGTTCAAGCGCCATCAGCTGATTGTGGGAATTACAGACTTGGATCGACACTTTCATCCTTAACCTATACTATGAATAAATAAACTTGTTCTTTGAAATAATGCAATTTTATTGAATTTTAATGCTTAAAATATAATATTTTATTGCTCAAAATATTATTGATTATTGCTTACTTAATTATATTCTATCGCTCATCTACAACAAATATCGCTCAAAAAAGCAATTTTATATTGCTCATACTATTAACGAAGATATCTCTCAATCTATTTAAAATAACGCTCTTTCAAATATAAGTCATAAATGAGCTTGCCAGAATTTGACTCAGAATTTTGACGCAGATTTGGACCCACGAAAGGGTAAAACTACGTTTTTATAACGACATAAGACGGGATATAACCCTTCGGGACACGCGCGCGGTCTCTCAGTCCATCAGAAAGAGAAATTCGCTGTAACTTACCTATAATTTGCTGTAAAGTACTGCGCGCTCAATACAAGCAGTGGATGGGATGACGTAAGACGAGTGCGTATAAAAATCGTGAAATAGATACGTGATTTGTGTTGTTTTGCGGTGTACTGGATCGCTGCGTGTTTTTTGTCCAAAATTATATTTGTATATATTTATGTATATATTTATTTAAGTATGACAGTGACTTGAACGAAGGTTTTTGGCAGAAAAACAAATGAATGGGGCACTGCATAGCTTTATGAACAATCAAAAAGTGTCAAAAAAGGCACGTCTGGCTGTGCATAGAGGAGTGTTGGTTCCTACACTTATGTATGGTAGTGAGTGTTGGGTTTGGCAAAAGAAGCATAAAAATAGGGTTAATGCTGCGGAGATGAGTAGTCTGAGAAGTATAGCCGGAGTGAGTCGTTTAAATAAAGTTGGATGAAGACGAAACAAATTTATAATGCGAGTCTAAATGGACAAGCCGGTAGAGGTCGACCTCGGTGAACATACCTCGATCAGATCAACATTATTTTGAAGAAAAGGCCAGGTTAAGAGTACCAACAACCAATCTATGAGAGCACTGATGAAAGTAGAGGACGCAAAAGATATGTGTAATAACCGTAGCAAATGAAAGAAAGTGGTTTCTGCCTACTCCTACGGAAACAAGGCGTGACTATATGTATGTAATTATAACAGTAATGGCGAGTTATGAGAAAGAAACTGCAAGACTTCAACGTCTCTTTAAAGAAGTGCAGATAGATGAGGAATATTTAGATAAAAAAGAACCCGACGAAATTGATCATATTTCGTATCATACAGATTCCAGAGCAAAATATAGATGTCCATGATTTGGAATCATCTACGATATATTCAAACAAGCCTTACTTTGTCGGAAAGGATGGCACAAAATGGAAAAAACAGAAAAGATTTTCTACTTCAACTGTCTATGGATTTGGTCAGACACGTAGAAGGGATGGATGAAAGAAAATTGACGAAACATATTTATAAGACGAGTGTGAATGGGCAAGCCGGTAGAAGTTGCCCTAGGCGAACATATCTCGATCAGATCAAAATTGTTTTAAAAAAGGTCCAGGTCAAGAGTACCAACAATCGACGAGGATGTATGAAAGCGCTGATAAAAGTAGAAGAAACGAAAGACGTGTGTTAGAGCGGTAGTAAGTGGATAGAAGGGGTCTCTGCCTGCAAAAAAAGGGTGACAATTAAGCCATCCATTGGCGTCTGTGTTAGTCGTTTGCTCAAAATTTGGTAGTTATCCTCTATTATTACAATAACACAGAATTTTTTAGGGTATGCTTTAAATTATATACCATAAAGTTCTAAAAATAAAAAACCACCATTCAACGACTTATTATTTTATGAGGTATTATTATTCAAGTCGTAGAAGAGTTTTTTTCCATTAAAGAGTTCAAGAAACTCACCCACTGGTGACGACAAAATTGAGCAAATCGACAAAGTGCATGATCAGGTCATAATGTTTAATGATCTGTTTTAAAGAAATCGTTGTCATTAAATTGTTTAAATTTACTATCGGGAGAAAGTTATACAACGTTAAAATATTGGTTTACGTCTTTGGAAAGGTGATTTTACTTTTTGGCTTGAGATCGGGATGTTTCAAACAGTCTAAAAAAACATTTCAAAGGACGGTTACGTTTTTAAATTTCGTCTAATTATACTTTTTATTGCGTGTAATTGTGATGAATAAAAAATCTCACCAAACCTAACATTTCAAAACGCCGTTGATGCCATAATTATAACAGATTAAAAGCCCGACAAAAACACTAGGTATACCGTTTTATGTTATCTGGAAGATTTATTACTGTTTTCAAATCAATTAAAATATTAACCAATAGTGGGTAAGTTCGTATAAACTCGCGATAAAATACTCCAATAATTCTTTTTTAAAATCGAAACGTCTCAATATTCCAGAAGCTAAAATGTCGACCCATCACGTAAATCCTTCGATGATTATTTATCTGATCAATTAAAAATTGTACGTCTTGTTCTTCCTGTATTCTTTGTTAATTAAGGAAACTTATGTGGACAAGCCATGAAACATCTTTGATCCTATTTCTTTTATTGCCATCTCTTCAAAATTATTTTCCTCTGAACAGTGGCTAATCTGACACTTTTTCAAACTGGGAATTTATTAGTTTAAACTATAAATATTAATGGTCAATGACGTAATTTATTTAATATCCTACGTGTTGTGAAACTCGCTTGCAACCCATTTAAAAAATAATTAAAATCATTAATTGACCCCATATTTCATTAACTTCCCAGTGGAAGTTATAGTAATGGGTCCGATTTTGCGAATCCCGAATTTTGACATATCTCCACATTTCAAGTTCCCCAGAATCGAATAAAAAAAAATGGTAATAAACTACCTGAATTTTGCAGTTTATAAATTATACTATTTTTAATACAGAATTTTAAGATCTTTTGAATAATATGATTATTGCATGTTAGGAATGTTTGTATAAAAAATATGATGACAATATTTCATAAAAAAAATTGTTTTAGAAAACAAAAAAAGAAATTGGAAAATTTTAAACTTGTGTCAGTAATGAGAAAATAGCATTGAAGACGCTATAACAGTGAAAAATTATTATTGTAAGTAATAATCAAGCATTACTTTTAACAATTGAATATTGTTACTAACAAATGATTATTGTTCATAATAATTAAAAAAAAATTTCAATTGTTATAAATAATTGAAAATAGCTCCCGCTTATGAAATGATAAGAAAAACTTTGAAAAAATACGGTTGACATAAACAGAATATTGTTAATGACAATTATGAGTTGTTATGAACAATATAAAATAAAATCCAAACGGAAGGACTCATCGTACACGATCAACGAATAGAAAGAGTGAAGACATATACCTATCTTGGAACAACTATTAATGAAGACTGGGACCACACGCTGAAAATTAGGTGCAGGATAAAAAAAGTAAGAACCGCATTTCAGAAAATGGCTAGACTTTTTTTATTTATCTATGCCCTTAAAAATAAGATTATTGAGGTGTTATGTTTTTTCTGTGTTGTAATATGGGATGGAATCCTGGACTTTAACGGACGCTGCATGTAAAAAAATCGATGCTTTTGAGATGTGGCTATATCGACGAATTTTGAGGATACCACGGACCGCTCATGTAACTAATCAACACGTATTGACAAAGATGGGAAAGGATAAAGAACTACTATTAAAGATAAAAACATTCAAAATTGAATACTTTGGACACATAATGAAGAATAGCCAAAGATATGGAATCTTACAGTTGATTTTACAGGGAAAGATAAACGGTAAGCGGGGTCCTGGAAGACGAAGAATTTTGTGGCTAAAAAATCTACGCACATAGTTCAACACAACAACTGTGGGTTTGTTCAGAGCAGCTGCGAACAAGATACAGATTGCCATGATGGTCGCCAACATCCGAAACGGATAGGCACTGTAAGAAAAAGATAAACAATTTGAAATAGTTTTTTATAATAATTTTAATAATAATAATTATAACAACAAAACATATGGTATTTTTTCATTCTTTCCACTGGGAAGTTGGACCTCTCGGGTCGCACCCAAAACACTGATATTTTATTTTCTTGGTCCGTAGACACAGCATCCATGTTGAGACTTAAATTTAAGCACCATATGCATTCAAGGTTGGCATATGGTTTATATGAACAGAACAACCCTCGATCAAAATAAACATCGACTCTGGTAAAGGACAAGCTATTTTTACAGTAGCTGTAGGTTCAATCTCGAAAGTGAATGTTTATAGTTTTTGTTCCAAATTTATAAGAACAACATACGTCAGGGCATCTAACATTCCAAGCCAAAAGTGAAGTTAAATTGTTTTGAAGAAAGGCCAGGTCAAGAGTACCAACAACGAACAAGCATGTATGAGAGCACTGATGAAAGTAGAGGAAGCAAAAGATGTGTGTAGAAACCGTAGCAATAGGTTTTTGCTTACCCTTTCCGGGAAAAAGGCGTAACTATATGTATGTATTAAAATAATTAAAATAGCATATGATATCTCACGCTTTAAGGCCACTACCTGGTCATATTGCCAAATGTAGCGCGCTCCATTTTTAACCCATTAATCTTTTTTTTCTATTTATTATATCGTTTTATTTTTCACTAACAACAATGTAGCTGTGAGAGTTCCCTTGCTCGGCAGGTACTTTAGACCCACATATACCTATTTTTTAAAAAGGTACATGCGGCAGTTACAAATCTCATATTTATATATATATATATATATATATATATATATATATATATAATTATAATATTACTCGTGTCTATTGTTATTAAATAATATAAATGTATTTTAATTTAATGGTTAAATAAACTAAATGTTGATATTAGAACCATTATCCACAGGGTGTTTACATATGCATACTTAACGTCTTTTGTTTATTATTACATGCGAAACACTTTACTGAATGAAGTAGCCACAACAGATAGAAAAGAGAAATGAGAGGACCGAGTCATAAAAACGTAGCAGCTAGCGTCTTTTATTCTCCTGTTGTTTTGTTTGGACAAACTAAAAAAAATAAGGAGCTATTTTGACAAGGCTTCTTGAATAAATAATAAAATCTGAAAAGTGTCACCTGCTGTCGGATACGCTACTGTTATGGTAATGTTTCTGTTTTGAATTCGAAATAATCACGAAAGCAGAATAAAAAAAAACAGGGATCCCTAAATACAGAAAACGGTCGTAATCCGTGAGGATATCTTAATTACCTAAGACACCTATTACGCAATTAGAATACGTATTTTTGGACAATTAACTTTTAACGTCGCGTCCGTCGTTGACTCCTGGCGTGACTAGATCAGATTAATTTATTTTTTATGAAAAATTCCTAAAGTTTATTGTGGGTGTTTACCTGAACATTTAAAAAAATTTATCTTGCCGGGACGAGCTTGGAGTTTTTTTTTTTTTTTTTTTTTTTTATGAAAATAGTCGCAAAGGGTAGACCTATCGTGTGGGCCGTGGACGGCCCGCACTGCGACTATTAGAAGGGGAAGGGTTTATAGAAAGGAAATGATTGTGGACACGCTTTTTAAAAAGTTGCAGGTCATAGTTCTCTGGAAAAACTGATTTTGGAAGCTTATTCCATTCCGTAGCAGCCCTGTAAAAAAAGGATTCTTGAAGATTGGTCCTAGTAGTGTCAATCTTGAGAGTAAATGGGTAAGACTGATCAGCGTGTCGAGTTCTTCGGCCGAATGTGGCCAATGGTGGTACAAGAGTTTTTATTTCTATGGAGCATCTGCCATGGAAATATCTGTAGAGCAATGACTGGTCTGCAACTCTTCTTCTATGTTCTAGAGGGTGAAGGGTATCTGTGAGAGTTGAGCTGTTTATCAAGCGAATGGCTCTTTTCTGAATGGAATCTAGAAGACGAAGAGAATGCCTTGGTGCTGAACCCCAAATGTGCGAGCAATACTCCAGTAGAGGTCGGATTTGAGCCTTGTACGTCATCAACAGTTGATCAGGAGTAAAAAACTTTCTGGCTTTCCACTGAAAACCTAGCCTCTGGCTTGCCGATTATATGTGATTATATATGCTACCCTTTTTATATAGTGGTTACACTATAGCTAACTAAAAAATTTATGGAAAAGCTCCTTGAGCGAATGATTTATTAACCAAAAACGTTAAAATTTCGGCAGTGTAGAATTTATGCTTCGATACAATTAAATCAATATTAGAGATGTGTTTGAGCAGGATTTTCAAAAAGCTGTGACAAGTCACTGCTTTTTTTTTTGAGCAGCTTTTTAATGATAAATTGCATGAATCTGGTCCTGTTCTTACGCCTTAGTAAGTTATGTACTCGATAACACTTTTTTATACGTTCCGAATATGCTAATAGAATCAAAATCATATTGTTAAAATAAACAAAAAAACAACAGAGGTAAATAACAGTAAATCATTTATTTCTACTTTAAATATACTATATAAGCAGCAGTATCTGATAACAAGTTGCTCAAAATAAGAAATGCGTTGCAATTTCACAGTAACAGGTTTTGTCACATCTCTTTGACTGTCACTGGAGCATAATTTTTCAGTCCTTATAAAAAAGCTGCGATTTTAAGTCACAGGTTTTTTAAAAATTAAGTGATTTACCTCTATTGCTCTCCCGTTTATTTTAACAATATTATTTTGATTCTATTAGCATATTCAAAACATGTAAAAAACTAAACTGAAGAAACTGTTATCGATTAAATAAGTTACTCGGGCGTATGATCAGGGAGAAGGTTCATGCAATCTCTCATTAAAAAGCTGCTCCAAAAAAAGCAGTGATTTGTCACAGTTTTTTTGGTGGAACAGTAACAGTTGTCACAGCTTTTTGGAGGTCTTGCTTCTCTAGACTCGTTGCCGCGTTGTCGGCCGGCCGGCTGGAGAGAGGCTGTAAGCGCTGTTGCAACAAAATTTATTTATCCCTACCTGCAGGGTGCCGCAAGACTGAACGCTTAGTAGAACTGAAATTTCGAAAAAGAAAACATTATTGGCATACTCGAAAATACTTGGTATTGGCATAAAACAAAGTACTTAATAAAATGAGCTGTCTTGCGTTAAACGAGTGCGGCGATAAAAGGAGCCTAATTGGCGTATCAAAAGCCTGAAGATGTGGCGGTTAATAAAAATAACAGGCAGTAAAAAGTCGAACAATTTGTCAAGTAAGATAAATCACGAAAGATGATAATGATAATAATAACGCAACGTGATATTACAAGTCACTTAATTATCTATTGCTTGTCTAAATCTGTTTTAATACAATGGAAAATTGATGATTACTGTCATTTTGTGACACCGCGGTTTATGTAGAAAGTGGATCTTCTCTCTTATTGATCGAAACAGAATCGCAACTAGGCATATTTTCTTATTTCAAATGTATGATAATTATTACTTAATCAAACTTCACTGGGATTTGGTTTAAAACAAAAGGTATTATTTTTGAAATATTTATGGTAAAATACAAAATTTGTAAATAAATAAACAGTCCATTTCAAGATATCGCAAGGATGGATGTCTTAATACGCCCCTGAAATCAGTTCATAATATTGCACGACATACACTGACCCTTATATGGCAACAATGAAATAGTTTGTCATTAGATTGGTGTATGCCTCGTAATTTTAAAATACGTTTCGACCTTATAACCTCGGAGGTTTAACAATAACTTTCGGGTGGAACATTCATCGAGATAACAATAATATTTTCTAGGACGACAGAAGAAAATTGGCTGAATATCTTTTCTTTCACTTTGTACACGGACTGGTTAACCATTGAAAAAGGTGCGAGACAGGGATGTGTGGCTTCGCCATGGCTGTTAAACTTATACATAGACGATTGTTTAAAAGATTTAAAAGAAAGTGCGTATGAATTGAAAATGAATGATTTGATGCCGATTTGACGCCGATGATCCAGTCATATTAGCGTCATCTGAAGAGGAGTTGCAGGCGATGATTAATGTTATACATGATGCCCTGAAAATCAAAGGGATGAAAATAAATGCAAGCAAAACAAAAGTAATGGTTTTTGAACAAATTTATAAGGCGAGTGTGAACGGACAAGTTGGTAGAGCTCGACCTCGGCGAACATCGATCAGATCAACATTGTTTTGAAAAAAAGCCAGGTTAAGAGTACCAACAACCGACGAGCATGTATGAGAGCACTGATGAAAGTAGAGGAAGCAAAAGATGTGTGTTAGAATCGTAGCAAGTGGAAGGAAGTGGTCTCTGCCTACCCCTACAGGAAAAAGGCGTGACTATATGTATGTATTTATGTATGTCTACCTCGAAACTCAATATTTACGCGAAGCATTTTAGGTTACTGTTTGAATTATAAACGTAATAGATTCTACCAACAACTTCTATAACATTTAATTATTAACTGTTGAAAATACAACAAATAAAACCAAATACGTTTTCGTTGGGTATTACTAAATGAACGTACTCCACTGACGGTTTGAAGCGAGTGGTCCCACGCTTCATTTAATAAAACACCATTCGTTTGTGCAATTATGTGCAATTTAAAAAAAAATCGTTCACATAATTGGATTCCAAACGCCGGGTAACTGTTTTTTTAATATTCAGTTTTATTTGAATTAAGTGTAACGTGAAAGTTGAAACACACTGTCACTTTTTAGAACGCATTCTCGAAACTAACGATAGCTGCGATCATCAAATTGCGAGACCATTTCACACGATCATATTTCTACTCAAAATAAGATTCTCTTCAATCTATTAATAACACTTAATACGACGTCCATAAATGGCTCTAAACCAAATATATAGGCTAATGCCATCACGAGATATTAAATCGAACAGAAAAAAAATGAAAATAATGAATATGTAGTGCCAATCGCTTTTTACCAGCTGACATTTCATCTCAAATGCAGGCTATGAAATCCTGTTGAACTTCATACAGAAAAAAACTATTTACCTGTTCCCCACTCAGGTCTACCAATATCCCATCTTAGAATGACCTTCTATTATCAGATACATCTAAGGACTTTGCTCCTTAAAACTATTTCTTTCTTGATAATACCAATAAATACCGTATTTACTTGTGGTTAGAAAACATGTTTTCCTCACAGTCTTTAACTTATTAAGTATGTCAAACTCAAAATCCAAGAAAATAAGCAATACAAACACTAACAGTTCAAAAGTCGAAATATCTGGGTCACCTAGAAACACAATTTTAGAGATTATAGAACAAGTAAAATAACCTACAACAAATCTTATTCAGAGTTACTCAATGATCACATTAAAGTTAACTTAAGAGAAAAACTAATAAAACAACAACACAACAAAAATAAAATAAATATGAATACAAATTCCAAATTCAAATAGAACAGATTAAACAAATTATCACAGCATTACTGTAATCCCACATAAAAAAAGAACTAGAAAGAAACACTAGTAGTGTAGAAGACGAAATATCTAAGTCACCTAGACAAACAATAATTGCGAGAATGGAACCAGTAAAAGAACTCTTCTTCTTTAAGGGCCATCTCCACTAATGGAGGTTAACGACTACAACGGCAAACTCCTCTCTATCCTCCGCCATTCTTATCAAGTCCTCAAAGTCCAGACCTGTTCAATATCTTATTTTTCTCAGCCATGATAGTTTCTTTCTGCCTATACTTCTTTTCCCCTCTAATTTACCTTTAATTATGAGCTGGGGGATTTAATATTTGGGACTGCGTAATAAGTGGCTCAGGTATGCTGCCTTCCTCCGCTCGATAACCTGGAGAAGCTCTCTGTCTCTGTTCACTCTGCGAAAGACCTCTTCATTTCGCAATTACGTCCCACAAAAGATTTTCTCGAAAAAATACAACACAAATCCCAGATATAGATACTAATTAAAATTAATTTAAAGCTAAACAGTCTAAAAGAATAACTAAAATAACAACAACACAGCAGAAGAAGAACTCCAAACATTACAAATTTAAAGAGAATAAATTACTAGAACATTAAATCAAGACAATACATACAAAGGAAAAAGAGATAACGTTTCTCCTAACATACAGCCTGCTGAACTTTATACATAGGAAAACTAATTACATGTCTACCTCTCAGGTATACCAATATTCCATCTTAGAAAGATGGCAAACCTTTTCTTCTCAAATACTTCCAAGGAATTTGTTCTAAAACATTTTTTTCTTCATTACTTTCAACTCTTTAAGTCCTCTATTTAAAAAGCATTCCATTTTATACACACACGATATGCCTTTGTGGAGTGTCAAAAAAAACGTAATAAATAGAATAACATTTTGAGCAATCTGTATTGAATCTACATCACTTCTTTTGACACGAGTATACGAAATTATCCTACAATAATAATTTTTGGTTCGCAAAGTGGGCGTGTATATAATTAATATTAGATTATCGTGGGAGTTTTGAAAGAATGGATACTTAAAGCGTGGCCTTTTATGTATATAGAAGAATAATACTATTATTTTAGTGGTCAAACATCTAAATGCTTAGTAAATTTGTAACACACCTAAAAACTGTACCATATTTGATGAATGTTGCAATACGCCACCAATCTATTTGTTTTATTTTTGTAAGGAACCCATCCTCGCATAATTTTCCCGCCTACACAGGGTGCAGCACATTACCACCTTCATAATGCCACAATATGTGTATTAAGTAATCTAGAATTCGATTATGATTATTAAAAAAATTTGCATACGTAGTATTATCATCCTTAAGGTAAAATTTTCGTTTCAGTCCTTCTTCGGCAGGACTTACAACAACATCAGCTCAATATCGGAATGCAAGAACAACGGCCAATGCGTTATCAACAAGAAAAATCGAACAGCCTGCAAGGCGTGTCGACTGCGGAAATGTCTGTTGGTAGGCATGTCGAAAAGTGGATCCCGATACGGCAGGCGATCCAACTGGTTCAAAATTCACTGTTTGCTTCAAGAACAACAGCATCAGCAACTGCAACAAGCAGGTGAATACATAAAAATAAATAAAAATCGGTCGGAAATAACGGCCGAATTCTTTTGCAGGTTCAAACATGGCGGTGGCGGCAAACCTCCTTCGGCCGCATCCATATTTGTCGCCGATGTTTCGCAATCCCAGCATTACCGGCCAGCATACCACCAGAGACCCAGGCAGATCATCAGAGTCCGATAGTGGAGCCTCTTCTGCCGACCCAGAGGACGATCTTCGCTCCAACAGCGCTCTCAGTTTTTTAAAATCCTCAGCGTCGCCGAACAGTGATCGCGAATTTTACGCCACCAAAAAACTCCCCTCCCCGTCGAGTGACTCTGAGTTTTTCGCAAGGAAAAAACTCGTCAGTAGTGCCTTAAATCACGTGCCTCCTATATCGCCTGCGTCTCTGCCGTCGGTGTCGCCGGGCGGCGTCGTTCCCAAGTGGTCGCCACCTTCACAGGGTCTCGGTGATCCGACGGCTTGGAGGGACCTGTGGAGGGCACCTCCACCGGTAGCGGCGCCCGCTCCTGACCAAGACAGGCCGATTGATCTTTCTCTGAAGTCTCAAAGTGCCGTCGCGTTGCCGCCGTCGGTCGAGTCCGACGGAAGTGACCAAGAACTAAACATCGACGTTGGGATCGACGAGCCTCTTAAGTCCGTACCTTTGGACCTGACGCTCGATAGGCAGATTGCAAATTGAACGTTTGTACGGTGATCTTACATTAAATATTTAAGTACAAGGTGAGGCAACGATTGCTTAGAGTAAATTCAAAGATATAAATAGTCAAAAACCGTGCCTTGATATGGTCACAAATTCTACTTAAATATTTAAGAATATGGAGGGGGTCCCAAGAAAGCAAATCAGCATAGGTAAATAAAGTTTTATTTCTTTAAATGGAACATCCTGTACCTATATACTTGCTATATTTTACTAGTCTTATTCGCGTATCTCTTTTTGTTTTTAATATATATTTTTTTTTGGATGAAAATAGTCGCAAAAAGGGTAGACCTATCGTGTGGGCCGCGGACGGCCCGCACTGCGACTATTAGAAGGGGAAGGAATTATAGAAAGGAAATGATTGTGGACACGCTTTTTAAAAATTTGCAGGTCATAGTTTTTTGGAAAAACTAATTTTGAAAGCTTATTCCATTCCGTAGCAGCCCTGTAAAAGAAGGATTCTTAATGAAGATTGGTCCTTGTAGTGTCAATCTTGAGAGTAAATGGGTGAGACTGATCAGCGTGCCGAGTTCTTCGGCCGAATGTGGCCAATGGTGGTACAAGAATTTTTATTTCTCTGGAGCATCTGCCATGGAAATATCTGTAGAGCAATAACTGGTTTGCAACTCTTCTTCTATGTTTTAGAGGGTGAAGGGTATCTGTGAGAGTTGAGCTGTTTATCAAGCGAATGGCTCTTTTCTGAATGGAATCTAGAAGACGAAGAGAATACCTTGGTGCTGAACCCCAAATGTGCGAGCAAAACTCCAGTAGAGGTCGGATTTGAGCCTTGTATGTCGTCAACAGTTGATCAGGAGTAAAAAACTTTCTGGCTTTCCACACCTAGCCTCTGGCTTGCCGACTTTGCGATGTTAGCAGCATGGTCATGCCAGGACATATTATTGGACACCGTGACTCCCAAAATCGAGATGGAGGGACTTGGTTCAAGGGTATTTCCGTACATTGTGATGGGATGATTTGAGGAATTCACTTTCTTGGAAAACGTGGCACTTTGTGTTTTTTGGGCGTTGAACTGAACAAGTTTGTTGGTTCCCCACTCGACGATTGCTTTAAGATCTCTATTGATGGAATTAATATGTTCCTGCCTGAGTCTATTTGTATCATTCACCGAAAGTGATCGATAGGATGTGAAAGTTGAGACAAGTGTGTCATCGTCTGCGAAACTGTAAATGGGGTATATTTTTACAAAATTCATCATTTTCATTCATTCATATTTTTACAAAATTTTCCTGAACAACATTATGATGAGATCTTGTGGATTAGTCGTACACAGTTTCCGAAAATACTGCGTTAGTTGGATGTCTACTGTTTCGTATTCTATACTTCTTTAAATTTACTTAGCTTCATGACCCTTAACTCTCTCTATAGGACCTTAGAATGTGATAATGAATGACTGACTGACGGATCAACGCACAGTCTAAACCGCTGATAGTAGAGACCTGAAACTTGGAGGGTGTATTCTTTGTATGACGTAGGCATCCGATAAAAAAGGATTTTCAAAAGCGGAGTAAAAAGCGGGGGCAAAGTTTGTATGGGACAACGTGATTTTTTGGTCCAATCTACTTCAAATTTTTCATAAACATTTTTTAACAGAATTGATGGAAGACGTGTTTCGTATTTTACATACATACATATAGTCACGCCTTTTTCCCGTAGGGGTAGGCAGAGACCACATAATAATTTTTTTGTTATGACAAAATTAATAACGTAAAAAACCAATTAAAAATCCTATTGGAACTATTTTCGACTTATACGCGGATGAAGTCACGGGCAAAAGGTAGTATTGAATAAAGCCTTTAAAACCTTGTTTCGTAGTATTTGCAAAATAATAATAAAAATACCAATAATGAAAACGTTTTAAGTTAACAAATAGAATAAAAAAACGATCTAAATACAGGGTGTTTCTCATAATTTTAAATTAAGCACAGTTTATGACCATTTAGCATGATAAAGTTTTTTAATAATTTTTATTTACTTTAAGCAATTCTTGACTTAACCGATATGATTAGTGCCAGTAAAGTGAATTCGTAAATGCAGATATAGGGCCAGTAGTCGTACGTCGAAGCTCTTAAGACGTAGCAAAACAGAAACAACTTTTATTGCCGTTGATAATTTTTCGGCAGGTCAAAAATAATATTCTTATTGTGTCTTCGTTAAAAAAATATTTAAATAAGAAAATTTAGCAAAGGTCACCTTCAAATTGTTTGATCGTTTACCAAGTTAACGGAAGTTACTAAGGTACTATCAAAAAATTCTAGTAGAACTAAAAAGTAACGTCTTAAAAGCTTTGTACGATGATTAATTTAAATTTAACGTTTATTTATGCAAGTTACATTTGTAACCAGGCCAGTGTATATATTTAATATAATTATTGTAAAAAAGATTATATAATTTATACAAATATATTTTTTTATATTAATGCTTTGTTAAGTTTGATACTTGAATCAACGGATTATTAGGAATGATGAATAAACTTTTTTATATCACGTAGTTTAAATATAATCCAAAAATGTCGCCCACGCGAGTCGTTAGTAAGAAGTTATTTGAAAATTTAAAATGGATTTTGGATAAATTAAAATTGATAATATCTAAATTAATAAACAGGTGTGTCTTTGTTCTATTTTCTTTATTTCTAATAAAAAATATTAAAAACCCATTACGACATTTCAAATATAACTTATTATCCTTTAGTCTGTTGATTTTTAATGTTATTTTCAAATACACCTGCAACAATACTTCATATTAAGCACATTGGCTTACGAAACACGGCTCGATCTTCACAAAAAATTTCGTAACAAAAATCAACGAGTACAAAATCCTTGAGATTCATTCACAACTTTTACTTCTTTTATTAGCGGTCATCACAAACGACATCTATCAAATATTAAACTAATTAACTCAAAAAAATAACAACTATTAACGAGAAGTTGAAAGCCTGAAAGTTATTGCATTTTCAGATATCGCATTTTATATAAAAAAGTTTTATCCACAGGGTGTTATGTTCGAGAAAAATATTGATTTAATTATGTGTGTGTGCGTTGTCTAATTTCTGTTGGAAATTTTTTAAGTTACTAGATAAAAATTTTATTATTCATGTGTCATTAAATTTTATTTTTAATAAAAGTTGGTGTACATTTCGTAAAACTTACTTCAGTGCCATTAGATTTGAAAATAAATCAGGGTGTTTCAAAAAAGGTGACCCTGTCTCTAGGGTAGGTAGAATACTAAAAAATAATTGAGAATTTGCTTAGTAAAAAATTTTACACCATCCGTATTCAAGATAAAGGGCGTTGAAGAAAAAAAATTCATACACTTTTATTACGATTTTGCCGATTGTAATGAAATTTTATACGAATATGTTTAAGAAGCTGATTCATCCCATGAATTTGTTTTTATATCTGACTCTCATGGAGGGCGCTAGTTACATGGTTCGTACCAAGTAGTATTAAACATAACTTTTTTAAGGTTAGATTTTTTTTTTTTGGGCTGGTCAACGGCGAGAGTTGTATACATACGTAAAACGGGTACGGTGAATCATTCCCTACCCAAATCCTTCCGGCCGATCAGCCTTACCTCATTCTTAATGAAAACTCTGGAAAGAATTATTGATAGACATATTAGAGAGGGGAATCTTAGGGAACATCCCTTAAACCCCCACCAATATGCCTACCAAACAGGCAAATCTACGGATTTAGCTCTAAATAATCTAGTAGGAAAGATCGGCCATTCCCTTAAACATAAGGAAATTGCGCTGGCAGCTTTTCTAGATATAGAAGGAGCGTTTAATAACGCCTTACCACAGTCACTCTATACATCAATTAGGGATAGAGGGATAGACGGTAAAATTTGTAACTGGATCAAAAACATGATTGAAAACAGATATATAATATCATCACTGCATGGAGAGTCGGTTAGGTTCAGGGCGGCGAAGGGGTGTCCACAAGGCGGGGTACTTTCCACCCTAATGTGGTCACTTCTAGTCGACTCTCTGCTGAGCGAGATTTCCATGCAGGGAGTAGATTTTCAATGCTATGCGGATGATCTGGTTATAATAGTTAGAGGTAAATTTGAAGCGACGATCTCAAACGTCCTTCAAGAAGCTCTTAACACAGTATACAGATGGTGCGAGAGGGAACAGATGTCTGTAAACCCCCGAAAAACTGTAATTATTCCTTTTACGAAAAGGAAAAAGCTAGATAAGCTTCGGCAGCCTGTCCTATACGGAGAGAGCATTCCATTTGCGACGGAAGTGAAATACCTGGGTGTAGTTCTGGATAAAAGACTCACCTTGAACGCCCACTTGGGAAAAACAATAAACAAAGCCAGGTTTTCTCTCTGGAATCTCAGAAGAGTATGTAGCAAATCTTGGGGAATGAACCCCAAACAGATTTACTGGATTTATCAAACAATGATAATATCTATGGTCACGTATGGTTCAGTAGTCTGGTGGACCAAAGGGTTACAACAGACAGCTAGAGCAAAGCTTGCTGGCCTTCAGCGGCTGGCATGCCTGGCCATAACTGGAGCTATGTCCAGCACACCAACGGCAGCGATGGAACACCTCCTACATCTCCCTCCCCTAGATATTCTCTTAAAGAGGGAGGCCAGGATAGCTTCCTATAGATTCCTGTCTTTGGAAAAGCAAATAAATGGAGAGCAACTCGGAGATCACTCCGGGATACTGAGTGAAACAAAAAACCACCAAATTCTCGGGATGGTTCCTGACTTGCTAGCTACAAAAATACACGTAGGAAAGTCGTTCAAAGTCCTCTTTCCGGAGAGAGACGAATGGATGAGGGGACAAATCCTCTTCCCAGAGACTGAATACGTAATGTACACAGACGGCTCAAAAACCCCAGATGGAGTTGGGGCCGGTGTTTTCAGCAGGAAACCAAAGATTGAAATATCTACCAGTCTTGGCAGGTATGCCACAATCTTTCAGGCTGAAATATTCGCTATCGAATTGTGTGCAAGAGAGTTGACCAACAGACCTCTAGCAAACAAAAACATAAATATAATATCAGACAGCCAGGCCGCTTTAAAAGCTCTGAGCTCCAACAAGATAAATTCTAAACTTGTATGGAATTGCATCGAATCCTTAGAGTACCTTGGTGCGAACAACAGGGTGACCCTACTGTGGGTACCTGGGCACCAGGGGGTGGAAGGAAACGAAAAAGCCGACACCCTTGCAAAACAGGGGGCCGAATCTGCGTTCACTGGACCAGAACCGGTTTTTGGAGTCACCACAAGTGCCGCCAAAACAATTATTTCGGACTGGGCGGAGAGGAAAATACTCACGTACTGGTCCGACTTACCAGGGCTAACCCACTCGAAGGCGTTTTTACCGTTACAACCCTCGAGAAACACAACTAAGCAGATCCTAGAATGGAGCAGAAATGACCTGCGTATTCTAACAGGACTGCTTACGGGACACTGTCGTCTGAGATACCACCTCAGAAAGATAGATCTGAACCAACAAACGGACTGTCGGTTCTGCTGCGTGGAAGACGAAACTGCTGAACATATACTATGTTCATGCCCCGGCCTGGGAAGAATAAGGTTCAACATATTTGGTTACACTAACCTAGAACCTACCGATTTTAAAAAAATCTCACCCTATACAACCATGAACTTCGTAAGAAGGGCTGGATTGTACGGTGAACTGTAGCCTCTAGGGGTGAGCCACAATAGACCTACTAAAGGTCGCGGTGGAGGGGCGACCACGCCCCACTCACATAAAACCTAAAACCTAAAAACCTAAGGTTAGATTTATTAATTAAAATTTTAAGTAAACTTAAACATCATTCAATTTTACACCAAAAAGATACTCTTGGTAAAACTCGATACTGTGTACCGTTTTCGGAATATTTTAATTTGAAAATTATGAAGTAATAACCGATGCTGGTATAAAGTAATGATAAATTTATTAATTATTATTATTAATTAGTATGCATTATGTAGATTAAAGATTTTTTGTCGCGTAAATGAGACCTCATCGATAAAACGAAAACATGTTAAAAAATAAGGATGTAGCTGCTGCTCTTTAAGTACCCTCTATGTACTTGAAGAAGACGTTTGTCTTGCCATATTCCTTACGCTTACTATTGGATCTTGATCAACTAAAATTAAAATAATATTTTCTTTATTAATGGTCCTTGTTGTTCTTGCCTACCAGAATATATTTTTTTGGTCTCACATTCCCAATTTCTCGACAACGTCGTTCAATGGTTATAAACGTATTTTTACTTGGTAAGTTTCTTCTAGGAAACTTTTCTGCATAACGCGTAACAGCTGCACATGTCGGTGTATTCAACATTTGAGTATATTTTGATTAACAATATCAAACTTTACAAATAACAAAAGAAAATCAAGATATACATATTAGAATGGATTTTTGTGAAACTTTACATGAAAGGAAGGCACTTAATCCCAATTTTTTTAACATGTATCCGTTTTATCAATAATGCCTCATGCGACAAAAACATTTTTAATTCACCTAATGCATACTAATTAATAACATCATTACTTTATAAAATTTTCCGAAAACGGTACACAGTATCGAGTTTTACCAAGAGTACCTTTTTGGTGTAAAATTTACTTAAAATTTTAATTAATAAATCTAACCTTAAAAATATTATGTTCAATACTTCTTGGTACGATCCATGTAACTAGCGCCCTCTATGAGAGTCAGATATAAAAACAAATTCATGGAATAAATCAGCTTCTAAAACATATTCGTATAAAATTGTATAACAATGT
Source organism: Agelastica alni (assembly GCA_950111635.1). NCBI lineage: Eukaryota > Metazoa > Arthropoda > Insecta > Coleoptera > Chrysomelidae > Agelastica > Agelastica alni. Next base: position 2,898,553 of record OX467715.1, read on the forward strand.
TTCCAGTAGTTTCGGCAAAATCGTTATAAATGTGTATTCATTTTTTTTCTTCAACGCCCTTTATCTTGAATACAATACGTTACGAAAAATTTTTACAAAACAAACTCCAATTATTTTTTAGATTTTTACCTATCCTAAAGACAGGGTCACCTTTTTTTGAAACACTCTGTATACGGGGTACAACATAAAATATGAATTTTGAACAACAGTACCCATAGTACTTTTGTTTTCAACATTCTCAAAAAAGTTTGTATCAAAAAGTCATTTATACTTCTATCACAGCCAGGTTACCAGTAACTCATAAATACCTCATGGATCTCCCTTTAGTAACTAGTAAATGCTATTAGAAATTTAGTAGAAATGTTAAGAATATTAGTTATGAAAAAAGTTAAACATCAAAAATACTAAAAAGTCACGAATATTTTAAACAAACGTCCATCATTTGATAAAAATAATAAGTTGGATGACATTATTATGGATTTTATATTTAGTGTCAAAATGACGCAGTTTATTGGGCTGAGTACTATGAATTTATTGGAGTACTGAAGATTATAATAAAATAATATCTTGGTTTACCAAGCAAAAACATAAAAAATTATTAAAAACAACAAAAATTAATTAATGTTGGACACACGCGTCGAAATTGTTACATTTTTCTGGTTGTTTATTTGTAACTTTTTGGTTTCTTGTGCAGAGAAGACAATCGATAATGATTTTTGTCCAAGAATGGATACCGAAATTCTTTTTTTATTTTTGCGTGAATTTTATATACATCCTTTAGCAAATGTGTCACTTTTCCAGCCACCATGACGTTTAACAGTGTGAAGATCTACTTCGGAATTAGCCAACAATGAAGCCGATGATCTTCGAAAACAGTGACCCGTGAATTCGGCAGAATAAGGTAACTTTAAAAAAGAAGCAATTTTCCTGTACATATCTCATTGATGTACCAACTGTTCCCTATTTACTTCTTCAACTTTTTCGTCATTGATTGTTTTTTAAAATAGGCTAAAAGTACTTTCGTCCGCAAGTTTTTCAACATTTTTCTTGTGACACCAACTTTCATAATTGGCATAATTTTTTTCCTGTACACTTTTAGACTTTTCAGGCATTAATGCAGGAACTGTATTATTAGCTAAAATTACAATTTCTGGGGGTAAATAATTCATTTTACAATGCTTGATGAAATTTTCAGTAGTAGACAATCGAAAGCTCGTTCCTTGGTAAAAGCCCAAAGCCGAAGGCTGAAGGCTGTTTTGAAAATTTGATGACCCAATTTAAGTTTTACGCAATGATCCAGCTTTTTTTAAAAATAAAATTTTCTGTTCAACGAGTAATAAAAATGTCAGACATGCGATGCAGACTTTTTGACGCGCACGTGTCTTGGCATTTTTTTAACTTGCACAATTTAACTAAGGAATTGATAATATTATATTCTACGAAAATCTTTAACTTTTGTATAATAACATTCGAAAAAATATTTTGTAGTAGGAAATTTCTGACAATCTCAAAACACTACCTTCCCATAAAATAATGACTTGCGAGGGGCTTCAGAGGTTCATACATTTTTAAATTAAAAATAAATAATAAATTGAAAATGATTATATTCATTCTAAAACCTTTCAAATAATTATAAAGACCACTTATTTTTGAGAAACAAAATTAAAAACGAATATTTCGTCAAAAACTTGATATATGAATGCAAACAAATTCCTTCAAATTGTGGTCCAACTACAAGCCTTTGAGAAAGCGTTTTATTAAGTATATATAAGAATCACCAATTGCCAAACATCATAAGTTCAAAGTATTATCCAATTTTTTTAAACGATAACTTTGGAAAAAGCTAAATATTGGACTTTTTTTTAGTCTTTAAAAAAGATATTCAGTTTTTTGTATTTTGTTTTCTTTTTGGGCCATTTATTATTAAATTATGATAGGTATTTTTTGATAATATCCATTATCACTTATAGCATATTGTGCAACTAGTGCGAAAAGTTGGCGATTGCTCACGAGAGCGAAGTTGAACGCACGAGTGAAGCGAACAATCGACAACATCGCACGGGTTGCACATATTATTTTTTATTGCAAATGCGGGATAAACGCGAGCATAAAACAGGGGTCTAGACCAAAAATATTAACTGAAATAAAAAGATAGACTTTCTAATGTCAACTTGACAGTTGCGCGTTCGGCTGTTAACCGAAAGGTTGGTGAGTAATAAAAAAAACTTGTGATATTTGGCAGAAATGTTTTTTAATCATAGAATCATGTACTCTATTAATTTTAAAAAAATAGAAAGTTACCTCAGACAAAAAAGTTTTTGTAAAAAAGATGTTAAGAACAACACTATTTTTTGTATGTGTATATAAATTCCGAAACAGTACTTTTACTGCTTATTTAAAGCATAAAATGCAATATAAAATTCTATTTTTCTTTTTTGTAACTCTTTAAGGAATTATTTTAATTATTAAATTAAAATTTAAATAAAATGAATATACGACAAAGTGGCTGTAACAGTATACATTTGTATCCAAAAGCTTACCCATAAGGCATAAATTATCTTTTCAAAATCTAACTTTAAATAGGCTGTCGCAATATCTCGTTTGAGAGGTATTTCAATGTGACACATTAAATTTTATATGACCCTTGTGTACTACATATTAGATATGTAAAAAGATAATAAAATTATTTTATTTTGTTTATGGCCACATTGTAAATTTATACCTGTCTTTTTTGTATAAATATTTGTTAAATAAGTCACTGTGATAAAAATTTTTCCACATTTTTGAAAATTCATAAAAAACGTAACAGTTTCATGTTAGCTAGCAGTTTAAAAAGACATAGTTGGTCAGTTATATATTTGTCTTAAAAACCGCAATTAGTAGATTCCGTTATAGTGTATAAGTTTCAGATATTGTTATTAAAATAAAAAGGATTGTTGAATGAGCAATTTATTGTAAATGGCCAGTAAAAATTGTGCCTTAATGTTATATATTTTTATATCTCGCTTTAAATAAAATGTTTTGTTTTATCTATGAGTTTTATTGGTACTTTAACCTAAAGTTGGATCTACCCAACGAAAACCTAATGTTTCATTTAGTGATATTTTAAATTTTAAAAACAGCTGGAATTTAGCGGTGGAAGAAGAAAATATAAAAAACTTACTAAAGATTTAAAAATATTTTACATTTGATGGGATGAGTAGTCTGAGAAGTATAGCGGGAGTGACTTTTCACTCTCTCTCTCTCTCTCTCTCTCTCTTTCTCTCACTCTCTCTCTCTCTCTCTGTAGCAATACAACCCGGGGTAGGTTTTGGCTGCCTCCACTATTTACCTTCATCTCGTCAGGTTTTCCGCTGTCTCTTGCCACGTGTCAAGGTCCACTCCCAGGATGGAGAGGTCCTTTCGGATGTTATTTCACCATCTTAGTTTTGGTCAACCTAGTGGCCTTTTTCCTCGGAGGGTTTTTTCCCATACCAATTTTATCAGCCTTGTATTCCGGCTTCTTTGTACGTGCTTTGTCCATCGTAGTCTAATCGTTTTAATCTCTTGGATGATGTCCGGGCTTTGGTACAGATGCGCAAGTTCTGCAACTATTCTTATCCTGAATATTCCTGTGTGAGAGTCACGGTGAGGGCCATATATCTTCGAAGTACTTGCGTGTCTTGTACTGTTAGTATCCAGGCTTCGCATGCATACGTCGCTACTGGCCGTATTATGATCATATACATTAGAATCTCGATCAGATCAACATTGTTTTGAAGAAAGGCCAGGTCAAGAGCACCAACAACCGACGAGCATGCATGAGAGCACTGATGAAAGTAGAGAAAGCAAAAGATGTGTGTAAGAACCGTAGCGGAAGTGGAAGAAAGTGGTCTCTGCCTACCCCTACGGGAAAAAGGCGTGACTATATGTATGTATGTATGTAAATTAGAATCTTGGTATATCTTGATAGCAGATTGGACATCATCATCGATTGTAGCGCATATAAACATCTATTGCGTTGTTTGATTTCATCTCGCACATTATTATCTGATGTTACGATGACACCCAACTACTTAAAGGCTTGCACGTGTTCAAAGTTGTATTCGCCCATGGTAACGTTTTGCCTCATGCGATCGCAGGCGGCATTTTTTGTGACGTGCATATATTTTGTTTTGTTTTCATTTATACGCAGGCCCATCTAATTAGCCTCCTTTTCGAACTGAACAAAGTTTTCTTTCACCTTTACCGTGCTTCCACCTATCATGTCTAAGTCATCTGCATATGCCAAAAGTAGATTAGGTTCATTTGGTCCGAGAACTTGAACGGAAGTCGGAACTGTCCTAGCGGCTTTCTCCAGCGTGATGTTAAACAGCAGCGGGGACAAGGCATCTCCTTGCTTTAGGCCCCTTTTGGCCCCGGAGTGACTTGGTTAGATAAAGTGAAGAATAGTGAGACAAAGGAACGCTGTGGTGTAAAAGAAGATGTGGTTACAAAGATAGATAAAGGAAGGCTTGGATGGTTTGGACACGTAGAAAGGATTGATAAAGGAAGATTGACGAAACAAATTTATATAGCGGGTGTGAATAGACGGAAGTCGGTAAAGGTCGACCTCGGCGAACATATCTCGATCGGATCAACATTGTTTTGAAGAAAGGCCAGGTCAAGAGTACCAAAAACCGTCGATCATGTATGAAAGCGCTAATGAAAGTAGAGGAAGCAAAAGATGTGTGCAAGAAATGTAGCAAGTGAAAAGAAGTGGACTCTGCCTACCCCTATAGGAAAATGGCGTGACTACATGTATGTATGTATGTATGTACCACTTTTTACAATAAGAAAATCTCTACTTATACGTGTATTTTTATGGAACACCAATAATTGTAAAAGTATGACGAAATCACCTTACCAGAGTACCCAATGCAGCGAGCTAGCTGCATATTTTCATGAGAGCAACAGATCATTCTAATCTCTATATTATAAGATCTAACGTATTTTAATCATGCAATATCTATTCCAACATTGTGAATAAAGAACCGTCCACCCGGCACACTTATTTCTTGCACTTCTTTAGTAAGAAGTCCTAACATGAACTTAAACACGTGCAGGGAATCGTTTAGATAGTTTGATTGTAACAGAAAAAAGTTTAATTGAAAAAAAACGCAACACAACATTATTATTCATGATGGCTTTTTTATTGGAAATGGATTCAAGTAAAGTTGTTGCGTGCCATGTTTATGTTAGGCCAGTCACTTATCTTGTTTTCACTTCAATGATTTATATGATTCCTGTCTTTGTAAAGTTTTGGGAGGTAGGTATCCATTACTATATTACCGAACCAGAACCCTGCAGGTGGTGATACTTAAAAGTAGAGTTGGAAACCTGGTTAATTTATTTTTTTGTATATAACGAGCGTTTCTACGTACCTTCGAGGACTTCCTCGCCATTCTTCTTACCTGATGCTGAGTGGTACAGCATCCAAAAGCTCTTGTACTTTGATTTGAAGTGATGTTTTTTTGAAAACGTATCTAGGTGACTACCAACATTGCCACCTATCAGAGGCAAAGGAAGTCGTGCTTTGCTCTAATAAGCTCGGCCTTAATGCCAATAGAATTGTTTGATTTTGTTTTGTATATAACCAGACCATTTTTTGGTCTAGATCCATCTGTAAGTATACCGAACGTCTTCGTTTAGGTGACTATTTCCTTATTTCTCTATTCGTTCCATACATCCATACATAAAATCACGCGTTTTTCCCATAGGGGTAGGCAGAGACCACTTCCTTCCACTTCCGCTACGGTTCTTACACACATCTTTTGCTTCCTCTAGTTTCATCAGTGCTCTCATACATGCTCGTAGGTTGTTGGTACTCTTGACCTGGCCTTTCTTCAAAACAATGTTGATCTGATCGAGATATGTTCTCCTAGGTCGACCTCTACTGATTTGTCCATTCACACTCGCCTTATAAATTTGTTTTATCAATCTTCCTTCAGCCATCCTTTCTACGTGTCCAAACCATCTAAGCATTCCTTTATCTATCTTTGTGACCACATCTTCTTTCACATCACAGCGTTTTCTTATCTCACTATTCTTAACTTTATCCAACCGAGTCACTCTGGCTATAATTTTTAGACTACTCATCTCCGTAGCATTAATCCTATTTTCATGCTTCTTCTGCCAAACCCAACATTCACTACCATACATAAGTGTAGGAACCAACACACCTCTATGCACCGACAGACGTGCCTTTTTTGACACTTTCTGGCTATTCATAAAGCTATGCAGTGCCCCATTAATTTGTTTTCCTGCCAACACCCTTCGCTCAATGTCACTGTCATACTTTATATGTCTAGTAAATTTTGAACCCAAGTACACAAATTCATTAACTTGTTCCACTCTTTCTCCCTCAATCGAAACTCCACAGTTTGTCAGGCTTTCTTCACTTTCAAAAACCATTACTTTCGTTTTGCTCACATTTATTTTCATCCCTTTGATTTTCAGGGAATCATGCATAACATTAACCATCGCCTGTAACTCCTCTTCAGATAACGCTAATATGACTTGATCATCGGCGTAAAGAAGGCATTTGACGATCAAATCATTTATTTTTAATCCATACTCTTTTTCAAATTTTTTAAACAATTGTCTATGTATAAGTTAAACAGCCATGGCGAAGCCACACATCCCTGTCTCACACCTTTTTCGATGTTAAACCAGTCCGTGCAAGCTTCCTTTATCCTGACACAAGCAGTGCAATCCGCGTAAAGTGATTTCAGTGCTCGTATTAAACTACCACTTACCCCATACATAGACAATGTAGACCACAATTCACTCCTCACCACTCTGTCATTCGTTCCATTCCGGTACAATTAGTGTAAAAGTTTTCTGGAATTCGAAGGAAATTTTCGTTTTATCTGAAGTTGACGTTTTGTTATGACTGTTATTTTTCGTCGATTTGTCGAGAGATCGGTCTATGCGATGTTTGCAATAGTCCGGATACCGAGCGGTACTCGTAGGTACGACTTTGCACTTTGCGGAATAGTTCTTCTACGCGCTACCAATGACGCACATAAAATACGGTTCGAGGGAAATAAACCCAAGCATTAAATTTCTGTAAACGTTTCTCGGTAAAGTAGCGGCAGAAGCGATCAAAACAAAGCGTAGTCGCAGTTGCGTCAGCCGGCTCACGAGTAAAAAACAAAAGGCTCTTTTTCTTTTTTCACGAATCAATTAAAGGAATAATAATAACTTGAACGTTTCATATTTTTCTCGATAGACAGTTCTTTACAGAAATTGTTGATGGTTTTATTGTTTGGAACAATTATTTATTTCCTGTTACTATTATTTTCTATAATTTACTACGATTTAGAATACTGTGAGTTTGGTGTCCCAGGTGACCTACTCGAAAATATTGAATACTATATCTTGCAATCAAGTTCCAGGACTTTTTTTTTTACTTAAAATAGTCGAAAAAGGGTAGACTTATCGTGCGGGCCGCGGAAGGCCTTATAAAATGGGGTAACTAATTATTATTCAGTGAGTGTATTCCTTATTACAGTAAGTACATTTTACGTTATACCTATTTGCATATATTTCGATCAAGTTCATCGTTATTTCTGGTTTGGTGTATATAGTTGCCAAGTTCTTATTTGAATTCATTCATCATGTTTTTATGTTTTTTTTTATATTTATTATGTTAGGGTCACTCCTCTGTCAATCCTATTGACACGGGTGACAAGGTCCGATTCTCCATCATTGGTGGTCTTTCCTCTTAAACTCGAAAAACCGCTAAAAATTAGGTGAGCAATTTGATTGCAATACTTTCACATCCAAATATCATAATGATAACAGATATGCAACATAAAAAGGGAAGGTTTATTTTTAGATGGTTCCAAAAAATATTTCCCAGGATTGAAAAAATGTCCGCTAACAAGTTTGCTCAAACATTCTTGAGATGAAAACTCATCAGAATTTACTAAAAATGTGACCACTTAAAGTGACTCCGGTATGATCCAAAAACCAATGTATTTGAAGTCAAGACTCAGAATAAAATGAAGGCGATGTTAATTTTTTTTTCGACGTGAAGAGCATAATTGGATGCCTGAGAGGCAGAATATTAATAAATCTACTACTTGGAAGTTTTGGATTCTTCATCAAGACACAATAGCTTTTTTAAAAACCAGGTTTTAATTAAAAAACAATTCCCTTTTCTCGACCACTCCCATATTCACTTTCGGTGAATGATACAAATAGACTCAGGCAGGAACAGGTTGACTCCATCAATAGAGATCTTGAAGCAATCGTCGAGTGGGGAACCAACAATCTTGTTCAGTTCAACGCCCAGAAAACAAAAAGCCAAGAAAGTAAATTCCTCAAATTATTCCATCACAATGTCCGGAAATACCCTTGAATCAAGTCCCTCCATCTCGATTTTGGAAGTCACGGTGTCTAATAATATGTCTTGTCATGACCATGTTGCTAACATCGCAAAGTCAGCAAGCCAAAGGCTAGGTTTTCTGTGGAAAGCTAGAAAGTTTTTTACTCCTGATCAACTGTTGACGACGTAAAAGGCTCAAATCCGACCTCTACTGGAGTATTGCTCGCACATTTGGGGTTCAGCACCAAGGCATTCTTTTCGTCTTCTAGATTCCATTCAGAAAAGGGCCATTCGGTTGATAAACAGCTCAACTCTCACAGATACTGTTCACCCATTAGAACATAGAAGAAAAGTTACAGACCAGACATTACTCTACAGATATTTCCATGGCAGATGCTTCAGAGAAATAAAAACTCCTATATCACCACTGGCCACATTCGGCTGAAGAACTTTTACTTTCAAGATTGTCACTACAAGGACCAATCTCCATAAAGGATCCTTCTTTTACAGGGTTGCAACTGATTGGAACAAGCTTCCAAAATCAGTTTTTCCAGAGAACTATGACCTGCAACTTTTCAAAAAGCGGGTTCACAATCATCTCCTTTCTATAGGTCTACCCTTTTTGCGACTATTTTCAGTAAAAAAAAATATCGATTATGTGAAGTAAACCCCGTCTCAGAAAATCCCCGCTAATGCATTAGAGAATTGTTTCCAAAGCGTGACATACTGTCGAAGAAAGAAATGGCTGAATGGAGACTTTTAGCAAATATATGGCTTAGATAAAATTATATTACATCTATTAATAAGTATTTAGAATGGGACGTTGCAAAGGAATATTGCGAAAAGCTACAGATAAGAAGTAAGGTAATGAACTCGGTTAGTACATACTTTTGTTTTTTTATTGCGTTTGTCGCGATTGACACCTTTGGAGTAGTTTTGTTGAGCCGAGAAGGCGTTTTATATAATCGTCTTCCTGAAAAGGTAATGCCGTTTTTGTAAAAACGTCAATCGACATTTTTTTAAACAATTTACGCCGGTCTTTAGAGCGCCCCCTATAATATTAGTTCCTTTTTTTCTAAACTACATTTAAATTAACCACCTTCAAAGTTATGAAACAACATTAACATTCAGTATGATCCTAATATTGGACATCCTGATAATTAAGAAATATATTAAAAATCAGTACAGCTATGCTATTTTTCCATTTAACTGTCTAACTGGTTTTCGTTAAAGAACTTAAATTTTAAGTAGTCGCAGCTGAAAAGGAGAAAATCATAAATTTTACAACTTATATTGGAATATAAATTTTAACACTGTCTAACGGTTGGTATTGCTATTATTTTAAGTTGTGTAAGAAGTGCTTAAATGTGCTGAATGTTGGTATTGTGCATTACGAACAATTGAAATTATAATAATATTTTTATTAGAATCGTTTGTTTTATTGTTAAAAAGTAAATCGATGCTTGTTTGTGTGTGCAACGCGAATAAAATTGTATATTTGTATTTACTTACTGAAGGCCAAAGAGATTTGAAGTCAGACGTCAAGAATTTTTTCCTACGGGTAAAGGGCGTGACTATACTAAGTGGACCAAAACTCTGGAATCGGCCAATTATCTCGTAAATTGCTTGTCAGAATTGTACAAAATTTGGGATAAGCCTATTTTAGGATACGGAGATTCCAGATTTTATGTACGCAATGTTGTCAGATTTGCCGTTTCTCTGATATTATTAGTCACTTTGGTTTTTAAAATACATCACCCTGTATATTCAGTAGTTATTGGAATCTTCTCTTCAATACAAGTTCAGTCACTTATAATTTTATGTAGTCTAGAAGGTCTTAAATAAATAAAACAGCGAAAAATATGTGGATTTATTTGAAGAATATTAAATGTTTAAATCTAGAATGCTGTGATTTTGACATTTTTTCACCTATTACATTATTAAAGAAAACTGAAAGCAGTTTAATATATTTTGAAAAGTTCTGCAAGTTAAATTACTTCTCTAAAATGGTTGCTAATGAAAAAGAACGAATCACTACTCATATTAATACTCTAATATTGTAGTGAAGTATCCAACTTGTTCCCAAACCAAAACAATGTTTTTCCGACGAAGCAACCTTTACACTGTGTGGAAGTGTAAATCGACATAATATAAGATACGCAGAGACGTAAATCCACACTGGATGCGTTAAAACCATACTCAAAGACCACAAAAATTAAATTTATGGTGAGGTATAGTGGATACCCAGTTAATTGGGCACTTCTTTATTGAAGGATATTTACTTACATACATAAATATATATATATATATAGTCTCGTCTTTTTCCTGTAGGGGTAGGCAGAGACCACATTCTTCCTCTTGCTACGGTTCTTACACACTTTTGCTTTCTTTACTTTTATCAGTGCTCTCATATATACTCGTCGCTTGTTGGTACTCTTGACCTGGCCTTTCTTCAAAACAATGTTGATACGATCGAGATCGATGTTCGCCGAGGTCGACCTTTACCGACTTTCGTCCATTCACACTCGCTTAATAATTTTTTTTCGTTAATCTTCCTTCATCCATTCTTTCTACGTGTCTAAACAATCCAAGCATTCCTTTATCTATCTTTGTAACCATATCTTATTTTACACCATAGCGTACCTCACTATTCTTCATTTTATCCGAGGATATTTAACGGCAGATAAATACAAAATGCTACTTAGAAATGAAATTGTACCTATACTGAGAAACTTGTTTGGAGCCCATTAATGGTTTCCGCAAGATGGAGCTCCAGCTCATTTTGGTGTTAATGTTCGGCGCTAGATGAGATATTTCCCAGACGATGGATTGGTAGACGAGGTAGTATTGAATGGCCTCCACGTTCACCTGATTTCAATCTTAAAGATTACTTTTATTGGGGATACTTGAATTCAGTTAAAAAAACCAAACCAGCAAATCTTAAAGAGCTAAGACAACTGATTATCGATGAATTTAGATTAATTTCTAGACAATCATGAGTTAAACGCATTCTACCATCGATTAGGGTACCTACTGTCAACTTACAAATGGGGCATATTTTGAACATTTGATTAAGTAATCATTTTGTTAAAAATGTTGTAATTTTTCAATTGTTACGTGTTCATGTAGTTGAAAATAGTTTGTATTAAAAAAAATGATTGAGACAATTAGGCGTTGTAACACTTCTGTTTTAATAATTAAAGACCTTCTAGACCACATAAAGTCATAAATGTTACATATTTCTGAACTTGTATTGAAGATGAGATTCCAATAATGACTGAATATACAGAGTAATGTATTTAAAAAACCAAAGTGACTAATAATATCAGAGAAACGGCAAATCTGACAACATTGCAAATGTCAAATCTGGAGTCTCCGTATCTCAAAATAGGCTTATCCTAAATTTTATACAATTGGAACTAGCAATTTACAAGATATGTAAATGTCCGAATTCAAACTTTTGGTCCACTCTATACATACATGCATAAAGTCACGGCTTTTTCCCATAGGGGTAGGCAGAGACCACTTCCTTCCACTTGCTACAGTCGTACACACATCTTTTGCTTCCTATACTTTCATCAGTGCTCTCATACATGCTCTTCGGTTGTTGGTACTCTTGACCTGGCCTTTCTTCAAAACAATGTTGTCTGATCGAGATATGTTCTCCTAGGTCGACCTCTACCGATTTGCCCATTCACTCTCGCCTTATAAATTTGTTTCGTCAATCTTCCTTCATCCATCCTTTCTACGTGTCCAAACCATCTAAGCATTCCTTTATCTATCTTTATGACCACATCTTCTTTTACACCACAGCGTTTTCTTATCTCACTATTCTTAACTTTATCCAACCGAGTCACTCCGGCTATACTTTTCGGATTATTCATCACCGCAGCATTAATCCTATTTTCATGCTTCTTCTGCCAAACCCAACATTCACCATTCACCATACATAAGTGTAGGAACCAACACACCTCTATATATCAGTATAAAATCTGTAAAAAATATTATTAATTATTTTGTGTTACTTTTGCACATTAAAATGTTTGCTTTAAAAATATTGGTAGTTGATGGTGCTAAAGACGATCCAACACGTTTTGAATACTTTATCAGAATTGTTGGTAGTGGTAACTACATTCGCAATGTTGTAATCCAAAATTATTCCATTATTACCCAAAAAAGAGTCAGGATAACTTTGATTGTTGCTTGCTTTCTTGGTTTTGTTCCTAGTTACGAATTGTTAGTTAGTTTGGAATCTAGTTTTGCAACTTTCACAACAGCGCATCAATAAGTGTGAGATTCACTTTAAAAAATTCGTAAAAAAATGTTTGTATTTTGTGAGGTGAGGTTTAAGCGGATATTTACGTATTTTGGAAACGGTTGACTCATCCGTTCCAGCAAAATAGTTGATTGCATCTACAGATCATCTATCGGATGTTAATTTTCAATTAAAACATTTTTTATCGTCGACAATGCGCGCAAATTTAGCGGAAAATGAGAATTTGATGCAACAATTCGCGAATCACGTATTTTAATAAGCATTCGCCATTGGGTCATTATAGGATATATATTATGTTTTATTAAAACTCGCGTATATGCAATGACGCTTCAAGATGTGCCACAACGCACACGTATAACAAAAGGCTTTCATGTTCTGCTTTCAAATTAACAGCATTTCAAGGTTTTAAATAGCAATGAATCGAAATTATGAATACGCTGCAACAAGACCACCGGACGTGAGATACACTGAAGGGATATCTAATTTTTTACAATAATAAAATACAATTTATTTTTTCGCTCTCAACCATGCCAATTTTTTTTTTTTTTGACAAGGCACTAGCAAAACATAGAATGTTTTGATTGACGACGTGAAAATAAATGTTTCGCTTCGGTCCAGAAAGTAAAGAAGGTATTCCTCAGGAGATTCAGCAGTTAAAACCCGCGAATACTGAGAAATCCAAGTCAAGCATATGGAAGCAGTTTACAAAATTTTGCGAAGAAAAACCGTATGATTTTGAGCGGATATAAACGCCAAAAGATTTCCGATTTAATTCGTTGTTTGGTCCCCAAGAGAAAAAAGTTTTTACTAAATTACTTACGTTGCCATGGTGATCTGTCACAAAAACCCAATTTGAATGGTTAAAAATTACTGGTGTGGGATTTTCATTTAAAATCTCCCTAGAGCTTGAATAATTTCCGAACATTTTTTCGAGGTTAGAATTTTTTGAAAATTTACCGAGGCGCCAGTAAAGGAAAATGTTTTTCTTAAAATTCGCAGCCGAGAAAAATTTACGGAGAATAATTCAAGCTCGCTACAGTTTAGTAGAAGTTTATTTTGCTTTGATGTTTGGTGTCTTAATAAATTCTGGCACCTAGACGTGACAGCTGTCAAGCCAGGGAAATTATCAGTAGTAATAACCCAAGCACATTGATAATTGTCGAAACAATTTTACAACAGATTTCGAAAGCTTGTTGCCTATAAGCAACAAGCTTGAGATAGATGTTATAAAATTTTTAAGCATTCATCAATGTTCGAGGGTTATTCGGATAGAAATTTTGTTGCTGATTATGGAAATAAATACAGAGCAGAAACGATTTATTTGAATGTACAATTATCAAAAGTACAATTAGAAAAATATTTTTCTTGTAGAAACTTACTTGTTATGTTCATTAGGTTTTGACAGTAGCTTCTTTAAACTCTATACCATCTTTTCTTCTCATATTCACAGCCCAATCCTTTAAAATCGACGCAAATTCTTCCACCGTCCGATTTCCATCTAATTCATATTTTCTTACATCACAAAAGTCCATGAACGCTTTCCACACAAAATTTTTATTGTAAACAGTATTCTTCGGTATATTCGATGCTATAATTTCATCAATATTATCTTGAGTATCACAACCAAATCGTGACATATTGAAATATTTGAATTGTCAAAATCGAATTGAAAGGAAATGTAGGTATGTATCCATAGCAACATGACATGATTTAGTGAAAAGAACCCATGGGCTCTTTTCAGTATAATTGGTTGTGTTCGATCAGATGACCACAAATTGACTGATTTTATTGGATATCAACTTGAGCAAAAAATTTTCTGTAGTAATATCACAAGAGAGTGAGAATAAATTAAAAATAATTTGACAGATTGGCTATTGCCAAATGGCAACAAGTTTGAGAAAAGGCCTGGAGAATTATTATCCAATTTATCCAACTCTCGTGTGATAGTTGATAGATTTTTTGACGTTACAATAAAGATCACTTTTAAGATTTTATATTTTTATTTCAACAAATTTATATCACTCGACTAAATATAAACTGAATGAGTTATTTAAATTTGGATGCATTGAAGTTTTCAACATGAAAAATACAATTATTATAAATGTTGTGCCCTTGTGTGGAGTATTTTTCAACGTTGTTTTGTTCTTGAAAATTTATGACAGACGCGTCAGATCAAGAAAATACGTTGTCTTGTGGTTGTCATTCAATAAAAACAATGTACATGAATAATTTTCGCTGGAATAATGTAAGTAGACTCTTCCCACTATAATATTGTTTTGATTGGCTATAACGTATATGAATTACTGAAATTAAATTTTTTTATTGGTTTCAAGAAACGTCAAAAAATAATCACATTAATTTTGTGACCGAAAAATTCAGGTTGTCGTCATAGCAACTTGTAAGGGAGTACTTCAAAGAAAACTCTCGAATTTTTCTATTTTATATCGATTTAATTGGAAAATTACGAAGAATCTTAGAGTTGAGATCACAATTGAATAAATCTTCTACTTTTATCTCAGTTCGTACACAACCGAAGAGTCGTAATTATCAATTCCCTAAAAAAAAACAACTGGAAGCATATATATGGTGTTAAAACTCCCCTGGCGGAAATGTGCCATTGATTTAATGTCCATGAATTATCATAATTTAATCGTGGCTCAGTAGCCGAACGACTAATCTGTATGCGCGAAGGCTCTTACAGAGATGCAAATGAACGATGATAAAAACTGCGAAATCCCAATAAAAAAAACACTAAACGAAGAATGTTGGCAGTCGCATTCGACGTTTCGATGTCACAAGTCAGCTTCTTTTCGAGGAATCATCTAGAGAATAGCAACAAAAAGAACGAAATATTTAGCTAGTAACAATCGCGTTATATTATCCAAAAAGTAATTGGGTCAGTTGTTGTATTTTTACTCGATGAAAAAATTAGTCGAATTTTCTATCTCCAGTTCCCCGCTACTGTCGCGTCTCTCGGTTGTGGCCTGTGTCATTGTCGAGCTTTGCGTGACCACCTCGCCATGGGTGGCGTATCGGCTGAGCAGTACAGTTGTCGCACGCCCACACCAGCCGATGCTCACATGTCCTTTATATCAACTACATATCTAGGCTCACGCGATCTTTACACTCGTATCCAAGACACCACACCCGCGAGTTTAGAAAAATGCTCAGATAATATTATCACTACCTTCATTTATTCATTGAATTAAGGGTTTTCCGGCAGCAATAAAATCAAACATCTATTTTTTAAACGCCAATTGTTTATGTTCATCGTCATTTTTAGGATTAGTCTATTATTATTTTTACTATAGGACATATATATTATCACACACAAGCTTAAACCTTCAGTGATTTATGATTATCATGTATTTATAAATTTTCAAAAATATCATGACCACGAAATTACCACAATTGATGTGAAGGCATCAGTATTAATGTGAGAACGAGACTTCATGGTTACCACCGTACAAAAGGAGCTTTAGACATAGTATATTTAGATGAAATTGCTAGGAACAATTATCGCTTAAAATCTTTATTATTTCGTTATCTTTTCATGTTAAATTTTTATAATTTTAGGAAAAATAGAATTGGAAAACATGCAAAAAATGCATTATTCTCTCCGGAACAAAACTAAAAAAGGTTGATCTTGCCAAACTCTCTTTTAATATCGCCCCTTTAAGAGTTTAAGGGGATTTAAATTTACTATCGTTAGAAACAATTACCAAGAATATTTATTACTCGACTATATTAACAGCAATGAAACATTTTAAATAAATTAATAATAAAATAATCGGTTATTACTTTTGTTGATTTAACCCCAATCATAAAATAATTATTTATTACCCAATAAAAGTAAATGCAATCTCATCGTATAATATTTATAAAAATTATCTATTCAGAATCTCTTGGTGTAAATTATACTTATCTACTATGCGTTTATGATGCTTCACCAATCTACAAATACTGGGTGCATTACGAAATTATAGGTTATAAAGATTTGAAAAAAAAATTCAAATTTTATTAGTGGTTACATGCAATAAAAATTTTCGACTTAATTTATTTTTAAACTAACCACAAGTAACTTTAAGTCGCGTGGACTTTGGGGCCCTCGTGAGGTGCACCACAACATCATCGGTGGTGTGGGATTGCATGCAGGCCCTTACTGAGTTAGCGACTGCAAATAAGGTGACTCTTATATGGGTTCCTGGGCATACAGGGATAAATGGAAACGAGGTAGCCGATGAACTGGCAACAAATGGGACCCTGGTGGAACCAAGAAGCCAGTTGGTCGGATTGCCAATTGCCGAAGCGAAACATGAAATTAAACTAATCCTTGAGTAAGAACATACTGCTCAGTGTAATGCAAATACTGGCTGCAGAAGAGGGCAGACGCACTCTGGACGATGAACCGGAGTAGGCAACTTAAGTTGGCGGCTGAGAATAACTGCCGACTATACAGCGAAGAGGAAGAGAGCAGCATGCACATTCTGTGTTGCTGCCCGATACTAGCGGTGTGAAGGTATCAAACCTGGGTCCGCATGATAATAGATCCAAGTGATCTAAATGAGACAGGGCCAACAGAAATCCTGCGGTTTGTCAAAATCAGCGGACCGGAATTCTGATGCCCTGAAGACGCAGCAGTAGTTACAGAGGATCAGAAGATCTAGGTGACACAGATGCTTGTACCAATGTCCCAACCGCAAGATTGTAATGTAATGTAATGTAACTTCAAGTGCAGTTTTAGTTATTTATACCCAATACTCCAAAATGTAGAGCTAACTTGTAGGTGTCTTTGTTGTACCAGATTTACTGTTATTTTCCAAAAATAAAAGTTTGCTTTAAGGCTCTGTGCAGTTTATTTTTGCAAAGGTTCCCAGGTCGCAAGACAAAATAAAACCACAGTATTTGACGAATATAAAAATTATTTAATGAAAAATATTACCTAAAGCTTCACGATATTATACACTATATACATGACAGGTCGTTTCTCATTGATATAGCTGCTATTTTATAAACACAGCCCTACCTCGAGTTAGATTCAAATAGTTTAATTGTTGCATTTGTTACTTCCTGACGACTAGAGGAGCGCTGTAGGGGTAGGCGCTGTAAGCCGCAGGCAAAGCGGCACTGTAGGTTGCAGGTAGGGCACTGTAGGCTGCAGGTAGGGCACTGTAAGCTGCAGGAAGAGCACTGTAAGCTGGAAGAGCGCTGTATGGCAAAGCAGCTGCGTAGGGTAAAGCAGCTGGTGCGGGTGCAGCAACGAGAGGGGCTGCTGCTGCAGCTACTCTAGCTACGGGAGCAGCGGCAGCTACCAAGGGAGCGGCTACGTACGGAGCAGCGATACCGTGATTCACGACGCTGGCTGTGTACGAAGAAGCGTACGGAACTGAATAGGCTGCTGGGACTGCCGGCAGAGAGGGGCCTCCCAAGCAGCTGGAAACTGTGATCGCCACGAAAAGGGCAACGAACTGGAACAATAATAAACATTATTTAAATTAAAATACCTCTATTTGCAAGTCTATAAACATTATATTTCAAAATGATTGTGATTTGTATTATAAAATGTGGTTTCATTAATTATGTCGATGCCATCGACTGTATTCGGCGCCCTGGATAATAACACTGACACACATAATTAATTTATAATTGAAAATTGTGTTTACATTTTAACAACACAGAAATAATTATACTCAAATTTGCTGAGGACCAGATGGTAGGTGCCATATATATAATAATATAATACATCTTGACTTTGTTGTTAAAAAAATAGGTACAATAGTCAATACATGGAATTTTCATCATTATATTCTATTAATATTAATCAAATGAACCGTGGGTGTCTAATTGGTAAATAAATAAATAAAAAGACTGAACGGTTTTTTTTTATAATAGCAGGTATACAAAATATATTTTTGAAAATTCCAAAGTAGTTAAAGTGGTGTACTGAAGTAGTTTTAATATAGAAACGATTTTAACCTTCATTAATTACGTTCTGCGACCAAAAAGTTTGTTTGCATATACTTTGACAGTTGTTAATGTTAACGGAACATTGAGCAGTGCAAACACAATAAAAAATTGATCAATTAATTATAAATGCTACGAGTACAAAATAAAGATCAGCTTTATCTCACTAATGTTTGATGGAATTCATTCGAGTGCTAATTTTGCGAATAAATATGTTTCAGTAGTATCAGATAATTTGTGAATTTAATGTACTTATGACAGAGTGGTAAGGACTGATTTGTGGTTGACATTGTCTATGTATGGCGTGAGAGGTCGTTTAATACGAGCACTGAAATCACGAGGATTCCACTGCTTGTGTCAGGATAAACGGAGCTTACTCGGACTGGTGTAAGACAGGGATGTGTGGCTTCTCCATAGCTATTTTACTTATACATAGACGATTGTTTAAAATATTTAAAAGAGAGTGCGTATAAATTGAAAATGAATGATTTAATCAATGATCAAGTCATATTAGCGTTATCTGAAGAGAAGTTGCAGGCGATGGTTAATGTTATGCAAAGGGTGCTGGCGGGAAAACAAATGAATGGGTCACTGCATAGCTTTAAAAACAGCCAGAAAGTGTCAAAAAAGGCACGTCTGGCTGTGCATAGAGGAGTGTTGGTTCCTATTTTTACGTATGGTAGTGAATGTTGGGTTTGGCAGAAGAAGCATAAAAATATGATTAATGCTGCGGAGATGAGTAATCTAGTAGTTTTGAAAAAAGGCCAGGTTAAGAGTCCCAATAACCGACGAGCATGTATGAGAGCACTGATGAAAGTAGGGGAAGCAAAAGATGTGCGTAAGAACCGTAGCAAGTAAAAGGAAGTAGTCTCTGCCTACCCCTACGGGAAAAAGGCATGACTATATGTATGTATGTATGTACTTATAAGCAACAAAAATAACAACAACATTTAAAAAATTGATAATCCACTCGAAATTATTTAAAGGTATTGATGAAAATGCAAAACATTTTTCGCTATACAAAATATTCAAAATTATAAAAAAAAACCAAAAGACTTACCATTTTTTGTGAAGCCATCTTATTGAAAACTTGAGGTAATTGCTAGTCAAATCGACTGTGATTCAAAATAAAAATCGATCGGTATTTATAGCAAAAAGATGTGCACACACACCCAAACGCATTTGAATGTAATGCACACCGTGCGTTTACAATATGTAGACCATTTGTCGAAATCGTTATTATAGCATTTGGCGAGCTGAATTTTTATCGATTTATTTATTATTCAACGCGCAGTAACACTTGCCGAAGACTTATACACGTTGTATTTCGACACTTTTGGACGAAATTCGACATTCCTGACGTATTTTTAATAAAAAAAAATTTGACTGTGGAGAAAAACTACCCAAAACATAGTTCTTGGAATTCTTTACCAAGAGATTAATGAGCAGTGCGAACACAGCATTTGAATTAATCGCAATCCAGGAATATACTGTATTATGTAAGGAACGTATTGTGTAGGCAACTAAATATCTTATTACACTGAAAAACTCTTATTTTGTTGTATATCTCACCACTATTTACTTCCTGATATTCATTATCTTAAGAGATAAATAGTGTAGTAAGTCAAAAAATGTTACCTAATTGTTATCTAGAAATAGACTTTATTAATGTGAAGTTCGAATTAAATAGAGATAATTATAGTATATTACAATACTAGTGTGGAAAGTAACCAATTTTACACGAGTGCGACAATTGTATAGAGATTGTAATTATCTAAGTGATTTATAAAGTAAGAAATTATTAGAATAAACTGATTATTTATTGTACGAAGTGTTTAAAAATCGTCGATACATACATACATACATATAGTAACGCTTTTTTCCCGTAGGGGTAGGCAGAGACCACTTCCTTTTACTTGCTACGGTTCTTATACTCATCTTTTGCTTCCTCTACTTCCATCAGTGCTCTCATACATGCTCGTCGGTTGTTGGTACTCTTGACAGCTGGCCTTTCTTCAAAACAATGTTGATCTGATCGAGATATGTTCACCGAGGTCGACCTCTACCGACTTGACCATTCACACTCGTCGTACCAGTGCTTACCTTTGCCTCTAAAACATGGGCACTCAGCAAAAACGATACAATACTAATTCAAATATTTGAAAGGAAAGTCATCATCATCATCATCCAGCCTTTTTCAGGTCCACTGTTGGACATAATCTTTCCTTAGTTCTCTCCATTCGTCTCTGCTCCTGGCTGATTTCAACCAGAATATTTGGCGGAATTCGTGAAAATGGTGTGTGGAGGCGTCAGTACAACTTCCAGCTGTACAATCTTTATGAGCGCTTCGGAGGAAAAGATGTTGTTTCGGTCAAGATTGGTCGACTAAGGTGGGCAGGACATGTTATCAGAATGGACGGAGACAAAGTGCCAAAAAAAATACTGTCTACAAAGCCGGAGGGTCGAAGAAGACGAGAAAGGCCGAGGCTCAGATGAGAGGACAGCGTTAAGAACGATGCAACTAATATTGGTCTACCTAACTGGAAGGATGCTGTTACGGATAGGATCAGATGGAAGTTTAAAATTGCGACAGCCAAGGCCCAGAACGGGCTGTTAAGCTTATAATGATGATGTTTTTATGAACTTCCAGAAGATTTTGATATTGTTTTGGAACCTAACCTAACCTTCCATTAAATTCATATTTATCACTCTCCTTTCTTTTTCGTAGAACCCCAGATTAAATATCGTTACATAGCTAAATAGTGTGCTATTCGTCATTTTCGCATGAGGTCGTCGGAAAAATCCTTTAATATTGTTACAAATCCGGTCCTGTCAGCAACCGTAAGGTCGACGGCGTCGAGGGTCCGTGTTCGACCGCTCTCCTTTGTAACTGCCGACGAGGCCTAGGAAAGTCGCGCAATGTCTCGAATCCGCGTCGAATAATGGGAAAACTGGTAGAAAGATCTGAAACCATGATATCGGGAATATAAAAGGGGAAACGATTATGACGAGTATTAGTATTAGCTTATGTGTTTACAAATTATTAAAAGTAAATAGTTATATAGAGTTGTAAAAGTTGTATTGCTAGGTGAATTTTTAAGTGGTTAATGAAAATAGAAGTTATTGTATTGAAATATACATTGTTTTGCTATTGGATCGAGAGTTTTAATCGCCGAACCCAAGATAGAACTAAAAATCGTATCAATATACTGAAAAACCATTATTTTGCTAAATATTTTAACAATTAAAACCCCTTATTTTCTTGTTTATCTTTACGTATTAAGTAGCAAATAAATAATTCATTGCATCAAAAACAGCCCTTTTAATGTATGTCATAAAAAACATGTCTATTAAATTACGAACATTCTCAAAAGAATTATGTATTCCGATGATGATTTCGTTCGATGATGGTTGTTACTAGCGTGAAGAATCCTTTAAAAAACGATGTAAGTAAAAAAGTTTTTTTTTGTTAGATTAAACGCAAAACTGTATACATGTTTCTTCTCGGTACGACGCGCTGAAGATTTTCCTTGATGTATTGCAGATACCGAGGCTATTAATTAAATCAGTACTTATTTTTTTTTGCACACATGCACACAGATGTTCGCGATTTACCTTTATTTCCATTCGGTAATGATGATGGATGCAAGCAACCATTTTTATTGATGATACGGGCATTTGTGCATTATTCATACTTCTAACACCCTTAAAATTCTTTTCTGATAAAGCAAATGAGATACTTGCACACCAATAATCGCTCAACTATTGCAATCTAGCAAAAAAGACCGACCTACTTATGTGTAATTCATTCCTAATGCTTAGTTTCGTCTCTCTTAGAATCGTCCTTCGTCATGCACAAAACCTCAATGACTAGGGATATTTTTAAAATGTGGGTGTAATTTTTCGAAACATTGATTATGTGCATGAAAAAGTTCTTATAAAGATATTAACACTTTAAGGAAAAAGTTTGTGTGATTGCAGAGAATAGGATTTCTTATGTATGAATGTTGTCCTGATTCAATGCTGTTTAATGGATGTTTCTTGCGATCGTGATAGATGTGTATATGAATTTGAATAATTTTGTACACAGACGTAGTATTCTTAGGAGATATGCTCAGGTAAATAACGTCATTTTTCTATTTCCTTATGAATGACGATGCACATTCGCGGCACATAGGCGGTGTCGAGTCGTTGTCTTCGGTGGGGCTGAGGCAGGGGGAACACCGTATCACCGACACTTCCGAAGATAAATTATCTTGTTTTTAGTACTATCGAAATTATAATTACCTAGGCTTGTTCAATAATTAGGCCAGCTCATGGAATTATAAACATTAATTGGTCAACTTTTGAAAGGCTTAGATATGTCTTTTATTCAGATCTCCCAAACACTCTCAAAGCACGAACCTTTGATCAGTATGTTCTCCCAACTTTAACATACGGCACAAAGACATGGGCGATTAACAAAGAGATTTTTTATAGATTACAAACTGCACAACAAGCAATGGAAAGGAGAATGATAGGTGTAACTTTTTTTTTTATGAAAATAGTCGCAAAAAGGGTAGACCTATTGTGTAGGCCGCGGACGGCCCGCACTGCGAATATTAGAAGGAAAAGGGATAATAGAAAGGAAATGATCGTGGACACGCTTTTTAAAAAGTTGCAGAGTTCTCTGGAAAAACTGATTTTAGAAGCTTATTCCATTCCGTAGCAGCCCTGTAAAAGAAGGATTCTTGATGAAGATTGGTCCTTGTAGTGTCAATCTTGAGAGTAAATGGGTGAGACTGATCAGCGTGCCGAGTTCTTCGGCCGAATGTGGCCAATGGTGGTACAAGAGTTCTTATTTCTCTGGAGCATCTGCCATGGAAATATCTGTAGAGCAATGACTGGTCTGCAACTATTCTTCTATGTTCTAGAGGGTGAAGGGTATCTGTGAGAGTTGAGCTGTTTATCAAGCGAATGGCTCTTTTCTGAATGGAATCTAGAAGACGAAGAGAATGCCTTGGTGCTGAACCCCAAATATGCGAGCAATACTCCAGTAGAGGTCGGATTTGAGCCTTGTACGTCGTCAACAGTTGATCAGGAGTAAAAAACTTTCTGGCTTTCTACAGAAAACCTAGTCTCTGGCTTGCTGACTTTGCGATGTTAGCAACATGGTCATGCCGAGACATATTATTGGACACCGTGACTCTCAAAATCGAGATGGAGGGACTTGGTTCAAGGGTATTTCCGGACATTGTGATGGGATGATTTAAGGAATTCACTTTCTTGGAAAACGTGGCACTTTGTGTTTTTTGGGCGTTGAACTGAACAAGATTGTTGGTTCCCCACTCGACGGTTCCCTCCTAGACCGAATAAACAACGAAGAAATTCGGCGTAGATCTAAAGTGACGGATGTCGTGGAACGCCTATGTAAATTGCGATGGAGTTGGGCGGGCCATATAGCTAGGATGGATGACTCTCGTCTCGTTTCGTCTACGTCTCGAGGCGTATGTCCGACGATGGTCGACTAGCTGACAATGATGAAATCTTTAACACACATAATTGCATAAAAATTCATTATTTCCCGGCACAATGAAAAATAGCAGTAATTAGGTATACTAGTGCCAAAACCCGTAAAAACGCCAAAAGTAAAATCATATAAATAAACATGTTGCCGACATTGTCGAAACACTTTAAAAAGTTAATTAAGGACCGACCACAATCAATTATCGAACAGAAACAACTAATTTAGAATCAAATACGGATTTAGACCAGAACATGCGACGATAGAACAAACCCACCAAATAACACAAATGGTTAGACAAGATCTAGAGGAGAAGAAGTACTGCGCTGTAGCATTTTGAGATATGTCACATGCGTTTAGAAGGGAATGCAATTAGCTCAAATTGACAAAAATAAGGTAACCGACTTACCATGAGATAAATGCTCGTTGGTTTTAATGCAAGTAATAGAAATTCCCACTGTGAGTTTCCACGATCGACCGTTTCCGGACCAAGTATGAGCTCCTGCCCCTTTGGAAGTAACATAAAGTCGATTGCAATGTCTTTCGTTTTAATATCTTTACGAACACAGGAATATAATTTGAGAGTAAAGACAAATGTAATTACACAAGCGCACTGCGGTTTAAACTGATACCCACTCTCTGAGAATATGACAAAAATGACTGTTAATAGATGTTTTATCTCGAACTCTCAAATCGTTTACTATCGTAAACGCTCCTTAGTACTCTAAAAGTGACCATCACAATAGTCTTGCAAAAAATCTCGTGAAGCAGCTAAGACTCAAACGCTACACACGGGGCTCTAACCACAAGGAGGTCACAATAGACCTCATTGGATCGATTCTAATCTAATTTACGGGATATGAAGGGTAGTGATAAGAAGAACTTTTATTGAGGACTTTTAATGAAAGAGTGTCCACCAAAATATGGTATATAAAGATGTAACTGGTAAGTTAGATCTAAACTTAGCTGTTTTAGATAAAGTGAAGTATGTCAAAGGGAAATAAAAAAAATGCACAACATCCTTTGTTATTTTTCTCTAAACTAAGTGCACTCTTCCAATACACTTTTAGGGACAATTTTTTAACAAAGTCATTGTTCTCCTTATTTCTACCCTCCATATTATGGGAGTTTGTTGGATTTTTTTAAAACGTGTAAATTTTGTAGTGAAACTCGTGGTAATCTATACACATAAAATGCTTTGTTCTGATTGACTGACTGACGGATTAACGCACATCCTAAACCGCTGATCGTAGAGACCTGAAACTTGAAGGGTGTATTCTTTGTATGACGTAGACATCCTATAAGAAAATATTTTCCGAATTTTTGCTTCTAAGGGGGTAAAAAACGGAGGCAAAGTTTGTATGGGACACGTGATTCCTTGCTCCAATCTACTTCAAATTTTGCATAAACATTCTTTAACAGAGTTGATGAAAGACGTGTTTCGTATTTTATAAAATCTCATCGCCTAACGGGTCCCATTAAAACCGGGCAAATGCTAGTTATAAATATAATATTAGAATAAAATGCATATTGTGCTGTTCTAACTTGTTTAATGGCACAGCTAAAACAGTGAAAAACATTTACTTTAGGAAAGTACTGGTGTTTAAAAAAAAATGTATTTTCTATAAATAATTTTGTTTATCGACTATTGAATGTCATATATTAAAAAATGTAAAATGAATAAACCAAATTAAGCAATTACATGGTTTGAAAATTTTTTTAGAGCTTGTTATTGCTTTAATTTTCCTATTTTTGATAAACGTATAGCTTTTCTCTATTAAATAATTGCTTTAAAAAATCTGCAGTCTCTTATTTGTAAGTTTCCCTCTGTTATTGGACAAAAATTGTCCATCATCTGGCCTAATCTATCCCGTAGAAATCTTCGATGTTTCTTTACATGTAAGTTGTTTACAAACAAAGAAGTAAATGATGGTGTTCAAAAAACTTTTTTTAACCTTTTGCCACGTTTACTTATTCACATCGTGTCATAAATTAGTTATAGTAAGAAGTATTTGTTAGTATTTCCATTTTGTGCGAAAGCGTATTCAAGAAAAACAACTGTCAAAATGTGAATCAGGACGACGCTGTATCAAGAGTATCAACAAATCCCATCATTACATACAATATTTATCACATTCCTAGGATATTTGCTTTGGATTTTCTTTAAAACGGTCGAAGGTTCTTCTGTGTATCGAATGTCACATGTCGTGTCACAGTCATATTAGTTTTGTGGTAATAAGCAAACAAATATCATCAATATTAGAATCAAGAAGTTGCCATTAACCGAAAAAGGAAGCAATTGACGATAAGCGAGCAAGCATCTCTTCGTTGGACGGAAATATAGTGGTTTCCCAAGGGATATCTTCCCTTTTTATATTACCTTGTAAAATAATGTTTATCGAACAAGACAGAGTTTAAATCTGCGGTATAGCCACCGCGAAGAATGTTACTCATGATAAAACAAGACGTGCAAGCGGCAGCGATCGTGTTAACACGATTCTATTCGAATACGTACGTTTTAAGAACGATATTTTATTCACGCGATACCGAAATACAAAACTGATCGATTCTATTTTCCGAGATATTAATTTATGTCTACAGACGCGTTTTTTTATTTTTATTTAAATCATTACGGTCTACAACAATAAATCCTCGCTACCGATCCATTCTGGCACCATGTAGCGCCCATTACGGCCGATACAACAGAATAACTGTGTTACCGACCACCTTTTCTAATGGTTCATTACTGCGTAATAGTTTACATTTATTTAACAGATGATAGATACGCTACTGTCGCGGGATGTAGCTGTTATACATATTGAATAATATGGAACACAATAAACGGGTATTGTGCGCCTTTCGGTGATTTTTTATTTTCACTGTACAAATTGGAATATTATGCACGACAATATAAAAACTTAATATCTTCCGAACATGTGAATGAAAGCAGGACTAGCATGGCGCAGTAGCAGATGCATTTCTACCCCTTTTTAAGAATTTCCTCCCCATGTTGAATCTTATTTAAATCGAAAGATTTTTTTTCTGAGCCTCCATCATATGTTTCCATCTATTTCGGTTCTGTGCTTCCCTCATCCATGCCAAACCTGCCGTGAGTTTTATATTGTCTGTCCAGCGCATAGGCGGGCGTACCCTGGTTAGTTTGCCCAGGTAGGGTCTCCACTGTCCATCGTCCTTCCTGTATTCTGGCTACATGACCTGCAAAACTCTATTTAAGCTCAGCTATTATTTCACCAACATCTTTAACCTGGGTTACACGCCTGATGTGTTCATTTCGCCTTCTATCGAGTAGTGACGGTCCAAGCATTTATTTGTCCATCGCACGCTGTGTTATTCTGAGTGTTTGGTTTATGTTTGGGCGCCGTACGTCATTACTGGTAGGACACATTGGTTATATAGTCGACTTCTTAAATGTATTGGGATTTTTCTATTTTTCAGAGTGTTCATCAGTTTTCTTAAGGCTGCCCAAGCCAGTCTCCTTTTTTTGAACTCTTGATTTGAAAAAAATTTAAGGGGTATCTCCAGCAAGGAGGGAGTAAATCTGACGTTGTATGTAGGAACAATGACTGACTAGTTTCAGCAATAGAGAGAAAATATTATTGAAGTGATAACTTCTTATGGCACGCTGTGAACTTTTTTTGTAATGGGTAAAAAATGTTAAACTCGCGTCAGGACACGTAGCCTGATCGAAAATTCGTAAGACGGATGTATTTCACTGGAGCAATATAAAATGCGACTTTTCTTGACTGGTAACTTGGCAACCTTATTCAACAAACTATTCAAGTACATTTTTTATGTCATTTTGACAAATTAATTTAGTAGCTAAATTCAAAATTTAAGTGCTTTTCATTAGTTTATTGATTAAGTTCTGCTTTTGCTGCATTAAAATGGTCCAAGGAGAGGTGTCGTTTTTAGCAGATGTTATGGACACCATAGCGTGTCTTAATGACTCTAATGGTTCTCCCCCGACAAAATTTTAGATCAAATAATTTATCAGTGCAAGAAGCCGTTAAAAAATGCATCAGTTTGTGTTAAAAAATCATTAAAAACTGGACTGAAAGCTGGTTTGATCAAAGAGAACGGGGGAAGGTTTAAATTAGGTTTTGGTTTGCCGATAACGGAGGCTCGAAGACGAAGAAAAAATAGAAGCAGAAGCCGTAGACGACGTAGCCAAAAGCGACAAAACCGAAAACGAGGTGTGTTTAAAATATGGAAATTGAACAAAGTGCATCTATTAATGAAAAAAGTGACGAAGAAATAGCGAAAGAAAATGAGTAAGTACTTTATAAATATACTAGATGAAAATTTAATTAATTTTCATTTTTTAATTAATATAATTTCATTTTATTTCTTTCTTTCTTCTGTTTCGTTTAGGCGGCACAGGGCGCACAAGGTTAATACTTAAGTTTTCACTTCTGCCGGCACTCCCAGAGTGCAACCCGCCAAAATTTTTTTTTAATATTATTTTGAGCTATTTAAGCATTGAAAGTGTTATATTTGAATGATATTTTGTAAAGAATTGGTGTTAATAAACCACAAAATCCGAAAATGCAGAGGATTACAAAGGGTGATATGGAGATAAAATCGCGAAAAATATGGTCTGTTCCACAATGCTCTACATATGGTAATTTGATTATATCTTTGCATAAATTTTCATTAAATCCCAAGGCAGCTCAGAAATGAAACATAATCTTAAAGATAGAAAAACCAATCTCAAAGTTAGTTTGTTTACAGCAAGCACTTTGCAAAAGATGATTTTTTCAGTGGTAAGTGTGATATTGTTGTCCAATGTTCTATCATTTTGTTTGTGATTATTCATAGTGTTTTTAACAATACCTAGAAAGCTTTTGAAAAATGAATATTATAATTTTTTCATTGAGACCGTCAGTTTTACATAAAAATAATATGGCCAGCCTTAAAAACCTCTTCACCTTCCTTAATTGGTCGAACACGTTCACCCACATTATAAAACATGTCCGAAATTTAGACTTTCATAGGCATTGCAACAGGAATTCCAAAGACAAATGAACCGAAAAACTTTGAAAACAAACCAAAATTGATACCTGGACACACCTAGTCTTTACTGGCATTTAACGAGAATCCAGCGACAATAAAACTAAAACGTGAAAAGGAAACCTTAAATTCAGCTTCAATCCAATAGTTTAACACAAAAAATCAACTCAAATCTCTGAGAACTAAAACTCCCTTCAATAAAAACTTTGGTATTACAAGTGATCAAATAACAGAATATTATTTGTTGTTCACACCTCGATCCGATATTTTGTCATTGACAGCGCCATCTCACGTTACGTGATTTTTCCTTATTGATGTGGGGTCCTTGGTTGGCGCTGATCGAACGAATGTTGGCTGAATGTTACTTGTTATTACTTGCAATTACCATTCCAATTTTTCGTATTTCCTTACACATATTGAACAATATGGATCACTATCAACGAATATTGTGTACTTTGCGGTGATTTCTAATTTTCACTAAATAAATTGGAATATTATACACAACAATTCAAAAACTTAAAACCTTCTGAAGACGTGTACGGAAGCAGAACTGAAAAGGTGCAGTAGCAGATACAGTTTTGTCCCTTTTTTAGAATTTCCACCCAAGTTTGTGGAATCGAGAAAAAGGGTCAACCTAGATTCCGATTTTGGATTGTAGAAAACAAATTGTAGATGTGGTTTTACTTTTATAGGCAACTATAGTTTCCACTCGATATCTGATCATGTCGTAAGGCATTATTTCTTTGCATTTTTTGCCGGTGTCTCTCCATAAGAAGAGCTCCATTGAAAATTCAAATCACAATTGAATGTAAACCAATCTTATCAAGTAAAACTTTTCTTCTAAGCGATCTTTCTCGATAAATCCTCTTGTTACGATCAATAAAATAACGATAAGCAAATTCTTCCGTCCATTTAGGAATTATTTAAAATTAAGCATCGCTCAGTAAATTCGATCCCGATATAGAATACCGTGCGCGGTGTGTGAGAACCCGGTTAACGATAGATGGTATGATAAAAGCGGAATTGTCTTGTTTAAGTGCCTTAAAGAAACACTGTCTTTCGAAGGAAAAAAAATTATACAGGACGTGTCGTAGCAACCGCTCTAAAATCAGTTTTCTTATTTAAAAAGAAAGTGTTTCATAAGTTAAACGGTCCCTGGCAAATCCATACTATTAGTTTAAAGCGACCTTCAAATGATACCTGTCAGAAATACATGACACTTCACTGAGCTACACACATAAAAATAATCTAATGATATTCCATTCTGAACTAATTTGAGATTTTGCAATTAATGAATTAAACCAAATTAATTTTAACAAAGTTTATCCAAAGCACAGCCTATTTTTTCCAAAAAAAAATATCTTTTTCTCCTTACTGTGCAAAAAGCGTCACTTTCGGTCCGCTACGCAAAATGAAGTTGCCACTTTCCGCCTACAGTAGGGAGAAAAATAGTATACACACCACGGGCATTAAAGTAAGAAATGTCGCAGAACACTTTGTCACGTGCCTATTTTTTCCCTTCTACCGTTCATTATAATTGTCTCAGATGAGTTTCGTATTCCTTGTTGCATACAGTACTCTGCTGTAACTCAAATATATCATTCGTTGTAGATAATGTTGCATAACTTGTAGGGGTAGGATTGTGGGTTGACGTTTATTCCGCGCCATTTTTCTTGATTTCCGATATAGGAGCGTCAGTCGTTTGGGGAGCTTCATCGAAGTCGGAGGTGTTGGTGAAAGTTGTTGGGGACGGTGTGTTATTAGCACGTGTGCGGAACCTCTATGGGATTTCTTTCATATCTGGCTGTATTTGGGCCATCTTAATTGGATTTTGAAGAAAAACCATTTGATTTTTAACTTGACCATTTTGTCTTGCCTTTGTTGTGGATATTTTTGGAGTTTTGGTGTCGAGTTAAATAACCGTTGTCGGGATTTATTTGAGGGAAGCCATTGTTAATTAGCCGGTGCCACCCCATAATCAAACCAGCCACAGGAGTAGCCCAGGAGTAGGCCACATGAGTACATGTGAATTCGTATACCAAAGGTTATCAGTGATTTATCTTTAAATATATAACGCAGTGACTCATTCTGACACCACTATTACGTTCTGTTTTAGTTTATTAATATAGTACATTGTTGGAAACTATTTATTACATTAGATAATATGCCAAAACTAAACTTGGATTAAAATAACCTTCTCAATAATTCTTTACGTCCAAGTAAAAATATATTTTCTTCCTACTTATTTGTAAATATCCTACAATCTTGACATTTTAAAGGACAACCATTGTAAAAATATTTTTAAATAAACTCGATTGTTTTGGCAGTGAAAATCTTTATCTAAACGGTTAACTAGTGAATTATCAGCCTTCATGCAAATGTTTGAATTAGTGTTATTAATGAGTTAATTTATATATGTTTTACCCTTTTTCTTCTTTGCCTTTATGTAAATGTATGAATTAGTGTTATTAATGAGTTAACTTATATATGTTTTACCTTTTTTTCCTTTGCCTTTATGTAAGCGTTTGAATTAGTGTTATTTATGAGTTGATTTATATATGTTTTACTTTTTGTTGTAACTTGGTAAAGTCTGTTACTATTACTTCTGTTCTGGTTATTTTATAAAGTTGTAAATTTTACATTTTTGGTTTGTTTTAGCAAGGAAATTTTACCATAGCTGTTAATTTTGACTATATTTGTTATGATGTTGCTATTGAGCTGTGTACCTTAATTATTTATTGTGTGAGTAAAGTATCCAACATATTTTTGCTATAATTTTATTTATTTGGTTCACCATAATCATAGTTGTTTATCTTGTGGCTCTGCTAGTGCCTATAAGACCTAGGGGTTTCCGGCTTATACCGTCTAAGTCGGTGGTGCAGCTCACTTTTATATTTTTTTCTTCTACCCTCTATGGCTGAGCTCGGGCATAATTTGCAAGTAGAGAAACCGCTAGCAGAGTACTCTTTAGAGAACGAAAAAGACGTGGCAACTTGCATGATGACCTCGGCTACGCCTTGGTCAACAAACATGTGCTCTGAGACATTTATTTACTGCCCTAGGTGTGTAATATACTATTGTATTACTAGCGAGAAAAAGACACTTTACTCTCGTGTAATACCTATGATTTTTTCTCCTACCCACTTTTAAAAGTTTATTTACGGCATTTTAAAAGTCAATCGCAGTGTTTACTGTCAGTTGGCCACAGCATACTATAATAGTTTTATCCTTTACTCGAAAAATGTATCGTATAATCCAAAAGTTAAGATTTTTTTAAAAAACCTAACGGCCAGAGGGAAGTAGATCTGTTGGCCGGCCTAGGAGAATATGGAAGGACGCAGTTACGGAGGATCTGAGAAAAATGGGTATAACATAATAGAAAATGGAAGCACAAGATAGACAGAGCTTGAGGGCAATAGTGGATGCGGCCAAGACTCACGCGGAGTCATAGTGCCAGCAAGAGAAAAAAAATTGCAAACAACCTTATTCTTCTTAAGCAGTGACATGAACATAGTATGTGTTCAGCGGTTTTGTCTTCCACATAGCCAAACTGACAATCCGTTTTTTATTTGAAAGTATCAACAATTTATTTTATAAAAAATCTTAGGGAAGCCTCGGAACCAGTGTGTGACTCACAAACTCTTTCAGCTACAAATTGTTTGTTTATATACAGGGTATTTCTTAATTCATGCAAAAAAGTTTAGGAGGTGATTGCCCGTATGAAATTATAATAAAACACCCCCTTCCGAAATATCACCCCTAAAAATTGGTTACAAAAATTAATTAATTTTTTTTTAAATTTAAATAAAGATAGAAAGTTTAAATTCTGTAATTTCTGTGCACTTACATAGGACTAACCACCGATATTTTTCAACATTCCTGTTACAATAAAGGGGGGAACAAATTAGCTAGGCAGGGCTCTGGAACACTATTTATTGGGCCAGAACCAATAATGGGGATACCCAGTGTCAGCGTTAAAGCAGCGATCAATGGTCCAATCTCAGCATCAGCTGAAGTGGGCGCAGCCAGAGGGAGCTAGGCAGAGCAAGTTAATGCTGAAAGAACCCTCACCTAAGCAGGCAGAAAAGCTGCTCTCGCTAAGTAGGGAAAAACTCAGAACAGCTGTAAGGCTTTGTACCGGACACTGGTTTTTGACGAAACATCTTGTCACGTGCCTATTTTTTCCCATCTACCGTTTCATTATTAATTGTGTCTCTGATAGTCTGGTGCTTGTAAATAGTTTTGCATACCGTATTTTGTTCGTTGTAAATAGTGTTGCATACCTAGTAGGGATAGGATTTAATTATTAATGGCTGTGACATGTTTGTTAATTGGAGTGGGAGTCTTTGTATTAGATTTCGCCTTGATTTTTGGCCTCGATTGTCGTGTGTTGTCAGCTATATTATTGTTTGGTTTGCTTCTCTGTGTGGATGGGCTGGCTATCAAAACGGACGAGCGCGATTATGAGTTGAGAACATAGATCTGCAAAGGTTGGCTGACGTGGGTTCCGTGTCATTTTTCTGATATCCGGTGAGGAGTGGAGAAGGGTCGCTTGGTGTCAGTCGTGGAAGTCGGGTGAGAGTTTTTGGAACGATTTGATATTAACACGTGAGCAGAACTTCTACGGTTTTTTCTTTCATATCTGGCTGTATTTGGGCCATCTTAATTGGATTTTGAAGAAAAACCATTTAATTTTTAACTTGACCATTCTGTCGTGCCTTTGTGGTGGATATTTTGGTTATTGGGGTCGAGTTAAAATAACCGCGTGCGGGATTTGATGGAGTGAAGCCATTGTTAAGTAGCAGGTACTGTTCCATAATTCAAACCGGCCAGGAGTAGGCCACAGGATTCGTGAATTCGTGTATCCGAAGGTTACAAGTGATTTATTTTAGTATATTTAAACGACGTGACTTATTTTTGACACCACGATTAAGTTTTGTTTTAATTTATTAATATGGTACACTGTTGAAAACTATTTATTGCATTGGATAATATGCCGAGTCTGAACTTTGATTAAAGTAATATTCTCAATAGTTCTTTGTGTCCAAGTAAAAAGGTTTATTCATACTTATTTGTAAATATCCTACAATATTGCTATTTTGAAGGACAGCCATCGTAAAAAGAATTATTTTTAAAATAAGATCGATTGTTTTAACAGTGTAAATCTTTATGTAAATGAAAAAGAAAAAAAATGTGATTAAATTATCAGCCGTTCGTGAACGTTGATGAAGTATTAGTAAAAAGTTGACTTGTATATGTTTTTTTTTTGTAACCTGATAAGGTTTGTCATTCTTACCTTTGTTTTAATTATTTTAATGGAATCGTAAACTTTGGATTTTTGATTTATTGTGGTTTCATAAAGTTGTAAATTTTGAAGTTTCGATTTATTGTTGGCTGTTAATTTTGATTATATGTGTTATAATTTTGTTATTGAGCTTTGTATTTTAATTTATTGTGTGAGTAAAGTTTTCAATATATTTTTGCTATAATTTTATTTATTTAGTTCACCATAATTGTTTGTTGTTTATCGTGTGGCTCTGCTAGTGCCTACTAGACCTAGGGATTTTCGGCTTGTACCGTCTAAGTCGGTGGCGCGGCTCACTTTTATATTTTTTTTCTTCTACCCTCTACGGCTGAGCTCGGGCATAATTTGCCAGTAGAGAGACCACTGGCAGAGTACTCTTTAGAGAACTAAAAAGACGTGGCAATCTGCACAATGTAAGCGTATCTGACACTGAACCTATATGCAGATTATGTAATGAGTAGGAGGAAACAGCCACTCATATAATCTTCGAATGCAAAGCCACCTCCCAGTGGAGGCACTACCTGGGGTATATACAAGACCATGGAGTAATCCACCTAGGGCAATAGCAGTAAATGAGCTTCTACTCCTTAACAGGAGATTTGAAGAAATGAGACTTAACAAAGGAGCTGGAAAAATTAGACCTCTTCCACAATTCCTATTCATTCATTCAACTTGAAATTTTTTAATTTCTGTTCACTTACAAAGGACTAACCACCAGTATTTTTTAACATTTCTGTTACATTAAAGGGGGGTAAAATTAGCATCGCTTACCCTTTCAAAATCAAAAAAAATTTCTAGATTTAGTTTTGTAAAATAAAAATATCACTTAAAATCCCTGTTTATTTAAAAACATTTCTTAATTTTCAACTAGATTTGGCTGGAAAAAATAAAATACAATATTATGATTTTTATTCTTTATTAAATAACGTATTGAGAGTGGAAAATAGTAAAAATGGAAAATGCAATAATAAAATACGATTCATTATAAATGTTGGAAATGATCGTCCCCGGCCAAAATTAAAACTTAATTTTATTCACCACCCTTTAGGGGTGATATCTCGGTAGGAGGTGGGCTGAGGAAATTGTGTTATAGAAAAGTTTAAACGGGCAACCACTTCCTAAATTTTTTCGCATGAATTAAGAAACACTCTGTATTTTTGTTGGTGAAGTAATTTTTTAAATAGAAATTTTGCGTGATAGGATATTTCTAAAAGAAAAGGCATTCTTTTATTGAAGTTTTGTATGTCTAAAAATTGGCCTTTGTTAAAAATATGGTATTAGTAACTGCGGTTGTATACAAGTATGAAATTGATGGTATAAACCGTAAATCAAGATAACCGGCTACTAATGAGTTCGTATATTTTAAATATACAGGTAATAATTAACCATACTTGCTTAAACTTAGAATGAAAAATCTTAATCTCAACAAAACGTGGCGATTTAAAATCCCGATATGCGACCGCTGGAGGTAAAATGGAAGTCTTAATCAGCTTTACCACACTGTGCTATTCAACTCGGGAGTTTTGTGTGTTAATTGTAAAATTATTGCATTTAAATTTATTCCATTTATATTCTTGGCATATTCCATTATTGGTACCCTTAGCTTCGCAGGCGTTAAAATTTATCAACGTTTAACACGGACGAGGTTCCTTCACGTCTATATGATGGCAGCAGCGTATCAGTGATGTAATTTAGAACCTTTTTACGTTAAATTTTCTCGCTAAAAATACCGTTAAGTTACTGCAAAAGCGTTCAGAATTGTCATTGTGTGATTTCTATGCTTTCGAGGAAACAGGAAACAGGAAAAAAAACCGACTTAAAAGACTTATATGTTTTTCTTATGGATGCTATTGTCAGAACCACAGAACCATACGGAAAGCACCAGCTTTCAAATAAAAATATAATAATCAAAATTGGTTCACCCAGTCGAAAGTTCTGTGATAACAAACATAAAAAAATACACAGTCGAATTGAGAACCTCTTCTTTTTTTAAGTCGGTTAAAAAGGGATTCTTCCACTCCTCTTCATGTTTTAAAAACCTTTATTATTATTAAACATTTCTTCTTGTCGACCCTCCTGCTACCCCGTCAATGTGCACGATATCATTCTTGTGGTCGAACTTAAGAATGAAGCAAGTAGTAAGTAGATGAGTAATGCTTATAGCAGGCTGGTTGTTCTTCTGAGTTGGCAAGACCACCGGCAAAGACCGGACAGCTCACATGTCCTTTGACCCCGATCTCATTACACATATTAGACTCTCGTGGAACCAGATGTATCAATGGTGGTACTATTTTTGGTAATTAAATACCGTCTTTTAGAAGTCAAGCTCTTACAGATATCCCAACGACTGTCAAATCGCACTCTTCGTAAAAGTTATGATTACTTCACACATTCCGTTGGAAATTTATTCAACATCGTGCTGCTTTCTTCTTAAATATTATTATTGCCCAATATACCCTTGAATATTTAACACCGTCTCACACTGAAAAAAATTTAACGTCATCTCGATTATAGAAAACTCCGTCATTTTCATTTTTTTTTTCCAACTTAAGGAGACTCGGTGGTCAGAGCGGGGTGATGAAGCCGGACGCGAGGGGGTCCTATGCTGAGCATGTTAAATAATCAGCGCTGCCAACTTCAAATGAAAAATATACTGATTTTTCTAATTAAAATTGACAGACACTTTTACATTAT
This sequence comes from Agelastica alni, assembly GCA_950111635.1. Taxonomy (NCBI): domain Eukaryota; kingdom Metazoa; phylum Arthropoda; class Insecta; order Coleoptera; family Chrysomelidae; genus Agelastica; species Agelastica alni. The sequence continues at coordinate 2,935,679 of OX467715.1, forward strand.
AAAATTAATTGACAAATAATTATTTAATCATGATTTATTAAAATATATATTTTTTTTTTATGAAAATAGTCGCAAAAAGGGTAGACCTATCGTGTGGGCCGCGGACGGCCCGCACTGCGACTATTAGAAGGGAAAGGGATTATAGAAACGAAATGATTGTGGACACGCTTTTTAAAAAGTTGCAGGTCATAGTTCTCTGGAAAAACTGATTTTGGAAGCTTATTCCATTCCGTAGCAGCCCTGTAAAAGAAGGATTCTTGATGAAGATTGGTCCTTGTAGTGTCAATCTTGAGAGTAAATGGGTGAGACTGATCAGCGTGCCGAGTTCTTCGGCCGAATGTGGCCAATGGTGGTACAAGAGTTTTTATTTCTCTGGAGCATCTGCCATGGAAATATCTGTAAAGCAATGACTGGTCTGCAACTCTTTTTCTATATTCTAGAGGGTGAAGGGTATCTGTGAGAGTTGAGCTGTTTATCAAGCGAATGGCTCTTTTCTGAATGGAATCTAATGCCTTGGTGCTGAACCCCAAATGTGCGAGCAATACTCCAGTAGAGGTCGGATTTGAGCCTTGTACGTCGTCAACAGGTGATCAGGAGTAAAAAACTTTCTGGCTTTCCACAGAAAACCTTGCCGACTTTGCGATGTTAGCAACATGGTCATGCCAGGACATATTATTGGACACCGTGACTCCCAAAATCGAGATGGAGGGACTTGGTTCAAGGGTATTTCCGGACATTGTGATGGGATGATTTGAGGAATTCACTTTCTTGGAAAACGTGGCACTTTGTGTTTTTTGGGCGTTGAACTGAACAAGATTGTTGGTAATCCACTCGACGATTGCTTTAAGATCTCTATTGATGGAATCAACCAGTTCCTGCCTGAGTCTATTTGTATCATTCACCGAAAGTGATCGATAGGATGTGAAAGTTGAGACAAGTGTGCTGTCGTCTGCGAAACTGTAAATGGGGTTCGTGGTGGTTTTCAAGAGGTCGTTGATGTGTAAAAGAAATAAGGTGGGGGACAGGATGAAACCCTTGGGGACCCCGGCATTAGTGTTAAACGCATCAGAAGAAATACCGTCAACTGCCACATGTAAGGAGCGATCTTGCATGAAGCTCAAGAGCCATTGGCGCAGTTTGGTTGGGAGACCGTAGGCATATAATTTACTTAACAATGCCTGGTGCCAAACGCGGTCAAAGGCTTTAGATATATCCAAGGCTATTGCACGGGATTCACCAAACTTTTCAATAGTGTTTGTCCAGAGCTGATTGACATAAGCCAGCAAATCTCCAGTAGACCGAAGTTGTCGAAATCCATATTGTCTGTCATGGATTATCTCAAATTTCTCCAGATATTTGATAAGTTCTGTGTTAATCGCTTTTTCCATAACTTTGGATATGACTGACAGCAATGCAATAGGGCGATAATTTGCAGGAATAGTCTTCTTTCGTTTTTTCGGAATCGGTTTGACTTTAGCGTTTTTCCACATGGACGGAAATACTCCTTTGCTGTATGATAACTTGAAGAGTCTACAGAGAACTGGGGTGAGCTCTTGAGCACAGGTCTTCAGGACAATTGTCGGAATTCCATCTGGTCCTACTGCCTTATTAGAGTCAAGATTTCGTAGGATTTTCCTGATAGTGCGATGGCGGACAGTGACCTCAGGCATTGATGCGTTTATTCTAGGTATGGTTTTTATTCAAATAATATGATAAAAATTGAGTCCAAATTTATGTGCAACGGCAACAGCACCAGCGCAAATAGTCATGAGATTGTTTACTTTTATTAGCAGCAGCTGACAGCTGATAACATAACCTCAACGTTTAAAATGGATAAACAGTTACGACAAATTGAAATACCCAAATCGCAAAGAAAGTTTTAAATTAACAAGTTTAGCCAGTGATTTATTATCAATGACAGATGATGGTGCACACGATGCCTGTGACGATGTAGAAATGCAACAAAATCTGTCATTAACTTATCTTATAGTAAAAGATATTATTAACCAGGATGTTTTATTAAAATTCAAAAGTATAAAGAATGTGAAATACTGACCAAGTTCTTATTAATTTTTCACTTTCACTAATCATTATTTCTTGTTTAGGAGCACAACACACAGTTTATGTGTATTTACATGGGTGACTTAAGACTTTAGTCGTCTGCACGCTGTAAATCAAAGTTAAAAATAAAATATTTTAAAAACTATACAGTCGATAATACTTTTTAAGTACCCAAACTTTTTGTTATTAAAATTCCTACACATACGAATTTTTTTTCATCGAATTTTGCATTTTTTACAATGTTTTTGTTTATTTTAATATCAAGAACTCATGATTTCTCATAAGAACCCATGTTAAAAAAGCGAAAAATTTGTTTGATAACTTTTATGAGTGAAAAATTATAATTTAATATAGAGAACTATATATACCAAGTTCAAAGACTTATATGTTTTTTAAAAACTTGGCTGCATTATTTGTTTTACCCCTGAACCTCCTTAAATAACAAAAATCTCCTAATTATTTTTACTGTTCTTGTTGCCCCCGGAGTTACATTCGTGAGAATTTGAAAAAATTCTGAATTTTAATTGTGTATTTCTAGGAATAAAAGAAAAAAAGGATCCAATCCAATTTTGCTATTGGTGAATAATCACCTCTTTAGCATCAAATTTCCTGCTAGTATTTGGAGTTTAGATTTGAGATCCACTTTCAGTAAAAATAGTTTCAAACTAAGCACCCAAACATCGTGAGCATCAGCTGATCAATAATCTTTATTTACCAAAGAAACTTAAATGTTTTTCTTCGTCGCTCGCATGGCAGGAACCACACGAATGAATGTTCGATTATAATAGAAGACTGTTTAACTGTAAATTTGCCTGAATATAATTTTAATCGGAGTAATAGAAAATTGTGTTGGAAGAATAGAAAACGCAACCGCAGATGCAGTTATCAGCAAATGATCGTCATAGAGGTTCACTCACCCAGCCCGGGCATTGTATTATGTATATTTACTGATGCTGTTTACCGATTTACGACTAGATGTTTGTCTGACGGGCGCATCTCTTCTTCGTATAACAGTTGTAACGATAATCAACCCCGTTTTATTAATGGCTGGCCGATCTTCAGCTCTGCATAAGCTACAGGCCAGTCGCAAAACTTCGACAAAGTTTTAGCAAACGTAAGTCTTTTGGATGCATCCCATCATCTCGAGATGATGCTTCAATTATGTCCTCATTTATCTAGATCAGTGTATCTTAACCTGCGTTTCACATGGGGGTATTTGGGGTTCCACAAATGAAAACGAAAATCGACTAACAAAAAATGGAACTATGTAAACGTGAACAAAAAAATGTTCGTACTATAATGAGCTTAATTAGAACAAGTGCATTAATGTGTGTAGCGACTGTGGAACAGCAATGACTAATAAATATTCTGGATTTATTTAATACAGTTGACAGACAATATGGATTTCGATAACTTCGGTCTACTGGAGATTTGCTGGCTTATGTCACTCAGCTCTGGACAAACACTATTGAAAAGTTCGGTGAATCCCGTGCAATAGCCTTAGATATATCTAAAGCCTTTGACCGCGTTTGGCACCAGGCATTGTTAAGTAAATTATCTGCCTACGGTCTCCCAACCAAACTGCGCCAATGGCTCTTGAGCTTCATGCAAGATCGCTCCTTACATGTGGCAGTTGACGGTATTTCTTTTGATGCGTTTAAAACTAATGCCGGGGTCCCCCACCTTATTTCTTTTACACATTAACGACCTCTTGAAAACCACCACGAACCCCATTTACAGTTTCGCAGACGATAGCACACTTGTCTCAACTTTCACATCCTATCGATCACTTTCGGTGAATGATACAAATAGACTCAGGCAGGAACAGGTTGATTCCATCAATAGAGATCTTAAAGCAATCGTCGAGTGGGTTACCAACAATCTTGTTCAGTTCAACGCCCAAAAAACACAAAGTGCCACGTTTACCAAGAAAGTGAATTCCTCAAATCATCCCATCACAATGTCCGGAAATACCCTTGAACCAAGTCCCTCCATCTCGATTTTGGGAGTCACGGTGTCCAATAATATGTCTTGGCATGACCATGTTGCCAACATCGCAAAGTCGGCAAGCCAGAGGCTAGGTTTTCTGTGGAAAGCCAGAAAGTTTTTTACTCCTGATCAAGTGTTGACGACGTACAAGGCTCAAATCCGACCTCTACTGGAGTATTGCTCGCACATTTGGGGTTCAGCACCAAGGCATTCTCTTCGTCTTCTAGATTCAATTCAGAAAAGAGCTATTCACTTGATAAACAGCTCAACTCTCACAGATACCCTTCACCCTCTAGAACATAAAAGACTATGACTATGACTAACTAAAGTATCATTTCTAAGTATGCTCTTACAAAGACTCACTAAAGAATTAAACACAATCCCGATACAGACATAGGGATACAACCGTCGAACAAACAAGCTTAGCCATCCCATTAAACTTAAATGAAATGTTGATTATTAAAAAATAACTTTTTTTTATAAATTCTGGTTTCCACGAATATTCTTGTTATGTTTAAAAAACATAGTTGAGACAAGTGTGCTGTCATCTGAGTAACTGTAAATGGGGTTCGTGGTGGTTTTTAAGAGGTCGTTGATGTGTAAAAGAAATAGGGTGGGGGACAGGATGGAAACCTGGGGGACCCTGGCATTGGTTTTTAACTCATCAGAAGAAATACCGTCAACTGCCCATGTAAGAAGCGATCTTGCATGAAGCTCAAGAGCCATTGGCGCAGTTTTGTTGGGAGACCGTAGGCAGATAATTTGCTTAACAATGCCTGGTGCCAAACGCAGTCAAAGGCTTCAGAATGTACCAAACTTCTCAATAGTGTTTGTCCAGAGCTGAGTGACATAAGCCAGCAAATCTTCAGTAGACCAAAGTTGTCGAAATCCATATTGTCTGTTATGAATTATCTCAATTTATATATAAAACAAGTCTGGTCGACCCAGATAAATATCGTCCAGTTCAAGTATTACAAATATTGCTTATATTTACAATACTATAAATATTCACCTACTTATTGCTGTAATAAAAAAATATATACAAAATATTAACCTACATTATTATGCCGCTTCAGCTAACACGATTAATAATTTAAAATATTATTATAGGAATATATTGATACGACTTTTAGTTCTATCTTGGGTTCGGCGATTAAAACTCTTGATCCAGTAACAAAACAATGTTTATTTCAATACAATAAGTTCAATTTTCATTAACCACTTAGATATTCACTTAGCTATACAACTTTTACAATTCTTTATAACTATTTACATTTATGAATTCATAAACACATAAGCCGATACTGTTCTTGTTATGATCGTTTCCCCTTTTATATCTCCGTATCACAATTCTAGATCATTCCACCTGTTTTTCCAAAAATCGACGTGGTTCCAGAGGTTGCTCGACCTTGCCGGATCCCTTCGGCTGCCGACAAAGCAAAGCGGTTGAATACGGACCCTAGACGCGGCCGATTTCTCGGTTGCCGACAGGACCGGATTTGTAACAATATTCAACTCTTCACAGTGTCACCGGCTCCCCGCCTATAAGTTTGAGCAGACGAATGACACGTCTTTTGAGAGGTTTCCATCATCTGAAGATGATCCGCGGCGCTCCTCAGCTCCATTAATCTGTTGATAACTTTCTCATGCGTCAATGTGATTTCGGTAAAGGAAATAAATGTTTTAAAATCGTTTGGACTGGCCTAAGGTCGAAGAGAACAGGAAACCAACAATTACCAGACTATCGGAACAAATTAATTGTTGACTGGTTCGTCACAATTCGATCGTAAATCTTTCGCAGTTTGGTATCGCGAGTTGCATGCGTTCATTCAATGCAGATTCCACTCCCTCGGGCTCATGCCATAACCCGATGATAACTGATATACTTCTTTACCTTACTGGGCTTATTGTATTTTAATGTACGAACCAGAAGTGCAGTTACCTGCGAACGGCAAAAAGATATTGAGGAATATTTAATGACAATATTTACTGCTACCGATTTAAACGGCTATAATTCGGGCCGAGTCTTTTGGCGCGTCCGATATTATTACAAAACAATCAGTTTAGTTCTAAAAGTGGTCGTGGCCGCCAAAAACAAAGTGTCTTAACGAAATATAGTTCAGGTCTGCGCGCGAGAAGCTAGGACGGGCGTCGACAAGTAATGGAAATGCTCTGAGGTGTAAGCAGCTTCACCACCACTCACTTTTGCTATTCGACGACGTCTTTCGCAGCGTAGTTGGTGGATTCTTCGATAACTCAGTAAAGCTGGCTCGATCTGTTTTTTACCTATTATAGGCTGAAGGGTTTACTGCCTTTTATCGCCGTGAATTTTGATATTACAGTAAATGAAATTGTTATCGCCACTGAGATTCAATATTTACTACTGAGGAAATTTTCAGTGAAGCACTTGATGACATGCCGATTGGAATAAACATCAATGGACATCTGATTAAAACTCTAAGGTATGCCGATGATACCGTCCTTATAGCTGACTCTATTGAGGATTTACAACAACTGCTAAATAAAGTCATTGATGTGGAAAATGAGTATGGAATAAGCCTTAATACCAATAAAACGAAATTTATGGTAATAACCAGGAATAGTACGGACGCCAACGAAATTATAAGACTGTATGCGAACGATGTGGCATTGGAGAGAGTGGAAAGCCTCACTTACCTTGGATGCTTAGTAAATGATCAATATGGGACCACAGCAAAGAGATTAAGCAAAGAATAGAAAAAGCAAGAACAATTTTTCTAAAAATGAAAGATGTGCTCTCAAGCAATACTTTAAGTTTACATCTGCGCATAAGAATAGTTAGATGCTATGTATTCTCAGTATTACTGTACGGCGTAGAGGCATGGACACTCTCGGAAGCTGCTAGCAAGAAAATTGAAACATTTGAAATGTGGGTGTTCAGGCGAATCCTTAAAATTAGCTCGACAGACCATGTGACAAATAATGAGAATGGGAGTAGGCAAAGAACTCATGAAGACAATTAAAGTAAAAAAACTTACATATCTGAGACACATCATGCGAAATGAGAAATATACATTACTCCAACTCATTATCCAGGGTAAGGTAAACAGTAGGAGAGGACCAGGGAAGCGAAGAGTATCATGGTTAAAAAACCTACTACAGTGGTAGGGCAAAACGTCTAGTGAACTCTTCCGAGCGGCTGTTAACAAGGTCTTGATTGCTATGATAATAGCCAACGTTGGCTGAGCGGATACGGCACAACCAAGAAGAAGTAAATGAAACAACACACTCGTCATCGAGAATATATTGTATGATTTAATACATGGAGCTTACAGTTTCAAGCCTCCTGTATCTTCGGAATAATTTCAGTGGTTGTTAGCTTTGAATTTGATTTATTTTATCTGATTATATTGATGTGCATTTTACCACGTGGTGTTTTAACGCTAGAGATGTTCATTCATCGGCTGATGATATGCGAAAGAGGACGAGAAGCCGGAAGCCTGTTCGAACGTGGCTTTTTCTCTAGTTAAATTCAGCGTTTTTTATTGGTAATTGTCTTGTCACGTGACCGTATAGTTATTTGCTACAATTGCGCGCGACGATTTCGGAATGTTCAGGAGGAATAATAAGTGCACGTGTTTTTTAGCTAATTTTTAAATAGCACGGGCCCCTTTGTTTCTAGCCGATTACTAATTTTCACGTGATGAGGGCGTGATGAAAACATGGTAGATTACAAAAACTGCACGTGTTTTTTAGATGATTTTTTTGTCGGCGTCAGGGCCGTACTGAGTAGTTTTAAAAATCAAGGAATTAAAGAGGAATTGTACAGTTGATAGTACTGATTTCAAACAAAGTCTTTAGAAACAATGAGCCTAAAATATACTGAGACAAAGTGACTCCATTGGCAAAAACGCCACCATTTCGTCAATAACACTAGAACTTTATTCTGGAATTTGATTATGAGCTCGACATAAAATTTTCTAGATAGGCATTGCTAATTTAATGATTTAATGATGGCAATTTTACGTTTTTTTGTATAAGGATTGCCAATTTGGACTCTAATTTATCATTGCTAATAGAGGGCGTTAGATATACTTGGTAGAGCTTAGTAAATCAAAACAAACTTTTTTTGTCTGAACTATGAGAAAAATAATAATTTTTTATTATTTTATTCATAGTTAAGCCAAAAAACATTTCTTTGATTTACTTAACACAACCAAGCAATTAGCAATGCTAAATTAGAGTCCAAATTTGCAATCCTCAGGCCAAAAAACTTTCAAATAGAAATTGTGCAAACATGAAAAATTATTGCGAAAATCAAAATCAATATTTAAACTTTAAACACCCGGTATCTCGAAAACTAGCAATATTAGTATAAGGCATGTTGGGAAGAATCATCATATTTTAAGGTCTACGGTCTCCCAACCAAACTGCGCCTATGGCTCTTGAGCTTCATGCAAGATCGCTCCTTACATGTGGCAGTTGACGGTATTTCTTCTGATGCGTTTAAAACCAATGCCGGGGTCCCCCAGGGTTCTATCCTGTCTCCCACCTTATTTCTTTTACACATCAACGACCTCTTGAAAACCACCACGAACCCCATTTACAGTTTCGCAGACGATAGCACACTTGTCTCAACTTTCACATCCTATCGATCACTTTCGGTGAATGATACAAATAGACTCAGGCAGGAACAGGTTGATTCCATCAATAGAGATCTTAAAGCAATCGTCGAGTGGGGAACCAACAATCTTGTTCAGTTTAACGCCCAAAAAACACAAAATGCCACGTTTTCCAAGAAAGTGAATTCCTCAAATCATCCCATCACAATGTCCGGAAATACCCTTGAACCAAGTCCCTCCATCTCGATTTTGGGAGTCACGGTGTCCAATAATATGTTGACCATGTTGCTAACCTCGCAAAGTCGGCAAGCCAGACGCTTTCTGTGGAAAGCCAGAAAGTTTTTTACTCCTGATCAACTGTTGACGACGTACAAGGCTCAAATCCGACCTCTACCGGAGTATTGCTCGCACATTTGGGGTTCAGCACCAAGGCATTCTCTTCGTCTTTTAGATTCCATTCAGAAAAGAGCCATTCGCTTGATAAACAGCTCAACTCTCACAGATACCCTTCACCCTCTAGAACATAAAAGAAGAGTTGCAGACCAGTCATTGCTCTACAGATATTTCCATGGCAGATGCTCCAGAGAAATAAAAACTCTTGTACCACCATTGGCCACATTCGGCCGAAGAATTCGGCACGCTGATCAGTCTCACCCATTTACTCTCAAGATTGACACTACTAGGACCAATCTTCATCAAGAATCCTTCTTTTACAGGGCTGCTACGGAATGAAATAAGCTTCCAAAATCAGTTTTTCCAGAGAACTATGACCTACAACTTTTTAAAAAGCGTGTCCTCAATCATTTCCTTTCTATAATCGCTTCCCCTTCTAATAGTCGCAGTGCGGGCCGTCCGCGGCCCACACGGTAGGTCTACCCTTTTTGCGACTATTTTCATAAAAAAAAACAATTCAGAGATTGGACATTCTTAATGAATCACCCTGTATATCTTGCCAGTAATTTACAATTTCGATTTTTTTTAAACAACATACGCTTAGAAATTTTATGATTTATCGTATTCGTAGACGGCATATATAAACCATAAACGTCAGTTAGTATTCTAAAATATGCTACCATCACGCCAGAAAATACGTTATAGACAAATGCGTCCAACGGTGGATGGTTCGAACTAAAAAAATGGTAATAAACTCTTAAAATGGATCAGACAGTGACGTGGCATTAACTACTTGTATATATAACGTCGGATGTTCGGTGATTTGGTATATATTATGCACAATATTTCATTCAATTATGGTATGATTGGACGCAGATACGGACTCCACCGTTTCTTCGATATTCCAATCATTTATCTTGTTGGAGGTCAGTGATTTAAAAGCATCCTGGCTGTCTGATATATGTTTTTGTTTGCTGGAGGTCTGTTATTCAGCTCTCTTGCACACAATTTGATAGCGAAGACTTCAGCCTGAAAGATTGTAGCATACCTACCAAGACTGGTAGATATTTCAATATTTGGTTTCCTGCTGAAAACACCGACCCCAACTCCATCTGGGGATGTCGAGCCATCTGTGTACATTACGTATTCAGTCTCTGGGAAAAGGATTTCTCCACTCACCCATTCATCTCTCTTCGAAAAGAGGACTTTGAACGACTTTTCTACGTGTTTTTTTGTGGCTAGCATGTTAGGGATCATCCCGAAAATTCGGTGGTTTTTTGTTTCACTTAGTATCCTGGAGTGGTCCCCAAGTTGCTCTTTATTAATTTTTCTTTCCAGAGACAGGAGTCTGTAAGAGACTATCCTGGTCTCCCTCTTCCGAAATACCTAGCTGATGTATGTTCTGGAATTTGTACGAGTATGTTGTTGAATGAAACTGGGGGACAGCAACCTTTTCTTATGGTGAACGTTATTTGCATGGACTTGGTCTTATTCATGGTTATTTTCCAATTTATTGTCCAATCTTCAAAAAAGTTTACATGTTGCTGCAGTTGGCAAGATGCAGTGTTTGTGTCCTCAACCCGTAATAAAGATCGTTTTTTGCAATTAGCTTCCATAATCAAGTAACAGCACCTGAGTTATAAGCAGCTGTTGTAAACACATGAAAAAGACTCAAAATTGGATAAGTTAGGCTCGCGTTATGTTCAAAAGTCAAAAAGTTAGAAATTTGAAATAATTGGAAGAGACAACAAAAGTTACTTATTAAATGTTTTCTAGTAGAATGAAAACTGTGCAATTTTTCGCGAATAAAATAGAATTTATTGTGTTAAAGGACGTTAAGCTAACCTATCTTTCATTGAGGGATTTTTTTCGCGAGTGATTTGCGAAAATATATACAGACAATTTTTTGCGAATAAAATAAAATTTATTGTGTTAAAGGATGTACAGCCAACCTATCTTTCATTAATAGTTTTTGGGGTCGCTAAGTTTGATAGTAACATCTTCAATTTTGTTAGCACCCCTACGAAAAGCATAGAAAGGGGACAAAATATAAAAACTACTATTAAAAACACCGAAATAAGTGTCAAATTCATAGTCTTCGGGACGCAGAGTTTGATAGTGACATTCCGAATTATGTTAGCACTCAAACAAAAGGGGTGGGATGAGAATGAAATATAAAAACCAATAAAAAGGCAGATTTGGTGTCGAATTCATAGTGTTTAAGGTCGCTGAGTATGATAGTGATATTCCCAAACAGGCAAGCTAACGTTCCGGCCAGCACAACGTCTGCCAGGTTCTGCTAGTTTCTAATAAAATCAAAAGTATACATTTACTAATACTTAAAAAAGACTAAAATTTAATTATTTAATTTAAAAATTCAGATTCCTGCACAGTCAGAAACAATTTTCAGGATGTCCAATACGCGTTTGTCAAATAATTTTTGGTAAAATAAAAAAAATACATTTGCCTAGGTCTCCAAATACTTGCACAGCAATTAATGCCAGATGAGATTTACTATTGACACCAATTGTCAAATAAAATTATAGTAAAATTAAAAGAGTACATTAGCCGAAGCTTCTAAATACTTACAAATTGATTATTTCAACTTGTGTTTGGGTTGTTTAGTATTTGAAGTCAATAGAGACACAGCTCGAATAGAATAATGCAAAAGTATTACCTACGTCGCATAGTTAATTAATGAAATTATGCCAAATTTGCTACTTGTAGTTTATATTTAAATGATAAAGACAATTTAGAGTTGGGTTTTAATTATAGAGACACCTTCTTTAAAAACAGTCAAACTTTACACGGAATTATGAGTTCGCCTCTGTCAAAATTTTGCCATCGTTGGTTTAATTGATACGATTCATTGTAAAGATCATCATCATCATCATCTACAGGCAGGATATATCAAGGTTTTCGGAACAATAGGAACCGAATGGGCGCGATACGGAATTGGAGCATGAAGATGTCGCTCAATGCTTCATTGTTCGAGGTAATTGAAAAAGTGAATAGGTATTATACGAATAAAAGCGGACATTTCATAATTTATATTATTATTAATAAAAATATATCAAAATTTTGAATGATAAATTCTCGATTACTTTTAGAAATATTTTCTCCGTTAGGATTTTTTTTTTTTTTTCTCTCATCACCAATAAATTCATCTTTTAAACAGTATAGACTCCCTACGTTTCTTAACAGTTAATACACCACCACCAGGATAAAAGCATCGAATTTTTCACCAAACAAATAAGTAAACATCCAAAATTATTGGTGGTCAAATTTTAATGTAAATTCTAGAAACAAGGATAAAAAAAGAGGAAAACTACACCTAAAATACATCAGACTTTGCTTCTAAAGTAGGTTACTTTGAAGAGCTCCACATTGACGTACACGGTGTTTTGTAGTACCGTAATACAAACATACATACAATCATATAGTCATGCCTTTTTCCCGTAGGGGTAGGCAGAGACCTCTTACTTTCACTTGCTACGGGTCTTGTCTTACACACATCTTTTGCTTCCTCTATTTTCATCAGTGCTCTCATATATGCTCGTCTTTATCTATCTTTGTAACCACATCTTCTTTTACACCACAGCGTTCTCTTATCTCACTATTCATTACTTTATCCAACCGAGTCACTCCAGCTATACTTCTCAGACTACCCATCTCCGCGGCATTAATCCTATTTTTATGCTTCTTCTACCAAACATAACATTCACTACCATACATAAGTGTAGGAACTAACGCACTTCCAGACGTACCTTTTTTGACACTTTCTGGCTGTTCATAAAGCTATGCAGTGCCCATTCATTTGTTTTCCTGCCAACTCACTTTGCTCAATGTCACTTTCACACTTTTCATCTCTCGTAAACTTTGGGATTTAATAAATTAAATCAATAATAATAATAATAATAATAAAAAAAAAATGCATACTTAAAGAAATAGCGTGGGACTCCTCAGCATCTAATGCTGTCGCGGTAATTGCGACTTGAAAAAAAAAAATAAGAATTTTTCAATGCGCGGATAAATTGTCGCGAAATTTAATCAGAAGACGTGGAAAAGGTACGGTCGCATCCGAGAAATAAAATAAGCCCCATTTTACGATAAAGCATCTCGCAGATTCGACATTATCTCAATTATTCCAACAATTTTCCACGACTACCTCCGGTATATAAATCCAACACTACGACATACACTTAATAATATACATCTAATTGGAAATCGCTACCGCGATGTGTAAGGTAACCTTTTTGCCCGCGGTTCTCGGAGTAATAGATGAGGCCTTAGCACGAAACGCAATACCTATATATATATATGGATGATTTGGTTTAGAAAGAGACATCAGTTTGCAGTTTGTCAAAGGTGGGCTGCGGTTCAGGTGTTTACTCAATAAAAATTACACAAAATATACTACACAGCTTAACAAAACAAAACATTTTTTTGTTGCTCTGGATATTTCTAGAGATTTCTATAATTTCAAGTACATGGTTTTCAAATATATCCATGAATCTACTTAATTGGCTCTGGTTATTTTAATTTTGCTGTATTTATACTATTAATAATAATAATGTTTATTTAATTACCGAAAATACATTATATAAATACAGAAGTTTACAAAAAAATATAATGTAAATCCATAAACATTTATACATCCGCTGAGACACAATAGTGCCTGTGTGCGGGAAATCATAATAAAAATATTATAAATAAAATAAGTAATATATAATATATAAAAAAAGACAAATAAAATTGTCTGGATAAAAAAACGTAAGAAGCTTAGAATTCACAATCTGGTAAAATATTTTCCACACAATCTAACACAAAATAATTGTTGAAATCGAGATTAATTTGTATTACCGTCGGGAGTTTATATTATTTGTACGACAACTATAGAATACAAAACAGTAAGGTATTTTTACTCGTTAAGTGAGTTACCACTTGTTACAAAAAATATAAGAATACAATATAAAAGTTAATATATAAGGAAATATATCAGGAATGCTCACTACAAGCACATATATACTAAGGAAACAATTGATGTACATATTCCCTTGGAAGATTACGAATGTGTATGATTAGTTTTTTCTTAAATATAGATGCCGTCGAACTGTTTTGGATTCTTGGACTTAGGTACTGATGGGATCTTTGACCAATGGATTTATAAGCCCGTGGTCCAACATATCGTTGGTGTTGTCTAGTTTACCCTTCGCTCAATGTCACTGTCATACTTTCCATCTCTCGTAAACTTTGAACCCAGGTATATTAACTCATTTACTTGTTCCACTCTTTCTCCCTTAATCAGAACTTCACAGTTTGTCAAGCTTTTTTCTGTTTCAAAAACCATTATTTTTGTTTTGCTTACATTTATTTTAATCCCTTTAATTTTCAGTGCACCATGCATAAAATTAACCATCGCCTGCAACTCCTCTTCAGATAACGCTAATATGACTTGATCATCGGCGTAAAGAAGGCATTTGATGATCAAATCATTCATTTTCAATTCTCTTTTAAATCTTTTAAACAATCGTCTATGTTTAAGTTAAACAGCCATGGTGAAGTCACACATCCATGTCGCACACAAGCAGTGGAATCCTCATAAAGTGACTCCAGTGCTCGTATTAAACTACCGCTCACCCCATACTTAGATAATGTCGACCACAATTTACTCTGTCATAGGCCTTATCCAAGTCTATAAAAGTGCAATAGACCTTCTGACTTCTAACCAAGACTTTTTCGACTACACCTAATGAAAAGACCTGATTCATACATCTCCTTCCTCTTCTAAATCCTGCTTTCACATCCCATATCAGTTTCATTCGTCACTCTTTTAATCAATATCTTTATTGAGTATTTGAATAGTAGGCTTTGCTTATTTTGTCTCGTTGTTTATAACAACTATCAAAAAAATTTGTTTAGATTTACAGTTTTAAAAAAAGTACTTGCGCTAGATTTTTGTTAAAAGTAAGCTTACAAATTGTTTCTTTCTCGAAAGTAATCCGTTTTGTGTTGGACTGTTTAAATTTTTACCCCGAAAAATTAGTAATATGAATCGAGAAAGAAATTTAACTGAACGAGAGGTAGTGTGGGCATTAGTTTTATTGCATGAAGGATATTGTCAAAGGTATGGTGCCAATTTACTAGCAATAATCGTTTTACAATGAGTCATATGTTAAGACATATGAGGTAGAAAATTATTCTAGAAGGCCAGGGCAAGGGCGAAAACGATGCACCAACGACCGATATGAACGTTTTACCAGACACTACGCTTTAAGAAAAACAACTGCCACTAGTTTTGTGATCAGAAACGAACTCAAAGCTGTCCGCATTGTCACAATTTCTTTTGAAACAGTTGGAAGACGGTTAAATGAAGCTGGATTAAACAGTAGGAGACCAGACATTGCAACTTTGCTTACTGGAATAAACAGAGTTGCCAGGTTACGTTTTGCTCGAAATAATCAAAATTGATCGGTGGATAATTGGAAAAAGTTTTATTGACAGATTAAACTAGGGTCTGGCGAAGACCAAGAGAAGGTTTTGATCCTTACAATATCTCTGCAAGGGTTCCATCGGCGGTGGATCTGTTATGTTCTGGGGTGGTATATGCTTTGACGTTCACACATAATTAGTTTCTTTTACTAAGTCATAGCAGTAAAAGTATACTTTCCATTGGTATAGTCAACTCTCTTGATCAAAATTAATCACTTTTCGCTGTTAATCTATTTTTACTGAGAACACTAGTAAGAGTCGCCTTTACTCTAAGCAGAATCAACTCTTACTGGAGAATCTACTTTTTCTGTAACATTTATATACGGGCTGGAGAATCCAAATGAAATAAATTTCAATCATCCTTACCTAAGAACTTGATATCGATCTGCTTTCGTTAACGTTTTAGAATTATATTCATCCCAACTTGAGCAACGGTTTTTGGTAATTCTTAGATTACTTTACATCATTGTTTTGATAAGAAACTGGATTATCCATTGCATGGATTACATAAATTAACAAGACCAATGCTTCATTGTAAGCCAGTGAAAAGTGAAGTAGCCAATGGACGTAACTGAAATTGTAAATCAAAAGAAGCACTGACAGAGAAACTTAATTACATTTGAAGTTGGCTTCAATTTGCCTTTCTCTCTTGTCCTTTTACTCTCGAGAGAGTATGGTGACATCATGTCTCAATTGCTCGGATCGTAGTTCTCGATCCTTCTCAGTCTGAGCTGCAAGAGAAGCTTCTTGCAGACCGTGACCAATGATTTCTTTGTTTTGGCCCACCCAGCGCGTCGGAGACCTTCTTTTGGGTCGTTTACCATTGATCCCTAGCAATTCCTAAAAAGAAACAACTACAGTAGAATTAACCGATATCCAGTGAATAATTTACTAAGTACTTTTAAACGTTAATATCTCAATACAAGGATTTTTGAGAAACGTTCTTTTGTTATTGTTTTTAAATACCTATACAGCAAAAATTATCATTAAAAAAATAACATCATCTGACTGACGAAATTCTCTGATACCATTAAAGTTTTACAAAAATTCAAAACAACTACCTATGAGTTTTCTTAAAATGGTGTAATGTTCAATGTTGCTTCTTTTATAGTTTTATAAGTGTGCAGATATTTTAATTGTTTTCAATGTAAAGTGATAACGTGTTAAGACGCAGTTTGGGAAGGTTTCCGTCCTAATTCGGGACACCCCGTATATAGAATGTCTTCGCTTCCTGGCTGCATGTCGCTAGTCGCAATTGACATAGTCTTCACATCCACTCCCAACGTCGTGCAATTCTGAAACGTATATCAATTAAAAATACCAAAGTGTGCAAGCATCCGTAGTTAATTCTTGAGTGGCATCCCGAACTAGATCTCCATGTCTAATTTGTAGTGGAGAAAAACAGATATTTCCATTAATACGGTCCGATCAGGTGACAAGAGTAGTTTAATCATCGTTTTCAGGAAGAGAGGAAGCAATAATAGTCGGCTTGGAATGAGAGAAGAAAAAGAAAAAGATATACGGCAATTGCTCCTTATTGATACCGCTTTATTATTGCCCAAAAAGGAGAAGAAAACAGTAAATTTTAACACAAAAACTGCCTTAAATATACGCGTATACACTTACAAACTAGATACAATCGATTTTATTAAACCCCATTATTTTATTAGTTTTAAACCGAATATTTCCATTCATTTAATGTAGATTTTTATTTTCTTCCTCCTTGTTAACTTTTTACTTTTAAACAAAACACTCTGTATGTGTTTGATTCCGTTTAATCGTTGCAATTGTTATATCTCTTGTTAAGTGCGATATTACTTAGTTTTTTACTTAGTTAAGGAGGCTTTGCATGATGTTAATATTTGGGTATTTTTCGTTTGGTGTTGGGGCGAAGACGGTCCTGCTCATTCGTCAAACTTTAACCTTCGTAACTGTTCAAAATTGAACTCGTTCAGATTTGCGTGCGTGGGAAACGCGCAAATTTTTAGAAAATTTATCCGAATAAAATCTAGGTTGAAGTTTTTATCGGCTACACAACGACAATGCATTATCAAGATTATCGTGTGTATAACGACAATGCTCAAATTGAGATGATATACTTACGTATTCCGCATATGAGCTTACGCTCTCCTCATAATAATAATAATAATAATAATAATAAATAATGGCAGTTGTGCTGTAATAATGCACTATACTTTGTGGTTTTTTGCATGATTCATTTAGCTTGAAATAGGGGAGACCGGGGTTGTATGAGGAAACAATTTACGTGTTTATAAGATCCTTTAATGATGCAGTAGAGACGATTCATCTGTGCTATTAGCAGCACAAACCAATTACTGCAATGGAAACAACAATTAGCCAAAAAATTCAAACATGTTTATTCTCACTATCCCCGATCTCCCCCACTTAGAAAGTTAAGTATGTTAATTCATAAAATTATTCCTAAAATTAGTGACAAATTGGAAAGTATAGGTTTGTAAAGTGCATCCTTTTTCGTAAGTTATCTTATTTCACTATCTCGCAGCAATACGAGACATGACAACTAAATACAAGAAATCTTTGCCTCAGAGTCATACTGACAATTAAAATGCCATTTACGATATGTCATGTTATTCTTCGAAAAGTCAGCTTTCGAACAAGATTTGTCTCGTTTTAACATTACATTCTTGGGGTTGGGTCATTGGTATAGGCACCTATGTCACCTAGATTTTTTAATCCTCTATGACTACCGCTGTGTCTTCCATTTAGATCACTTGGATCCATTATCATGCGGCCCCAGGTTTGATACCTGTACACCGCTAGCATCGGACAGCAGCACAGAATGTGTATGCTGCTCTCTTCCTCTTCGCCGCATAGTAGGTAGTTTTTCTCAGCCGCCAGCTTAATTTTGAAGATGTGCGCCCTTAGTGCGATGTGGCCAGTGAGCAGGCCAAGTGTGCTGTTTAGTCTACTCCGGTTCATTGTCCAGAGTGCGTCTACCCTCTTCTGGAAAGCTTTTTTCATCAGCTGTCTTGATGTTCTGCAGTCAGTGTTTGCATTCCACTGAGCGATATGTTCTTGCTCAAGGATTAGTTTCAATTTATGTTTCGCTTCGGCAATTGGCAATCCGACCACTCTTGTGCTGGTCAATGGTGTTTTTTTTAACCAGTCTTCTCTGGTTGGTATTTTTGTTTTATAGTTTTTTTTCTATCAAGATCCTTTTAGGAATCTTGTTTAATTTTATTGTGAAGGGGTGTTTGTGAAGGGGTTCGATCTTGGTGTGACCAATCCCGTTGCTCCTCCACCCACCCTGACATTTTAGTCTGTATGCAGTGTTCCTGGCCCGATCTATTATCAGGAGATCCAAAGCTGGTATGTTGAGTGCTATTTGTAGTCCCTCTGTAGGGGTGGTGCTCATTGCTCCCTTTGTAGCTTGTAAGAATTTTTCTTGCAGGCCTTTCAACAGGTTCACAGCGCCGGCTCCTTCCACCCTTGGCCACCAGACTACTGCTGCGTACGTTAGTGACGGTAGTAATACTGCCTGATATAACCACAGGCTTATTCTCGGTTTTAGACTCCTGGTTTTTCCAATAGCTTTCTTGCATGCCCACAGTAAGGCATACATTTTAACGTGTAAGTGTAGTAATAAAAAGAAAGAGGCCCTGTGCAAGTGGCACAGGGACGAAGATGTAGGCAGTTATCTGTTATTTTAGAATTCTACACCTCAGATAGACAGTTTAGAATTGAACAAGAGGGAGTTTACTCTGACCTTAAGAAAATTAAAACTAAAAGGCCACAGAGCAGTGTGTTGGGACCTCTTTTATACTTCTTGTACACGAATGACATTTCTAAATTGGAAACTGATACTTCAGCAACCTTTGCCATATTAACGGTAAGACATAAATCTATTTATCAATAAAGCTAAACAGCATGTACCTACAGACATAAATGGAACTCGGATTCCATTCTCAAACCCAGCAAAATACTTAAGTATGACCCTCGATGATGCGCTGGAAAGCTTATATTAAACCAATCTTATTTGGTCCTACGGTATTCAGCTGTAGGGGTGTACTAGACAAAGTAGTTTAGAGAAGATAGATGCACCTCGGTACATTTGCCATGAGTCATGAACTACGACTCCATCATCATACCAATGTCGAGCTCCCTGACACCGCAGAATAAGGTAGTGAAAAGACTTAAGAGGACCTAGCCTTTTTGGTTAATGTCGTGAGAGTGACAAGAGCAGAACAATCTGAGTGTTAGAGTATCCATTAATTAGTCTACAAAGTGTTATATAAACCTAAGGATACATACTTCTGAGTAAGGTCTGTAGTTTGTTACAAAAAAGTATTTTAAGATATTTGTGAGTTGCAGATTGATATTAAAATCAGATTGGAATTTAATAAAGGTCTCCAAAGAAGGAAAATTTATTTTTAGAATTCTTTTTAAATGTAAAAAGAAATGCAATAGTCCTGATATTTGTTTCATACTAAACTAGGGACCAAATGTCCTTAAGATTATAATTTAAAATGTTGAAATTCCTCTAAGTAAACACAGCTGTAAAAATTGGTCCATAACAAATTGAAAAGATTCTGAGCGCGTATTATGTTAAAATAAAAAATAAAAACTTTGCTTCCACTTAACAAATAACTTTCTTTAAAACGACAAATGTTGTCTGATTGTCGAAGAAGCTTTTCTCAAGTAGTCTTAATCGAAAATAATAACAACCGCTAACAAGCAATAAAAGCTTATAATGAAAAAAATGAAATTCCTTACTGTACAACAACGTTCTTGACTTTTTCGGAAGATGGGATGCATTAAAAATATCCACAGTGTGTAAATACAAACAACAACTATTTACAAATGTTCAGTTATGATGAAACAACGTTTAACGCTTAGAAAAACCTGCTTAAGCTTGTCATATACTAAAACTTTTCTACTCAATAAGATGATTTCTTTACAGATGATGGTAAATAGCTCCTTAATGGTCGTCTTTAATTGTCACAATCCTCATTGGTCAGCCAGTGACAAATCTGGATTTACATTCTTTTACCCAGCCTCTGACCATCCACCCTAGATCATACATACATACATATAGTCATGCCTTTTTCTCATAGGGGTAGGCAGAGACCAGTTCCTTCGGTTCTTACACACATATTTTGCTTCCTCTACTTTCATCAGTGCTCTTGTTGGTACTCTTGAGCTGGCCTTTCTTCAAAAAAATTTTCATCTGATCGAGACATATTCGCCGAGGTCGACCTCTACCGACTTCCGTCCATTCACACTTGCCTTATAAATTTGTTTCATCAACCTTTCTTCATCCATCCTTTCTACGTGTCCAAACCATCTAAGCATTCCTTTATCTATCTTTGTAACCAGATCTTCACCACAGCGTTCTCTTATCTCACTATTCTTTACTTTATCCAACCGAGTCCGGCTATACTTCTCAGACTACTCATCTCCGCAGCATTAATCCTATTTTCATGCCTTTTCTGCCAATCCCATCATTCACTACCATACATAAGTGTAGTAACCAACACTTCTCTATGCACTACGTGCCTTTCTTGACAATTTCTGGCTGTTCATAAAGTTATGCAGTGCCCCATTTATTTGTTTTCCTGCCAACACACTGCGCTCAATGTCACTGTCATACTTTCCATCTCTCGTAAACTTCAGATGACGCTAATATGACTTGATCATCAGCGTAAAGAAGGCATTTGACGATCAAATCATTCATTTTCAATCCATACGCACTATCTTTTAAATCTTTTAAACAATCGTCCATTTATAAGTTAAACAGCCATGGCGAAGCCACACATCCCTGTCTCACACCTTTTTCGATGTTAAACCAGTCCGTGTAAGCTCCGATTATCCTGACACAAGCAGTGGAATCCTCGTAAAGTGATTTTAGTGCTCGTATTAATCTACCGCCTTTTCCAAGTCCATAAAAACGCAATAAACCTAACTTCTAGCCAAGAATCTTTCGACTATATCTCGTAATGAAAAGACCTGATCCATACATCTCCTTCATCTAAATCCTGCTTGCACATCCCATATCATCTTCTCAGTTTCATTCGTCACTCTTTTAATCAATATCTTTGCATACAGTTTGCTGACTATGCTGAGTAAACTAATACCAGGGTAGTTCTTACAGTTCTTATCCCAGATCGCAATTCCAAAATAGGATCTAGTCCAGTAGAGGCACCATCGAGGACCCCTTTTTACCATACAATTAGCTTCTTTTATTTTCGTGTAGCACGAAACCCAGAAAAAACACACTTTAATATTTTGTCTATGCTTTCTCTGCAATCCAGAACATTCTTCGAGGTAATAATGTGCTTGCTCAAAGTATCCAATGCTATCTGACTTTTAGAGCATATAAAAATCTTCTGATTCTTTTAGTTTCTAGGGTTAATTTTTTAAATACATGCTATGAGTACTTAAACCACCTACTGGAAGAACGTAATGTATGCTCTCAAGGAGCAAAACTGATACACCTAAAGTTCTATATCCACGATTCCTAATGAGGATACTTTTAAAGTTCTAAAGCTGTATACCACACATAGGCTCTAGCCCTCTCTTGAATTGGTACTGTGGTTAAGCATAACAGTCTCAGGGATCGAAAGTGAAGTATAAGTTTAAAACTAATCGTTTATTTTTAATTTATGAATTTAATCCTGACTTCTCGTACCAACTTTTTCGTGATCATTACATTTAATTAAATAAAAAAATAAAAGTTTCCAAGATCTGTTAATTGAAACTTAATATGAGTATATAAGCTGTAATTATATCTGTTAATGCCGACCAATTTGGAAGCGTCATTTAATTTTATTAAGTAGGCAATTAAAAAATTATTCTTACAAAAACGTTAAAGAACATCTTTATCATTCGTGAATATCTATCCCGTTTCGACCGTTACACATTTTTAAAGGAACATTTTCTGTAATCTTTTCTCTGGGTGTGTTGCTAGAATTTTGTTCTTCAGCAGCGTCTTCAGCTCTCTGGGGAGGATCCAAAAGGCTTACTTAGCCATCGCATTATATTTTAAAAACACCTCGTATATTCCAAAAATAAACGAATGATTTGTTCGGTCACGTTTTTTAATGTATTTGATTTATCATCAAAAATAGACTCCGGTGTTATGCAACGTTTCGACGTTTCACATAAACGACGTGTGATATCGTTCGAGATTTGTTTTAAATTACATTAAGCGCGCAAGGAAACGGATCATTACTCAAAAAAAGCGAAGAAAATTGTGATAGAACTACCGAACGCCTATGGGAACAAGATGTCTTTGATGTTGCGTTACATCTGTAACACTTAAAGCTCTAATTCGAAAATTGGGATCGACTCGCGACGACAAAAAATCATTTCCCAATGAAAAAACAGTGTACAGTTTTGTGTACCGCCATTATATTTTGACCGACAATAAATTCCATCAATTACAAAATGCTTTCTAGTTTCAGCAATTATAAATTTGTTAATAAAATAATTACAATAACCAGTTTTTGCATAATTATATGCGAAGATGCCTCGACGTTATGGTAATGCGAATCATTTTGTATGCTTTATAAACAATTTGCTTGTTCTTTAGTCGATGATCAGTTTTTTAATATGTATATTCCTCACAATTAATTACTGCTATACAAATGTCAAGGTACAACATATATCTACAAAAGGTTTGGATTGCGCAAAGTCTTTCTGACTGCTAGATGGAAAAAAATAGTAAAATATCATCCTTGAATAATGATAAACACGACAAATTTTGGTGAAGAGTAATTCATATTCCCTTCTGTAAATAACGATAAGGAATTGTTACGGTTCTACTTTGCACTGTGTCATCGTTATTTAGAATATCTTAATTATGTGTTCTTACTTGTCGGATGAATGTCTCACCCTGTATTCTGTTTGGCTCATAAGTCTGCGACTGTGTACCTTTTTTAACTGTTGAACTTTTGATGTGACAGAAAAATTGACTCGTTAACAAAACATAGGCGTTGCGTTTCATTTTCTAAGAGGTATTGCGCTTTAAAATTAAGACTCTTTTTGCAAAGACGGTGTAAATATCGAAAAAAACATTTGGATAATCATATGCCTAAATACTCCATCTAAATGTCTTTCTAAAGATGTGCCACACATGGTACATTCCCTATATAGACACGCGGTAACGTGTCAAGCCAAGTTCAAGCTAACAAAATGGTTAGCAGTACCGTGTGTAATATTACACGAACCATTTGAAGCCACTTTTGACCCCCTCATAACTCAAAAACTATTTCACGTAAACATGTCAAATTTAACTCATATATTGAGACTTGCAAGATACATTTGTGCTCAAAATTTCATAATTACACCTCAAACAGTTATTTAGATATTAACGTCCAAAAATCGTCATTTTTATCACTGACTGACCCATAGATCAAATCTCTAACCCAGTTCCAGATGACCTAGAAAGTTCAAATTTGGCATCCAGATAGATAGTTGGGTAAATACAAAAAAATAAATCAGAAACTAGTAAATTTTTATCATTTTATTATAATTTTTTAATTAATTGATTCTATTAAGAACAGTGCCTGTAATGTAAGAATCAGCAATCAAAATTGTTGACAGCCGGTCCGTATATGGATTTTAAGATCTTTACGTGAATATATAAAGGGCGGAATATCACTCTTAATTTTTTTATAATCCAAACATATCAGTTTTAGTACTTATAACTAAGAGTATAGTCGAACTTTCATATTTATTACGTTATTAACTGGGATTTAGTATTAATTATACAAGAAAATAACACAAAAAGACGATTATACCCCGTAAACGTGGGAAAATACAGTAGGATAACAAAAACTATTTGATTATTGTATTATGAATGAGTACCCACTAATAATTTCTGCACAAAAAGTAATAATATCCCATGGTCAGTCCTGAAATTTATTTTTAACAACATAAAATATTTTATAACAACTTAAAATATCATTTCTTCTAATAACTTAGAATAACATATTGAAGCCTAAGGTCTGACTTGGCTAGTTCGAATCTACAAGTTATTTGGTACCTACTAAAACAGTCATGAAGCCCTATGTTCAATGACTAGTTTCTACCAGCAAGCTAAATTTTCGGAAGAATAGAAAAAGAACTTACAGCTTTAGAAGTTGCGAAGGCTATAATATAATTCGTATATTCGAAATAGCCAAGTCAGACCTTGGGCTTCAATGTATTATCCTAAAATATTAGAAGAAATTAAGGTGTTCGGGAAGTGGAAGGGAGGGGTTAACAGGTGACAGATATATGTATCGTAAAAATGTGTCTCCCTTGGAAAAAAATCGTCATGTTTCAGCATTTCCTTAAATTCTAATAAATACTGCCAAATATCGCCCACTCTATTTATTTTTCCAAAGAAATAAATATCAACTAAAGTAAAAATGGGAAGTACATTTATTCTTGAAATGTTTTTTTATGAAAGTTTATAGTCCTTGTCGCATAAAATAACTAAGATATTGGAACTGGTTGTGGAGCAAAAAGTTTCCACAATTTGTAAACTGATCACAAAATACACGATGTATTTTATAGCGCGGGTACATCTTTGGAATCTAGTATAGTTTTTTTTTTTCATTAAAGATTATAAACGTCCAAGTAAAGTTAATATATAAAAGGAGGACGTTAAAAATCGAATTCTTATCCGTTTAATATATATACCCATAGAGTTGGCATCGGATAATCGTAATTCTGTCAAGACACTCGGTATTTTCTTCATGTGTTAGATACATCCTATCTCTTCTACCGGGCCGTAGATAGCCAATAACGCAATTTGTATGTGTATCGCCGATACATTTAATCTATTTATTGCAACAGCGAATAAAAGAAAAGAGTATTTCACACTCGCCTAGAGGATTGAGACAGTTGTAGATTTAAGGCAAAAAGAGAAATTTCCTAGAAGATCGTCGACGTGTTTGCAATTTAATGTAGTCTTTTAGAAATTCGATACCATTTGGGTACGTCATAAACATTTTTATTTTTTCCTTCACATATTCTTCTTTTCCCTCGCATTGTGGGAACCGAACTCTCCCATCACCCAACGCCCAAATTAAATCTTAAA
This sequence comes from Agelastica alni, assembly GCA_950111635.1. NCBI lineage: Eukaryota > Metazoa > Arthropoda > Insecta > Coleoptera > Chrysomelidae > Agelastica > Agelastica alni. The sequence goes on from OX467715.1 coordinate 2,961,284, forward strand.
TTTAAATTAACTGCGTATAGTATAGAAATATAGAGTAAATAAAAACGGAGAAAGTCTACTTGAAGTATGTTTGGAGTGGAATCTTATGGTAACAAACACAATTTTTAACCATAAAAGTATCCACTGGTACACAAGACAAAAAGGATACCAGAGAAGTATAATTGATTTTGGAATTGTGGATGAAAGATTAAAAAAGGAAGTGATGGATACTCGGGCATACCGCGATGCAGTTATTGACACAGACCACTATTTAGTAATGAGCCGAATAAGAGGTCTCTTTAAGCTGTGGCGCCATCTTGTGCAGGAATCAAGTTGTAACGTGCCTATTTTTTCCCTTCTACAGTTCCATTATAATTGGGTCTCTGATAGTTTTGTATTCCTCAGGTACTCGTAAATAGTGTCGCATACCGTATTTTGTTGTAATTTAAATATATCATTCGTTGTAAATAGTGTTGCATACCTTGTTGTGATAGGATTCGATTGTTAATAGCTGTGGCATTTTTGTTAATGGAGATTGAGTGGGGGTTTTCGTTATTAGATTTTGCTTTGGTTTTTGGCCTCGATTGTTGTGTGTTGTCGGTTATATTATTGTTTGGTTTGCATTTCTGTGTGGATGGGGCTGGCTATCAACACGGACGAGTGCGATTATTGGTGTGGAGCATGGACTTGCGAATATTGTTGGTTGACGTTTATTCCGTGTCATTTTTCTTGATATCCGGCTTGGGAAGTGTCAGTCGTTTGGTGGCAGTCTTGGGAGTGGTGTGGTGAGAATTTTTGGGACGGTGTGATATTGGCAAGTGTGCAGAACCTCTACGGTTTTTCTTTCATATCTGGCTGTATTTGGGCTATCTTAATTGGATTTTGAAGAAAAGCCGTTTAATTTTTAACTTGACCATTCTATCTTACCTTTGTTGTTGATATTTTGGATTTTGGTGTCGAGTTAAAATAACCGCATGCGGGATTTGATTAAGGGAAGCCATTGTTAATTAGCAGGTGCCGTTCCATAATCAAACCGGCCACAGGAGTAGTGAATTCGTATACCCAAAGGTTACAAGTGATTTATTTTAGAATATTTAAACGACGTGATTTGTTTTTGACACCACGATTAAGTTTTGTTTTAATTTATTAATATGGTACATTGTTGAAAACTATTTATTGCATTGGATAATATGCCAAGGCTGAACTTTGATTAAAGTAATCTTCTCAATAGTTCTTTGTGTCCAAGTAAAAATGTTTTCTTCATACTTATTTGTAAATATCCTACAATATTGATATTTTAAAGGACAGCCATTGTAAAAATATTTTTAAATAAACTCGATTGTTTTAACAGTGTAAATCTTTATGTAAATGGTAAAAACATGAGTAAATTAGCAGCCTTATGTGAACGTTTGTGTAAGTATTATTAAAAAGTTGACTTGTATACGTTTTTTTTTGGTAACTTGGTAAAGTTTGTTACTCTTACCTTTGTTTTGGTTATTTTATGGAATCGTAAACTTTGGATTTTTGATTTATTGTTAGCTGTTGATTATGACTATATTTGTTATAAGTTTATTATTGAACTGTGTACTTTGATTAATTGTTGGCTGTTAATTTTGACTATATTTGTTATAATTTTATTATTGAACTGTTTACTTTGATTTATTGTAGGAGTAAAGTATCTAATATATTTTAGCTATAATTTTATTTATTTAGTTCACCATAATCTCAGTTGTTTATCGTGTGGCTCTGCTAGTGCCTATAAGACCTAGGGGTTTCCGGCTTGAACCGTCTAAGTCGGTGGCGCGGCTCACTTTTATATATATTTTTTTTTCTTCTACCCTCTACGGCTGAGCTCGGGCATAATTTGCCAGTAGAGAGACCGCTGGCAGAGTACTCTATAGAGAACGAAAAAGACGTGGCAAAGTAATGTTCTAGAGCTTATAAAAGTTGAGAATTTGCAAGAAGAAGGTATAAAAGAGGAGTTCGATCGAATAAATTGACAGTTTAGATTTTTTTTACATCCTTTATTCAGCAATTTATCCGGAGACAATAAGCTTTTGGTTTGACAGTATTGGCATGTGTAGGGGGGTTCCAGTGAGACACCTACGTATTTCTTAACCTGGGGTTAGTTGTATATACAATAATAGTAAAATAATTAAATTAACTGGTTATTTTAAAATATTTGCATTATCATTATCAAACAACTCACTGGCTAGCACATTAGGGTGAATTAATATTCTTTTACGATAGTTGTCATTAATTTCGGCAATTACTTCTTTTATTGGTGATATTAGAACATCTTGTTGTATGGTTTCATTGGAGATGTAGTAGGGGGCGTCTACCATGAGGCGAATAACTTTGTTTTGGAATCTCTGGATGATATTGATATTGGAGTTACTTGCAAACAGTTTAGATGAAGCAAATGAGGTTGAAGAATTGTGGAAGCCATTTAAGGAAGAAATCGTGGATATTGCTATTGAAGTGTGTGGTGTAAGTAAAAGAAGGAAAGGATGTGAGCTACAGAAAATGTGTGTAGAAGTTTAAAAAGCAGTGTCAGAGAAGAAAGAAAAAAGTTTATGAACAGCCAGAAAGTGTCAAAAAAGGCACGCCCGGCTGTGCATAGAGGTGTGTTGGTTCCTACACTTATGTATAGTAGTGAATGTTGGGTTTGGCAGAAGAAGCATGAAAATAGGATTAATACTGCGGAGATGAGTAATCTGAGAAGTATAGCCTGAGTGAATGGGTTAGATGAAGTAAAGAATAGTGAGATAAGAGAACGCTGTGGTGTAAAAGGGGATGTGGTTACAAAGATAGATAAAGGAATGCTTAGAAAGGAAGATTGACGAAACAAATTATAAGGCGAGTGTGAATGGACGGAAGTCGGTAGAGGTCGACCTCGGCGAACATATCTCGATTAAATCAACATTGTTTTAAAAAAAGTCCAGGTCAAGAGAACCAAAAACGACGAGCATGTATGATAGCACTGATGAAAGTAGGTGAAGCAAAAGATTTGTGTAAGAACCGTAGCGGAAGTGAAAGGAAGTGGTCTCTGCCTACCCCTACGGGAAAAAGGCGTTTCTATATGTATGTATAAATATATGTAACTGTAGGTATACCCACTTTTGGGCCACTTTGTATTAGGTTTTATAAAGGAATTCGACATTAAATTTTTCACTTGTCTTTCGCGTTCGCGTCCGAATTTCGAATGTTATTCTGGACAAAAACTAATTAGATTTGGTTCATTCGCGACGGGGACGTGTCGCACTTGCATCCGAAGAAATTCTCATTCCGATGTCGTCCCTGTTCGTAGGACAATATACGGTCCAAAACAGCGCGCCGCTCGTAAAAAGAGCACGAACAAATCGAGTGATTTCAGTTAAAGCGAAATTTTTTCATTTTTTCGGACGATTTGAGAACCGACTGAACCTCCTTTTTTTTTTCCATCGGGATCGTTACCGAACGGACCACACAAGAGTTCTAAGCACTGATAGATAAAAGTTGATGTACACACCGATCTTGATGCCAACATTCGATCGGTACGAGAGACGCTAGATCAGAACGGACCGTCCGAAAAAAGTTTAGTTGGCAAAGATTCGAGATTTTTTCTTTGAAATTTCCGCGCAGGACCGTCCCAGAGGCGAAATTTTTTTTGTTTCAATTTAAACAACACTACTGGCCATAATTTTAATTTTTCGTCGATAAAAGTTTTGTATCGTGAGCCGAATATCAAGAAAAGGGGTTTAAGCGAGATGATTTTCATTTCCTTGAATGATATTATAAATTGCAGAACCGATGTACAGGGCCTGAATGAACAATATAATAATTTATTTTTCATATTTAAAAATCAATAAAGATAAACAGCCTTTGGCGTTATTAGTATGCAGACAATTAGCGAGAAAAAATAAAAATAAATAGTTCATTAAAAGAAAATTAACATAAACCCATATTCTTTTGCCTCAGTTTGTTTGTGCTGTCTGTATGTGATTTTAATATTATCGAAGGAATAGAAATTATTCTATTTCAATATTGTTTTGTTATGTGATTAATTCATTTGCTCAATGTTAATTGTAAATACGTTTGTCCTGATTCTGTGATGGATACGACATCAGAAATTTTACATTACAGACTCTAGACTGCTTATTGAGATACTTCAGTCTACTAGCACAAATTACTTGGGAATGCATTTGTACCACCAGAAACTTAATAGGAAAGAGCACAGCTCAAAAACGCAAGCAAGTAGACCTTCAGATTAAAGGAATGCAGTGGCTGATAGGAAGGAGATTCAAAACATCCCTAGAAAACAAACTTCTATTCTACAAAACCCTTATCAAACCACTGCGGGCATATGGTATGAAACTTTCGGGATGTTTAAGCAAGGCTAGCTTAAATTTCAAGAGAAAGATCATCAATGCTCGTGGGTAAGTGTCCAACCAGACGCTCCATACAGATCTCAAACTCCCATATGTCAAAGATATATTCGCAGAGAAAAGTGGAAAACACCACACCAAACTTGAAAATCATTCTAACACACTCTCTCGTAGCCACTACTAGAACAATAGAATCATAAAAGACTTAACAGAAATTGGCCGGCTGATCTGAAGAATCACTGGAGAAGACTTCCACACGTCACACTAAACAATAGTTAGTTCTCAAGTCAACACATTAACGCATATAATACTACATCAGGTCCTTCTTTACAATATATTTTTCTGTTAAGCATACTTTGGTGCAAAAAAAATTATGTTTCACATTGTATATAGGTAAATATTACCTAATGGGAAAAATGTGTAGTTATGAGCTCGGCTACTTTCTTAGTGTCTTGTTTAAAAGTTTATTAACAAAATTTGCATTACAAATTTAATGGATCCCGCACGTATGCATAAACAAGATAAAACTGTATTTATACCATACGTATATTATATAAGTAAGAAAATTTTATATACCTTGAATTGCACTATCAACTCATTACTACCCTATAAAGATCGTTGAAATTTAGACCAACCTATAATAGCGTTTCGGATGACTCTATTTAACATCATCAATTCCAGTTTTATCGGCTATATGGTAAAAATATTGTACGAAAACTTGTCTACTTAGTACGATTTTCCTATTTAATTGGTCGTAAGGACAAATTTACACTTCCACTAACACCATTAATTTTTGAATATTTGCATAAAATGTTGCCATTATTGCTGCAGTTATCATAAGAAATGGCTGATTATGTTGTTGTATGGTAAAGAAGAGAGTGCATCTTGTTGAGAATGCTTGGGAGGATATAATTCTAATTAATGGTGTAGTAAAACGTAAAATTGATATTACGATTCCAGCGCGACGCGGCTTTGTGAAAATATTTTCGCATTTTCGTCAGAGAAAGCTTCTTCTTCTTCTTTCTAATATGGATACATATTAGTAGGCTACTGCCTGTTCATTGCCAATACGTCCTTCCCGGAGGATGAGGTCCATCTTCCTACTTCCTACTGGATTATTCATTTTTGCGTTTTTGACGAGTCTTTTTATATGTTTGTTCCAGAATCGTCTTCTCTGTATTCTGTATATCTGATATCCTCATTTCGTACTCTATCGTATAGAGTTTTGCCTTGTATACTTCGTAGGGTTTTCATTACAACTGTTCTCATCATTTGTAGAGTTCTGTTTGTATCTGGTCTTGGTATTATAGGTCTTACTGCCGTTTTATATATCTTGACTTTGCTTTCCGTATTTTGTTCTTCCAGACAATTTCTCTCAAACATCCCAAAATTCGAACCGCTTTCATTGTTGGCTCTCTTACTTCGAGATGTAGATTTCCATGGCTCGTTATATCTGCTCCCAAATATTTGAAATGGTTTACTTGTTCGACGATTTTGCAGTCGATTTCCAGCTTACACTTTATCGGTTCTTTTGATATTACTAAACATTTAGTCTTTTCAGTGTTGATGAGCAAGTTTAGTTCTTTTGCTTTGGAGTAGTCTTTGAAGATTATCTTCGGAATCTGCACGTCGTCAGTGTAGCATACAGCATGGAAGAAATTATTTGTCCTCTTTGTATCCAGCTGTTCTGGGGAGATTTTCTATTATTTCATTCATTATCACATTAAATATAAAGGGGCTGAGTGATACATCCTATGTTTACGTGTATATGTTCCTTTGTAATGTGTTCTACTCTGATTTTTGTTCTGCATTGGGTGTTTATGTCATGTATTACATTAAGTAGTCTATGGTTTAGCCCTTTTGTTCTCATTATTTCCGGGGCATCTTTTAAGCGCACTCTGTCAAAAGTTTTAGTCTTATCGACGAAGCACATGTACGCGGGTTTATTAAATTCTAGGAACTTTTCAGATATCTGTTTGACTATGAATATTCCATCAATTGTGGATCTTTCTTTTCGGAAGCCTTGTTGTTCGCGGCTTTGTGAAAGAATTTTCACATTTTCGTCAGGGAAAGCGAAAATATTAATAAATTTTACAACATTTATAATTCCTTTTTCAGCTCATTTTACTTCTGATTCAATCGTAGCAAAAAAAAATCGCTAGTTAAAGTAAAGAAACGGATAATGATCGCGAGCGAAAAAAAATTTATTTATTTATATCGCTTATTGTTTATAATCATTATTGCCACAATTACCAGCTATCAGGGCATGCTTTGATTGCCGATAATTAGTTATAACTGGCTTGTTTAATGGAATATCTTCATTCGAAACGGACGACATGATATTCTCTATGAGCGGACAGTGTTGGCTTTCAAAGAAACCTCCCGAGTACGAGCAAAGTTAACAGCAAATATTTCTCGAAACTTAAAATTAAGTGTACTGTCTATCACAATAGCAAACAGCCTTTTTGGAAGTCTCGTAAAAGAATTTTAAATAGATAGATTCTTTATTAGTTCTTTTACAAATACCTTTCCAGTGTATGGTATGCTTTTCTGAAAAGCAGGTTTTTCAATTTAATTTTCAGCTTCCTTATGGGATATGTTCGTAATGATTCAGGTTATTTGTTATATATGTTGATCATATTATTAATATTATCATGTTAGCTCATATGAAGAGGAGTTGCAGGCGATAGTTAATGTTATGCTTGATGCCCTGAAAATCAAAAGAATAAAAATAAATGTAAGCAAAACTAAAGTAATGGTTTTTGAAAGAGAAGAAAGCATGACACACTGTGAGGTTCTGATTAAGGGAGAAAGAGTGGAACAAGTAAATGAGTTTGTATACTTGGCTTCAAAGTTTACGAGAGATAGAAAGTATGACAACAGTGACATTGAGCGAAGGATGTTGGCAGGAAAACAAATGAATGGGACACTGTATAGCTTTATGAACAGCCAGAACATGCCAAAAAAGGCACGTCTGGCTGTGCATAGAGGAGTGTTGGTGACTACACTTATGTATGGTAGTGAATGTTGGGTTTGGCAGAACAAGCATGAAAGAAAACTCATGAGAACAATAAAAATACGCAAAACGGCATATCTTGGACATATACTACGTAATGATAAATAACACCTGCTACAAGTAATAATACAAGAAAGAATAGACGGATGGAAAGGTGTCGGAAGAAAGAAGTCCTGGCTAAGAAATATTAGGGAATGGACAAATATGACAATTGGTGTTTAACGTTGCCAAAGGTAGAGATGCATTTAAAGACGGCATGTGAAGAAGAAGTATTAGTTTTTCGAGCAAAAGTTTCATTGGTACTCAGCTTCAGATATTGTATCGTATTGATTTTTGATCATTAGAACTGAATATAATCGAACATTAGCATACTATCAACTTCAGGAACATTATTGGTATAAAGTATATACAACAGGGGGCCTAGCGCTGAGGAACACCTCGAGTAATCAGTAGTTTTTCAGATATAAAATGGCCATCCAAATTCAAATCAGTCACACATTGGTATCTGTTTTCGAAATATAAGGTGACTAGATTAAGTGCTAACCCTCTAGTGCTGTAAAGAGACAATTTTTTGGCTAACAAGAGGTGATCTACACTATCGAATGCATTTGACAGATCGAGATTGACAGCAGTGGTTACATGTTTCTCGTTCAGTGATTCGATTACCCTACATAAGCAGCTTGAATAGTTGATTTATTCTTTCTGAAACCATTTTGTCTGTTACATAGATTTTTTGATTCTAAAAAGTTAGTTAATCTTGCACATATCAAATATCTTACTGATATTTGACAAAATTGCAATGGGCCTATTAATTTTAATGGCAATCTTGTGACTTTTTTTAACATAGCTCTCACAAATGCTGTTATTATTTTATCCAGAAAGATACCCATTAAGAAAGATTATGTATGCCAGAGGCTCGCGTAACTCATAAAAAATACTCAAATACTATTGACATAAAATCAATGTTTTGTTAATGTATTGTGACTTTCAAAAAAAAAAACGAATTCGGTGACGAAGGTCAACTAGAAAGCTCAACTAGATTACTTGGTATCATATTCCACACATATTCGATTGGTAAAGAGTCTAAAAGCACAGTCACGTTATTTTTATGTAGGAATATACTATCTCATATCCCTAAAACTCCATACTATTACTCCCCTTCTTCCTCTTCTGCGACCATTGTTGACACAAAGACAGAATCGGGACAGATATTACAACACAATTTTATTTACCATCCCAATTTGATCTACTACTGCGCCACTCAAGCCACGAGTACGATGTCGAGGTATATGTGCTCTTATAAAATATTTTATACTCACAAAACGTTCTTCCAGTGCTAAAGTTGCTTGAGGCTAAGGTAATTACGTTATCATTTCTTATTAATGTTGAGTATAAAAAATTTCATAGCCATTGGTTTACTCTTTTTGGGTGTTTGGATTTTTTTTAAATTAATATTGTTGGCTCAGAGGCCGAAGTGATACAGTAATATATCACTAAATAACTACACTACACTGAGAGTTCCATAAATATAAACAAAACCTACACTGAGAGTTCCATATCAAAATTGATGCTGAATATAAACAAAACATCAAACTAAGGTTTCAAAATACATGTTGAATGTTGAAATCTGTTAGAATATAGATAGTTTTAAGTGAATTACTGTTTTTATCTTAGAAAATATAGTGTATGCAACGATCATGTAATGGCTATTAACATATAAACGTTGCATAATATCCATTGATGTTGAATGAATCTACTGTTAATATTTTTAAATAGGTATTAAGGGATTTTATTTTTGTAAATTTTAATTCCCTGTATTAATTGCTTTAATTACATTCTATGAGTTAGCGAGCGGCATAAGGAAACATTTGAACACCACGGAAATACTTAGAAAACCCGTCGATTGCAGACTATGTGGTGAAGAGAAAGAAACAGCCTTTTACATAATCTTCGAATGTGACGCCTTAGGAAGCAGGCGTCACAAAACCTTCGGAGAGATCAGCCCGAAAACGGGCATGAATCCGAAAAACCTCATAAACAGGCTACTGCACCTAATAAATGGCACAAGCCTGTTCGAGTGAGAAACCACTGACGAAAGAGTGATACAATAGACCTCAGCTGGTCGTAGTGTCACAGGGAGGTCAAATGCTAACCTCGGTCTCTTGCTCGTCAGCCAACAAACCAACCAACCATAAGTTAGCGAGGTAACCTCCAGCACCTCATACTATAATTTTTTTTCAAATTCGTCTAGTTTAAGAGATATTTTAAAAAAACAACAATTTTATTTAAAAATAAATTTTAATCGGCTTGCATCTTTTTGTTCAAAAAAAAAATTCCCCGTATTTTTTCATCAAAAGGAAGGTTTTTTGGGGCGTCGGAAAAATTTAATTTTTAACGACAACTCTAATGTACATATGGGCAGTTTTCTAGATAAAGACTTTGTTTTATAATGAGACTGTATTTTTTTTTATTAACAATGGAGTTCCCTTGTTTTTATGTCAACTTGTTTTCTCTTTTTTATGATAAGTTTTTTCCAATTCACTTTAAATGGATTCCTAGATATTTGGCATTATGTAATTGTGGAATTTTTGTTTCATTTAATCTTTCTTTAGAATATGTTCCTTTTTAATCTCTTAAATGGAAACATATAATCAACTTTTTTTTCCTCAACATATGTACATTAAATAGTCATTTAATACAAACATCTAAACGTTGCGTTGGCAAAAAAAAATCCTACAACAATGTTAGTGTTGCGCAATTTAATACGGCACTGGTGCCGCTAAACATAAATATGCTGGTAACATTTTATGTGGATTAATTGGTGAAAAATGTTGTTGTAACGGCGTAAATTATGTATTAAATTTTAACGCACGATTCAATCGATTACGAGTATAAATAAAAATAATTATTATTAACATTAAAATGTCATTCGCTTAATCGTGACTAACATCATTATTTGTTCTAAATTAAATTTAATTTACAATTATTAATTTCCGATATGTCCATTAAAACTCCGAGTGTAAAGGTATTATTGATTGCCGTCATCATGCGACGAGGAAAGTTATAGAATTTCTTTTTCAAATTTTATGCGAGTATTTTCGTTATGGACGTTATATGGCCGCTGACGCCGATGTAAAGAAACGCTTAAACATTTTGCAAGGACAATTTTTTTTTTAAATTATTCTTTGCCTGTTTTGATACAGAATACACATCCTTGCGTAGGTGCTCGGCGATTTTCTGTAGAAAAAAGGCGCTAATATGCGCCAAGAGTGATATATTATTATAACTGTTGATAAAACTACTGTCTGCTGCAAACTACAGCTAATTTGTCCAAGGAGTTCAATAATTCAAGTGTAACAGTACAAATAAAATATAAATTTCCTGTTGTTATTCGATCGAATGCAATTTGTAGACGATATTTGTCAACGTCTCGCGGAAATCGTAAAGAAATCTCTCTTACGAGAAAGGCTACGCTAAAGAAATTCTATAGAATTTGATCTATTTCCAAGTTTGAGGAAAGACTCGATTTATAACCGTCATCATCTTAAATGGTTACGCGCGCAAGACAAACAAAAAATATATACTTATATTACTACCACCAATAAATTAACTTTGCAGAATACTTTTTTTTAAACGTTACTACAAGCTGTCCGAATTTTCTAACCAGCTATTAAAGAAAATTAATAAATAAATAAAAAGTTTAGCAATATTTCCAGCAGTTTTAAATATAAATTGTAGCGCGTTACTCAACTCTGAGGAGCAGACGTCTGTAGAAGCCTGTGTTACTGGGCGGAATTGTAGCGAGTTACTTAAAACTCTGAGGGGCTGATGTCTATGGAAGCCTGTGTTACTGGGCGGAATTGTGGCGCATAACTTAAAACTCTGAGGAGCTGATGTCCATGGAAGCCTGCGTTATTGGGCGGAATTGTTGCGCGTTACTTAAAACTCTGAGAAGCTGACTTCCATGGAAGCCTGTGTTAATGGATGGAATTGTAGTGCATAACTTAAAACTCAGGAGCTGACGTCCGTGGAAGCCTGTGTTAGTGGACGGAATTGTAGCGCATTACTTAAAACTCTGAGGAGCTGACGTCCATGGAAGCCTGTGTTAGTGGGTGGAATTATAGCGCATTACTTAAAACTCTGAGGTCCTAATGTCCATGGAAGCCTGTGTTACTGGGCGGAATTGTAGCACGTTACTTAAAATTCTGAAAAACTGACGTTCATGGAAGCATGTGTAAGTAAGCGGAATTGTAGCGCGTTACTTAAAACTCTGAGGAGCTGACGTCCATGGAAGCCTGTGTTAATGGGCGGAATTGTAGCGCATTAATTAAAACTCTGAGGAGCTGACTTCCATGGAAGCCTGTGTTAGTGGGCGGAATTGTAGTGCATTACTTAAAAATCTAAGGAGCTGACGTCCGTGGAAGCCTGTGTTAGTGGTCGGAATTGTAGCGCGGTTCTTAAAACTCTGAGGAGCAGACGTTCATGAAGCCTGCGTTACTGTACAAGTTCAAGTTAATTATTTGATTTAAAATTAAAATGAAAAATGGAACAGAGTTTCTATTGCTGCTAAGGAATATTTCATGACGTTTAAATAGGATCAAAATCAGTAAACATGGAGGGCTGATTACAATATCCAGCTGCAGAAAATATTTTGAGCTTTGTCCTGCACTATGTCCAATAAAGAAACGTTTTGGATAATATACAGAATTTTAGCGCGTTACTTAAATCTCTGAGGAGCAGATTATCATGAAGCCTGTGTGCCAATGTTAGTAAATATGGGAAACGATTTGGGTAATATGCAGAATTGCAGTGCATTAGTCTGAAGATCTGAGGAGTGGTTGTGGTTGGTTTAAGGGGTTGGAAAGCTTAGATACTGAGTTGAATCCAATGTTATCAATCAAACTGTTAAAAACACTACATTTGGACGACTTTTTTAAAATTATTTATTAAATATCCAAGAATGGTGTCTTGTCATATTTCACGAGGTTTCTCAATGTGATAATTTTTTACTCAACGGACTTTTAAAAAAAAAAGATCGTGAACGGGAGTAAAAGTAAACATCCACAAATGCTGGTCAAGGCGAAAATATAAAATATCATGAATAATCGTGCTGCAAAATTGTATCACTTTTCCCTTCAAAACCTTAAAGAATAGATTGTTACTTTTAATAACATTGCAAACTATTGAAAATCGTTGTAAACAATTATAAGTTTACTACAAATTTTGGTATTGTTCTTTTGCTTGTGATCTATCGGGGATAAAAATGTTTACTTTATTAATTTTAACTAAATTTTTTTTAAAATTAAAAAAATTAGGAAAAAAGAAGAGAGATAATTTTTTTATATTCCTGTCTCTAATTGTATTCACTACTTCAGACAATATTTATTAACGTTTTACGTTTTGATTGTAATCGCAATCGGAACGTAGGAAATTAAAAGAAATTTATTGAAATTTTTTTAAAAAAATTTAATCTAAAAATCTAAAATAGAATACAAACTAATTCGGTGGGAAGCTGCCTACGCATTTCCATCGATATCAATGTCAAATAGATAAGCCATTTTGCAAGTTGGACACATAAAGTTTACAGTAAAATATATCTATACAGATTGTCCCGAGTTGGTTAATAAATTAAGATTTGATCAAGAAGAAAATTGTTTTTCTTTTGTTATTGAGTTTTTTTCTTTTTAACACGCTTATATTAGTTTCACCTGTATCTTGTATGTATGTATGTTTGTAACTGACTCTTTGGCCTTGATTTTGCCCTACTTTAAGCGATCAGATTTAATTTAAACTTTGCACTCTTGTTAAAGACCGTGCCACGTCTTTTTTTGGTTCTCTAAAGAGTACTCTGCTAGTGGTCTCTCTACTGGCAAATTATGCCCGAGCTCAGCCGTAGAGGGTAGAAGAAAAAAAAAATCTAAAAGTGAGCCGCGCCACCGACTTAAGACGGTACAAGCCGGAAACCCCTAGGTCTTGTAGGCACCAGCAGAGCCACGCGAAAAACAACAAACAATTATGGTGAACTAGATATATAAAACTATATTTACAATTACTGCAATATATTAATTAAGTAAAAATAATGATCTGATTTTTTACAATAAATTCTGTATTTTCGTAAAGTGGTTTAAACGAATTTAATACACTTTCTTAAAATAATATTTAAATTATTTATAATAATCTTCCAGACAGTAATAAAAACCTAATGAGGTACAAAAGAGAATTAAAAGTAAAAAAAAAACAAAAAGAAAATGTTCACAATATTTAAAATTTCGAAAATAATTGGTTTTATATAGAATTCCTGATAGCAAAAGATTAACACAAAAAAAAAAGAAATACAAAATAAATGGACTTGCAACAAGAATAATATTTTAAAACCCTCACAATAACCACATAAATTATATTCAGTAATATATAAATTCAGATTCAACTTGGAGCCGGTACAAATTAAACGAAAAATAATTTGGTTACTTTTAAACTATTGAAAACTTCATTGGGACGTCACTGGGAGCAGGTACAAATTTAATGAAAATAACTTGTTACTTTTAAATTATTGAAAACACTTAGATCAAGCACATAATAACTGATAAGTTGATAAAATTAAATTCAATACCATGTAACCAATTGAAAACTTCGCTGAGACGTCACGGTAACATCGATGATCCAAGAACCGAAACACCAAGTAGTATTATCATAATAATTTCTGCTAAAATTACCAGGCAAGTCTTTATAACGCTGAAATTTATCGTCGATGTGGATGGAACGGCACGTGGTACTTCACGATGGCTTCACTTCATCAAATCCCACACGTGGTGATCTTAACTCGACCCCAATAACCGAAAATATTCACCACATAGGCACGACAGAATGGTCAAGTTAAGAATTAAATGGTTTATCTTCCTAATCCAAAAAAGATGGCCCCAAATACAGCCAGATATGAAAGAAAAAAACCGTAGAAGTTCCGCTCACGTGTTAATATCAAATCCTTCCAAAGACTCTCAACCGACTTCCACCACTGACACCAAACGAATGATCATCACTCCTCGCTCCCAGACCGGATTTTAGAAAATCACCCGGGACACGCGTCAGCCAACCTTTTCACGTCTAAATTCCTAGCTCATGATCGCGTTCGTCCGCATTAATTGCCAGCCCAAGCAAACCAACAATAATATATCTGACAACACACGACAATCGAGGCCAATAATCAAGGCGAAGTCTATAACACCTAATCTCCATCGATTAGCAAAAATGTCACAGCTATTAATAATCGAATTCTATTACTACTAGGTAGGCAACATTATATACAACGGACCAAATACAGTATACAGCTAATTACGAACGCCAGACTATCATAATAATGAAACGGCAGATGGAAAAAAAAATAGGCACGTGACAACCGACAACAATGCAATAATTCAATCAAAATATCCGATTATTCTGATTAGTTTCACCAGGATTCATAAATTTTTTCAGGGATCCTTTGCATGAAAGTAAGAGAGATAGAACTAGTGGTTCAGTGGTAGAATGCTCGCCTGCCACGTGGGCGGCCCGAGTTTGATTTCCGGCCGATGCATTCTTTTTGTGCTTTACCTATTTAATACATAATTTGTTTTAAATTGTATTAAGGTATTCGCGAACTACATTTTAAAATTGTTTGGCAAATCAAAACGGAGACAGTTAATTTTCTTGGTAAATAGAATTGTTTTTAACACGCTTTTATTAGTTTTACCTGCATGTTTGTATGTTGTAGAGTATGCTTTTAGAGTTAATCAAACTAAAAAGTTAAAAATAATTCTTATCATAAGAATTAAATTACTGACGAGAAAATTAATGTCACTGTTCTAAAAGCGCGGGGTGCTTTGTATGACATTTTTAAACTAACTCGGCGTTTCGAAATGAAAGCACGCCACGCTTTTTTAGTTTATTTAAACTATAATTTATTTTGAAGATACTTTTAACGACTATGACTATGCCTTTTAAAGTCCCTATTCTAAAGGAACGTGATGAGCTTTAATCGCACTGCTTTGGACTGCCCCTGTCGTAAACTTTTGGTAGTAGCCAGAAACTTCATTTAACGTAATTTAGTAGGGTGTTTAGTACTTACACTCCCCACCAAATATGGTAATAATAGTTCAAATAGTTTTAAAGTACTGGGCACAAATAATTTTTAAATTATCAAATAAAACACCCTGTAACTCAGACAGAAGACACATTTTATCTATGTGATTTTGGTTGATTCTTCATATTTTGAGTTCGGGATTCTATAGTTGAAATATTTCCAATTAGTAATGAAAGTATTTAGTATATATATAATATAGTATTTAGAGATTATAGTTTCATTTCCTTGCCAATTTATAAATGACGGTTTCTCTTTCCTATATCTATCGCTATCGCTCCTATTACACTTCTGTTGAATGTGTTAGTAGGTCTGATTTAGTTGTAACTCCACCCTTAGTGATCGTTACCCTTTGCGTTTCTAAAAAAGGTACGATCTAAAATCTTAAATTTAAAAAATTATGGGACACTCAATAACAGTGGATAAATTTCGTATGACCTACTTTACACACGAAGGTCCTGAAAAGTAGCCCGATAAAAGTTTAGTGATAAGTTTATTTCAATATCGATCAGGATATACGTTTCCTGGGTCGTTGAAAAAAATCTTTGTTAACGAAATCGTCGATCACTTTTCAATTATTTCAATCTGCGATGAGTCGATACGTTCTCTTTTGTTTTATTATTTTTATTGGAGTCATAGCTCGCGAGGCTCGTGCAGCAGCATTAAGCAGATTCGCTGAGGTGCCAGTTAGACCGGGTGCAAGTTATTTGAACGAAGTGGATGTTGGAAAACCAAGGCCTATTCCTGGTCTTAGACCGGTAAGAATTCTGAAAATCTTAGCGATATTAAAATATACTCCATCTGGTACGTTAGCTTGCAGAACATTAGTTACCCTTTCAGAGAGTTCAGATCACGTTGTTTTCCTTAAAATCTAGTTAAATATTTTGACATTAATTTACACAACAAGAATACACACAAAGTTATTAAGAAATTTCAAATTAAAATTTTAACTTTAAATACCCTGTGGATCTCGTAAACCTGCGACATTTGTATAAGACATGTTAAGCTCAATCGCCATATTTTGGTGTGTAGTATCTCCAGTTCAGAGATTGCCCATTCTTAATGAATCACCCTGTATATGTATATATTTTGTTGTTTATGTAAGTAATTTTTTTATTTTTACAGATACAAAGTATTCTCGAAAGTGGGTATAGCGCAGAAAGTAAGTAGGTTTTTTCTGTGTGACCTGTTTTCAATCTATAAATGATTAAAATTGTTCGAGTCGCGTTCGACTCGATTTTTGGTTCATTTTATGTCGAAAATGAATTATTACAGACCGCAAGCAGCACAAATTAGTAATAATAAAATTTTCAATTTTTAGCAAGCGTCAACGAAGATAAATTGAGAAAACTATTAGCGATATATGGAATCGATATTGACACGAACCAAATCAGAGGAAAAAACGCAGAAAAAAAATTTCGTGATCAATACGAAGTAGATCTCAATAAAGATGATCAAGTAAAAAAAGACCACGCATATCTTCTTGGAGATGAAACCCATTTGATAGATAAAGAAGTTCCTGTAGATAAAACGACCGCATAAACTTTTAAACAAATATTTAAAGTAGGTATCACAGCATGTTTTTAATTCCCATTTTACTTACATGTAATATTTAAAGGGTATAAAAAAACTGCTCTTCCTCCTTATTCCTTAGCCCTGACCCAGGGTGTGACAATGTTTTGGGGCATGGCCCACTTCTCCTGCTTCTTCTATACCAAACTATCATATTATATATACCATATATATCCATATACCATATATATCATATTAACTTATCCAGCACAGACTGATTTGTGTGGTGTTCCCTCCATGAGGAAATCCTTTGATGTATCCACATCTTAAAGCTTTCTATTTCTTTTTTTATCGGCCCTTTTATCGTCCAGGTTTCTGGATGATGAGGGATTACGCCAGAGGCAGTTTTGTAGCATTAGAAAAAATAAATAAAAAGTAAAAAAGTATTGCATTTTTGTTAAATAGACACACTGTATAAAAGATAACATTTATTCGGTATTTAAATGAATATGGTAAAGAGATTTCTGTGATGGATGCTAAAAAGATTTGTTATCTGTTTTTTTTTAATGAGATTTCCCGCTTAGTGTTATGACTTTGTTAGACTTTATATATTTTTTTTAAAATCTCTTAATTACAAATTATTACAGTTATTTTCATTTGATGTTTATTACTCAGTGTATTTTTGATAACTTTGTTGGCGCTTTTAATGATTCTTTTCTACATAAATTGATAATTTTTGTAAAATATTACAATATTAAATTACGTAACGCTTGAAAAGAAATTTTCTGCAGGTGTAACACACAAATTTATTTTATTTTTTATAAAATATATAAAACATACATAAATAAAGTCACGCCTTTTTCCCATATATAAAAATGGGAATGGGATTTACACGAATGCTACTTAAATAATTAATATGTTGTTTTAATTAATGTTTATTTGTTTGTAGATAATAGCGGGAATCCTGAAATAATATTTAATATCTTTAAACTAAACTGAAAAATTACTCACGAAAATGGAAATTTTTATAAAAATTCAATAAATCTTTTTTAAAACTATTTTGTTATATTTTATACATTAATAAAACAGTGAAACCAAGAAGTCAATGTGATAAAAAAAATGTCGAACCAGTAATGATTTTGTTAGGTTCTATACCATTACAACTTCAAAATGAGACTTTTTTTTACTGAAAATAGTCGCAAAAAGGGTGGTGATTGTCGACCCGCTTTTTGAAAAGTTGCAGGTCATAGTTCTCTGGAAAAACTGATTTTGGAAGCTTGTTACATTCCGTAGCAGCACTGTAAAAAAAGGATTCTTGATGGAGATTGGTCCTTGCAGTATCAATCTTGAGAGTAAATGGGTGAGACTGATCAGCGTGCCGAGTTCTTCGGCCGAATGTGGCCAATGGTGGTACAAGAGTTTTTATTTCTCTGGAGCATCTGCCATGGAAATATCTGTAGAGTAATGTCTGGTCTGCAACTCTTCTTCTATGTTCTTGTGGGTGAAGGGTATCTGTGAGAATTGAGCTGTTTATCAACCGAATGGCACTTTTCTGAATGAAATCTAGAAGACGAAGAGAATGCCTTTGTGCTGAACCCCAAATATGCGAGCAATACTCCAGTAAAGGTCGGATTTGAGCCTTGTACGTCGTCAACAGTTGATCAGGAGTAAAAAACTTTCTAGCTTTCCACAGAAAACCTAGCCTCTCTAATCAAAATAGGACCAAATGCTGTCTGTTGATTGTGGAGTGTGTTCAAATGCAGGAATCCTAAAAAATATACGGGGTGTTCTGGCGCTTACTGTAGTGAATTTTTTAAAAACTTATCGTTATTTGTGTGCCAGCATCTAGTGTTTTAAAAGTATGTGGGGGTATATAGTGAGCATAGTTTAGACACATATTTACCAAAGATAATTTATTTCGTTAATCAAGCGGTATTTCAAAATTAGTATGGGACTGAAGGTTTTATTACATTAATCTGCGTATGAATAAGTAATTCTCGGTAATTATTTTCTTTAGAAGCATTTAGCTTCGGTAACACTAGCATAGTGCGTTAGATTTATCACCTTGTTGGTCAAAATAAAAATATTGTGGCGCAATTCATGCCATAATTTATGGGGGACTGGTAACTTGACACCTGCTTTTATCAAAACATCGGATCTGCACCTCACTATTAATAAATCAACTAATGAGTTTCGTGGTTTCGCACAGGGAGAAGCGATAATCAATACAGATTAACAGGAATCATAAACAACACAAAACGTATTTATCAACAGATAATTTCGCCGACATTTTTCACTTCTCACTGCGCGAGTCTGTGTATTTCTATCAAGTATTATATTTCCTAAACAAGAGTCTAAAAACGAAGAAAACATCTCGATATTCAAATTTGTTTACAAAATAATTATACTAAAAGTATATGTTTGACTGTTAAACTGCCTACCAAAATGATAAGTTTATGTAAGGATGTTGAAGCGTTAGCGGGAAACGATGAAAAACGTTTTAGTTTTTGTTCATTAGATTTTTTTAATAGCCGACTGAATTTGAAAGAAAAGCGTCCAAGGAGTTTGGAATAGTAAGAACAAGACTACGAAAGATTAAGAAAAGTCTGCAATTGAGGCCACATTGGTCTATTTTACTTTAATAATGATGTTGATACGGACAGACATAAGAAAGTCTGCGAGTTGTATACAATTCGACAAGAAAACAGTTCCAACTATTGGCGAATGGTAGAGTGAATAGACGAAATTTGTCTAGTGGGATCCTATAAGTCTCCATGCGGCGATGGAGAAGGGATTGGGAGAAAAAGTACCATTGAATGGCCTCCACGATCCACTCGAGAGGTCCGACGGCACGACAGCCGTATCTTCCAAAGAAAAAGCGGAACTGCTGGCCGAAATGTTCAGCTCTAACTCAACACTCGATACCAATGGAAAACAACCCCCAACGATACCTAGAATAAACGCATCAATGCCTGAGGTCACAATCCGCAATCGCACTATCAGGAAAATCCTACGAAATCTTGACTCTAATAAGGCAGTAGGACCAGATGGAATTCCGACAATTGTCCTGAAGACCTGTGCTCAAGAGCTCACTCCAGTTCTCTGTAGACTCTTCAAGTTACCATACAGCAAAGGAGTATTTCCATCCATGTGAAAAAACGCTAAAGTCCAACCGATTCCGAAAAAAGGAAAGAAGACTATTCCTGCAAATTATCGCCCTATTGCATTGCTCTCAGTCATATCCAAAGTTATGGAAAAAGCGATTAACACAGAACTTATCAAATATCTGAAGAAATTTGAGATAATCCATGACAGACAATATGGATTTCGACAACTTCGGTCTACTGGAGATTTGCTGGCTTATGTCACTCAGCTCTGGACAAACACTATTGAAAAGTTTGGTGAATATCGTGCAATAGCCTTGGATATATCTAAAGCCTTTGACCGCGTTTGGCACCAGGCATTGTTAGGTAAATTATCTGCCTACGGTCTCCCAACCAAACTGCGCCAATGGCTCTTGAGCTTCATGCAAGATCGCTCCTTACATGTGGCAGTTGATGGTATTTCTTCTGATGCGTTTAAAACTAATGTTGGGGTCCCCCAGGGTTCCATCCTGTCCCCCACCTTATTTCTTTTACACATCAACGACCTCTTGAAAACCACCACAAACCCCATTTACAGTTTCGCAGACGATAGCACACTTGTCTCAACTTTCACATCCTATCGATCACTTTCGGTGAATGATACAAATAGACTCAGACAGGAACAGGTTGATTTCATCAATAGAGATCTTTAGCAATCGTCGAGTGGGGAACCAACAATCTTGTTCAGTTCAACGCCCAAAAAACACAAAGTGCCACGTTTTCCAAGAAATTGAATTCCTCAAATCATCCCATCACAATGTCCGGAAATACCCTTGAACCAAGTCCCTCCATCTCGATTTTGGGAGTCACGGTGTCCAATAATATGTCTTGGCATAACCATGCTGCTAACATCGCAAAGTCGGCAAGCCAGAGGCTAGGTTTTCTGTGGAGAGCTAGAAAGTTTTTTACTCCTGATCAACTGTTGACGACGTACAAGGCTCAAATCCGACCTTTACTGGAGTATTGCTCGCATATTTGGGGTTCAGCACCAAGGCATTCTCTTCGTCTTCTAGATTCCATTCAGAAAAGAGCCATTCGGTTGATAACCAGCTCAACTCTCACATTTACCCTTTACCCTCTAAAACATAGAAGAAGAGTTGCAGACCAGTCATTGCTCTACAGATATTTCTATGGCAGATGCTCCAGAGAAATAAAAACTCTTGTACCACCATTGGCCACATTCGGCCGAAGAACTCGGCACTCTGATCAGTCTCACCCATTTTCTCTCAAGATTGACACTACAAGGACCAATCTTCATCAAGAATCCCTCTTTTACAGGGCTGCTACGGAATGGAATAAGCTTCAAAAATCAGTTTTTCCAGAGTACTATGACCTGCAACTTTTTAAAAAGCGTGTCCACAATCATCTTTCTATAATCCCTTCTCCTTCTAATAGTCGCAGTGCGGGCCGTCCGTGGCCCACACAATAGGTCTACCCTTTTTGCGACTAATTTCATAAAAAAATTATATAACACCCATGTATTTTGCAGGCTGGATTTTATAAAAAATTTGGTTCATTTTGTCCAGATTCGTGATAGCATTTGAAAAAACGGAACCAATTAGTATTTGAAAACCAACAATCTTGGAATAATTGCGACAAAATAAGAGCTCAAAAGATGCAATGTTTGCTAAGAACAGCTTGAAATACATTTTGAGCATCTTTTGTATAATCATTGAACTGCACTATACTCTAGTTCTAAATTCTACTTTTTAAATGCAAAAGCTAACAGAGTGGTAAATAGAACAATCAGGTGACCAAACAAGAGAAATAAGAATGATAATAGAGATAGCCAGGTCAACATTTACAAAAATGAAAAAGTTGTTTACCAGTCGAGATATCAAGATTGGACTTAGGATGAGGACGCTGCGTTGTTACGTGTTTTCCGCGCTTTTGTACGGAGTGGAGGCATGGACTCTCAAGAAGAATCACAAAGACAAACTACAAGCCTTCGAGATGTGGTGCTACCGTAGAATGTGGCGTATTCCCTGGACATAAAAAGTTCTCTAATATGGAAGTCCTAAATCGGATAAATAAGGAATGTGAAGTCATTAGGTCATTAGCTGTTTTGATGTTCTGCAGCCAGTATTTGCATTCCACTGAGCAATATGTTCTTGTTCAAGGATTAATTTCAATAAATCTTTTGCTTCGGCAACTAACAATCCTACCAACTGGCTTCTTGAGTCCACCAGGGTCCCATTTTTTGCCAGTTTATCGGCTACCTCGTGCCCAGAAACCCATGTAAGAGTGGCTTTGTTTACCGTCCCTAACTCAGTGAATGCTCACCCTAAATAATAAAAAAAAAATCTTAATTAAAAACTGACAGTAAATAAAATAAAATCAGTTGTTAGATTCGATTATATTTTTGCATATCGTGTTCATTCGTAGGCTTTTAACACGTTAAAAAATTAGTATGAAATGGTGGCCAAAAAATTAAGTAAGTAAGCAATTTTAAAATCGTACCACGGGCAATGATTGCTCCATAAAACTTGATCCGACATCCTTATTAGTAGAAATAAAGAAGAAAAAAAGGTTTCTCGCCATGTATGTTAAGCATGTAAATAAGAAAAACTAATAGAAATTCTCGAAGTCGTCTCCGACGCGTATTCAGAGTTCCGTCGCAGTTTCCTAAGAATGCACCCATTTAAATATCAGCGAAAATACGTGATGTCGGCAAAATAGAAGCCGATACCTCATTAATTAAATAAAACATGTCTAAGGTAAATCCAATAGGGATTTAAGTATTTGTCAACAACTGAGATTATGTGACAAAAACAACGATCTCCAATGAAAACGAGTCTCGATCCAAATACGGGAGAATACTGAATACCGACACAAGAGTGATCTTATAGATGTTAGTCGCTATTCGATTAACTAAACCAATAACGCCAAATCAAATCGATTCCATTTAATTACTATTCAACTCTATTAAACGGAATAATAACGAATTCTTTCCATCACGAAAGCGAGAACGCCAATCAACTTTTTAACTGGATCCTCTTATTTTGGGGGTAGAGGGGATGATATGGACACTCTACTAAAAAAACTACCTAAAATATTATTGGTCTTAACATGGGAAAAAATAACAATTAAGATTTTTATTCCACAACAACCTTAACACACGTTTTAAAAAACAGCACCCCCTAATTATGACGTCCCTAAACTAAATGTCATTATTTAGTAAAATGATTACCAGACCAAAATTAAAATCTATCGAGTGAGACCAATTTTATACACGTTTTAAATAATTAAAAAACATACGCCCTCTAATAAACATGTATGTAAATTAAATGCCATTATTTGCTAAAATCATTACCAAACAAACGATGTTCTTTCAAAAAACACCTTCATTGTTAAAATTCATTAAAATCCAAATTTTCATACGAGGATAGTTCACGAATTGTTGTCCCTACCATAGAAGCACACATTTGGGGTTCAGCACCAAGGCATTCTCTTCGTCTTCTAGATTCCATTCAGAAAAGAGCCATTCGCTTGATAAACAGTTCAACTCTCACAGATACTCTTCACCCTCTAGAACATAGAAGAAGAGTTGCAGACCAGTCATTGCTCTACAGATATTTCCATGGCAGATGCTTCAGAGAAATAAAAACTTTTGTACCACCATTGGCCACATTCGGCCAAAGAACTCGGCACGCTGATCAGTCTCACCCATTTACTCTCAAGATTGACACTACAAGGACCAATTTTCATTAAGAATTCTTCTTTTACAGGGCTGCTACGGAATGGAATAAGCTTCCAAAATCAGTTTTTCCAGAGAACTATGACCTGCAACTTTTTAAAAAGCGTGTCCACAATCATTTCCTTTCTATAATCCCTTTCCCTTTTAATAGTCGCAGTGCGGGCCGTCCGCGGCCCACACGATAGGTCTACCCTTTTTGCGACTATTTTCATAAAAAAAAAAAAAAGCAAACACATGTGAAGAATGAAACTAATTAATTTTTCAACATGCAACGTTTATACAGTTGGTATATGGGTGTTAAAGTGTTTCAAACCCTTTTGAAAAAAATTCACTTCGTTATCATCAGCAAAGCGGATTCCATGAAGATGTTTTTTTAATATTGGGAATAGATAGTAGTGGCTGAAGACCAAATCTGGAGAATAAAGAAGTTGTTCAAAAATTTCAAATCCTGCATTGTGAATGGCAGCAATTACAACAAAACTTTTGTGGGTCTGAGCATTATCCTGGTGGAAGAGCACACCTTGACTTAATTTTCCTCTTCTCTTTTTTCTGATCGCTTCGCGTACTTTTGGTATTAAATTCGCATAATATTTACCCGCTATGGTGCGCCCACGCGGTATATAATCCACGAAAATAACACTTGCAAAATCCCAAAAATGTAGCCATGATCTTTCCAGCTGAAGGAACAACACGAAATTTTAGAGGGAGAGGGGAACCCATATGCCGCCATTCCATACTTTGTTTTTTGGATTCTGGATCAAAGTTATGAACCCATGTTTCATCGACCGTAAAAAATGTTCGCCTAAATTCATCGGGATTCCTGTTAAGGATCTCCAAACTGACGAGCATGCTTCTGGTCTGCCGTCAGCATTCGTGGAACCCAACGTGCAGAGAATTTTTTAAGACCCAATTCCTGATGAAAATTTTTTTAACGCTTCCATACCTACATACATATCTCTACTATAACCTTGACTGTAATTCTTCTGTCATTTAATACCATGTCATTGACTAAATTCATATTTTCTTCGATTACCACAGTTTTGGGTGATTCTGTATCTGGTCAATTTTTTGTAATAACAACTTTATCTGCCATCTTAAGAACTAAGTAAGTTTAGTCTTCTATATTTAGTATATTTATTATGAAGCGTTAACAATTTAATCTATTTTTGTTGGAAATATTAACATACGATCTTGTTCAGTAGATGATTAACAAACAAAAAAACCCGCTAAACCGAGATAAGTACCAGCAAAAAGTTACATTTAACATCCAACAAGCTATTTATTAGTATTCAGTATTGCTCTAGCGTCCCATTGCTTATAAAACAACGGCTCCCAACAGGATAAAGTCTGCGAGCCTTAACACAACAAAAAATTGTTTACATGGAAAAACATTCATTGATTACGCATACCGTGGCAGTGAATGTCTACGCAATCATTACGTTTAGCAGAATTTCGGATACCACATAAAACGAACGAATCTGTATTTGTTTGAAATTAAATATTGGCTTTTTTGTGTTTACTTTATTTTTATTAAATGGTTAAGTTGCATTTACTGTCGTCCAATTTAATGTAAAGATATAATAAATGCTAGTGACACGAAGATCGCACTGTCGATACTTTCGTTATTGCTTAATTTTCCCACATTTACTTTGCTGCCAATTGCTTATCTATTAAAAGACGATTTTTATGTTTACAAAAGATACAGTAGCTTTTATTAACTGACCACTAGCGGCATCTTTTCCAGCGAGTCTTGCAAAGCTGTATATAGACAAAAAATATTTGCGGAACACGGAAATTTCATTTTTTCAATGGTAGCGTACCAAAGACGACTAGTGCAAGGCCGTTATCGTACCGCTTTATAAGGGAAAAGGTTCGCAGCAGGGCTGTAAGAGCTACCGAGGCATTAGTTTACTCAGAATAGTAAACTGTATGCAAAAGATATTAATTAAAAGAGTGACGAATGAAACTGAGAAGAGAATATGGGATGTGCAAGCAGGATTTAGAAGAGAAAGGAGTTGTATGGATCAGGTGTTTTCATTACGAGGTATAGTCATAAAATTCTTGGCTAGAAGTCACAAGGTCTATTGCGCTTTTATAGACTTGGAACAGGCCTATAAAAGAGTGGAGAGGAGTGAATAGACACTGCCCTCTGAGGTATCACCTTAAAAAGATGGGCAAAACAGAGAGTGATAGTTGCCGCTACTGCGAGAACTTCGCTGAAACTGCAGAACATTTGCTTTACGAATGCCCAGCGGAAGAGGCCTAAGTTTCTGGAAGGGGCCTTTCTAAAGCTCTTTAATGTCAGAGACTTAGCAAACAGGAAACTGATAAACTTTGCTCAAAGTCTCTGAGCAAAGGCCTCCATTATACCGCTCCACTGGGCTCTATCTTGAGCTGTTCTAATCCAGTGTCCGTCTATGTCAATAAAAATTAAGATGCACTTGTTTTGATGGTAGTAGATTTTTAAACAAATGTTTATTAAGATTTATTTTATCAAATTTATAAATTATTAAATGTAATGTAAGGTTAAAACTCAAACTTTTATTGATGTTATCGCAGAGAAAATTTTTATTGCAAATAATATTGAATATTTGAAAATAATTTGTAAACCTTAACATTTTTTTTTATAAAAATTTCTGGTCAAAAATGAAGGTATTTTATTGATCGAAAATTGTTTTTTTGACTAACCTCGTATACGACAGATTTAATTTAATATCTGGTGTTTGAACTTTATGTTTTAGAACATGCAGAACTTTTTATAAAGAATAAATGTTTTTGATAAAACTAATAATAAAAAAGTTTTTATAATATATAGCAAACTAACGTAGACACACTGTATATTCTAATATCATTTTGAAATATTTCCTTGGGTATTTGTATTTTTAACTTGGTGCATTGCATGTGAATAATTCAGCGAATATTTCTGTTTTATGTTGGGAGTATATTTTATATCGCCCAAGGACACTTTCTTGTAATTTTATACATTATCAGAGGTAATGTTCTTATTTTTGTATAAAATCGATTTTGTAATGCATTCATATCTTTGTTTTTGAATTTGAAAATATTTCAAAACATTCTCATCATTTGCTACAATTAAAACGGTTTAAGTAGTAATTCTTTACTGAAGTTAACGGGTTAAATACAGAAAAAAAATTGATTTCATTAAATCTAGCGACCCAGCTGTACCTCTTCGTCCAGCAGTTTAGTATTAAACACTTCACAATTATATTTCAATGCTCTGTGTACAAGGTGTAGCAAAAAGATAGGTCATAAATTAAACCAAATATTTTGGGGTCAAAAATATCTTGATTGAACATAACTAAGTGAAAATCGATTTTTTCCAATATTTTATGAACTGTTTAACATTTTGTTGAGAAAATGAATATATGGCTTTTTTTTATCGTAAAAGCATCTTTTTCATATAAAACCACGAAATCTGTACAGCTCATAAAACCTCCCAAACTTCTCTTTGCGTTACAATTAAATTAGTATTGTGACACCATTAGTTTAATTATTTTTGAATTTTTTTGCCTTATAGCACTTTTTCGAATAGCCATTTTTTATCGAGATGCGGCCTCTTTTTCATTATTCTTTAAAAATTCTTCAGTTGACTAGTTTTTACGGATAAGTAATAAAAAAATACGGAGAAAGAGTGGAACAAGTAAATAAATTTGTGTACTTGGGTTCAAAGTTTACGAGAGATGGAAAGTATGACAGTGACATTGAGCGAAGGGTGTTGGCAGGAAAACAAATGAATGGGGCACTGCATTTCTTTATGAACATCCAGAAAGTGTCAAAAAATGCATATCTGGCTGTGCATAGAGGTGTGTTGGTTCCTACACTTATCAGTATGGTAGTAAATCTTGGGTTTTGCAGAAGAAGCATGAAAATAGGATTAATGCTGCGGAGATGAGTAGTCTGAAAATTGTATAGCTGGAGTGACTCGGTTGGATAAAGTAAAAATTGCGAGATAAGAGAAAGCTGTGGTGTAAAAGAAGATGTGGCTACAAAAATAGATAAAGGAATGCTTAGAAGGTTTGGACACGTAGAAAGGATGGATGTGAATGGACGGAAGTCGGTAGAGGTCGACCTCGGCGAACATCGATCTCGATCAGATCAACATTGTTTAAAAAAGGCCAGGTCAAGAGCACTAACAATCGACGAGCATGTATGAGAGCACTGATAAAAGTAGAGAAAGCTAAAGATGTGTGTAAAAACCGTAGCGGAAGTAGAAGGAAGCGGTCTTTGTCTACCCCTACGGGAAAAAGGTGTGACTATATGTATGTATCCATTTTTATTACAAAATGTTAAACAGTTCATAAAGTATTGGAAAAAAATCGATTTTTACTTTGTACTTTCCAAGGGCTGTAACTTTTTTTGTGTTTACATTTGCATTAAGGTAAATTATGTTTATTCGAGTTATTTTTAACCTCAGAATAACTGGTTCAATTTATGACCTACTTTTTTGTTGCACCCGTTTGTCGTCATTGATATGATTGCAATTTTAACTTCCTGATGCTTTTAAAATTATTGCAGGTAATTTTAAACAATAACATAAGGCTTCCTACTTCTGTTGTGATATTTCTTTCAATATCTCTTTGCAATAGCAAACTACGTAATGAAGAGGATGCACAATAAGAAGGATGTTTCAGTTCTCTGTCGTTTTGAACGACTAGGAATATTATTTTCAAACAGTTTCACTACATTAAATTATTACTGAGCTTGATAATTAAGTGCTTTATTGTGAAAACATCGTAAACAAGTTTGAATCTGTTTTAAAAAATGTCCAGGAAGTGGTTCTTTTATGCTTGGCGCGTTTAAAAGACTGGATTATTAGCATTTCAATTACGTTCGCAATTCTTCCCATAGATTTAGGAATCCGAATTTGAGTGATAGTTGAATTCATCGTCGGGAACAAGGTGCTACAACTTGATGCGATCCGACGTCGGCGCTAGAGGTCAAACTGTGATACTAACCGCAGAATGACAGTGGCATGGCACTCATTCCCTGCACATGGGAGGCGTACTTGTCAAACGTTACAGTTTAGTGCCTGCTCGATACACCTTTTGCGAATGCCGACCATTGGCATCGACTGCCGTTTTCTTTCTTTTTACGACTTGTAATTTTCCTTTGGCTGCCATCTCTCGATGCATGTGCTTTATTTTATTGGGATTATCTGCTTCTAATGAATGTCCGTTTCGTCTCTTCGACTTCCCATATGTATCGTGTCGATCTGGTAACTACCATCGCCTTATAGAACAGTGTCGACGTTTCAACTTATCTTTTTTGCAGATTAATTATTTTAAATATATTAAAAAAAATTTGGGATATTTGTGTGTGATGAGTGTTAGGAAAATGATGAAAATGATGATGAGTCGAATTACAGTTAACTACGTTTATTTATCGAAACGAACAAAACACTTGGCAAGGTAGACGATGCGCGCCAGTGTCAAAGTTCGTCGAGTGACTGTGTCGGAGGCCGTTGAGAGACTTTTTTTTTACTGAAAATAGTCGCAAAAAGGGTAGACCTTTCGTGTGGGCCGCGGACGGCCCTCACTGCGACTATTAGAATGGAGAGAGTTTATAGATGATTGTAAATCCGCTTTTTGAAAAGTTGCAGGTCATAGTTCTCTGGAAAAACTGATTTTGGAAGCTAATTCCATTCCATAGCAGCGCTATAAAAGAAGGATTCTTGATGGAGATTGGTACTTGTAGTGTCAATCTTGAGAGTAAATGGGTGAGACTGATCAGCGTGCCGAGTTCTTCGGCCGAATGTGGCCAGTGGTGGTATAAGAGTCTGCCATAGAAATATCTGTAGAGTAATGTCTGGTCTGCAACTCTTCTTCTATGTTCTAGTGGGTGAAGGGTATCTGTTAGAGTTGAGCTGGTTATCAACCGAATGGACCTTTTCTGAATGGAATCTAGAATGGCGCTGTTATGGCCGCGATCGCATTTCCAATGGACTCCTTGAAAGGAGTTAAAACATCAATAGTTCGACGTAGATCTAGTTTAGGCCAAATCTATTTTGATGATGTTCCTGTGAGTTCATTTTGCCACCTTAAGTTGGTTTTTTTAACTACTTTGCTGTGCAGGATGAACCAGCAGTTTGCAATCGGTACTCCTTGCTAAGTTGAGACATATACAGCTGGGAGGGCGGTGCCCTCTCTTGCTAGCTCGTCCACCTTACAGTTATCTGGTATGTTCTGTGTCCTGCAACCCAGACAATGTGAACTCTAAACTTAGTTGCTAGCTCATTTAGGGCGGCATTGAAGTCTTAGTGACACTTGCAGTTTCAAAGCAGTGTGTTAGAACATTTTAAAGCCACTCTGACGACTTTAAAAACAGACTATGACATCGGTGTGAAACCAATACTTTGTTAAAAAGTGTAAACAAAGGTAGCTGATAAATGTTAATTGTGAGGTGTCCAGGAAAGGCAAAATTGTTTTAAAAAATTTCGGAGGAAGTAAACAACTTGGATATACTGAATCACTTAAGCCAAGTGAAAGTGTAAAATGCATCATCAGTGCACATTATGTGTGCAAATATTGCACTTCCTTATCTGAATCGAGATGTTTTTACAAAATGGAAAAGTCAAAAACAAAGGTATTCAAGAAAGAACTGTCGTTTTTGTAAAAGGGTATTAAAAAAGTGTGTTTCATCCACAGAATTATAATAAATACCAGAATGCCAGTAGATACATCCGATATTGAGTTGAAATGACCTCACATAGCGAACCAATCACTTACCACTTGCACATACACAGAACATCTTTTTTTGCCACATCGTTGCCAAGTTCTTTTTTTTCTTGGTATTTTTCAGATGAAGTTAGGAATGCTATTACGGCAAGTAATTAGGAAAAATCGAGAAAATCTGACAACACCGCCGCAGAAGCGTACGAGACTATAAAGAAGCAAAGAAAAGAATAGTGTCGTATATAGGTTTAATTTATATCTGTTTTTCTTTTTGCTTTCGGAAAAACGCTTGCATTAGTGCTCCGTTTTTTGTGTTTCCTCATTGTTTTCACAAACATTGTGTATTTCTGACATTCCTGTAGTTTAGTTTAGCTAAGTTTTTACTTTAGTTAATTTTAGTAGTGTCTCAAATGCTTAGACAAATTCTTGACACAATAAAGTGCATAGTTCCCAAGTCCTGCACTGGTGATACTTTTTAATATCCCGCTTAATATACTATTTATTACGCAAACTCAGGGGTAGGTAAAACGCCCTATAGGGTGCCAAATCATATAACACTTATTGGCGTTCTAGTATTTATTATATTTCTGTTGTTCCATTTAATGTTAAACTTTATCGTTTGTTTTTTACATTTCCAATGAACTCAGTTTCCTAAAAAGGGGCTTTTTCTTGTTTGAGGTAGTTAAAACTTACACCAGAAACAAGATTAACTAGAAAAGGTTGTCCTCGTTAGCTTATTTGGATATCGAAAAAAGAGTGTTAATGTTCACATTTCCAAACTCATTGTTGACTTTAATTTAAGCCAAAATTAATAAGTTTATTTTGCATAAATTAACTTATTAAATTTATAAAAAAACAGGTTGAGCACCCAAGCAATCGAATAAGTTCGAACGATATTTAGTTTAGTTTAAAAAAACTATTCCAGTAGTCACAACCAGCCCATTTAAAACCTGAACGTGATCTTATAACTCCTAGGAATGTTTTTTCTGTCAAAAACGCATGTTTTATTTTGTTATATCAAAATTTTATTGTGTTGTTAATTAATTTATAACACACACTCCATTAAGACTCCTGTTATTATGTAAGAGAGAAAAAGATGAAAGAATAAAAAGAGACAGCGTTACGGAAGGGTTGAAGTTTTCTAATGTAAATTCGATCTATGGTCGAGTTTGTCGATGCGATAGATGTTCGTACAGACTTCGTGCAAGCTCGTA
Organism: Agelastica alni; assembly: GCA_950111635.1. Classification (NCBI taxonomy): domain Eukaryota; kingdom Metazoa; phylum Arthropoda; class Insecta; order Coleoptera; family Chrysomelidae; genus Agelastica; species Agelastica alni. The sequence continues at coordinate 2,993,017 of OX467715.1, forward strand.
TACACGAACCATCATCGTTTCGCAAATTCGTAGTGAAGCTTTAATCTAGTTAGGTGAAATGTGAAAAAAGTTATAAAAAAGTTTCGTTTAAGAAAAGATTGTGTGATTTTGGCAAGAATAGTGTTTTAAAAGTGAATTTGTGCAAATGCGACATGCTATAAAAGGTAAACATAAAATTATAATAGCTTAACTGCTTTTTACTAATTATGTAAGGATATTTTGATGATTTATTTTCTAGAGAGTAAATATATATCAACGAAGATAGACTGATACAAATCTATCTTTGTTGATAATATTAACTAGTTATATTAATATTTTGGTGTAGGCAATCGAATAACTTGTTGCTTCTAGCGGAAACAACACATAATTTTGACTTTATTCTGTGGTAAAAATTAGAATAGCTTATAAATTTTTTTTTTTGCACGGCGTCCATTAATTATCGCAAGCCAAAGATCATGCGACTTTCAAAGCATGCTATGTTAGATTTTTACACGTAATTTATTCGGTATATTATTGCAATGAGCTTTAAATCTTTAAAATGTGAAAAAAATATAATTTAAATATAAATGACACAATTTTTGTTAGAATGTTACATTATTTCCTGTACTTTTTCATCTTTTATGCAAGAAAAACAAATAAATGTTTGTTTCTTTGTTCCTCGATTCAGCAATAAATTGCATTGTAAATTTAATAGCGTAACAAAGTATTGGGTACATCGTAAGTTTAATTAGAAAAAAAAAAGACTATTTTTTTCGTATCATCTATAATTTTATACCGTTTGAATATTTTAAGTAAAAAAATCAATCTTAGTTTTTATGTCCCTTGATACAAAAACTATTCTGCGAATTTCATATACTAGCAAATTAGTCGGACAATAACTAACTCATTTTGTTTTATGTTACTGTTTCATTAAAAACAATTTAAAATTTATTTTGCAAACAACAATAATATTATTGATGATCTCGCCAGGATGAAAAATACTAAGTTTAATATTTTCAAACTAAACTTTACTCTTACAATTTCGTATATTTTTTACCAGCTTCCCATTGACGTTCGTCACATAGGGGGTTCTTTTAGTTGTGGTATACGAAACTTAGCAGGTTGATAGGGATGATTAACATCTACAAATTTCTTGCTTTTAACCCTAAAATTACCAACCTATTGATTCTATTCAAGTATTTAAATAAGTTATAAATTATTTATATTGTGAGAGAAAAATTGATTGGAGTCGTTAAATTTTTAATTGTTGAGTAATGTTCTAAAAAGTGATATGCCTCACTAAAAACTCTTGTAGTTCTAGAAAAAATGGTTTGTTGAATAAAATTTATTATTTTCCAATTTATTTTCGGGTTTGTTTCAGGGTTTGTCAAAACAGGGAGATTTAATATGTTTTTTAATTGTTTAATATTTAAATTTATAATTATATTCATAGGTTAAAATTAATTAGAAATAGGTTTTAATTTTGTAAACAACTAAAGGTATTTATAAAAAAAATTTAAAGAGATAAGAAACTAATAGAATAGATACTTATAGTAAATGAAAAAAAATATTTTGAGATGCGGGCAATGATGTTAAAATTACTTTACAATATGCAATTAATTATTATTAGGTACAATTAATTTTGGTTAATTGGTATTAATAATAATTAAAATTATAAAATATGCTATTACACAAAACTTAATACATTCATACATTAAGTCACGCCTTTTTCCCGTACGGGTAGGCAGAGACCAACCACTTCCTTACACTTGCTACGGTTCTTACACACATCTTTTGCTTCCTCTATATTCATCAGTGTTCTCATGCATGCTCGTCGGTTGTTGGTACTCTTGACCTGGCCTTTCTTCAAAACAATGTTGATCTGATCAAGATATGTTCGCCGAGGTCGACCTCTACCGACTTCTGTCCATTCACACTCGCTTTATAAATTTGTTTCGCCAATCTTTCTTCATCCTTCCTTTCTACGTGTCCAAACCATCTAAGCATTCCTATATCTTTCTTTGTAACCACATTCTCTCTCATCTCACTATTATTCACTTTATCCAACCGAGTCACTCCGGCTATACTTCTCAGACTACTCATCTCCTTAGCATTTTTCATGGTTCTTCTGCCAAACCCAACATTCACTACCATACATACATGTAGGAACTAACACGTTTTTATACACAGCCAGACGTGCCTTTTTTTATATTTTCTGGCTGTTCATAAAGGTATGCAGTGCCCCATTCATTTGTTTTCCTGCCAACACCCTTCGCTCAATGTCACTGTCATAATTTTCATCTCTCGTAAACTTTGAACCCAAGTATACAAACTCATTTACTTGTTCCACTTTTTCTCCCTTAATCAGAACTTCACAGTTTGTTATGCTTTCTTCTAACTTTTATCTTAATCGAGTCACGAGTTTATGCGAATTATTTTTTATTAATTTTAAGTGTACAATTTTAAATAAGAGCAAGTAATTAATGTCTGAACAACACTGGATGTGGGATAATGATTGTAATTAATATTTTATTGTTAAAATTGCTACTTTTTAAGGCTTAACGTAGGTATAAATGTTTGGCAAATAAGAATATTTCGTTGTTGGTTCTTAAGTATTTTTCGATTGTTAATTTTTTTAAATGGTATTTTTAAATTTGTTTTGCATTTGCATAAAAATTTTCAATTTTAAGTCGCGGAAATAAAAAAAAAGCCGCAATTTTCCTGCAGCGTTCGTAGCTGGTTTCAATACAGTCGGTATCGAATTCGTCATAATCGGAGGATCATCCATAAGAGGTTGTCATATCCGAGTTGATGTCCACGTGTACGCTTCATTGTAAAAACGAATGCGTGCCTCGGTTGCTCCTTTCTGCTTTATCGAGCGACCACTAGTGGCACATAAATTAAATTTATTTCTGAATTACTCGGAAATAATAAAGCCTTTTACGGCGACGATGACTGAGTCGTAGAAAACAAAACAGAAATCGATGGAACTTACCTCTATCGTCGATGAGATTTTTTTAATTTTATTTTATTTTTAAGAAAATCATTAAAAAACATTACGAAGGACCTTTCGTTGTTTATACCACAAAACAATTATTTAGTTTGCCACTGAGATATAGAATGAACGCCACTTTACAGTATTAGGTGAAAATTAAATCAATTCAAGTTCAACCGAAGTAGAAATGGGTGGTGCTTTCCTTCCGAAACGAAGAGTTGGTTTTAAATCGCACTATCCGTAAGCCGCGTTAAGGAACTTCGTTCCAAAAATTTGCAAAACTATATTAATTTACTCCAAGATTGGCCAACCAATTGGAAAATAAAAGTAAACAGTCTAAAATCCACCCATATCATATTTACAATAAGACGTAGTGCATAATAATAATAATAATAATGGACACATTCACATTAAAAATGTAGTCAGAAGAAGCATGAAAATAGGAGGGCTGGGGAGATAAGTATTCTGGGAAGTATGACCTTTCGTTGTTTATACCACAAAACAATTATTTAGTTTGCCACTGAGATATAGAATGAACGCCACTTTACAGTATTAGGTGAAAATTAAATCAATTCAAGTTCAACCGAAGTAGAAATGGGTGGTGCTTTCCTTCCGAAACGAAGAGTTGGTTTTAAATCGCACTATCCGTAAGCCGCGTTAAGGAACTTCGTTCCAAAAATTTGCAAAACTATATTAATTTACTCCAAGATTGGCCAACCAATTGGAAAATAAAAGTAAACAGTCTAAAATCCACCCATATCATATTTACAATAAGACGTAGTGCATAATAATAATAATAATGGACACATTCACATTAAAAATGTAGTCAGAAGAAGCATGAAAATAGGAGGGCTGGGGAGATAAGTATTCTGGGAAGTATGACCTTTCGTTGTTTATACCACAAAACAATTATTTAGTTTGCCACTGAGATATAGAATGAACGCCACTTTACAGTATTAGGTGAAAATTAAATCAATTCAAGTTCAACCGAAGTAGAAATGGGTGGTGCTTTCCTTCCGAAACGAAGAGTTGGTTTTAAATCGCACTATCCGTAAGCCGCGTTAAGGAACTTCGTTCCAAAAATTTGCAAAACTATATTAATTTACTCCAAGATTGGCCAACCAATTGGAAAATAAAAGTAAACAGTCTAAAATCCACCCATATCATATTTACAATAAGACGTAGTGCATAATAATAATAATAATGGACACATTCACATTAAAAATGTAGTCAGAAGAAGCATGAAAATAGGAGGGCTGGGGAGATAAGTATTCTGGGAAGTATGACCTTTCGTTGTTTATACCACAAAACAATTATTTAGTTTGCCACTGAGATATAGAATGAACGCCACTTTACAGTATTAGGTGAAAATTAAATCAATTCAAGTTCAACCGAAGTAGAAATGGGTGGTGCTTTCCTTCCGAAACGAAGAGTTGGTTTTAAATCGCACTATCCGTAAGCCGCGTTAAGGAACTTCGTTCCAAAAATTTGCAAAACTATATTAATTTACTCCAAGATTGGCCAACCAATTGGAAAATAAAAGTAGACAGTCTAAAATCCACCCATATCATATTTACAATAAGACGTAGTGCATAATAATAATAATAATAATGGACACATTCACATTAAAAATGTAGTCAGAAGAAGCATGAAAATAGGAGGGCTGGGGAGATAAGTATTCTGGGAAGTATGACCTTTCGTTGTTTATACCACAAAACAATTATTTAGTTTGCCACTGAGATATAGAATGAACGCCACTTTACAGTATTAGGTGAAAATTAAATCAATTCAAGTTCAACCGAAGTAGAAATGGGTGGTGCTTTCCTTCCGAAACGAAGAGTTGGTTTTAAATCGCACTATCCGTAAGCCGCGTTAAGGAACTTCGTTCCAAAAATTTGCAAAACTATATTAATTTACTCCAAGATTGGCCAACCAATTGGAAAATAAAAGTAAACAGTCTAAAATCCACCCATATCATATTTACAATAAGACGTAGTGCATAATAATAATAATAATAATGGACACATTCACATTAAAAATGTAGTCAGAAGAAGCATGAAAATAGGAGGGCTGGGGAGATAAGTATTCTGGGAAGTATAGCCGGAGTGACTTGGTTGGATAAAGTAAAAAATAGTGAGATAAGAGAACGCTGTGGTGTAAAAGAAGATGTGGTTACAAAGATAGATAAAAGAATGCTTAGATGGTTTGGACACGTAGAAAGGATGGATGAAGAAAGATTGACAAAACAAATTTATAAGGCGAGTGTGAATGGACGAAATTCTGTAGAGGTCGACCTCGGCGAACATCGATCTCGATCAGATCAACATTGTTTTGAAGAAAGGCCTGGTCAAGAATACCAACAACCGACGAGCTTGTATGAGGGCACTTAAAAAGATTGTTTTTTGTAGCTCGAAAATTTTAATTATACATTAATGAGTGTGGCATTGAGGTATGAAAGGGGATCGTATAGTAACGGCGAAAATTAAAACCGAAAGGAATCTGCACAAATAAAATAAATTTCCTAAAACTTTCAAGATGTACCTACATCTAGTTATGTAGGAAATGTAATATTATCTAACTGTAATGTTATCATTATGGTTTAACTGTCCAACAATCGTGACTATATTGTTGAATACAAAACTCTAACTAGAAAATGCATTTTCTCTATTACCAGATTGATATTAACCGCGCCGTTTTCTAAAAACACCAATAATTTAATTTAATATTGCAATAACTTCAAGTTCGATCTGTGGTATACATTTTTAGAAAAAGAAAACTGCTAATAGCCTACTTAAGATAACGAGGAAACGTCTTTATCCGGAATATATTGGTACTAGCAGTTTATAACTCGTACCACTACTGTGTAAGTACAAACTGCCTGCGAATCTGTATCCATAAAATTGACTCGCTAATGAGTATATTGCGATAGAAAAAATATCGCGCCAACAATCTTATACCGAGTACTTTTGAAAAATATAAATATACGGGGTGTCTCCGAATTTGGAAGTTCACTTTCCTCTCTAGAACTACCCATTTTGAAATATCGTATAAAAGGGGCGATTAGGTTAAATTATAATTGAGATTTTATTTTTCCCCATCAATTAGAGTCAAAAGTGATGAAGATACTGAGATTTTTATTCCTTTATGACAATTGGGGTAAAAAAGAAACGACAATATTGAGATTGTTATTCCTTCATGATAAATGAGGTGTAAAAGGAATGACTGTTGTGCATTTCGTGCAATTAGTTTATTTTTCGCAGAGCTCTTTTAACCTAGGTCATCTTCAGTGCTTGCCAGAAAAGTATGTGGGTGAGTAAAAGTTAGTTGTTTTGTGTAAATGTTTTTGTTCAAAATTTTTAGGTTATACTTACTTGTCAAGTTAGAACAAAAAGAAATCCATAATATACCGACATTTATGACACTCAAACTCGACGACCCCAAAAATTATGAATTTAACACTAATATCGGCGTTTTTAATAGTTTTTATATTTTTTCCCCTTACCACCCCTTTCGTAGGGATGCTAACAAAATAAAAATGTCACTATCAAACTTGGCAACCTCAAAAACTATGAATTCGACATTAATATGAGCCATTTTTAATAGTTTTTATATTTCAACCCCCTCTCACCACTTTCGTAGGGGATTATCGGGATAAAAAGTATCCTATCGCTCGAGTTAGAGCAATCAATACACATTTACAAAATTTCATTAAAATCGGACAGTTATGTCGACATTAATTTCGGCCATTTTTGAGATATTCAAGTTAAGTTTCAGATGTCACGTTTCTAACCTAAAATTTAAACCAATATTATTGCTGGCTAGTTCTTTCTCGATATATTAGTCTCCCAAAAAATTAAGTCTGTTGTAATTCTTTGAATTGACTCCATGTAGAAGTTGTGCTATTATAATGGAACTGAAGTTATGCTTATTAACTTCAAGGTGGTGAACAAAGTAAGAGTGTTCGTGTTTATTTAGGTGTTTATTTATGCGAACATTTAGAGGTCTACATCTTCTACCGATGTAGAATGCATTACACTTATTGGAATTTCATTTATAAATACCACTTTTTAGTAACTTGTTGTGTTTGTCTTTTGTGTTGATAAAAAATTCACTCAGGTTATTATTAGTCTTTTATAAAATGTTAATGTTGTCCACCTTATTTTTTTACGAATCGGCCCCTGTTGTCTGTCGTGACATACAAATATTCACGCCTTTTTTCCGTAGGGGTAGGCAGAGACCACTTCTGCTACGGTTCTTACACATATCTTTTGCTTTCTCTACTTTCATCAGTGCTCTCGTACATGCTCGTCGGTTGTTGGTATTCTTGACCTGGCCTTTTTTGAAAACAATGTTGATCTGATCGAGATCGATGTTCGACGAGGTCGACCTCTACCAAACTCCGGCCTTTAACACTCGCCTTATAAATTTGTTTCGTCAATCTTCCTTCATCCATCCTTTCTACGTGTCCAAACCATCTAAGCATTCCTTTATCTATCAGTGTAACCACATCTTCTTTTACACCACAGTGTTCTCTTATCTCACTATTTTTTACTTTGTCCAACCGAGTCACTCCGTCTATACTTCTCAGAATACACATCTCCGCAGCATTAATCCTATTTTCATGCTTCTTCTGCCAAACCCAACATTCACTACCATACATAAGTGTAGGAACCAACACACCTTTATACACAGCGCGTCGATCACAATTGGGGGACTGCCGGCGCGGCGATTGGAACAAAAGAAAAGACCGGTAAATTATAGAATACTGTTTTTAAGGGTTCCGAAATGGTAAATGGATTATTAGGGCACTTTCTAGAAAAAGGTCTAATAGTTTCGAATGGTGGCGATTCTTTTAGAACGATGATTTGGAAATATAAAAAGGACAGCGTTCGCAAAAAGTTAGTTTTAAAAATTTAAGTTGAAGTTTGTTTTAAGTTAAGTAAGTATTTTAAAGTGATTTGTAAAAATACAATTTATTGCGAAGAAATACTAGAGTAAAAGTTGTTAGTTTTTGCACTGAAAGTTTAGAATTAGCGAACCCAAGAAGAAAATATTGTAACAGTACAAATAAAAAATCTTAGACCCACCTCGGTTTAGCTGGAGTTCTTTCTTACTCTTTTGGTCCTTACACTGATAAACTCTACGGGATACAGACATATATCGGTTTGCCGGTAATTTCGTATACCATAAATCTCGATATTCGAAATGTAACTTGTTATACTTGTCTTTAAAGTAATGCACAATTGTATTGGATATGGATTTCTTCATAAAATATAATTTCGTGTCGTAATGATTCCATTGGAGTTGAAATAATAATAAACTTGCTTAGTTAAATATGGTAAACAAAAATCTTGTTATCATGTGGTTTTTGACGTCTTGTTTGATTTGTTATTTATATGCAGCCACGTTCCGTAATTTGATCCAACGTCATGTTTACATTTCACACTTTTATGGAAATTCTCGTACCTAGACCTGCCTTTGGTTCGCAAAAATTAAGAGATGAAATGTCATTCGATAATCAACCACATACTGAACAATGCAAAAAAATGATTTGGCTTATACGCCAGACGTGGCAAATAAAATAATAATAATAATATTTCCTTCAGAATAACTAACGTTAATTGTAATTGCAAGGAATCAACCCCGTTAATCAATCGGTATTCGAAAAATCTTTAACTCGCCAAGATCGTAAAATAATTTACATATCGGCCGCATACTCTCGGTTCGGAAGGAATATTCAAGGTATTTTTTTTTTTAATATAAATTACTCCCGATCTAGATCGGTAAAATTAAGACATGACCGAGCATGTTTTGCGATATAAAATCTGCAAAATCGTGTTTATGTAAATAGTGCAGCTAGCGCTCGTATAATTATTATTGTGTCGAACCAGGCGTATTGTCTTATCTGATGGGCTCCCCTTAATTGACTCATTACATTATTGAGCGTCTAGGTGTGTACTAGTAAAAAATTTCTCGCCGTTAAGATAAGACGGCCGCCTCTATCTTTCCCCGTTTTTTTTTCCATTCTTGTTACCGCTCTACGCTACCACACGATAATCTCGATGACCGATAAGAATTATGAAACCATACCATCTTGCAAGTCTTGCTTCTACCAGGAATCATGATAGTTATGAGTTCTAATCACAAATCGAGCATTCTTACACTGGAAAAAAATCGATTTTCAGTGTGGCGTATAAATACGCGAAGAGAAAACTTGGTACCTCTTTTTAAGCATATTGCACGCAAAAAGGAGTGTGAGATTTGACTAAGGTCAAACAACTTAAATTTTGAATTAAAATCATTCTTAAGACTTAATTACTAAATTTTAATATTGACAACTCATCTCATGTGTAAAAAATCGCATATGCCACAGAGCAATTGTCACTTTGACAGCATCAAAAGTTAGTTGCAACTTTTTACTGCGATTATTTTTTTCACTTGTCAAAATGTGACGTTTTTGGTAATTCAAATAATAATAGCGGGTTATTCTAGCCAAGCCAATCATTCGGTTTTATGCTGATAAAACTAGCTGGTCCTTGATAAAACATTGTTTACCTTTGAACTGTCAAAACTATAAGGTTCACTGCGTCGATTCTATTAAACTGGCTTATACAAGGTTAAAATATATTTTTAGCCATTTAAAAGTTTATTTGAAAATGAATGCAAACCGATTTGGCCAAGAAAATATTGAAAAGTTAATACAGAATTTCACTCCACCAAACACTGTGAAGACAAAAAAATCCATACGGAATCAGTTTGAACAGTTTTGCAATTTCAGAAACTACAAACTTCAAGAAATTGCAGAAATTCTTGAAGACTGCGGAGCGAATATGAAGAAATACAATGGCGAAGACTACAAAGAATATTCGCTGGAATGTAACTGCCAAACAGATACAAGAGAAATATTATTTTGAATATAAAATCATGAATTAAATTGTTCTTCCTTTGATTTGTTTAATTAATAATCTCTATATAAATACAACTCGTTCTTCAAATTTAATGAGATAAATTTTCATTTTCAAAACACTCAAAACTTTTTTATTTTGGGGCAAAAGCATTCAAACAAACCGAATTAGACAAAATTACGAGTCCGTAGGACGAGTGATTTTATCAATAGGTTTGTTTTCATACTTTTACCAAATAAAAAAGTTTTCGTGGAAAATAAAAATTTATCGATCAAATTTAAAAGACTCGTGGTATTATTACCTTTGATAAATGCACTAGTGGTTTTTTCACTTATTCATTTGTTTAGGAATTATCGCGGTGTTGGTTACCAAAATAAATAGTTTGAACGTTTGTCAACAACTTGTTGAATTTCTTAGCACTAACGCCAAAATTAGTCAAATTGTTAATACCAGTGTGCCTACAGTTGCGACGCAATCATCAATCTGGCGAAAATTTTCTAGGTTTTGCGATGCAAAAATATATAAATTTAAGCCAGATAGTTTTATCGAGAAATCGAGAATGTAATATTGCAAGATTGGGCATTTAATATGCAAATAGGTAACCGAGAAGACTACAAAGAAGCGGTAGTTAAAACAATTTGGAACACCACCGCTTAAATGCTACAAAGTAAATCTAACGAATTTAATATTGTATTTAACCCTTTCACCGATAGTTTAATTCTTGTTTTTAAATTTCTTATAATGTTAATTTTATGTTTAAAATTGTGTGTGTAAAACTTGGTTTGTTACCAGTCTATCTTCATAATATTTTATAAATGTTATTGTCTTGTCATTTTCTATTTTTAAGGTGAATCTTAATTTTGAGTCAAAACTTTAAAATAAATTCAAAAGTTCAAATGGTTGGTGTTGGTTGGTTTTTTTTAATACAAAAAATTAATCAAAACAGTTTTATTTTATAATCTTTATTAGCATACAAAAGATTCATTTTACAATTATTTCTTAAAGATAATTTCCTTTAAATGTTGTCCGCGACTACGTTTAACAAGGTCCATTCTCAAGTTCCAATTTTCAATTACGCGTGATAGTATTTCGAGTGATATTTGGCCAATGATTTGAGTAATATTGGCCTCCAATGACTCAATCGTAGCCGGCTTATCCATGTAGAATTTGGACCTTACATAGCCCCAAAGGAAAAACTCAAGAGGTGTGATGTTACATGATCTAGCCGGCCAATTCACTGTTCCAAAGCGTGAAATGATCTGTTCGCCGAATTGTTCTCGCATGGTTTTAAGGGCTGTTAGGCAAGTGGCGCCATCTTGTTGGAACCAAATTTCGTCGAGACCACGGGCCTCAATTTCAAGAATCAGATAGTCTGTTATCATGGTGCGATAACGGTCACCATTCACAATAACATTCCGGCCGGCCTCTGTTTTGAAGAAATATGGACCGAGACGGGCATTTTGTTTATTTACGAACCCATTAAGCCAAAAATGGGCTTCATCGGTGAACAATTTTTTTTTCGAATACAGTGGATCTTCTGCAAGCTCGACATGTCGCATGTAAATACCCACCACAAAAAGTTCCTCTAAATGAATCACCCCATATATCACACCTTTTAAATTAAAATAATTCGATTCAACAAAAGATTTACCTTTTTTTAAGATGTCAAAAAATAACGCAGTAATTTTTTTAATTTTATCCCACTCTTTTTTATTATGTATACTTATTGTGAGATTAATTGGTTACAGAGCCCTATTAAATAGTTTCATAAAATTCGAAACGTTAGCAAAAAAAGAATAGTTTCTTCTTCGATAAATAGATCTAAATCCCAACTAACCATCTATATTAATATTCAATATAATTGTAAGTTTCCGGCGATGAACCTTGTTGTGACAGGTGAATATAAGTTTAATAAAAGCCAACATACCGAGCCACGACGTAAAGTTCCATGTTGTGATATCTCTGTAAATCGGATTAGCTTAGTTTATTTAGTTTTGTGTAGCGCCACCTTCGGTTCGCCGTTGGGGTTCCGCACACGAAGATGGTTGTGACGAGATATCATCCACTCGGAGGCCTGTCAACCATCACACACTCGGTGAGTAAAGGCCCGGCTAATCGTGAACATTTCTCCTTAATATTTCTTCCTTTCAAAAGAATGTTTCGTTATTTATCGTCTAAGTTTCCCCCATCAAAATATAATTTTTTTTATGTACGTACTGACTTTCAGAGTAATTTGCTTTTTGAAAACGAATCTTTGATTTATTACTGCAAAAAATACTCATTTACTCGATCTGAAGCAAACGCAAATTGAAAAAAAAACATTTTTGATAAAATAATGTAACTTTTTACTTGAAACACACCCATAGGTTAGGTTAAAACGGCGGTTCGCAGGGAACCCACTTAGGTCTTTTGGTCCGTTGTGATACCGTGATGGACGGAGGTGCCTTCCCCCTCTACCATGAGAAACAGTTGGAACTTTTAATAAAAAGTGTAAGTCTTTAATGCTAACTGAGTTTAGATCAGATAAATCATTAAAATTTGGTTGCCCCAGTATAGTCGTTTTCTGGCAGTGGCAGAGACGCTACGACGCTATTGTCCAGTAGAAACACGAATGTTTGATTGCTTATTCGAGATCGTTCTATCGAACGCTGGAATATTCTAGCAATAAGCTCTGACGTCACCGTACCGTCCGGCTCGCTTAAGTAGCATATTCCAGTGGCGTATCGCAAAATTGTTGCAATAAATTTTCAAAATAGTGCACCTGTTTTATCCTTAATGTTATTATTTCTTATTATAGTCTGTATAGAAAAAAATTAATTGTAATTGGTCGATTATTATTTCTGGGTGTTTTGTTTTTTTTTTAAATCAGTATATCAGTTAAAATTTATTGCATTACTTTTAATTATTATAATTAAGATCTATGCATACCACTTTTACATCATGTTGCCCTCCAAAACGACCTCAGTTGCTTTAAAAGATGGAGGCAGAAGTGGAGAATGCCCTTAAATGATGCCAAATGTACAATCTTACATATTGGTCAAAATAACCCAAAACTGAACTACTTTTTCGGACAAACACAAATAAAACCAGTAGCTAAACAAAGAGACTTCGGAATCACTAACACTTCTGACTTAAAATGACAAAAACACATGACACAGAACTTTTTTTTTAATAATAAAATCAAGCAAATCGATAGAGAGTGAGTTACTTAGAGCGAGTATTACCTATAATGTCCAACAAGAAGAATTAGAAGAGGAAACAAATCTTCGTTATCTTATCGCCGCCGACGTTTCTCAACACTTTGAGTCTCATGAAACAAAATCTATCGCCCATTAACGTGCTATCACTTTATTCGGAAACATTTTCATCAAGATCGGATTGATCCGTCGGGTTAGATCGAGGATTACGACTATTTCAATGTTAACACATCCTAGATCGTGTACGAGATAATAATCATCCTGTTTCGTGCGACATATATAAATTGAGCCTCTAAATACTACACTGATTTTACTTTTTCTTAATAGACTATCCGATACGATGTAGCTATTAATCATTCGACATTTTAGTCGTTGTGATTTGTCGTTAGTACTGCGATTGTCACTCCTTGGGATCGTGATACGTGCACTATTTTTCTATCTAATGAAACCATAATTTTGCCTCTAGTACCTATAGCCAAACTTTTTACGTTCACCTTGTATTAAAAACCAAACTAGCCAATTATTCCGTTTGGAGACACTCACTAATGACACTTTTTTTTAGTATTTTTTTAAATTTAAATAATATTAGGCACTCGCGAGGATTTAAAATCAAGGAAATTTATGATTATTACTATTTCGTTAAATGCGATAAATATAACGTTAGAGTTAGCAATCCATCTCCGATTCATATCGCATTTTATTAGCCATCTAACTCGACAACTAATTAAGCTTCTAATGATTACCGAGAGGATTTCTAACGCCACATTCAACATGTTAATGATATGTAAATGGTAGCCTTCGGCTAATGTTGAACAAGGGTGCAATAGACCATGTGCACTGGCTGCGCTGTTAAAAATACGTTGATTATTGTTGTACGTTGTATACGTTAGGATGAAGAAAAAAAGAGTTTCATGATTCTGGAACCACCACCATAGCTTTACGGATTCAAAGCCAAAGAAAGCAGGAATTACAAACCTCACGTAAACGTCAGTTCCATAATTTAAAAAGCTGTGTTTATAACCGTTTGTAGTTCTTATAAATTTATGAACCTAAAATACTATTAGGTACAAGGATAGTTCACGAGTGGTTGCCCCTAACACAAAAGCAAACATATGACAAAAATGAAACTAGTTTATTTTTCAACATAGTCATAGTCAGACTTGGTATAACGGTGTTTCCAAACCCTTTCAAAAAAAACTTAGAACTTTGAGTCTTCATCTACCGCCGACATTACTTTGTTCTTCTTCTTAGTTCTTTAATGTAAGCAATTTGCTTGTTTTTCTTCGTATCCTCTGCCGTTCAATTGTTGTGAAAGGTTGTCGCTCCATCTCTTGCGGGGTCTTCCAACGCTTCGGCGCCCTAAGGGCGACTTGTCTCTAGTTATTTTGATCATTCTGTCGTCATTCATCCGGTCTATGTGTTCGTTCCACTCTCTCTTTCTTCCCAGTATCCATTCATTTACATTGTCTATTTTACATGTTCTTCTAATGTCCTCGCTTCTCTCCCTGTCAAAAAGTGTTTTTCCAGCGATCCTGCGCACTATTTGCATTTCGGTGGTTTCTAATTTTCTCTTTGTGTTCGATGTATCTGGTCTAGTTTCCGCTGTGTATGTTAATATAGGGCGGGTGACCGCCTTGTAGATTCGGGATTTGGTCTCAATTCCGATATATTTGTTTCGGAGGATTGTATCGTTCAGGTAAGCTGAGGTTCGTGCTGTTTTTGCCGCTTGGTTTCTTACTTCCGCCTCGATGTCACCGTATCCTGATATTTCTATGCCTAGGTATTTGGATTTCATCTCCTGTTATATAATTTTATCATCCACAAACAGTTTGCATCTGATAGGTATCACTTTGTTATCATTCGCAAAGCGGATTTCACGAATATGATCTTTTAATTTCGGAAATAGATTGTAGTCGCTGGGTGCCAAATCTGGAGAATAAGGGAGTTGTTCAAAAACTTTAAATGCCGCATTGTGAATGGCAGCCATTGCAACACAACTTTTGTGAGCCGGAGCGTTGTCCTGGTGGAAGAGCACACCTCGACTCAATTTCCCTCCTTTATTTTCTCTGATCGCTTCGCGTACTTTTGGTATTAAATTCGCATAATATTTACCAGTTATGTTGCGCCCACGCGGTAAATAATCCACCAAAATAACACCTGCAAAATCCCAAAAAACTAACCATGATCTTACCAGCTGATGAGACACCACGAAATTTTTGAGGGAGAGGGAAATAGTATATATATATATATATATATATATATATATATATATATATCTTATGCACCGTTCTAGGTAGTCCCATAGGGTTTAAGTCTGGACTTACTGCTGGTCACTCTAAACTCGAATACCAACTTCATAAAGATACTTATTTGTTAGTCTAGCAAAGAACGGTCGAGCGTTATTATGCAAGAGAACAACACTTACACCAATAACAGGAACCTTCTTCTTCAAGAACCTCTCCAATGTATCAAGTGTTGGAAATTTCCTACAAAATATGATCAACTTTGTGTGATCTTTAAAACAGATGCCTTCCCATACCATAATGGAGCCAACGCCGAAATTCCTTGCTGGTTTTATAGTGCATTGTGCAAATAGCTCACCTTGGAATCTGTAAATTAGAATACGTCTGTCGGATCGAAAAAGTGTTAAAAGGACGCTAGTTTAGTGGTTTACATTCAAATAAGCATGTTCGCAAAACGAATCACACTGCGTAACCTGGTTAACAATGGTACATGAACAGGGATTCTGACTCTAAACCCGACTTTCCTTAACCTATCCAAAACATCATTAATGCTTACTCGGACACGATGAATTCTGGAGAGATTTTTTTTTGCAGGGATAGTATACCTTGGACGTCCTGGATCCTATTTTCTATTATAACCTCCAGTTTTTCTGTTCCTCCTTATTGTTTTAGATATTGGTTAATACCAATAAATTCGGCTATATACTGCTACAATCTTCCATCTTCACTTAAGATTACAATTTTGACAACAAATCACTAATTTTTATCTAAATGCACTTTCAATAATGACATTATCAACAAATATCTGCCAAAATTTAGGCTTTTTGATAAATAATGAATAAATCAGACCATGATAAATTATTATTTTGTGTTAAGAATTACTTCACAATTCACTTCACTTTTTATACTTATTTCCTAAAATGCTCATACTACTTTTTTTGCTAAATGTAATTTATTCCATATTTTAATGTTTTTATTAAAAGAAATTTTTTTTTAAAAATATCTATGTTTTTTTTATCAGTACATTGGTACGCAGAATCAAATCCGTTGCTGGCCAACATATTGCTTCACATTCGAAATGTGGTAGTAAGTAAGTACATGGGGTATTCAGGGAATTTTTAAAAAAATTTAAAACAGAAAATATAGTGTAACATTTTTTGGTGCTTTTTCGAGAAAAACGTATAAAAAAACTTCGTAAATTTTAATAATTTTATATTATTTTTCTTTTCAAATACATTTATCAACAATAGAAAATTAGTTGGATTTTGAAATTTAATGCTTTTATCTATATTTAGGTACTAAAATCAGAAAAATTTTCTGCGTATTATCGAATATTAATAGCAATCGTTTGTAAACCAGTGTCGCGGTTTCGGGGATTTAACGAGAAATCCTATTTTTTTTTCTTCTTCATTACTTGTAAATCGTGATTAATTATTAAGTTAGAAAATTGAAATATTCATCCATTTCAAAATGTCACATTTACTATTTTATTGTCGATTTCAGCACATAGCGTGACTTCAATAATTTATTTACTATTAGCATTGGCAATTGTATGCGATTAGGTAAGTAGTATGTACCTATAACATAATTATAAACCAGTACCGGCTCGTTTCGTCAGGGATTTTATCAGGGACGGACTCGAACGCTTATCCTTACATATTTTTTTAAACAATAACACAAACACTAAATTATTTATTGAATTTATTATTATGGACATTTTTTTATCTTCGTTTTTAAGATTTTATAAAAATATTTCTTTCTTTTTTGTCGCGGCATATTTTATTTTTTTTATTTTTAAACACTATATAACAATTAATGCTAGCCTAAAAGGGTCCTTTCTAATGACGGCTGTACCGATTTTGATGAAATTTTCAGCCAATCTTTGGATTAGCCCGGCGAATGATCGTGCGAAGTTTGGTAGCAACCCCGCAACGCAACACCTGGCAAATTGTTGTCCGACTGCATGACAGGCTGATACACACTGTATGCTTAAAGCTTAGTACTTATCTACTAAAGTCAATTCATCGATGTCTTTTAGTTTTTTTTACACATGACAAAACCCACACACTGTAAGTACTCTGCTTTTGCACAATACACTATCCGAGTTCCCACGGCTTAGTTATCTTTAATATTCGTTTTAATTGTCCAGCAGCTAAAGAGCTTCTGCATTAACATGGAGGTGTAGCCTGACTTCATACTTGCGAGTAAACCTCTACTCACTAAAAATCACCGTCTGGCTATTGCCTCCGGTGACACTTAGGCCTGTTGGCCCATTGTATCTTGCCTATGTGTTTTTGTATCATTGTAAAATGGAGACCCGACCCGCAGACCGCCCGGCAAGAACCGCAAAACAGCAAAACACACACTGAACCGCCGCGAGGCACTGGTCCGAAAAAGACAGGCAATTCCCGGGACCTAGAACCACGCTGCACCCAATCCAGTACCTTCGTACCTTGTACAAGTTCTGTACTGGGTGGGAACAATGTAGTCACCCAAGAACCACCCATTCCCCCCCAGCGCCCCGCAGCAGCACAGCAAGCGCTTCACCACCCCCGGATCCCCGACGCACAACCCGCAGGCCAGGCCTCCATTATACAGTCTTAGCTGATTTCTGTTCATCAGTAACAGTTCTGCCGTCCTTTTATGGCTCGGTCATTTGATGTATTATTTCCTGTGTTTGTTTCCTGATATACTTTTCCAGTAGTTTTTGTGTTTTTCCGAACCTCTTTTTGCAAGTTCGTCTACTTCCCCGCATCTCCAGGGGAGAGTAAACCTCTTGATCTCTTCTTTAACTGCCGGTATTCGAAGGTCTTGATGAAGATCTGATTTCCACACGTACCGCGGAGCATTTAATAAGTTACGTAGTACTTTATTCTGGAAGCTCTGCCTCATTTAAATTTTTTTTCTTGATATGCACCTCTGCAACATGTCCTTTTAGGACATTTAGAATTTTGTGGCTGATTTGTAAGCCTAATTATTTGACATTTTAGGTTTTTTTTTTACTGAAAATAGTCGCAAAAAGGGTAGACCTATCGTGTGGGCCACGGGCGGTCCGCAATACGACTATTAGAAGGGGGAGGGATTATAGAAAGGAGATGATTGTGGACCCGCATTTTGAAAAGTTGCAGGTCATAGTTCATAGGATGATTAATTTTCAAATATATCATACAATTTCAATAATAAAATACAAACAATTTAACTTAATGAGTAGAATAAGCCTGTCCTGTTTTAAATGTAGAAAACGCAGCTACAAAACGTCTGTCTTTACGTAAGAATTGCTTTCATTGTAATTTTTGATCAAAGAATATATGAACGAATAAATTACTCACCTATTATTTATTGTAATACGTGCATGATAATCACGAAAAATTAAGATATAACAGCACATTTTTATATTTTTTACATAAAATTTTTTATTTTTGTAAATTTACTGTCTAATATTTTCCTCGTTGCATTAGTTTTATTTAGCAGTGGGGACAACTAAAATTTTGACGATTTAATTTTGTTGAGATGGAAATTTGAGTATCTGACAGATTTTTAAAAATTTTCTGCACATTATATAAAGAATAAAGAAAATCCTGGCGCTAATTGTAAATAGGATCATTTAATTTTAATGTTAAAAAATAGTACAAAAGCAATCAAGGTTTATTAAAAGTGATTAGATTTTTTGGGCTCCATAATAAACTGACTGGATAAAACATTTATTTCTTCACTGAAATACTCACATGCGCAGTGTCTAGGGATATTTTTACGGCATGGACACATATTGTAATATGTGGTATAGATGCACAACGTAAATTGGACTTGTTAAGTAAATAAAATATAGAAACATTTTTTCTTTGCTGAACAAACGTATCTATAATTTAATAAAAAATGTACGAAAAATTTAACAAAAATTCAAATGCGATTCATTAGTGTGTATGGTCTGCTCTCGGCATCGTCTGTGCATGCTCATAATTAAGTGATCGATGTCTTGTTGAGGTAGCTCATTCCAAGCGTGTCGAATGCTAAGAAAAAGGTCTCTTGGCCTTTCCATATAAAGAACTCCTATTTAAAGCACACTTGCTCAATAGGATTAATGTCATCGATATTGTTGCCTTCACGTGAGTGTAATCAAATATGAAACAACAGCTGATGCCAGTATCTTTGCTTTGCTAATGCCCAGCGCTTTTCTGCAAGAGGCTCAAGTTTCTGAAAGGGGCCTTCTTAAAGCCCTCTGCTGTCAAGAACTTAGCTACCAGGAAATTGATAAACTTTCTACGAAGTCTCGGAATCTCGGCGTCAAATAGGTTAAGGTTTATGCACAAAAGGTCTGATAGGTCAAGGTGCTTGAGAGAGTGTATAGCCAATACGACCCAATTTAGAGTCTACAATCTACCCCACGATAACAGTTGAAGCCTCAAATAGCGCCGGTACGAAGGTTATTTTAATGCAATCGACGAGGAACACTATAAGCCGAAACACTTTGTACTTGCTGAAGCATGGTGCTGGAGGGCAGGCATGGGCTATCAGGATTTCTCAAATTTTCCGGGACTTAGTACCTAGAAATCGTTTTGCTTTTGCTGTAGCATAAAGTTTAACAGATCTTATTGTAAAAGCACTTTCATGCAAATAAAATTTGCTTCTTTCTAAAACTTTTCTTATCATAAAATTATTAAATATTTAAAAGAATTTTAAGGCAAGCAATAAACTTGCAACAAAGTGGAATTTGACTCAAAAACGTAGTCCATGAGGGGCATCTAGAGGGGTTCTAATATGAGCTGGACCATTGTGTCTTTTCACCACATCTTCCTTTTCTTGATAACGCGGATAAAGTCGTGGAATCAAGCTTTGAGTAATACCATTTTCATGGCAACCTGATTTTGCCTCACCACGCCGCCATTTAAAAAGCTCACTGCCCTAGTAATTTTTTGTTTGGTCAAATTTCTTCGTTGTTTTGTTGCACTTTACTGAATTGAACATATTTAAAAGGTTTTCATTAGGAAGAAGAAACTCCACTCCATGTGTTGGTTAACTGTGAATTGCTCAAGGGAATCCGCAAGGACATTCTCGGGCTAGACATAGGCAATAACATCGATATCAAGAAGGTGGGACCAGGTAGGCTGATTCGCTTTGCGCATGAGGTTGGTGTCCTGAACCCATCCCCTCCAACATGAATTTTCCTTTCGTAGGGCCCGGGCACAATGGCTATAAATCGTTTTCATTGCAGAAAAATAAAAAAATATATACGTGTAAAGTACTGGAATTTTCATAAACGTAGCGACCCGTGAATACATTTAAAAAACCGAGATATCCTTAGACATCGGGTTTATGTGTATTTTTTTGACGTTTACAATATCCTCCAGTAGAATGATTAATTGATATCAATGGCGAAAGGGCAATCCTTACCGTGCACACGGCAGTGCGATTTTCGGGTAGCTAGAGTGATGTTTATCTGCGACTGATAACCTTCCTATAATTACACTTGTATCATGATAAAGTCGTGTGCATGGCAGCTGCACGTCCTCACGGTCCAAGATTGATCTAAATAGGGTAAAGTCGTGCACGAATCTCTTCTGACCATTATCGACCTTGACAATTGAATGTAAGAATACTAAGTGCGGTTCCCATGAGTACGATTTCCACGTTGACACTCTTGCGTTTTTTTCTCTCGTTGCAGACGTCGCCGTTCAATGGCGCTACCATTAAACTTTTTTCGTTCACCAACAATCAGATTTGTGTAAAAAGTTTCCTGACAGTACCTCAACAATATAAACTCGAATCGGTCGATTTAAATTCAAGGCCAAAACATCTATATGAATTCGTCCATGAAACGGCATTAGGAAATTATTTTTCGACTTGAGAAAAATGTCGAAGTGTCGTAAGGAAGTTTTCATAGGCTCCCTGTAGGTTAATATAATTCACCTGCCCGGTGCAGACATAACCGTAGTGCGTGCTGTACTGTGTCCGTTGGCACAATAAAATTTTATGTGGTACAATAAGAATCTGCACCGGTTCTATAGAAAGCTTATTAATGCGCTTACAGATCAAAGTGAGAATTCAGAAGATGCCTCGACCATCGACTATTTTACTTTAATACAGCAAAAGAAATATTTCCGTATTAGAAAGCCTATATGGGTATTGAAAAGGCTCCCGCGCATCGTGTCGTCTCTCGCAACTGCTGCTTTTTATAGATTCTAACTAGACTAAAATAAATCATTTATACTTACACTAAGAATAAATGCATTCTAAACAGCAGATAAAAAAAGATGTTAACGTTTTGTCGCAGATGTATTTACGGTGTAAATTATCTATTTATTGAAGAAGGAAGTTCACTCCTTTCTATTTACCATTGATAATGTTGTCATCGTTTAATGACGGGTTTTATAATTATTTACCAGAATATTTTACTCCCTTGTAAAAGCTCCAGGAGCAGCAGAAACAATTACTAGAAAGGATTTAAAAAAATCAAATAAAAGTTAAGCAGAATGTAACATAGAGCAAAACGATAAAAAATGTATTAAACAACTGTGAAAAATAATATATAAGGACACAAAAATATATCAAGACAAAGATGAACTGGACACTTATAAAAAAATAACATTTAGCGGACATACCGCCCAATTGGAGGTGCAATAAAGACCTTAAAATTCATTTGCGAAGCAGACACACTCGCATTTATCGATCGAGTCCTGTCTGCTGGTTTATGATAGGGATAAGTAATCCTTCGGTCGGTAGTCCTGTAAAAAGATATCGCATGCAGCCTTTGTAACGTGCCGACCGAGCCGGAAATAATGGAAAACCCTACGCAGGTAAGATAGTTGCAGACCTGTTCTGCTAAATCTGATTACATGGTTGGACTGGATACATAGTAGGAATGAAACCTAGAGAAATAACCAAAAAAGCATAACAATCTAAACACAAAAAAGTTTTACTTAATACATAAAGAGAATAAAACTTAAAGAAATAAGTGAGGTACATAAAAATCGTAAAAGTTGAATTGCACAAATAATCGGAAGAATACCTGAAGAAATAACAAAAACTCATAAAAATCCAAAGAGATGTTTGGACTGGACAAGAATTTAAAGGAATTCCAAGAAAAAATGATGATTAAAAGAAAATGTTTGTAAATTTACAGTTTAATTAGTTCAACGTTGTTTTCATAAACGCTGGTGTCTCTAAAAGAAAATTATAGACGTTGATAAATAATATGTGCTTATTAATAATATTCCTTCCCTCAGAATGTTGGGCAGGTTCCGTCCTGTCGTTTTCTGGCCAGTATACCCAACATCACAAGGAGCTGTATTTATATTTTACAAGAGGTGTACTTCAAGATGAAGAGAAGATCAGAAGAGGACGTTCGCGTATTTTTTTTTTTTGCGTCAATTTACAGCTTTCGTTCAGTGACTGGGAAAATATGGCGACGTTACATCTCCGTCGAAACAGACTCATATGAATGACCAACACAGATCGACCATATAAGGAAATTTGTTACTTCTATCAAATCCACTGCGTTGTTAAATGCTACTCCCCGTCGCGAAATCATTGCGTCGGTTACGTGGTTTTTAATAATTTAAAACGATAAGGATTTTCTAAATTGTCTCTTTTCGGGGGCATTTAAATTTAACACAAAATAAATATATAATTACGTGAAGGTAACCGATGCCCCGGTATAAATGTGAACGTAAAAAATTATTTTAAAGGTCGACCTTCTTCATAGTAATTGTGAGCCGGTGCATCGTATTACAATTATTGAAATTAACTATATATTCTTGCGATGTTCCGGTTTTCAACAGCACAATGATAAATCACCTTGAAGATTCAATAAGTTCAGATAAAAAATCCTACCTACGAATTATCATTAGGCTCGACCTTCACTAGCGGTATGTAGTCGCGCATAATCCCTATTTTTGCTGCGTCGCGACTGTAGCCTTATCAAATGAATCGCACGAACAGATATGAACGTGTACCCGCTTGTTTAGTCGCAGTTCTAAAGTCGTCTTGTTCCAATCTTGTTTAAAATGTCTGATAGCGATTTCGTCAAAAGTACTTTTTGTAGTACCGAAATACCTTTTCAAGGTACTAACTGTTTGCACTGCACTGCACTGTTGGTGCACCTCATTCGGCAATTATACTCTTCCGGCACAGCGAATTAAGAGTCAATGATAACCTCTCAGGCGAGTTTTCAACAGCTTCTGGAATGAGACAGGGATGAATTCTGTTTCCTCTCCTCTTCTAACATTTACAGCGAGTATGTAACGAGACTAACACTAACATCAGCAACAGCTAAGAAACTTAGAGTTACACAGAGGAAGATGGAGAGATCCATGCTTGGCCTGTGACCTTGAAGGACCACATAAGAAACGAGGATTTGCGCGAAAGAACCGGTGTCAGCGATGTCGTTGGAGCTATTGCGTAGCTTAAGTGAAACTGGGCTGGCTACGTTGTACGGATGCGGGACGATCGATGGGAAAAGAGACTTCTTGAGTGAAGACCTAGAACGGACAAGCGAAGTAGAGGAAGACCGCCTACGCGTTGGTCGAACGATATTAAAAGGACCCACAGCAACTGGATACAAACAGCACAAAATCGATTGGAATGGAAAATGATTAGGGAGGCCTATGTTCAACAGTGGACACAAAGGGCTGAATCATGATGAATTATGTAACGAAAAAGATCCTCGAGAACTGAAATGGAGGATTAGTAATTTGCGATACGCTGACGATACCTTGATAACAGCTAAAGACGAGGTTGAACTGCGAACTTTAATGCAAAGATTAGAAAACCAAAGCGCAGTATATTACTTACTTACTCCGTAGCGCTACAGCCCCTGATGGGCTTTGGCTGACGCGACGACTTGCCTCCATTTAACTCGATCGGTCATAAGCTCCGTGCCATTTTCGACGCCATTCGTATTAGTCTATCTTCGGGTTGCCTACGTACGTGTCCTGTCCATTAAAGCCGTCGAACCTTTATTAAGTTACACAGATCTGGTTCGTCGTATGGCTCTCTCAGTTCTGCATTTGTTTTACTTCTATGCTGTTGCGTCTGTGGATCCTTTGTCGTGCCGTATATTTTCCTCAGTATTCGTCTTTCGAATTTTCGGATAACCTCCTCATTTCGTAACGATAGCGTCCACGATTCGCAGCCGTACATGATGACAGGTCTGATGACAGTGTTGTATATTTTGATTTTGGATCTTCTAGTAACTTCTTTGGATCCAAATACTTTCTTAAGGGCATAAAAGCAGTTGTTTGCGGTTTTTAGTCAGTACTTTATTTCCTCGCTGATGTCATTGTCGGCTGTAATGATCGAACCCAGGTACTTGAACTGCATGAAATTTGTACTCATTCATTGTTACATTTTGTCCCAATCTCCCTCTGGCTGTCCTAGAGATGTTTAATTTTTTCTTCCGTATATGGTCTCGAAATAAACAAGTATAAGACCAAAGTGATAGTTCAGACATCACAAGGATTGCTGACTTGGAAGTTGTCAACCGCTTCGAGTATCTAGGATCTATTGTGACGAACACCGGCGAATGTGAGCACGAAATCCGAAGGCGCATAGCGATGGCGAGAAACTCTACAGCGAAAATGACCCGAGTCTGGAGGGATAATAACAGCAAGAACCAAGGTTAGGCTGGTCCAATCACTCATTTTCCTATAGCGACATATGCAGCAGAGACTTGGACAATAAAAATAGCAGATCGACGAAGAATTAATTCATTGGAAATATGGTGCTAAAGACGGCTTCTTCCAATACCATGGACTGTTCACCGCACCAATGAATCGATTCTAAGACAACTAAGATAACACACAAACAAGATTGTCGACCATTGTCAGTCAACAGTACCTCAAATATTTTGGTCAAATTGCCAGGAGAGCAGAGGGAATGGAAAAATTAATCACCGAAGGAAAAATCGAGGGACGAAGACCTGGAGAACACGCTCAACATCACAATAGATAGATAGACCAACTTAAAATTGTAACTGCTCAAGGTAGTAAGTCCTGGAAGCAGCTCGTTCAAAGAGTCGGGACATGATGTCACTACACCCTTAGGAGGATTAGATCAGGGGAGAGAACTGTTTGCAAACATGTAGTACCTACGCTGTTCCCATACATTTTGCTGGTGGTTTGAAAACTATCTAAAGGACAGGCGCAAATTTCAAAACCCTCTGTTTTCTGTGATGGTGACGTGATAAAAGTAAACAATTAGTTTGTCTATTTAAATGTTTGTATTCTGCTTATTTTATTTAGTAATAATTATTGTGGATTATTGAGTGTTGGTTTCTCATTTAGAATACAATAAATTTAAAAATAAATGAGATAATTATCCAGTTTTAACAAAAAATTAAATTCAAACCAAAATAAGTTTAATTTTCGCGTTAAGTTTGATTTGATATTCTCCTTTGGGTATGAATGACATTTAAGGTTCAAGTATAGAATAAATGGGTAATTTGTCCCTACAAACACGTGTAGAAAAATAACAATTGGCAGAAGTGAGCCACTGCAAGCCGTTTGCTGTTTTTACATTTGGTTCGAAATCGATCACGTTATAGATTTACTGCGGCAGCGATTTTATTGTCGCAGCGAACAGAAATCGCTAGTGGAGACCGTGCCTTAGGCTTGTAGATTTTATTGGTACCAGCAAAGGTAGATTAGTTTATTCGACGTAAATAATGATAATTTCTACGCAGTTTTGTTAGTTAAACATTCACCTATGTATCATTGTAGTGGCTTTCGTACGGTGCAGGTCTGGTCCAGAGAAATATTTATAATTTTTCTTTAAATGTTCCTTTGTGTTCTTAAAAGGTTTTATTAGTAATTCGGGCGTTTTGAAGAGGTTGCTTGTTTCTTCAGTCTTTTGAATGTTCTACAAAAATCTAGGGGAGTTTATGTTACTTTCTTTTATCTAAACGTAATATTTTTTAAAATATTGCTATATATTTAAAAAATTTAATTATTTTTGCTCGTTCATTCTATTATTATATATCGCTTTAATTTCACAATCAGTCAGTCCAAACAGCTTTTGATTTTGCGTAAATGTAAGAAGAACCAAAAAAACGTCGAATTTTAAATCGAGGAAGAGGTTTAAAAATGTTATTCTGCTTCAACTGTCAAACTGACACTCCTTGAAATTATGCAAAAAGTTGTCGATGTAAAACCCGAATATTTTGAAGCACTTACGGTATTACTACTGAATATCTTGTGAGTAGTTTCCAATATACAGTTAGTTTAAGTTCGTCGTGACACACACTGTATATACATGAGAATTAGAAGAATGTATTACAATTTAACATTTAATCCAAATGTTGATCGAGACGGCGGCTCTTCTGAAAACTTACCGCTTCTTTTATTTATCGCGATACACAGATGTACACTATTGAACTCAGTATGTCGTCGAGAATCCCAGATAAATTATACGGAACGTTCCAAATAATTTATGGATGGATTGTTGGACTTCCTAAAATTTCAGAAAGACGTTCCCCGCTGAAATATTTCTTTTGTAATTTACGCTCACGATTTTTTTGTTTTTACTTACGTACACTCGGACGAAAAATGACTTTAAAGTCCGCATTATATTTATGCTATTTTCTAAAAAAAAATTAATTCCAAGTGAGTTGTTTAGAATACCAAAAATACCCTGGCAAATGATTTATTTTCGTTGTCTTATATTAAAAGCGTAATTAGCATAACAAAATACGCTAACGGTAGAATATCCAACGAAACGTGCTTATAAATTATTTGGAGGTCTATAATATCCCAATCAGAATATCATGGACATAAATAAAAAGCGTAGAATCATTCGGTTCATTTTGCAATTATGTAAATAAGCGGAATCTAACGTTAATAATGTTCTTCTCTTTCTTTGCGTCTATGGACGGCGTTTTTGTACTCCGGTAGCAAATTAGAAGATATTCAATCGAAATTTCTTTCTGGTCTGTTATTAAATTCGTGCCGCTCGTATTCGGAGCAAAGTCGGTAGCTAAACGCAATTTGGCGACTTAATAGAATCGCGAGCTTACCGAATTGTAATCAGAAATACTAGTTAACGTTATTTCTTTTTTTTATAATAAATTTAATAAAAAAATAGGACAAATTGTTATTGGACTGCTCCGCGTGTGCCTAGGACCCTCGTTGATCAACTGCTATCATCAATTATCAAAAAACTTAAACACTTTTATAGTATATTGTGCAACTAATGCGATAAGTTGGCGATTGCTCACGAGAGTGAAGTTAAACGCTCTCGCTTCGCTCGTGCGTTCAACTTCACTCTCGCGAGCAATCGACAACATCGCACGGGTTGCACATACTATTTTTTATTGCGAATGCGGAATAAACGCGAGCATAAAACAGGGGTCCAGACCAAAAATATTAACTGAAATAAAAATATAAACTTTGTGATGTCAACTTGACAGTTGCGCGTTCGGCTGTTAATTTCCGTGCGACAAGGAAAGTTTGCGTGTGCTAAGTATAATTTGAAAATAATAATGGAGGGCAAAATAAAAGGCAGACGAGGTATAGAAAGACGCCAACATTCATGGTTAAAAAACATAAGAGATTGGGCCGGACTAGACTCACATTCCTTATTCCGAGCTGCTCAAGACCGGACCCATTTCACCGGGATTGTTGCCAACCCTTCAATAAGTGAAGACGGAACCGAAAGAAGAAGAAGAATAGTTTGCGTGCGCCAAGTAACACTCCCTACACTTCTCTACAAATTAATATATAACATAAAAATTTATTTGTCAGTTACACTACTTTAGGCTAAATTAACAGTGCCTCAAGTTAAGTGCTTCAAATTTTATGGATAGCCTTTAATAAACTTTAAAATTATTCCTTAACAAGATTTTTAAGAGCAACGGTGGTTATGGATAAATATTATTGAAGGTGGTGTTTAGCAAGATGATGCTGCACGTCAATGGACCATTATGGCATATGTAGTAGAATTAGCTCGCCGAAATGTGCATGCAACTGCCCGCGAAGCCCGTGAGGGCTTAGTGTTTGAGGGTTCCCATGTTACGTAATAAGGATGATTAGAGCATATGTCTTTCCAGTTCTATTGTATGGAGTCGAGAAGCTGGACACTAACAGAAGTCACGCTCAAACGTCCACAATCTTTCGAGATGTGGTTGTACGGGAGAATGCTAAGAGTAAGTTGGGTGGAAAAGATTACAAACGAGGAGGTGCTTAGAAGAATGCATAAAGATACAGAAGTGGTCAATATTGTAAAATATGACATTCTACATCTTATAATACAGGGTAAGATTAATAGTAAGAGACGAAGAACTTCCTGGCTCAAAAATCTCAGACAGTGGTGGTCTCACCACTATACCACTTTTCTGAGCGGCTACCAACAAAATAATGATTGCAAACTTGATAGCCAGAACGATCGTTAAACGGTCATGGCACCTAGAAAAAGAAGATGTTACGACGGGAAAATCGTGGACCAAGATTAGAGGGGTACAACATGTGCTTGAGAATTGAGTACTTTGTTATTCGCAGATGAAGCTAGGTTTTATCTTTAACTTGATTTAAGAAAAGTGAGAGTCTGGAGAGGACCTGGTCGACAAGAGAGACTCAGACATGTACAGGGTGTTGGTGTGTTCGTGTATTCGTTAATATGGTAGGTAGTCTACAAAATATTAAGGTGGGCACTACAACATGTGCATTGAGACCCATAAGAATGGAGTAACAGTGTTATTTACAGATGAAGCTAGGTTTTGTCTTTACCCTGATTTAAAAGTAGTGAGAGCTTGGAGAGGACCTGGTCGACTTGATGTACAAGAAGTTTGTCCACATAGTATTCTACAAGATATATGTGTGCTGAAATAATTTTTCACCATCGAAGGCATAAAGGGCACCTCGCGTCAGTACATGAAACAAAATTGGCGGGTAAAGAAATCAAGTCAGCGGGAAAATTTTTACAGCAAATGTTTTTTATTACTTTCGAATAAGATTCTTTATTAATAATAACTCGTTGGCACTAGTAGTTCTACCGCCACAGCTCAAAGTTCTTGGGAAAGAAACGTATATATATATATATATATATATATACTGGATACTAGATGTTCAATAAGATTGACATGTGTGTTCGTGGAAGGTCAATTACCCTTTTTTATTATTTTGCCACCTTTTGAACTTTTTTTTATTTGGATGTGCTGGTCCTTCTCTCATCATCTATGGGTGTTTGTATATATTTCAGTTGGAGGTTGTTTTTTATCGGTTGGACGTTCTTAGGTGTACAGCCTAAATTGCCTGTGTTCTGCGACACAATATTTAGCAAGACTGTTGCTGTCCATTTAGTTCTTCATTAAACTGCCCTATTTTGTATAGATGTCCTCTTACTGTACCGTGATCAGTTAGGAGTGCTGTAATTATTGTTCACGTCTGGTTTTTAATCATGTTTAAGCAGTTCTTTGGTTTTAGTTCTTTAATGAGATTTTTTCCTAGTGCATCTGAGGAACTTAAATCAAGTACCTTCTAAACCTTCGGATGATGGATTTTATCACTCCTAGTGCAGGTTCTAAATCATTGAATGGAGCTGATGAGCTTTTTCTGGGAAGTTTTTTTATATCAATCACTTTGATTTTGGATTTATTAATTTAAATTGGAGTTAATCAAAAAAAAGCTGTGATCAATTATGTATTATGTTATAAAAAAGTAATCGTTTGGTTATTATTTATTTATAAAAACAAATGCTAACATCAATAAAAGCTGGTTCTTCGTCATATACAATAAACGACACATCTAATTTTAATTTCGGGAATTGGATCACGACCTGACCACGGTACAGGACGTACTTTATTAGGTGTGATACCATAAATTTGAGGCATTAAATTTTATAACCTGTAGCTTACATGTGTGTGTGTGTGTTTTTTTTTTATTATTATTATTATTGTAAGAGAGCACACATCAGGTAATACCGAGGCATAAATAATTTTGAAAATATATACGGACTATAAATTTAATTGTGACGTTGTTCCTCATGCATACCATTACAGACTGTAAAAAAAATTTAAATTGGAAATTTACAATTCTCGCTGAGCCGGGGTCGTCTTGATAGTTTGAACGTTCGTTGGATTTCTGAGGTGAATAGTTATTGGACATGAGCCTTTAGCATTAAAAATGTTTATTCATGTAGAAGGAAAGTTTGCCATTGGACCTGTTTGTGAAAGTATCGGATGTTATTATTTAAACTCGGTCCATAAATGTACTTTAAACTTTGAAGTTTGATTTGGTGAAGGAAAAATGACACGATCTTTTCGGCTTCACCTTGTACAAAGCTATAAAAAAGAAATGAAACCGTGACATCTCACAATATGATTTTTTATGTGTGTTAACATGATTTTACTACTAACATTCGTGATATATGTGCCCATTGTTCTGTAGGAAAGTTTTTTCGATTCTAATTAATACAAATTGTTGCATTAAGAAATATAAAACCGCATGGTGCTACTGCCGAACACAAAATAATTTTTTATGTATATAACGCGCCTCCAACGGAGCTATATCGTTTTTACAATGTTTTAAATTCAAATTTCGACATTCATTTGGAATGTACATTATTTTATGTTGATTTTTTTTTGTGCTTTTAATTACATTTAGATGTAAGCAGACGTACGACTAATTTTTTCATCGGTTCACGCAACAGTTATTAACAATTAAATCGTTCAATTAATTGCATGAATTTGAAAGTTTACTAGTTTTGTTCCTGTCATTGTAATTGACTCCGTGGCGCAACGGTAGCGCGTCTGACTCCAGATCAGAAGGTTGCGTGTTCAAATCACGTCGGGGTCAGGATTATATTTTTGAAACATTTTTTGATACATCAAATTAAAATATTTTGGTATACTTAGTATTTTAAAACGCAATTAAATTATTTTTTCTACTCATGTATATGAAAATGATCAAATTTCAACCGGCTACCCTACATGAAAGTGATAAGTCTTTTTCTCTAGAGATGAAAATAAAACAAATAAATATTATAATGCGACCCGATGAAAATATACTAAAAACAAATTGATGGATTTTTGACACTAATGACAGTTAATCTCGCTACTTGACACTTCAATCAGCAAACGAACGTCACTTCGTTTGGCAGTTTACAACATTTTCACGATTATATTCGAACTTCTCACTATAACTACAATTAATATGGACTCTGATAGCGAAATTGGTGAATCATGTACACCACCTAATATAGTTGAAGCGGCAAACTCAGTTTCCAACAATATTTTGCCAGATAAATCCCGAAAAAGGTATGAATTTGTGTACAGAATGAACATGACTTGGAGAAATGATAACAAGATAAACTCGTTCTCGGAAAATGTTCTTATGGCTTGAGTTGGACGAATATCTGAAGATTTAAAACCATTAACAGTTTGGAGTACGTATTCTATGTTACGTAATACCATTAACATAAAACATAATGTGGATATTTTGAAATATGCCAAGCTCAAAGCATTTCTAAAGCGAAATTCGACAGGATATAGAAGCAAAAAAGCTAAAAAATTTAACGTCACAACAAATTAAAATATTTATAAACGATGTACCTGACGACAGATTGTTGTTTACAAAGGTAAATATTACGATATTTCATGTTGCTCATATAGTAGGTAATGAATTGTATTAATAATAGGTAGCACCAATTTTTGGTATCGCTGGAGCTTGTCGTTCAGTTACGAAATTTAGAAATGAATAATATTGAAGATCTGAAAAAAGCGTTACTTGTAACCATACCTAATACAAAAACTCACACGCCACGTTCTTTTACAATTACAGGCAATTACTATAACATTTCTCAAGTATATAAAAATATAAAACTTCGTCCATCAAGCGTGAATGACACAACTTCACGATTCTTCCCAAATTACCAAGGTATTTCTTAATTTGTCGGATACCCAATTGTATTCAGGCCATTCATTAAGAAGTTCTTCAACAACTATTGTCTACAGCAGCAGCAGCAACTTTTTCGGCAATCATACCTTTGACAAGTACCACAGAAGTTCAACAATTGTATTTTCAATATTTATAAATTAAATTTCATCATGAAAGACAATTTATCACTCCTCATTATATATAGTACCCGGTATATCAAGTCTGTGTTATAAATAAATAAAGTTCTAAAAATTTTAATCCAGTATTTTATAAACAACATCTTTCCTTAGAAAACATTGCATTTCCTATTTGAGATGAAACAGTATTTACATCTCTTGTAAAGTATACTATTTTTTACAAAAACGGGTACAGCGAGGCTAATAACTCACTAAAATCACGTATCTACCAAAATATGGCGTTGATAAAACGTCATATTTTGAAAATAAGGTGAACAACATAGAGAAACTAAAAATAAAGAGAGTTTTAACCCTCCAGTAAAAGTTGGCAACACGTTTCGAGAGACAACAGAGACATATCTCGCAACTGGCCGAACCAAGTTAGTACGGTTGGTAAAGCAGATTTCTCTTTAGTTACCGATTAAGATAATGCGGGTTTTTAAATATTGTTAGTTTAAGATTGACATAGTCTTTTATAATTGATCTATTTGTCATTTCTGCATTTAATATAAATGGCCAAGACCGGATACATAATGAATTCATAAAATATGGAGGAGACCTACTAACCCAAGAACTAACGAAACTATTTAATACCATTATAAAGAACGACAAAATTTCTGACGAATGAGGGAAAAGCACAACAATCTCCTTATTAAAGAAAGGATAAAGAACTGAACCTTCTAACTGTAGAGGCATCACCCTCCTAAGCTCAGCGATAAAACTATTCACCAACATTTTAGCTACCAAACCAAGTCCCCACACAACAAGGCTTTCGCAGAAATAAATAAATAGAAGCGATTTTTACCATCAGACAAATAGTAGAAAAATCTCTGCTTCGTGGACCTAACCAAGTCGTTTGATAGAGTAAAATTGGGGGATGTAATCAATACATTGAAGCACGGGAATATTAGATCATTGTCGTTGAGAATAACGTTCTGCATACAGCCGAACAGCTGCATTAGAATTAGGTACCATGAGCCTCTCCGTATGTAAATAACATGTCGTGATATTCGCGAATCTAAAACGAAGGCATTTTAGGAAAAATTACGACCGTTAAAAGAAAATAAATGTTGTGATGGTACTTTTTGTGTGAACTTTTTGTTTACTAGAGTACAATACATTTAAATCAAAATGGGACACCCTGTACACATAAATTAAGCATGACTGAATAAACAAATAATATTTGAATCCCTATTTTTTTTATTTGGAAAATGTTATTAAAACGTAATTAACCACAAAAAAACGACGTATTTATTTTACTAATGATCTCAATTCAAATATTTGATCTATATAATTTTCTGCATGCATCTACGTGGTTAAAACGCAGAGCATTCGTTCAAGCTACGTCGAAAGAACATGAATGAAGATTTAAAAATATTTTTGAGATATTTCAATATGGTTAAATGGTTCGGTATAACGCCACTCTTTCTGGAGAAAAAAACGAATTATTACTTTTGGACTAAGAGTTACGGCGTTCTACTGTTGCTAATAGCATTTGGTGTGACGATGATGCAGCTGATAAATAGAATATTACTATTTCAAATACAAGTTTACGCGATAACGGACAGCATAACGCTGATAATGAGTATCGTCGTATTACATTTATCAATGATTTGTCCCTTGATTAAGTTAAATGAATGGAAGGACTTTTTATCGATAATTAAGGACGTAGCAAAAGTTTTGCCCAGCGAACGTTCTCACAAACAATGGTCGCGGTATTTTAAATTTTACGTTACATTTTGCACCTTATGCAACGTAACCGACGTTGCTTACTTTTACGATTATTTCTTCACACGTGGCTACAAGTACAATCTCTTGTCCATCATCGTCAGATATTACGTCCTATATGGATCCTCTCTTGTCTGCGCAACTTTGTACATCTTCAGTAATAAGTACGATATTCTTAGGGAACGTTTATTAAAAGCGTGTTCGAAGAGGGGCGTCGATTTGAGTTACGACAGAGACTTCAAGATTATCAGATTGTTATTGATCAAACTCTATTCGGCCATTAAATCTTTCAATCGTTTGATGAGTTTGCCGGTCTTACCGTTTTTTATTACGGTTGCCTTGGAACTTCTTCGTTATGTCAGCCTTTTTAACGCCAAATTTTTAAACCATATAAAGAATTTCCCACCAATGGGGATACTTATATTTATCGCATTGTCAGCGACCATGGTAAAATTTTTAAATATTTAAATTATATAAAAAGTGTTATAAATATCTTGATAGAACACCTTTCTTTATTTTGGTTAAATTCAAAGGAAAATTATTGGACTTTCAAAGGGGGGAATATAAATTGTGACGCCCGAAAACCGTTTAATTTTAGAACAAATTATTCAGAAACTCCAAGATTCATTAGGTAATAAAAAAAAATTAATTTAAAATCTCTAAGACTCCATGAGTAATAAAAATATAAAAATAAATATAAATATCAGTGGTTTGGGTGCGACCCGAGAGGTCCACACGACTAACTTCCCATTGAAAAAAATGAAGAAATGCCGTATGTTTTGTTGTTATAATTATTATAAAAAACGACTTTAAATTGTTTACAACAATTGAAATTTTTTTTTTAGTTATTATGATCAATAATCATTATTAAGTAACAATATTCAATTGTTATAAACAATGCTTGATTATTAGTAACAATAATTTCTCACTGTTATAGTGTCTTCAATGCTATTCTCTCAATACTGACACAAGTTTAAAATTCTCAAATTCCTAGTTTAGTTTTCTAAAACTATCTCTTTTTATGAAATATTGTAATCATATTTTTCATACAAATATTCCTAACATGCAATTAATCATATTATTCAAAAGATCTTATAATTCTGTATTAAAAACAGTATAATTTATGAATTGCAAAATGTATTTTTTTCAGTTTTTTAATTCTCCATAAAGCTCAACCGATTTAGCTAAAAATCCAATCAGTTCTAATTTGCGTAGTTATGCGTCGAATGCAATTGGTCCCACTTCGATATCATTTTTTGTTCTTGAGATAATTGAGACGAAAAATAATTCCGAACGCACATACGTACATACAAACACAGATGTCCACTTAAAAACTATTGTATTCGACTCTGGGGACCTTAAAACGTGGAGATATGTCAAATTCTATAATAGAATTAATTCGGAGCTTTTTAAAATGAATAAGTACTAAAAAATTAATTCGGAACCTCCAGTAAATAATAAAAAATTAATTAATTTTATTAACTAAGAACTTCCCAAGAATATCTTCGACTTGCGTAATATATAAAGTCAATTTTTAGGTAAATATGGTGACATTGCTGTTGATATGTAATAAATTGGAAAAGAGCGGGGAAAATTTTATAAAATGCTGTTACGTACTTCAAGAAAAAATGCCTTCTTCGCCGATAAGAGAGGAACTAATTTTTTTAACTGAATTATCGGTGTATATGGCACCGAGGTTTTCTGCATCTGGATTCGTAAATGTGAACAAACGCCTTCTGGGACATTTGCTCTCGGGGTTCATAACATACATAGTATTGTGGGTTAATTTTTTAAAACCACACAAACCTACGGCATAAAGACATTTTCTTTATTTTTAATGTAAATGTAGATAAAATTTAAAGCATTGTAGCGACGCTTTTAGTCAAACTCTTATGGACGCGGTCTTATTTAACGGCGCAAGAAATTTTTATTGCCCTCCTAATAAAGACTATCATAGCCCGATATAATTGATTTTTATAGTCGTCGTGTTACAATCATAATGATGCAATTAGATGCGGTACCAAATTTTACTCCTCAGACGTCAATAAAACCGTTTTTTTTTTATTAAATTTTTACGTCGAACTGTCTTGCGATTTTTTTTGGTAATAAAACGACCAGAAAAGCAGCTGCA
This sequence comes from Agelastica alni, assembly GCA_950111635.1. Lineage (NCBI taxonomy): Eukaryota > Metazoa > Arthropoda > Insecta > Coleoptera > Chrysomelidae > Agelastica > Agelastica alni. The sequence continues at coordinate 3,029,230 of OX467715.1, forward strand.
GATCGCTAACTTCTAGAGGCATTTGATATTACTGACTCGCAGGTCACTCAGATTAATAATATATCAGTAACAGACCAGTTTGCAATAAAAAGAATCTCGGCGACGATACAACGCAGATTTTAGGCTTCGTGCTAGCTGATCGAGAAAAAAAAATTCGTTACAACCACAACAAAAGGTGTTCCAGTCACAGAAAAGACCGTAGAATATAGTTTTAGGTAACTGACGGCCGAAATAGTTTATTAAGTTGGTATGACTTGGCTTATAAAACACAATGTTACTGAACGTTTTTAAAACAAAATGCTAACGCATCCTGGGGTGCTGTAGAATCATCGATATCTGCATTGAATACTGTAAATCACAGCAAGAAAAAAGATCGAGGCTATTCAGTTTATGGACTGCACAAAATATTAGAACTCTAGAGGACCAAGAGAGCTTTGAGTTAGCACAACTTTTAGTACAGCAAGTTTAGTGTCTTGGGTTTTGTCTCCAAACGCTGAGGAAGTTGTCGATGAAAATAACGATTTATTTAGAAGTTCGTGTTAAATGAAAACAAAACACACTTTGTATACAACCTCCGTATCTATTGTTTACGTTTTATTTACAATTACGAAAGATGTTTTATTCAATATGTTCTATAAAGCCAGTACAATGTTTCGACATCGATAAAAATGGATCATGACATATGTTAAAATGTTAAAAACGAAATCGTGTTCCTCGCGGAATTATCGTGATGCTAGAGCTACTCTACCTACACTAAGATCAAAACGGTGCTCGATATTCTAGATTTTTTTAAGCACTTTACTGTACATACTCACAAACACAATACATAATAATTTATTCAACCATTAAATCAATAATAACAGCAGTCGTATAAGACCCGAGTCAGGTAGCTCTTTTTCGAAAAAGTTGATATCATTCAAGAATAAAAGTCGTTATGCTTAAAGAAGAACAATAGATGGAAAAAAGTTCTAATTTACTAGTTACCGAGTGTTTCAAAATAAACTAGCAACACATTTTCCGAAAAATATCTCGTGTATTTCTCCAGTTCATAAATTGTCTGTAAAATCTGTCGTGAATTTTTTTTTGATTTCGTTGGAACTAAAATTTCAGAGACACTTTCTGCTTTATCAGAAATTTCTGAAGGTGTACAAGATAATTCTTCACTACTCGACATGTTTATACTTTTACGCGTTGTGATTGAATGACGATAAAAATTAAATGTCAAACAAGTATGTGGAAACATACCACTTGATTAAAATGTGTATCTAGAACAATAAAAAGGTCCAGATAAACTGGTTGTTACAAAAGAAAGCTAGTTCCAGGACATCCAAGATACACCACCTCTGTAGATGACAATTTACGTCTGCAGGTACTGAAACAGGATATGTTAATGAAGGTTGCAATTAGATTCGGAATTCCTGTTTATGTATCATCATTAACCAGGGCAAACCATGCGGCACGTTTGAGTTTTAAAAGAAAACATGCTTATTGGAATGTGAACGACTGGGCTAATGTACTTTTAACAAATCAGTCCAGATTTGCACCTTTTAAAGGTACCCCTACACGATCAATCGGATTGTCAGTCACAGCGAAGAATGACAATCCGATTGATGGTGTAGGGTCAAGACTGATGGAATGATGATTGGACTGACGGATTTCCAAATATTTTGGAATCCGAGCTTCAATCACGGTAAGTGGAGCGGAGACTGTCAATCTGACTGATGGTCTAGGGATTCCGTCATTCTTTTCTTCAGTCTTGTTAATGCTATCATGGAGAACGAGCGCTGTGAAACCGATGCTTTCGGCGAGTTACCAACAAGTGCCGGTGATCGCGATTGCCTGCAAAGATTCATTGAAGTTTATGAATCTTTCCCGGAACAAAGCACATCCGAGTTATTCCAATACAGTACAAGAAGAATATGGCATTGGAAAAACTTCTTGTTATATTCCAAGAAATGAAGCCAAATGCCACAGTGAAGGACGTCACTAAAAAATTGAACATACTACGTTCAAATTTTAGACGTGAGCTGAAAAAAATAAAAAGCTCATCGAGAAGTGGAGCAGTAGCCGAAAATGAAAATTTTAAATCTTCGAAATTTCCTCCAGTCGCAAGAAATCTTAAGGTGACCGCTAATCTCTCACGGACTGTTATTGGATCTCTCATAACTGTATTCATCCGGGATATATGTGGTGACAACATGGAGATCAACATGTCAAAAAGATTTTCATCCATACGATAGTAGTTTTTATAATCGTCAGCACTGCTTGCTGATATCTCACGAAGCAATCTTAAATGGCTGTACTGGTTACGTTTTTTTAACCATTCCTTCATTTACACTCTCCGTTTCACAGGTTTTCTGGTGCCCAATGCAAGTATAATGGCCAAACAAGCGTTTTCTTTGAGAGACATTCCGCTCTGTTTGGTGTTTTAATGTCAACTGAACTATAATTACGTTAATCAGACTGTCAGTATGAATGATACGTGTAGGGGCTTTAAGATTGAAGCTAGGATTGACAGTTTGATTGATCAGTCAGACTGTCATTCATGATTGACCGTGTAGGGGTACCTTAAGGTGATCGATTTTCACATTGCACTACAAGACCAACTAGAAATTTGGCAGTGGCTTCATTATGGTATAGGAAGACATCTGTTTTGAAGGTACCGTTTGTTACTGTAATTGATGTGAATTTTGTTCTCGTACATGACAACGCTCGTCTGCTGTTGCTAGAATAACAACCGAGTATCTTAATAAAGTTGGTCTTTAAGTTTTAGAGTAGCCAGCAGTAAATGTAAACTTTAACCCTTTAGAGCTTGTTTGGAACTACCTAGAATGGCGCATAAAATCTTGCAATATTGCTTTAATCAACCTAAATGAGTTGGAACATGCTTAAATAGACATAATTGCTTTATGATTAGCCAGAAAGTGTCAAAAAAGGCACGACTGGCTGTGCATAGAGGAGTGTTGGTTCCCACACTTATGTATGGTAGTGAATGTTGGGTTTGGCAGAAGAAGCATGAAAATAGGATTAATGCTGTGAAGATGAGTAGTCTGAGAAGTATAGCCAGAGTGACTCGGTTTTTGGTAATAGTACATTGTGATTCGAGTAGTTAAAGTAATACATTCACGGGCGACAATGTAAATTGTTAGCCGAGGTCAAAAAGCATTGAAACGATATACAAGATTAGCGTATTTTGGGAAAAAAATAAACGTTAAATATTTTTTGCAATTTCTTTCCGAATTAATTTATTTTTAATGACCAAACCTCTCTTAAAACTTTATGAAGATTTACTAGATATCATTAAAAAAAATGTAAAGGTGAAAAAAATAATAAAATTTCAATTTTGCGATACTTTTTGTAACGAGTGTACGTATACTAGCTAGCTACCTATGCAAAAAACACGATAATTTTGTTCGTAGAACCGTAAAAAAATCACATTCCGTTCTTCGCTATTTATCCAATTTTATCTGCGTGTACACTTACACTTTACGTCAACCTTATCAAATAATCAACACTGAATTTATGCCGTTTTTGCCGTAGTCAGCAGTGTCGTTCTGACTGTCCTTTTATGTAAACTTCGATATTTTCATGTCCGATTGCAAAACCACGAACTTCAGTGAAGTGATTCGATCGATAAAGCAAAGTCGTTCCCTTCATGTTTTCTGTTTTTCATACGTTCCAGTGTCGTGGTCGGTTTATTTTATAGCCTTGTGGTCTCGGAACTCAAATTGTGGGAACTTGCTTGCCAACGAAAGTCCTAACTTTTTATTAATTATAAGTCAGTCTTTGACTTTTCAATCAATCAAGCTGCCTATCCACCCAATGGATGTTGGCGACCACATGTTAAAATTGATCCCTGTCTCTGGCTGCACTGAAAAGTTCTTCTACCGTTCCTAATCCGGTCCACTGTCTAATATTTCTTGCCCATGACATCTACTTTCTTCCGATTCCTCTTGTGCCGTCTATTTTTCCTTTCAAAATGAGTTGCAGCAACTGATATCTGCCGTGTCTTAAAATATGACCAAGGTAAGCCGTTTTTTGTCGTTTAATAGTTGTTAACAATTCTCGGTTTGTATGGACTCTTCTAAATATTTTTTCATTGGTTACCCTGTCTGTCCAAGGTACTTTTAATAGGCGTCGGTAAGTCCACTTTTCGAAAGCCTCCACTTTATTAATCATATTTGCCTTCATAGTCCACGACTCCACTTCGTACAGAAGTACCGACAAGACATAGCACTTCGCATATCGAATTCGAAGGTATATATATTTGACTTTTACTTGCTTTAAATTCGTTATTTATATCTTTCAGTATTACTATTCCATCAAATTCCTTACGACGACGTGCCTACAAATTTCCCTAAACGGGTGGTGAGATTAGAACTTACCAAAGTGTCAGACGAAGTCCAAAACCGAAAATTTCCCGTGGCGTTTACCATTCGGCTTGGTCGAAAAAATAGAGCCAAGAGTAAAAGAGGCTCCGTCGTTTATACATCTACATACAGTGAATTACGTGTTTACGGTTATTTATCTTGTCACAACCAGTATCTCACACTATAGCTGACCGATATCTCATTTATCACTGAAATCCAATCAGTCAACCATCACAGACCATCAATTCTACCATTTCTAACATTAATCATAGACGGCGGGATATCTTGTCTTAAAACTCAACTATACCGTATCACCTTTACACATAATGGGGCAGCGGAGATGATTTTTTGTTGTATTTATTTAACAAGTTAATATCTGCATCCACCAACTTTATCGTTGCTCGTTTTCTGTTAGACACTTTCGAATTGTTTCGTGCGGTATTTAACGTATTCAAAATTACTAGTAAAAAATTACAATGACCAAATGCAGAAATAGGTTAAATGGTAGGTACTATAAATTTTAGACTGAAATTCCCGTCGAAAAAAGCTTCTATGTAAAATTGTTGATCCTGTAATTTTAAAGGCAATACAGAGTGGACCAAAATTATCTAAACACATTTGAACACTTGATTAAGTAATCATTATGGTAAAAATGTTACCTTTCAATTGTTGCGTTTAAATGTAGGTGAAAATAGTTTGTATTAAAAAAATTATTGAGACAATTAGGCGTTGTCACACTACGGTTTTATTTATTTAAGACCATCTAGACTGTCATAGGTGGCAGAAGGATGGATAATCTCCGCTACGCTGAGAAAGTGAGCTTGGAGTTTGGTCTACAAGTGAACCGTCAGAAAACGAAACTTATGTTAATAGATCGTACGCACAGCATGGAAGAAATGCCTAGTATTAAAGATGTCGAGAAAGGGGAGGAAATAACTTATCTAGGTGCCCACATCAGTAGAAATAGCGGATCAAGTCAAGAAATCAGAAGAAGGATAGCTCTTGCCAAAGCGGCCTCGTTTTTCCAATTGCGCTATACGCAGCAGAATCCTGGACCTTAAAAGCCACAGACATCGCCAAGTTGGATGCGTTTGAGATGTGGGTCTGGAGAAGACTACTGAGGATTCCTTGGACAGACCGCAGAACCAACGTATCCATACTCGAAGAACATCCAAGTCAGATTGTCAACTAAAATCAAACAACTGATTCTTAAGTATTTTGGACATGTCAGCAGGAGGAAAGATGACAATCTCGAAAAACTTATGGTCCAAGGGACCAGGTGAAACAGCTTACAGGAAAATCTTTCCAAGACAGCATTAGAAGCACGTCAGATAGAGAGGAATGGAGGGAAACTGCTAATAATACAACATGAGACTAACATGGGATCACGACGCTTCAAACATAAAGCTAACGACTAGAGAAAGAGACTACATAGAATCATAAGTGTTACATATGGCTTAACTCGTATTAAAGAGGAGATTTCAATAGTAACTAATAATAACTAAATATAATAATAATAATAATAATAATGATATAATAATATCAGAGAAGCACCAAATCTGACATTACAAATGTCAAATCTGGAATCTCCGTATCTCAAAATAGGCTTATCCCAAATTTTGTACAATTCGGATTCACGAGATAATTATCCGTTTCCAGACTTTTGGTCCACTCTCTATATAAAATGCATGTACGTCCTACAAAAACTCCCAAACGGCTGGACCGATTGGGATGAAATTTTCATAAGTTGTTTTATACATACCAGGGGTGGTTTAGTAAAAAAAGGGGTGGAAAAGGGGATGAAATCTTTAGATTAACCTGGTGGGTGTTCCTGTTAGTTTGGTAGTGATCGCATTTACAAAAAGGGGGGGAAGAGGATAAAATATAAAAGCTATAATATACGCCGATCTTAGTGTCGAATTTATAATTTTTTGGGTCACTAAGTTTGATAGTGACTCTTCAATTATGTAGGCACCACTACAAATGGGGAGGAAAGGGGATAGAACATAAAGATTTACACTACAAGGACCAATCTTCATCAAGAATCCTTCTTTTACAGGGCTGCTACGGAATGGAATAAGCTTCCAAAGCTTCCACCTGCAACTTTTTAAAAAGCGTGTCCACAATCATCTCCTTTCTATAATCCCTTCCCCTTCTAATAGTCGCAGTGCGGGCCGTCTGCGGCCCACACGATAGGTCTACTCTTTTTGCGACTATTTTCATAAAAAAAAAAACATAAAAGCTATTAAAAATGCCGAAAGTCGAATTCATAGTTTTTGGAGTCCGATATTAGTGTCGAATTTATAGTTTTTGTTGTCGCTGAGCTTGATAGTGACATTTCATTTTTGTAAGCACCCCTACAAAAGGGGGGAAAAGGGGATAGAATATAAAAATTATTAAAAAAGCCGATATAAGTGTCGAATTCATAGTTTTCGAGGTGGCTGAGTTTGATAGTGATATTCCCAAAGCAGGCAAGCCAACGTTCAGGCAGGACAACGTCTGCCGGGTCCGGTATAATATATTAGATTATACAAATTGCTATAATGCATTAATTTTAATAATTTTTTATGGACACTGGTTACATTAAAAGTTATTTTCTTAAGATTTCATAACATAAAGTAATGTTAAAAAAAATAAATTATGGTGTAAATAGGACACTAGTAACAAAATTAATGGTGTAAGTGCGACACTAGTAGCGTGTGTTGCCTCCTCTACTTCGGATTACAGCATAACAGAGCCACCGGCCGAATGGAATCCTTGCAAGGAGCAAACCTCCCTCCTAGTCTTCGCCAGAGTCGTTTACGACCATCCGGATGTTTTAGGCTAACCCTAGAATCATCTGTGAATAATTTTTTTTCCATTTATCCACAGACTAATTTTGATGATTTCGAAACGTAGACTGGCCTCCTACTATTTAATCCAGCTTCATTTAACCATCTTTCAACTGTTTTACAAGAAATTGTGATATTGAAGACAGCTTCGAGTTCGTTTTTATTCGCAGAACTAGAACAGTTCTGTTTCTTAAAGGGTATCGTTTAATGAAACGTTCATCTTGGTCGTTGGTGCATCGTTTTCGCCCCTGTCCTGGATTTCTAGAATAATTTCCTACCTCATTCAAGTGTCTTACCATCGACTTATTCTGGAACGATTTTTGTCTAACAAATTGGCAACATAACTTTGACAATATCCCTCATCCAATAAAACTGAGGCCCGCATTACTTTTTGTTCAGTTAAATTCATTACTCGATTCATTTTTCTAATTTTTCGGGATTAAAAATTAAACAGTCTACCACAAAAAATGTATTCCTTCTAAAAATGGAAAAATCTTTAGGGTTTACTTTTAATGAAAATCTATCGCGAGTACTAGCATTGACAACGAGACAAAAACTGTAAAGCCTACTATTCAAATACCCGAAAAACTTCAAAAGCAGACAAAAGAAAAACATAAATTAGGTTTTTTGGTAGTTTTTAAGTAGTTATTTGAGCCTGATCGAAGCAATGCTGTCGTTTATAGTGAGTGCTGTTATTAAATAAAATAATGAAATAAAAATTAAATTCGAGTTTTTCCATCTCGGACCGAATTTATTACATCAGCTGCAAAAACGCACGTGATATCAAATGACTAATTCAGAGTGCCATGTCGGACAATATGATAGATTGACGAAATTAATCTGATAAGATTGGTAAAAAATATTCAGCTATCAATGTCGGACACGTAATTTGTTAGCACCGAACAAGAGAACAGTCCATATGGACGAAATGTAGTTTTATTTTGAACACTAGCACGGTTGTCACCTGTTTCTTTGACTGAAATAATAATTGATGTTGTGTGCTTCAACAATAAGTATAAACAATGACTTTATTAAAGAGTTTCTTTTAACGCGGGAAAGGAACAGTAAAAGTATGTATACCTGTGATTTTTTTTGTTCATTAATTAAAAAAAATTACTAAATTATGTAATTTAATTTTATTTTAATTAACACAACTGTATCTATTAAAGAATTGTGTCAAATACTTTTTTTTTAATAGTATGTTAGCACCGCGGCAGTGGATAATTTTAAATTTGCAGCAATTTTGCTTGTGAGCATTTTTAATTGGTTAATAATCTGAAATGAGGGGGAGGGTGGTGCAGCGAATGTAAACAAACGTGCATGATTAAGTTTAGTTTTGTGAGAAGTTTTCTATGAAAAAACCACAAATGTAAAAAATAAACCTTCATAGTTATTTTAAAAAACTAAAAACTCGTAAATGTGACTTTTGGTGTGTGCTTTATTCGTGTTTTTATCATTGTAGCATAACAAAAAAATTGTCAAAGAGGACGAATCTCTTCTTGCATCAATTTTGACCTCTGTCTTCTTCTTCTCAAGTACCATGTCCTTTCAGAACGTTGGTGACCATCATGGCTATTCTTATCTTATCAAATGCCACTCTAAACAGCATGCTGGAACTCACGTCAAACCAGTCTCGGAGATTCTTTATCCAGGATGTCTTTCTTCTACCTGGAGCTCGTCTACCCGCTATCTTGCCTTGCGTTATGTTCTGGAGCAAACGATATTTTTTGCCTCTCATCACATGCCCAAAATATTCTAACTTTCTAACTATCTCGGAATTGCGAACTTTTTTTGTCCACGCTACTTTTAGTATTCGCCTGTAGGCCCACATCTCAAAAGCCGCAAGACGTTTCATGTCTTTTATGTTAAGTGTCAAGGCTTTTACGCCGTATAGGAGAGTAGAGAACCCATAGCATCTCAGAAGACGGATGTGTGCAAAAATGATACCATTCCTAAAGAATACCACAGTTTTTACAGTAGCTTAATATTTTGTTTAAAGGAAATAAATAAATTACTAGAACCAGATGATGACAAAAAAACTGATAATGAATCATCATAATAATAATATTAGGCAATAATAGTTGTAAACTTGGCTTTCAATTTTAAGAAAAACGAAAAGTATGACTGCGACATTAAGCGAAGGGTGTTGGCAAGGAAACAAATGAATGAGGTCCTGTTTAACTTTATGAGCACGACTGGCTGTGTTGGTTCCTATACTTATGTATGGTAGTGAATGTTGGGTTTGGCAGAAAAAGAATAAAAATAAGATTAATGCTGCGAAGTTGCGTGGTTTGAGAATTGTAGCCGAGGTGAGTCTGATGAATAAAGTGAAGAATAGTTAGTGTGGTGCGAAAGAAGATGTGTTGAAAAAGATAGATAAAGAAATGCTTAGATGCTTTGGACACGTAGAGAGGTTTGGATGAAGGAAGATTGACGAAAAAGATTTATTAGGCGAGTGTGAATGGGCAAGTCGGTAGAGGTTGACCTCGGCGAACAAATCTCGATCAGATCGACATTGTTTTGAAGAAAGGTCAGGTCAAGAGTACCAACAACCGACGAGCATGTATGAGTGCACTGATGAAATAGAAGAAGCGAAAGATGTTTGTTAGAACCGTTGCAAATGAAAGAAAGTGGAGTTAAAATGCATATTTATGCTTCGGAACAATCGTAGATTCAGCGTTGTCTCGTCTTCTTGTTCACAACCTTTGCATAGAGGTGTTTCACTTCGGCTTCTTGGTATAAAGAAGTTTCCGTGGCTGAACACTGCTGGAGTATCTTTACAATTCTTTGGTTAATTTGTAGCTGGTTCTTATATTCCCACCGATCGTGCTTATTAGATTAATACTTGATTGACGAATAAGTTACTGCAAACCGTTTTTGGTTGGTAGTGATTGAATATCTCTGTACGTAAAATTAATATACAAGTTGTGTTGGTGAAGACGAATGAGTTGATGAATGGCCGACTATAATAATGTTATGGCAGACAGTGCATTTACACACAAAATCATCTCGCGTTTGAAATTATCCCCGAAACGTTGAGTCAATGGTTGTCCATAAAGTTGCAGTTATTAAACGATTTATTATCTATAAGGTATGTCCGGGCAATAGAACGTGAGCATGTGTATGTATTTATGGATAATAAATAAGAAGACATAAAACATTGCAGATAACTATTACATTGTATTATTTTGTTACGGTAGTAAAGAGCATTAACCTAAAATAATAATGACATAAAAGTATTGATAAAAGTATTTTAATTTGAGTGTTGTTTCAACAAAAATTTACACCTGTACTTCTTTGACCAACTTGGTCGACATCGAGTTCACCCTTCGACAACTTTACTTCAATTCGTTTTAAACTAATAAAAAAATTTGATGTAAAAAAATACTTTCTGTTTGACATCGTGTAGATTTTAAGTGCCAAATACTCGTGCCTCGAGCAGAACAAAAGAAATAAAAAAAGAACCCTAATAGATGTGAGATTAAAGAAACCGCTAGAACTTCAAATGTCCATTTTCCGACCTCCGACCCGTGACAGGTTTAACATTGTAATCTGTGTGCACCTACCAACACAAATATGTATTTCTATCCATGGGCGTTCACACTGATTTCCTTACCCCCAAAACGATCATACGATCTTTTTTGTAAATTCCTTTTTTAAAAGACGTTTATTTTTAAGAGTAAGTTTTAACTGACCCACTTAATTCTGCAGTCAAATTTTGCCTCTGGTTTATTTGTATTTCTTTGCTGAACTGTTTTAAAGAACCGATTTTAATTTGGACAAATCATCGTGATCTCGTAATCGAAATGGAAAATTGTTTTGTTTATTAATAATGTTAATATTTTTCCATATAATAATAGGTTTAAAAAAAATTAGACATACTCGAAGAAATATTAGGATAACATACTTTTAGTAGTGGTTTTAACAGCCAATTAACAAGAAACTACTGAGATACCCCAGCAAAGACCCAACTGGCGATATCCAAAGAGAGTCTGCGCTCTCCAATTGGAATAGTGACAAGCGACGAAAGCAGAGGATGGTCGAATGCATAAAATGTACCTCCAGGGAAAATGCAGAAGGAACCCAATGTTTAGATTAAGGTGCTGTGGTACATTTCACCACCATCCCTTTTCGTTACAGATTCAAATTTAGACACAGCAAGTGAAACTCGCGCTTATTCAAGTGGAGACCGTGAGGTGGATGTTGTAGAACTTTCCAAAGGAATACGTCAATATAAAGTGCTAGTTACGAAATGAAATTTTCTGTTTAAAATACAGTCGCCGCATTAAATAATATCATTTACGTGTGTACGCCTATGTAATATTTTTTACAATGCGGAATGTTTGATGAGTGAGCTTTACACTTTCCAGAGCAGACTGATGAGAAGACAAAAAGCCGGTGTTCTTTATAAGCTATTAGATGACGGTGCAGTATAGTAATGAGCATAAACACAATTTAAATTACGTTCTGGCTAAAGACCCGAGGCTAGGGACCTTATGGTGATGGTGTTCGTTACTTTAACCGACATAAATGATCTGTATAGGTATAATCTGCAACTCTATCTAAATTTGGGCTTTTTCAATAATTATGAATTACATCTAGAGCTGCCAATACGTAAAGATAACGTATTTTATACCGCTGTGTCACTGAAATTATAAAAAATCAAATCTTATTTCACAAACAAACAAAAAAAAACTGTTAAGAAATATATCATTTGTGGCGAATATATGTACAGTTAATTATTTTTAATATAAGACAATCTGCTACACAAACTAATTCATAAGATGACCATAGTACACATTTTTTGTATTCAATTATACCATCTGGCAGCCCTGATTATAACATACATTTTTTACGCTTCTATGTTAAAGAATTAAAAAAATTTGAGCTGAAACAAAAAGAATGCACTTAAAAAAGAAACTGTGGAGAAGTGTTGGACTTTTATTATTTCTCAACCTTTTTAATTTCATTAAGGATGTCACAAATCTTTTACAAAATCTTCATCAAGCAATAGTAGAGCTTTTTATTTTTTTTTTCTTCAGATGGTCCATGTGCTCGCTAACAAGAAAATTTCTTGGATAATATGGTCGTTTATTTTCGGCGACGTCAGATTAGTGGTTTCCTCCTTTAAATCTGTACCATCTTTATAATTATTTTCATTTGAGACACCGCATGATAAACTTATTCTAGTTAAAAATAACCGTGAATTAATCCTATTATTTGATGAATGAACCAACCTCTGTTGTTGTGACTTACGGCGTAGGCGAACGAAATACGGCAGCCATAAATTTTTATTTCTCTTTAAAGAAAATAATAACAAACAAAATCCGTTAATTACACTCCAATTATATTTACTTGATGCACTATTAATATCACTGTCGTCACACAATGGCTGTCCCACGCTTTTGTTACTTTGTCGAATATATATATCACGTCCTATTCAATTTGCAATGTATAGTATAATGAACAGCGCCCTCTAGGCAATCCCATCGTGACTCACACTTGTAGGTGATACAGTTGTTAAGGAGGTGTGAGAATTTCTCGACGAGGCTCGTTTAAAAATTGATTTCAAAATGTTATCAAGCTCAAGGTGATTTATTGGAATACTTTATGATTTATAGGGTCAGCAACAAACCAGGATTCATACTGTATATGATTGAACTTTATTCGTATTAAGATTAAATATGATACTTTGAAAGTTTTTACGAATACTTTCGTGGGCTGTGATTTAATGGGAGTCTTTTTTAATTTTCTTCATTTGGAGGAAGCAGATTGGTCCTAATCATTTGCTAAACGAAAAATATATGTCAGACTTCGGTCATTGATTAGGCGAAGAGCTTTCTTCTGTCGAGCAACAATAATAAGTTTGGTTTTATTTGAGCTGTGTTTGGTGGTTTGGTAGGAGAAAAATACTTCGAGGTTTTAAACGAGGAAGAAATGTTAACAATATAAATATGGACTTAGCAACAATTCTCGAATGGGGATCCAATAACTTGGTAGAATTCAATGCAAACAAAACACAAGCATGTCTTTTCTCTAGAAATGCCGATCTCACTGTGCCTAACATAACTTTGTCAGGAGTAACCATACCACTGAAGTCATCCATATCGATGCTTGGTATTACTATCAGCAATAACCTTTCCTGAGAAAATCACGTGAGGTCCATTGCCAAAAGTGCATCCCAAAAACTTGGTTTTTTGTTTCGTGCCAAGAGCTATTTCACCTCCAGTCAGCTGCTTATGATCTATAAGGCACAGATCCGACCTGTACTGGAGTACTGTTCCCATATTTGGAGTGCAGCACCTAAACATATCCTGAAGCTACTGGATTCTGTCCAAAAAAGGGCAATTCGTCTCGTCGGTGATGCCTCGCTTACAAACTCGCTCACTTGTCTGGAACACCGTAGAAAAGTTGGCGATTTGTCTCTATTTTATAGATATTTTCATGGGCAATGCTCTTCTGAAATATCAACAATCGTTTCTCCTTTGGCAGTCTCTTCGAGATTAACCCGTCAAGTTCAGTCTTCACACCCCTTCGTGGTCACTTTGGAGACCTGCAGAACATCACTTTCCAAAGACTCATTCATCCAACGAATTGCGAGGCTTTGGAACTCATTGCCTAGGGAGGTGTTTCCCGAGGCATACAACCTCCAGAAATTTAAGAAGAACACCAACTCCTACCTTCTTTCCCTTGGTTCCCACGATGTTCTCTGAACATTACAGGATATCCCTTTTCGTGGGAACCAGAACATAACAAAAAAAAAAAAAAAAAAAACAAGCTACAATTTTTAAAAAATCTGCTGTATCAAAATGTTTGATTCGTTAGCTAATACCTAGATCTGGTTCATCGTGATTTTATTACAGAATGGTCCTTATCATTCACTGAAAAAAAAATTCATGTCAGACCTGGGTCATCGATTAAAGTAGGTTTCTTCTGGACAAATCGAGCCATAAAAATAAGCTTGGTCCTATTTGAGCTTTGATGGTAGATTGGTAGAAGGCAATTTTGGTTTTAAAGATTGCAAAAGTTAGATCCATCTTTTCTTTATGTTAAATGATTTGTCATCATCATCATCAAACAGCCATTTGTGTCTACTGCTGAACATAGGCTTTCTCAAGACGTTTCCACTTCGTTCTTTTCTGGGCTTCTTGGATCCAATTTCCGGCAATTCTTTTGATGTCATCTGTCCAGCGGGTTGGCGGCCTACCTCTGCTCCTCCTATTTTATCTTGGCCTCCACTCTAAAACCTTTTTCGTCCATCTGCCATCGGACATACGGGCCATATGGCCAGCCCACCGCCAACTAGTAAGTATTCAGTAGCAGCTGGATTTTCTATAACATGTAGTTTGCTGATGATTGTGTTCAGTAAAATGTAGAATTAATTATAAATATTTTATAACTATGAATGAAATGGTATTAAACAAAATTGCATGGAAAAGTCTACCAAAAATTAACCACAGGACAACTGGGATTTCAAGTTCTAGTTGTTAATCGAATATAATCGAACGCACGGTTTCGAAGGCACGTCTTGGACATTAGAGATGTCAATAAAAGTTGGCCTCCGCAATTAAAAAATTAGTCGATCAGTCAAAGAAAAAGTTGTAAACTTTATGTGGTACGGTTCTGTATTTCCAAAATATTTGATGATTCTTGTGGTACCATATTGTGTGTGTGGCCCAGTTTTTACCTCTACGTCGTACCATAGTCGTCTATGCGGGGCTTTGCTGCTACAATATTGTCTCTATCGTTTTAGGGTTACGTTTAGTTTTACTAATGGAAAATAAAAAAAACAACGAGAGAAATATGATTCAACAAATCTTACAGCTGTACTTTTTGCCCAAACAGCTCTTCTAATATTCTCAAATAAGATCATGTTCTCGCGAGAGTGTCAGTGGTACGTGTAGACCATCATTTTCACAAATTACTTTAACGAAATTGTAGCGTAGCCATTGAACGTGCTGATTCATAGATTCGTATAATCATAACCTTTCGCAAAGGTAATGTCTTGTTATTACCCCCGAGAGGTGATCAGTGATCAGTGGGAGAGTGATGATGAGTGGATAAACAGCGTTTCACAAAGGTTTGATTTAAATCGGCGAAAGAACGACCAAAAATAAGATAAAAGAATGTTGCGTTTTGTTCTTACCGAATGATATTAAATGAACGTATAAGTTCATTGTCGATGCATCGGATTATTTTCTTGGCTAGTAAAACTAACTGCTAAGGCAGCCTAAATTATTCGATGCGGATATAAAGAGGTATTGACTAAAATAAACATGATTGTCATAGTCGAGTTGTTCCAGTAGCAAAGATAAATAAGATTGTGCAGCCACTCCTTTATCAGCATGGAACAAGTTACTTAAATTCGAAGTGTTTAACAATTGGCTAGCTCATAAATATTTAATTTATTCATTTGTTTAATTTTGTGTACGTCATGGCGTTCTGTGCACCATCGTGGAAGTTATTATCGCACTCGAACGTTCTCCTTCGTAATGTTTGCTTCCAAAAGATATTTCGATGTACCGGGTGTTCCTTAAGCAATTTTTTAAAATGTTTTAACTGAATATTTTATTAGGACTATTTTTTTATCGCGCTTATTATCCTTTGATGAAAAAGGAAGAAGAAAGAATTAATGTGCATAGCTAAGACGAAGACAAAAGTCTCAATGAGTTATGGTTATGATAGTAAAGTTGTTGGAACACTTGTCTGCTTTTTAAGGCTGACAGTCTATGACATTTGTATGAAGAATTCCTTAAAATTAATAGAATATGGGTACCTGTACTTAGAAATACAGGGCTGCTTCCTTACAAAAATAAGAAGAATAAATCTCCGGAACGTGACAATTTTCTGAACAGCCATCAAATATGCCCCGCCCACCAAAGGGTATACAACCTGCGATCGCGACATACAAATTTCATAGACCGTCAGCCTTAAAAAAGCAGACAATTTTAACTCCAGAAGATGCCATCCACGAGAGATGGCGAAACGTCGAGTATAAACTCAGACCGACAACTAAAATACTCGAAAAACTATTTACCAACAGCTAGAGATACTATTAACCTTTAATAACAAATTTTTTTTATTTTCAATCAACGGGTAAACCCTATTTTTACATATTCAGATAAAATACATATACAGAGTGAGTTTTAAGTATGGAACGCCTCAATTATTACGGAAACGACTCGCACGATTTTTACAAATTTTGAATCGTGTGGGTTCTGTGATATGGTCGATCCTACAGTGGTATTAACATTGTTGTCAGATCTTCCGTTTTTCGGTAAAAATATACATTTTTTTATTCTTAAAATCTTTAAAAATATTAAATATATTTTAAGTAATGTTTCGTTTACCTAAATGCCACAATTTCGGAGTTGTAGGTAGAAATACATTATTTTAAAAGGACGGAAAATTATATGTGGATAAAATTTAAAATGTGTTTCTTAGGTAATGGATTAACTGCAATAACGTACACTTTTTGAAATGAATGGTTTTTTTATTAACAAAATCGAAACAGTCAACTTCTAGTCGGCGTAATGAGGTGCAGAGCTAAAAAATCAGATAATTTTTGACGGCATCGTGTCGTCAAAGTATGCTGAATAACTCACGACCGTTAAATAGCGTTAATATTAAATTTAATAAGGACTAATATTTATATGCTCGTTAGTAAGTGCAACCGCCTTCATTGCGGTTACACTTAATTATTGTTTAAATGATGATCTTGATAAGGCTGGTCGAAGACTTGTATGGTAAATGTTGTACGAGGTATTTATGCTTTCATCGAGGAATAAATGCATCGCGTTCTTTATTTGACAAAACGTTAGTTTTAGTATGTTATGTTTTAGTATGTTGGATGTTATGTCAAATACCTACACGCACAAAAAAATTCACTTAATTTAAATAAAAAGAATCTGCACTCATACGATTTAGATAATCCCAACTTTAACAAGCACCCCTATAAATACGATAACATTTTTATTAATATGTATCTTAATGTACTGCAGAATTGTTATGCAATATTTTAAAAAAAAATTATTTTTACTTTGAAAAAGCTGAATTATTAATGATTAAGAAACCAGCATTGGTAGATATGCTACAATCTTTCAGGCTGTACGAGTAATCTTCGCTATTAAATTGTGTGCAAGAGACTGATTAAAAGACCTCTAGTGAACAAAACATTAATATCCTTTCTGACAGCCAGGCTGCTCTAAAAGTACTAAGCTGCAGCAAGATAAATGGTAAGCTTGCATGGAATGGTATCAAATTCCTGGAATGCGAACAACAGAGTGACTCTGCTATGGGTACCTGGGGTGCCAAGATACCACCTCGAACCTTCTTTTTCTTCTTCTTCTTCTTATAATAGGACCTGGTCCTGTTTAGTCCGTTGCGTTTAGCCTCCTTGTGACGCTGAGCTCCAGCTTTCGTACCATCTATTGGGTGGTCTGATAGCCGGTTTTCGCGAGTTTGGTTTTTGCGACATGGCCCACTTTGCCCATCTTTTATCTGGCATCCTTTCCACATGGTCTCTACAGTACCTTTTGCGTGTTCTAGCCCATCTTACCACATCCTGTATTTCTAGTTCTTCTCTGATATCCTGGCTTCTTATTCTATCCCTGAGGGTAACACCCTTGATGGTTCTTAATTTTTTTATTTCGGTTATTCTCATTGTTCTTTTCGTTGTTAATGATTCAGCGCTGGTTTCTGTGGCGTACGTTAAAATAGGTCTTACGCATGTTTTGTAAATCCTCAGCTTGCTTTTTACATACATACATACATATAGTCACTCCTTTTTTTCGTAGGGTTAGGCAAAAACCAGTTCCTTCCACTTCCGCTACGGTTCTAACACACATCTTTTGATTCCTCTACTTTCATCAGTGCTCTCATACATGCTCGTCGGATGTTGGTACTCTTGACCTGGCCTTTGTTCAAAACTATGTTGATCTGATCGAGATCGATGTTCGCCGAGGTCGACCTCTGTCCATTCACTAATTATATAAATTATAATAAATTTGCTTCATCAATCTTCCATCATCCATCCTTTATACGTGTCCAAATCATATAAGCATTCCTTTATCTATCTTTGTAATCACATCTTCTTTTACACCATAGCGTTCTCTTATCTTTCTATTCTTTACTTTATCCAACAGAGTTACTGCGGCTATACTTCTCAGACTACATATCTCCGTAGCATTAATCCTATTTTCATGCTTTTTCTGCCAAACCCAACATTTACTACTATACATAAGTGTAAAAACCAACACTCCTCTAGGCTTAGCCAAACGTGCCTCAGAAAAAATATATTTTCATGTACCCACTCCTTTTTTCTGCCTACTCTCTCTCCAGGTTTTGTAATGTGCAACAATTATAATGCAAATCTTAGTAATTTTGACATTTTTTGGACGTCTCACAGTCAAATTAAATCAGTGTTTTTAGGTTTTGGTAGTTTTCTTGTTTTTAGTCAATCGTTACTTTTGTCTTCTCTATTTAGTAATTGGATTTCTGTTTATAAGAGTAAAATAAATAAACGAATAAATAAAAAGTGTGCTTTACAGATAATTTTATAAAAAAAATTATTGGCGTGATATATTCTTGGAGCCTTCGCCATTTTATGTATATATAAAAAAAATAATGACAGGATGATTTTTATCGCAAGATACGTAAGATTTTTTAAGTTTTAATAACATTATCATAAACGGCTTTGTAAACAGTATTAAAAGCATTATTAATATCGTACGTACAATGAGATTCTTGTAATAATAAAGCGCAAGGTCAAGAAGTTATTGGGCAAATAAATACGGACCAAAGTATACTTGAAGAAATGCCACATAAGTATTGAACTGTCTGACAAGAGACCCACCTATATTTGAACACGGCAAACGATGGAGCGTGTGAAAAGATTGGACGATGATGTGCGAATACCACGGTTTTCTTGATATGACACTGCACTTTCGTGGTCTGCTTCTTCATAGAAAGACCGAGAAGGTATGTGTGTGTGTTTATTGCAAGAGGGCGGACATTATTATGAACTTATTACAACGCTTCTTTTTATAAGTCATCCGAAGCTAACAAAATTTACATATATACGACAATCACTCGGATCGGAGTTGGGGGGATGCGGTGGACACTTCAAATCTTGTTGCAACCGCGTGCTGTCGTTTCGCATAAGAATGCCTACACAATTCACATTATTAACAGTTGTACATATGAGCCAATAAGTCGTAGATGTATGTTGATAACCAACGATCAAGTATTCTGACTAAATAAACACGTTTTATCTTGTAGAAATTTAACGTCGCTTTGTTTTTCTTTAATGAATGCAAAGCAGGTAACTTTTGTAGTAGGATAAAGACACATTTATGTTCATCTTTAAACCTGCCTAATAGCAATTTAATAACAAAAAAGGTATTGTATCATCAATCACCGTATTATTCCATGTCACTATAAAGGATACGCTTGCCAATTTCTCCATGACAGATCAAATAAATTACTTTTCATATCATGTGAATTAGTTCAACAGGATTTACGAACACGATCACGATAATTTTTGATGAACCGATTGAGTTTGAAAGAAAATTAATAGTTACCACATAACATAATATAATATAATATTTTTTTTAAATTAACGTAAGTTACATTTTTAATTATATCGTAATTTTATCATTACCTTGGGACGTTCGAATTATCAAAATTCAGATATTTGCCATTCAGATTCAGCATCCGTAGACAAACACAGTTATAACGTCCTCTTTGAACAGTTGCACATATAGAAGTGCAATCTTTATGCGGGGATTGTATGCAGATGAGATGTGGCTTGTTTGTCAGGGAACTTGAAATGGTTCGCTGAAAACATATTTAATTTTTAATCATTATTTAGACTTCAGTCGATAGTTGAGAATATACCAGGTATGACAATAAGGTGCTAGGTCAAAAACTTTCAAATAGTAAGTTTGATTAATATTCTTCCTCTCAGGTACCCTCACGTCAAAAAAACTAATACTCTATGCTCGATTTTCTCAAACTGTGATCTTCCCTGAGGAGTTCTCTAATTTTCTTCACTCTGTCGTCATTTTTTGTAAAGAGGGAACGTCTTTCACGTTCATCGCCATGATTTGTACCCCATTAAAAACCTAATGGGGATTTTGTTATACTTTCATTATTATCAGACATTCAATATCAATCAATCGATCAACCAGCCGCTAAAGTACACTGCTGGACATAGCCTCCCTTGTTCGCTTTCACATCTCCCTATCCTGAGCAATCTGCATCCAGTTAGTGTGGATACGGACTAAGTCGTCATGCCATCTGGTCGAAGGAAGGTCTCTGCTCCTAAATTCAAGTTGTCTTGGTCTCCATTTTGTTATTTTTCTAGTCCAACGATCATCGTTTAGCCTTGCCACGTGTCCTGCCCAATTCCACTTCAATATTTTCTCTAATGCGTCTGTGATTTTTGTTCTAACTCGCACTTTGGTATTCGGTACTTTGCCTCTCAGAGATAACCCCAACATTGATCTTTCCATTGTTCTTTGAGTAGTTCTCATCTTGTTCGCTGTTTTCTTCGTTAATGTTAAGATCTCGACACCTTATGTGCAGTATTTATTGAAATGTACGCATTTATTGAAACCTTTCTCTTCAAACAAATTGGAAGTGCACTTTTAAAAATATGTCTTGTTGTACTTCTTCGTAGGTGGGCAAGACATCCAGTATTTCAGCTGTCTGCACGGTAAGTGTGTAGGCGTTGTTGGAATTAAGGAGTGTTTTTTCCAGGTGTTCATGACTTCTCGGTGGTCGGTTATGAGTTTGTCCTCTTCTGTCCTCAGAAAATTGTTCGCTCTGGGTAGGTATTCTTTTTTCATATTCGCTATTCCTCTGTAGTATGCTCTTGTATTTTTGTTTTGTGTGTTTTGCTCTATTTCTTCTATTTGCCTTTCTTGGAGTTCCCGTTTTTTCATCTTTATTAAATTCCTGGTTATTGGTCTCACGTTTTTGTACACTTCTGTTGTTGTCAGTTGGGTTCCGTATCATTCTTGTCCTGGCGTCGTTTCTCTCGTCGGTGCTTTAGAGCGTTGTTTCCGTCGTCGTTTTGTTTGAACTCCTAGTATCATTTTTGCCGTCTTATTTATGCTTTTTTTTGTATATTTGATCACTATTAAATTATATTAGTACTAGTCTTGTTTTAAAACGTGCGTTAAAAGAAAATTTGTTTTCGTATTTAATTAAAGAAAATAAGAATACGTTTTTTCAAGGGAAAGGGGTAGTGCGGATTGTTTTGGTTTTGTTGCGTAGAATTACCAAACAAAATTTAGTTTTTGCAAGACTATCAGAATCGTCTGCTTTCTCATTTTATCATAGTTCTTCTTACCAAAAATGAAAGATTAAATTTATGAAAAAAAATGCGAAATGCGGGTCAAACCAGTCGCATCTCTATTATTAGTCAACTTCAAAAAACCGGTGTTACTCCAATTAAGAAATAAATTTAGCGTTGAATACGTCGGTCAAAAAGTGCGTTATAATAGTAATTATCGCCGGCGTTATTACTCCTAACCGATTTTAAAATTTGGGTAACGGTGGCCGATAAATAAATTATATAATTTTATCAAAAATTATAAGCAATTTTAAAGACAAATTAGCCGTAATTTCAAAATAAAAAAATTCACACTTACAAGGGTACATCAATATCTTTGTTACAACATTGGTATTGTTGCAATTAATTTTTTTTTATTACGTTATTGTTTTTTTTTTAATTTTTGACAGCTGTATAAATAAGCCTTTTGTGGTACTTGCTGGAACACACGAAGACCTACAGACGCTAATTAACAGAATGGTCACAGTAAGCGAAGAATATGGACTATCACCAAACATAAGCAAAACAAAATATGTGCTGATAACAAAAACAACTTAAGACAATTGTAAGATTATGTGAGGAACCAGCCTATTGAAAGAGTAAGACATTACAAATACCTAGGCACGATTATTAATGAGAACAATGACAGCTCGCAAGAAATACGAGTCAGAATAAAACAGGCGAGAAGCACCTTTACAAGAATGAAAAGGCTTTCTGCTGCAGAGATTTAAACCTTGATTAAAAAATACGACTCATGAGATGTCATGTGCGATGGAGGCCTGGACACTGAAGGTAACCGACATGAGGAGACTGGATGCATTTGAGATGTGGATATACTGGAAAATATTGAGAATATCATGGGTAGAGAGAATAACCGACGTGGAAGTGATGATACGTATGCATAAGGAGAGAGAAGTGATTCCGACAATTAAGAGAAGAAAACAGCTGTACATGGGGCATGTCATGAGGGGAGAAAAATATCAAATGCTACAAATAATTATGCAGGGAAAAATCCAAGGCAAGAGATCTATAGGAAGAAGACGAAATTCATGGCTGAAGAACCTTAGGGATTAGTTTGAATGCAGTAATAATGAACTATTTAGAGCTGCGGTCTCAAAAATAAGAATTGCTATGATGATTGCCAACCTTCGAAGCGGAGACGGCACCTAGAGAAGTAGAAGGTACTTGCAGACAAGGATTGTTAAAAAAAATGGCCATTGTAATATTGGACGATAAAAAAGATATATTAAACATATTACTTTATACTATGCCCTCGTATGTGCAACAATGTTGGATGCAAATATCAAAAGCTGTCGGTGTCCAGCGCGATTCAACGTCGTTATTTATCAGAAATCATTGATATTGTAAATTCAATTAACACCATTTTGTATTTAAAAGAACAAACTATTCACGATTGAAAAATATATAAAACCATTTAAAAACAACAACATACTATTTGATATGCATTATACATAAAATTGAAACGTTTAGAATTATTGTGACCCCGCGAACTATAGGAATGAAAATAATATATTCGAGATATAAATTAGCGTAAAAAAGCTTTGTTAACATTAACCAAAATTTTTGACTGAAATTTTAAAGAACTTCAAATATTAAACATTGTTATCTTATTTATGACTATGTGTATGTATGTATCTATCTTATTTATACTCACAAGGTACAGTGGAGGTCACTGAATGTTAATGGTTTTTCACACAAGGATATGGTAATGATCTGACTATCCTTATATCCCTTTCTTGGGACCTCGTAAAGATCTAGAGATCACTCAAACAGCTCCGGAAGTGGTGAAAGGCCGGACTGTCGGCAAATTCACTGAAAACTGGGCTCATCATATTTACTCACAAGTACAAGTTAGGCCCCGTGGAGGGCCTTGGAGAAATAAGATTAACTCCGACCAACTCAGTGAAATTTCTCGGCATTATAGCTAAGCTGAAAAGAGCACCTTGAAGAATGCTGCAGTAGCCTAAGCGTATTTCTAGATATGCAGAAGAACATTTGGCTAGACCTGGGGCTTACGACCCAGAATGCTATGGTTAAATTTCGATCATGGCTTTTTTACGCTTCGGTAGTCTAATGGCTCAGGTCTTCAAAACGGCCGCAATTCACCCAGAAATAGCTAAAGTTTCAACAAAAAAAGCATTTCTCCCAACCAAACTGCGCCAATGGCTCTTGAGCTTCATGCAAGATCGCTCCTTAATGTGGCAGTTGACGGTATTTCTTCTGATGCGTTTAAAACTAATGCCGGGGTCCCCCAGGGTTCCATCCTGTCCCCCACCTTATTTCTTTTACACATCAACGACCTCTTGAAAACCACCACGAACCCCATTTACAGTTTCGCAGACGATAGCACACTTGTCTCAACTTTCACATCCTATCGATCACTTTCGGTGAATGATACAAATAGACTCAGGCAGGAACAGGTTGATTCCATCAATAGAAATCTTAAAGCAATCGTCGAGTGGGGAACCAACAATCTTGTTCAGTTTAACGCCCAAAAAACACAAAGTGCCACGTTTACCAAGAAAGTGAATTCCTCAAATCATCCCATCACAATGTCCGGAAATACCCTTAAACCAAGTCCCTCCATCTCGATTTTGGGAGTCACGGTGTTCAATAATATGTCTTGGCATGACCATGTTGCTAACATCGCAAAGTCGGCAAGCCAGAGGCTAGGTTTTCTGTGGAAAGCCAGAAAGTTTTTTACTCCTGATCAACTGTTGACGACGTACAAGGCTCAAATCCGACCTCTACTGGAGTATTGCTCGCACATTTGGGGTTCAGCACCAAGGCATTCTCTTCGTCTTCTAGATTTCATTCAGAAAAGAGCCATTCGCTTGATAAACAGCTCAACTCTCACAGATACCCTTCACCCTCTAGAACATATGCAGACCAGTCATTGCTCTACAGATATTTCCATGGCAGATGCTCCAGAAAAATAAGAACTCTTGTACCACCATTGGCCACATTCGGCCGAAGAACTCGGCACGCTGATCAGTCTCACCCATTTACTCTCAAGATTGACACTACTAGGACCAATCTTCATCAAGAATCCTTCTTTTACAGGGCTGCTACGGAATGGAATAATCTTCCAAAATCAATTTTTCCAGAGAACTATGACCTGCAACTTTTTAAAAAGCGTGTCCACAATCATTTCCTTTCTATAATCCCTTCCCCTTCTAATAGTCGCAGTGCGGGCCGTCCGCGACCCACACGATAGGTCTACCCTTTTTGCGACTATTTTCATAAAAACAAAAAAATTCTTTATCGACACATCGTTTATCATTAATATTAGGTTAGCAATTTCGGTTTCTAATGTGTTTGCACGCTCCTCTTTTATGGTTCTATCCGATAGCCTACCTTTAGCACCTGGAGGAGCTCCCCACCCATGAAACTTTCTTAAACTATCTTAATGATAATCTGTAAATATAAACAATAAAACACTTGTTATTTTAGTAAGTATTTAACTCCTCTGATCTCATATTTTCCAGGAACGCACTGTATACGTTCGGTGAATATAGTAAGCACACTTACGTATGAAATATATTCAATATCAATAACAATTACTCCGCTGGTGTAAAACCTATTTTTCAAGTTGCCATATTGGTATACACAAAGCTTCTGCAATGATTTATCCGTATAGACGTGGCTTGAAACCAAATAGTAGACCATAACGTTATGTCGAGTAATTCAATTGTACGACTGCCTATAGAATACGCAGTACGGAAATATATATTAAGCAAACCGGTGCCTAATGCTGGTTCAAGTTTTTTTTTGTTTTTCTCGATGCAGCTAAGCAAGAATATTATTTTCTCTTTACAAAGGCCATACCAAATTATAAACGATAAGAGTTATTATCGGCTTCGTGTACTTTACCGTTATTATGTTGGTAGACAACACATTCCTGTTAAAACGGTGTTACTACTGCGAAATTGAAATGTTTATACTTCGATTTGATTCGCGTCATAAATAATGATTTGTTACAAACTACATGTGCAACACAAAATGTAAATGACGAACTTTAATGCTACAAAAATTTTATTATCATCGTTTTGATTATCACTTTATCTATGACACTATTTACAAACATTTTTACGACTCGAGATCACATTTATCTGCGAGCTCGACCACCCTAAAAGTTTACTGGATGAATGAGCTGAATTACCTAACAGTAAACTTATGACATGATGGAGCGACAACCTTTCTAACTATTGAGAGGCAGAGGATACGAAGAAAAGCTGACTCGCTGAAGTAATTATAAGCTAAATGTTCTTATTTGTTTTAATAACTGTCCTGACAAATTAAAATTATTGTTTGACTTTCTGCTGGGTTTTCCGATCTCATTTTTCTGCCAATTTTTCAGTTGAGTTCGCTGACTCGATGACCTGACTTATTGATAATCCCTATAAGATTACAAAGTATTATTTAGAAATTTGTATATTTTTAATTTTTGATAATGATTTTAACTACCGAGCCATAAACCTTCTAAATACAACCTAAAAGCTAGTAACAAAGATTATAACAAATAAAATAAATGAACTCACCATATTGGGCGATGAACAAAGATTTAGATCAGGAAAATCTTGTCCAGATGCGATATTTGTCCTGCGACAAATAACTGAAAAATCCATCGAGTATAACAAACCAGCCCTCATATGTTTTATAGACCTGGAAAAGGCGTTTGACCGAATACAACTAGAGGACGTGGTACAACAGGCAAATCCCATACGACATTATAAAAACTATCGAAAATATTTACCAGAGAAACAAAATACAAGCCAAAATTTATGGCACAACAACCGAAGAAATTCCTGTACACAGTAGTATTCGACAAGGAGAGCCCCTTATTAGCCCCTAAGACGAAATGCATGACCACTTTAAAAACACCTATCAGATGCAAACTGGTTGTGGATGATAAAATTATACAACAGGAGATGAAATCTAAATACCTAGGCATAGAAATATCAGGATACGGTGATATCGAAGCCGAGGTAAGAAATCAAGCGGTTAAAGCAACACGAACCTCAGCTTACCTGAACGATACAAATATATCGGAATCCCGAATCTACAAGGCGGTCATCCGACCTATATTAACATACACAGCGGAAACTAGACCAGATACATCGAACACAAAGAGAATATTAGAAACCACCGAAATGCAAATAGTGCGCAGGATCGCTGGAAAAACACTTTTTGACAGGGAGAGATGCGAGGACATTAGAAGAACATGTAAAATAGACAACGTAAATGAATGGATACTGAGAAGAAAGAGAGAGTGGAACGAACACATAGACCGGATGAATGACGACAGAATGGTCAAAATAACTAGAGACGGCAGAGGATACGAAGAAAAACAAGCAAATTGCTTACATTAAAGAAAAAAGAAAAAGAAGATTTTAACTCTAATTTTATTGTAGTGATTGGGGGCGTAAGCATAAATGAATAAATAAATTCGTTCTTTCTTTGTTTGCCGAGCTGGTAGGAGCATTATACGGTCATTTTAGCAATAAAATCTGACGATATATCATCTCTGTACGGGGTGCGTGACGTGTGTCTGTTTATAAACCAAATAAGAAGTAGTATGTGTCAATTCCGTCATTGTTACACATAATAATTGTAATATAACTAGAAAACTCCCGGTGTTTTACTCCTCAGCATGCGGTCGAATTCGCCAAAAGATACAATGCTCCATAAGCGTCGGTCGTAAAAACGTTTTCTGTTAATTTCGCGTTGTGGCTTTTTAGTGCTCGTTTTCATTTATGTTACTTATAAAAGGATTTCGTAAGTTATAGCTCGTTTTGTTTGATTTACAACGAGATTAAACTTTTATGATGAGTATAAAGTCTCTTCAATTTGAGAAGCATTCGAGACGCAGTCGGAAAAAAATTAGACGTTTCAGTCTTATTATTTTAACAAAACGTAAGGTTGCTGTTCAAAAATATGCAATTCAAAAAAATGTAGACATATTTTTATACTTTTAATATAAAAATCGTTTCAAATAATAAATTGATACATTTGGATTTTTCTCCTAATTATAAAAGTTTCGATATATTTAATCGACCTGTTACTGTTTAATCACCAAACGATTTTTTCTTTTGAAAATTCAAAGCTCGGCCTGTTTCATTCATATCTTATTTCTAAAGAAGATATGCATTATAACGACACCTACATTAACTTAAGTTTATCTTTTATTCCTGAATTAATCATAGTTAGCCGAAGAGCATAAAGATCACACCTCTCGAGCTTGTTAGACATTTTTCAATTGACCGAAACATGTTAAAGTACTTTTAGCTTCAGAAAAAATTTCCGCTTTAAGCGATAACTAACGTCCTAAAGTCTTTGCTGCTTATATGAAGCAATTTATATCAATTTTTGTGTTGGCATAGACGCGTGTCAAAGTTCATAGTGTCACTGAATAATCCGCCGAGATGGAATTCACACGCATAATTTTATTGGTGTGACCGTGTGGGCTTTCCAAACGGGATACTTGTCCTTTTTTAAAAAGGAAATAAATACTAGTTGAACGTACTGTAGAACACCAAGATGCGAAAACGTTCTATTTGTTTTCTGGCCTACAAAATAAACTTTTCTTTAAATCCAGAAAAAGGTTGTATGTACTTTGTAATATTTAATGTATATGACAAACTGCCAAAAAGCTATAATACACAGTTCTTTAAAATCAATTCTCAAACGTTTTCGACAACATTGCCATCATCAGGAGAGAATTCTGAAAAGTGAAAATTCGTTCGTGAAATTTTTTTAACAATCTTAATTAAAAAAAATTTTCACGAACAAATTTTCACATAATTATTTCATTTTTTAAAATTCTCTCCTGATGATGGCAATGTTGAAGAAAACGTTTAAAAATTGATTTTAAAGAATTGTGTACTTTTGGCAGTTCGTCATATACATTAAATATTTTCTTTAAATGTTTACTAATAAAATGATGGGCTATTATATTTTATTAGCTAAGGATAAACTGGCATATAAACCAAGTTCGAGCGGTACCGTGTGTAATATTACACGAAGCCACTTTTGACTCCCTCATAACTCAAAAACTATTTCACATAAACATGTCAAATTCGGCTCATATATTGAAACTTGCGAGATACATATGTGCTCCAAATTTCATAAACACACCTCAAACAGTTATTTAGATATTAACATCCAAAAATAGTCATTTTTATCATTGACTGACCTATAGATCAAAACTCTAACCCAGTACCAGATGACCTAGAAAGTTCAAATTTGGCATCCAGATAGGTAGTTGGGTAAATACAAAGGGATAATTCAGAAACTAGTAAATTTTTATCATTTTATTATAATTTTTCAATTAATTGATTCTATTAGGAACACTTACTTATAGTGCCTGAAATGTAAGAAACAGCAATAAAAATTGATGCCAGCCGGTCTTTATGTGGATTTTAAGGCCTTTACGTAAATATATAACGAGTGGAGTACCACCCATAGTTTTTTTTAATCCGAACATATCAGTTTTAATACTTATAACTAAGAGTAAAGTCGAGTAGTAGAGTAAAGTCGAGTAGTAAAGTCGAGTAGTAGAGTATAATCGTTTTTATTACGTTATTAACTATAAAATATAAAAAAAACACACACAAAAAAGCCAATTATACCCCGTAAACGTAGGAAAAGACAGTAGAATAACAAAAATTATTTGGTATTAATTTTATTATGAATGAGTACCCACTATAATTTCTGTGCAAAAAGTAATGATAACCAACCCATCAAAAACATAAATGAGAAATGAGATCCAAGTTCAATAATATGATATACGCCTTGGTTGTTGACTTCAATGATAAAAGAAGTGAGATCTAAATGGTAAATTTATTAATAACAACATTAAAAAGTTTATAACAACTCAAAATATTATTTCTTCTAATAACTTGGGATAATATATTGGAGCCTAAGGTCTGTATTGGCTTGTTCCAATATACGAATTTTTATTAAGTACCTACTAAAACAGTCATGGAGCCCTATGTTCGATGGTTAGTTCCTACCAGCAAGCTAAATTTTCGGAAGAATAAAAAAAGAACTTACAGCTTTAGAACTTGCGAAGGCTATAATATAATTCGTATATTCGAAATAGCCAAGTCAGACCTTAGCCTTCAATGTATTATCCTAAATTATTAGAAGAAATGTTATTTTAAGTTGTTATAAAATATTTCATGTTGCTATAAGTAAATTTCAGGACTAACCATTGAACTTGGATCTCATTTCACATTTATGTTTTTGATGAGATCTAATGTTCTGTAACAAACTTCATCTCAAGCCATATCCTCTCGTATTTTTTACACCAATTTACTCTTTATTTATGCCACTTTACTTTTCTCTAGTTCCCAAAGCAACACTTTTTTCTAATTTCCTAAGCACCATTTTACTTGTCTTTAGTTTCCATTACCCAACTGAACTTTTGGTTCCCTTTGCACCACTTATCCTGTCTCTAGTTTCCTTTGCGCCACTGTACTTGTCTCTAATTCTCAAATCCCCATTTTACTTATCTCTAGGTCTCTTGGATGTTCCCATCGACAATTGCTGATGAATTTATGTTCGTTGTTCGGTTTGTAGAGGTAAAGATGACTGCTCAATGAACCGCTCGGTCCTTAGTTAAGTAAGTGTAATAAATTGTAAATACTCATCGAACTTTTTGACTAATTATCATGGCGGAATTTCTATCGCCGTTAGAAATTCCATGTTTATTTCCGGAAAGAGCAAATAATATGAAAAGTGGTATCGCCCACATGTGCTAAGGACTATCTACGAGATCGTCCATTAGATTAAGTTGATTTATCGTTAATATTTTCACATTACTACATTGTGAATATTTATATATTGGTATCCGAAGAATTTATGTAGGAAATTTGTCAAAATTGTCACGGATTTACCACTTACAGAGAAATAGAGACGTACATATTTTTTGATTGTTTCTCTTGCTATAAATCTTACAAATATTTATTTATTATCGCTAGTACCTATTTTTCTTTCGCGATCATTTGTATTTATTGAAGTAAAACCAAAGTATTTAAAATACAAAGGAAACTAGGAAAGTTTTGCAATACAGTTCTATTTATAGCTCATATCACCAATATACGACGGCATCGACTTAACGGGCGTAATGTGTAGAGAGGTACATTAGTAAATTCCCCTAAGATTTAAACTCTAAAATTTTTTGTTTATCATCATGCTTTTGTTGACAGGTTTTATTTTTAATTTTTCTTTATTGTGAACAGCAATCGTTGATGTAGCTCTCGATGAGTTTTTTGGTTAGAAATAGGCCGGGAAAATAGGAAATATTTAATGCAACAAAAATAAATTATTGGTAATAAGTTATTAAATATGTTTAATCATGTAGTACCTACTTACGGTATTATCAAGCATCAAATTTACAGTCATCCTAATCGGAATCAATGTCGTCGCTATCCTCATTCAGATTTTAAATGATAGCAGGATTAACTGCTTCGATGCGGTTTTCACGAACGCACCATTCCTCTATTAAATTTTCACATGCTGTGAAACATTTTTCCCCAATTTCTGAAATGGCAGTTTTAAGTGCTCGTTGGCAGGTTTCCAAAACAGTCTTATCCTAAAAAAAATGAACATTTATCTCTGCATAAATTTGAGGTAAGGTTAGGTCTTTTCGCATTTTCGACATGAACAAAAATAATTTTGTTTTTATTTAAAGAAAGAAAATTGCATGAACCATAAAATGTTATAAGCAACACATTAAGATAATTACAAAAGTATAACTGTAACCCTATATTAAACTGTAAACGTTTATGGATTTCAAAAACAGTAACACGTTACAGACATTGTTTATACATAAAGCACTTCTTTCTTCTTTCGGTGCCATATCTCAGGTCCCCCTAACGGTGACAATTACATTGGCAAGTTGTTCGCGATTTTCGGCTAATCTGAATAGTTGTTCGGCACTGCGTATTCCTGTCCAATCGCGAATGTTATTTAGCCATGACATCTGTTTTTTTCCAATTCCTCGGCTGCCTTCGATTTTGGTCTGCCTAGCTGTCCAGGGTATTCGGAGCATTCTTCTCTGTAACCACATCTCAAACGCTTCCAGGCGATTGATTGTAGCAGCCTTTAGAGTCCAGATCTCAGCTCCATATAACAATACAAATATAAAATTTTATCATTATCTCTTAAAGCACTGCACAGGGTATAAGGTAAATTATACCTTTTTCTTGGTATTGTGTATTTAGTACAGTTTAACAATATATGTCACTATGCCACATAAACGTTATTTTGTTTAAAGGAGATCTTTTTATATCCGTACGTACAACACTGTTATTGAGATGAGCACTATCGTCACTAATTGCATCGCGTGCACACTTGTCTGACATTTTGTTGCCTTGAATTCGTAGATAAAGATAGATAAAGGAATGCTTAGATGGTTTGGACACGTAGAAAGGATGGATGAAGGAAGATTGACGAAAAAAATTTATAAGGCGAGTGTGAATGGACGGAAGTCGGTAGAGGTCGACCTCGGAGAACATATCTCGAACAGATCAACATTGTTTTGAAGAAAAGCCAGGTCAAAAGTACCAACAACCGAAGAGCTTGTATGAGAGCACTGATGAAAGTAGAGGAAGGATGTGTGTACGAACCGTAGCGGAAGTGGAAGGAAGTGGTCTCTGCCTACCCCTATGGGAAAAAGGCGTGACTTTATGTATGTATGTATGAATTCGTATATGTGAAGGGATCCAGATGAATAAGACTGTTTTTGTCTTTTCATTTGATGAATATAGTTCGTTCTTGATGTCTTGTACTATTGGATGTTTGGGATATAAACGTTGAATTGAATATAAGGAGTTAAGTGAGTCTGTAAGGATTATTCATTTATTGCATGAATCAGTGGTATTAATATATTTGAGAGCTTGAAATATTGCATATAGTTCGGCCTTACAGTCGTAAGATGTAGACATCATCACCTAGTGCAAGATTAATTTGTTCTAAGAACTGGTCTATGTTTAAACCACGAGCGAAGTTATACCGCAAAACCACCCGAATATCATTTCGTGACCAAGATGCGATAGCACGCACTTGAAACTATCACTGCTGATAAACAACTAGCCTTCCTGCACTACGTGGTTGCGTTATAGTTCCGCTGGTTTTGTCACGACATTTATTGAGTATTTTTTTTACATTAACACATTGACAAGCACTTTTTGGAAAAACCGTTTTTAGTATCGTTTATTTTGTTAATAGATACTTCACGTCGACCGTCTAAGTATTTATTCGAAATTTATTCATTTCAACAAACCCGGCTATCTAACGAAAATAGAACAGAAAACGATAAATTACTACCATAAAACCCGAACTAATCTTGAAGCGTCAAGAGGTGTTTTGTAAAATTTGATTTTATGAACCGCCTATGGCCACTTCCATTTAGAAATTCGGACAGGCCCGGACTCTTACCCCTTTAAAATATCACTACGCCGGAAGTGAACCTCCCACGAAGAGAAAATACAACACAAAATTTCTCTTTTTTTTTTGAGCAATTTTAAACTTTTTAAACTCTTATTAAGACATTTTAAAATTTTAAATCTTTTACTGGGTTTTTATTGATCTCTTTAGACACGTTTAAAATTTTCGATCTCTAATGCTTTTATATAATTATTTTTCATCCCGTATTTGGCAATCAAAGGGATGAAAATAAATGTAAGCAAAACGAAAGTAATGGTTTTTGAAAGAAAAGAAAGCATGACAAACTATGGAGTTTCGATTGAGGGAGAAAGAGTGGAACAAGTAAAAGAATAAAGTTTACGACAGATGGAAAGTATGACACTGACATTGAGCGAAAGGTGTTGGCAGGAAAATAAATGAATGGGGCACAGCATAGCTTTATAAACAGCCAGAAAGTGTCAAAAAAGGCACGTCTGGCTGTGCATAGCGGTGTGTTGGTTCCTACACTTATGTATGGTAGTAAATGTTGGGTTTGGTAAAAGAAGCATGAAAATAGGATTAATGCTGCGGAGATGAGTAGTCTAAGAATTTTAGCCGGAGTGACTCTTTTGGATAAAGTAAAGAATAGAGAGATAAGAGAACGCTGTGATGTAAAAGAAGATGTGGTTACAAAGATAGATAAAGGAATGCTTAGATAATTTGGACACGTAGAAAGGATGGATGAAGAAAGATTGATGAAACAAATTTATAAGACGAGTGTGAATGGACGGAAGTCGGTAGAGGTCGACCTCGGCAAACATATCTCGATCAGATCAACATTGTTTTGAAGTAAGGCCAGGTCAATAGCACCAACAACCGACGAGCATACATGAGAGCACTGATAAAAGTAAAAGAAGCAAAAGATGTGTGTAAGAACCGTAGCAAGTGGAAGGAAGTGGTCTCTGCCCAACCCTATGGGAAACAGGCGTGACTTTATGTATGTATGTATGTTTGATGATATCAGACTCTAGTGATCCCCCGGGTAATGATTTTTGATTGTAGAAAGTGTAAATCGACAGATCAAAATATATACATTTACAGTACCACCTTGACAAACCTCTTTTAATTAATAAATAATGATGCTGGTTTAGTATACAAACAATATCATGAGTCAAAATCTAATCAAATGGATTCTTGGGCGTTTTGAAATCAGTATATTAATTCAAAATTAAAACTGCCAGAATCGGGTGGGCGGTGCTATGACGTAATAGAAAGGCCAGGTCAAGAGTACCAACAACCGACGAGCATGTATAAGAGCACTGATGAAAGTAGAGGAAGCAAAAGATGTGTGAAAGAACCGTAGCAAGTGGTCTCTGCCTACTCCTACTGGAAAAAGGCGTGACTATATGTATGTATGTATTAAGCAATTTTTAAATTTTTTGAGCTCCCGTGAACAGTTTTCAATTTCTTCGTGCTATTGAGCTAATTTTAAATATAAGATCTCTTACTGGGCTTTTATTATTATTTTTGAGCTCCTATTAGACAATTTTTAAATTTTTTGGAGCTCTTATTTATTCATTTTAAAATTTTCTAGCTTTTACTGAGCCATTTTTTAATTTTTCCAACTTCTGTTGGGCTGTTTACTTTTCGTGACGTTATTGTACAATTTTTCAAACTCCCTTTGAGCCATCTTTAACACGCTTATATAAGTTTTACCTATATATTGTTTGTTTACTTGCTTGCTTGCTTTTATATATATTTGTAACTGACTGTGCGTGAACTACGCATGCGCGCAGAACAAATATTAACATAGTTCATCGCATCGGTGGTTCAGTGGTAGAAAGCTCGCCTGCCACGAGAGCAACCCGGGTTCGATTCCCGGCCGATGCATTCTTTTTGTGCTTTTACCATTTAATACACAATTTTTTTAGTGTGTAAAACAAATTGAACTAAAAAGCGAAAATTTAATAATAGTTTAAAAAAACCAAAAAACACGCTTTTAGAGTAAATCAAACTAAAAGTAAAAAATAATTCTTAACATAGGAGTAAAATTACTGACGAAAAAATTAATGTCACTGTCAATCAATGTCACTGCGTCGTATGACATTTTTAAACTAACTCTTAAAATGTTCGAGCTCTTATTTAAGTATTTTTAATGTGTTTATCTATTAAAAAATTACAAGTTTCGTTGTAATTATTTTAGAAAGATAGAGCTTCTTACGAGCTTTTTGATTTTTCATTTTCTTGATTTTATATATTTTATTTTAGAGCTAATATATTTTTATACTCTAATTGTGCTTAAATTTAAATTCTTGTAAGGCTATTTTGAAATTTTTAAGCTTATTTAAAGTGTTCGAATTCTTATTGAAGTATTTTTTATATGTTCCAGCTTTTATTGAGTTTTTTTAATAAAAAATAACGTGTTGTGTTATAATTTAGGCAGATACATTACTGTCCCAGTGTTGAAATAGTTCTCTCCGTTGAACTTAGGCGGTCGACCTTTCACCTGAACACACCTGCTTTAATTGATAAAACATTGACCACGTGCTTAAAAATTCACATTATTTTATCATAAATTCAGTTCATAAACAAGAAAGATCGATTTTATTAACGATGATCGAAATTTGAATATCCAGGATATATGTCATAGTTCATTAACGACACCAGAGATTTTTGAATTTTATTACCTAGTTTTTAAGTTAGGTACATAAATTAAAAAGAAACGTTATCGATTATCATATTTTTAACATTTCTTAAACTTTGACCGTAGTAAATGACTTAAAGAAAATACATCGCACTAGCTGGAGACTAAAAAAATCATTGGGTGTCAAATCGGGTCTGTACGGCGAATGAACTATTAATAGGATATCTTGTGTGCTCAAAGAGTCGATTGTGGGTACATTGTGTTTGTGTTATTATTATTGGGATACTCCTCATTTATTTTATTGTTCGTAATGGATGTTTGATCGTCCCAAATTCAATCTAATCTCCCTAAACATCGTTCAATAAATTAGCGAAAGATTGCGCAATCGGTTTGTTAAACCAAAACTTCGTGACTTATAAATAAAGATATAGTTACCAATCTCTAGCTTACAGCGACTGGCTAACTGCCGAAGGGACTCTTAAAAGATTTTCTTTATTGACAATTTAAAGAAGTACACGGACAACTGCAATCCTCATGGACGTACGCAGTTTGTTTTGTCGATAAATATCAAGATTGCGGAACTGTGCCGTATCTCATTTCGGTTATCATCATCGACAGAAACGTTGTGCGAATGCTGCTGTGGCCTTTGAACGGCTTGTTGTCATTCATTTAGGTATTCAATAGTAGGATGCTGCCGCTACCTCAGACGTGTATACCGATAAACATTAGTTTCTAAACGGAATTTACGTTGCACTTATCAGAACCGCTTTCCTGAAGATCGCCATCTTGCTTCCCAATTTCCCTATAATGCTTTATTTTTGAATATTTACACTTAATCAAGTTATAACCGCTAGTATTTTTCGTTTCATTACGATAATTGGCGAATGCGAGATTGGTCCGCTGTGTATTAATAAAATGACAATTATCAGTAGTAATAACCCAAGGACATTGATAATTGTCGAAACAATTTTATAACAGATTTCGAAAGCTTGTTGCCTATAAGCAAACAAGCTGAAGACAGATGTTATAAAATTTTTGAGCATTCATCAATGTTCGAGGGTTATTCGGATAGAAATTTTTATGCTGATTATGGAAATAAATACAGAGCAGAAACAATTTATTTAAATGTACAATTATCAAAAGTACAATTAGAAAATATTTTTCTTGTAGAAGCTAACTTGTTATGTTCCATATGGTTTTGACAGTAGCTTCTTTAAACTCTATACCATCTTTTCTTCTCATATTCACAGCCCAATCCTTTAAAATCGACGCCAATTCTTCCACCGTCCGATTTCCATCTAATTCATATTTTCTTACATCACAAAAGTCCATGAACGCTTTCCACACAAAATTTTTATTGTGAACAGTATTCTTCGGTAGTATATTCGATGCTATAATTTCATTAATATTATCTTGAGTATCACAACCAAATCGTGACATATTGAAATATTTGAATTGTCAAAATCGAATTGAAAGGAAATGTAGGTATGTATCCATAGCAACATGACATGATTTAGTGAAAAGAACCCATGGGCTCTTTTCAGTATAATTTTGTTTTGATTGGTTGTGTTCGATCAGATGACCACAAATTGACTGATTTTATTGGATATCAACTTGAGCAAAAAAATTTCACCCTAACGATTTTAATAGTCGGTACAAACCCTTATTACTATACTAAAACAGGACCGATCATTCTTACAAAAATTATTTGAAATGGTTCTGCCTTTGCAGTACTCTGAGCGGTGCTTTGGTAAAATCGGGGACTATAAAATGTCAATAGGTCTGTAAAATTTCAATGGGTTCATATTATTATTTAGAAGAAACCTTTATTGCGTTCTTTATATAGAAACAATTATCTCTACAGAAATTTGGAATATTTCTGCTTTGGCAGTACTTCTAGTTGTCCCTTGGTAAAGTCAGTGACTAAAAACTCAATGAGATCAATTATGATTAGGGAGAAACTTTTATTTCTATTTGTGTACAGAAACAATTATTACAGAAATTTTGAATTGTCCTGCTTTGGCAGGTATATATCGGTATAGTCAGGAATGAATGATAATGAGTCCATTTTATTATTAAGGAGAAACCTCTATTGGTACTTTTGTGCAGAAACGATTATCTTTACAGAAATTTTGGAGGGACCTGCTTTGGTAATGTTTATAAAATGTCAATGGGTCCATTTTATTACTATAAAAACAGGTAGAATTATCATTGCAGAAATTCGGGACGTTTCTTCCTTCTAGTTGTCCTTATCGATAGATTCAGGGACTATAAAATGTCAATGAGATGAAAAGAACATTTTTTAAATAAATTAAAATTGGTTTTAAATCCGATTTACCATTTTACCACGTTTTTTTTGTAGTTTAATGCTAAGTAATTGCTGCCAAGAAAGCGCGTGTGGTCCTGTTTGTCGCACTAATGATAAAAACTCGCACACCTAACGCAAAAATTGCGATTTCTCTTCGAGAGATTCTCAGTAATAAAAACTTTAAATTGTAACAATCGAACAATAAAATATAGTTGGCAGTAAAAAAATGTCGCGATGATAATGGGGTAACTTGGATTGGTTCCGAGAGTGAAATTTCCAGTATTTTAAGTTGTCGGTAATTTAGTTTGTATACCGGGTGAATGTTTTTTCGCAAAAAGGGTAGACCTATTGTGTGGGCCGCGGACGGCCCGCACTGCGACTATTAGAAGGGGGAGGGATTATAGAAAGAAGATGATTGTGAACCCGCTTTTTGAAAAGTTGCAGGTCATAGTTCTCTGAAAAAACTGATTGTGGAAGCTTGTTCCATTTCGTAGCAGGCCTGTAAAATAAGGATTCTTGATGGAGATTGGTCCTTGTAGGGTCACTCTTAAGAGTAAATGGGTGAGACTGATCAGCGTGCCGAGTTCTTCGGCCAAATGTGGCCAGTGGTGGTATAAGAGTTTTTATTTCTCTGCATATGCCATGGAAATATCTCTAGAGTAATGTCTGGTCTGCAACTGTTCTTTTATGTTCTTGTGTGTAAAGGGTATCTGTAAGAGTTGAGCTGTTTATCAACCGAATGGCACTTTTCTGAATGGAATCTAGAAGACGAAGAGAATGCCTTGGTGCTGAACCCCAAATGTGCGAGCGATACTCCAGTAGAGGTCAGATTTGAGCCTTGTAAGTAGTCAACAGTTGATCAGGAGTAAAAAACTTTCTAGCTTTCCACAGAAAACCTAGCCTCTAGCTTGCTGACTTTGCGATGTTAGCAACATGGTCATGCCAAGACATATTATTAGACACCGTGACTCCCAAAATCGAGATTAAGGGGCTTGATTCAAGGGTATTTCTAAACATTGTGATGGGATGATTTGAGGAATTCACTTTTTTGAAAAACGTGGCGCTTTGTGTTTTCTAGGCGTTGAACTAATGAAGATTGTTGGTTCGCCACTCGACGAATTCTTTAAGATCTCTATTGATGAAATCAACCTGTTCCTATTTGTTTCATTCACCGAAAGTGATCGATAGGATATGAAAGTTGAAACAAGTGTGCTGTCGTCTACGAAACTGTTTGGGGTTTGTGGTGGTTAACAAGAGGTCGTTGATGTGTTAAAAAAAATGAGGTGGGGGACAGGATGGAACCCTGGGGGAACCCCTTATTGGTTTTTAACGCTTTTAGATTGTTCCAAAAAAAACTTGTTTAAATTAAGATGCGACGAAAAATAGTAACAAACTTTTACTATTTACCTTTGTTTGCCCAAACAGTGTTAAATAAGTCTAAAAGATAAATCAACTAATGTCTTAATAGACCACAGTTTTTAAGAAATGCAACCTGAATATGCCAGAACCAATTGTGAAAGTTCCTGGCAATTTAACACAAGTTTTTAACCTGATGAGTTGCTTGGAATTGTCATCTTCCGTTTGGTTATTTTAAAAGACGCAGCGACCAAATGTTCCGGGTCACCCTGTATAATTAGGAAGAAACAACTGAATTGAAAGCAATGAATTCCCCGAGGAGAAAAGATACCATTTCAATTATTTTAATTAACGTGTTTTTGTATTATATTCACGCAGATAAGGAATAGTGAATGGACTTTGAAAATGTGTTTATTTATAAATTTATGGGCCAATTAGGTACCGTTTGATTGGTGTTTAATTATTGTTGTCAGTTAAACTATAAAACAATAGAGACAAACAGTACCATTGGTAAAGATACGCGACTATCTTTGAATTATTTTTATTATTTGAGTCGGTTATTTGTTAATTGACGTTTGAATACCGAAGGATTTTTTTATTTTTGTACTGCGTTTTATTTATACGATGAAGGATTAATGCCCTTTTTTTACTCGTTGGTTGCCGGAAAATACTGCAACTGAACGCAAAAAAACAATTAACAGTCGTGCTTAAAAGTCTGGAAATTTTTAGGAGGATTTATTTTGACTTTTTCTGCAATAAGAGCACACTAAAATTAAACCTAAGCCTAAACTACTAAGAGCCCTAAACACTATACGTTCGGACGGTATTAAAATCAAACAAATATATAAAATATTTTATAATTTTTTTCAATTTTGTATGTTTGGTACATTTTCAACATTTAATCATTTTAAACGAACGAGTAACTGAACAACAAAAGGTAAAAAATGCAAAAAACACCAGGGCATTATTCCCGCAACCTTTTGGCATTCCTCAGCAGGAAATGAGTCCCAAATTTTTTGAAGTTTTATACGTAGATCCGAAATAGTACGTTTGGAATTATTTCTAAGGCACTGTTTTATTTTATGCCATAGTGTCACAATTATGTTGAGGTCTGGGCTGTTTGAAGGCCAGTCTAAGGTGTTAATCTCATTATCTGCAAGCCATGTTTTTGTTGATTTAGCAGTATGTGAAGATGAACCATCTTACATATTGTGAAAGGCTGCTTCCTTACAAAAATAAGATCTCCGCAACATGACCAATTTCTGAACAGCTCTCAAATATGTATACAAAAATGTATACAACCTGCGATTGTTATAAACAATTTAAAATCCTTATTTATAATAATAATTATTATTATTATAATATCAAAACATATGGCATTTTTTCATTCTTTCCACTGGGATACCCATACAACTGATATTTTGATCCATACTTATAACTTTTCGGGGTCAAAAATTAAACACAAACGTTTTACTTTAAAAAAAGGAATAATTTATAAACTTACTTTTAACGAAAATATATCGCAAGTGCTACACAAATTTGTTTAACTTTTAATAAATTCTTTAAAAGTGTAAGTCTAAACGAATTGTTCTGATAGCTGTCATTAACAATTTGACAAAATATGCACAGACTAATATTCAAATACTCGATCAACTTAATAAACGGACCCTAGAAAATAATAACCAAGTTTCTAGGACAAGTCACCGAAAATAGACTTAAAGATGTACGAATAAAAAAGTTTCTTGTGATCCTCATTGCTATAACAGGAGAAAATAATATTGTAATGATTTTACGATACGTCACTAAAATATGCTACAGTGACATCACAGCCAATTGCGAGAAAATTCCAGCGCTACTCTAATCTTATCGAATACGCTATCGAATTTTCTAGTGTCTACCGGACAGTAGCGTCATCTGTTTCTGAAGTTTGTTTGTTGTGTTCACAAGTTTATAGTAAATAAATGTGTTTAATATAAATTCGAACCCTGAGTGTTTTTAAGTCAAATGTTACAATATGTAGAACAGTTCCAGGTCTGAATTTATTTTAATAACTTTGTTTCCGATGACATTTCACTAAATATAAAGCTGCACGATTTAATGAAAAAGCTTTATGTGGTTCTCATTGCTACAGTAGGAGAAAAGACTAAATAGAACAGTTTTGATTCTAAATTTATTTTGAAGATGCACGATTTATTGGAAGAGCTTCGTCTGGTCGTTATTGTTACGGCAGAAGAGAAAACATTGAAGGAAGGTTATTAATCATTAAAATAAATGACTATTTTTAGATGGAGTACTTTTCTATAGTCGTGTCTTGTGCCAGTAATAATCAGAAGAGACTACGGTATCGCCTCTGTCGAGTGACCCTTTTTTTAAAAAAATAACGATTATGTATTTCTTAATAATATAAAGCACGTGTATGGACCAATATAAACAAAATATATATTATTCATGAGACATGAATTTCGAATATCTTCAATACGAGATTAAATAGTATAGAACGACCAAAATCTTCCGGTACAAAATCGCGACAAGCAATAAACATCATCGATTTATATCCGACGAAGACTTTGATTGAGAAAAGACACGTTCAGGTGGAATGTGGGAAAGATTAATAAACATTATTGTCAAACTGGTCGACGGCACACACAGGTTGGTGGTCACTAAATTTACTAGTCTATGGATGGAAAGTCACCGTTGTATCTTTAGACCAGTCGAAGGTGAGCAAAATAAATGATAAATATTCGTATAAATAAGTCACGTTCTAACTCGTCCAAACATCCCCTTCCGATTCGGGCTATCCCGTATTAATTTTTTCGTAACGATTCCCAACGAAGGTCTTTCGATTCGGTAGCCAAAATATTTTAATTATATCGCGTATTGCTCGGTCTATTCGTAATATATGCTGATCTCTTTCACTCGAGGAAAACACAATAAAGTAAGGAGTATCTCGATTTGGAGTTTTTAGTGAGATCGGTGTTACTTTAAAGTTAAACACAGGTGTTCATTTTATTTGCCTGAACTTACGTGGGAAATTTAAATTAGCATTACAAATTTTTCGTAGTCAATACGCACCATTTCTTCGTGTAGGCTTTCCTTATAAATACTGAGTTACCATCGAACGCTACACGCAGGAATAATGCGAGGATGGCCGGACACATTCGTAACAATTTTCTCTTCTTTTTGAGGAGTGGACCTTGTACATACGTTATTTTAAACATTGTGGCAGTTAACGGTATTTCTTCTGATGCGTTAAAAACCAATACCGGGTTCCCCCAGGGTTCCATCCTGTCCCCCACCCCATTTTTGTACACATCAACGACCTCTTGAAAACCACCACGAACCCCATTTACAATTTCGCAGACGACAGCACACTTGTCTCAACTTCCACATCCTATCGATCACTTTCGGTGAATAATACAAATATACTCAGGCAGGAGCAATCGTCGAGTGAGGAACCAACAATCTTGTTCGGTTCAATGCCCAGAAAACACAAATCGCCACGTTTTCCAAGAAAGTGAATTCCTCAATTCATTCCATCACAATGTCCGGAAAACGCTTGAATTAAGTCCCTCCACCTCCATTTTGGGAGTTACGGTGTCCAATAATATGTCTTGGCATGACCATGTTGCTAAAAGTCAGCAAGCCAGAGGCTAGATTTTCCGTGAAAATCTAAAAAGTTTTTTACTCCTGATCAACTGTTGACGACGTACAAGGCTCAAATCCGACCTCTACTGGAGTAGTGCTCGCATATTTGGGGTTCAGCACCAAGCATTCTCTTCGTCTTCTAGATTCCATTCAGAAAAGAGCCATTCGGTTGATAAACAGCTCAACTCTCACAGATACCCTTCACCCACTAGAACATTGAAGAATAGATGCAGACCAGACATTACTCTAGAGATATTTCCATGGCAGATGCTCCTGAGAAATAAAAACTCGTGTACCACCACTGGCCACATTCGGCCGAAGAACTCGGCACGCTGATCAGTCTCACCAATTTACTCTCAAGATTGACACTACAAGGACCAACCTCCATCAAGATTCCTTTTTTTACAGGGCTGTTACAGAATGGAACAAGCTTCCAAAATAAGTTTTTCCAGAGAACTTTGACCTGTAACTTTTCAAAAAGCGGGTCCACAATCATTTCCTTTCTATAATCCATCCCCCTTCTAATAGACGCAGTACGGGCCGTCCGCGGCCCACACAATAGGTCTACCCTTTTTGCGACTATTTTCAGTAAAAAAAAAAGGATATATTTAAAGCAGCTAATAAAAAGGAATTTACTGATACATTCTACTTGGAATATTCTTTATAAAATTTCCTTATACTTTTAAGATTATAAAGGATTCGAATATAGAACATGGACTTGAAATATTAAAGTATTACAGTTATTTTATTAATCTAAAAAAACGGTGTAACATTAATATGGAAGAGGAATAAAATTACACTAAATATGCAAATATTTGTGATAAAAAAAAATTAATGACTCAGCTTGTTTTTTAATTATTTCGCCTACAACTTTCATTAAATAGAACTTTGCCAGTCATGAATATATTTAACGGCAGTGATATATTGATTGAGTCACAGAGCTTGTGCTACAATCTCGTTATTTTTTGTGGAAATGCGCGATACGAGTGGAACACGAAGAGTAGTCG
Organism: Agelastica alni; assembly: GCA_950111635.1. Taxonomy (NCBI): domain Eukaryota; kingdom Metazoa; phylum Arthropoda; class Insecta; order Coleoptera; family Chrysomelidae; genus Agelastica; species Agelastica alni. Next base: position 3,073,162 of record OX467715.1, read on the forward strand.
AGTTTATTAATTGGTTATTTAATTTGGTCATTATCAAATAATCCTCGAAAAGTTTTAATTTCTGCAATCATTTAATGCATAAAAATAAAATGTAGATTAAAAAATATTTTACAAACGTATGCACCAATACAAAGTACAACTTTATCCTAATCTTTTCGTTTGCCATCGTGTTTACGTGGCATGTTTCTTGAAGGGCTTCTTGAATTCGGGGACGAAGATCAACTAGGTTGTTTAGTTGTTGGAATAAGTTAACCAGTCGATTGCTGTTCATATACCACACATGTATATATATATATATATATATATATATATATATATATATATATATATATATATATATATATATATATATAATATAGAAAAATGCATTATTGCAATAAACTATAAAAGTATAATGAAGCCCGACAGCGAAAATTGGATGTGAAAATCATGACTGCTGTATGTACCTACATATTTTTAATATATAGGAATAGGTGGGTCGATTAAATATCAGAAAACAAAATACTCCTCTGGCTATATGCCTACGACAGGCATTGAATTACATCTAATATATAACCGATATATAACGAGCACCACCCGCGGTACTTCATGTGTACTTAATAGGAGTCTAGGATTGAATGTAGTTGTTTGAGATTGTCTCCTACCAAAAGACAATAACCCAAAAAATCACACACAAGAGTTTTTTAGTGAGTAACGTTGAACGAGCATTCAATAAGTCCCACACTATTCAGCGCGGAAACGCGTTTTTTTTAGAGCAGTCTATAAGGTGTCTATAAAAGATTTTCCTCTTGTAAAAAAAAATAGTTGTTCGAGAAAACCTTCCTGTGCTAATAAGGAGCAATCACTCCGAAACTAGTATACAGGGGGTTTCTTCGAGCAAATAAATTCAATAGTCCTTCCTCTTATTTAACAAGCATTTGTATACATTGTTTCCTGTGATGGGGTAGTATACACAACAATATATATGATGTAATTCAATGCCTTTAGAAATTGTATGAGTCTTCTTTCGACATTCTCGGTTCTGCTGGTATTTCTATTCGTTGTCTTATCACTTCTTTATACGGGCATCGTGTTATATGTTGTACTGTTGACCTGTGTCCACTTTGTTCACACCTAAACTGTCTTACCCCCAAGAGCATAAATGAATTTGTAATGCGAATGTGGCCTTTTCTTAATCTACATAACACAACTTGTTCTCTTCCGTTATAGGCAAGAGAATGTGTATTTTTCTTGATACTTGGTTTTACACTCTTCAATTTGGCTTCTGTTCTATTCCATTTCATTTGCCACATTTTGGTAGTTTCATTTTTTAAGTATGATGTTATGTCGTTGGGTCTGAGTGAAATATTTTCGAAGTTTCCTTGTGAAGCGGCCATTCTAACTGACTGGTCCACCATTTCATTGCCTGCAATTCCTTGGTGACTAGCAATCCAAAACATATGAGGTATGATTGGTGGATAATAAATTTAATATATAGTAGTTACAAATACTGTAGGTGCCTTTAATATTATCGTAAAAAAAAATCATACACATCAGTATCTACACAATCGATTAACAAAAAAACAGGTTAACAATTTAAAGGAAAAAAAGGAAAATTGTTACAGGGGGTCTTTAGTTTTAATACGTTCATCAGTTTTGTGTAATTTTAAATAAAAAAATTTAAAACATATTTTAAAACTTCATTCAGCGCCTTGTTTACTCAAATAATTTGACAAATATTGCCAAACATAGTAGAAATAGTGATTCAAATCCTTTTTCTTCGGCTGGCACTACAACTCGGGGTTGGTTTTGGCCTGCTCTGCTTTCGTAACAATTTTTGTTTTATGGGGTGGGGTTGTTGACCCCACGCCCAACCTCCTATTCGGAGGGCCATTTCTGCCGCTCTCGTCAGCCCTGACTTTCCACCTGGGTTGGTTACCAGATCTCCGGTGAGGTTGCTCAGGTTGCCGGGGCTCACCACATTTATATTCACATAAAGGCTACTAGGAGGTGAGAGTCGGAATTGGGTAGGAGAGGCTAAGCGACGCTAACTGAAAGCAGCATCGTACGGTGCGCATGCACTACCCCATTTGAAACCCAGTGATTCAGATTGCAACTGATAAAAGTTTAGCACGGTTTTAATTAAATCATGACAAAAAATAGTTTAAGATAAAATTTATTCAGCCAGCAACTGGACAAAGGATTCGGTTTTGGAAAATATCCAAAACATAACTATATCCATTACTTGCTAACTTTAATAAAAACAGAAATATGAGAAAAAAAGTAGCAGAAAATAGCTATTTAGATTTTAACTGATTAAGGTTTTACATGATTTTAGGTCAAACATAGGAAAGAAATTTTTTATAAAAAATTTATTTAGTCAGCAACTGGACACACATTCGGTTTTGGAGATTATCCAAAACATAACTTCGTTCATTTGGTTGCTGTATTGAATAAACACAGAAATATGAGCAAAAAATAGTAGGAGATAATAGTTACTCAGATTGCAACTTATAAAAGTTTAACATGATTTTGGGTGAAGCATAGGAAAAAAATAGTTCAACAAAAAATTTATTCAGTCAGCAACTGGACAGGGAATTCGGTTTTGGAGACTATCCAAAATACGATATCGTACAATATTGGATCTCTTTGTTGGTTGGGCGTTTCCGCAACTAAAACACTATCAATTTCTTCTGGCTGGATTTTTCTTTTCAGTCAAAACAGCAAATGACAGTGTGGTAAAACCTTGCTTTTGCCACTTCACACTTGGCATGTAACATTTTACTTTGCTAAATATTTCGTCTTAGGTGAATAATTTTATGAATTTTTTTATCTTTATATGAAATACCTTAAAATTATCTCATGCCGATCGAAAGACCTCTGACCAGATAATAGTTCCGCTTTAATTTTAGGCCATTTATGGTTACACGTAAAAGTGACAAATAAGTCTGATCTCTCATAGTTTCGGACATAAATAAGGAAGTAAAGAATTTTTTAGGTCAATTTGTTATACCTCGGGCTATATTATTGGAGTTTTAGTAAAAATCCCTAATTTTTTTGAAAATATAATATAGTCCATGTCACCCGGGGATAGTTTAGCTTTCCAACGGTAAAAGAATTTTTAAATCGACTCACTAGTTTCTAAGCCTATTTAATGGAAACAAACAATCAATCAAATATTTTTTTATAATAAAAATAATATTATTATTAAATTATTATTATAACTATTAGTATAAATATAAAAAAAATGTTATTGAAAAATTAAAAGAACTAGCAAGTCACTAAACTGTTTGGATATATATAATAATAATAATATCGTCTTTATTATTTCATTAAATAAACATAAAACATAATTGATATATATATATATATATATATATATATATATATATATATATATATATATATATATATATATGCAATAAGTTATCAAGAAATAAAAGGCGAAGTTCATTGTCTGCAATGCTATGCATCACAGAAAATGTTCTTCCATTTAACCCTATATATCTATATGGGTTTTCTAAAAGTCTTTCGACGTTGTCCGATGCCTAATTTTTACTTCCGGCGGTCATTACATTAGTCTACTTGCAGGTTCCTTTCGTTCATGGCTTTTGACTCCTTCTTTCCAGGTTTTCTTCGGTCGTCCTCTTTTTCTTCAACCGTGCGGTGTCCATACCATACTAGTTGTTTTCTGTCGATTTCCGTCGATAGTGATTCTTCTATGCCCATTCGATGTTTTACTTCTTTATTACGAATTCTATCTTTACGGGATATTCCTAAAGATCTTCTAAACACGTCCATTTCCACCGCTTTTATCTTCCTTTTGTTATTTTCATTTACCCGCCAAGTTTCAGCTTCAGAAAAGAAGGTTACTTTTGATCAGTGTGTCATAAATATGATACTTTCATTGTTTTCCTATTTTCTGAGACCACAAGATTTCGTTGAGGCACCCAATTGTTCTTCTTGCTTGTGTTATTCTTTTTTTTATTTCATCATCGTCTTTACCTGTTGTATCAAAAATAACGCCATAATATGTGTATTCTGTACAAGATGTAATTGTACTACGGTCTTCAAGCTGAATATCCGAAAGAGCAGTTTCTATTGGTAAAAAGTCTGGCGGGTGAGAATGCCACTTTCACGTAATTTTCTCGCAAAAACCAATGCTTTTCATGTTCTTTGTTAACAAAAATAAGGAATGTTGAAGGCCAACACGAAGACGACACAAACTTTACAGATTTTACTGATAAAGTAACCTAACTAATAAAAAAATACGAAAGTGTACTTTTATACATACATATAGTCACGCCTTTTTCACGTAGTGGTGAGCAAAGACCATTTCTTTCCATTTGCTACGATTCTTACACACGACTTTCGTTTCTTGTTAAAGAAATTTCTGTGTACCTAACTCTAAAATCACTTATAATGCCCCAAATGTTGGGCGACAATTTTGTGTTACGTTATAGTTTCCTTTCAAAAGCCAATTGTGTGTAACGCTATAAGTTACTTTCTAAAACTTAATTATTCCAATTTAAGAGCTGCTAATTGTTTACCGAAAAGTATGTACCATCGACAAACAATGAAAGCTGCAAACCTATGTTGGTACGGTTGGTACGGTTATAAGACCGATCGTTAGTATGGTGGCCAGATCTAGAGAAGAAAGTCAACCATACAAAGGTAGGAAAATTTCAGAGATTGGCATTTCTGCTGATTACAGGCTTACAGGCTTTACAGTCTTCGGACCACCACAACAAAAGCCATTGAAACGATTTTACATCTACTAACAGTAGATCTGTTTGGGAAAGAATGCGCAGCTAGTGCGGTTCTCCCCATGGACCAAAACGCACTATGGTCACTCTAGAATCCTAAGAGAATAAGATCTGTGCACAAAAAACACCGACTACACTAAACCTACCCCTATGTTTGAAGGTGACCTATCCCCGGAAATCCAATCCAGAGGACTCAGTATTTTATACGGACGGCCCTAAACTAGAGGGGAGAGTAGGTTGCGGTATCTTCTCAGAAGACCCCTTACTTAGACTGTCGTTTCATTTGCCTGATTACTGTAGTGTGTTTCAAGCCGAAACGAACAAAAGTTCAGCGAGATATCCGTAAGACAGCAAAGCTGCTATCAAATTACTGAACTTAGTCTACTTGACCTCTAGGGCAGCGTTTGAATGCCGAGCCGCCCTGAATGAGCTAGCAACTAAGTTTAGCGTTCACATTGTCTGAGTACCCGGACACAGGGACATACCAGCAACTGTAAATGTGTGAATTATTTTTGTGATCTCATACAATTATTTTGTGACTTCACTCTTACGATGTTTAAAGTTAAAAGAGCAGTACTCGTGTTAATGATCAAATTACAATACGAAATTAGAAAAAAATAACACTAAGCGTTTTTAAACGGCGACGTTTAAATATTCTTGTTATATAATTGAATTCGACCCGGTAAAAGATCAGCGTTCGAATTTGGAAAATCTAATAAACACAACTCAAATCGTTGACACATCTCACTGGTTTATATTTTTTTCATGGAAATCGTCGGACCATTAGAATACGAAACTAATATTTCTGTTCGAATGACCAGGATTTAATCTGAATTTATTAGATTAGTTTCAAATTCCAAAGTGTGTCTATTCACGTAAATTTTTCATTAATTATAATAAATTACTCGGCAACTCTGTGTAGGCCAGCCAAAAGGACTTTTTCTTTTTCTACGTTTATCGGCCCTCGCAAGCCAAAAATAAGAACACCTCAAAACGTTTGACATTAAAAATTGATCGTTTTGAGATCTCGGTAGAAAGAAAGGAAACAAATTTGCCCCTCATTATCGTTTTATTATTAACATACCATAAGTAATATTTATTACGTAGTTTGGAGCTTAGTTTTTAATAAAGCAAGAGTTGTAAAAGAGCTTTATTTAGACCGGCCTAAAAACAATGTAATGGAGCTACTGATCGTTATAGACATTAAGAATTCTTGAAGCATTCGGAAACAAATAATTTTCTCTTCGACCGATGGAATTAGGCACTTAAACTATATCTAAACGGTGTGCCCTTTTAACAGCTACTCGTTTTGGTTATTTAAAATTGTTTAAGTGAGTGTCGGCAGATATAAATCTCTCGGGTGTATTTTTTGGGATTGATAAAAATAAAGAAACGCGTTTTTTTTTTATAAAAAATAAAATAGATAAAAATGAAAATATTTAATAGATTTTCTTAATCGTATCGACTGGAATTGTTTTTGAATGTTAATTTCGACAGAAGGTGCGACCGTCATGCGTTTATAAAATTAAATATATTTAGATGCGTTTTGGAAAAGTGTTTTTTTTTTTAACTTCGCAGCAGGAAGTTATAGTAATGGGTCCGATTTTGCAAATCCCGAATTTTAACATATCTCCACATTTCAAGGTCACCAAAGTCGAATACAATAGTTTTTAAGTGAACGTCTATGTACGTATGTTCGTATGTGCGTTCGGAATTATTTTTCGTCTCGATTATCTCGAGAACAAAAAATGATATCGGCGTGGGACCAATTTCATTCGACGCATAATTACGCAACTTAAAACTGATAAGATTTTCAGCAAAATCGGTCAAGCTGTTTTTTATGGAGAATAAAAAAACTGAAAAACTGAATTTTGCAATTTATTAATTATACTATTTTTAATTCAGAATTTTAAGATCTTTTGAATAATATAATTATTGCATGTTAGGACTATTTGTATGAAAAATATGATGACTATATTTCATGAAAAAAGATAGTTTTAGAAAACAAAAATAGGAATTGGAGAATTTTAAACTTGTGTCAGAATTGAGAGAATAGCATTAAAGACGCTATAAGCGTGAAAAGTTATTTTTAGAAATAATGAAGCATTTTTTATAACAATTGAATATTGTTACTAACAAATGATTATCGATCATATTTATTAAATTTTTTTTTTAAATGTTATAAACAATTTGAAATCGTTATTTATAATAATTTAAATAATATTAATAATAATTATAACAACAAAACATATGGTATTTTTTCATTCTTTCCACTGGGAAGTTAGTCGTGTGGACCTCTCGCGTCGCACCCAGACCACTGATATTTTAATATTATGTTAAATTAAACTCACACTTAACTCATAGAATTTTTTCTTACGATTAAAAAATGTTCATTTCTTAAATCGAATTAGCCCGGTATTTATCGTTCTAATATTGTCCACCGCAGCAACTTCGTCGATGTCGGTATATCGTGGGAGTGCCGCAACAGATACACCGGGTCATCGGGTGAAAGTATGAAGATGATCTCCATAGCCATAAGCATCAGGTGCCAACGGTCGAATATGAACCAGAGAAAAATAATAGTTTTGACTCTCGACCTTATTGGGGAAAAATTTCATCTTTTTTTATAACATATCGATCCTCCCAAATAGAAACTTTAAGTGTGTTTCTAAATTTTTTTACCGCTTTAGTAAATGATGTTGCAGTAAAATTTATTTATTAAACGAAAATAATTATCCGCTTGACAAAAAACAGTTAAAACTCGCACAGGGACAAGTCTGAAAACTATAATGGATGTTCGAAGATGTTCAAACGAGTCTAGTAAATATTCACCTGCCTAACAGGTTCGAATTTTATCCTGCTTAATGTTCTGGATGATCTATTTTAGCAAATTCAAGCATTAAGTGATAATTGAACAAATTACATTTGGGCGTTTAAAGCCGTCTTATTCCGATAGCCAACATTAACACTTTTGATCAAAGTCGCCTTCGGGGAGACCTTATTTTAACAATTAGAATTCTAAAATATAATTACGGAAATCTGGGAGACTTGTACGTGCTTAATAATAATGACTGACTGAGAAGACACCGTTACAAATTAAAAATGGGAACATTTAAAGGCAGTGCTAGAAAAACATTTTTAAGTAATAGAATATTTTACACATGGAACAACCTACCACCAGATATAGAAAATGCTAAGAGTGTTAACATTTTTGAAAACAAATTAGATAAGTAAGTAATTGTTTATTGTATTGATTTATGGTTTTGTCAGGTTTTTAATTTGTAAGTATTTTGTGTTCTTAAGATACTTTAATTTAATTCATAAATTTTTATGTATTTTTAGGTATAGTTAAAATAATATGTTTTTAAAAAAAAATGGAAAAAATTTAAATTTTTGTCAAAAATTTTTTTTGTATGTTGCCACGTCTTTTAGTTCTCTAAAGAGTACTCTGCCAGTGGTCTCTCTACTGGCAAATTATGCCCGAGCTCAGCCGTAGAGGGTAGAAGAAAAAAATATAAAAGTGAGCCGCGCCACCGACTTAGACGGTACAAGCCGGAAACCCCTAGGTCTAGTAGGCACTAGCAGAGCCACACGATAAACAACAAACAATTATGGTGAACTAGATAAATAAAACTATATTTACAATTCCTGCAATATATTAATTAAGTAAAAATGATGTTCTGATTTTTTACAACAAATTCTGTATTTTTGTAAAGTGGATTAAACGAATTTAATTTCTTAAAAACATATTTAAATTAATTATAACAATCTTTCAGACAATAATAAAAACCTAATGAGGTACAAAAGAGAATTAAAAACAACAAAAAAAAGAAATGTTCACAATATTTAAAATTTCAAAAATAATTGGTTTTATATAGAATTCCTGATAGCAAAAGATTAACACAAAAAAAATACAAAATAAATGGACTTGCAACAAACCCTCACAATAACCACATAAATTATATTCAGTAATGTATAAATTCAGATTCAACTTGGAGCAGGTACAAATTTAATGAAAAATAATTTGTTACTTTTAAACTATTGAAAACACTTAGATCAAGCACATAATAACTGATAAGTTGATAAAATTAAACTCAATACTGTGTAACCAATTGAAAACTTCATTAAGACGCCACTGTTACATCGATGATCCAAGAACAGAAACACCAAGTAGTATTTTTAAAGATTTACACTGTTAAAACACTCGAGCTTATTTCAAAAATAATTCTTTTTACGATGGCTGTCCTTCAAAATAGCAATATTGTAGGATATTTACAAATAAGTATGAATAAACGTTTTTTTTTTCTTGGACACATAGAACTATTGAGAATATTACTTTAATCAAAGTTCAGACTCGGCATATTATCCAATGCAATAAATAGTTTTCAACAGTGTACCATATAAATAAATTAAAACAAAACTTAATCGTGGTGTCAAAAATAAGTCACGTCGTTTAAATATACTAAAATAAATCACTTGTAACCTTTGGATACACGAATTCACGAATCCTGTGGCCTACTCCTGGCCGGTTTGAATTATGAAACAGCACCTGCTACTTAACAATGGCTTCACTCCATCAAATCCCGCACGCGGTCATTTTAACTCGACCCCAATAACCAAAATATTCATCACAAAGGCACGACAGAATGGTCATGTTAAAAATTAAATGGTTCTTCTTAAAAATCCAATTAAGATGGCCCAAATATAGCCAGATATAAAAGAAAGAACCGTAGAAGTTCTGCTCACGTGTTAATATCAAATCGTTCCAAAAACTCTCACCCGACTTCCACCACTGACACCAAACGACTCTTGTCCACTCCTCACTCCCAGGCCGGATATCAGAAAAATGACACGGAACCCACGTCAGCCAACCTTTGCAAATCTATGTTCCCAGCTCATAATCGCGCTAGTCTGTGTTGATAGCCAGCCCATCCACACAGAGAAGCAAACCAAACAATAATATAGCTGACAACACACGACAATCGAGGCCAAAAATCAAGGCGAAATCTAATACAAAGACTCCCACTCCAATTAACAAACACGTCACAGCCATTAATAATTAAATCCTATCCCTACTAGATATGCAACACTATTTACAACGAACAAAATACGGTATGCAAAACTATTTACGAACACCAGTCTATCAGAGACACAATTAATAATGAAACGGTAGATGGGAAAAAATAGGCACGTGACAATGTAAAGCTACGCACGCTTGACAATATTATAATCGTTCACCATTAAACAAGGTATTTAAAAAATATTAGTTTAAAGCTGAAATACAAATGTTACAATTAATATAAAAGGTAAAATGGTTTCTCACATTGCTTATAACTACTAAAATAAATATACACTACATACTAAATTAAATATAAATTTTCTCTACCAATGTGATTTTTGAATAATTTTACGGAGCGGAAAAGTGTTATTTTGCGCACGAAAAGCGTACTACTTTACGCACGCTCGTAAGAAATAGTATATTACACATCTATGGCAGTAAAGTAAAGTAAAGCACATGCTTCGCCTCGGTCATCATACGTGTGGTCCGAAACATCTGCCCGTGGTGTGTATACTATTTTTCTCCCTACTGTAGGCGGAAAGCGGCAACTTCGTTTTGCGTAGCGGGCCGAAAGTGACGCTTTCTGCATAGTAGGAAGAAAATATTTTTACATCATTAAAGTCAACTTCTTTCCCATCCTTCAATCGCAACAGGTTTTTCCTGTCTAAGCTAAACGGGGGGAAATTTTAACCCTGCTTAATGTTTCGGATGTTCTATCTCAGCAAATGCAAGCATTTAATGACAATTACAGCAACTGCCGGTTATCGGTACACTAAGAAAAATGATCAACCGTTGTAAAAACCGCAGAGGACAATATAGACAATAAAAAAATGTGTAGCGTGTCGAACGTTTTTTAAAAATAAAAAAATCAAATCGTAATTGAAAAATATTTTTACACCATTAAAGACTAATTTCTTTCCATTTCCTTCAATCGCAACGGTCACATATAACATTGTTATCTTACAGAGAACGTGTGCATTGTTTATGTCGGTGCGGCCGGAGTCAAAGGTCGCGAGAACTCACTGACCTGCACCGCAGTTAGTTCCTGGACTGGCCGCAACACGGCCAACACTTGCCGTCTTTTCCAACTAAAGAAATTAAGCATGAAAGATTTTCTGTAATTTCGGAATGAATATATCGGACACTTGGTGCTCGAAACTTTGTGTCTAAATTTGTAGATCTCTGTCGATTTTTATCAATCTTTTACGTTTGTATTTATTTATTTTTTGGAAGTAGTCGTCGTGCCCAACCAAAACATAAACGATATGTATTTTTTAAAAAAAAATACTTTCAATTCTATAAAAAAATAAATATTTTAATTTGATTTAAGTATATTAACAACGTTTTTTTAATATTATTTCTTAATCTAGCTATAATTGATTTTGTTTTGTTTTTTCATCTCGTACGCATCTCGGCAACCGTCAGCTCTGAGTCGTAAAACGTGTTGCCTATACTAGAGAAAGAGCGCATCTTCGTTTAAAATAAACTTGGTATTATTGCTTAAAACAATTCACCGATTTTAAAAAAACCATATTAACGCTTCGATTTGTCTTGTGACAAAATTGACTAAGGATAACCTGTCAAAAATATAGTTTATTTATTTGTGATTACGAGGGTAGTTCTTTAAATTTGCTAATACTACGAATTTATTGATAAAAATATTAAAAATAAAAATTTATCAATAATTGCTTTTTGTTTTTCAAGAAATAATGATACTTTGCAAATGATAAAGTTTAATTTAAATTTATAGCAATCCTATTTGATGAACTGAGGTTTCGTTTAACGTAATAATATTTTTGGCTGGATTTGAGTTTTTTTATTATCGGCATTTCCATATTACAAAACATTTATTAAAGTCACACACATACTTACAAGTATTAAGAATTTTACATTTTTAACACTCTTTTTAAATGATTCTAGAAATAAAGCAAAAATATTTAAATTTACATAATATGTATTTGCTAACATTAAAATTCTACCTATAAATTTATTCTGGCCGTAGTTAGTACGATAACAATGATTTTTAAAGATTGCTCTATTTCTTTTTTTTATTTTGAATTGGCATTTATTTAATTCTCCAATTTCTTAAAAATTAATACTTCCATTGATTATTTTGTGGATGAAAATATGTGCGCGTCGTACCTAACAAAATTATTCAAGTGAAAACCAGTCTAAGTTCACACTGATCGGGTTGAAGATTGGTTTAGTAGAAATTATTAATAAATAAGTGTATGTATTTTTAGTAGACAAATAAGTAAACTATACGTAGGAACTTACGGGTACATAAACAGTTAAAATGATACAATTTTATTAATACAGCATTTATTATAAATTTAATGTAATGGTTGGCAACCGAAATCATCATGTTCTCTTTCATTGTCAGATAGTTCTGATTCACTCTCACTGCTATCTTTATTTATTATTAATTGTTGCACCTCATCCATAATGTGCTTTTTTTAATATATTCCTCTTCAATCTTCTCTACGTGGGCGCAAACGTTTTGCCAGTTTTAAATTGCCACTTGCTAAAATGTTTCTTCTGTCAGCCAGTTTGAATGAGACATTATAGGTTGCTACTCCATTCTTTACTACTGCCCATATTTTTTAATGGGGTTTAGATCCGGATAGACATGCATATATTTTGTTTTGGCCTCGTTGACTTTAAGCCCCATAAATGCCGTTTTTTTTTCGATTTTGTAAAATAGTTCTTTTACTTTTATGAAGCTTATGCTCACTGCGTCTATATCGTCGGCATATGCTAGCAGCAAGTTTGATCCACTGCCCCCAATTACTGAGTATATAAATTAATAATTATTTAATTTGATTAGAAATTTTATCCAATGGAATTAATTAAAAAAATGCAAATTATTGGAATTTTTAAAGATTGGGTTCTGTGAAATTAGGTATTAATTTTGCGGTAAAATCAATATTGATATACAAATAATTTTTTCTAAAACAATTATTTTAAGGTAATAAATCTCACCAATCGAAATCGTTATTAAATTAAAATTTTCGATAGAACACAGTTAACCAACGATGTTATAATAAAAAAAACGGTAAACCTATTAAATTAGTTATAATTTCGCATTTTAGGATATTTATATATACCGTGTGTAATCCTGGAAGCACTTATTAGCCGTAATAGACCTCCAACGGTTGCGGTTAAACTTGAAGACCAAACAAACCAACTAACCGAGTAATTTATTTTTTTTATACAGAACATAATATCTTCCGTCAGTTTATTACTATGATTGGTAGCTTACGCCGACCCAACATACTTTTTTTTAATTAATAAAATTGCCCCACTGAAATTTTCGCTATCGACTTAACGAGCCCTAAAAAGAAACGAATTATCTGTTTATTTATTTTAAATTAAAAATAGATGTTCACCCACCGACCTGAAAGCAACCCTATAATAAATCCACTACTATGCTTCACGTAGTTTTCTTGAGAATTTCATTGCAACCACCTCGTAAAAAGTATCTCGAGCATCTTCAACAGTACTAAAATTAGCAAACAGCCAGTTTTTGTCTATCCAAAATCAACTAGGTCCAGAGGCGCGCCAACTATGTGGCGAATATAGGCAAAATTCAAGAGCGGCGATTCGGCCAAGTTTGATTATGAAAGTACTGACGATCCAGTAACAGACCCGAAAATGAATTACAAAATAAAAGTATTCTTCTCTATATTAGTTACGACCTTATCATCTCTTAATAAAAGATTCAAGGGGTTGGAGCAATTTAATAACATTTTTGGATTTATTTATCACAAGGAGAATTAAGAAACTCGTGTATTTATCATTTTATTTAAAAGAGAAAGCACGTAAGACTTATTTGATGAAATTATTTGTTTAAAATCTCTCAAACAGGTCTCTCCATGTAGTGGTCGATGGAGTTTCATCTGACACTCTACTCATAAATGCTGGTGTTCCGCAACGATCCATTCTAGCACCAACACTATTTTTACTTCACATCAACGACCTATTGAAAGCAACTTCATGTCCCGTACACAGCTTTGCCGATGATAGTACCCTCCATACCGCATTCTCTTCCAGGGCCCCTATATCAGCCCGTGAAACCAGAAATGAACGAGGAAGAAATGTTAACAATATAAATATGGACTTAGCAACAATTCTCGAATGGGGATCCAATAACTTGGTAGAATTCAATGCAAACAAAACACAAGCATGTCTTTTCTCTAGAAAAGCCGATCTCACTGTGCCTAACATAACTTTGTCAGGAGTAACCATACCACTGAATTCATCCATATCGATGCTTGGTATTACTATCAGCAATAACCTTTCCTGAGAAAATCACGTGAGGTCCATTGCCAAAAGTGCATCCCAAAAACTTGGTTTTTTGTTTCGTGCCAAGAGCTATTTCACCTCCAGTCAGCTGCTTATGATCTATAAGGCACAGATCCGACTTGTACTGGAGTACTGTTCCCATATTTGGAGTGCAGCACCTAAACATATCCTGAAGCTACTGGATTCTGTCCAAAAAAGGGCAATTCGTCTCGTCGGTGATGCCTCGCTTACAAACTCGCTCACTTGTCTGGAACACCGTAGAAAAGTTGGTGATTTGTCTCTATTTTATAGATATTTTCATGGGCGATGCTCTTCTGAAATATCAACAATCGTTCCTCCATTGGCAGTCTCTTCGAGATTAACCCGTCAAGTTCAGTCTTCACACCCCTTCGTGGTCACTTTGGAGACCTGCAGAACATCACTTTCCAAAGACTCATTCATCCAACGAATTGCGAGGCTTTGGAACTCATTGCCTAGGGAGGTGTTCCCCGAGGCATACAACCTCCAGAAATTTAAGAAGAACACCAACTCCTACCTTCTTTCCCTTGGTTCCCACGATGTTCTCTGAACATTACAGGATATCCCTTTTCGTGGGAACCAGAACATAAAAAAAAAAACTTACCAGAGAAAAATGAGTTTAATCCTCAGTTAATTCTTCAACACATTTTAGAGAACAATTTAATTTCAACATTTCCAAATACTGCATTGGCAATACGAATTTTTTTAACGTTACCCGTATCTGTAGCATCGGGAAAAAGGTCAAAATTAAAATTAATAAAATTTTTTTACGATCAACTATGGCAAAAGAGAGACTCAGTAATTTGGCAATTATGTCCATAGAAAGTGATCTTATGGATTGTATTCTTTTAGACGAGTTGATTAAAGATTTTGCCGAAAAAAAGGAAAAAGAAAAGAAAGGAGTGCTTCCAATAAGTTATTTTGTTTTTTTTTTTTCTGCTATGTAACATTTTTATTGTTTTGTCAGTTTTGTTATTGCTTTGCTTTTTTTACATTCATCGTCAATCCCCATGTCTACGACTTATCTTCTTCTCTTTTTTCCCTAGGTGTCGTCTCCGCTTCGAAGGTTGGCAATCATTACAGCAATTCTTATTTTTGAGACCGCAGCTGTAAATAGTTTATTATTACTGCATCCAAACCAATTCCTAAGGTTTTTCAGCCATGAATTTCGTCTTTTTCCTATAGATCTCTTGCCTTGGATTTATCTCTGCATAATTATTTGTAGCATTTGATATTTTTCTCCCCATATGACCTCATTGATTTGAAAGAGCTCGTGATATGTGGTGGATATATAGGTGAAGATTTCCTCAGGTCAACCAATGTTTAACCCAGAATGGATTATTTTTTTGCCTTGTTCTTCCTGTCAAGTGTATTGGCTCAGTCGACGTGTTAAATCGATAAATACGACTGATTATCTTTTAAAGTAAAATGTGCATTTGCTGGTGTGCGTGAGTTTCTGCATAAAAAAAATTATAAAATGAAGATGTTAGTAATACAATAATGGCATCATCTGTGCATTTCCGTAAATGTCTCGAATGTTTGATAAATTTATACCACCCAACACCTATTTTACATGAAATTAATTATTTTAATCTAGTACGGTGCTTACCGAATGAGATCCTTTAAGAAACTGTTATTGCACAATCAGTACCGCAATTTGTAATCATTCCTAATCATAATTCTACGTTGTGCAATAATGGATCATCAGCGATATTCCCAGTGACGTTACTTAAAAAGTTTTATTATTTAACTAAATTTCAAAACGAGTTTTTACGAGTAAAATCAGTTTAAATATCAACTAACCATCAGTTAGCACGAGCACATATTAGCACTAGGGGGTCACTAAGATCGTTGTAGAGGATCTTCTTGATGAGAAATTAGTAACCGCTGGTAAATTAAATGATTTTTGAATGTCAAGCTTGAAGTTCCACCCTCACCTATTGGGCTAATGGATAAAATGTTTGTAAAGCATTTTCTAATCTCTCTTTTGACGTAAACGAGCGAAGTTTGTTTAGTAGAATTATTATTCTTTATGAGGTCAAAAAATATATGCCATGTGACCAAATCGGATGCCTTATAATTGTAACATCAAGAATGTTAACTCAGCTTACCACTTGAAAGTTGTGGGAAAACTACGAGAACCATCACCTTATTTAGCTCCATGTTTGGATCTTTTTAAAAATAAAGGCCTCCTTGAACGGGGCTTATTTTTAGTCATTGAAAGAAGTTATGGAAAAAAGACACGATTACTCAACAGCCTACCATCTGAAGACTTTCAAAACCATTAAGAAGAATGGGAAAATTATATGCTTTTAAAGATAGGCATGGAGAGTATTTTGAAGGGAAGTATATACATACATTATATAGTCACGCCTTTTTTCTGTAGGGGTAGGCTGTATTTTCATCAGCGCTTTCATACATGCTCATCGGTTGATGGTACTCTGGATCTGGCCTTTCTTTAAAACAATTTCGTTTGATCGAGATACGTTAGCCAAGGTCGACCTCTAACGACTTGCTATTTTGAAAATAAGGTAGCTTCATCGTACTGGTACTTCATTGTTAGATTTGTGGATTTCAGAAAGCCCCATAGAAAATAATCAAGTGTTGTTAGATCCGGAGATCTTGCCGGCCATTCTATAAAACCTCTTCTGCCAATCCAATGTCTTGGAAATCGTCTAGCCATTGTCTTACAGCTAGTGCGTAATGTAATGTAGCTACGTCCTGTTGAAGGTATATATTCTGTTTATCTAGCACCATATATCCATATTTACCAACTTGTCTTTCCAATGACTGAGTAATAAGTGGATACATTTCATTTTTAATAATTGTTGGTACAATTTTCCCGTTAGGTTTCGGTCAATAAAAAGTGGTCTTATTTCGTAGAGTATCAGCCCATGCATTGATCTTCGCTGGAAACTGAATACTATCCTGTCGAAACAAGCAACGAACTTCGTCATCCCAGTACCTACAATTGTTTGTTAAGAAAGCCATTTAAATAAAACGTTGATTCATCACCGAAACAAATATTTTTAACCAAATTTGCGTCTCCTATTTTTTGGAACATTGCTTTACAAAATTCAATTTTGCGGTTTTAGTCGTCTTCACTAACCCGATGATGTATTTGTATTTTATAAGGAAAAACTTATGCAATGTTAACACTTTGTATATGGAACCAACAGAAATATTTGTAAGTTTTGATACTTTTGGAATTGAATAGGTAGGATCCATAGCAAAATGACCCAGTACTTCAATTTGTGCAGCTTCGTCGAGAAATCTGGGATCATTATTTTTCTTATTGCAAACGGATTCAGTTTTGTCAAATTTTCGTACCAACTCTATGATGGTCTGGTGGCCTATATTTCTTTTAGGATGCCTTTCATTAAAAACTCTAGCTGTTCCTCGAGCGCACTTGTTTTGATTCTACTTCTTCTTCTCGTAGCTTCACAACCCTTCGTGGGTCTTAGCTGCATCTACGACTCGTCTTCACCTATCCCTGTCCAACGCAACCTCCTTTCAGTCCCGACTCCCAAGACTTTTACATCATCTCCGATATTGTCCGACCATCTGAACCTTGGTCTTCCTAAAGGTCTCTTTTCTACTGTGTTTTCCTCCCATATTCTCTTGATAAGCCGTTCATTCGACGATCTCTGTACGTGTCCGGCCCATCTGAGCCTTTGTACTTTTATTTCGTTTACTAATCTCGGTATTTTGTACATGTTCTTGAGCTCCTCATTCGTTCTTATTCGATATTGACCAGTTCTCTTATCTACTGTAGGCCCAAAGATTGATTTGATTACCGTAAATAAATATTATTTCTATTCTTCTTGCAGAGAACACCATTTCGAAATAACTTAATGTGCTACACCTACAAATAATGGCTAATTTAACGTCACGAATAACTAACTAAATATACTATTAATATTTTTGAAACAAAACAAAAACAAAATGACAAAAAATGTCAAAAAAATGACATGTATTCAAAATTATTATTGATTAGACATCTACCTATTCGATAGTGTCGTAGGTCGTTTTTATTATGGTCACATGTTCACCACAAGTGCCGCCAAAACAATTATTTCGGACTGGGCAGAGAGGAAAATATTCACGTACTGGTACGATATACCGGGGTTAACTTACTCGAAGGCGGGACTGCTTACAGGACACTGTCGTCTAAGATACCACCTCAGAAAGATGGGTCTGAATCAACAAACGGAC
The DNA here is from genome assembly GCA_950111635.1 of Agelastica alni. Taxonomy (NCBI): domain Eukaryota; kingdom Metazoa; phylum Arthropoda; class Insecta; order Coleoptera; family Chrysomelidae; genus Agelastica; species Agelastica alni. The sequence goes on from OX467715.1 coordinate 3,091,504, forward strand.
TGTCGGTTTTGCTGCGCGGAAGACTAAACTGCTGAACATATGTTTATGCCCCGGCCTGGAAATAATAAGGTACAATTATTTGGTTTATACCGACCTAGATCGTACCGATTTCAAAAAAATCTCACCCTATACAACTATGAACTTCGTATGAAGGGCTGGATTGTGCGATGAACTGTACCCTCCTGGGGTGAGCCACCGACCACGCCCCACTCACATGATACCTAACCTAACCTACATTTACGCAAAATCAAAAGTTATTTGAACTGACTGGTTTCGAAATAAAAGCACTGTATATCAAAAATGGTAAAGAAAGAATTGATACGTACCGAAAAATATTCGTTATTTATATAGGTGTAGAGCAATAACTCATAAGTGAAAAAGATTATGTTTGTTTTCAAATGTGGTGCGATATATCAACTTCTAACAGTTAAAAAAAAAGAATTTACACGAAGTGTAACTAAATACGTATTTTCCTACAAGGCAATCGCAACGCGACACATACGCCTAGTGCCTAGTTAGAAGACGCTACGACAAGATGTCCAGATAATAAAATTCTTTTATTGCAGTTATTGTACAAGTAGAATAACAATGGCATATTTCACGTAAACCTTAACTATCTTCTATATTTGTATACGGGCACGAATAAATAAAGCAAAAACAGCTTTATGTGTGGTCTTTGGACAAACAAATGGTATTCGATTTAAACAGTAGTAATCTCATGGTATTATTATGTGGTTTTCTCTTGAGTACGCCAAGCCGACTTCCTATTGACATCTTCGTCAGGACCGGATTCGAATATACCGCCATCACTCACTTGTTTCTATTTTCGCGATGTGGCGCTAAAAATTTATGGCCTTCGTTGCGTTGAGAAAGTTCCTTCGCGTGATGACAGGTCCGGCGTTCATTCCTACCAACAGAAACCATTTCGAACAAGGAGAATCGAGCTGACGTACCTAAAACAGATAAATAATTTATGTTAAGGTTCTCAGAAATCGACCTCCATGTGGGCCAAAATCACCAAGGGGTGGAAAATTTGGTTTAGACACCATTTTCCACAATAAAAGCTTAAAATAGGGGTGGGTCACAATTACTTTTAACTATTGGATTTAGTTAATTTGACGTAAATTCTTTATTGTTCTTTGCAAAAAGATGTAAAAAATTTTTTTTCGTATAAAACTAGTGAAAAAGAAAATTGCCCTTTACATTGCCGAAATATGCCCTGCATTAGAGAAAGACCGCCTGACTTCAACCAGCCTCGCAAAGTGCTGACTTTTGACAAATGGGGCTTAAAGCCATTCTCCCCATGTGACTATAGAGCCGACAGTCAGACCATTCAACATATTATGGGGGAATGCGACTTCCGAGCCTACGAAGGGAATTTCACTGACTTCTTGACTGCAACCAATGCAGCAGTGGACTACATTCGCAATCTAGATATATGTCTATGACCTTAGCTAAGTTTACTGTTTGTCATAATATTATTAATTATTTTATGTTTCTAGTGTACTCTTCATTTATACGTTCAACTTAAGAAATTGTACAAATATTCGTGTTTTATGTATTTATTTTTATAACATGCTCATGATATGTTGCCATACGATAAATAAATAAAATTCCCGTAATGATCACTATATATGTTCCCCTAATGCTATTTTTCTAAGGATTTAACCCTTAAGTACTTCTGTTTCGTGGATTTCCGTAAATAAATGATGAAATTCATTTTATAAATTGTAGTAGTGATTGTAATAACTTTAAATTTACTGATTTGGTTTTATAAACGTATTGTAACGATATTTAATCAGGGGTTCGACTATTTTAAACACTCAGTACAAAAAGAACTAAATAATTTATTTTAATCATTCTAAACAACAAATTTTTACTTGACAAATCACTAAGATACACTAGATATTTACTGGATAAAACGGTTTCTTTCTGGTTAAGTGACGAACATTCGCCGCCCGCGGCAATAAATCATCCGCTAAATGTTGGGGCGTTTTGATGCCGCAAAAGAAATATGCGCCTTTGCGTGGACGATAATAGAACAGCGACGTATTTAGATTTGTTTTAGATTTAACCTAGAAACATGAAAACTAAATATCTAAAAAATAAAAATATTTCCAAAAAAAATTTCTTCAAATCTTTGGAATCCCGGATAAAGAATTACAATGTAAATATTTTGCGCGCTTCTTTAAAGTGAAATAATTATTGATAGTATGGTGTAGCCTCAGATGTAGCTTACCATATCTATCGGGTTTGTGACAAAAAGGATGTGCATTAACTCAACAAGTAGTAAGCTTTGATCATTTTTACTTTATTTAAATTCAAAGTTAAAAAATTTGGGAACATTTCTTTAAAAACTGTTCACAGATCCAATCCTGATATATCAAGCGGATATTAAAATTGGACCGGTCGATTAGCGCTGCAATCATGCGACAGATGACAGGTTTGACTAAACTTCTAATCACCTCTTGGTTACCATGTTATACGTGGGAGAGAATTCTGTTCCAACGTTAAAAAGTAATAAGAGCGCGACATGCAATTTGTTTTTATAATCTTTGAGAGATTTAACTAAGTAGTGGTTTTTTTATTTCCAGCTTTTGTAACATTAAATTAATAAATATTAGATTGTATCACATTATTAAAATACAAAGACTTTTTTCTTATCACAAATATATGGGGATAGTTCACGAATTGTTGTACCTAACATAGAAGCAAACACATGAGAAGAATAAAACTAATTCATTTTTTAACACAGTCACCTGCAATGTTTATACACAAATTTTTTTGTATACGACACTGATAAAAGCCAGAAGAATTTGACGTTTATTCTGATTATAGTGATTTTAAATAGTAGACAATTGCGGGTACCTACTTTAACTTGTGAGATTTAGATGTTTTTTATAATGAAAATACCAGTTTAGTTTTGTTTTGGTTTTAAAATTTATATATAGATATGTACTAATGAATTTTTATGTTGAAAGCAAATTTTCATTTTTTTGTTTGCATTTAAAATATGGATTTATTTAAAAAATTGCAAAACATTTCTGTTTTAAGTTCAATCTTTTTATTAAGGAATAACAATGTTCCTGAAACAAAACAATATTATTAAAAAAAAAACGTTTTTTCAGTTTACATCACTAGTTAAGAAACAGAGATGATTGAAATTTAAAAGTTAGTTTTGTGATTCGGTTGTAGTTACTATATTTCATATTTTGTATTTCACAGCAATTTCTTTTTGTTTTCAGAAACGTTTCTGCTGTCTTTCGTGAGTGTTATCACCAATGAACTAAATCTGTTACCGGTTACAGACACTCGGGAGTGATTGAACTAGAAATACAGGAGTCTTAGATGAATATGGTGTTTCACAACGTAAGTTAGGTGAGTGACATTTTGCAACTTTAATTTCGCGCTTTCAATAGTTGTAACAATCAATTCACTTAAATGTTGCAGTAATATTGTTTAATTTTTTTAACAATATAGCACTAGTTGTATTTTTTTTTACAGTAAATTTATGAATTTTTAACTGCCCAGCGGGAAATTATAGTAATGGGTCCGATTTTGTGAATCCCGAATTTTGACATATCTCCACATTTTAAGGTCCCCAGAGTCGAATACAAAAGTTTTTAAGTGGACGTCTGTGTGTGTATGTACGTATGTGCGTTCGGAATTATTTTTCGTCTCAATTATCTCGAGAACAAAAAATGATATCGACGTGGGACCAATTGCATTCGACGCAAAATTACGTAACTTAGAACTGATTAGATTTTCAGCAAAATCAAGCTGTTTTTTATGGAGAATCAAAAAACTAAAAAAAATGGTAAACTACTTGATTTTTGCAATTTATAAATTATACTATTTTTAATAGAGAATTTTAAGATCTTTTGAATAATATGATTATTGCATGTTAGGAATATTTGTATGAAAAATATGATGACAATATTTCATAAAAAATTATAGTTTTAGAAAACAAAAATAGGAATTGGAGAATTTTAAAGTTGTGTCAGTATTGAGAGAATAGCATTGAAGACGCTATAACAGTGAAAAATTATTGTTAGTAATAATCAAGCATTATTTATCACAATTTAATATTGTTAATAACAAATAATTATTGATCATAGTAATTAAAAAAAAATTTTAATTGTTATAAACAATAAAAAATAGCTCCCGCTTCTAAAATAATAAAAAAAAGTTTGAATGATTACGGTTGACATAAACAGAATATTGTTAATGACAATTATAATTTGTTATAAAAAATTTGAAAAAGTTTTTTAAAATACTTTTAATAATAATAATTATTATTATAACCAAAAAAACATATGGTTTTTTTTATTCTTTTTACTGGGAAGTTAGTCGTGTGGACCTCTCTGGTCGCACCTAGACCACCGATATTTTTGTTATAAAATAGAAAAAATATAATAATAAAAAGATTTAACGGACAAAGGCGAATTTTTTTGCATGAAATAATATTGATTGTATTTATATTTTTTTAGGAACGTTGCAACGATCGGTAAGTGTTTAAAAATTCTTTATTATAATATTTTGGGTGTTATTAAATATCCATATGAAATTGTTTGTTTAAAAAAGATATTGCAACATTGTATGATAAGTGTTGTGTTTGCAGAGTCTTAATTTTAAAATCTTTTGCTAATTATTTTATTATGCCTTGCTTAAGCAATTTTTAAAATCAATTTAAAATGATTTGTTTGTTAAAAACTAGTCGTCAAAGTTCATAACTACAATTTAAATATAAAACTTGTATTCAAATGAGTAGAGACTATAGAATTAATAACATAATAATGTACCTTTATGGCATTTTGATCTGTAAAAGAAAAAATAATTATATAAATATGAGCATTGGAAAATTATTGTTTTTTAGCTCTGAATTTTTTTCAAAAGGGTTTGAAACACTTAAACTCCGATATACCAAGTGTATAAGCATTGCAGGTGACTGTGTTGAAAAATGAATTAGTTTCATTCTTCTCATGTGTTTGCTTCTATGTTAGGGACAACAATTCGTGAACTATCCTCATAAGCCTCGATTTCCAGATCGCGAGTTATTACGACCAACACACAATTTGGACGGGTCTGTCTTGCTTCCTGATAACGACGAAGCTCGTCCAAGGCTGTCTCAGTGCTGGTCGGTCAATCACTTATATTCTAGTGTCTTGGTTGTCAATAATTTCTTACAGAAACGTAAATATCTAAAAGTTGTTACTGCAAACAATTTAGAAATATTGGCGATGATGATGAAATAAGAAATGGAAGTAGAAAACGTACTTTCGGTAAGTGTTTGTTTATTCGACCAATTTTTGTACTTGTTTTAACGTCGAGGTTTTAACAATAAGGTTTTCTTACGTTTCTTAATTATTTTCATTCGGTTTTTACCTTGAAAATACTCGAGATATCCGATATGTCTCTTATTACAAATGTGTATCTGTTACGTGTTAAATTCACTTGACGTTCGCACTTGCAGAAAGTTTAGCCGACGATGGAATATGTTCGACAAATTGCGGCTATGAATCTCTCCACAAGAATAATCGAAGAAGCTCCCAAAGTACTCCTTGCCATAATGCAGCGCAAGATAAATAGAGATGGACGTGTCAGCGTTATCTAGCGGGTAAATAAATAAAAAAAAATTAAATGTAATTTTCACTTTTGCGTTTGTGTCTAAAGTTTCATTTTCCCGACCCCCAACTAACCAGAATACGTGGTAGAAAATCTGTAGCAGGAATAAAACGATGAAATCTTTACTAATTTTATTTTTTTTCATGAGGTTTTAAAGATGAACAGATCTTATAAAAATACAAAAAAAAAATAAAAATAGTGGTCAACAAATTTGATTCTTGTCTTCATAGCGAATGAATTAATTAAAAGCAATGTATAAAAAGGTTAAGTTGGATTATTTTAAGTCATTTTCAAAATTTTGTATTAGCGAGTTGCCTCCCATCTCTTTTGTAAACATAAATGAATAAGCATCAGATGCGATTCTCAAATGAAAGCTTACGATATTTTACACCCACCAAGACAGCATACTTGGACATTTAACATGATAAAACATGCACACGAGATACGTTAATACCCAAGCTAGAAAATTACTATTTTGGCGTATTCTTTTTGTGTTATTTTTTATTACATGTTAGGTTATTTTTCGCCATTGTTTTAACAGTTTTAACATTTTAAATATTTACTGGTGGATTTGTGTATTTATTAATAAATTAGCCGTTGTATCCGGCGTTGTCCAGGGTTTCTAAAAGGTTCTTGAACCCTGGTGGAACATATATTATTGTGAATGTCACTATTAAACTCAGCGATTCCGAAGACTATGAATTCGACACTTACTTCAGCCGTTTTTGATAATTTTTATACTTCTTTCCCTTCCCACCTTTTTCGTTGGGGTGCTGGGGGTAGGTCACCTCTTCGGTATTTGTTGCCAGATAGTAAGCTGATGTATGCATACAGTTTGGTTAAAACTACTCCAACCGTTACAGCATATTATTTAAGTTGGCAGTTGACGGTATTTCTTCTGATGCGTTCAAAACTAATGCCGGGGTCCCCCAGGGTTCCATCCTGTCCCCCACCTTATTTCTTTTACACATCAACGACCTCTTGAAAACCACCACGAACCCCATTTACAGTTTCGCAGACGATAGCACACTTGTCTCAACTTTCACATCCTATCGATCACTTTTTTTGGTGAATGATACAAATAGACTCAGGCAGGAACAGGTTGATTCCATCAATAGAGATCTTAAAGCAATCGTCGAGTGGGGAACCAACAATCTTGTTCAGTTTAAAGCCCAAAAAACACAAAGTGCCACCTTTTCCAAGAAAGTGAATTCCTCAAATCATCCCATCAAAATGTCCGGAAATACCCTTGAACCAAGTCCCTCCATCTCGATTTTGGGAGTCACGGTGTCCAATAATATGTCTTGGCATGACCATGTTGCTAACATCGCAAAGTCAGCAAGCCAGAGGCTAGGTTTTCTGTGGAAAGCCAGAAAGTTTTTTACTCCTGATCAACTGTTGACGACGTACAAGGCCCAAATCCTACTGGAGTTTTGCTCGCACATTTGGGGTTCAGCACCAAGGCATTCTCTTCGTCTTCTAGATTCCATTTAGAAAAGGGCCATTCGGTTGATAAACAGCTCAACTCTCACAGATACCCTTCACCCTCTAGAACATAGAAGAAGAGTTGCAGACCAGTCATTGCTCTACAGATATTTCCATGGCAGATGCTCCAGAGAAATAAAAACTCTTGTACCATCATTGGCCACATTCGGCCGAAAAACTCGGCACGCTGATCAGTCTCACCCATTTACTCTCAAGATTGACACTACTAGGACCAATCTTCATCAAGAATCCTTCTTTTACAGGGCTGCTACGGAATGGAATAAGCTTCCAAAATCAGTTTTTCCAGATAACTAAGACCTACAACTTTTTAAAAAGCGTGTCCACAATCATTTCCTTTCTATAATCCCTTCCCCTTTTAATAGTCGCAGTGTGGGCCGTCCGCGGCCCACACGATAGGTCTACCCTTTTTGCGACTATTTTCATAAAAAAAAGAAAAATATAAAGTAAAGAGAATCTTGGTAAAGTTCAAGGTTGATCCTGTTTTTAATTTCAGCCATAAAAAATGTCAAAGTTCCTAGTTTGCAAGAGGATACTTAATTTTTATGCATATTTAATGACATTTTCATCCCGGTGATTTGACTTTTTTTGGAGCGTCACTTAATAACAGATCGAATTTACGTTTTTGTATCCTTGAAGACTATTTAGAAACATAAAATTTAGAATTGGGTTGATAAAATCTAAACTCATGGACAAAATTAAAGCAACGATATAATGAATCATACAAATTGATCTTATGAATTCATTTTAATAGTTTTTTATGAAAATTGGTTACATTAAAAGTTAGAAAAAAAGAATTCGGATACATTAAAAGTGTATTCGCTTCAATATTTCTCTATCAGACAATAATTTTTCTTAAGACTTAATAACAAAATGAAAAAAAAAAATTATGGTGTAAATAGGACACCATTACCGAAATTAATGGTGTAAGTTCGACACTAGTAACGTGTGATACCTCCCATATATATTTAAGCGTATAGGCATGCTTCTAATTTAATTTTGGATGAAATATTGACGAATTTTTTTCCCATGCTGTGATAACTGCATTTTAAAGTTCCTTTAGGAAAATTTTTAATTGGAATCAGACATCTTCGAGTTCGTTTCTGATCACAGAATTAGTGACAGTCCCGTTTTCTAAAACATATTGTTACGAATTTTCGTTCTATCTTGGGTTCGGCGATTAAAACTCTTGATCCAGTAACAAAACAATGTTTAAATCCCGCTAATAACCTTCGCGGTTGATGCGGTTTCTTTAAATAAAAAAAAAACAATGTTTATTTCAATAGAATAAATTCTTCTTTTATTAACCTCTTTACTTAGCTATACAACTTTTACAACTCTATATCACTATTTACATTTATTAATTCATAAACACTTTTAAGACCGATAATGTCTCTTGCTATGATCGCTTCCCCTTTTATATATCGATATCACAATTCCAGATCATTCCACCTGTTTCTCCACCCTTCGACGCGGCTTCGAGAGGTTGCTCGACCTTGCTAGACCCCGTCGGCGGCCGACAAAGCTGGTCGTCGGTACAGACCCTAATTGTGGTCGATTTCTCGGTTGCCGACAGGACCGGATTTGTAACAATATTGTCATCTCGGTCATTAGTGCATTGTTTTCGCCCTTGCGCTGGCCATCTAGAATAATTTTCTACCTCATTCAAGCGTCTTACCATACGACTTATTGTGAAACGATTTTTGTCTAACAAATTTGCAACATAACTCAGACAATATCCATCATCCATTAAAAATGAGGCCCGCACTATCTCTTGTTTAGTTAAACTCGTTGGTCTATTCATTTTTTGAATTTTTCTGGGTTTAAAAATTAAACAGTCCACCACTAAAAACGTATTACTTTCAAAAAGGAAAAATTAAGTTTTTTGATAATTTCATATTGTTGCATTACTTTCGTCCCAGAGTTTATATATTTACACCAATTTTGAGAATGTCATCTACTCAAGGAGGCTAAAGAATTTTTCATCCCTGTTTATCAAATGTTCTTAACGCGGGCTCAAAGTACCCACCACCGTTTACCCCCACGCGTACGTCGACTATCTCGAAAAAAAAGTTTGCCGACTCTCGTTCTAAAGATAAATCTCAATTATTCACGGACGATTCCTGCTGTCTCTTCCTCGAGATATCTTTCAGGATATGCACGACAGCGATACATAATGTCGACCGCAATTATTGTTGTTATTTGTTATCATTAGCCTTACCGGTCGCGTAAACGATATCGCGTTATTAGTTTAAATGAATGAATCTTAAAACGCTGCTGATGCGCAATCCAAATTTTTTTTCTTCGTGAATAGAAAGTGACTGGTGCACACGCTTAACTGTCAAGAATATATTAATAGAAATAATTTTCTTCCTAAAAGCATATTTTCGTCAACCTTCCACGAAGGAAATGTCTGCTGATAACATAAAATTTGACGTTTCAAATGATTTAGTTGAATGTTGAATCTTAACGAGTTGGGAAAAGGAGAAGAAAGAGTATTTTACCCTCAAATGATCACTTCAATTGAAAAGCACTAGATTAGATATTTACATCAACATTTTTATTGGTACAGTCACTTAAAAAGCCTTCGGTCAGATCCCTTATATCTAGGAAAGATACTGTGGAAGACATCTTCATGAAGTATCGTTTCAAAAATATTCTTCTTCAGATCTGCGTTGTGAATTAATAGGGTGTTCTATTAATTTTGTTTATTCCTTTGTGGGATCATAACTTACGTACTAGACATAATATTTTTTTGATATTTGGTACACACGTTCTCCTACTTCTACCTAAGTGATTTGCCTATCAGTCAGTTGAAAAATCCAATTCTGAATTAACAAAAATTGAACATATTTTTCGGTCCTCAAAGAAACACCCTGTATTTTTGAATTTTCAAAATTTGCTTAAATATTTGAAAAAAGCACAAACAACTAAAATAAACTATGTACTTTTTTTTCCCGCGTGTTTTTTGTCCACTAACTTTTATGTATTCGAATATTAAAAAATTGAATGTTTCCAATTTTCTATATGGCATTACAGAAATTCTACCATGTTCTTTGATATCCATTGACCACTGGACCTTTTCAGTACATTCAGATATCGTTTTTTGCTATATTTTAATAAATAAAGTGTGCCATATTATATTTTTTTTACGACTATACAACTGTAATGATTATTTCAGTACAGGCAGTCATATTTATACACAATTTACTAAATGCAAACTCAGAAATTTAGTAGAGAAAGAGCATGCGGAAAAATAAAAACTACACAATTCGATTCAGCTTTTTATGTTCTTAAATATACAAGCGGATTTCGGAAATTCAGAGCCTGGATTTTTTACCTGACTGATAGGCAAGTCGCTTGTAAGGAAGTGGAAAAATATCAAATTAAACCCTGATCCATCAGTGTACCATCGTTTCACTCCTGGACTGGTCAATGGTGTTTTCTTCAACCAGTCTTCTCTGATTAAATGGTAAATCTGAGAAAAATTATATTGCTCAAATGATTATTTTTTATTTGTATTACCAGTTTTTTGTATCGGTATATTAGTTTTATAATAGATGTTTCAACTTTAATTTTTGAAATTCTGTCAATTACTGAACAGATTTTTTGATAAAAATTATCCATTAATTGACGTATATTTTACCTGATTACTATAATGGTCTTTGGGAGCAGGATCTGTGATTATTAGAATCGTATAGATAGTTTGAGTCTGTCCGATGCAAAAAGAGACGATAACCACATTGGTTTCTGCGGTTTAGGCACCATAAACGGCCGTCATCAGTCACTCTAGTTATAGGAAATGTCGTGCGCTACTGGGTGGTATCGATAATAGCACCAAATTATCTTTCACAATATCTATAGTCTCAACTAAATGGAACAAATTATCGGTACAACTTTACCAATTTGGCTTCCCTGTTATTTCAACTAGTTTGCGAATCAATTGCTGCTCTCATGTACGGAATGGGAATTAATGAGGGAGATAATACCATGCCATCTGACAAATAAGGAGGATTTGTTTGTTGAAAGTCTGTTTTTGAAGTAATCTTGACATTAAATTGGCGAAGGTCTGTACGCTTTTATGTCTTAATTCTCATTTACAGAATTCGCATTTGCTACTTTGTATGGAACAGAAAATGAAGTCGTTATCGTAATATATTGGCTCAATGTAAGCAACTATGACTGAGCAAATGTATCGATGTGCAGAAGAAATTGTTGCGTTTGGTGAAAAAATTGTATCTATTAGTGATTTTAATGAACGAGGAATTTCCTTCATCGAACTGTTTAATCGCTTAACGAATATATACGCGGAGCGCTTTATAATAACCGGTATATAAACGATAAACAAGTCGATTGTTGTAGTGAATGCTTCTAGATCTAATACAATATATTCCAACGCAATGAGAGTCGCAAATATAGTTAGCTACTAAATTCAATTTCATTCAGTTTTGGCATACAACATTCAAAGTAACATTTACTGAGGTATTGGGAAAATTAAGAATAGCTGAACTTTTAAAAACTGATATTTTTGGGTTGGTATCTACGTCAGCTGTATGTGTTTCATTGTACAGCTTATACTGTAAGGATCTTTGTTGCATGCATTATTTTTTTGCCCCAGTTTTAGACATTTTTCTGCCATTTTTCTTAACAAGAAATTTCGAATGTCTGGATGCTCTGTCCAGTATTTGTGGTGGTTGCTTCGTAACCAGCTTCTATATTGCTACCTAGCACTGTGACCACGTACGTTTGGTGAATCCCGTGCAATAGCCTTGGATATATCTAAAGCCTTTGACAGGTTTGGCACCAGGCATTGTTAAGTAAATTATCTACCCTACGGTCTCCCAACCAAGCTGCGCCAATGGCTCTTGAGCTTCATGCAAGATCGCTCCTTACATGTGGCAGTTGACGGTATTTCTTCTGATGCGTTTAAAACTAATGCCGGGGTCCCCCAGGGTTCCATCCTGTCCCCCACCTTATTTATTTTACACATCAACGACCTTTTGAAAACCACCACAAACCCCATTTACAGTTTCGCAGACGATAGCACACTTGTCTCAACTTTCACATCCTATCGATCACTTTCGGTGAATGATACAAATGAGACTCAGGCAGGAACAGGTTGATTCCATCAATAGAGATCTTAAAGCAATCGTCGAGTGGGGAACCAACAATCTTGTTCAGTTTAACGCCCAAAAAACACAAAGTGCCACGTTTTCCAAAAAAGTGAATTCCTCAAATCATCCCATCACAATGTCCGGAAATACCCTTGAACCAAGTCCCTTCATCTCAATTTTGGGAGTCACGGTGTCCAATAATATGTCTTGGCATGACCATGTTGCTAACATCGCAAAGTCGGCAAGCCAGAGGCTAGGTTTTCTGTGGAAAGCCAGAAAGTTTTTTACTCCTGATCAACTGTTGACGACGTACAAGGCTCAAATCCGACCTCTACTGGAGTATTGCTCGCACATTTGGGGTTCAGCACCAAGGCATTCTCTTCGTCTTCTAGATTCCATTCAGAAAAGAGCCATTCGATTGATAAACAGCTCAACTCTCACAGATACCCTTCACACTCTAGAACATAGAAGAGAAGTTGCAGACCAGTCATTGCTCTACAGATATTTCCATGGCAGATGCTCCAGAGAAATAAAAACTCTTGTACCACCATTGGCCACATTCGGCCGAAGAACTCGGCACGCTGATCAGTCTCACCGATTTACTCTCAAGATTGACACTACAAGGACCAATCTTCATCAAGAATCCTTCTTTTACAGGGCTGCTACGGAATGGAATAAGCTTCCAAAATCAGTTTTTCCAGAGAACTTTGACCTGTAACTTTTTAAAAAGCGTGTCCACAATCATTTCCTTTCTATAATCTCTTCCTGTTCTAATAGTCGCAGTCCGCGGCCCACACGATAGGTCTACCCTTTTTGTGACTATTCTCATAAAAAAAAAACGTTGTCTTTGAGTTTAGCAGTTGTGATCCTCAGGCTCTTACTAGCTTGTCTGTCTTTTAGTTGTATTGTATTCACCGGTGTTCTAGTACCACATCAAGCGCTAGTTGTGTTCCTCCAGTTTCATTGGTTTCCTGTTGCATTTTAATACTAGTTTGAAAACAATTTGGCAAGATGTCAGCGATTTTAGCACCGCCTAACTGTCTGGCATGATGTAGATTTACTTCTTTTTTATAGCAATAAACATAAATAATTTTTGAGCTATGTAAATTAGTCAATGACATGTGAGATACAAGGATAGTTCATGAATTGTTGTTCCTAACATAGTTGGCGCTGAATGACAAATAAAAATAAAGTGTCAGGTAAAAGATTATTTTATGAAATTAGTGTAATTTTTTTCCATTGAAGTATGAGTGATTTTATAAAAATGGACAAAATTAAGACTAAGTACCTCTGTAAAAAGGGGTTATCACCGCAAGAAATTTATAAGGACATGGAAGATGTATTGAGTGACTCTGCCCCTTCGTACCAGGTAATCAAGAACTGGTCACAAAATTTCAAACTGGAAAGAGAGTCCTATCAATATGCGCCATGTCTATGAGCCCCCAAATCTGTGGTGACCAAAGAAAATTTGAATTTAGTCCATGAAATGGTATTAAATGATAAAAGAATTACAGTTAAGACTATAGAAGAGAAATGTAGGTTTTCTGTTGGAAGCTTTAAAAAATGTTACATCAGGAATTGCGTCTCAAAAAACTCTCTGCATGTTGGGTTCCACGAATGCTGACGGCAGACCAGAAGCGTGTTCACCAGGTTCCAGCGGAGACAAAATTGGAGATCAGTAACAAGAATCCCGATAAACTTTAGCGAACATTTCTTACGATCGACGAAACATGGGTTCATCACTTTGGTTTAGAATCCAAAAAACAAAGCATGAAATGGCGACATAGGGGTTCCCCTCGAAAATTTCGTGTTGTCCCATCAGCTGGTAAGATCATGGCTACAGTTTTTTTGGATCTTGCAGGTGTTATTTTCGTGGATTATTTACCGCGTGGGCGCACCATAACAGGTGAATATTATGCGAATTTAATACAGTACGCGAAGCGATCAAAAGAAAGAGAATAGGAAAATTGAGTCAAGGTGTGATCTTTTATCAGGACAACGCTTCGGCCCACAAAAGTTGTATTTACAATAAACTCCAGATTTGGCCCACAGCGGCGGTAGAGAAATGTCTGAAGACTCAAAATTCTGAATTCTGTTTAAAAGGGTTTGAAAGACACTGATGTATAAACGTTGCAGGTGACTATGTTAAAAAAAAAATAAATAGTTTCATTCTTCTCATGTGTTTGCTTCTATGTTTGGGACAACAATTCGTGAACTATCCTCGTATGACTTTGAATTTAGAAGTTTTTTAAGGATATGTGCAAGAACGCATCTTGAATTTTTATTAGTAGTGGTTTTAGGAAACTTGGCGGATGAACTACCGCGCCCCTGCTTCCGACAAATTGGACGAACGTTCTCGAATGGGAAACATTCGAATGCAGGAAGTATCGATGACAAAAATGCGATTAGCAAACTTGCTTCATCGAACTCATCGAAAGAATTACCTTCACTAATTACATTAACAAGATGTTACGTTGATGAAGACATAGTGATAGGTATTGTTTCTATATAGAAAATTGTGTGCGTGTTAATCAAACCTTTGTTATTGGTCACGATGTTGCTTACAGCGCTGTCATAATTTTATTTAACTATAATTCAATTTTATTACCACAATTTCACAAATCATTCACACATGCCATATTCGACCGCTCCTTACCAAACATGGAAATATATAACCGTATATAAAACGAACCATATATCTTTTTAGGTTCGTCAACTTTTTAATTTCATTATTATTACAATGTAACCTGTACGGCCTTAATTTAAGAGAGAGAAAGAAAAAGAGGGTTCTACAACTGCCGTATCACCAACACAGATGACGCAGAAAACTACGTAAACGTAGAGATAAAAAAATACCTTTTCTTTATTATTTATACTTTATACTATACGCAGATCTCTTTTAAACAAAGTGGTACATAAACAGACATCATTAGAAATATTGCAGCAAATGTAAAAAATGCCCATCAACCTTGATATGGTGAGAAGGTAAAATCTTCAACATCGTATAATTACGCTAATATTACATTGAAATAAAAAATCTTTACACTATTATAAACAAATTCAGGACATTATCTTCAACACTCATATTTCACATCCTTCCTGTTAATAAAAAAAAGGTTTAAAAGAAAAAAAAACGTACGCGAAACTATCAATTTTTAGCCTGCGACTGCCACGATTTAGTTATACAGGGTGTTTCAGGCAAAAAGAGCATTCAGTGGGTCTCACTTTTTTTTTATGAAAATAGTCGCAAAAAGGGTAGACCTATCGTGTGGGCCGCGGACGGCCCGCACTGCTACTATTAAAAGGGGAAGGGGTTATAGAAAGGAGATGATTGTGGACACGCTTTTTAAAAAATTGTAGGTCATAGTTCTCTGAAAAAACTGATTTTGGAAGCTTATTCCATTCCGTAGCAGCCCTGTAAAAGAAGGATTCTTGATGAAGATTGGTCTTTGTAGTGTCAATCTTGAGAGTAAATCGGTGAGACTGATCAGCGTGCCGAGTTTTTCGGCCGAATGTGGCCAATGGTGGTACAAGAGTTTTTTTTTCTCTGGAGCATCTGCCATGGAAATATCTGTAGAGCAATGACTAGTCTGCAACTCTTCTTCTATGTTCTAGAAAGTGAAGGGTATCTGTGAGAGTTGAGCTGTTTATCAAGCGAATGGCTCTTTTCTGAATGGAATCTAGAAGACGAAGAGAATGCCTTGGTGCTGAACCCCAAATGTGCGAGCAATACTCCAGTAGAGGTCGGATTTGAGCCTTGTACGTCGTCAACAGTTGATCAGGAGTAAAAAACTTTCTGGCTTTCCACAGAAAACCTAGCCTCTGGCTTGCCGACTTTGCGATGTTAGCAACATGGTCATGCCAAGACATATTATTGGACACCGTGACTCCCAAAATCGAGATGGAGGGACTTGGTTCAAGGGTATTTCCGGACATTGTGATGGGATGATTTGAGGAATTCACTTTCTTGGAAAACGTGGCACTTTGTGTTTTTTGGGCGTTGAACTGAACAAGATTGTTGGTTCCCCACTCGACGATTGCTTTAAGATCTCTATTGATGGAATCAACCTGTTCCTGCCTGAGTCTATTTGTATCATTCACCGAAAGTGATCGATAGGATGTGAAAGTTGAGACAAGTGTGCTATCGTCTGCGAAACTGTAAATGGGGTTTGTGGTGGTTTTCAAGAGGTCGTTGATGTGTAAAAGAAATAAGGTGGGGGACAGGATGGAACCCTGGGGGACCCCGGCATTAGTTTTAAACGCATCAGAAGAAATACCGTCAACTGCCACATGTAAGGAGCGATCTTGCATGATGCTCAAGAGCCATTGACGCAGTTTGGTTGGGAGACCGTAGGCAGATAATTTACTTAACAATGCCTGGTGCCAAACGCGGTCAAAGGCTTTAGATATATCCAAGGCTATTGCACGGGATTCACCAAACTTTTCAATAGTGTTTGTCTAGAGCTGAGTGACATAAGCCAGCAAATATCCAGTAGACCTGTACTTTAAAAAATATGTATCACGACAACTATAACACTGGTAGAAATAAGTTATTATTCTTACTTCCGGTAAAATCAGTCGAAGTAGGATGAAACGTCAAAAAAACACGACGGTTATGTATGCGTAAAAAATTAACTATTTGGTTTTTGACAATCTCGATCCATTTACCATTTCTTCAGGAACATATTTTACACCACCTTCAAAAATTTACTCTCTCATTCATGTAAAAAAAATTTATTCGAGAATTAGTCGACTCCAGCTCAGTATTAATGCTAAGCTAGTTAACACATGCGCCTTCGTACCAGCATCTCCCTGCCAAAATTATAGGTTAGGTTTGTTATTTTTCACTCCATTAATCTATATTTTTGATAGTAAGCGTGTTTGTCCAAGGTATTTATTTGTAGTAGTTTCATTTGAGGGTTGGGTATGATTAATTTTTGTCGTGTAGCGGTAAATTCTACGCATTCCAAAAGCAGATATATTACTGTTATGGGTTGGTTACGGTAGTTGCATAATGGTGGTCTTTCTCCCTTTTACAGGTAAATATGTGTGAGGGTGGTGTGACCTATTATTAAGCGTGTGAGCGCAACTTGTTCTCGCCTACATGATGAGATTTTCGTGATCCATGGTTCTATGAAAGATTTAATAATTTTTAGTCATCTGTTGCTTGCAGACCATTCTTCCTTCTATTGGTTTCGTATTCTACGTTTGAAATGACTTTATATCACCAGAGCGGATACTACACAGACAAAATTTGAAACAACCGTCACGCTGAAAAAGGTGCCATTCGACGCGTGTGGCCATGAAACGTGCAGCGCACATGGTTTTGGCGATTTTGATTTTTGGGGGTAAACCAATACCTTTCTTTTTTTACCCTTGGGTTTGGAAAAGTATAAATAAATAATAGACTTGAAATTTAAAAAAAATAATTTATATGTTTAAAATGTCCTTGCAAATTTTTGATCGTTGTTTAAAAGTTATTTGGACTGTCATATCAGTAGTTCTTAGCCAAAATGTCCATAATTATGTTGAAATATCGATTATTTCCTGATTTTTTTTATTGAAACATTTATTAAAAAATACATAACATACTTTAAGTATCCTTGCAAAACTATGAACAGTTAGTTCGTTGACCAGTCATACCAGTACTTTCCATTAAAAATGTCCTTAAATATGTCAAAAATCTTTTATTCCTTCATTTTTTCATTGAACCATTTATTAAAAAATAATTTACAGGCTTACAGCATCCTTGAAAAGCTAACATTTATTTGGAGCTATTTTAAATGTCGCACCAGAGCCAAAATGTCCCTAAACATTTCAAAAAATAATGTATGCCTTGACTTTGGACCATTTATTAAAATATAATTTACAGGTTGTAAATCTTTGGATGCTTATGAAAAGTTATTTAAATTGTTTTATTTTTTAAAATGGTTTTATTATTTTGAGTATAGTTTTTAGGCTTAAAATTTTTTTTTTTAAATTAATTATAATTATTTTTGTTGCAGTAAAAGTATAATTACTAGGCATTAGTCTTGATTTTTAAGTTCTTTTAAATAATATCTCTAGCGGCGTACTTTTATAAAAAAGATTCTGTCCAATCCTTATTTTTGTAGATAACACATCATCGTTCTTTTTTTTTCTGGTTTCAGTATCAAATCTAGTTACCGTGGATTTTTTTTAAACACACCATTCAATATTTTGTTTTTTAAATTATTTTTTCTACTTTGTACGGTAGTTTTTTTTATTATTTACAAATTATTACCGATTTCCTTTACACGAAGTCTAGTCTTATGTAATATCTTTTTTATGATCGACGTTCCGTAGAGAGCAACCCTGTCTAATGATTGAGATTACTAAACAGATATGGAGGTACGCATTTGGAGCATCTTGACGTTTGCGTGTCTGCAACTAGAACGTGAGAAAATCTAATCAAATGCCAAGACAGAAATTAATAAAGTGCATGATATTTTTGATCTAGTTAAACAAATGACGGCGGAACAACCTGCGGTGATTCGGTAAATGTTGTTAGACCTTGCGAGATATTACGTTTAGACAGATTTTTTTTAATTACTATTGGTGTGATGGTACGCATGAAAATAACTGACGAGAACATAAAATTTTGAACAAAAATGGTACCGTACGATTTTGAACCGAATCGATGACAAGTTTGTACCGGTGCCACGGTGCCATTGTACATCTCGTAACACAACGGCGACTGCGTGTCCAATCGAAATGAAATATGACTATCATTTATAAAGACCTGATACATAAATAAAACGTTCAATTAGCAATGCAATTATAGCACCGCGGTATATCTCACTGTTAATCAAATTATGATATCAGTACCAACTGCAACGTGTCTCGTGTGATATGAGGAATATGGTTTATAGTGATCGAAGAACCGGTTCATCTGTTTCACTTTGGAATTTATCTCATTCAAAAAAATTTACGCACAGGTGTATCACGTGATTTATCGTCATCGCAACTTAAAATATTCGAAATATTTGGGTATTCTCCAAATTTAAAAACAATAAAGCTGCTTATTTTCTACCCCATTTCATTGTCATTCTCTCTACGTCATTTCTTTAACCTCTTCTTGTTGTTCGGCACTGCGTATTCCTGTCCAATCACGAATGTTCTTCAGCCATGACATCTGTTTTCTTCCGATTCCTCCACTGCCTTCGATTTTGCCCCTTATTATAAGATAAAGCACCCTGTATCGGTCTCCTTTGAGAACATGCCCCAGGTATGATATCTTTCTGATCTTTATAGTGACAAGTAACCACTGTACTTGAAACTACCCCAGTAAAGATTTATCTGACGTTGTCCAGGGTCAGTAACCAGACACAGCAAACTACTAAAGCATATTGTGACGAAACTTTTTAAAGTGAAAATTTCTTTAGCCGCGTTGGGCACTTGAAAGGGGAAAATCGTATGGGTTCGAGTCACCGACGTCTTGACTTATTGTGCAACATTAGTGCTGTGTATATATTATAAATGAAATTGGATGAAATTCAATGTGTATATAATGTGTAATTCGGCGTTTGAAAATTTTATATTATTTTAAATCTTCGTATTTATTTTGGCGTTTGAAAATTTGGTATTATCTTATCACATCTTCTTTTACGCCACAGCGTTCGCTTATCTCACTATTATTCACTTTATCCAACCGAGTCACTCCGGCTATACAATTCTCAGACTACTCATCTGTGCAGCATTAATCCTACTTTTATGCATCTTCTGCCAAACCAAACATTCACTTTTTTTTTATAAATTTTTTAAAAAAATCTAATAATAATTCAAGATTAATGTGTTGAAGTTTTAAATATGGTTATTAATGCAAAATTATAGTTTTATAACCTATATCATTAAAATCTTTAGTTTAAAATGATAAAAACGGCTCCGACTTTTATTTTATTTAAAAATTTAATATTTCAAAATTATTATTTTAAATTTTTTTAAAAATAAAATAAAAGCTTTGCTATTTTTGCAAAATGATTATCTATAATCATATCATTCGATTTTATTTTTTGAAATTTACGAAAAAAAATTGTGTTTTTACTTCTATCGGCAGTCTCTACAACTGCCAATTTTTTTTTTCACTGGCCAAATCTGGCTTACTAGGAAAATTATTTTTTGACTTATTAACTTTTGGTTGTACTCTTAATACTACCAAATGATTTTTTAGGTCGAAAAAGGTAAGTAATTTCTTGCTTGAGAAATAAAACATTGAAATTCTATTTCCACCTCAAACACAATTCGAATCTCGTCCAAAAAGCGGGTTGATGCCATATATTGCTCGTCATACCACCATCCTCTTTCTCGTCATACTAGACACTGTCTGAGTTAAAAAACCAATGCCGGTGTTCCCCAGGGTTCCGTCCTGTCCCCCACCCTATTTCTTTTACACATCAACGACCTCTTGAAAACCACCACGGACCCTATTTAAAGTTTTGCAGACGACAGCACATTTGTCTCAACTTTCACATCCTATTGATCACTTTTGGTGTATGATACAAATAGACTCAGGCAGGAACAGGTTGATTTCATCAATAGAGATCTTAAAGCAATCGTCGAGTGGGGAACCAACAATCTTGTTCAGTTCAACGCTCAGAAAACACAAACTGCCACGTTTTCCGAGAAAGTGAATTCCTCAAATCATCCCATCACAATGTCCGGACATACCCTTGAATCAAGTCCCTCCATCTCGATTTTGGGAGTCATGGTGTCTAATAATATGTCTTGGCATGACCATGTTGCTAACATCGCAAAGTCAACAAGCCAGAAGCTAGGTTTTCTGTGGAAAACTAGAAAGTTTTTTACTCCTGATCAACGAGGCTTAAATCCGACCTCTACTGGAGTATTGCTAGCACATTTGGGGTTCAGCACCAAGACATTCTCTTTGTCTTTTAGATTCCATTCGGTTGATAAACAGCTCAACTCTCACAGATACCTTTCACCCTCTATAACATAGAAGAAGAGTTGCAGACCAGACATTACTTTACAGATATTTCCATGGCAGATGCTCCAGAGAAATAAAAACTCTTGTACCACCACTGGCCACATTCGGCCGAAGAACTCGGCACGCTGATCAGTCTTATCCATTTACTCTCAATGTTGACTATACAAGGACCAACCTTCATCAAGAATCCTTCTTTTACAGTGCCGCTAAAGAATGGAACAAGCTTTCAAAATTAGTTTTTCCAAAAAACTATGACCTGCATTTTTTTTCAAAAAGCGGGTCCACAATCATTTCCTTACTAAAATCTGTCCCTTCTAATAGTTGCAGTGCAGGCCCACACAATAGATCTACCCTTTTTGCGAAAAAAAAAAACATCAGGTATAGTGCCTACCTCGAACATGTGCCTATCTCGAAAGTGTTAAAGGGTCGAACATTCCTTAACTTATCTTATAGACTTGCTCTAGTTTGTCCGTGCCGGCTCTGTAGCAAAGCAGTATCGTTATTATAATTACGTGAACGATCCTCCTCACCGCGCACATACAAAACGCAAAGTCTTTGTATAGAATTGTTAATTTTCCAGAGCTGTAATCTGTCGAATCGATTTCTGCAGTTGTGCAACAATATTGGCATTGAAATTGAGTTTGTTGCAAATCTAGCCAAGTAAAATGAATGACGAATTGTTCGACAAAAAGATGCATTTGAATGATGACTCTACGGCGTTTCTTCTATACAATAATTATCGTTGCTATTAACGGACGCTTCTACGCTTTTGTGCCGTTAATTAAATTCATTGTAATCGAATTATTTATGTGTAATTAACGCGAGCTTTAATTTTCAGTGTTGTGACGTTCAAATCGACGACAGGTGGCGGACCAATCATTGTGACACGCTAGAGAGATACATAATTGTATGAAAATAAAACAGTTACATTTATAGAAAAACGAAACGGTGCAGCAGGATATAAAATCGTCAATTAAATTGTTTTTCGCCAATCTAAGGTCCATCTTTTTCTCTTTGTTAGCTTAAGCTTTCTTTTACCTCATGCATTAATCTTTTTCTTGGATCACCCTCCTTTTTTTATTATTAGTTGGTTGGTTCGTATTGATTCCTAAAGTTTCAAATTGGCTTACTATTATTCCTCCATCAAAAATTATGTTCTAGCTTGCTTACTTTTTGTTCTTTTACAACTGGCTTTTTTGTAAAGTTATATTATTTTCCTTCATCAAGAATTATGTTCCAGCTAGCTTACTTTTTATTCTTTTACAATTGGCTTGTTAGGTTATCATTCTCTAAAAAATTATATTCTAGCTATCTTACTTTTTGTTCTTTTACACCTAGCTTTTTTTTGTAAAATTCATTTATCCTTCTTCTTTAAAAATTATGTTCTAGTCATCTTATTTTTGTTCTCTTACCATTGCTTTCATTGTCTTTGGATAAATAATTATGTTTTTTTAAATTATAGTATCTTTCTCATACATAAAGTCACGCGTTTTTCCCATAGGGGTAGGCAGAGACCCCTTCCTTCCACTTGCTACGGTTCGTACACACATCTTTTGCTTCCTCTACTTTCATCAGTGCTATCATACATGCTCTTCGGTTGTTGGTACTCTTGACAGCTGACCTTTCTTCAAAACAATGTTGATCTGATCGAGATATGTTCTCCGAGGTCGACCTCTACCGATTTGCCCATTCACACTCGCCTTATAAATTTGTTTCGTCAATCTTCCTTCATCCATCCTTTCTACGTGTCCAAACCATCTAAGCATTCCTTTATATATCTTTGTGACCACATCTTCTTTTACACCACAGCGTTTTCTTATCTCACTATTCTTAACTTTATCCAACCGAGTCACTCCGGCTATACTTCTCAGACTACTCATCTCCGCAGCATTAATCCTATTTTCATGCTTCTTCTGCCAAACCCAACATTCACTACCATACTGATAAGTGTAGGAACCAACACACCTCTATGCACCGCCAGACGTGCCTTTTTTGACACTTTCTGGCTATTCATAAAGCTATGCAGTGCCCCATTCATTTGTTTTCCTGCCAACACCCTTCGCTCCATGTCACTGTTATACTTTCCATCTCTAGTAAATTTTGAACCCAAGTACACAAATTCATTAACTTGTTCCACTCTTTCTCCCTGAATCGAAACCCCACAGTTTGTCATGCTTTCTTCTCTTTCAAAAACCATTACTTTCGTTTTCATCTCTTTGATTTTTAGGGAATCATGCATAACATTAACCATCGCCTGCAACTCCTCTTCAGATAACGCTAATATGACTTGATCATCGGCGTAAAGAAGGCATTTGACGATCAAATCATTCATTTTTAATCCATACGCACTCTCTTTCAGATCTTTTAAACAATTGTCTATGTAAAAGTTAAACAGCCATGGCGAAGCCACACTTCCCTGTCTCACACTTTTTTAGATGTTAAACCAGTCCGTGCAAGCTTCGTTTATCCTGACACAAGCAGTGGAATCCTCGTAAAGTGATTTCAGTGCTCGTATTAAACTACCACTCACCCTATACATAGACAATGTAGACCACAATTCACTCCTCACCACTCTACATTAAAAATTTATGCTTTAGCTATCTTACTTTTTGTTCTTTTAAATCTGGCTTATTTATGATTGCCGTGGCTTGTTTATGATTGTATAATTCTATTATTTTTTTTCCTAAAAATAATGTTCTAGTTATTTAATTATTGTTCTTTTAGGTCTATTGCGCTTGTATGGACTTGAAAAAGGCCTATGACAGAGTGGTGAGGAGCTAATTGTGGTCGACATTGTCTATGTATGGGGTGAGTGGTAGTTTAATACGAGCACTGAAATCACTTTACGCGGATTGCACTGCTTGTGTCAGGATAAAGGAAGCTTGCACGGACTGGTTTAACATCGAAAAAGGTGTGAGACAGGGATGTGTGGCTTCGCCATGGCTGTTTAAATTATACATAGACGATTGTTTAAAAGTTTTGAAAGAGAGTGCGTATGGTTTTAAAAATGAATGATTTTATCGTCAAATGCCTTCTTCACGCCCATTTAAATTTAGCTTGTTTTAGTAAAGTTCAATTATTTTTTTTATCAAAAATTATGTTTTAGCTTGCATACTTTTTGTTTTTTTACAATAAGTTTGTTTTTGTAAAGTTCTATTATTATTTATTTATCAAAAATTATGCTCCAGCTATCAAACTTTTTGTTTTTTTACAACTTGCTTTTTTTGTAAAATTGTATTTTCTTACTCCATCAAAAGTTACGTTCCAACTATCATACTTTTTGTTCTTTTACAATTTCTTATTAAAAAATTGTATTATCTTTTTTCCATCAAAAGATATGTTCTAGTAATCTTACTTTTTATTCTTTTAAAAAGATCCATTATTCTTCTTTCGCTAAAATTATGTTTCAACTATCTTATTTTTTGTTTTTTTATTCTTGTTTTTTTTTTGTAAAATTCTATTATCTTTCTTTCTTATGTTCTAATTATCTTTTTTTTGTTGTTTTACAATTTATTTGTAAAGTTAAGTTCTACTTATAATTTTTTTTCCATCAAAAGCTATGTTTCAACTATAATACTTTTGTCCTTTTACGAGTTGCTTTTTTGTAAAATTCCATTATATTTCTTTATCAAAAATTATGCTCTAGCTATCTTATTTTTTGTTATTTTAAAATTTGTTTTTTTTTTTAGAGTTCTATTAATCTTTTTCCATCAAAAAGTATGTTTTGGCTTCCCTATTTTTTGTTATTTTACAATTGGCTTAAAGTTTTGCTAACCTAAAATTTTTTACTAATTATTTCTTAATAATGTTAGTAAATAGATTGTTGATTATTTTGTTTTTGTTTTAAAATTAGATTTTTAAAAATAATGTACTCTAATTCATACTTTCTGATAGGAGAGTATCTATTACGATATCAAATAAATCAAAAATAAAAGAGTGTAGTGTTAATTTGCTTAATTTTTTATTAAAAAGCAACTAGCCAGCGAAACAATTACGAAAAAAAAATAGAAAAACTAGATAGCCAGGATTAAAAATCGCGCTCAGCGCCGGTTCACGCTACTCATAACGTCAGCAAGAAATGACAGGTACAAATCAACTCTTCTAGTGCGGAAGGTCTGCGGTGTGGGAATGCTAAAATTGATTTCGCTCGTTAGTGATTTAAATGTAGGGTTTCTCGCGCAGACCACGAAGATCGAGTCATAAATCAGACCAACGTGAGATCGCGCCACTAACAATATAATAATTAATATCTCGACCTCGACGGAGTATTAGGATCGAAAAATAAACATTAGATAATATGTAATTATAGAGGAAGAGAATAGGGTTATCGGCGCATCTGAACTCGCCCGTAATATAACAAATAGTATATATATATATATACATGCGTCTGAGACTGCATAAGCTATAAATCAGGGTAAACACCGTGTCTCAATGAAAATTTATAATCTCCATGTACTGCCCGATGTGTTCCCGCTACTATTTTTTATCAATGTTTATTTATATCCATTCAATTTGTATTTTCAGTAAAGACAAAAAAATATGTTCAACCACCGCGAGGGGTCATAGAATTGAATCGATTCGTAAAATTCGATAAATAAAAAATGAATGTCTTCATTGATTAAAAAAATTATAAAAATGAGCAAAGATTTATTAAGTAAATTTTTTGCAAAAAATTGTTTTACTTACTGTTGGTTGGAAATACGGAAGAGGCTGAGGCGAATTATTTTTTTTTTCGGATTTACGTCTACTGGGACAACTTTTCACAACCCAAATTTTACCCATAACTGTTCTGTTATTCACACACTTTTTCAAAAAATTAAATGTTAAAAAAACAATAAACGTACTGTTCACAGTTCACGAAATAAAATCACTATAGCTACACGCTTTCTCACAATAATTCTTTAAGGTTATATTTACTACATTTCTTTGTACTACGCAAGTAGTTGAAATTTTCAATAAGTAACTACTTTAGTCGACAATAATATTAAATTTTTTAACTCGGCATTCTTCAATTCGTTTACAATTGCTACATTCATATCATACCATTTGTCTACACAAGCACCATTCTGGAAGGTTTTTGAACTGTTATTTATAGCTTACAGCTGAACACTTTTTTTAAGTTTTCTACCACGTGAGATGACTCTTCTTACCTCTACCCTCCATAATCTGGATATGCATCTTTACTTCGATCGAAATATATTTTGTTAATTTTAAGCCATTACTCCTGTCACTCTAACCATTTACTAAACTGACAGATATTATATTTTTACGACTAAAATAAATAAGTTAAATAATAAAACGAAAAATTTGTAATCAATTAACTGAAATCATCGATCAGTCATTTTCAAGTCCTTCGATTCAAATGATGTCTCCAGAGAAAACATTAGGAAGTACAGACGAAGAGAGTTTTTCATACTTCGTAGAAGTCCAGAAACATTAAATTCAGAAACAGCGATATTGGAAACGTCAACAGCACTAACCTCAAAACAATTTTCACAATTATACCATCCAAAACATTAATTTTTAGGTTAAATATATATATATATATATATATATATAAATTCGGGTTAAAACGTTCTTCGACGTCTTCCAATCTCCAGTCTTCATTGATCCCTAACCATCCATAAATCCTGTTCTAGGCCTTTCTCTCAGACTTGATTATCGATACCCTCTCTCCAGATTTTTTTGGGTTAGCCTTTTTTTTCTTCTTCCGTGGGGTGTCCAGTTTAAGATTTGCTTAGGTAATCTGTCCTCATTCATCCTCTGAACGTGCCCATACCATTTGAGTTGTGCAACTTGAATGTCCTCTACTATTGTATGTTTGACCCCCATAATTTCTTGAATCCTTTCATTTCTGATTCTTTCCAATCTTGACTTTCCCGCAGCGCGTCTCTAGAAGTTCATTTCGGTTGCCATTAATGCATTTTCCGAGCGCTGTTTTAGTTGCCATACCTCACTGCCGTTATGCTTTTAATAATACTGTTGTAGATCCGATGTTTGTTGGCCTTCGATACATTTTTGTCCCACAGTACACTATTCAATAGGCTGATGGCTCTGCGTCCCTGGGTTATTCGGTCTCTTATTGCTTCATCAGTATTGCAGTCTACTGTAATATACATTCCCAGATACTTATATTTGCTGGTATGCTTTATTCTTTGCTGTGTGTCTTCAATGACTAGGTCTTGTTATATCCCGCCCATGCACATATATTCAGTTTTGTTTAAATTAACTTCAAGACCCCATTTGGCATATTCTTCCATTACCTTTCGGGTCATATACTCTAGGTCTTCGTAGTCCTGGGCTAAAACCACTTGGTCGTCGGCAAAACACATAGTGTATAAAGTTGTGTTATTTAGTGGGATTCCCATTTCTTTGCACTTCCGTTTTCACGGTTTTAAGGCTTGTTCCATCTACAAAAAAATTTTCAATAAAAAAAACCACTAATTTTTGTAATTACAGTTATGAATTTTCTCAATAAATATTAATATCGTATGATTTTTTTTATTATTATTACACAGACATTGTTCTGGTTCTGGTTGGCTCCAGACATTAAAACTCCCGCTGATATAATCCAAACTACTGATTCACTAAATAAATCCAACTAATTATTTTCAACCAACTCCCAACCAAATTTCCAGAAAACACATTCTACACAATTCTGGCAAATTCGCCAACACCGGTCTTCAAAAAAAAATTTTTAGTGTCCTAAAAAAACAAAAAATCTTTACTTCTTCCTGACAATCAAACTAGCTGTTAGTTCGTCCCTGCATGGAGTGGTCAACCGCTTAATTATTGGATGATGTGTTACTCCGAAAGAGTACATTTTTCATAATGGTTCACACACTCTTAGTCGAATTACTCTGCAATTAAAATCGTGCAATATTTGCTAAATAATGATGATTACCCTTATGACTGATGCATATTTACGTGCACAATTTATGGATTTTCAAGCTTTAGAAAATTGAATCATCGTTTAAACTTTTTTTTTTATTTTTTCATTGTAAGATTTTCTATATAGCTCATTTCACCAATATACGACGGTATCGAATTAGTCACGGATGCATCGACTTAACGGGCGCACTGTGTTGAGAGGTACATTAGTAAATTCCCCTAAGATTTAAACCCAAAAAATTTTTGTTTATTATTATACTTTTATTGGAAGGTTTTATTTTTATTTGTTTCTTTATTGTGAATAGAAATCGTTAATGTAGCTCTCGATGAGTTTTTTTGTTAGAATTAGTTACATATTCAAATATTTTAAAAGGGAATGCAACAAAAATAAATTATCGGTACAAATTTAATAAATATATTTAATCATGTAGTACTTACGGTATTATCAAGCATCAGATCGATAGTCATAATAATCGGAAACACTATTGTCGTTATCCTTATTCGGATTATAAATGATAACAGTATTAACTGCTGCGATATGGTTTTCACGAACCCACTATTTCTCTATTGAATGTTCACATTTTGTGACACATTTTTTCCAAATTTCAGGAGTGGCAGTATTAAGTGCTCGTTGCCAGGTTTCCAAAACAGCCTTATCACTGTAACCATTTGATCCAATGTGATCGTAAGTATTGCATATTCCCCAAATATACTTAATGAAATTAAATTTGCAATGATAAGGCGGAAGTCTTAGCACACGATTATCATAACTGAGTATAATTTGATCCACTTTGTAAATTTTTTCTCTTTCGTGCCTTTTAGTTATCGATAATAATTTCGGCTGAGAGCAATACTGTGGACATGAAATATTTTCGTTCGTTAACCATTCTTTTATTTTCTGTACCGTCCAGGAATTTATTGGTTGCTTAATTAAAATTTCCAAATGGTACGGAGCCTTATCTAATACAATAACAGATAGTTCATGTAACGATGGTAATAGTTTCTCTTTTAACAATTTCACAAACATCTCTGTATCTATATTGTCATGATAATCGACCGATTTTGATTTTGACGAAAATAAAAGATCCGCCCTATCAACAAAACCATGCTTTCCACCTGCATGCACAATTATGAGTCTTTTATCTTCACTAACGGTGTGTTTTATAGACATTATGTTATAGTTATGCCAAATTATTTTTGTTCTACCTTTAGCAAAAATCCAAGTTAATTTCCAAATTTCCAAACAAGAAATTCCTTATAAAATAAAATTCGTTGTCTACGAAATTTATTAAAAAATATTGGGGGAATTTACTTTCGTACTTCTTAAATGCATAGTTAAATACTGGTTATTGAATTTCTAACGATAATCCGAAACCAACGTATATTCGTGAAATATGCTATACGAAGAAGACTATTGCTTTACCTAATTTATACATTTTGAAAGTAAACATTAACCACCTTTTGTGAATTTATTAATAAATATTGGAACACATTCAAAATATAATTACCTTAGTCGTGTATTCGAAGAAGAAACATTTATAATACTATGTAATATTATCTAAGGCAAAAAAACCAGAGGCTCAATTGTAACTTAAAGCTTTATTATCAAGTATGAAAATGGTTCCGATGATGCCAACCTTTGCAGAAAAAATACAATTCAAGTTCAATTTCCTTTAACTGCATCATCTCGTTTTTTGTGAGTTGTGTGTATGTATTATTATAAAGAAATTTTTGGAGATGATTTACTGATTGATATACGAAAATTTTAATTTAGGATGGAGGAATTTTAAATATTAAATGTGTGTCGTGTTTAACATGTTTACAATTCAATAAATGTACAATGTGGATACTCGGTAAAAAAAAACATAAAAATTTGTTCGTGACAATATCGGTAAAGTTTGATTTATAGTTTTCTCGAAAATGCCACCGAGGATCATTCGTGATTTTTGACAAGTCACGATGTACGTGTCACAGATAATGACATAATATATGTATCACAGGCGCCTTTATACACGAACTTGTCATTGAAATTTCTCAAATCAATATAACATTTCTTTAATAGGAATTCTGGGATGCACGTACTGTAGAGTTTTTACCTAGAAAACGGGAAAAATATTTTTTAACGGTGAAAGAATGAAAATTTTATTGGTTTTAGGAACATTTTAATTCTTATTTATAATCATGTTTTTACCCCGTTTGAGCTGCCCCCCCCCCCACTCGGCTAAAATAAAAAACAAGTAACGTTATTTATGAGGTTTTTTACGTTGAACTTGTACTGGGCAGACATTTTTAATTCAAAAACAACCACCGATCGATGAAAATGAAGAAAAACACTTCAAAAAAAAAATAAAATACATAGAATTGTAAATGTAACAAAAAAAGGTGACCCCGTCTCTAGGATAGATAAAAAACTGAAAAATAATTGATTTATTAATCAAAATGTCAAGTGAACTTAATCATCATTTAATTTTACACCAAAAATGTACTCCTGGTAAAACTCGATACTGTGTACCGTTTTCGGAAAATTTTGATTTGAAAATTATGAAGTAATAACCAAATTTTTATTCTTCAAGAGAGTCATCTGTTTTTGAAACATCATTACTTTATACCAGCATCGGTTATTCCTTCATAATTTTCCAATCAAAATATTTCGAAAACGGTACACAGATTCGAGTTTTACCAAGAGTACCTTTTTGGTGTAAAATTGAATGATATTTAAGTTCATTTGAAATTTTGATTAATAAATCTAACCTTAAAAAAGTAAGGTTCAATACTACTTGGTACGAACCGTGTAACTAGCGCCCTCTATGAGAGTCAGATATAATATAATAAATTCATGGGATGTATCAGCTTCTAAAACATATTCGTAGAAAATTTCATTACAATGTTTCCAGTAGTTTCGGCAAAATCGTAATAAATGTGTATAAATTTTTTTCTTCAACGCCTTTCATCTTAAATACAGACGGCGAAAATTTTTTACTGAACAAACCCCAATTATTTTTCAGTTTTCTACCTATCCTAGAGACGGGGTCACCTTTTTTTGAAACACCCTATAAATGATAACATATTGAATGCATATTTCAACCATTTTATTATTTCACTTCAACCGTACATAATTTAGTTTTCATTAATTAATGATATTATTTTTATTTGTAAACTCCCAAAATTACAACCCTTATTTTAAATAAATTTTTATAGAAGAATTAAAAACTAATTTTGACGTTTTGAAATTAATATAACTTCGATGTTTGAGCTCATTTCCCTAATCACAAAACCACCCCTAATCGAAGTAAAGAAAAAAACATTTAAAAAAATTTAAAATACGCTGTACGTATAAACGTCAACAGCAAACTCCAAAAACACGCATTTCAATTATAAAATCACAACCTTTAAACAAAAAAGTCACCCTACATCTCTTCTATAAACATTTTTATAATATAATTAGATGGAAATTTCGTTAGAAACATTATTTTTAACTCGCTTTTTTTGCTGCTTTCGTTACATAACCGCGACCAAAAGCCATGTAAACTTTTAAAAAGCAAAATGCAAACGATTTTAATGTTAACTTGGTAAGTGTAATATATTTTATAAAGGACAAACTTTTTTCCCATTTAAAGTTAGAGTAAAAGAGCATAGCATGGGATGCACGAGATACTTTTTGTGCTTAAGTTTTTTAATAATGCTGGAACGCCTTGTAGAAAATGATATTATCGAGCATTCTGTATAAAGAAGAAGAATCCGGATTTATAAACATTGTTAGTTTTCTCCTGTGAGACGGATTCCCACACGCAGCGTTAAATATTTAAAAAAAATACCCTTCCAAACGGTTAACTTAAGTGTCGAAACATTCCGAGAAGAAGTCAGCGAACGCAATAAGGAACGATCCCGCTAGATTTCATTTCAATCACATCCAGTAGAACTGTAACTCTAGGGTACTATACCGATCGTTTGGAAGTGATTCTAGAGTATCATTAACATTTAAAGAGATCATGTAAACACACGCGAGAGTGTGAGTACTGGCGCAAAGTAGTCTCGCCTATGGGAGCTGTCGCTAATCTCGGGGTCCATACCCCACACGATTAATTACGCGCATGGGATCGTTTACCGTATACTCTTCACAACCACCGACATGTAACAGATCTACATTCAACAAGTTAATGGGACTATATCTCGACTTTTTACAAACTTCTATTGACTCTTTTGTCTACGTTTTAATGGTATTTTAATCTTTATTGGACTCTCACTATTGTAAGCGTTCTTTTATCTGTTGGTGTATATGGTAACTCAAAGAGAATCTAACAGCATACGGGGGTACCATTAAATTGTTTAACTGCGCGGAAGATGTTATGAATGAAATTATTTGCTTTTTTTTTCTTTATTCGTTACCCTAAATGGTCAAACTGATTCTTTCACTCGCGTTTTTCTTTTCTTTAATTAGGATCAAAGTCAGAACTAAAGTGTATCGAGTAATGTCGCTCGATTATCAATCTACTAACTTTCAACAAAGCGTAAATAAAAACAACCATCGTTTAAATTACTAGACTTCAAGCGAAAGATCATCATCGACCCAGCATTCAGGTTCTTTTTATTTTTATCACTGAGCTAACAAAAATAACCATAGCCACAATGGAAATTTAGATAATATAACTGATATAACAATAATAATCCATACACCAACATTATTTCTGCTTCTCATTAACCATTTGCTTGAAAAAACATCTTGTCCAATACATAGTTTTGCTGATAATATTACCATTCATACCACTTTTTCTTTCAGAGATCCGATACCAACCCGTGAAACAAGAAGCGAACGGGTTACTAATGTGAAGGAAATAAATAAAGACTTGGCCAGGATTCTAAAATAAAAATTCATTAACATAGTTAAATTCAATGCAAATAAAACCCAAGCATGTTTACATACATACATACATAAAGTCACGCCTTTTTCCCATAGGGGTAGGCAGAGACCACTTCCTTCCACTTGCTACGGTTCGTACACACATCTTTTGCTTTCTCTACTTTCATCAGTGCTCTCATACATGCTCTTCGGTTGTTGGTACTCTTGGCCTGGCCTTTCTTCAAAACAATGTTGATCTGATCGAGATATGTTCTCCGAGGTCGACCTCTACCGACTTGCCCATTCACACTCGCCTTATAAATTTGTTTCGTCAATCTTCCTTCATCTATCCTTTCTACGTGTCCAAACCATCTAAGCATTCCTTTATCTATCTTTGTGACCACATCTTCTTTTACACCACAGCGTTTTCTTATCTCACTATTCTTAACTTTATCCAACCGAGTCACTCCGGCTATACTTCTCAGACTACTCATCTCCGCAGCATTAATCCTATTTTCATGCTTCTTCTGCCAAACCCAACATTCACTACCATACATAAGTGTAGGAACCAACACACCTCTATGCACCGCCCGACGTGCCTTTTTTGACACTTTCTGGCTATTCATAAAGCTATGCAGTGCCCCATTTATTTGTTTTCCTGCCAACACCCTTCGCTCAATGTCACTGTCATACTTTCCATCTCTAGTAAATTTTGAACCCAAGTACACAAATTCATTAACTTGTTCCACTCTTTCTTCCTCAATCGAAACCCCACAGTTTGTCATGCTTTCTTCTCTTTCAAAAACCATTACTTTCGTTTTGCTCAACTTTATTTTCATCCCTTTAATTTTCAGGGAATCATACATAACATTAACCATCGCCTGCAACTCCTCTTCAGATAACGCTAATATGACTTGATCATCGGCGTAAAGAAGGCATTTGACAATCAAATCATTCATTTTTAATCCATACGCACTCTCTTTCAGATCTTTTAAACAATTCAGCATGTTTATTCTCTAGAAAAGTCAATCTCTCAATACCAAATGTTATTATGTTTTCGCTTTCGTATTGGGTGTATTGATGTCTCTCTCATAAACTACTTTAGTTCTTTAGAATACCGCAAAAAGTTTGGCGATTTTTTTACAGATATTTTTATGCTCCTTAGAAATATCTTTGGTCGTTCCACCCTTATACCGTTACCCTGGAGACTTGCCGAACGTCTGTCTTCCAGCGTTTTTTTTTTCGAGGAACTGCCAAGCTTTGAAACTCATTGCAAGCGGAAGGTTTCACCAAGACATACAGTCTCAAAAATTTAAAGAAGAACACTAATTCCTACCTATTATCTCATGGTTCCCACGATGTTATCCGGACATAACGGGATTCTTCCTTTCGTAGAAACTAGAAAATGTAAAAAAAAACACATAGAAGAATATAATTACTGACTCTTTTTCTAAAGTATCCTCATAATATTAAGTAAAACCCGGCAATACAGGTAGACAAGACAATTTTTTTCATCACGTAAAAGAACCCATACTGGAAGAAAGATGGCCAACTCTTGCTAACCTAGGGAAATTTTTTCCAGGTAATATCCTTACGTTTTTTAGAACAATATGCTAGTTGAATGCCCAAGAGGAAAGTTGTACAACTGCCCAGTAGTGTACTTATTTCAAATTTAGACTTCCAATGACTATGACCCAAGAAGCTGTCTTTCTTACTCTGGGTTGTGCCACCAACAGCCACAAGAAGGTCCGACCAGCTCACATCATAACGAAAAACTTTATGTGTCTTCAAGGTCAAGAATCTTACTTCCATTATATAACTTTAAATGCTTTAAGACCTTCGTTAACACAGTTAGACATTAACCCAGCAGCACAAGCTTTACTTCAATAAAAAATACATTTTCGATAGCAAAAATGTTTTATTTAGTTTTTGACTAATGTGTTCTGCCGACCTTAACGTACGCCGCAGAAACATGGAGCCTTAATGAGGGGACCATGGAGTGTTAAAGGATAGCTCAAAGAAAAATGGAGAGGAAAATGCTAGGAATACGACTACAAAACTAAAAGACAAACGAAGTCAACTGAATGGAGGCCCAGAACAACTAAAAGGAAACCCAGGACGACCAAGAACGAGGTAGACAGATGACATCCAAAAACTGGCAGGTACCCAATGGATGAGTAAGACGACCGACAGAAACGAATGGCGACAAATTGAAGAGGCTTGTGTCCGAAGATTATTATTACATATTGATAAGGGCAGAGGAGCTGGCTCCTTTTGTGCCCAAAAAAAACACATTCCAAAAGAAATACCTACTAGTAGTAAACAAACAAATAAGAAAAAAAAATATAGAAATTACGATTGGGCTCTAAATGTTATTAAATAAATTACACTGATCTAGTTTATTTTTGAATATATTGACACTTGTTGCAGAGACAATTTCACTGTCTAAATCATTCCAAATATTGAAAATTCTGTTAGGTAAAAAGTTTTGTCTCGATCTAACCGTAAAATTTTCTTTTTTTAATTTGAGCTGGTGTCCTCTAAGTCTCGTGTCCGTATTTAGGGTGAAAACTGTATTTAGATCACCAAAATTATATTTAGGAATTCTAAAGGCTACAATAAGATCTTCTCGTAACCGACGTAGCTCAAACGTGGTGAGATTTGCCATGGATAATCTTTCTTCATATGAAGGTCTTACACGTCCTAAAGCAACTCTGGTAGCTTTTCGTTGTACACTTTCCAGTAACGTTTTATCACGAATTAAGTCCGGATTCCAGACGGGACCAGCGTATTCAAGGATAGGTCTGAATTTGCAGAAACTCTGAAAGGAAACTTTTGAGAAGCATTTACTAATAAGATAAAGTCTAGTATTTGTACGTTTGGATACTGAGAGCACATGATCGGACCACGATAGTTCACTATTCACGATAACACCAAGATCATTATGAGAGGTCACTGTGATTAAAATTTGACCATCAATAAAATATTCAAAATGTGAGTTATTTTTACCGACGTTAAGCACTACACATTTTTCAGTGTTTAATGGAAGTAACCATTCCGATGACCATTGATGTATTGACATTAGGTCATTTTGGATACATTGATGATTTGTGATGGGATTGTCATATATTTTTGAGTCGTCGGCATGGACGGAGAGAAGCTGAAAATGACGATGAACAAATTGTATTCGAGTAAAACGTTTCATTTTTTCTGTGTGCATGTTACAACCGATTAATAATTAATAATTTGGTGTTTACGAAACGAGGGCTACAAATGTCGAAGGTCCAAACATTTTCGAAGACGTACCGTGCAATAGATATAAGCAATGTAAAAAAAAATTAAACAAACAAGGGGGCTGGTCGAGATACGAGGATAAGATGATCGGGAATCGGAGAACGACTTTGCCCACCCGAGTCGTTTAATATTATATATTTGTAATTTATCGTGTTTATCGAGAAACAGTAATTATAATGTCTTCTTCGAGGATTAACAGAACGCACCAGAGGATGATATATAGAAACGATCCTATTTGTTCAATATATTTTTAATTACAGCTCGCGCTGTTATAACTTGTCGATATCGATCGTGATCATTGAGGAACAGTTATATTTGTATGCGTTATTTTTTAGTGGTCATCACCTCAAACCAGGATTATTGGCTTCAATTGATGGACGATAATAAAACTTGCTCGATAAAAATTAACACTTTTGTACGGAAAACAAAAATTACTTTCAAAATACAATGGTGTGTGTGTGTGTGTTTGTGTATATTTTCTCGTATCGTTATGACTAGAAGGCACGCAAAACGATTGAGTTGTCAGGCTGATAGATACGAGTAACATTCGACGATTTATCATTAAGTTTGCGAGTGGGGCCCCTCCACCCGCGGGGCCCTGGGCCTGTGGGTCGTGTGAAATAAATTTATTAGACTAAAAAGTAATTATCGGCATTGCGTGATGCTGTTTGGAAATGTACCGAGCGGGAGATCCGTTCATCGTTCAAATAAAATACACTGATCTCAAATATATATATATATATATATATATATATATATATATATGAGACTTTCCTCCGTCTATCGAAAACTTTCTTTTTTGTGATTTGTTTCAATGCGAACGAAGAACTGCTTGGAAAGGGAAAGGTGTGAAATTGCTTCTTGACTTTCATCAAAAATTAATGAACAAGCAGGATTTAGAAGAGGAAGGAGATGTATGGATCAGGTCTTTTCATTACGAGGTGTGGTCGAAAAATTCTTGGCTAGAAGTCAGGAGGTCTATTGCGCTTTTATAGACTAAAGACTTAAGGCTTATGAGTGGTGAGGAGTGAATTGTGGTCGACATTATCTAAGTATGGGATGAGCGGTAGTTTAATACGAGCACTAGAACTAGACTGGTTTAACATTGAAAAAGGTGTGAGACAGGGATGTGTGGCTTCGCCGTGGCTGTTTACCTTATACATAAACGAATGTTTAGAATATTTGAAAGAGAGTGCGCATGGATTGAAAATGAATGATTTGATCGTCAAATGCCTTCTTTACGCCGATGATCAAGTCATATTAGCGTCATTTGAAGAGGAGTTACAGGCGATAGTTAATGTTAAGCATGATGCCCTAAAAATCAAAGGGATGAAAATAAATGTAAGCAAAACGAAACTAATGGTTTTTGAGAGCGTGACAAACTGTAAAGTTCTGATTAAGGGAGAAAGAGTTGAACAAGTAAATGAGTTTGTATACCTGGGTTCAAAATTTACGAGTGATGGAAAGTATGACAGTGACATTGAGCGAAGGGTGTTCAAATCAAATCAAATCAAATCAAATTTTATTGCATTCGATAAAGTACATTACAGGTGTTATAAATTTTATCTAAAATAAGATCCCAGCTAGAACATAATGAGCCTAGGCAAATTTTGCCTGTCTTGCTCTATGCTCGATCTGAGGACTTTATAAGTTCAACGTACATTTTGTATTTATCATGTTAAGTCTGTGAGTAGATTATAGGTTTAAAATATATTTGTTGAAGTTTTCATAATTCGAAAAATACTTTTTGTAGAGGTTTTACAGTGTCGAGCAGATGGTGCAGGAAGGTAGGCAGGTATAATTGTCAAGTAGATGTTGATTTCAATATATTGTAGAATATCTTTGGGTTTTTTAAAATATACTGTTTTGTTTCAATATTATATTTTTTCTGGTTTGAAATTTTTCTTAGAGCGGTTGGGATGGCATTGAAAAATTTAGGTCCGAAGAAGAAATAAGATCTTTGTGTTAAGGTTTTTTTGAACAATTGTGTGTTGAGATTCATATTTGCATTTGATCTGGTTATTCTATTTTTTATTTGGTGGAAATTTTTTTGATTTGTGTAAATTTTTTTTGAACATTGGTGGGCGAAAAGTAGTTTGATATTCAATATTTATGTTTCCTGGTAGATGATATCAGTATAGTAACGTTTGTTTTTTTTTTTTTGGCAGGAAAACAAATGAATGGGGCACTGTATAGCTTTATGAACGCCCAGAAAGTGTCAAAAAAGGTACGTCTGGCTGTGCATAGAGGAGTGTTGGTTTCTACACTTAGGTATGGTAGTGAATGTTGGGTTTGGACAAAAAAGGCATGAAAATAAGATTAATGCTGTGGAGATGAGTTGTTTGAGAAGTATAGCAAAAGTGAATCGGTTGGATAAAGTAGAGAATAGTGAGATAAGAGAACGATGTGGTGTAAAAGAAGATGTGGTTACAAAAAAAGATAAAGGAATGCTTAGATGATTTGGACACGTAGAAAGGATGGTTGAAGGAAAATTGACGAAACAAATTTATAAGGCGAGTGTGAATTGACGAAAGTCGGTAGAGGTCGACCTCGGCGAACATATCTCGATCAGATCAACATTGTTCTAAAGGAAGGCCAGGTCAAGAGTACCAACAATGGACGAGCATGTATGAGAGCACTGATGAAAGTAGAGGAAGCAAAAAATGTAAGTAAGAGCCGTAGAGGAAGTGGTCTCTGCCTACCCCTACGGGAAAGAGGCGTGACTATATGCATGTATGTAATAGTATTAATAACAATTTTTGTTGTCGAGAATCACACTTCCTAAATTAAAATTTATTCTCGTCGAATTCGTAGCACCTGGAAACATCGACACAATGCGACATTCTGAATGAAACATCCACGTATCTGACTTTGGCTAATTTATAATGTTGTTAACTAGTAGCTTTGTTATCGCGCAGAGAAAGAAATTGCGAATAAAAGAAGAAAATTATGTACATATTCAAAGTGCAGCCCATGTGTCAACGTTATCTTGATCTGTGAGCGCCACACTAAGGACGCAATCTATTCAGCATCTCGTCCGAATTGTGCAGGGCATGGGCGCCTCCCTTACATCACCTTTTTCTTTATCTGATTCAACACCAGTGGCATAGTCAGTCGTAACCACATCTTTGTTTTACCATAAGAAGATGCCGCTAATTCTGGATGACCAAAACAGCAAGGTTTCAGAGGTTACATCCTTCAGAAGATTTTACTTAAGAGCTAATTATTGGTGACAAAAAGTTCTTACTTGCCTTGAACCATTATGGGAATTTGGTACCTCTTGTAGATCGTGATTTTCTATTAGTGTCAGGAACACTAGCTTAGAGACAATCTATTTGTTATTTTGTAAACTCATCTCTCTATATTCATATATTAATATTGATTTTGTTAATTAATCTGACAGTAACTTTTTGTACGTAAATACTGTAAAGAACAACCAAAAAATAAAATCTACACCAATGTGTTTAGCATCGCAAATCTGATTCCGTTCGAAATATATGAGCAGTTATGTAATATATTCGATGGCGATTTTAAAAGGGCTGAATAGCTTTTGTAGATAAAATTGCGATAAAACTGTTATTCGGTCGGTTTATAATTCCAACACCTGGACAAAACATTTTTTTTTGTTAATAAATTCAAGATGTGAAATGTGAAACTTTGAGACTCATACTTAATATAAATGACTGGGGCCCAAACCTCCTTACCAATTTGTTTAACTCTATGTATAGAGCCGGGAAAATACCAATTGATTGGCTTAAATCGACATTCATCACGTTAGCGAAGAAAGTAAACGCCTTTCAATGCGATGATATCAGCCTTATGTCTGAAGTCCTCAAGGTTTTCCTTCGAATCATTCACATATGCATATACACCAGATGCGAACGACAAATTGGCGACACGCAGTTCGGATTTAGAAATGCAGTGGGCTCACGAGAGGCTCTCTTTTTTATCAACGTCCTCATACAAAGATGCAGGGATATGAATGTTGACGTGTACGCCTTGTCAAAATCCTTAAATCCACAGGTGTCGATGCGGGAGATCTACGCATCATCACTCAGCTATACTGGAACCAAACTGCAGAAGTCAGAGTACGAAAACACCACATCAGATGAGCTAAATATACGAAATGGTGTCAGACAGGGATGTGTCCTATCACCCCTCCTCTTTAATATATATTCTGAGTCAGTTTTCCTCTTTAATATATATTCTGAGGAAGTTTTCCAAGAAGAAATGAAATTAAGATCAATAGCACCCTCATAAATAATGTACGATTTGCTGAAGATGCGGTGGTACTAGTCGACAACCTACCAGGTCTCCAAAATATGATGAATCTGATCGTTGAGCACTCTGAACAATACGGTCTACAGATGAATGTCTCAAAGACTAAAATTGTTGTATTCTCAAAAGCACCGAGACGCATAGTCCTTAGAAATAAGAACGAAGCCGTGGAACAAGTATAATCCTTTAAATATCTGGGAGATCTTGTCAACGAGTCCAACGATCCTAAAAAAGAAATCGTGTCTAGAATTGAACAGGACAGGAAAATTTTTACATCCATGAAAACTCTCCTCACTAGTATAGACTTCAACCTGCAAATCCGTATGCGCATACTACGCTGCTACATATTCCCACTCCTTCTCTATGGTTCTGAGAGCTGGACTTTCCACCAATCAATGGAGAACCGAATCAACGCCTTTGAGATGTACCTGTACCGTCGTATGCTGCGCGTGTCCTGGGTAGATAGGGTCAATAATGAGGACCTGGCCTTTCTTCAAAACAATGTTGATCTGTTTGGTATTGGCCGCCGAGGTCGACCTCTACCGACTTCCGTCCATTCACACTCGCCTTATAAATTTGTTTCGTCAATCTTCCCTTATGCATCCTTTCTACGTATCCAAACCATTTAAGCATTCCTTTATCTATATTTGTAGCTTTATCTTCTTTTACACCACAGCGTTTTCTTATCTCACTATTCTTTACTTTATCCAAGCGAGTCACTCCGGCTATACAATTCTTAGACCACTGATCTCCGCAGAATTAATCCTGCTAAATCCAACATTTACTACCATACATAAGTGTTGGAACTAATACTCCTTTATGCACAGCCAGACGTGCCTTTTTTGACACTTTGTGGCTGTTTATAAAGCTATGCAATGCCCCATTTATTTGTTTTTCTGCCAACACCCTTCGATCAATGTCACCGTCATACTTTCAATCTCTCATAAACTCATTTACTTGTTCCACTCTTTCTTCCTTAATCAGAACCTCACCTTTTATCATGCTTTCTTCTCTTTCAAAAACCATTGCTTTCGTTTTTCTTACATTTATTTTCATCCCTTTGATTTTCAGGACATCATGCATAACATTATCCATCGCCTGCAACTTCTCTTAAGATGACGCTAATATGACTTGATCATCGGCGTAAAGAAGGCATTTGACGATCAAATCATTCATTTTCAATCCATACGCACTCTCTTTTAAATCTTTTAAACAATCGTCTATGTATAAGTTAAACAGCCACACATCCCTGTCTCACACCTTTTTCAATGTTAAACCAGTCCGTGTAAGCTCCGTTTATCATGACATAAGCAGTGGAATCGTCGTAAAGTGGTTTCAGTGCTCGTATTTAACTACCGCTCACCCCATACGCTCGACCACAATTCACTCCTCACCACTTTTTCATAGGCCTTTTTCAAGTCTATAAAAGCGCAATAGACCTTCTTACTTCTAGCTAAGAATTTTTCGACTATACTAAAAAGCAATCTCATATTAATTAATTACTCGGTTTATTTAAGAATAAACAATAAGGAAGTCAACTAAACGAGTAAATCGGGCTTTCTTTATATCTTTTTTATTACTTATTTGTTTGTTAAGCTTTTGAAATTTCTTCTTTAGAACGAACACTCCCACAAAATGTCTTGTACACAAACGATACTTACTTGCTCAAAAGATTGATTAATCCTGCTATTATTTTAGTATAATAGTTAAATTATCTTTAATAAATTTTGATTTTGTAATGATTGTCTTTTATTTTATTATCATCTTTATGGCTAATCGGTGGGAGTGTCATTTTTTGAATTTGACGTTTCCCAGTAGAACTGACGTATAAAGATAATAATGTAACACTTTACGAGTAAATGTAATTTAATCACGTCTATTTAATTTATTAGGATATAATTAAAATTTCTAATGATATATCTACAGGGTGGCCAACCGAAAACGAAACATACATTTGCAGGAACCTCGTCAACATTTTAGAAAAACGCTTATTCCCGTCGATTTTTTATTAAAAGGGGTACACTCTTTTCCGGTATTTTTGACTCCACTGCTTTCAAACCCAATATGCTGCAACATCTGCATATTGTTACCCGAAATGGGGTATTAAACACGATTATGTATCAGACTGTCTAAATGGCTTGGACATACCAACTGAATGGCACATATCCATAATGTCAACAATCCATTAAAAGGGTAGTAGAGACCAGTGCGAAAATTATAGGGGGATTGCAGTAACTAGTACGCTAAGTAGAATGTACGGGAAAATGTTAAAGCACAAAATCGAAAGCGAATATAAAGATTTGGAGGCGGAAGAACAAGCTGAATTTAGAGCCGGTCGGTCCACAGTAGGCCACCTATACTGTGTTACACAACTGATTGAGAAAAAACCGCAATCAAGCAAGAAATCCATCTGTTGTACGTGGAACTTTAGAAAGCATATGACAGTGTACGTCTATGAATAATAATAATGAAGTAAATAATAATAAATATTTAAACAAACATTTAAATTGTGTGTTAGATTAAAAATACCAAGGAGGGGCGCTTATACAGCAACTGCTGCTGCTCTCTGACCAGCTTATTAACTAAACTGACAACTAGAAATTACCTCATTTTAGGCTTAAAAATTCAAATTTTGTCTTTGGCACGTTTGATTAATCGTCGGACTTAAAATTCCTCCAAGAATATTCAACTTACTTTAAAAGAGAACCGATCTGTCGATTCACAAATTGTAACTGTAAAATAACAATCAGTAGGTATTTTGTATAAAATTTATTAAGAGGAC
The DNA here is from genome assembly GCA_950111635.1 of Agelastica alni. NCBI lineage: Eukaryota > Metazoa > Arthropoda > Insecta > Coleoptera > Chrysomelidae > Agelastica > Agelastica alni. The sequence goes on from OX467715.1 coordinate 3,134,790, forward strand.
ATTTCCAAAAAAAATAATCCAACTCCTGCAAAACGTACAGACCTACTTTTACGTTGATGGTAACAACATAATTTAGCAACAAACTATACATGACAAATTTTTCAATAAAACAAAGTGCGCTATCATCGTTTACCTCGTATTTTATGGTTTGTACAGTTACAAACAAATATATATATAGATACATTATTAGTATTCTTCTAAATATGGTGAGGCGCTTAGTACAAATAATTCCAAAACGAATGTTTTATTGTATTTTAATTCTCGATTTATCTAATCCATTGAGCTAATTTTAGTCGTACGCTTATTTTGTTGTGTTGCCAATACACAGTTTAATAAGCATTGTAAGTACAAGGTTAGTAATGCAGACCGATATAAGTCTGCATGTTAATTGAGTTGCTGTAACAATTGATCGGTATGGTTTTGCATGTGTACCCTAGTTGAATAACTTAATAACATTGTAGACTTACAATTTGTTGTATACATTTTTTAAAAGTACTATCTTAAAATTTGGTGTAGTTGTTTATAATATTAAAGACCATTGAGTATTTTTATTGTTAAATTCATGATGTTAATCTCAAGTGAAATAGTCGTAATGTTTTATCTTCAGGACTCTGAAGTATGAAAACAAAAATGTCAATCTTTTGTTGACACATAAACGAAGCAAGTTTTTCTCTTTGGAATCTCAGAAGAGTAAGTCACGTATGGTTCAGTAGTCTGGTGGACCAAAGGGTTACAACAGACAGCTAGAACAAAACTTGCTGGCCTTCAGCGGCTGGCATGCCTGACCACAACTGGATCTATGTCCAGCACACCAACGGCAGCGATGGAACACCTCCTAAATCTTCCTCCCCTAGATATTCTCTTGGAGAGGGAGGAAAGGATAGTCTCCTACAGATTCCTGTCCTTTGAAATACACGTAGATACACGTAGAAAAGTCGTTCAAAGTCCTCTCTCCGAAGAGAGACGAATGGGTGAGGGGAGAAATCCTCTTCCCAGAGACTGAATACGTAATGTTCACAGAATCCGAATCTGCGTTCACTGGACCAGAACCGGTTTTTGGAGTTACCACAAGTGCCGCCAATACAATGATTTCGGACTGGGCGGAGAGGAAAATACTCACGTACTGGTCCGATATACCGGGGTTAACTTACTCGAATGCGTTTATACCTAAACACTCGAGAAAAACAACTAAGCAGATTCTATACAACCATAAACTTCGTGTGTGGTGAACTGTAATCTCTAGGGGTGAGCCGCAATAGATCTACTAAAGGTCGCAGTGGAGGGGCGACCACGCCCCACTCACGTGATACCTAACCTAACCTAACCTGACACATTTTTCTCCATGCCCAGTTATTTTGATCATTTCAATAAACAGTCATTTTTTCAATATAGTTTGTTGGCCAATATTACTAACTGAATTTAAATCAAAGGTATGGAGCGATGATTTACAATGTTCCGCAAAACATTCGTGATTTTTCATTGTTTTAAATGGGTTGTGTATGTTATTGCACCAATTATGTTTAGTGACTCCCTGTTTTAAGTAACTACCTGTTTGTCCCATGTACACTTCAACAATTAAAATCATATTTAACGGTCACTATCCTTTTTAATCAGGTTTTTTGAATCAAAATTTTCCTAATGCTACATCAATTGAGTACGAGTAAAATTAATCCTAAGTAATAAATTTAAACCGAAATTCTTTAACTAGTGCCAACAAACAAAAACATAACATCGAACAGAATAAATAAACGCTCTTTCGTGTGCGTAAATACCTGTGGTAATTGATTTATCAACCAGAAAAAAATGTTCTCATAGATAAAGATCTTTAAAATGTTCAAGTGGGCATCGACTCTTTTTTTTTCCTAATAGGTGCTTAATTGTCGTCAGAAGAACTAACAATCTCAGATGGTACTGAATAATAATAATCACTGATGACAGTAGTCACAGTCCCGTCAGTAAAGATAACACCTCGTCCAATTATGTTTATTTATTTCTTTATACTAATACACAAATTAAAAATGGCCACATCAATCAAATCGTATATAGTCAACGCAGTGGCGGAAATATATATTTTTTGGCAGACTAATAGATTGTTAAATATATATATATATATATATATAAGATGTATTAGATCAACTTTTCTTTAACGAGAGTTTTATTTATTTAATCGTATCTTTATATAATATTAACAATACATATATAAGTGTTCATATATCCCTCTAGTGTCTGGCGCATATCGCATTTTGCATTATCATTGCACGTCCATAGGTCCCGGAGGATACAGGGAGCTTGTAGGGATTGGCACACAAGGAGGTGCTCCATTGTTTGGGATTCTCCACATTCACATGCTTCCTCTTCCCCATATCAGCACTTCAGGAGGTTGTTCTATGTTCTATGGGATTGTCCTCCACCACTAGCTTTCGCAATTGTCATACATTTGGTGTTGTTTAAAATGTGTAAAATTTAGTTGGCGGCTTACTTGGAAGAACTGGAAGAGTTGTCTCTGTAGGTCATTTCCTAATTCAGCAATAATTGCTGCACCATCGACATAACACACCATACCAATTCTTTTGTAGCCTCTGACTTGATGACTTTGCGATGTTAGCAACATGGTCATGCCAAGACATATTATTAGACACCGTGACTCCCAAAATCGAGATGGAGGGACTTGATTCAATGGTATTTCCTGTATTTCCATTTTGCATTGACATTTTTATGTTCTTTAAATATTTTTCCATTTCTGTAAATATACCTTATTAAAATCAAAAACGATTTAGTTGTTAACAGCAGGTATGCTGATTTTATTATTAGTTATTATTTTATACATACATATACGGTATTTTAAAATCATATTATACCTTACAAAAGTAGCCTTTATCTAATTATAGTTACCCGAGGTCCTTTTAAGTCTTTAACAATTAGTAAAAGCCCCAGCATTCTACAAACAAAAACATTTATTTAAAATTGGATCTCTTCAGATACTTTCCCGGGGAACCACTTTGTCATTGAGTTACCAATATATTTAAATAAACATGTTGCACAATACAATTTAATGCGAAATTACTTACAAAATACTTTGTAAAACTTTCAAAGTAAAAACTTCTGCCAAGTCTTTGCTTTAAAACTTGACTGTAACATCCAATGTTAATAAACTTTTATGAAATGGAAAGTAATTAGAAGACGCTTTTGAATCAAAATTTTCCTAATGCTTTCGACTTATCTTTAATATCATTTAAACGTTGATTGGTAGTTGTTGAGGAACTGTGGTACCTGCGCATCAGTCTCAATCAATTTTTTTAATATTACAAGGACCTTGCACGAACGTTTCCTTTCGTCGTCTACGCCGATGTTCTCGAGTGTACCCCTTATAGAGATAAGCCTGAAAAAAAAAATCCTCCAAGATGTTTATTTAAAACGTTCTTGAATTATGTTAGTTGAAAATTAAGCTTAACTGTTGATATGAGTCAAATAAGTAGCTAGCAACACCTACGCGAGAAATTGGAAGAAGAGTTATTTCGATTATTTAACAGTGTTGCCAATATATTATAAATTTACTTGCCAACTTGGCGTTAGCATGATGAATAGAGATGGCGCTAATTGATTCAGCAAAGCATCTGACAATAATGGAGTAGTTCAATGGAGTTTAGTAGATGTTCTAATACATACAAGTGTTAGTTTATTGATACCTACAAATTTAAAAAAGTCAAATCTCTGTCGTCACAGGATTTTTACGACAGCTTAAAGACTCTTCATCAGATTATAATCCATAGAAGAATTTTTTAAATTTGAAAAGTTTACTACACTGTAAAAATTCAGTTGTCAAGTATTTCGTGGATGAAATCAAATAGTATAAGAATTCAAAAAAAAAACTTTGATCTGCTGGCTTAAAACACAACAGTTAACTAAACTGTTACGTTTTTTTTCCACGACGTTAGTAGTTTAATGGTGTATCTTGAGCGACGACTCCGTTAGCCTCCTTTAAACCTCTGTGAGATTTTATTCGAGAAATTGACTGGTACAAATGTAGTTTTATGGGTGGTGAAAATGGATTAGGGAGGGTTGGACGAAAGAAGAGCCATTTTGAAGTAATTCTTCCTAACTAAGGTTATCTTACATTACTGACTAACTGTATATTTTTACAGCTTAGGTTAGGTTAGGTAAGGTATTATGTGACCTTTAGTAGGTCTAATCCGGCTCACCCCTAGAGATTACAGTTCACCGCACAATCCAGCCCTTCTCACGAAGTTCATGGTTGTATGGGGAGAGATTTTCTTGAAATTGGTACGTTCTAGGTTGGTATAACCAAATATGTTGAACCTTTTTCTTCCCAGGTCGGGGCATGAACGTAGTATATGTTCAGCAGTTTCATCTTCCACGTTTGTTAATTCAGACCTATCCTTCCTAGGTGGTATCTTGGACGACAGTGTCCTGTAAGCAGTCCCGTTAGAATTCGCAGGTCATTCCTGTTCTATTCTAGGATCTGCTTAGTTGTGTTTCTCGAGGGTTTAGGTAAGAACGCCTTCGAGTCAACCCTGGTAAATTGGACCAGTACGTGATATTATACTTATGTTTTTGTTAGCTAGAGGTCTGTTAGTCAGCTCTCTTGCGCACAATTTGATAGCAAAGACTTCAGCCTGAAAGATTGTAGCAAACCTGCAAAGATAAATATTTCAATTTCTGGTTTCCTGTTGAAAACACAAACTCCAACTCCACCTGTGGTTTTTGAGCCATCCGTGTACATTAAGTATTCAATCTCTGGTAAGAGGATTTATACCCTCACCCATTCATCTCTCTTCGGAAAGAGGACTTTGAACGACTTTTCTACGTGTATTTTTGTGGCTAGTATGTAAGGAAACCATCCCGAGAATTTGGTGATTTTTTGTTTTACTCAGTATTTCGGAGTGGTCCCCGAGTTGTTCACCATTAATTTGCTTTTCCAGAGACAGGAATCTGTAGGAGACTATCCTTTTTATAGCACTATCATTTCTGATGTAATCTAGCTTAAACATTTGAAGAAATTGGCAACTCTGTCCTGAGACAATCTCACAATCTGAAAATCTTCAACGGTAGCTCTTGTAACAATCATGTTCCAGAATCTCTAACAAACCTCTCACTTACAACATACTGAATTACACTTCTTGAAGTAGTAAATTATCGAAATTATTGAACGAGAGAAAGACCGAGACATCGTTGAATTTTTTTTACTCTTATTTACATTGACCAGTAAGATCTTTGATAGATAATTTAAGGCGCAGTCAATTAAATGCTTAAACTGTCAATCCTTATTATGTACACAAACTTGTAATAATTTTAATTTATTTATCGGTTAGTTTAAATTGTTTGTACAAAAGTAAATTAATGAATGGTGCTTTAAATAAACAAAATACGGTCAAGCATTTACTTTTTAAAAAAAAATTTGTTAGTGAAATTTATTATGTAAACACTTTTGTTATTATTACAATCGTTTAAACTTAACGGCTTGGTACTTTCTTTTTTTTAACTTAAATATGTAGGAATTATGCACCAACAGAATAAATAAATCGGTGCTGTATGTCAGCCATTCTGTAAACAATAAAAATTTACATATTTTGCTGGAATGTTTTTAATATCAGAATTCAAATGTAAAAGATGGTAAAGGTAGTGCAAGGATAAATAATCTACCTGAATCACATTCTAGTGGGATTTATTCAACATCATAAACAATGAATCGTTATTAAAATTGATATAAAGTATCAAAATAGACGATGGTGCCCCTTGAACCAGTATGTTGACGTTCTCGAAGCTCTAAGTGCCATTTTATGAGCATTCCGTCATGTCAGTACTTCTATTTGCAATGAATATTAAATGAAGTTAAAATTTATTGCGGTTTTCGTATTACGACTAAACTAATATATACACCATTTTTGTTTAAATATTCATTTAAAATTGCATCATGCGGTTATAAACCTTTCAGGAAGAAAAATAAATGACGTATTGTTATTATTTTCTACTGAAATAGTAAACACTTGGCATTATTTCCTTTTTAATTATTTCCCTTTGGAAATTCATTGAGAGCTTTTTTAAAAGAAGTTTTATCATAACGTGCCTAAATAAAATATCTCAAGCGAGATTTGTTTTTTTTTTAATTATTTCCTCAATTTACAATGTATTTATGAACAATAAGTAAATATTTTGTCAAGTTTCCAAACGACACCTAAGAAGTAACCCAGTGGTTATTTTTTATTAAATTATGGTTACATTACGAGATATTCTCCTGCTTGTGTCAGGATAAACGAAACTTACACGGACTGGTTTAACATCGAAAAAGGTGTGAGACAGAGATGTGTGGCTTCACCATGGCTGTTTAACTCATACATAGACGATTGTTTAAAATATTTTTGAAGAGAGTGCGTATGGATTGAAAATAAATGATTTGATCGTCAAATGCCTTCTTTACGCCGATGATCATTTAAATGTACATTTAGATCACGTGCAATGATGCTACTAGGCACAAACCATGGAGCATCAGCGATCATTCTGAGAGTTTTTGATTAAAATCTCTCTATGGTTGCTATGTCTTCATTTGATGCAGAGCCCCAAAGTTGGAGTAATTAGGAGGATGAGGCAAACGATGAAACGTGAAAGGCGATGTATATAAAAGTAGCGTGGACGTTTAATAGTTAAAGGTTGAAAGAGGAAGGCAAAAAATCAACAAACAACATATTAAATCATAAAAATTACTATAATAAATTCTCTCTTTCTCTCTCGTTGGCACTACAACTCCGCGTGAGTCTTGGTCGCATCCACTATTGCCCTCCAGCTCTGCCTATCTTGTTCTTTCATTTTCCATTGTGCTATACCCATTTTTCTCAGATCCTCCGTAACTGGGTCCTTCCATCTCCTGCTAGGCCGGCCAACAGATCTTCTTCCCTCTGGCCTTTCATGGTACTTTGGTCATCACTTGTAAGAACATATCTCGCACATCTAAATCGACTGGACTTAATCCACCTTACTATATGTTCCATGCCGTATAGTTCTTCTAGCTCCTTATTTTTTCGGCGTCTTTAATTTCCTGTTATACTGTCCCTGCATGGTCCATATATTGTTCTTTATATTTTTCCTTCGAAGTCTAACAGCTTATCGATTTCGCGTTTGTTTAGAATCCATGTCTCGCTACCATATGCTGTAACAGGTCGTTAAGATCTTATACATCCTTACCTTAGTTCCCCTTGTAAGTAGTTTAGATCTAAAGAATGTAGATAGTGCATAAAATGCTCTGTTTGCCTTCTAATTAAATTTTCATTATCATTGCTTTTAAAGTTTTTATTAAATAGCGCACTGCAGGTGCTTTCGCATTTTTTCCCAAAATGAGGATAATGTCAATATTTTGGTTGAATCACAATAGAAATGCTCTAATGGCTCATCTTATCGTTTAAAAAAAAAATCTTACCAAAAAAATGTCAATATTTCGGTTAAATGATAACAATTCCTATTAAACTATCGGAGTGATATACTGCGTTATTTAATTTTGCGGACAGTTGTGTTTTTTTCATAATTATTAATCGTCACAAGGCACACAGACGTGACTACTGCACCTTCATAAATAGAATACACGAGACGAAGTAAGTTTATACATACAAATCTAACATGGCGATACCTCCATTTATTAAATAATGGCATATATCCGAGCGTTGCTGAGATATCCTCTTCTAACGATCCATTCCATTGTTGCTATTTAGCGATATTGTTTTCAATAAATTACATAGTACATTGTATGTCGGTGCACGTATTCTCCATCATGACCAATTAAACGTTCTAGGATGTTATGTTTTTATATAATTAATTGTGCCTTTCACCGGGGAGGTTTGAATGAAAGCTATTCAAAAAAATAAAAATGACTATTGATCCTACATACGCGAGGCATATTCGAAAGAAATTGTTGCAATCGAAAATGAACTCGATATATCTGAGAGTCAAACTACAAACGAAAAAACCGCTCGTCTTATTTGTAGACCGCTATTTAATTTAATCCATAAGATTTCCCTGGATGGTCGTCTCTTCAATATTCTTCCCTTATATGGTGCAATCACATAATCGCAAGTACACGTTACTTCAATATCTGACTGCATTAAAAATTTTGTGAATAATCCGGTTCGAAGGACCATACTTAAAGGCGAATATGACTGTACATGTAAGAGTCAAACGCAGTTTAATTTTCGTCAATGACAAGTTAACTCCTTACATCATTTAAGTTGATTGACGAGGAGGTACTGTGAAGATATGTGCTCTCTTTTGTTAATAATGACGAACGAAATCTTGTGTAGGAATTGTGACAGGAACATTATTTTTGAACTGCTGTGATAACCTACTGCATCATTAATATTTGTAAATTGATAATTACTGTCGATTCAATATTTTTTACCATTAGGTAAAAATAACAAAATGTTATCATGGATGAGTCCATCGTACAGTCTTTTCGATACCTAGAGGCATCAATAACATCAGATAATAACGTTTAAGTAGAAATAAGACAGCGCTTATTACAACGAAATAAATGTTACTACATAACCCAGCAATTATTACGATCAAGAATCCTGACCAGACAAACAAAAATAAATATATATAAAACTATTATAAAACCAGTTGTAACTTATGCTAGCGAAACCTGGACCATGACCGTACAAGACACGTTACTACTTAATCGTTTTGAAAAAAATATCCTTAGGAAAATATTTGGAGCAGTCTGGGATCAACAAACAGATTAAGATGGCTGGGACATATCCAGGGGAGTAAGGACTGAAGGCTAATTAAAATGGTCTGGGAAAAAACTCCTAACAATAAAAGACCACTTGGGCGCCCAAAACTGCGATGACAGGAATATGACAGAATATCCGCAAGGACCTTCAAACCCTGGGGGTGCTCAACTGGGAAGAAGCCACTCAGGACTGGAGAGAATGGGGGAGAATTGTTAAGGCGGCCAAGACCCACCTCGGGTTGTAGAGCCATGAATGGATGGATGGAGGAACAAATGATTGGGTCCTTGAATAACTGTATTAACAGCCAGAAAGTGTCAAAAAAGGCACGACTGGCTATGCATAGAGGAGTGTTGCTTCCTACACTTATCAGTATGGTAGAGAAAGTTGGATTTCGCAAAAAATGCATGAAAGTAATATCAGTGCTGCAAAGATGAGTATTTTAAGAAGTAAAGCCGGAGTGACTGATGTATAAAGTGAGAAATAGTTAGATAAGGAAACGTTGTGGTGTAAAAGAAGATGTGGCAACTAAGATAGATAAAGGGATGCTTAGATGGTTTGAACACGTAGAGAGGATGGATGAAAGAAGATTGACGAAACAGATTTATATGGCGAGTGTGAATGGGCAAGTCAGTGGAAGTCGACCTAGACGAACTTATCTCGATCAGATCGAAATTGTTTTGAAAATAGGCCAGGTCAAGCGTACCAGCAACCGACGAGCATGCAGGAAAGCGCCGATGAAAGTCCATTAGGCATTTCGCCCGTTTGGCCTATCGTTAGATATAAAATTATAGTCAGAATTAATTAAAAAGCGGTGGCACAAAGTTGTTCTTTGACTATTGGGTTAGGGTAAGGGGAATTTGTTAGTAAAAGTTCATTCGGCACTGTCAAAATTATTATGTTATTTAAAAATTATAATAATAGTAATATCGAAAAGTTTTATAAAAGCTAAATGAAACTTTTTTCGATAAACACCCATGAAAGGTGTGAATAGGTCGAAGAAATTTCGCAATTACCAGTTGAACCGTGAAATCATCGTGTGAGTCTAAAATATTTTGTTCTCTATTTTTCACTCTTATTACACGTTTTTAGTCGCTGCGAATGGAACCATATTTATTAAAACGTATACCAGATCCTTATAATTATAAAGTAATTTACTAAATAGGCTGCAATTTGGTTTAATGTAATAAATCATTTTCGAGAAAATGTATTATCAGTTATGAAATTTTGTTTAATTTAATTACAAACCAACTTGAAGGTTGAGCTTTGACGGATACCGTTTTATGTTAATGAATTCTTTACTGGTAATGTGTTTAGTTTAAAGTATTTTTTTGCATTTTTATTTTCTTATAATATTTGGACGCTAGTGAAATTAATCTTTAAAAGTGGTTATTGAAGGTTTTGGCAGATTCTTGACCTGGGTTTGAGGCCAATTTAAGTGGACTCACTAACCGTTTCTGTAAGTCCTTTAAAGTACTTTCTGCTGCTACACTAAAAAGTATCATAAAAAATGTAACTGATACCTAAAACCTCCATAATAGCTTGTAATTATTCATGGTAGTAGTACCTAGTAGTATATAAGCATTTGAAATTGCTAAAAATCATTGGTTAATTGGATAATTGTATTAGAGAATGAAGAAGGAATGAACGACATACTAGAAAAACTAACGAACATTCTCAATGATTATAAGCTAAAGATTAATGCGAAGAAGACTAAAACAATGTTGGTGCGAAAAGATGATGACCTTCGAAATCTAAATATTATAATCAATAACGCACCGATTGACCAAGTAAACGAATTTTGTTACCTAGGCAGTATCACTATAGCAAAAAATCAAAGAAAAAATAAATTATAGTTTGAAAAACTAAAAAACACGCTTTTAGAGTTAATCAAGTTTATGAAAATGAAAAAAATATTCTGCACTAGAGATATCAGTTTGGCCTTGAAAATCAGTTTGCTGAGATGCTATGTGCTGCTTTATGGTATGGAGGCATGAACCCTGAAGAAAGAAGATATAAGAAGACTAGAGGATTTCGAACACTGGACATGCCGGAAAATACTAAAAATTAGCTGTATAGACAGAATAACAAATATTGAAGTGCTAAGACGGACGAACAAAGAAAAAGTAATAATTCTGACCATTAAAAAACGAAAATTACAGTATCTGGGACATTTTATGAGGGGGTCAAAATACAGCTTGTTACAACTGATAATACAGGGAAAGATTTAAGGAAGAAGAAGTGTCGAAAGAAGACGCCACTCGTGGTTGAAGAATCTGCGTGACTGGTACGAATGCACAACAAATCAGTTGTTTAGATCTGCTGTTTCAAGAATACGCATAGCATTGATGATTACCAACCTTCGCAACGAAGACGGCACCTGAAGAAGAAAAGACTTAATCAAACTAAAAAGTAAAAAATAATTTGTAACATAAGAATAAAATTACTGACGAGAAAAGCGTGGGGTGCTTTCATTCCGAAACGCAGAGTTAGTTTAAAAATGTCATACAAAGCACCCCACGCTTTTAGAACAGTGACGATAATTTTCTCGTCAGTAATTTGATTCTTAGGTTAAAAATTATTTTTTTTTAGTTTGATTAACTCTAAAAGCGTGTTTTTCAGTTTTTTTAAGTATAATTTATTTTTCGCTATTCGCTTTTTTATACAGGTGAAACTAATATAAGCGTGTTAATGACATAAAAAGAAGGATTATTCTAGTAAAACAAGCGTTTACCATGAAATATAGCATAATAACAAGTAAACATGTGGATATAAATACAAGAAAGTCCTTTAGAGAATGATATAAAAGAGGATCATTAGAAGCAATGGAAATGTGGATGTAGTGGAAAATGACAAAATCGTCACGAATAGAAAAGAATCCGAATAAAAAAAAATGCAAGAAATAGGGAAAAAAGAAGAATGCTGAAACACAGGAAAAAGGAAAACAAAACTAATAGGCCGTATTATTAGATACAATTTGTTCATTAAGAACATATTTAAAGGAAAGATTCAAGTACGGCGTTCAAGAGGAAGACCAAGGACCTGCTACTTCTGGGACGTGGAGAATTTGATGGAATGCAACATCTACTTCCAGATGAAATCCCTGGCAATCAATCGACACGACAAGGCTCTGCATTTATAACATGATGATTGTGATACTTTTTTGTAACGGTCCAATTTAAAAGAGTCCTTCCAAAAAGTCGTTGTAGAGGGATCATATTCGTTAACCCTCGTAGAAATATTGAAAGTGGTCAGCATTTATTATTATATTGGTTTAGAATATAAAACGAGTAACTTTGAGCAAACGTTTACTGCAAATAGTAATCTAATGAGCTGTAAATTTGATATTACCAAGACGCACTTGACGTAAGATGGTTATCAGAATTTCTATTGTTCCAATATGGCTACGGGCAGTCACAGTACTCGTACAATTTACTCATTTCATGGTTAATTAGTAGCCATTCCATATCGAATAGTGTTCGTTCGTTCGTCGCAACCCATTATTTATGGGAATAATATGGAAAGTGATGCTGGGTTTTAAAAATGATGTTAAAAATTTAATTAATCATTTGAAAAAAGTAGGCGGGCTCTTTTTTTATGCTAAATCGGATTATCGATAACCGTTATACATATAAATTTTTATTCGATTAATGGGTCTATCTTGAATATTAGCATGCGCAGGATTACGTAAACATTTAGTTAATAATAATAATCTTCTTCTTTTTCTTCTTCTATTTTAGGCAGCCGCCTGTTCTTTTTTCGGAATTTATTCTTTCATTCATCTTAGCGATTTTTACGATTCTTTCGTTGTGAATTTTATTTATACAGTGTGTACATAAAGTAACGTAACTTGCTAATATTTCTATTTCTGTTGGGTTTACAAAAAAAATGTTGAATAAAAGTTTTTTAAATAGATTAGACCATCTGCATAAATCGATTAGAAGTATACAGGGTGTACCGTTAATCCAAAATAACTTATTGGTCACTTTAGAGACCTGCAAAACATCACTTTCCAAAGACTCATTCATCCAACGAATTGCGAGGCTTTGGAACTCATTGCCTAGGGAGGTGTTCCCCGAGGCATACAACCTCCAGAAATTTAAGAAGAACACCAACTCCTACCTTCTTTTCCTTGGTTCCCACGATGTTCTCTGAACATTACAGGATATCCCTTTTCGTGGGAACCAGAACATAAAAAAAAAAAATTGACATAATTTTTTAAATAGTAGTAGTATATATTTCCAGTTTTTTTCATAATCCATTAAATTACAAATACAACCATCAAGATCCGTAATTCTAAAATTATTTATTCTACAATTATTGGGAAAAATAATTTACGGGAACGTTTTTATTACCAAAATAATTAACAGGAACAAAAAGCTTATTAACCTTATTTAATTATATGTTCAAATTGTCTTTCTTCTTCTATTTGACAGTATCTAAGTCTATTATAAAAAACTGATCCCGATTATCAGGTTTTGTCTTGTACGCAATGTTTTTTATATATCTCTCCGGGAAATCTGCCTGTTTGCAGGAACTATTTGATTTCTTAACAAATCTAAATACTTTGGTCCGTTAAAATTGCCTTCTACCAAGAATGGCCCACTAACAGTGGTGCCAATAATACCAGTCCAAACATAAACTTTTAAATTTATATTTCTATTCTATGTTCCCGCATCCATCTAGAATTAGTATCACTCCAATATCTACAGTTGTAGCGATTAACATAACGCGATTAACATAAACGTGGCTTTATCAGAAAAAACTATCTTACTAATATGAGGGTCCGCATCTACTTTTTGCATTAAAGTTTTACAAAATTCCATTCTGCGGTCAAAATCATCTTCAGATAATTCGTGCAATAGCGTTACTTTTTAAGGTTAAAAGTTATTCTTCTTAATATTGTTACAGACGGATCCCACACTCACATTATATTTTTATGCAGCTTTCCGAATTAATGTAAAAGCATTTTCTGCAAAACTTTGCATAACGTCCAAGGATTTTTCATCATTAGTTATGGTCTTTGTTTAAGAAGCTACCTCATCATAAGTTCTTTTACGATCACCGTAACCTCTCATCATAAGAATCATTATTCTTTCCTGAACGGTAAACATACCTAAATTTTAAAAGTAACTAATTACAATAAACACCTTTTACTAATGACAATCAGAAATAATTCATGACATTTAAAAACAATTAAAGGTTGAAAAGCTACTATTTTTTTGACATAAACAATTTTTTTATAATTTTAGTTCCAAACCGCTTTGGAACTATTAAAAGTAGAATTATGCGGTCTTGAGGGTTGTATTTGTAATTAAATAGATTATGAAAAACTAAAAATATATACAGGGTATACTATTTAAAAAATTATGTTAATAATGTTATTTTGGAGTAACGGTGCACACTGTATACTGCAGATTGCCTGAATTATTGGAAAAAACGTTTATTCAACTTTTTTTTTTAGTAAACATAACAGAAATCGAAATATTAGTAAGATATGTTTCTTTTATGTACACACTCTATGTTGGTTTCATCCTACTCTTCGCTTTTGCACCATTCGTTGATATACCTAGCATATTTCTCTAATGTTGTCTTTCCTGTCTCTATTGTAAAATGTTTTGTTAGTTATTTTACGAAGAACTTTTATTTCTGTCGTTTCCGGGATTTGTATCTGCGGTGTAAGTCATTGCTGGTCCTACTGTTTCCTGCTTTTGTTTCTACGTTTAAGTGCATATTCTTTTATATCGTGTCATTCAAACATCCCTTATTACTTGTTGTCATTACGTGTTGCCGTCATTAGCAATATTTATTCCGATATAGTTGATAGCTGTGTAATCTTACCATCTAATTCTAATTTACATCGTATTGGATCTTTTGAAGTTATTAAGCATGTTGTTTTTTGCGTGGAAATGATAATATTTAGCTTTTTGACCTTTCTGTTAAAAAATTAATAAAAGTTTTTGTAAGTTGTCTTCGGTTACTGCAAATGGGACTGCATCCTCTGCATAATATGTGGCCTTTGCGTTTGACCACCACCCTTCATATATTCCTATCTCTTGCTTCTTCTTCTTCTTATCTTTCTACCGTTGTCTGGGTCGTCCTGGTGGCCTTCTTGCGTTTGGTCTGCCTCTATAAACGGTCCCAATATCTCTATTCTCCGTTCTGACTACGTGACCTGCCCATGCGAGCCTTCTGGATCTTATTGTGCTAGTGATCCATGGCTGTTTAGTCATTTCCCTTATTTCACCACATGTGACTACAGTACAGATAGGTGGAAACACTAAACCTGTACTAATAAACAGAGGAGTTCGCCAAGGAGACGTTATCTCACCAAAATTGTTTACACTCGTACTTGAAGATGTATTCAAGAACATCGACTAGACTGACAAAGGAATAAATATTAACGGAAGAACACTGAGCCATCTGCGGTATGCTGACGACATAATTATTATCGCTACAAGTTTCAAAGAATTGCAGATCATGATTACTCAACTATTGAGAGCTTCAGAAGAAATATGTCTCAAAATAAATCCGGAGAAGACAAAGATAATGACGAATACACAGGACTTCAGACAGATAACACTCAATGAGAAAAATTTGCAAACAGTATACATATACCTAGGACAAATAATGAAAGTAAACAAGGAGTAAATCAAACTGCTGAAATTACCAGACGAACGAGGCTGGCTTGGGCAGGTTTTGGAAAGCTGAGCTGGACACTGAAAAGTAGTAAAATACAACAATATCTTAAAACAAGAGTTTATGATCAATGTATCCTTCTTATACTCACTTATGGCTCACAAACTTCGGACTCTTACCAAGGCTAATATGGATAAAATTACAAAGACACAAAGAGCGATGGAAAGATCAATGATGGGAGTGAAACTTGGTGATAGAAAAACAAACGAGTGGATTAGAAGTAAAACGAAAGTGAAAGATGCAGGAGAACACACTCCACTCGGTTTTTACTGGATCTTGTACGGGTCCACATATTTTCCTTAAAACTTTATTCTCGAAGAAGAGTAACCTTTCTTGTTCTCTAAGAGTCCCTCGCACCCATACAGGACCACAGGGATCACTATTGTATTGTATATCTCCGGTTTATTTTTCTTGGTAGATTGCGTGGTCGAAGCAAATTGCTCAGGGCAGCTACGACTCCGTTTCCGCTATGTGTACGACACTGTATTTCCTTTCTAACATCATTTGTTTCGTTTATCTGTGAGCCAAGGTACTTGAAATCTTTTACTCTTTCGAAAGACCCATTATCTATTGTTAGGTTAATGTCTCTGTGTGTTTCTCTTCGATCTAATTTCATGTATTTAGTTTTCTCTTTACTTACCCTGAGCCATATTATCTTTCCTCGCTGTTCTATTGGCGTATAGTGTCTTTTAAGCCCTTACTTTGTGTCGTACATGATCCCCAAATCGTCCACGTATGCTAACGCCTTGAATTTCTTGCCCATTTCTACACCTTCATCTATATCATCAAGTCCTCTTATCACATATTCCAGAGCTACGTTAAAAAGTAATGGTAAGAGCGCGTCACCCTGTCGTGGCCCACTTTAAATATTGAAGGGTTCTGACGTTGTTCTCTCAACTTTCAACGCCTTGAAAATAATAATAAAAAAGAAAATCCTCTGATTTACCTGGCTTACATCACTGAAATTAATTAGAAGCTGTAAAGAAATTATTCTAAAACGGGTTAACAACGTATTGATACCGCCTCGTATAATCAAAAGAAAATTTTGCAATTATCACGAATTTTCGTTTACAAAATTATACATCAGACATTTTTATGCTCATCGTGAAATAATATTCTGCATTTATTCGTGACGAGATCTGTATCACTGATCGTGTGAAACATATAATAAAACTCGGATAACATGTGTTTTTTTTTAATTTCTATCAGGAACGTACTTGCCCAAATTAAAGGCTCAACGCGAGTTTTTCAAGGTCTGTTATTACCGATACGAAGAAGCTACTTTATTGTCAAAATAACTATTCTCCCCCATTATACTTTCTCTGTCTATCTACGCAATGTTGCATGCGTTGTTTCATGACAGTGTAGTAGGTCTTCGGGTGTAAGGGCCTCTTTTTTATAACTTCTTTTTTGTACCGAAAATGAGTCAGTCCTATTTGAAGATTTCTTTATTTTTGGTAATAAGAAGATCTAACCTCTTTAACCTCCCATTAATTCCAATGAAGATTGAAATCTTTTACAAAATGCCCTCTCGGATGTTCAAGGTTGGTGCCACGAAAATAATCTTGAGTAAAACATATCCAAATCTAACACAACACATAGCCCAATAGTCTTCAATTATTCTCTTAACAATGTCATCTTGGAAAAGTGTCAAACATTGAGGATTTTATCTATAACATTTATTAGGTCCAAAATTGATTATGCTTTAATTATTTGGTCCCCAAATTACCAAAGTTATATCCAGCAATTAGAGTGTGTTCAACGTGAATGTTTAACATACACGTACTTTAAGTGCAATGGTTTTTATCCTCCCAGAGGTTTTGATCACCATGTTTTATTTACTAGACGCTTTTAAGTTGGAATCATTGATTAACAGTACGAATTGCACGTCTATCAAATTTTTACATAATCTTTTAAATAACAAAAATCAAATCGAGAAATCAAAGCACATTTTACTGAACACAACCCAGAACAAACATGTTAGTTAGGTCTCCACTTTATAAAATGTCAAGTTTATTTTATAATATTTCAAATCTATGTGATATACACTACAACCGTATTAATTCTATTTTAAATATTTATATTGAGACATTTTGGAGTTTATAATTAACTTTTCCTGTCCGTAAATGGTCTCCATCTTTTTATTACTACCCTTAAACGCTAAGGCGTAGAAAAATGATAAATATTTTATTTGAAAGCTGACTTTTTAAAAAAAATATGACATATCATAGGTGCCATTTTAATTGTCATTTTGTTTCTAAGTTAGAACTGGAACTTTAATGTCAGACCTCGTAAATATTAGCTATTTGGATACGTGTTTTAATAGTGATATTGCGCGAGAAACAAAAGTAGTGGACCGTATTTTTAATGGGAGATACTCAAAATCAATTTACACGCTAATAGCAAATCTGAAAAATGGTACATAAAATAAAATTCCAGACCCACCTCAGATCAGCTGGAGTTCGCCTTATTATATTCCTTTCGTCTGGGGGCTGGTCCAGGATTAGCTGGTGAACTGTGTTGCTGGTAACTTTCTTCTCACCATATTGCGCCAATGGCTCATGAGCTTTATGCAAGGTCGCTCCTTACATGTGGCAGTTGACGGTATTTCTTCTGATGCGTTAAAAACCAATGCCGGGGTCCCCAGGGTTCCATCATGTCCTCCACCCTATTTCTTTTACACATCAACGACCTCTTGAAAACGACCACGAACCCCATTTACAGTTTCGCAGACGACAGCACACTTGTCTGAACTTTTACATCCAATCAATCACTTTCTGTGAATTTTATAAATAGACCCAGGCAGAAACAGGTTGACTCCATCAATAGAGATCTTGAAGCAATCGTCGAGTGGAAAACCAACAATATTGTTTAGTTCAACGCCCAGAAAACACAAAGCGCCACTTTTTTCAAGAAAGTGAATTGCTCAAATCATTCCATTACAATGTCCGGAAATATCCTTGAATCAAGTTCCTTCATCTCGATTTTAGGAGTCACGGTGTCTAATAATATGTCTTGGCATGACCATGTTGCTAACATCGCAAAATCAGCATGCCAGAGGCTAGGTTTTCTGTGGAAAGCTAAAAAGTTTGTTTACTCCTGATCAACTGTAGACGACGTACAAGGCTCAAACCCGACCTTTACTAGAGTATTGCTCGCACATATGGGGTTCAGCACCAAGGCATTCTCTTCTTCTTTTAGATTCCATTCAGAAAAGGGCCATTCGGTTAATAAACAGCTCAACTTTCACAGATACCCTTCGCCCACTAGAACATAGAAGAAGAGTTGCAGACCAGACATTACTATACAAGTATTTCCATGGCAGATGCTCCAGATAAATAAAAACTTTTATATTCCCACTGGCCACATTCGGCCGAAGAACTCGACACGCTGTTCAGTCTCACCCATTTACTCTCAAGATTTACACTACAAGGACCAATCTCCATCAAGAATCCTTCTTTTACAGGGCTGCTACGGAATGGAACAAGCTTCCAAAATCAGTTTTTACAGAAAACTGTGACTTGCAACTTTTCAAAAAGCGGGTCCACAATCATCTCCTTTCTATAATCCCTCCCCCTTCTAAAAGTCGCAGTGTGTCTACCCTTTTTGCGACTATTTTCAGTTAAAAAAATGTATCACAATTTCCAGGATATATTTTTCCTTTTGCTTGGCACTTGCTATGTTAATATTCGAAACATTCGGCGCATACTTTCAAAGTCCTCGGACCAATTTGTTATCCCTTGAATAAAAAATTTTGAAATGATATTTCCAATGATAAACCGAGTCCTTCACTGTGTTGTTTCACCGATCCAGGTCAGAGATCAGTAGAGATAAAAAAAATTAGAATAGTTTTTTATAATGTCTTAATACCGTCGAAAGTGTAAAATGGTCTATTATTTGTTAGATAATAAAAATTTTGTATCATATAAGGTGTGATATAGATACGTGCTCCGTTCTCATGGTAAAGGTAATCATTTCTTTTTTTGGGTGCTGGTAATAAAATATCGATTATAGACATTGAAATAGAAAAAATGCTCGTGAATAAAAATGACCTACAAAAATCGTATTTCTCTTTAATTTCTTAACACAGATATACTTCCAAAAGATTTAAAAATACCATCTACTAATAAAAATTTGAGATAAACCACTGTTGTAAAGGAGACCAGGACAAGGGGATGTTTGATCCCTTATCCATGTTAGTTATTTACTGATTTGGGGTACGTTTTTATTTATATTAACAGTATATTTTTGATTGTTTCATAATTTTTTTATTGTAAAAAATTCGCAAATGTAGCAGATATATATTTCCCGGAACGCTGTTAAAAAAAGGCCTTCCGCGATGACCACTGTAACATCTCTACCAATCATATGAATTTATAAAACCAAATGAATTAGGTATTTGTATTGCATTATCTAGTCTCTAATCATAGGATTTGAAAAGTTATCAATTTTTGAAAAAATGGTCGGCGATCAAAAGTGAAAGTCTAGATTTCGGCAGAAAAATCACTTTATTTTCCTTGATATAAAAAAATGTATGGATCAATAAAGACTGCCTTCTGATATAAAAAAAAGTATGTAAAATTTCAAGTTTTTTTTTATGTTCTGGTTCCAACAAAAAAGGATAT
The DNA here is from genome assembly GCA_950111635.1 of Agelastica alni. Classification (NCBI taxonomy): domain Eukaryota; kingdom Metazoa; phylum Arthropoda; class Insecta; order Coleoptera; family Chrysomelidae; genus Agelastica; species Agelastica alni. Next base: position 3,154,846 of record OX467715.1, read on the forward strand.
CCTGTAATGCTCAGAGAACATCGTAAGAACCAAGGGAAAAAGGTAGGAATTGGTTTTCTTCTTAAATTTCTGGAGGTTGCATGCTTCGGGGATCACCTCACTAGTCTTTGGAAAGAGATGTATTGCAAGTCTCCAAAGTGACCACGAAGGGATGTGAAGTCTGAACTTGACGGGTTAATCTCGAAGAAACTGCTAAAGAATGAACGATTGTTGATATTTCAGAAGAAAATTTTTATAAAATAGAGACAACTCGCTAAATTTTCTACGGTGTTCCAGAGAAGTGAGCGAGTTTGTAAGCGAGGCATCAACGACCAGACGAATTGCCCTTTTTTGGACGAAATCCAATAGTTTCGGGATATGTTTAGGTGCCGCACTCCAAATATGGGAACAGTATTCCTGGACAGGTCGAATCTGTGCATTATAGATCATAAGCCGCTGACTGGAAGTGAAATAGCTCTTGGTACGAAACAGAAAGCCAAGTTTTTGGGATGCACAGTTGGCGATGGACCTCACGTGTTTTTCCCAAGAAAGTTTGTTGCTGATAGTAATACCAAGCATCCAGATATATGACTTATTGGTAAGGTTACTCCTGACAATATTATATTGGGCACATTCAGATCGGCTTTTCTAGAGAAAATACATGCTTGTGTTTTATTTGCATTGAATTCTATCAAGTTATTGGATCCCCATTCGAGAATTGTTGCCAAATCCATATTTAGTTGTTGACATTTCTTCCTCGTTCATTTCTGGTTTCACGGGCAGACATAGGAGCCCTGGAAGAGAAAGCGGTATGGAGGGTACTATCATCAGCGAAGCTGTGTACTGGACATAAAGTTAATGTGAAGTAGAAATAGTGTTGGAGCTAGAAAATTGGTTCACTCCTTTTTGAGATATCGTGGTCACCGATTTTAAAATAACTTATACCTGGTAAACAGTAAAAATGGCCGTACCTCGCTCAATTTTGAACGGATCGACATAAAATTTTCAGAGAATATTTTTGAAATGTCATACTTTAAGAATCCCTAGAAAACGAAAAATTGATTTTTTTCGAAAATTCTAACTTGTATTAATAATTAAAATAAATTTTTAGTATTTTAATCTCTACAAATGTTGACAGACTCAAAAACAATAATTGTGTATAAAAGTGTGTTTGTTTTGTTTTTCGTTAGGGGAACCCCCTTTGATGCTATTTTCGTCCGAAAAAACACTTATAAAAATTGTATTCAAACATGTAATAATAAATGATCAACGAAATCGCATCAGGGAGCACTAACACATTTCTTTAAGGTAAAGACAATTAATCAAAATTAAAAGTTTAATAATTTTTTCTTCGTAGGTGCGGTCGCGGATTTTTAATAATTGAGTTGTCGTTTTGAAAGGAGTCATTTTTTATCTACAGGTGGCCAAATTGTTTGGGCACCAACAATAAAGTAAAACCGTTTGTAATTAAAAAGTAAACTCTCCATTTTAAATTGAGGAAATCTTGCCCGCGTCAATCTGATGATGGATTTAAGACCGAAACGCGATTAGATTTACTTCGTTATTAGTGATATCAAAATATAAATTATTTTTTTATATAAAATCTAACTGCAGTTTTATGGATGCACTGTATAGGAACCTATATATATTTTTAAACCATCGGACACGGCAGACGTTGTCCTGCCCGAACGTTGGCTTGCCTTCTTTAAAAATGTCGCTATCAAACTCAGCGACCCCGAAAACTATAAATTCGACACATATATAAATATCGGCGTTTATATTTCAACCCCCTCTTACCCCTTTCGTAGGGACTTATCGGGATAAAAACTTTCCCATCTTTTAATTTAAAGCAATAAATACACATTTACGAAATTTAATTAATAATTTTACTAGGAATTCGACACTAATATCAGCCGTTTTTGATAGTTTTTATATTTCATCCCCTTTCCACATCTTTCATTGATCCGCTCGCTACCAAAATTCACAGGAATACCTGCGGAGCTAATCTGACGATTGCCTAAAAATTTTAAGAGGTCAAGAGGTATTTCAGTTTTTGCGAGACTAACGGTGATTCATTTTTATATTATAGATATTTTTTAGCTTTTCTTTCGGCTTTTCCGTAATATTTTTCTTCTTAAACTACCACTGTGATTTAATGAAAGATAGGTTTGCTTGACGTCCTTCAAAAATGTATACCTATACTTTTTCGCGAACAAAATTTACACTATCTCTTTAATGGATAAATTTGCAAAAATCTATCACCCATTTCGGGATTTTTTAGCTTTTATTTAGGATTTTTTCTATTATGTTTTTTTAAACCACCACTGTGATTTAATGAAAGATATGTTAGCTTTACTTTCTTTTACACAATAAATTTTATTTTATTCGCGAAAAATTGCCTATATTATTTTTTTCAAATAACTCGCAAAAAACTTCCTTTATGAAAGCAAGGAAAAGAAAAACTAGGTTAGCTTGACGTCCTTCAAAACTGTATACGTATACAGATACACACATGTGCTTTTATATATATTTTTTATCTTTTCTTTAGGATTTTTCCTATTATTTTTCTTCACTATATTAAAACGAACAAAACAAAAAAAAAATCAAATCGGTCAAGACATTTTTTAGTTTTAACGAGACTAACGCACGGAGATTTATTTTTATATGTATAGATTCGAGAACCAACTGACACTTTTTTGGATTTTTCAAATTTAAATACGTGATAATCCGAATACATTATATCTGAAATAGAACTGTTTTGCATTCCACCAAAATAGATATTGTGTGTGTAAAATAGCACAATAAACACTTTTATGTAGCTTAATATCTCTTTCTAAGTTACTCTCTCAAATAAATTTCTGAACGCACCTATAAATATTTGTCAATGGTGACAGATGACAGATCAACTTTACAACCTTTCGCCTGGAAATTTATTTCTGATTCGACAACCAATTGACACTATTTTGCATTTTTAATATCTAAATACGCGATAATCCGAATGTTGTGGATATATGTTGTAGATTCCAAACCCTTATTTAATACTATATTAAACATCTTTAATTAGAAGTTTATTAAAAAATGTTCAAAGAAAAGCCACTCGACTTCCCCTGGGACCGAGAAGACCTTCCTATGAAGAGAGACTTGCTATGGCCATCTTAACTTCTTTTGAACTTCGACGTCACCGTGGAGATCTTATCACAACATTTAAAATATTAAAATTCAACTTTGGAAACCTTTCCGTGATATTTCCATTAAACCATGACAATCGACTTGGAGGACATGAATTAAAACTTAAAAAAGAAAACTTTGTGACCAGATCAAGACAAAATTTTCTGAGTAATAGAGTTTTTGACGCCTGGAATAATCTCGATGTTGACATTATTTCTGCTTCTTCTACCAACATATTTAAAAATAGACTGGACCGCCTTATAAATCAATAACTTTTAATTTAATATTTATCCTGATAACAAGTATTGTATATTTGTTTTGTTATCTTATCTTTTTTATTTTTGTTTATTTGAATGTATGTAATAATTTGCTAGGAGGTAATTGATTTTTATATTATCTACAGTTTTTGGGTAATATAGGGACTTGTCCCTCTGCCCGTACTGACGGATCGAACATCCAATGTTTGACAGGTAGAAACAGTTTGTATGGGAAAATTAAATTGTCGTTTTTAGTATTTTCCCGGCAATTTTCACATATTTTCTCACCGTTTAAATCTTTCTTAAAAATATTTTAAGATCAAAATTAGCCAAATCGATCCAGCCATTCTCTAGTTTTAGCGAGACAAACGAACAGCAATTCATTTATATATATATAAAGATATTTTACTAGTAATCTGTAAAAATTCGTTCTATTACCATAAATCGTTTATTTCTCATATCTAGATATGGAATTTCATATTTTACGACTGGCTTATTCTCAAGAGAAAATTACCCTCAATAATTTTGTATAAAGAAAATTGTTCTAGTGACTTTTAGTGCTTAGATAAATAGTTCTTAAGCAGGAAAAGTTACATAAAGAATATTCTGCACTAAGCACACGCACACAATTGCATTATTATTTATCGCCGTTAGTGTAGGTGAGGCGTGGTAGGTATGGGTCCTCTCTGATATACCTACGTGGTCACTGGCGTATCCGATGGGCAACAATATCTACTTTTTTTAGCTACAAAATAATAATTGTGTTCCCATCATTATAGACCATACAATACGAGGTCTGACTACTAAAACTGATACAAAATATATTATTTATTTTCAAAATTTTACATTCAATTCAATTACCCTTCAATATACTCTCGCTGTCTATGTACACACCGTTGCATTGCATTGTTCATTACAATGGATTTTAGAGACTAAAAATGGGCCCCTTTTAAAGGTTTCTTTATTTTTGGAAACAAGAAAATCTAAACAAGGAGCTAAATAAGTTGGAAATGGTAGTGGTTAAGGATAGGGATTGTTTTTCGACCAAAAACTGCTTTACAGAGAAGTCTCGATGCTTTTTGGTTTCTGAATCATACTCTCTCTCTCTTTCTATAGCTTTTACAACCCCTGGTTGGTCTTAGCTGACTTTACGATTTGCCTCCATTGTTTTCTGTCCATCATAAGCTGTTCAGCATTGGCGATATTTAGGGATCCTAAGTCTGCCGACAGGTTATTCCTCCAGCGCATTTTGGGTCTTCCAAGTGGTCTTCTGCCGGTTGGATTCTGTTCCCATACCAGTTTGTCGTCATTTTGTCTTTTAATGTGTCCTGCTCATCTTAGTCTTCCAGCTTTAACCAGTTTGACGATATCTGGTTGACGGTATATGTTTTCTCTGTTGTTTCTGATCCGGTACTGTTCTGAGTTTTGGTCCTTAGATGGCGCATATACCCTCCGAAGGATTTTTCTATCTGCTATTCTTAGTCTTACTACCATCAAAAGAAGGAAACTGCAATATTTCGGGCATGTTATGAGAGGCGAAAAATACCGATTACTGCAGAACATCATGCAGGGAAACATTTATGGTAAAAGAAGACCGGGCCGCAGAAAAGCTGACTGGTATAAACTCAACTCAAGCTCTCTGTTCAGACTTGTCGTCGACAGAGTAAGGATAGCCTTGTTTGTGACCAACTTTCTAGAAGGACAAGAAGAAGAATTTTTAGTCGGTTTTAATTTTATTTTATCATGGTCCACGTTTCGCACGCATATGTCATAATGGGTCCGATAATAGTGTGGTAGATACTTATTTTTGTTCTTCGAGAGACCTTTTTGGACTTTATTATTTTTTCTAGTAAAAAGTAACAGCCCACTTTGTATTCTCGTGTTAATTTCCTCTGTCATGTTAATATTTGCTGTTATTGTTATTGAGTCATATTGAAATTTTTAAATTTCAATGAAGGTGATTACATTTCGGTTGCGTTTTTAACTTAAGATTGTCCAAGCATTTATTGGGGTGTGTCTTTTTTGAGCCTGAAAAAGATATTTTTTTGAAACCATCTTCGTATAAACCTTTTTTATGTTTAAATCGTTAAACAAAATCTTTTTAATTGGTTTTCTGTTAATATTAACCATATCTGCTATTATTCAGATACTTAAACGTCTAACAATTCTCCGATTTTCTTCACACTGTCATTTTTAAAGGTAAAAGACGATGGTTATGCATGCATGATGATTAAAGAAATGATAGTGAATGCAAACAAGACGAAAGTAATGGTTTTTTCAAGTGAAGAAAGCATGACAAACTGTGAGGTTGAAGGAGAAAGAGTGAACCAGAGACGGAAAGTATGATTGTAATATTAAGCGAAGGGAAACAAATTAATGGGGCCCTGCATAATTTTATAAGCAGCTAGAACGTGCCAAAAAAGACACCACTAGCTGTCCATATAATAAACTTTTAGACTTTTACTTCCTATTTTAATCTTGACCTTTATTTTTCTAAAATATAACTAACAGAAATATATCACCAAAAAAACAAACCATCATGAACATCATAAAGAGTTGCTTTAAAATGTAATATTCGATTGCAATAATCGCCACACTACCCCGCTCGACAGAAACAGGTGTTGATTTCATCTAGAAGGCAGTCTTCGTCGCGACGGTTGTACACTTAAATTTAAAAACTTGGCCAAACGAGAAAAATTTTGTTTAAAAGCTGACTTTTCACAAAATATTATGACACACGAAAGGTGGCATTTAACTGTTAGTGTGTCTCTAAGAAAATTTTGAGGTCGATAGGAAGAGAAAGCACGATAAAACGCAGGAAAACAACATACCTGGGACATGTGTTACGCAACGAAAGGTACCATTTGCTCCAACTATTAATAGAAGGAAAAATAGAGGAAAGAAGGGGTGTAGGCAGAAAGAAGATGTCGTGAATCCGAAATATCAAACATTAAACAGGAATAGGAACCACAGGAAGATTAATTTACACTACCAGAAATACGAAAAAATGGTCAGAAGTGATTGCAAACGAACAGAAAAGGCCATAAAGACTTATCATTTACTAACAACCGGATTTATTAACAAGAAGGAAATTTTGAAAAAAACTAAAATGACAATATTCCAAACAGTTTTCAGACCTATACTTACATATGGAAGCGAAACACGGGTCCTTAAAAGAAAAATGACGAGTCGAATACAGGCTATAGAAATGAAGTATCTAAGAACAGTCAAAGGAGTTACTGGGAAAGACAGAATAAAGAACACAGACATGAAAGCAAAACTAAAAATAAAGCCAATATTATATTACACTGAAGAAAGACAACTGAGTTGGTGGGGCCACCTACATCGAATGGAGAATAACAGAATAGTAAAAAGGTTATGGAAGACCGAGATATTTACTAAAAGAGATCGAGGACGACCAAAAGAAACTTGGGACAGCACAATAACTTAAATTTTATTGAGAAAGGGTCAAACAGTAATACAAGCAAAACAGTTGGCACAAGATAGAAAGGAGAGGATAAAGTCTGTAGAAAACTGTTAAAGAAACATTCATCCCTACACTGAAAGGTGTATACATATAATTGTTTTTGCTAAATATTAAATACCCCATGGGATGATTGCGTAGACGCTACTGGCTTTGTCCATGGTTGGCGGGCTTTAACGCAGCGCGACAAATCACCGCGCGGGACAGTTCGCACGACCCATGACCTTTTACAATAACCATCGCCAATCGTCGCAATTACAGCCCCATGAGCTAGACGGATTGCACTTGGTTCGCATCCCGACATGCTTCGGAATGTCACTAGTTTCTTGCAATTCGAAGAAAGGCGAGCTTACACACATATTATTTACCGCATTTGCGATTTTCGTACTGCAGTAATCAACCAAGCCGGACGGGAGAATGAATGGCTGACGTGATTTTATAAATATGTCACCGAGTCTTATATCCTGAAAAGTCGTTCTGGGATCAGTAAACTTCTTTTAAAAATCAGCTATTCATTCGTTACGAATCGATTAATCTAAAAAGAATCACCTCCACCGGAACACGAAAACAATAACAACGAAACGAAATAATTTATTATTCAAATCGACAGAAACTCCCCCGCGGGTTCTGAATTCAGATCGACGACGACGCGACGTGTCCAACATTTTTATAGTGCGTTTTATGAATTTAAGGTTTCCTGTGAACCGTTTCCGGCGTGTACGCGTAGGCGACAACGAAATTATTTCGTCGCAATATTAATATTTTATCTATGTATACGGATAGTAGTTGTCGCTACATATTGAATATATTTATCTCAAACGATGACGTTCGGTTATGAATAGTTATCGATTGGGAGTCGTTGTCGTCGGGGCCAAAGACACCGCGAGAAATTATCATTCGAAACAATGCCAATGCTGTTTAGTCATTTACGATCGAACGACGATGAATTTGTCGTTTATATTTCATCAAAAAAATTACCATCCACACAACTCTTGGGTTGCTGTACCTCCTACTGCTGGACTCTAGGGAGACAAACTCTAACAAAAATACTGTACTTGTTAGCTCACGCTCTTATTAACATCCTCATAATGGACTTTAAGAAAATAGACTTCCTACTAAGATGCATCGTTCAAACCTTGCAGATTTATACAAATAAAAGGATCTTTTTTAGTCCAGAACTTTCTACTTGTGAATTTGTTTACCCCTTTTAACCTTAATTTTTTTAAAAAACCGTATCAAAGAAGTTTTACCAGGATCCACAATTAAACCATGCAGCTTATAATGTAAACAAAGCGAAGACTTCAGCCTGAAATACCTGCAAGACTGGTAGATATTTTAATCTTTGGTTTCCTGCTGAAAACACCGGTCCCATCTTTATCTGGGGTTTTTGAGCCATCTGTGTACTTACGAAAAAATAATAAAATATCACCTTAAATAATTGGAAATCATGACCTACCCTTTACTAATGTTGAAAGAATTAAGTGTTATGTTATAATTTAGATAATGAAATATCTCAAAAAAGTGGTTGGATTTACGTATAGGAAATACTGATACCAAACGAATTGGCTTAACAGCGAAAAATATAATAAAATACGGGGTGTCCTATTTAAAGTGAGCTACTTATAAATGATTTAAATTGTGTTGGCGACTAAGTTTAAAACACCCTGTATGAAATATCAATGATTTGGACAAATGGAGTTAATGGGCAAGCGCTTTTTGTTTATTGGTTACAATTTCACGTCACTGGCTTCGTTATTAATGAAAATATCGTTATTCAATGACGACTAGGATTTTTTCAAAATTTTGAAAAAATCGAAATATCTCGAAAATACTTCATTTTTGGTACAGGATATTGTGCACAAATTATATCAAAAATTTCATATAAAAATCGAAAATAAAATAAAAAATATTAGGTTCTATTTAAAATAACAAAGTTGACGTCTATTTCCGGTATAACCGGAAGTGCCGCATTCAGGACAATATTAAATTTAAACTTAGCTTCATCCAAAACCTACAGCTTCGTAATTTCAGATTTTTAACATAACTGTATCCGCCATTACTTTTAATCAAAACTTTTCGCGCCACCCTGTATGTATACACGTTAAAGCTTCCAGATACTGAATAATTTTTTTCCACCTGTTTTAACATTAACTGTTCTAAAACCGTATCAATACTTTAATCCTAAGGAGCCTCACCAGGATTCACAATTAAACTATTTAACTTTATGCAAATAAAAGGATAGAACTCTAGTTCTTAGAGTGTATAGTCCTAGAGTCTAGGACTTCTAAATTTTGGAATAACTATTTTTTTCCACCCCTTTTAGTAGTTAAACAACAGGAATTCAAGCCCACTTGGAGTGGGGGGAGGAGTGGGGGTAGGAGTGGGGGAAGTGGAGGGGGTAGGAGTGGTGGAGTGGGGGTAGAAGTGGTGGAGTGGGGGTAGGAGTGGGGGTCAGAGTGGTGGAGTGGGGGAAGTGGTGGGGGTAGGAGTGGTGGAGTGGGGGCAGTGGTGGAGTGGGGAGGAGTGGGGGGGAAGTGACAGGTGAAGGAGTGGGGAAATGACATTGTTGACATATGACATTGTTGACATATGACATTGTTGACATATGACATTGTTGACATATGACATTGTTGACATGTGACATTGTTGACATGTGACATTGTTGCCATTGTTTACATACGGCATTGTTGACATACGGCATGTTGCCATTGTTGACATATAACATCATTGTTTACATTGTCCCCATCGACTCGATTAAGAGGGTTACGTAAGCACGTTGAAAAGTGGTGTGACGTAAGCGTTGAAAAAAACTTGGCTTCTCGGAGGTTCGAACCTTAATCCTTTGCCTTACTAAACGGATAGCTATACCATGTAGCTACTACGCATATTAATTTTATCGTGCAAGATTGGATATACAAATATATATTTGTGACATCATTTTTGATAAAAATAACCTTGAACTGCGCTACCAGATAACTTTGTTATCGTATACTTAAATGAGGTGTAATATTGATTGCGACAGAGATAATAATTACACACGCACATAGTCCCAGTTTAAATGTGTGCGATATTGTTGTACATGTACAGGGTATGTCACAAATTAAGAAGTCAAAAGAACCTTAACGAATGTTGGCATGGGAAAAATTGTTTTTATGAAAATTCCCCATACGCTAATCTTAAGATACGCCGTTCTAAATATAAAGGGGTGCATTCACTGTTGCAAGAGATCTAATTCGAAAAATCAAAGCACTGAGTTATCGTATACTTAAATGAGGTGTAATATTGATTGCGACAGAGATAATAATTACGCACGCACATAGTCACAGTTTAAATGTGTAAGATATTGTTGTACAAGTACAGGGTATGTCACAAATTAAGAAGTCAAAAGAACCTTAACGAATGTTGGCATGGGAAAAATTGTTTTTATGAAAATTCCCAAACGCTAATCTTAAGATACGCCGTTCTAAATATAAAGGAGTTGGAAATTCCGATTAAATTAAATCAAATTTCAAAGTTCGAGAAACTAAACGAAATTTCAGTTAACATATATGCTTTAGAATTGATCGAAACAGAGAAGAGATCATTTTACATGGTTATACCTGCGTTTTTAACCAAAAATAAAATGAAACGTCACGTCAATTTGTTACTAATACAAGATCAGTATTTTCGGAAATTAAATGATTATAAAGCGCCACCTATCGACAATGAAAATGTTGAAATCAAATATGTTTGGATAAGTACGAGGTATGTCGTAAATTAGGAAGTCAAAAGGACCTTAACGAATGTTGGTATGCGACCCATCAAACGATTCAGCGCTGCTTAAAGTACGTCAAGTGTCACGAGAGTACGTTAAATGTCACGTGAGTACGTCAAGCGTCACGTAAAAAGTCACGTGTCACGTTATACGTAACGTGTCACATTAAAAACACACACACACACATGTTGAATATTTTTGTTCATGTACAGGGAATGTCACAAATCAAGAAGTCAAAAGGTCCTTAACGAATGTTGGCATGTGACCCATCAAACGATTCAACGTTACGCTCGTCACGTGTCACGTTATACGTAACGTGTCACATTAAAAACACACACACACACACACAAGTCGGTCGACCTCGGAGAACAGATCAGATCAACATTGTTTTGAGGAAAGGCCAGGTCAAGAGTACCAACAACCGACGAGCATGTATGAGAGCACTGATAAAAGTAGAGGAAGCAAAAGATGTGTGTAAGAACCGTAGCGAAAGTAAAAGGAAGTGGTCTCTGCCTACCCCTATGGAAAAAAGGTGTGACTTTATGTATGTAATAAAATCTCAAGAGTACCAACGACCAAGAACACTAATGCAAGTAGTTCATTGTATTTAAAACAATTTCCGGTAATAATGTATTATCGTACCGATCGTCGGTAAAACATCGAAACCATGACAATAAAAACCCCAATAATCTTTATTAAAAATCATGAATCAAACAAACAAAAATTAGCTTAAGTCCTCATGATGACATTTATTGCCTGGGATTATCGATACTCTTGCTTTGGGTCATTATAGTTTAAATAAATATTTTTTTTCACCCTAGCGCATATCTATAGTTAAAAAAATGAATAGTTTGTTCCTTATTCAGCATTTAGACGATGCATATCTCTAAAGGTAGTGTCAAGGCCGGGATGCGTACGCGCTCGCTGGCCGCTGCAAAAATAATATAGATAGGTATATATACAGGGGGGTGCATGAACTGGCAAAACTTTTGGAACTATTGGAAAAAATATCTTTTTAACAAAAAAAAAAAACCTTGGTTAAAAGAACTATTTAAGCTCTCTTTTTTCATGTATCACGCAATAAAGTGTCTTGCTGCGTCATCAAAAGATTCAGCATTACGCAAAGTGCGTCGACCGTCATGTGAGTACGCCAAGCGTCACGTTAAACGTCAGGTGAGTACGTCAAGCATCACCTTAAACGTCACGTGTGTATGTCAAACGTAAACGTCACGTGTCATATTAAAACACACACACACACACACATACCAGTTTGATTTAAACAATCTGCATGGTTGAAGCCCTATATCGAGCTGAACACTCGTTTAAGGACTACAGTTCATGCATCACCTTAAACGTCACGTGTGTATGTCAAACGTAAACGTCACGTGTCATATTAAAACACACACACACACATACCAGTTTGATTTAAACAATCTGCATGGTTGAAGCCCTATATCGAGCTGACTACTCGTTTAAGGACTACAGTTCATTTGCAAAGAAGCTCCCCTTTTTCATGTATTACGCAATAAAGTGTCTTGCAGCGTCATCAAAAGATTCAGCATTACGCAAAGTACGTCGACCGTCACGTAAGTACGCCAAGCGTCGCGAACAACGCGGTGTTCGGCAAAACAATGGAAAATAAACGCTTCCGCAGTTAGTAAGTTCATACGATTGTCGTTACAGGACAAAAAATTTAATTTCTAGAGCCAGATTTCACAATAGATCAATTTTTGATGATAATCTAATGTGCAAAGTACGTCGACCGTCACGTTAAACGTCACGTGAGTACGCCAAGCGTCACATTAAACGTCATGTAAGTACGTCAAGCGTCAACTTAAACGTCACGTGTGTACGTCAAACGTAAACACAGCGTCACGTTCAACGTCACGTGTTTATGTCAAACGTAAACGTCACGTTAAAAGTCACGTGTTACATTAAAAAACACACACATACCAGTTTGATTTAAACAATCTGCATGGTTGAAGCCCTATATGGAGCTAAACACTCGTTTAAGGACTACAGCTACCAGTTCATTTGCAAAGAAGCTCCCTTTTTTCATGTATTACGCAATAAAGTGTCTTGCAGCGTCATCAAAATATTCAGCATTACGCAAAGTACGTCGACCGTCACGTGAGTACGCCAAGCGTCACATTAAATGTCATGTAAGTACTTCAAGCGTCACCTTAAACGTCACGTGTGTACGTCAAACGTAAACACAGCGTCACGTTCAACGTCACGTGTTTATGTCAAACGTAAACGTCACGTTAAACGTCACGTGTTACATTAAAAAACACACACATACCAGTTTGATTTAAACAATCTGCATGGTTGAAGCCCTATATCGAGCTAAACACTCGTTTAAGGACTACAGCTACCAGTTCATTTGCAAGGAAGCTCCCTTTTTTCATGTATTACGCAATAAAGTGTCTTGAAGCGTCATCAAAAGATTCAGCATTACGCAAAGTACGTCGACCGTCACGTGAGTACGCCAAGCGTCACGTTAACCGTCATGTATGTACGTCAAGCGTCACCTTAAACGTCACGTGTGTACGTCAAACGTAAACACAGCGTCACGTTAAACGTCACGTGTGTATGTCAAACGTAAACGTCACGTTAAACGTCACGTGTCACATTAAAAAACACACACACCAGTTTGATTTAAACAATCTGCATGGTTGAAGCCCTATATCGTGCTGAACACTCGTTTAAGGACTACAGCTACCAGTTCATTTGCAAAGAGTCAGTTTAAACTCGCGAACAACGCGGTGTTCGACAAAAGAATAGAAAATAAACGCTTCCGCAGTTAGTAAGTTCATACGAGGGTCGTTACAGGACAAAAAGTTTAATTTCTAGCGGCAGATTTCACAATAGATCAATTTTTGAAAGCGAACGAGCAAGATATTTTAAAACATTTTAGTCATTTGAAAATTGCAGGACCTCGAAAATTTAAAGTTGGCGCCATTGTACGCCAAACACGTTTTTAAGAAAGGTTATACACCCAATTGGTCAACGGAATTATTTAAAATCACAAAATGTAAGATAACCAATCCTGCAACGTATCTTCTGGAAGATATGATGGAGGCACAAATCAAAGGAGCCTTCTACGCGGAAGAATTACAGAAAACTGCTAATCTTGATATCTACTTAGTAGAAAAGGAACTTGGACGCAAAGGAAATAAAATGTACGTCAAATGGTTAGGCATAAAAGGCAACAGTTGTTTAATTATGAACAAAAATCGACTTTTAAGTGGAGGGGAGGAAGGTTACAAATATGCGCGAGTTATATGCGTCATTTCCGCTGACTTCTATTAGAACCATTTTTGCGACGCAGCAGTTCTAGAAGCTTCCAGAAATTGCTTATCTAAAAAAAATGTCACGCTCGCATTTTCCTTTGTTTAACTTTATTATAAAATAAGCATTATGTATTAAAATTAATCAATTTTGACTTTATTTCTAAATTTTTTTTATAAACATCCTTGAAGATATAAAAAGAAAAAAGCCATACGGTTTAGTACCATTTGACTATTCACATTAAACGTTGATAGATTTTTGCGTGCAAGGGCTCCAAGAAGAAAAAAGTAAGTTTAAATTATTGTTGTGTGTGTTTTGTCTCACAAAATATTCTTATTTTTGATTTTAGATGAATTTGGAAAAATTAAACGAAGTTTCCTCCATTACAGCACGGAAACCTATAGTAAAGCTGCAGGAGCTACCAATAGGAGTTTCTCAAGCAATTTATGCTGCGAAAATAACCAAAACACCATATGGTACAAGCGTTCTTCTTAAAACATTCCTACCCAACAGAGTGACTGCTACCTATGAGCCGTATAAAAGCCATTTCGAGAAAGGGAAATACAGCTTAACATACCAAGGATCTTACGATTGTGGCCGCCCCCATTTGGCTGCAGCATTTGAAATTAAAGAAATTTAGTCCGATATTCCAACAAATGAGAGCATGAAAAATAAAGTCGATAATGTTTTTGCAATGACTTGTGTAATATTGGCATCTATTTTTGTTTTAATTTTAAAATTTATTTTAAAAATTGTAAAACGAAAATTTAAATCTACATGTAATATAAAAGTTGATGATGAATACACATAGTGTTTTAATAAAACATCCAATTTTTCTTAAACATTTATTTAAAATAATTATAATGGTAATACAACATTAGAAAACCAGTGACGGAGACGTTGTACATTTCGTTCGGTACACGAATATGGTCCAGAGGCGTGGCAGGGGTTTGGATCCTGGGCAATGTTAATATTGTTGACATATGACTTGTTGCCATTGTTTACATATGACATTGTTAACATATGAAATTGTAGCCATTTTTGACATTGTTTACATACGACGTTGTTGACTGCCATTGTTTACATACGACATTGTTGACATATGTCATCAAATTTCCCTTATACTTGAATACTATGGGACTACATATGTTTTTATCTAATGTCATTACGGAATTTTGGCAAATATGGAAAGCAAGATTTTCGATCCAAATTTTTTATTTTATTCACATATTCATTGTATTTAAATTAATTTTCTTTTGTTTAACTTTTTAAATTTATTTTTAACACTTATATTTTAAAACTAAAAATTAATTTTATAAACATTTTTATTTGTATGATACTGTTAAAATGATTTTTTCGAGTACTTTTTTAGTTTTAAATCCAATTTTAGATATTTACTTAAATTTTGAACATTTTAACATTTTCTACGTTAATTAACTGAAATAAATGTCAAATGTTTGAGACGTGTGTCGAACGTTACTTCCAAAAATAATTGAAACGAAACAATATTCATCCATTTCCTTTATTTAACTCAAAAATAAAAAAAATTTTAATTAGTTTACACAATTATTTGGAAAATTTGGGAAGCAAGATTTTTGATACATAATCTTTATTTCATTCACATATTCATTGTATTTAAATTAATTTTCTTTTGTTTAACTTTTTAAATTTATTTTTAACACTTATATTTTAAAACCAAAAATTAATTTTATAAACATTTTTATTTGTATGATACTGTTAAAATGATTTTTTCGAGTACTTTTTTAGTTTTAAATCCAATTTTAGATATTTACTTAAATTTTAAACATTTTAACATTTTCTACGTTAATTAACTGAAATAATTGTCAAATGTTTGAGGCATGTGTCGAACGTTACTTTCAAAAATAATTGAAACGAAACAATATTCATTCATTTCCTTTATTTAACTCAAAGTTTTTTTTTTAATTACTTTACATAATTAAAGTAGAATAGGCCCATTATCTGCAACATAAAAAAAAAACATTTGTAAAATATAAATATAAAATCATAGATAAATTTATACCTTAATGCCCAAACCCATATCTCGCTCTCTAGTACCTCCATATATATACTGTAGGGGCCCACATCCCCTACGCATATCATTGATGGAGGTGGTTTGCCTCCACGAGAACCCATCATAATTATAATGGATTTAGCCTGTAAAAAAAAAAGTTTTAATTAAAATTTAATTTACTAAAATTGACACAAAGAATTTTTAATTTAGTAAAAAAATATCTAAAATGATTAAAACCTTATGTTAATACAAAAATTAGCATAAAAAAAGTTAGCCTAAGAAATTTTAGTTGGAAATTAAATTTATTGTTAAAACTACCAACACCAAAGTAAGATTGGTAGAAATAATTAGCAAATGGTTTTGTTTACTTACTCTTTGATGCGGGGGTAATGCTCCTCTTACTCTACTATATATGTAGTATTCTAATCTGTCTGTAAAACAATTTTAAATTGAAAACTAGTGTGTAAAAAATAACAAATTTGATTAAAAATCAGTATTATCAAAAATTAAATAATTATGAAGCTCAAATGATGAGAATTGTAAAATTAAATATAACTATTGCTGCATCAAAGATTTGTCTAGATTAATAAATAGTCGAGTAACTAAGAATAGACAAAAAATTTATTTGTGAGTGGTGTTTAAATTATTTTTTAACTGACGAAAAATAACTTTAAAATAAAAGTATTTTGAAAATTTGCAAAAATTTTGTAAAGAGTAAAAATTTAAAATAACAACATAATTAAAAAAGTTTTAGTTACTTATCCATCTCGTTTTAAATTCTAGTAAAAATGCACTTTTTATTTTTCCCTTTTATAGATTTTAAACCGTAGGTAAAATATATTTGAGATAAGCCGTCACTGTATGCGGTTTTTTTTGTTTTTCTTTTAGATTTAGTGCAAAAACAATAAATTTGCTAATTTTAAAATACAAATTTGTAATTTCTGTTACAAAGCGTTTAAAAAGATAAGTCGTCGTCATATCATTATGCATTTAAGATGTCCTCTGTGTAATTTAAGATTTAAAACAGAAACACAATATTTTAATTATAAATACTTATTGAAGGTGTTACAAGATTTGATTTCTTTACTTTAAAACTTAAAATCACTTAATATTTTTATATTTTAAAAAACCATTGCTTAATAAAGTTAAAAAAAAAAGTCGATAGAAAAATTGATCGTCCGTTAAAAACACCGACAAAATTTCTTTATTTAAAATAAAATAGTTACAATTATTTTTTTCTAACATAGAAATTAAATAAATAAAAATTAACAAAAATGTTTCTTACCCATAATAAGCGTGACACTTGAAAACACAACAGAGCAACAACTATGCAAATATATTTATAATACATATTCTATAGAAACGTAGATTCAAGCATTCCTGAATTACCAGGTCAAACTTATATCAATGTCAGCAATAGCATCAGTTATTAAAAGACTAATTATAATTTTTGCATTCAATTATATTTTCAAGAAACAATATCATATTATAATCATTTCATGTACCCATCATATTTGCTTCCACGAGGATCACCTCTAACCCACGTGCCTTGGCCACAACAGTACATCCATTCATTTTCGCGTAATGGTTTCCCAGTAGTATTAACACGCATAAAAAATTAAAATATTTATTTTACTATTAAAATTCTTACACTCTTATATTATATGAAGAAATGTTATAGAATGTATTTAATATCTGAAATTTAAGCAATTGTTTTCATATTGGCTAGTCAAATAAGCCTTAATGGTTTATGAACGTTAAATGAAGAAAAGATCGATATTAAAAAAATACATGCACAAATCAACAATTTAAAAAAAAATTACATGTTATTCGTAAAATGAAATTAGCTTTAATAGTAGATATTTCAATTGTTTCTTCAAACTTTAAGTAGGGCACAGCATCTTAAATGATTAACAAATATTATTTACAGTATATTTATAGAAACTTAAAATTTCGGGGAACAAATAAAACAAAACTTTTTAAAAAAATTATTTATTTAAATCATTAATTGTGGTAATTCTATAAAAGTAGATAAACTCTCTCAATGCACTATTTAACAAATCATTTGGAAGTATTTCCGACAATAATGATAACGATAATTCACCATGCAGTTTACAAAAACCAATAATATTGTGATAATATGAACAGAAACTAAGTTTGTTTAATAAATTTACTCGATGCGTCAGCAAATGCGCGTGGATTTTAAGAATTTCTTGAACATCTTCTTCGCACAAATAGTACTCAACGTCGTGTTTTCTTAAAACCAGGAACTTGGTATCATCATAAACTTGTTGCATGATAGTACAATAATCGCCACAGTGAAACGTTATAGGGGTGTTATCATCGTCTTCATCGGGATACGTAGGCGACATCTCATGAAAAAAATCTTCCATCCTTTTCTCCAAAATACTGATGAGGGTACCCCATTCAAAAACGTCAAAAGATATTTTAGTAGGCCCAAAATGTTTAGCCAAAATGATTGCCGGAGAAAACGTCCGAGCAGGACTAAGGCCACATCGAACTTCATATTCTGACAACATATATGTCGTTAGCAGTAAGTAATGCACTTCACGTTTGGCAGCATCTTCGTAGGATTGAACAATTGTTTCTATGGAAGTTGCCCCCGGCAATACGAATTCGGACATTTCAAAGTCACTACTCACGCTATCATCACTACTCGACGTCATACTAAAATGATTACTGTCTTGACTGCTGCACATGATGACTGACATCCACCTGCCAATGACGCGAATTTTATAATTCGTTTTAAATTTTATTTTTTTATTTTTTTTAATTATAAAAGTGGAACAGAATGAAATTATAAAATTAATGATATCAGGAATGAGGAATATGTAAAGTTATTATTTTTTATATCTCTACGCAAACGGTTCTAATTCTAATTATTCTATACTGTAATGACCCCATGGTAGCGTGTTAAATGATCCCGAAATTAAATATCTTTTATCATCCTCAGGGCTTAAAGCAATTTTCGATTGTTCTATGCTAAATACGTCATGTTTATAGGATCGAATTGTGCACTGTGTAATATTTTTATGTTTAAATGTTTTAAGACAATCTACGTAATCTTCAAACGTCAATTTATTTTTGACAACATTATATTTTACCCCCTTAGACTTTTTAGGGACGTTTTTATCTCCCTGAATTTTAAACGCGTACATTTTTGATCGTAACCCAACAAAATGCGTAATGATTTTGCCGTTGGCTTCATCTTTCATAAGACCCGGTATTTTTTTGTTAAGTAACGGGATATTGTATATGTTATTTCCACTATAATCGGAGGTATCAAATTTTTCGATATACCTACCGATTATGTCTTTGTAAACATTGATATTCATTATTTTGTAGAAGAAACTATCGGTGTCGGTGTAGTTTATGATACAATTGTTCACCCCTAGGGTGGGGAGCATAAAATTATAGTGGAAATCATACATACACGTTTTCGAAATATCGAGAATGGACATTCCAATATAAAGGGGTTTATCGAAAAGTAATTCAGACTTTTTTAGTTCGATAGCCATTAGATTTTCATCAAAAATTGATCTATTGTGAAATCTGCCGCTAGAAATTAAACTTTTTGTCCTGTAACGACCCTCGTATGAACTTACTAACTGCGGAAGCGTTTATTTTCTATTCTTTTGTCGAACACCGCGTTGTTCGCGAGTTTAAACTGACTCTTTGCAAATGAACTGGTAGCTGTAGTCCTTAAACGAGTGTTCAGCACGATATAGGGCTTCAACCATGCAGATTGTTTAAATCAAACTGGTGTGTGTGTTTTTTAATGTGACACGTGACGTTTAACGTGACGTTTACGTTTGACATACACACGTGACGTTTAACGTGACGCTGTGTTTACGTTTGACGTACACACGTGACGTTTAAGGTGACGCTTGACGTACATACATGACGGTTAACGTGACGCTTGGCGTACTCACGTGACGGTCGACGTACTTTGCGTAATGCTGAATCTTTTGATGACGCTTCAAGACACTTTATTGCGTAATACATGAAAAAAGGGAGCTTCCTTGCAAATGAACTGGTAGCTGTAGTCCTTAAACGAGTGTTTAGCTCGATATAGGGCTTCAACCATGCAGATTGTTTAAATCAAACTGGTATGTGTGTGTTTTTTAATGTAACACGTGACGTTTAACGTGACGTTTACGTTTGACATAAACACGTGACGTTGAACGTGACGCTGTGTTTACGTTTGACGTACACACGTGACGTTTAAGGTGACGCTTGAAGTACTTACATGACATTTAATGTGACGCTTGGCGTACTCACGTGACGGTCGACGTACTTTGCGTAATGCTGAATATTTTGATGACGCTGCAAGACACTTTATTGCGTAATACATGAAAAAAGGGAGCTTCTTTGCAAATGAACTGGTAGCTGTAGTCCTTAAACGAGTGTTTAGCTCCATATAGGGCTTCAACCATGCAGATTGTTTAAATCAAACTGGTATGTGTGTGTTTTTTAATGTAACACGTGACTTTTAACGTGACGTTTACGTTTGACATAAACACGTGACGTTGAACGTGACGCTGTGTTTACGTTTGACGTACACACGTGACGTTTAAGTTGACGCTTGACGTACTTACATGACGTTTAATGTGACGCTTGGCGTACTCACGTGACGTTTAACGTGACGGTCGACGTACTTTGCACATTAGATTATCATCAAAAATTGATCTATTGTGAAATCTGGCTCTAGAAATTAAATTTTTTGTCCTGTAACGACAATCGTATGAACTTACTAACTGCGGAAGCGTTTATTTTCCATTGTTTTGCCGAACACCGCGTTGTTCGCGACGCTTGGCGTACTTACGTGACGGTCGACGTACTTTGCGTAATGCTGAATCTTTTGATGACGCTGCAAGACACTTTATTGCGTAATACATGAAAAAGGGGAGCTTCTTTGCAAATGAACTGTAGTCCTTAAACGAGTAGTCAGCTCGATATAGGGCTTCAACCATGCAGATTGTTTAAATCAAACTGGTATGTGTGTGTGTGTGTTTTAATATGACACGTGACGTTTACGTTTGACATACACACGTGACGTTTAAGGTGATGCATGAACTGTAGTCCTTAAACGAGTGTTCAGCTCGATATAGGGCTTCAACCATGCAGATTGTTTAAATCAAACTGGTATGTGTGTGTGTGTGTGTGTTTTAATATGACACGTGACGTTTACGTTTGACATACACACGTGACGTTTAAGGTGATGCTTGACGTACTCACCTGACGTTTAACGTGACGCTTGGCGTACTCACATGACGGTCGACGCACTTTGCGTAATGCTGAATCTTTTGATGACGCAGCAAGACACTTAATTGCGTGATACATGAAAAAAGAGAGCTTAAATAGTTCTTTTAACCAAGGTTTTTTTTTTTTGTTAAAAAGATATTTTTTCCAAAAGTTTTGCCAGTTCATGCACCCCCCTGTATATATACCTATCTATATTATTTTTGCAGCGGCCAGCGAGCGCGTACGCATCCCGGCCTTGACACTACCTTTAGAGATATGCATCGTCTAAATGCTGAATAAGGAACAAACTATTCATTTTTTTAACTATAGATATGCGCTAGGGTGAAAAAAAAATATTTATTTAAACTATAATAACCCAAAGCAAGAGTATCGATAATCCCAGGCAATAAATGTCATCATAAGGACTTAAGCTAATTCTTGTTTGTTTGATTCATAAGATTTTAAGTAATTTTATTTTTAATAAACATTATTGGGGTTTTTATTGTCATGGTTTCGATGTTTTACCGACGATCGGTACGATAATATATTATTATCGAAAATTGTTTTAAATACAATGAACTACTTGCATTAGTGTTAGGTAGTAGAGTTAAGTGGGAAGATGTGATTGCTATTTTCTGTTGGAGAAAAACGTAAAATTCATACGAAAATCGCTGAATTAAAACGGATGAGATGTTTAATTAAAGCGATGTCCAACAAGGTAGGTTTAGGGTTAAAACGAGGTAGTAGAGTTAAGTGGGAAGATGTGATTGCTATTTTCGACAGTAGAATTAGAACGGGAGTTATAATAAATTTACAACATAAAGAAATTAAAGATTTTTTAAAAGACGCGTTTCATTTATTTAAAAGTAGAGTTAATAATATTTTAAAAACAATGCCTATGCTAAAAATAAATACAACATTTTGGGGGGATTTTATAAAGCAGCAGTCAAGTGACGAATTATTAGATCGAAAGTTTTTCATTACTCCAAATGCTGTTGTAGATGCAGGATCGGATTTAGCACAGTGGTTTAATGATAATGTAGTCGATGTTATCTTAAATAAATTATCAGAATTTTCTGAAAAAAATAGTGGTTGGGCACTTAGTAAAATCGTTTTATTAGAAGTAGCTATAAATAAATATGAGGTCGGCAACGGTTCATCTTTCATTAAATTACCAGATCAAATTTTAAAGAAACATGCTTGCGTAAACGTTCAAAATGCAGACCAAGCATGTTTCTTTTGGAGCATCGTAAGCGCTTTATATCCAGTCACAAAACACCCACAACGATTAAGTAAGTATCCGCATTATGACACCGTTCTTAATATAAAGGGGTTGGAAATTCCAATTAAATTAAATCAAATTTCAAAGTTCGAGAAACTAAACGAAATTTCAGTTAACGTCTATGCTTTAGAATTGATCGAAACAGAGAAGAGATCATTTTACATGGTTATACCTGTTGTTTTAACCAAAAATAAAATGAAACGTCACGTTAATTTGTTACTAATACAAGATCAGTATTTTCGGAAACTAAATGATTATGAAGCGCCACCTATCGACAATGAAAATGTTGAAATCAAATATCATTATGTTTGGATAAAACATTTGTCTAGATTAATTTCAAGTCAACTTAATAAATGTCATGATAAAAAATTCTTGTGCGACAGATGTTTAAATTATTTTTCAAGCTGTGATAAATTAAACGAACACGAAAAGGTTTGTCAAAATGTTAATGACTGTAAAATTTCATTTCCTAAATATGATTATGTAGAGTTTAGAAATTTCGTTTATAAACAAAAGTGTCCTTTTTTAATTTATGCAGACTTTGAATCGCAGTTGGTAGATTGTAATGATAAGGTTTCCGAAAAAACTATCAAATATCAAAAGCATCAGGCTTTTCCACCATTGGGATTATATTTTTGATTTTTGATTGAATAAAACTGGCTAAATTTGACAATTGGACGGCGAACCATTGCATGCAATCATCTCCCCGATAGCTATTGAAATAGGAAAGACTATCATCGTAAGAACATTTAAAATAGTAACCTGCATTAAAAGCCCGATGCTTTTGATATTTGATAGTTTTTTCGGAAACCTTATCATTACAATCTACCAACTGCGATTCAAAGTCTGCATAAATTAAAAAAGGACACTTTTGTTTATAAACGAAATTTCTAAACTCTACATAATCATATTTAGGAAATGAAATTTTACAGTCATTAACATTTTGACAAACCTTTTCGTGTTCGTTTAATTTATCACAGCTTGAAAAATAATTTAAACATCTGTCGCACAAGAATTTTTTATCATGACATTTATTAAGTTGACTTGAAATTAATCTAGACAAATGTTTTATCCAAACATAATGATATTTGATTTCAACATTTTCATTGTCGATAGGTGGCGCTTCATAATCATTTAGTTTCCGAAAATACTGATCTTGTATTAGTAACAAATTAACGTGACGTTTCATTTTATTTTTGGTTAAAACAACAGGTATAACCATGTAAAATGATCTCTTCTCTGTTTCGATCAATTCTAAAGCATAGACGTTAACTGAAATTTCGTTTAGTTTCTCGAACTTTGAAATTTGATTTAATTTAATTGGAATTTCCAACCCCTTTATATTAAGAACGGTGTCATAATGCGGATACTTACTTAATCGTTGTGGGTGTTTTGTGACTGGATATAAAGCGCTTACGATGCTCCAAAAGAAACATGCTTGGTCTGCATTTTGAACGTTTACGCAAGCATGTTTCTTTAAAATTTGATCTGGTAATTTAATGAAAGATGAACCGTTGCCGACCTCATATTTATTTATAGCTACTTCTAATAAAACGATTTTACTAAGTGCCCAACCACTATTTTTTTCAGAAAATTCTGATAATTTATTTAAGATAACATCGACTACATTATCATTAAACCACTGTGCTAAATCCGATCCTGCATCTACAACAGCATTTGGAGTAATGAAAAACTTTCGATCTAATAATTCGTCACTTGACTGCTGCTTTATAAAATCCCCCCAAAATGTTGTATTTATTTTTAGCATAGGCATTGTTTTTAAAATATTATTAACTCTACTTTTAAATAAATGAAACGCGTCTTTTAAAAAATCTTTAATTTCTTTATGTTGTAAATTTATTATAACTCCCGTTCTAATTCTACTGTCGAAAATAGCAATCACATCTTCCCACTTAACTCTACTACCTCGTTTTAACCCTAAACCTACCTTGTTGGACATCGCTTTAATTAAACATCTCATCCGTTTTAATTCAGCGATTTTCGTATGAATTTTACGTTTTTCTCCAACAGAAAATTTAATTTTTTTAAAAGCTAGCGCACATTTTCTAATATGTTTGGCAATTAATTTTAAAGAGACATTAGCAAGATCATCGGAATAATTTTGATGTAACTTTTTAATAGTTTCGGTAACTTTGGACGACATTATAAACCACTTTTATAATTAAAAAAGAAAAAAAAATTTGCTTACTAATTTTCTATGGATGTTTCGGATTAAATTTCTTTAATTTCAAATGCCGCAGCCAAATGGAGACGACTACAATCGTAAGATCCTCGGTATGATAAGCTGTATTTCCCTTTCTCGAAATGGCTTATATACGGCTCATAAGTAGCAGTCACTCTGTTGGGTAGGAAGGTGACTTTATCACCCAAGTCAAGAAGAACGCTGGTACCAAATGTTGTTTTGGTTATTTTCGCAGCATAAATTGCTTGAGGAACTCCTATTGGTAGCTCCTGCAGCTTTACTATAGGTTTCCCTGCTGTAATGGAGGAAACTTCGTTTAAATTTTCCAAATTCATCTAATAAAATTTTTACAAATAAGAATATTTTGTGAGACAAAACACAACAATAATTGAAACTTACTTTTTTCTTCTTGTAGCACTTGAACGCACAAATCTATCACCGTTTAATGTAAATAGTCAAATGGTACTGAACCGTATGGCTTTCTCCTTTTTATATCTTTAATTTTGATAAATAATGCTTATTTTATAATAAAGGAAATTACGAGTGTGACATTTTTTTAGATAAGCAATTTCTGGAAGCTTCTAGAACTGCTGAGTCGCAAAAATGGTTCTAATAGAAGTCAGCGGAAATGACGCATGTAACTCACGTTAAATCAACATATTTTCATTTAATTTTTATTATCTGGTAGTTCAAGGTTATTTTTATCAAAAATGATGTCACAAATATATATTTGTATATCCAATCTTGCACGATAAAATTAATATGCGAGTTATCTGAATGGTATAGCTATCCGTTTAGTAAGGCAAAGGATTAAGGTTCGAATCACCGAGAAGCCAAGTTTTTTTCAACGCTTACGTCACACCACTTTTCAACGTGCTTACGTAACCCTCTTAATCGAGTCGATGGGGACAATGTAAACAATGATGTTATATGTCAACAATGGCAACATGCCGTATGTCAACAATGCCGTATGTAAACAATGGCAACAATGTCACATGTCAACAATGTCACATGTCAACAATGTCACATGTCAACAATGTCATATGTCAACAATGTCATATGTCAACAATGTCATATGTCAACAATGTCATATGTCAACAATGTCATATGTCAACAATGTCATTTCCCCACTCCTTCACCTGTCACTTCCCCCCCACTCCTCCCCACTCCACCACTGCCCCCACTCCACCACTCCTACCCCCACCACTTCCCCCACTCCACCACTCTGACCCCCACTCCTACCCCCACTCCACCACTTCTACCCCCACTCCACCACTCCTACCCCCTCCACTTCCCCCACTCCTACCCCCACTCCTCCCCCCACTCCAAGTGGGCTTGAATTCCTGTTGTTTAACTACTCCTTTTAATTTTAAACTTTTTTAAAACCATATTAACACATTTATCCCAAAAATCTTTAACAAGATCAATAATTAAAACGTGTGTTTTTTTACAAATAAAAGGATCCTGTACACCCCAGAGCTCCCAGATTGTGGAATACTTTTTTTCCACCCCTTCCAACTTTAAATTCACATCCTTTTGTTAAACCGGAAGTATTTTTATTCTTAAAATGTCCACTAACTAAGCATTTAGCCACCTTTACCAAAGTTATAACCTTTTTGGGTTTTTAATTCCAGAAGTTTTTTCTTAAATATGTAATACCCATAGCTACATACACAATAACCCGTTGAATTCTTCTAATAATCTTGCTTCGTTAAAATATATGTACGTTCTTCATTGTGATCCCATAAGTCACCTTTGAATTTTTTTCTAAATTATGACTTAGTCGTTGCGGCGTGAAGATGATGAATCGTATGAGATAGAGGGTGTGAGTCTCGAGCCACCTGGTGCGAAACTATCCATCAACACTTATCCATCTTTAATCGCTGTTATCTTGCCAAAGAATTCGGATGATTGAACAGGTGCGGACTCGAAATCCCACGCAACAATATTATTATTACTTAAAATTAAAGGGTACATTATTTTCGTGCAGCTAATGTGATCCCTTAGTTCCTAACATTGAGAGAACAAGTGAAAGCTTCACTTTGATTTGTATAGTTGGGATTTCGTGTTTTTCAGGAGTTCTTCAGGAGCTGTATCATCCTAGGGACGTCAGAGGGTTACAAATCGTCGAGGTTTTGTGTGGTAAATCGTATAAGAAACGATGATAAACAAAGTCGATGAATAGAAAAATGTGCGCACAATGGATAAGTGGAAGTGGCAGTGAAGAAGAAAGGTATTCGGAAATGTTCCGATTTCATCTCTGTTCTTGCAGTCTGTTCCCAGAAATTCCGTTCTCGTCTATCAAAATCAAAAAGTATTTTAATCAATCACATCGCATACGCGCAGCTGAATCGGTGTATTCATCAGTCCGAATATTTACTCTTGTCGACCGGATATCGATGTGGTGCCTCCAATAAATAATATTCCGTTGTAATTACGATGTGATAAAGCCGAATCATAAATCAAGAAATGGTACTGCGCGCTCATGGGCGTAACCGGATCGAAGAAGTCATTCCAGGATACAACAGCACCGCGCTGCTGACTCTCCGTCTCTAATAATAGATATTAAAATATTAAATTATCGTTATTGATATGATGGGGAATAATGTAAAACGTGTTCGGTGAATAGTCATCTCGAACGGGTTTAAAACCGTTTGTATGCAACTGAAAATTTTGTTAATACAGTCAAATTCTTTACCTACACACAATCAAACATATGGAACTACCTAGTATTTTTTTTAAGAAATAGACACCAAATCTTGCGATTAACCGACGTTTGACCTAATTTCCAATTCTCTATACTAGATATTCCTAATGGTCCATGTTGATGCACACTTCAGTGTTGTGGTTAAAATTCACTGAACTGAGCTTTAACTGCAACTTTTAATTATCAGTTCAAGAGGTTTGGTGCGTTTAAATCTGTGTACTATCTTGATTGTCTAGAAGTTCCAATACTTTGCTGTTTATATGATTATAAAGCCGTTGTTTGTATACTTACTTGTCTTCTTGTTTAATAAAATTTACGACACAGGAAGAATACCAGACGAATAGGTAGAGTCGATCTTCGTACCCTTACCAAAACAACAGCACTCCCACAGATGCGAAGACTTTAGACTGATAAGTCTTATGAGCCATGCCCTTAAGAAGCTATTAAACATTTTACATAACAGGCTATTTAGAAAATGCGAAGCAGAGATAAGACATAAGCAGTTCGGTTTTAGGAGTGATATGGGGACAAGAGAAGCGCTGTTTAGCCAACAAGTGTTATGCCAGAAATGTTACGACCAACAGAAAGACTTTCTCTGTTTTGTCGACTTTGAGAAGGCCTTCGACCGAGTGAAGCATTCAAAATTGATAGACGCCCTACGAAATATAGGTCTAGATGGCAAGAGGTTAACATTAATTAAAAACTTATACCGGTACCAAGTGGCCAAAATTCAAATGCGTATTGTCACCCACGTTGTTTAAGCTATATTCCGAGGTTCTGTTCAAAAAGGCTCTTAAAAAAGTTAATGGAGGTATAAAAGTAAATGGCGTTCGGATAAACACTATTAGGTACGCCGACGAAACCATATTAATGGCAGATACGGATACCGGCTTACAAACTATTCTAGACCAGCAAAATGAGACATGTTCGGAATTTGGGATACGGATCAACAAAGAGAAAACAAAAATGATGGTATTACAGAGGAGACAGGATGGTCCTATACCCTTCATTATAAATAATAACATATTACAACAAGTTAACCATTATAAATACTTGGGATGCTGGATAGGCAGCCAATTAAACCCAGCAAAAGAAATAATTTCCAGAATTGCACAAGCCAAAAGCAACTTTACAAAAATACTAAGCCTTCTTTGCGATTCACATCTCGACATAAACCTAAGGTTAAGGTTAGCAAAATGTTACATATGGTCAGTCCTTCTGTATGGAGTAGAGACATAGACCTTACAAATAATGAGCATATATAAATTGGAAGCTGTCGAGATGTGGGTCTATACTAAAAATACTATGGATAGCAAGAGTGTGAAATGAAGATGTCTTACGCAGAGTGAACAGAGACAGAGACCTTCTCCAGATTATTAAGCGAAGGAAGACAGCATACCTGGTCCTTTTATTACGCAATCCCAAATATTACATCCCCCAGCTCATAATTAAAGGTAAATTAGAGAGCAAAAGAAGTGTAGGCAGAAAAAAACTATCATGGCTGAGAAACATAAGATATTGGACAGGTCTGGACTTTGATGACTTGGTAAGAACGGCGGAGGTTAAAGAGGAGTTTGCTGTTGTAGTCGCTAACCTCCATAAGTGGAGATGGTACCCAAAGAATAAGAAGTTTGTATACTAGCACCAAACTTTTGGTTGTGGGTTTTGAGCTTTTTTCTAGTTACCAATATAGCTTTTTATGTTTTCATTATTTAATTTTTTTTTTTTGTAAAGAGCATAATATGCAAACAAAATATTAATATTTTTACTTACAAAAACAGTTGCATTTATAACAAGTTGATAAGAATTTTTGCGGTATCCTTGATATTTCTGTTTAGTTGTAAAATCGTAGTCAAGGTGATACATTGCTACCTTGAAATATTTGACAAAATACCTTAGAGCAGGAAAATGTCACAAAGAGGAGTTACAAGAATCGTGGAAGTTGGAGAAGAAGCTGTATTAAAAATGTACTCAAGATTTTTAAAGAGTAGCACTTTGAGAAATAGGCCAGGAAAAAATCACAAAAAAGTTACCAAAGTACTTCAGGACCGATTTGTAGCAAACTAACTGTTTGCATGCTACAGGAGCCGGTGTTTTCATCGAAACTATTAGCAAGAGACTGTCCGCTTGAAGATTACTCAACAAAAGATTGAATTATCAAGACAGCATAAAATTGACCTTTTAAATTGGTGTTTGGATCAGTAAAACTGGACAGTGCTAGATTGGCAAACTGTCTTTTTTTCAGATGAAGCCAAAGTTGGTCTTTGGTCAAACAACCAGCGAATTCCAGTTCTGAGGAGACGTGGATGTCAAATTATACTCAAAGCTACTCGACCTGTTTCCAAATATAAAGGAATAACTGTAATGTTCTGGAATGGTATTATAATTGGAAAAAAACTCCTTTATAAAGTTGGAGCCTAACTGAAAACGCCTGTAGGTGACTGGAAGCATTCGAAATGTGGTGCTACAAAATTTACAGCAAAAGAGGACCCAAACGCATACGCATTTCCTTAGAAAGTAGACAGGTTCAACATCTACAAACTGTTTAGAGCGACAGTGAACAAAGTACGCTGGGCCAACGTGATCGCCAACTTCAATAGACGATAGGCACTAGAAGAAGGAGAAGAAAATAAAATACCACTTATTTTTTTGTCTTAATGTGTTCGAACATAAGATAATAGGTGATTCCATATAAGTTTGATTGTGTGCACATTTTTATTTCACGCATTGAAGAAGTTTGAAAAATCGTGGGTAAAACGTCGAAGCGATCTTTATTCCTGACTTTAGGTTTAGCAAAAAAAACGTACTTAAGTACGATGCGAGAAAAATGTAGAGAATGACTTTTTTCGTCTTCGTTTAAGATACAGATAAACGACAAAGGTCTATCGGCGAAAGGGTAATCGTTATATCTCCATGTGAAGAGTTCCAGTCCCAACTATGGTACGATTTTTACACATAAAATCAAAGTTGTGCTGATTCTGAGAGGTGTTAAGAGCATCGCAAGGTCACGTTCGGAGATTCTTTCGGGACGATAAGATCGACAACAAGTTGCAGAGAAACAGCCTCCTAATGGTCGTATTTTGTAATAGGACGTGTCTACTTCACCGACGGACGGACCCGACACTTAATTGCACCGACAATTTTCTCTCATTCCTCTATAATGACTCTTAATATTTTTTGCACTAACAACAAACACATAACTTTAGCCAAGATAGTAAATACTCATTCTATACTCCAACTATATTTTTCCCTGCATAATATTCTTCTGCATTTTGGAACGAGGTTCCTTATCGCACGTTGCGGAGAAACAAGAATGCGTTCTTGTTCTTTCTTCCTCTACACTTACTGCCTGCAGAGAGAAGGATAAAATAATCCGACTACTCGCTCAGCACATTTATTATTAAATAACACGAAAACAACGCATCGGAGATCAAGATATATGATGCATAAATTTTTTAGAGATTTTTAGAAAGAGTGTGAATGGGCAAATCGGTAGAGGTCGACCTCGGAGAACATATCTCGATCAGATCAACATTGTTTTGAAGAAAGGCCAGCTGTCAAGAGTACCAACAACCGAAGAGCATGTATGAGAGCACTGATGAAAGTAGAGGAAGCAAAAGATGTGTGTACGAACCGTAGCGGAAGTTGAAGGAAGTGGTCTCTGCCTACCCCTATGGGAAAAAGGCGTGACTTTATGTATGTATGTAGAAAGAAAAAAATAAGACCAATCTGGATTTTTTGGAATCAATAGTTTTCGAATTATTAATTTTTTTTTAAAAAAAAAGAGCCGAATAATAATAAATAAACTGCGGCTCATTATGAAATGAAAAACTTTTTTTATTTAAATTTAAAATCTGATTCGGAAGACAAGGAAGCAAGGCAAGCCTATAATGTTCATGATAGGATACGAGGGCGGTTTGATAAGTCAGTGACTTTTTGAATAAAACAAATTTTTTTCCGCAAATAAACATTTTATTTTTCTACATAATCACCTTTTAGCTCGATACATTTAGTCCAGCGTTTTTCTAATTTTTTTATTCCCTCCAAATAATAGGTTTTTTCAAAGCTCTCAAAATACGCGTTTGTTTCGGTAATAACTTCTTTATTCGACTCAAATCTCTTACCGCCAGCCATTTCTTTAGGTTTGGAAACAGAAAATAGTCGCAGGGGCTAAATCTGGAGAATATGCTGGATGGGATAGCAGTTCGTATCCCAATTCGTGGATTTTGGCCATCGTGACTAGACAAGTGTGCACACGTGCATTGTCTTGATGGAACAGCACTTTCTTCTTCTTAACCATATGCGGCCGTTTTTGCTTCAAATCAACGTCGAATCTGTTCAAAAGCTTTGAATAATATTCGCCGGTGATCGTTTTACCTTTCTTAAGGTAATCGATGTGAATGACACCGCGTACATCCCAAAAAACTGTGGCCATGACCTTGTTGGCTGACAGACTCTGTTTCGCCTTCTTTGGTCCACGTTCACCCCCAGCAACCCACTGTTTCGATTGTTCCTTGGTCTCTGGCGTGTTGTGATGGATCCATGTTTCATCCACAGTAACAAAACGGCGCAAAAATTCGTCCGGATTACGGCTGAACATCGCTAAACACTCTTTTGAAGTGGTCACACGATTGCGCTTATGGTCGAGTTTGAGCAATCGCGGCACCCATCTCGCAGAGAGTTTTTTCATGTCCAAATATTTGTGTAAAATATTATGTACCCGTTCAGTTGAGATACCTACAGCATGAGCCAACTCACGCACTTTCATTCTCCGATCATCCAATATCATTTCATGGATTTTATCGACGATTTCCGGTGTGATCACTTCTTTTGGGCGACCTGGACGTTCGGCGTCACTAGTGCTGGTACGACCACAACGGAACTCTGTAAACCACTTCTTAACCATTAAAATTGATGGTGCCGAGTCCCCGTAGTATTTACCAAGTCTTTCCTTAGATCCAGTGATGAATTTTGTACGTAAAAAGTATTGCTTAATCAGCACGCGAAATTCACTTTTTTCCATTTTCGTAAAAATTCACGAGGTTGTCTGCTTTGAACGGCTATCAAACACCAACTGCACGACGTAACTTGCTTAAAATTAGAAAGTTGCCCACTGATAGATTATAGTTGACGGCAGCACTGTTGCATTTGGAGTAACTGCGCGGTAAATTCAAAAAGTCACTGACTTATCAAACTGCCCTCGTATCATTAGATTTAATTTATATTATTTTATCTTAAAGACCATTTTTTAATCATTAATTCATGAGTTTATAAATAAGATAATATTTATAGGTACCTACATAAAAAATTTATACGTGAATTATTTTTTTTTTGAAAAAAAAGTACCTCAATCAAAATTTATAAATAAAAAAAAATTGTGCGGTCTGGGGACCCCCGTAAGGCTTCGTTTTTTCTTTAACTCCGAATGTAATTCGAAATGAATTGTTGTTGGCGTTGAGCATTGGTTTTCGGTATTTTATTTGCACTCTGACGTTTGCGCTTTCCATACTCTTTTGGACTCTGAACACATGATTTCACTATTGTCTCCCTATAATTTAAATAGTAAAATAAATAGTAAACACTCAAATCACATATACAATAAACGAATGTAAACAGTAAATACTTGTATCAAGTTATACAATTTTATCAACTTACTTTTCTAAATCTGTATTACAATCAAACTAAAAAGTAAAAAATAGTTCTTAATATAGGAATAAAATTACTGACGAGAAAATGTCACTGTTTTAAAAGCATGGAATGCTTTCATTTCGAAATGCAAAGTTAATTTAAAAATGTCACACAAAGCAGTGACATTGATTGACCTTTTTTTTGTCGGTGACATTAATTTTATCGTCAGTAATTTTATTCCTATGTTAAGAATTATTTTTTACTTTTTAGTTTGATTAACTCTTAAAGTGTATTTTTTAGTTTTTTTAAACTATAATTTATTTTTCGCTTTTTAGTTCGATTTATTTTACTCAATAAGAAAATTATGCATTAAATGGTAAAAGCACAAAAAGAATGCATCGGCCGGGAATCGAACCCGGGTTGTCCGCGTGGTAGGCGAGCATTCTACCACTGAACCACCGATGCATTTCGTTGCGTGACGATTTCTACTAAATCGCACTACCCGTAAGCCGCGTTAAGGAACTTTGTTCCTATGGGGTTTCCAATGACACCAAACGGCTTCTTATATTTCTTTCGTGTAATTACTCTCCATTTAATACTTCTTCTTTTGTCATCCCAGCTTTATTATTTCCTAATTATATTGAATTGTCTGCGTGCTTGTCCAATTCTCCTGTGTATTCTTTTGATTTATCATTAGTAACTACCCGTCGCGAAACAAATTTCATCGGAGCCGTCCACAGGATGAACAGTCACTTCCTCTGTAATAAGTCCTTTCGTCCTGAAGCAGTGCAACTTTACAGAAAACAGTTTAGATAAGGATTTTTACTCCTTTACTATTATACGTGCGTGAGACCATAGAAACTACCATCGATGTTTGATACAAATATACCGAGTTATTATCTGCGAACTGGCGTTTATCTAAATCTCCTTTTAAAACGTATGGATATGCATTATTTGTTCACACGATTTCAATGGATTACCGTAATTATATTAAAACGCACAAACGAATCCTGAATCTGCAACATATTTTACTTGCGAGCGGCAATTTTTTCGCTCGTTTTACTCAATACATAAAATTATACCGTATTTTCATTATCATCACTTGGTATACACACGAAATTGTGGCCGCGAAACTGCATTGTTTGAATAAAAAAGTCATTAAAC
Source organism: Agelastica alni (assembly GCA_950111635.1). Classification (NCBI taxonomy): domain Eukaryota; kingdom Metazoa; phylum Arthropoda; class Insecta; order Coleoptera; family Chrysomelidae; genus Agelastica; species Agelastica alni. The sequence goes on from OX467715.1 coordinate 3,189,060, forward strand.
CAGTGCTAAAAATCGCATTAACTACACCGATAATTATTATCAGAAGATCAGAATGATCGTTTTATGTCGTTTTATGATTGCGCTTAAATGTTGCTCGTAAATCATTTTGTCCCTACCGAAAAATTATGTATGCTAATATTTCACGAAGACATTTTTGTGTGGACCACATGCGAAGAATGCATATATCGCCAGAATCGTTGGAAAAAGTCCGATAACCTATTGCGAAAGATGCATCAAACATAAAAATTAATTGATGTTAGAGCGGAAAATGATGAAGAATCGCTCATTTAAACCCTTCGTCTCTTTGTTTCTCTAGCGTTAGCAAATATTTATAGCTTTATTATTTGATGTTAAAGGAAAAATAGACGAAGAATTGCTTATTCAAACACCGCGTCTCTTTGTTGCTCTAACGTTAGCAAGTATTTACAGCTTACCACCCATATAGATACGTTTGGGAAATAAGTCTAGGAATTTAAGTTTAAATACTACCAAAACCGTCTATATGGTTTTTGGCTCCTACAACAGTAGTGTACCCGAAGTATTACCGGGGCTATGAGAACAACCCCCACTGCTGCTAAGGAAGCAATGCTAAATCTCCCACCTCTAGATATTTATGTCCGGGAAAAACCATCGAAGAAACTGGCTCGGGCGTCTACTCTTCAACACTTAAATATGAGCAAACAAAGTCATTGGGGGGACATGTTTTGGTCACCCAAGCTGAAGTACATGCCATAAACGCTTGTGCTGTTAAATATCTAAAACACTAGTTCCTATGTAAAGACAACTACACACATAATAAAGGATATTTCATTCTGAGCTAAAAATTTTTAGCTAACTTGAGGTTTCGCAGTTGATAAATAAAAACAATCACAATCCATTTTTTTTTTCAAAAAAAATTATTTTTAAAGTAAAGAAAATAACTCGGAGAAGATACTAAAACTAATAAAAAATTATTTAACTAGCAAACAACAATGACGTGATAGATGGTAGGTACTGCTGCCTTGTCAAGTTATGCGTGGTCAAAACTGTCTTTTACTGTTTTGAACGATAATCGATCATAAAAACAAAATAATTCTCTGCTCAAAATAGAAATGGTAATTCATTTTGAACTTAGGTCGCGCTTGATTAATGATACTTGCACGTATTTCATTTGATCACACATTAATGACGCACTGGTAAAGATTTAGGATCTCGATGAAGCGCGTAATTTTTTTTTATTAATAATGCTATTAAAAAAAATCCCAAAATTTGTACAAATTCAATGTCACCGCCAAAATAATAATCGTACATCCATCCCACTTGCGTGACAAAACAAGTTAACTGTGGTAAATTGAAGTGGGAGTACAACAGTACAACCGTGAATACAAAAAAAATAGAGTTCCATTTAATGAAACGCCGTCAGAATTTTAATATGAAACATAATTTACCTTCACTTTTGGAGACCGTTTACTTTGTGGTAATTTAAGAAATATATGGTAATGTTTTTTGGATCACCACATTTATATGGGTGTCTGCGAATTTACATTTTATATTGACAATGTTTACAATATTACAACAGCTATATTAGATACATAGATGGCGCTAATGACAGCAAAACCTCGCGCCAAACTCTTTTAGATTAAGGACGTGCTAATTTTATTGACAATAAGAAAGATGCAAATATAATATTACAAATTTTTATCTACCATTCAGCGTCCAGACATCATCCTGTTACGACAACTTATTTAAGGTTACAGTTATAAAGGTAAGAAGAAGAAGAAGCTTTTACATATAGCAATTATTGGTGATGTTTTACGAATCCTTACATCGACTCGATTAAGTGATAAAGCTACAATCTTTTGGCGTATTTTAATTTCTACTTTAGCTTTTATCGATTGTATATAAAAATATATAACTACCTGTAAACTCATCATTAGATATTTTAATATTTTTAGAACCATGTGTTTCTGTGAGAAGTAAACTCTCTAAAGTTGGATCCGGTGTATATTTTCAAAAAATACTGTTTAGGCAGGTAAGATCTAATTTTGTGCAATTTTTGAGATTTGTCTAAAGGAGTCTATTAAAACTCTTGTGCTTCGGCAATTGGCAATTCGACCAACTGGCTTTTTGGTTCCACCAGGTTTCCGTTTTTTGCCTGTTCATTGGCAATCTCGTTGCCGTTTATTCCTGCGTGCTCAGGCACCCATGTTGTTTACCGTCGCTAACTTGATGAGGGCTTGCATGCAGTCATGCACCACCGATGATGTTGTGGTGTTACTCACAAGAGCCATAATGGCTGCGCGACTGTGTGTGTGTGTGTGTGTGTGTGTGTGTGTGTGTGTGTGTGTGTGTGTGTGTGTGTGTGTGTGTGTGTGTGTGTGTGTGTGTGTGTGTGTGTGTGTGTGTGTGTGTGTGTGTGTGTGTGTGTGTGTGTGTGTGTGTGTGTGTGTGTGTGTGTGTGTGTGTGTGTGTGTGTGTGTGTGTGTGTGTGTGTGTGTGTGTGTGTGTGTGTGTGTGTGTGTGTGTGTGTGTGTGTGTGTGTGTGTGTGTGTGTGTGTGTGTGTGTGTGTGTGTGTGTGTGTGTGTGTGTGTGTGTGTGTGTGTGTGTGTGTGTGTGTGTGTGTGTGTGTGTGTGTGTGTGTGTGTGTGTGTGTGTGTGTGTGTGTGTGTGTGTGTGTGTGTGTGTGTGTGTGTGTGTGTGTGTGTGTGTGTGTGTGTGTGTGTGTGTGTGTGTGTGTGTGTGTGTGTGTGTGTGTGTGTGTGTGTGTGTGTGTGTGTGTGTGTGTGTGTGTGTGTGTGTGTGTGTGTGTGTGTGTGTGTGTGTGTGTGTGTGTGTGTGTGTGTGTGTGTGTGTGTGTGTGTGTGTGTGTGTGTGTGTGTGTGTGTGTGTGTGTGTGTGTGTGTGTGTGTGTGTGTGTGTGTGTGTGTGTGTGTGTGTGTGTGTGTGTGTGTGTGTGTGTGTGTGTGTGTGTGTGTGTGTGTGTGTGTGTGTGTGTGTGTGTGTGTGTGTGTGTGTGTGTGTGTGTGTGTGTGTGTGTGTGTGTGTGTGTGTGTGTGTGTGTGTGTGTGTGTGTGTGTGTGTGTGTGTGTGTGTGTGTGTGTGTGTGTGTGTGTGTGTGTGTGTGTGTGTGTGTGTGTGTGTGTGTGTGTGTGTGTGTGTGTGTGTGTGTGTGTGTGTGTGTGTGTGTGTGTGTGTGTGTGTGTGTGTGTGTGTGTGTGTGTGTGTGTGTGTGTGTGTGTGTGTGTGTGTGTGTGTGTGTGTGTGTGTGTGTTCTATTCTTTCTTTTAGTGTCTTTTTTGGTCAGACCACTTCCTTTCACTCGCTACGGTTCTTACACTCATCTTTTGCTTCCTCTGCTTTCATCAACGCTCTCATACATGTTCGTCGGTTGTTGGTACAGTTGACTTGGCCTTTCTTCAAAACTATGTTGATCTGATCGATATAATTATGTTCGCCGAGGTTGACCTCTACCGGCCATTCACACTCGCCTTATAAATTTGTTTCGTCAATCTTTCTTTATCCATCCTTTCTACGTGTCCAAACCATCTAAGCATTCCTTTATCTATAATGTAACAACATGTTCTTTTACACCACAGCGTTCCTTATCTCACTATTATTTACTTTTTCCAACCGAGTCACTTCGGCTATACTTCTCAGACTACTCATCTCCGCAGCATTAATCCTGTTTTCATGCTTCTTTTGCCAAACCCAACATTCACTACCATATATAAGTGTAGGAACCAACACTCCTCTATGCACAGCCAGACGTGCCTTTATTGACACTTTCTGGCTGTTAATAAGGTTATGAGTGCCGCATTGTTTTCCTGCCAAACACCCTTTGCCCAATGTCACTGCCATACTTTTCATCTCTCATAAACTTTGAACCCCCAAGTATACAAACTCATTCACTTGTTCCATTTTTTCTTCTATAATTAGAACTTTACAGTTTATTATTTTTAACAGTAGTTATTTGAATAGTTTTAATGCTACAGGCAGTAATGAGATTGACCAGTAAGAAATCTCTTGTGGTGGCTTTGGGTAGGTGGTTTGGGTATCATGATTACTTTCTATGAGTACATGCTTCAGTCTTAATACATCATTTATTAGATGTGTCAGTTTCGTTATAGCTTTATAAAGGAGTTGTTTTAATATCAAGTGAACCCAGCGGTTATCTTCGGGAGTACATTGCCTTTTATTTCAGAAGATACTGTGTAACTGGTTGTAACTGCTATTCTCTGCATTTCTGTAGAATAGGTCTCTAGTTAGATTAGTTACTTTCTACAGTGATTATTATATACTACTATCGTTCTCTTGATTTACTAAGTTAGGTATCTACTAATGGATACATACCCTTTCTCTTTTTAAATTTTGTGTGGCATCTTTTTTTTTTTTTAAATTTTTTGTTTATATTATCTACATGCAGCTTATTGAATAATTCTATTTCTTTGTCAAATCGTTCTCCGAATAAGTAAATGGTAACTGATACGAAATCGGTGTGAGGTCTTGCTAAAATTACATCCGATATATTAATCATACCGTGTCCGATCACTAAATCATACCCTGCGACCATTTACCTTATAGGGTATGTGGTGCTGGCCAAAATGGGAAGCACCACGCTCTACATTTTAAACGACTTTTTGTGATTTCATATTATATTAACACGGTCATTATCCTTTTGCCGAGAAAACGATTCGTGTCAGCTGGTTTGTGACCCAAATATTCCTCGATCCATCTTCGAGGAAAATTTGCATAATAAGTGAGAATTGGTAACTGTTTTTATTTTCGCCAGTTATTTTAATAAACTTTCTTTCGATGTGTCTCTTCGTTTGGTATCGCGAAACAACAGTAAGCTATAGCAAGGATATTAGAAATCCTGCGAAGATAGATTCTGCCTGGATCGATAATAAACACGTCCTTATTTTTAAACAACACTAAAATAGTGTTAATACATTCGCAGAGGTCTTTATCGAATTTGTTTTTTTATGGTAAATGGTGTTCTGGTAGATTATAAAACCTGCAAAGCATGCTCTACAATAATTTTTTTTTTGAGCCTTATGTATTCCATTTTTGGAAGTAGGCCTCCTTCATATGTTTCCATCTATTTCAGTTCTGTGCTTCCTTCATCTATGCGAAACCTGCTGTGAGTTTTATGTCGTCTATCCAGCGCATTGGCGGGTTTCCCCTGGTTCGTTTGTCCTGGTATGGTCTCCACTATTTTTTGTCCTTAGTCCCTCCTGTATTCTGACCACATGACCTTCTATCGAGTAGTGACGGTCCAAGCATTTGTAATTCCATCGCACGTTGTGTTATTCTGAGTGTTTCTAGCGATTTTTTCGTGATGGTCCATGTTTGGGCGCCGTACGTCATTATTGGTAGGGCACATTGGTTATATAGTCGACTTTTTAAATGTATTGGGATTTTTCTATTTTTCAGAGTGTTCTTTAGTTTTCCAAAGGCTGGCCAAGCCATTCTTCTTTTTTCTACCTCTTGTGTTTGATTTTATCTTCCCAGCGATAGTACATGACCTAGGTATATATAGTTTGATACATTCTCTTTTTTTTGTTCTCGAATTTTGATTTAAAGGTCCTCTTTACATAGCACCTTTGTCTTTAAAAGGTTGTCGTCTTCTCCTTTAGTTCCATCAACATTTTTCCTAGCTCTTCTTTGTTTTCCGATATTAAAACAATGTCATCCGCATACCTCAGATGGTTTAATCTCTTCCCATTTATTGAGATACCCTTGTCCTGCCAGTTTAGTTGCTTGAAAGCATCTTCTAGGGCCAAGGTGAATAATTTTAGAGATAGCGTATTCCCTTTTCTTATGCCTCTTTGTATTTTGATTTTCGTGATGTTATTCAACTGAATGGTAGAGGTGGCGAAAAAGCGGTTACAACCCATTCAATTATTTTTTATTGTTTAGTTTTGTGAGTTCTTAGAATTAACGCTAAAACGATGATCTCAGCCAAGACAGTCGTGTTTATTATTGAAAATGATTATACGGAATAAAATTCCTATAAAATAAATGAGACTTGGTGCATTGTTTTTATTTTATTAACTCAAATCAGGTAACGCTCCGGACACTTAGTATATAAGGCGTCCGGTTACATAGTCAACTTGAATACGCTATCCGTTTGATTAGAATATTAATGCGAACATTTATAGTATACAAAAATTTAGTTGAAATGATTTCAATTTAAAGAAAAAACTACGATATACGATTATCAAACAGGTGCCTTGTATCAGAAACAAATACGCTATTTTTAACATTAATATTATTTGCTACAAAAATTTGATGCAAATGAATTGTGATGATATTGCTAAGAATGAATTCCTTTAGGTCAATCAGTATTGGCTATTTTTCTTCCAGTATTTTTTCTCTAATTGACGTAATGGCAGAACAGTAGCTTAGCAAATTTCTAAACCTTACAGTGACCCAGTGACGCTTTAAAACACCATATTGACTCACAACTCAAGCCCGACGTACCTGGGAGTCACACTGGACAGAACCCTTTCGTTCTGGCAACACCTTACCAAGACTGCAGCCAAAACAAATGCAAGAAACAACATCATTGAAAAACTCTGCGGAACAACATGGGGGTCTCCGGCTACAACTACGAGATGCTCCACCCTGGGACTGGTCTACTCTGTAGCAGAATATTGCACCCCTGCATGGTTCAATAGCCCTCACACCAGTAAGGTGGATATCCAACTAAACAGGTCAATGAGAACGATTACCGGCACAATAAGATCCACCCCTACGTACTGGCTCCCGATACTGAGCCATATCGCCCCACCGCAGCTTCGAAGAGAAAACGTACTGGTTCGGAAGCATCGCAAAATCTCCCCATTCATGTTTACCTAGCAGATCTCAACAGAAAAAGGATTCAATCACGACACCCTCCAATGGCATTAGCTAAATCCCTAAGTGACTTAAACTTTGACCTGACAGACAAGTGAAGAGAGAAGTGGGAGACCGAAGCTCCTGCCGACTGCATAACACTCCAATGCAAAGCTGCCTGGTTACGAACTGCCCGCAGCCACTGTACCACAATAAATAGAGTCCGCACGAGCCATATAAGATGTGCGGAGATGCTCTTTAAATGGGGAATGGTGCCCTCTCCGATGTGCAACTGTGGAGGCGAGAGACATACCGCCCGATACATCACCCAGGAATGCCCCCTAAGGTCCTACCGGGGACACTTTGATGATATCCCGAAAACGACCGACGATGCAACTGAATTATATATCTAGACTGGATGTTTGTTTGTGACTCTGGATGTAATAGAATTTTTAGAATATTATTCTCCACATTTTATCCTATTATGTCTTATTTGTATTTTTATTAATTTTGTGATGAGCCATACGCTAAATAAAATAAATAAATAAGTGACCTGTCACAATCTTAGGCACAAAAATAGATTATCCTAATATCTTAACAGTTCCTTGGCAAGTCTGCAGTTGGTTATTTCATCCTAACTGACTTTTCATGTTTCTTTTTTTAATAGAAGTAGTATGCTGGGGGAGACATAGGTTTGGAAATATTGGGGTCGTCTGCCTTCGAGGAAGTGTGGAAGCTTTCGTGTTGCCAGAGTGTGCCCTTTGTTCAAGACAGGCTTCTTGTTAAATAAGAGAGTATGTAATTATGGATAGTTGAAGCTTAGACCAACTTCCAGAAAAAATCCAGATCAATTTTTGAATACTAAGATTTTAAATTTCTGATATATATTGGGGTTTACCATTAGCTATTAAAAAAACACTGCTTGATACTTCATTACGTAAATACCCAAAATGATTTATTAACTTCGTATGGTTACCCAGTTTAAATAAATGTTTTGAACTAAAATGTGTCTAACAGGTATAAAAATTCTTCAAGTATATTACAAATTTCTTTAAATATTCAAATGTTACGACATTTTTAGTACTTTCACGAACCTTAGTATTTTATACATATTAGCAATTTGAATTACGGCTTTTGTATTATGTATATATTATTATTGTTACAAGCACGATAACGTCTTGATAGTCAGGGTAAAATGTTGAAAATGGATTTATCATCATTTCTTACATAGAACTCTATATTTTTTCATTTGCTTCTGTTCCAGCTTTTGCTGGATGACAAATCATTCAGTGAGTTTATCTATATTTATTCTTAACTAGGTGACAAGTCAAACAAAGGCAAATTGAGATATAAGCTTTTAAAATTTAATTTCACAAACATGTGAAATTCTTTTAGGTGTGTTAAAATGAAGTACTAACTCACATAATGTGTACCTAACTTATTCTGAAGAAATATATTAGGGAATTGCATAAGACTTTTTTAATTTTACACATTTATTTTTATTTCATTTTGTAGACCCAACTCTGTAAGGTTGACTAAAAAAATTTCCAATAGAAGTTTAGAGTGTATTGAACTTTAGAATTTATAATGTACCAAAATTTATTGGTAACAGACCTGACAAAAAAAATTAAGTTCCTTCGTCAGTATTAGATGAGGCATCAATTGCATCTACATCTGTCTTCAGCTTTAGATAGAAATACCTTAGTGGTGACGAAAGAAACGGTAACAACTTTAATAGATGCTGATTTTATCCTACAGAAGTAGGTAGGTATAGGTCCATTATATGCTACAAATTATATTTTATATCGGATCCATCTCAACTCCTTGCAGTTGGTTTTATTGCCATTAGTATCATCTGAATATTCTGCTTGTCTATTAAGTGCAACCATGCACTTCTTCTTAAGTACCATGTCTTTCTAGAGCGTTGGTCACCAACAAGGCCATCCTTACTCTGTCGACGGCAAGTCTGAACAGAGAGCTTGAGTTGAGTTTATACCAGTCACGTAGATTCTTGAGCTATGATGCTTTTCTGCGGCCCGGTTTTCTTTTAACATAAATTTTTCCCTGCATGATGTTCTACAGTAATAGGTATTTTTCGCCCCTCATAACATGCCCAAAATATTGCAGTTTCCTTCTTTTGATAGTGGTGAGAACCCCTCGTGCTTATCTAGTTTGGCAACCAACCATGAGTCAGATGAGTTAGCTCGTTATAAACGAAGCTGTAGAATGATAAATTATGTTTGATAACATAAACCCATTTTCATCTAAAACTGATTTAACTCTTTTACGAGCGCAACATTGCTATATTCATTTTACCAAATCCTCCCAATTATGTTTCTCTAAATCCTCTGATTTTGCTAGTTTTCACGATATAACTTCCTAAGTTTTATAGTTGTAGATTTTTACGAACTATATAAGTATTGTTTCTTCAAATACTTTTTGGTAATTTTGGCGGTAACTTTTATTTAACGCTACTAATATTGAGGATACGTTTAACGCTTAAAGAGAAACGGAACTCGGAAAGAATTTAGCTGCAATCTGGGGATTCTATACATATGTAAAATTTCTGCGCTCAATTCTCACGCCCAATCGTAAATACATGACTAACTGCGGCTTTTCTTCCGGGTAGACGTGCATTTTACCCCGACTATACCGTAAACTTTTATTAAAAGATTCATTACAAATTGTTTTGCATGTGTGGGAGTTGTGTAAGATTTTATTTATATGGATTGCATATTATTACGGGAAGAAATGCTTTTGTAAAAAATTGATTGATGATACGTTTAAATCGTGATGAAATCAAACACCGCGTTATCTATTGTACGCCGAGATTATCTGTACAATGAAGTCATAATGTAGCTCTGTCTTTTTCGTTGTTTAAATGTTGGTTTTTAAGTCACGAATTTATGTATGTGCATATTTTAAGAGTTTAATATATACTAATTAAACATGGTACCTAATACTAGAATACCCGGGGCACGTTATGAGGAATAAAGATCGATAGAAGAAGTTAGAAAAAGAATCTCATGGTTGAGGAATTTACGGACTTGGTTTGGAAAAACCTCAGCAGAACTGTTTCGATCGTGTACAAACAAAGTTATAATTGCCAACATGATTGCCAACATCCGAAACGGATAGGTACCCGAAGAAAAAGACCTAATAAGCTGTCAAATTCTTTGTGTCACAATTTTTTTTTTTTTATGAAAATAGTCGCAAAAAGGGTAGACTTATCGTGTGGGCCGCGAGCGGCCCGCACTGCGACTATTAGAAGGGAAAGTGATTATAGAAAGGAAATGATTGTGGACACGCTTTTTAAAAAGTTGCAGGTCATAGTTCTCTGGAAAAACTGATTTTGGAAGGATTCTTGATGAAGATTGGTCCTAGTAGTGTCAATCTTGAGAGTAAATGGGTGAGACTGATCAGCGTGCCGAGTTTTTCGGCCGAATGTGGCCAATGGTGGTACAAGAGTTTTTATTTCTCTGGAGCATCTGATATGGAAATATCTGTAGAGCAATGACTGGTCTGCAACTCTTCTTCTATGTTTTAGAGGGTGAAGGGTATCTGTGAGAGTTGAGCTGTTTATCAAGCGAATGGCTCTTTTCTGAATGGAATCTAGAAGACGAAGAGAATGCCTTGGTGCTGAACCCCAAATGTGCGAGCAATACTCCAGTAGAGGTCGGATTTGAGCCTTGTACGTCGTCAACAGTTGATCAGGAGTAAAAAACTTTTTGGCTTTCCACAGAAAACCTAGCCTCTGGCTTGCCGACTTTGCGATGTTAGCAACATGGTCATGCCAAGACATATTATTGGACACCGTGACTCCCAAAATCGAGATGGTGGGACTTGGTTCAAGGGTATTTCCGGACATTGTAATGGGATGATTTGAGGAATTCACTTTCTTGGAAAACGTGGCACTTTGTGTTTTTTGGGCGTTGAACTGAACAAGATTGTTGGTTCCCCACTCGACGATTGCTTTAAGATCTCTTTTGATGGAATCAACCTGTTCCTGCCTGAGTCTATTTGTATCATTCACCGAAAGTGATCGATAGGATGTGAAAGTTGAGACAAGTGTGCTATCGTCTGCGAAACTGTAAATGGGGTTCGTGGTGGTTTTCAAGAGGTCGTTGATATGTAAAAGAAATAAGGTGGGGGACAGGATGGAACCTTGGGGGACCCCGGCATTAGTTTTAAACGCATCAAAAGAAACACCGTCAACTGCCACATGTAAGGAGCGATCTTGCATGAAGCTCAAGAGCCATTGGAGCAGTTTGGTTGGGAGACCGTAGGCAGATAATTTACTTAACAATGCCTGGTGCCAAACGCGGTCAAAGGCTTTAGGCTTTCCTATTGGCAATAATAATAACATTCGTTGATGAAGTATAGGAAGAAATATGAACTAAGAATCCAGTATTACCATTTTGATCTGTAAATTTCTAGGAGCAGAGCAGCAGAAAAATAAAGTAAACTTCTGAATGTTATACTTTGTGGGAAAATATTGAAATATTTTTCTGGTATGATGAGTGGTCTGAAGATCTGTACGGAAGATACAACATGCAACCAAAATTTGTTTACGAAAATTTTGTTAATACTTTAACAGAGTAATAAAACACGACAGGCAGACGAAAATTTATTAATAATATTAAAAAGAACAAAATTTTGCACGAAATTAAATTCCTTTGGGAGACATGGAATTGTAGATCAGCACTTATAAAAAAAGACGAGATAGTTTGTTGGAGAAAACAGTATTTGAGGAGAATACGAAAATTGAGAGCAGACTAAAACGAATTTTCTATTTAGGGGTTCGTCCATTAATAACGTGATGTTATTTAGCAACTTTTTAAACTAACCCCTCCCCCCTGGTGATTCGTAGTGAGGTTTTAGACTAATCCCATTTACCCATAATCACGTGTATTTTTGGAACGAAGTTCTTTATCTCACGGTACCGTTGGGGGCTAGGCGAAAGAAAGTGTAAGATTTTTCAGTCACGGGACACGAAACAACTAATGCGTATTCTGTGTACCAACTATACTATTATTGGCTGCCTTAAACCAATAAGCGCACACCTGTAACTAGGCACAGCCAATAGCATACGCGCTATGGATAACCGTCTACACTGCTTTTACTTGTGTACTTATACTTATGTTTATTTTCAAGAAAACACGTGCTGCCTAACCTCCTTGCGAATTGTTTGTTAACACTTTTGTTGGTTGATAATAACTCTTGTTATTGGTTAATATACATCAATACATCAATGCATTGTGATAGTGGCTTAGAAGATAATTACAATGACGCTTGGTAAGTGTCAGAGTTTAAGTGCAACAATATGTGAATAATTTTATTTTTAACCTAAAATGTTTATATTGCGACTCTCTTATTTTTTTATAGCCAATTAGTTGACAAATTTACTAAAAAAAACATCAAAAAAAGCAACAATTCCGAAAAATTAAAAAACAAGTGCACTTTTTTTGGTACAAAGTATCTTAAACATGTTCAGAATATTTTCTTTAACTACAGGTTTAATCTAATTTAATTCTGGAAAATTAAGCACCGTAATGCAAATGTCTAGACAAACATTAAGGTGTGCAGATTAGATAAAGGTTTATGTCGAAATGATTTTATTTCGGAATGGAAGATGCAAGTTTTGACCATTCGTCGTCATCAGGTATATCATATTTACATCCTCTAACACAACAATTGAGACTGACTATAAACATACCTTATTCTAACGTCCCACAAATAAATCCCTTTGTTTGAAAGATTTTTCCATTGGTGGACAATTTGCTGAGACAATTTCTGAAATCATCATGTTGGGGATGCAAACTTACATACCGAATACCGAAAGAAGAACATCATCCGATAAGACCTGGTTTAACAGAAACTGCTCTAGAGCTGTGGCTTCCAAACAGGCAGCATACCATCGATGGCAAAAAAATCCGGGACCTGAGACCAGAGCAGCATATGTTGAGGCTAGAGGCATATGCAAAGAGACAATAGAATGTTCAAAAGATGCTCATAATGCCAAAATAAGATCAAAACTTGTTGAATGTCCTAACGGATCCCGTTCGTTTTGGTCTTTCGCCAAAGCTGTGGGAAGAAACTTCACTTCCAGCTCTTTTCCTCCCCTAACCAATGAAGATGGAACACTAGCAACGACTGCCCAGGAAAAAGCCAATATCTTTGCGCACCTATTTGCTGGAAATTCCACTCTGGATTCTTCGGGAAAACAACCCTCGAACATAACACCTATTGACAGTCACATGCCCGAGATCACCTTTCGCTAACGTACTATCAGAAAGATTTTGCTGGGTCTCAACACCAACAAAGCCTGTGGATCTGACGGAATCCCGCCGATTGTTCTCAAGAAATGTGCCCCCGAACTAACACCTGTTCTTTGCAAGTTGTTCAACCACTCTTACAATTTGGGAGTATTTCCGTCCAATTGGAAAATTGCAAGAGTACAGCCAGTCCCTAAAAAAGGCAAAAAGACCCTACCTAGCAACTACAGACCTATCGCACTGCTATCTATTATTTCAAAGGTCATGGAAAAAGCCATCAACATCGAGCTCATGAAATATCTGGAAGACTCAGGAATTATCAATGATAGGCAATATGGCTTCCGCCATCAGAGATCAACTGGTGACCTGCTCGCATACGTCTCACATATATGGCAGCTATCTATTGAAAAGTATGGAGAAACTTTAGCTGTGGCATAAGATATCTCCAAGGCGTTCGATCGAGTTTGGCACCAGGGACTCCTCGCCAAGCTTCCATCTTATGGCTTGCCCCCTCAGCTGTGTTCTCTGCTTGCTAGTTTTCTCTCAAACAGGTCTCTCCATGTAGTGGTCGATGGAGTTTCATCTGACACTCTACTCATAAATGCTGGTGTTCCGCAAGGATCCATTCTAGCACCAACACTATTTTTACTTCACATCAACGACCTATTGAAAGCAACTTCATGTCCCGTACACAGCTTTGCCGATGATAGTACCCTCCATACCGCATTCTCTTCCAGGGCCCCTATATCAGCCCGTGAAACCAGAAATGAACGAGGAAGAAATGTTAACAATATAAATATGGACTTAGCAACAATTCTCGAATGGGGATCCAATAACTTGGTAGAATTCAATGCAAACAAAACACAAGCATGTCTTTTCTCTAGAAAAGCCGATCTCAATGTGCCTAACATAACTTTGTCAGGAGTAACCATACCACTGAAGTCAACCATATCGATGCTTGGTATTACTATCAGCAATAACCTTTCCTGAGAAAATCACGTGAGGTCCATTGCCAAAAGTGCATCCCAAAAACTTGGTTTTTTGTTTCGTGCCAAGAGCTATTTCACCTCCAGTCAGCTGCTTATGATCTATAAGGCACAGATCCGACCTGTACTGGAGTACTGTTCCCATATTTGGAGTGCAGCACCTAAACATATCCTGAAGCTACTGGATTCTGTCCAAAAAAGGGCAATTCGTCTCGTCGGTGATGCCTCGCTTACAAACTCGCTCACTTGTCTGGAACACCGTAGAAAAGTTGGTGATTTGTCTCTATTTTATAGATATTTTCATGGGCGATGCTCTTCTGAAATATCAACAATCGTTCCTCCATTGGCAGTCTCTTCGAGATTAACCCGTTAAGTTCAGTCTTCACACCCCTTCGTGGTCACTTTGGAGACCTGCAGAACATCACTTTCCAAAGACTCATTCATCCAACGAATTGCGAGGCTTTGGAACTCATTGCCTAGGGAGGTGTTCCCCGAGGCATACAACCTCCAGAAATTTAAGAAGAACACCAACTCCTACCTTCTTTCCCTTGGTTCCCACGATGTTCTCTGAACATTACAGGATATCCCTTTTCGTGGGAACCAGAACATAAAAAAAAAAAAAAATTTCTTGCAATTTTTTTTTAATAAAACGCAAAACAAAAGTTCTTGCTTACACATATAATTGAAAAGCCTGTTCCAATTAGTTGGTTCCCAAGATTGTCTTATAATAACTTTTTTTATGCAACAAACAAATTACGAAATAATTAACTGGCCAAAAAAATTCCAATTTAAAAACACCTCTACGAATGAGATCATCAAAATCGTTAACAATTTCCTGCGAAGATTGATCTATTTTTTCGGCACCCAGGCACCCACTAGATAAGCAGTTAATTTTTTTCTGGTTTGTCAGATATGTGGGTTCATATTACCTCAGACAATGGTCGGATAAATCACGAAATCTGAAACAAAAGAGGCGATCTGAAAGCAAGGTCATTTCCCATCTGATTAGTCTAGCAAATTGCTGGTGTGATAGCGAGATAATGGATCTTATGGTGTTTTTTTTATTTTACTTTATTGTATTTTTGTCGATGGGTTATCGTGATCTGCAGCTGAAAATTTACTTTTCGAGAGAAATAACTACTTCTTTGCTATTTACTCATTACGCCAATTTTTGTGAAAATTAAAAATGTTCGATATTTACGTTCATAATTATATATAGTTTTAGTTTTTTTTTTATTTTTACATATTTTAAAAGCAAAAATGAAATTTTTCAACCGTATTACGTATATATTTTTTGTAATGAAATTTTTAAATAAAACTCATTTTTTGTTTTAAATTTAAATCATAAATTTAAAAGCTTTAAATTTTTAAAAATAATTTTTCTCGAATAATATATTGACTGTGAGTTTTTTTTTAACCATAATATATGTTATGGTAGTAAATAGTTAATGTTAAAAATACTAATGTATAACATTTATTAACGTAAACAAAATAACCAACACAATCAAGTGCCTACAGTGTGAGTCATTATATATTCATCAAGTTGATTATTATACACTTACCTAAGAAGTTGTTTTTTTTCTCAGTTAAAGTAGTGACCTCATTTATTTTTTTATAAAGAATTGTTATTTCGCAGAAGGTCGTCAATTATTCAGAATTCCTAATAGATGCCGTAAAATATCACATTCGGTTCTAAATTTTATGGTATATCATTAATTAGTACAATAAAAAATTATGCTTCATTCGAAAATATTGCGGGAATTTTTATAACCGACATCCTTTCCAAAAGATATTTTTAAAAAAATTATTATTTCACGTCTACATAGGTAAGTGTGAGTGTTGTTTCTAGGGACTTGTAAAAATCCATCTGAACATGTCATTAGAAGAAAGGGACTAAGCAGGATGGTTCGTCTATAGAAATGATAAATACTAGCCACTTATTTTCCTTTTAAGGGACCCATGATAATAGTTATTTTTTTTTTTTATTAATTTGCTATAGCAAGAGAGAATTTTACTATCATAGTTACTGGCATTTGTTTAAATACATTTTTTCTTTTGTTTGAATTTCTGTTAGGCTGAATCCGCGTCTGGTAGCAGTACAAAGCGGTCATTGAATTCGAGTACCATAAAGCACCCCATTGAATTTAAGCGACACACAGTTTACTTTCAAAGACTGTATATGTGTGAGTGAGCGCGGGAAATGGTCGTCTGCCTGCCGACCGAACAAGACAAGACCATCGTGGTCAGTGGCCGGTGCATACAATGTAGAGTACCATCTTTGATGGTCGATTGGAATCGGTCTGGAATCAACTATACATACTACAGTATCGGACTCAAATATTAAATTTGCTTCACAGCTACGTGAATTTGTTATAGGCACTAGTTTTCTTGATATATCCCATAGTTTCCCATTAAACATTCTGCATGGGTTAGTAAACAAAAGTATGGTGAGCATTGTGTGTCTTGGAAAGACTTATGATAGTATAAAGAAAGGAGATCTTCTTTTAAAGGAAGGGCTATCTAAGAAACTTGATTTTTAAGAGGCTAGTTTCTTAATAAAACTAAGGTTTCCACTGTTGGCAAAGTTTTGGTTTAGTTCAGTGATAAAAATATAGAATAAACGAAAAAAAAAAACTCAATTTTAAACAAATTATGAGATCCCAAATAAAACAAAGACAGTTCCATAAAACTGGCGGTACAAAATTGGCAAGAATTGAAAAAAAAAGTTGCTTTATTTGTTGCTAATTAGTTGCCAAACTAGACTTTTACTGTTAAAGATTTTAGATTGTGGGAGGGGTCGTAAAGGCTATAGATCCTCTCAAGCACCCGACCTATCAGATCTTTTGTGCATAACCCTTAATATATTCGAGGCCCGGAATCCCAAGACTTCGTGCAAAGTTTATCAGTTTCCTGGGGGCTAACTTTCTGACATCGAAGAGCTTTAGGAAGGCCCCTTCCAACAACTTGAGCCTTTTGCAGAAAAGCGCTGGGCATTCGCAAAGCAAATGTTCTGCAGTTACAGCGAAGTTCTCGCAGTAGCGGCAACTATCACTCTCTGTTTTTCCCATCTTTTTCAGGTGATACCTCAGAAGGTCCCGTCACCAGTTTCAAGTCTTTCTTGTCCAACTCGAGAAGCTGTTTTGCTTTCCCTGGCAAAAGGCTTACTAGCCTTTTTACTTGTCTTTGTACCGACACTTTATACCAGTGAGATTTCATTTAATTTGTTTCCCAGCGTGTAACCTCTTATTTCAAGTGGGCTTTGGAAAGTCCACAGAAAGGTTCTGGGCCGGAAAATTGTGTATTTGCCACTTCTTTGGCAAAGCAGTCTAAAATTTGGCCCTGTAACGCCCACACCAACCTTTTCGTTCATCTCGAATCCATCAGTGTACCACACTAAAGCATCCTTTCGTAGTTGAGGTCCGTTGTTTATGATCACTTCAAACTGCATTTAGAGGGCACGTGAATATTGCCCCTGTGATTCCCAGACAAGATAGCCGCTGCACTTGATGCAGCTCGACTCGTGCCGAAATTTGTTGCATTTTTGACCACCATATTAATGAAGCATAGGTGACCATGGGTTTAATGATCGTTTGGTATAACCAGTAGATCATTTTTGGTTTCAGACCCCATGTCTTGCCAAAGACTCTGCGGTATGTCCAGCTTGCCGCTATTGCTCTGGAAAGAATGTGGTTGAGTTGGCTGTTCCATGTCAGTTTATGGTCGATTATTACGTCCAAATATTTAACTTCTTTGGAAAAAGTAAGCTGGATTCCATTCAGAGTTGGGGCTTTAAGTTCGTACTTAGACTTTTACTGTTAAAAAAGTATCGATTCAGATTTAGGAGTATAAAAACAAGTCAATATTTTTAGTAAATCATTTTTGTTTAATTACAAAAACGCCAAAATTGATATAATTTTATGTTTCAAGTGTTATCACAATTGCGGTGGCTCATTGGTGCCAACATAAATTTACTTAAGTTATTAAGAGTCACTCGTTGCATCGGGATCTGTGCGTAAAAGGATATGGATATCGTCCGAGTGCCGCCGTAGTTACCTTCCAAAGTTTATCGAATCAGAACTGATATCGTATGCAAAAGTGGTACTACACCGGACGGTACCGATGGATTCGGAGGATGTCGCTTTAACATTTGTGTCTGATGAACTTTCAGACGCATAGTGAATTATTTAGGGATGTTCACTTCGAGCCACCGCATGAATACCAAATCGATTTGTGGTAGATAGTACTCGAATTAAAAATTTCTTTCATTTTCCTTTCATTCTTTGTTATCAAAAAATAATCCTGAGAATGGGAGGCAACGTCTTGATCGTAAAAAAAAACCCCACTATATAAAACACGATTGTAAAGTTCCTTTTAGCTACAAACAATAATGAAAAATTCTTAATGACTCAAAATAATTGAACAATTGCAAGAAAGTTTATTTAACTTTTGATGCATCCTGTGCAATACAATTTATGTTTTATTATTGGGAAAGATTCCTAAATATAAATTAAAAAATGCGAATGATTTAAGCTATTGAAATTGTATTTTACTGTTACGAACGCTGGTAAGGACAACACGATATTTAATCCAAGAAAATTTAATAAATATTAACCAAAATTATTGTTCGGAACTTTACCTAACTTACTATGAAAATATAAAGTGTGGCTTACAAATGTAAAAAAGATTCATTGAATCCCTTTCCTTCAAGTGCATACCTTGTTAAAGTATTAACAAATTTTATACATCTCTTTTGGTTGTATCTTCAGACCACTCATTATATTTTTATGCATTCAAATCTCCGTTTTCCATTTCGTTTTCGCAGTAATTCACATGTTCAAGACATTTTGTCTTCCGTTTGAATGTTTTGTTTCAAGCAGTTCGCTTTCAATTGTTTTTCGTTAATGCTAAAAGTGAATCACAAACTTTGTAATATTTTTAAATTGTTTTTTTTTAATTGCAAAGCCCCAAGTCGATACAGTCCGATTTTTATTAGAGGATTATTTGATGATGAGAACACTTACGACTTGTTCAAATTAGTTCGACCTTTAAGCCAACAATTTGTAAACACAAGGATAATATTTCTTCAACATTCTTTTAGGTTTTATAACTAACAAAATCATTAGGGTTGGTTAAATAGAAATCTGGATCGAGGTATTGCGCTGTTTCAAGAAAAGAATGATTTATGAAAATATAAATGAAGCGTCACGTGTTGGTAATGTACGGGTATTGCTGATCTAAAAAATTATCCGTGAAACGGCCTGTCACTTCCAATCAATATCAAAGTTGCTCGATATGATCTTGACCAAAAATGAAAGTGATATCGATACCACGATGAAGATTGTCGATGTGATAACACGACAACATTGACAAATGATGTTTAAGTAGACAAAAACCAATCAAACTAAACAGTGGAGGAGATCGGCTTCTAAAAGTGTATCGTACTTGTACAGTGCTTTAAAAATTAATAGATTTATGTATAATATTGCTGTATTTATATCATAATCTTAAGAATATTTTATGTATTCTTTTTTGTGCTATTTTGACTTGCTACAAACATATACTTATGTAATGTAGTTAAATAAATAAATCTAAATCTATCGAAAACCGCTCACACAAAACTTATCTTGAGGGCAGAATAATGAATGGTTATTTGTTTGAATTTATATGGCCTTTTTAAATTTCTTATATTACAGAAATAGTCACGTCCTTTTCTTCTTCTTTTTCTTCTTCTTACGTTAGGACTACGTCCTGTGTTTGCCTCAAAGGTTGCCCAAAAACAATTGGGACGATGAAGACCAGCTATCATACCATCTTTTTGGTGGGCGTCCAGTTGGGCGTGGTGTGTTGGGCCGCTTCTCTCTCACAATTTTTGCCAGCCGGTCGTTTGGCATTCTGCTAACATGGTCTCTCCATTCTCTTCTTCGGTTTCTTGCCCATCATACTATGTCTTGGACTTCACATATTTCCCTTATCTGTTCGCTTCTTTTATGGTCAAGTAAGGTATAGCCAGTTATCGATCTAAGAATTCGCATTTCCGTTGATCTAAGAAGTCGCTTTGTAGTCGTGTTCTCCGCTCTGGTCTTTATCGCGTATGTCATAATCGGTCTTACACATGTCTTATATATTCTGACCTTACTTCTGGTACTCATGTGTTTATTTCTCCAGATTATGTCTCTCAAGAATCCTGAGATTAGAGATGCCTTTGTTGTTTGAGCTTTTACTTCCTCCTTAATATTTCTAGTGCTAGTTATATTAGCTCCTAAATATTTAAAGGACATCACTTGTTCTACACTCTGCTCATAGATTGCGAGTTTACATCTTCTCGGTTCTTTGGATATTGTTAGCGATTTGGTTTTCTTGACGGATATTTGCATATTGAATTCTTCAGCTGTTTTTTGGAACTTGTGTAAGAGTCTCTGTAGGTTGTCCTCGTCTTCCGATACGATTACAGCATCATCAGCGTAGCATATGATTTTTATTTCTTTATCTCCCATTCGATATCCTCTCCCAGTTACTTTGACTTCATTTATAATTTCATCCATGATGATATTAAATAGGATTGGGCTTAGGCTATCTCCTTGCCTGATTCCGGTTGTCATTGGTATTTTATTGCTTAGCTTATTTGCAGTTCTTACATATGTGTAGTTGTTCTTGTTCAATTCTTCGATGGTCTTTATTACATTCGGATGAATTCTTCTCTTTTGTAGTAGGGCCAAGACGTCTGTTAACCGTACCCTATCGAATGCCTGGGTTACGTCAATGAAACACGTGAAGGCTACTTTATTGAACTCAATGGCTTTCTCAGTAATTTGACGTATTATAAATATAGCATCTATAGTAGACCTGTTCTGTCTGAACCCTTGCCGTTCTTCACATATTCCGGTTAGAGATATTTCTTCTGCTAGAATTTTTGTAAACAGTTTTAGTACAGCACTAATAAGCTAATACCTCGATAGTTTTTAGGGTCTGCTTTCTCTCCTTTTTTGAAAACTGGTATCAGTATGCTCTCTTTCCATTCGGATGGAACAACCTTGACAGTAAGTATTTTATTGAAGAAAATCTGTAATTCGGCCAATAAGCTTTCACCTCCATATTTGATCATCTCATTCTTAATTTCGTCAATGCCCGAGGCTTTTCTGTTTTTTAGTTTTTGGACCATTTATCGTATTTTCTCCAAGGGAATAGTCTTTTCTTGTTGTTCGTTAACATTTTCAATGTCAGGCTGTATTTCCTGCGGTGGTAAGTTGTTTTCTGTCGGAGTGTAGAGTTTTCCAAAATATTTTTCCCATTCTTCCGCCGCTATTTTTGTATTTTGTATACACTCATTTATTGGTTTTTCCTATGTCTTAGCAGGTTCCATATCTTCTTTTGGCCTCCATACAGGTCATGCTCCATATCGTTAGAAAATGTTTCGCAATGTTCCCTTTTGATTTTCCGAATATTCTCGTTGATCCTGTTTCTTACGGCTTTATAGTCATTATACGTTATAGCATTGGATCTGTATTGTAGGTACGATTTTCTTTTCTCTTAGGCCAGTATCTTAATTTCTGGCTTAAACCAGGGCTTTGAGTTTGGCTTTCCCCATTTCTTAATGGTTCTTTTTCCGCATGCTTCTTCTACTGCTTCTAGTATGTTAGTTTTTAATTTGGTCCACGCTGTTTCTATGTTGTCAGTTTCTTGTATGTAATTTGCGGCAATTTTCCCTGCTAATCTTCGTTGGTACAGATATTTAGTTGACTCTTCAGATAGCCATTCTATATTCATTATGGTCGTTGTTTCGGTGGGTTCTTTACGGAATCTTTGGGTGTTTGTTTTTATTTTTGCCATTACAAGACGGTGGTTGGTTCCAGCATTGGCGGAAGTTAAAGCTCTCACATCCTGTATCGTTGTTGGGTGGATATTTCTGTTGGTTATAATATAGTCGATGATTGACCTTTGACTTCGAATGTGTATTTATGCTGTAGTTTGTGTGGGTAAAATGTGTTGTTAATTCGAAGTTCACTTTGTGTGCATAGTTGTATCGATTGTTCTCCACTTTCATTTATGGTCTCTTCGTTAAATCTGTTTTTCGTCCTTTTCAATCCTAATTTATACTTTGTTTTAACTAAAATATCACGACTTGTGCATATTAGTTATGACGCATCGGTAAAGATTCAACAATTTCACTGTAAACGCATATTCTTTACCGTTTAGAACCTTTTCCGATTTCTACGTTGTTACTACCACGTCTATAGCAGGGCTTTAAATATCTACTGAAATGCGTCCTCCTTAATATACATCGTCGTCTCCGTTCAAGTTTTAACCACTTGACAAAACAAATTTCTTGGGTAGTCGCCACTACAAATATGGAATGCTTTTTTTTGTAGTGTCATCCAAAGACTCGACAGAATTTAAAAAGGTTCTCTAACGAAATCTTTATTCATGTGGGTTGTCGATGAACATAACCTTATTTCTCCGTGATTGTTCATACATAAATTAGGCGTAATGAATGTATTATTCATGCAACCATTTTAATATACAAGTTAATATCATTGCGATAATTAATAATGTGAAATGTCAAGTACGATTCTAGTATTTTTTATTTTAAATTGCTTTATTTTTAACACAAAAATTTCTGGAAGGTTATCGCGTTAAGATTACATAGATTTAGGGTTTGTTTCCTAACAACTAACTATTAATTAATAATTCAACGTAAATGCGCGTTTCAAACCAATAAGGTGTTTTCTATAATAATATCCACGAGGTGGCAGCACTGTAGCACTGTCAAAATACATGAGCGTGTTGTGCAGTGCCTATGTGTGCAAATAAAACAGGAAGGCATAAGTTCCCCTTAAGAGATAAAACCCGATAAAATATAAGCGGCTTGTAGCCATTTGTAGATCCAAATTTACTCCAACAAAGAATATCCTCGTCTGTAAAAGCCATTCACGGTGGATGATTATGAGTTACCGAATGATTCAGTATTAGAAAAGCGTAAAAATATTTTTGATTTTTAAGTATATAATAATAAAGTCCAGAATTACATCGCAACGATTGTTTTGGTGCTCGACTAACTT
Organism: Agelastica alni; assembly: GCA_950111635.1. NCBI lineage: Eukaryota > Metazoa > Arthropoda > Insecta > Coleoptera > Chrysomelidae > Agelastica > Agelastica alni. The sequence goes on from OX467715.1 coordinate 3,212,194, forward strand.
TTAATAATCAAGTTTTGTTGGAATTTCACTTCTAACAATCTATTAAGTTTTCTTTAGTTCTAATTAAATTAGTCTCGAGCAGTCTCTGAGCGTAAACGTCTAAAACCATTTAGACCTTGAGGTGAATTTTTAGAACCCCTCTCCTTTCACCTCGCGCTGTCAACGGTCGCTACGATCGATAGACGGCAGTATCTTCCAAAACGCCGTTAAAAACGGTCGATAAATTCTTTTCTACCAAATGATAGAATGATCGGTTTTCCTATTATTTACAGTGGGCAAACCAAGACAGTCGATATTTTTTCTACTCAAGATCAAAACGATATTTACAACCCCACTTCGTACAAGTGCAAACAATTTTTAACCGACTTCAAAAAAGGAGGAGGTTCTCAATTCGACTGTATTTTTTTGGTTTATGTTTGTTACATCAGAACTTTTGACTGGGTGAACCGATTTTGATGATTATATGATTGATTAAATTATCTCACTGTACCAATTCAAAGTGCTTCTGTCTATCGTCTATCTATTGTATTTTCTTTGTCTATTAATTACTCCATGGTTAAATGGAAGGGCAAAATCTGAATATAAGTCTCTGTCAATGTGTTCAAAAATTTAAGTACAATTGTCAATAAAATTGTAGTGTTTATAAATGAAGACGAAACTGTTATTTTTGGATTGATAGTTCTGCTGTTGTTAAATTATTATAGTATTTGGTGACTTTTTTAAAACATTGAAAAAAACAATGATGATTCTGCGAACTCACGTTGGCGATAATCGATAAAATCGAAATTAAATTGGAAATAAACCGAGAAAAATACGAAGAACGCGAAAAAGAAGACGACGACGATGATGATGATGAAGAAGAAGAGTCGCGCACATGTTTCACCGTAATCGTGCCATCCTGACCTCCGTTCGTCCGTATCTAATCAAGTGACCCTTGACAAGCCACACGTATTCTCTGGATTGCCATAATTCACCGACTTAGCTATGTCACTTCGAACGTGACAATGAGAATCACGTGTGATTATTCGCGTTAGGCTAGTTTTTGAAGATAACACACCTTCGTTGCATGCGCGTGATATCTACACTCAAACAAATATTTCGACAATTTTATCTCTAATATCTACGAGGTCTAACAATAAATATCCAAGACTCGCTACCTTGACACTGTGATAGGTAACGAAAACTTCACTTTTTTGTCACTATTCTAGGAAAAGTCAGATGCCCAACAAAACTTGTCTGGTTTTGCTGAACTTTAAAGTTTAAGTGTGGTGATAATAAATTATAGTTCAAAGAAAGTAAAAAATAATTCTTAACGTAAGAATAAAATTACTGACAAGGAAATTAATGTCACTGTTCTAAAAGCGTGGGATGCTTTCATTCCGAAACGCAGAGTTAGTTTAAAAAATGTCATAAAAAGCACCCCACGCTTTTTCTCGTCAGTAATTTTATTCTTATGTATTATTTATTACTTTGTAGTTTGATTAACTCTAAAAGCGTGTTTTTTTAGTTTTTTTAAACTATAATTTATTTTTTGCTTTTTAGTTAGATTTGTTTTATTCACCCTCTTGCCATTCATCCCTCGGCACGTTTCTCACCAGTATATTGGATTGGGCGAATTATAATATGACATTGGAATTGAGCGAATGCATAGTTTACGCACTAGTTCTATCTTTTTTCAAGTTACAAACCTACAGGTAAAACTAATATAAGCGTGTTAAAAAGATACCTTGTATAAACGTCTAACACCTGGCACCAGGCATTGTTGAGTAAATTATCTGCCTACGGTCTCCCAACCAAACTGCGCCAATGGCTCTTGAGCTTCATGCAAGATCGCTCCTTACAGGTGGCAGTTGACGGTATTTCTTCTGATGCGTTTAAAACTAATGCCGGGGTCCCCCAGGGTTCCATCCTGTCCCCCATCTTATTTCTTTTACACATCAACGACCTCTTGAAAACCACCACAAACCCCATTTACACTTTCGCAGACGATAGCACACTTGTCTCAACTTTCACATCCTATCGATCACTTTCGGTGAATGATACAAATAGACTTAGGCAGGAACAGGTTGATTCCATCAATAGAGATCTTGAAGCAATCGTCGAGTGGGAAACCAACAATATTGTTTAGTTCAACGCCCAGAAAACACAAAGCGCCACTTTTTTCAAGAAAGTGAATTGCTCAAATCATTCCATTACAATGTCCGGAAATATCCTTGAATCAAGTCCCTTCATCTCGATTTTAGGAGTCACGGTGTCCAATAATATGTCTTGGCATGACCATGTTGCTAACATCGCAAAGTCGGCAAGCCAGAGGCTAGGTTTTCTGTGGAAAGCCAGAAAGTTTTTTACTCCTGATCAACTGTTGACGACGTACAAGGCTCAAATCCGACCTCTACTGGAGTATTGCTCGCACATTTGGGGTTCAGCACCAAGGCATTCTCTTCGTCTTCTAGATTCCATTCAGAAAAGAGCCATTCGCTTGATAAACAGCTCAACTCTCACAGATACCCTTCACCCTCTAGAACATAGAAGAAGAGTTGCTCTACAGATATTTCCATGGCAGATGCTCCAGAGAAATAAAAACTCTTGTACCACCATTGGCCACATTCGGCCGAAGAACTCGGCACGCTGATCAGTCTCACCCATTTACTCTCAAGATTGACACTACAAGGACCAATCTTCATCAAGAATCCTTCTTTTACAGGGCTGCTACGGAATGGAATAAGCTTCCAAAATCAGTTTTTCCAGAGAACTATGACCTGCAACTTTTTAAAAAGCGTGTCCACAATCATCTCCTTTCTATAATCCCTTCCCCTTCTAATAGTCGCAGTGCGGGTCGTCCGCGGCCCACACGATAGGTCTACCCTTTTTGCGACTATTTTCATAAAAAAAAAAAAAACTAAAAAAATACCGATTGAAAAAGTCAAGCAGAACAGTTAAATAGTATTTTACATACCAAGGGCAGTAAAGTAAGAAATGTCTCAGAGCACATGATGCGAAGTCGAGGTCATCATACATGTGTTCTGAGACATTTTTTACTTTAATGCCTGTGGTGTGTACTATTTTTCTCCCTACTGCAGGCGGAAAGCAGCAACTTCGTTTTGCATAGCGGGCCGAAAGTGACAGTAGGGAGAAAAATATTTTGCAAGTTAATTTAAACGATTAACATGTTTCGTTGATGTGTAAAAGAAATAGGGTGGGGGGCAGGATGGAACCCTGGGGGAACCCGGCATTGGTTTTTAATGCATCAAAAGAAATACCGTCAACTGCCACATGTAAGGAGCGATCTAGCATGAAGCTCTTGAGCCATTGGCGTAAAAAGCGAAAATTGTGCAGTTTACCTGCCCGCGGAACTCCGTGCAAGCCTAGCAACCCCCTTGGGATCACGATTCACAGGTTCGAACATTCTAAGAAAACAGAGAAGCAGTACCAAATCTAAATTCGTAATACGTTCTGAATATCCAAAAAGAATTATCAAAGAGGAAGAGGCAGTAGTCCTTGGACGGTAAATCGTATGATATTTCCTGTGATCCAAATTGTGAATTTAAAGATACAAAGAAAGTTAAATGCAAAAAAAAGTTGCTGTAGTGTAAGTCTTTATATTAGCGCAGTATTATTACACAAGAAGCATCATTGGTCGGATTGTAGCGAACGTTCTTTCCTAGAAGTACCTCCGTTTTACCGCTCGAAGTGTTACTTCGTAATTTACAAGCCGCCTTTATCGAAAAGCATGCGTGTTAAATAAAATATTGTAGCAGAAAATAACCTCACCTTTTTACAAGCGATTTCGCGATAAATAAAAAATTTAAACGGCGAAAACAATGGACGCGTCGTTTCTTTTATTTTTTATATAGTTAATAAACTTTTTTAATACCTCGATAACGGCGAATTGTTCGCCCGGACGAGAAGCCTAAAAAACGCGAGTATTTTTGAACCCGAAATATTATATGTAAAAAAACCATTTACTTCCCATACTAGCATCTTATTAATTCTTCGACCATGTTTATCCTGAAGAGACTTTTATTTTAAACATGTTCGATCTCGTCAGAATACGAGGTCTGTCAATCAAATACTAGGACTAGTACGATAAAGTTTAATTATGCTTCCCTTTAATATACTATCTTTGCCTATTTACACATTGTTCATTACAGTGAAAATGCTGGGATGTTTAATAACCACGTCGTTTTATAAGCTTAAAATAGCTACCATTTAAAAATTCCTTTTATTTTTGGAAACAAGAGGGGTGAAAGTGTTAATTAGCATAGCGAAAGTAATGGTTTTTGAAAGAGAAGAAAGCATGACATACAGTGAGGTGCTGATTGAAGGAGGAAGAGTGGAACAATTGAATGAGTTTGTATACTTCGGTTCAAAGTTTACGAGAGGCGAAAGTATGATTATGATATTGAGCAAAAAAAAACAAATATATCGGGGACCAGCATAACTTTATGAGCAGCCAGATCGTATCAAAAAAGGCACGTCTGGCTGTGCAAAGAGAAGTGCTGATCCCTACACTTACGTATGGAAGCGAATGTTGGATTAGGCAGAAAAAGCATGAAAGTAAGGTTAATGCTGCGGAGATGAGTGTGTTGGGCAAGTCGGTAGAGGTTGATCTCTTCTAACGTATCTTGATCAGATCGACATTGCTTTGAAGAAAGGACAGGTCAAAAGTCCCAACAACCCTCGAGTATGTATGAGAGCACTAATAAAAAAAGAACGCTCTCGTCACGCATTCACCAGCTTACTCCCCAAGTCAAGCTTACGTTTGCCTCGCCCGATCACACTTTTACTAACGCTCTCGTCACGCATTCACCAGCTTACTTCCCAAGTCAAGCGTGCGTAAAGAAGTTTTACTTCAATAAAGTTTATTAGATGTACAGCTATAGACATATATTAGCGACGTTAGTAAACAGTATGAAACTGTTAGCGACGGTGTGTACGTCTGACTTATTAGTTACAGGAATTTGTATTACATTATCACTCTCGTTAAGTCAGGTGACATCTATCGATCAATCAGAATAAGGCACTATGAACTTTGACCTCCGACGCAATAGTTTTAACTGAATCATTTCGACAAAAGACGTTTAGTCTAGTTAGAACTATGTTTAAATGATTTTAATTTTTGAGTAGCTGCAAATTCTAGTTGTAACAAAGGCATTCAGTTTCAACTAAAGAAAACGCGTTTGAACAAAAATCGGGCTTAAACAGAACATATACATTTACAACGTTGTCATATCTTGGTTTTCTACCTATTAGATACTTAACCCAAAACTGAAAAAATCAATTATCTGACAGATTGGCTCCGAGCGAAGCCAGAGTGGACACCAGTTGCTATGTAGTGAATTGCAAATATACGAGCGCAAAAAATGAATGTAAATTTTATAAATTTCCAACTGCATAATAAAAAATAAACCAAAGAAATAAGTGGATAGTGGTAGTGAGACGGCAGAAGTAAGTAGTATAATAACCTTAATTTTTGTAATATTGAGCTGTCAAAATTTGCTTCAAAGGACAGTTTGAGATCAATTAGGAAATCTGGATTTCATGTGGTTCTTGCAGCTGCTTGTATTTATGAGGAAACATATTTTTAAAATATTCTCCTTTTGAATATATTTTTTTTACAAATTGCCGATTACTGAGTTTGCCCCATTGTTGCTCGTTACTAGTTTCAAATGCACTTTCTTCATTATTAATGAAGTAAATTAATGCGACATTTTTTACTTTTATTATAAACGCAATTGCAGCACATCAGTGACAAATCGAGCTTAATTGATCTAAAATAAAAAAATTAAGCTATATCAATTGTTTGATCTTCAAAATTTTTATTAATCGTACAAATCATTTAATTTTTTATTATATTTAAAGAAGTAGTGTAAGGTGTAAGGCATGGACCAATGCTTGTCGAATAACTCGTGACTTTATCACATAACTTTTGTTATTTCAACGATGTTCTTCAACATCTCCATTAAGGGCAATTCGTCTCGTCGGTGATGCCTCGCTTACAAACTCGCTCACTTGTCTGGAACACCGTAGAAAAGTTGGCGATTTGTTTCTATTTTATAGATATTTTCATGGGCGATGCTCTTCTGAAATATCAACAATCGTTCCTCCTTTGGCAGTCTCTTCGAGATTAACCCGTCAAGTTCAGTCTTCACACCCCTTCGTGGTCACTTTGGAGACCTGCAGAACATCACTTTCCAAAGACTCATTCATCCAACGAATTGCGAGGCTTTGGAACTCATTGCCTAGGGAGGTGTTCCCCGAGGCATACAACCTCCAGAAATTTAAGAAGAACACCAACTCCTACCTTCTTTCCCTTGGTTCCCACGATGTTCTCTGAACATTACAGGATATCCCTTTTCGTTTCGGGAACCAGAACATAAAAAAAAAATCTCGGACGTATTTTGCAAGGACGAGATTTTTACTTTTGATGATAGTCTGAGGTTGAAATTCGATGGTATGACTAATTACTTGGAAACCTCTCTTAATAATTATTGCCAATACTATTTAAAGTCCGATCTACTGTGGTTATAACCTATTTTGTTAACTGTAGGATTGAAGATTAATTGTCACTTGGTTTAACACGCAAAAAAATTTGTTTTAATTATAAAAATTAATTTTTTTTGCAAACCCCCATTTATTTATATATTAAAAAACTCTGCGACAGCGTCCTTTAGTTCACAGATACCATGGCGCTGTAGTCACGCACGGAGCGAATAGATAACCCATATTTTGTCCAGAAATAACGGAAACGGCCATTTGACTAATTGAGGTGCTCATTGTTGATGACGTTACGAATTTCTCAGCAGTTACTATATACTGGTGCATTATAATTACCATTTCTTTAAAATATTCCCGAAAAACCCGTATCGTTTACTTTATTATAATCGTATCACCGATATTAACGTTTTAAATAATAACGATAAATTGTTGTGTGCGATGTAGGATCCCTTTTTCGGCGTATCCTAGTCGACGGGCACTAACTAGCTAACCCTATTAAGCTTATCTTAAGAACGGAACCGTTTGAATAAATTTCCAATAATATGATTTGGTTTAAATAATTCGACTGAACGTAAGGTGTTTCGCCCGTTTAGATACGCTCGCCAGAGATAATCACGTCGATCTCGCTTTGATTTTTACCGCCACCGCATATACAGGGTAAAGAAAAAAAATTATTTATAAATATTCGTTACGATTTTTTTTTGGCATATTTGGGGACCGAATCGTTTTAAATTTAAATTAATCAACGAAAATGCTAACATTTTTTTTTAATTTTCTTTTTCCATTATATCGGAATCGGCAAAATATAATTTTTGGTGGAATGGTGTCTGGTCGCGGTCCTTTATCCGCACTCGAACTCTCATCATATCTCACCTTTTATAAAGAACTGAAGCACACCAACTAATTGAAATTCTTTGTTTGGCTTGTCATTCGTTTAAATCCTTTTTATTTTATAGGTGTTGATGGCGGATAGGCAACACCTTTGCTGTCTCTGTTCGTTTCGAGCTCGACCAATTTTATCAGGTTTTTTTCTTTTTTTTTTTTGACGGGCCGCCCGATCGGAAAGTCGATTGTTTTCTAAACTGAATGTGTGGATGAATTGTAACATCGTGAAAGACCATCGACTGAATTTTGACACCTTTCTTCTGGTTCAATGGGTATCGTGTCCTTTGTTTTTGGATGTTGAGAAATAAATAATGGGTTTGAAACGTTTGTTCGATAAAATATGCATAATCAGGATTGTCTGTTCGATTCAACCGCACATAATGTGTTTTCAGTGTGTCAGTGTGAAAAATTTATCATGAAATGATTCTTTGATGTACCATTGACAACTCGAGAAGTTCGAGATGGTAGCAGTGTCTAGTGACATTTTTATTTGGTTCATTTGTATTGCTAACATTCAAGAAACTTATTATTTGTCGTGTTTGTAGGCGGCACACATACTAAACGAATTTTTTGACGTCCCAGTTAAAAAGTATTTGTTGTTTACAAATAACAAAAAAATTTTGCAAGATAAGAGTAAAGTTTTTATTGTTTCAGTCTAAGAAAATAATTCTTTGACGTACCATTGATATTTCGGGAAGTTTGTTATGGTAGCAGTGTTTAGTGACATTTTTATTTGATTTATTTGTATTGCTAACAGTCAAGAAACTTATCAGTTGTCATATTTGAAGGCGGTACACGTACTAAATGAATTTTTTGATGTCCCAGTTAAAAAGTATTTGTTGTTTACAAATAACAAAAAATTTTTGCAAGATAAGAGTAAAGTTTTTATTGTTTCAGTCTAAGAAAATAATTCTTTGACGTACCATTGATATTTCGGGAAGTTTGTTATGGTAGCAGTGTTTAGTGACATTTTTATTTGATTTATTTGTATTGCTAACAGTCAAGAAACTTATCAGTTGTCATATTTGTAGGCGGTACACGTACTAAATGAATTTTTTGACGTCCCAGTTAAAAAGTATTTGTTGTTTACAAATAACAAAAAATTTTTGCAAGATAAGAGTAAAGTTTTTATTGTTTCAGTCTAAGAAAATAATTCTTTGACGTACCATTGATATTTCGGGAAGTTTGTTATGGTAGCAGTGTTTAGTGACATTTTTATTTGATTTATTTGTATTGCTAACAGTCAAGAAACTTATCAGTTGTCATATTTGTAGGCGGTACACGTACTAAATGAATTTTTTGATGTCCCAGTTAAAAGGTATTTGTTGTTTACAAAAACAAGAAAATGATTCTGAGACGTACCATTGATATTTCGACAAGTTTGTGATGGTAGCATCAGTGTCTAGTGTTAATTTGATTTGGTTCATTTGATTGTAAAGTGACAATGTTGTCAGTTGTCATATTAAAAGAAGATAAAATTTTTTAGAACTTAAAGAATTGATTAAATGGTTAATAAGTTTTTCTTCTTCTTCTCCTTCTTCTTCCTTCGTTAAGGTAAGCAAATTGTTTGTTTTTCTTCGTATCCTCTGCCGTTCAATTATAAAAGAGGTTGTCGCACCATCTCTTGCGGGGTCTTCCAACGCTTCGGCGCCCTAAGGACCATTCTGTCGTCATTCATCCGATCTATGTGTTCGTTCCACTCTCTCCTTCTTCCCAGTATCCATTCATTTACGTTGTCTATTTTACATGTTCTTCTAATGTCCCCGCTTCTCTTCATGTCAAAAAGTGTTTTTCCAGCGATCCAGCGCACTATTTTCATTTCGGTGGTTTCTAATATTCTCTTTGTGTTCGATGTATCTCGTCTAGTTTCCGCTCTGTATGTTAATATAGGTAGGATGAACGCCTTGTAGATTCGGGATTCGGTCGCGATTCCAAAACATTTGTTTCGGAGGATTGCATCGTTCAGGTAAGCTAAGGTTCGTGCTGCTTTTGCCGCTTGGTTTCTTACCTCCGCCTCGATGTCACCTAAACCTAATATTTTTAAGCCTAGGTATTTAAATTTCATCTCCTGTTGTATAATTTTATCATCCACAACCAGTTTGCATTTGATAGGTGTTTTTAAGGTGGTCAAGGTTTTCGTTTTTGCTGTAGATATCTTCATTTTTAGACTTTTTGCCGTTGTGCTAAACTTGAATAGTAATCTCTGTAGGTCATGTTCGTTTTCTGCAATCAGAACAGCATCATCGGCATAGCATAGGATTTTGACGTCTTTGTTCCCCATATTATACCCTTTCAGGTTACGAGTGCTTTTTATGATTTCGTCCATAACGATGTTAAACAATAAGGGGCTAAGGGAATCTCCTTGTCGAATACCACTATTTACAGGAATTTCTTCGGTAGTGGTGCCATTGATTTTGGATTGTATTTTGTTTCTCTGGTAAATATTTTCGATGGTTTTATGTTATATGGGATTTGCCTGTTGTATAGAAGGTGTACCACGTCCTCCAGTTGTATTCGGTCAAACGCCTTTTCCAGGTCTATAAATCACATGAAGGCTGGTTTGTTATATTCGATTTTTCAGTTATTTGTCGCAGGACAAAACCGCATCTGTACAAGATCTTCCGGATCTGATCCTTGTTGTTCATCGCACAATGTACCTAATAAGTTTTTGTTTATTACTAGTAGTAAGAAAATGTTGCAAAATAAGTGCTAAGTATTTTATTTTTCATAAAGACATTTTTATTTGATTCATTTTGAGGTTATCTGTCTGTGTCTGTGACAATTGTTGTTATTTTAGGGATGAAAATGTTGAAATAACTGATGATAAAATATGATAGCTTGAAAACTAGCCAAGACTATATTTAGTTTTTAGGTTAAATGTATGACATTTTACTTTTTGACGTTAGACACTTACAGTGTTGCCAACAGTACATATTTTTAGTTACAATATATCAATAACAATGTCGGTAGTTATATTTGTTGATGGTACAAGTGGTAAAAAAATTGTTTGACGTCCCAGTTGAAAGTAATAATATTCGAATTGAAATAATAAATAAAAGAGATATTATTGTACATAAAAAATAGGCTTTAAAAAAAATATTTGTCGATTCCAAATGTAATGTTCACACGATCTTCCAAGCTGAATAGAGTCATCTTCATATATGTACGTATAATTACTGATAATAACGTTTCGCGTAGAATATTGATGAATATATTGAACTCACCTAACATCTTTACGGCTTAAGTAGTTACAATCTTTCAATATCGTTCGTGTCAGTATCGAAATCATTCACTAGCGTCAGTTTTACAAATGTGTTAGCTCGTTTCAAAATTTGACGTGATAATTAAATGAGTTTCGAAAAAAACAAGAAAACCAATCTTCTCCAACGCCTACTCGATGGAGTTTAATGTTTTATTATCTATTTCAAATATTAGTTTGCTTCAGATAAATTGATACTTTTCGAAGTGAAAACTTGAGAGTTCCGTTACTTTTGTCATGGATCCCATGATCAGAACCTAACCAAATTACATTCTTTCCAATAAAAAAAGAATCATCGAAAAATATCTAACAGACGTTACTTTTACTTATTGTTATCACATCGTGATGTAATTAGACTCAATATGGTGTTTTTTTTTTTATTTTAAATTTACATTTATTCTATAATTTTATTACCTACCGCAAGGCAGAGCAAATTGAAAATGATCGGTGTCTGATGGTTTTTAGTGTATATAGCAGTATTTTAATTATATACTTCGTTAACTGAATTGAATATTAAAAAAAATCTAGGTTAGAATGTATCGTCTTTGTCTGGCGATATTATCGGTCCTAAGACATGGATGGATCCTCCGAATAGATTCCACCAAAAGACGATAGCACACTTGTCTCAACTTTCACATCCTATCGATCACTTTCGGTGAATGATACAAATAGACTCAGGCAGGAACAGGTTGATTCCATTAATAGAGATCTTAAAGCAATCGTCGAGTGGGGAACCAACAATCTTGTTCAGTTCAACGCCCAAAAAACACAAAGCGCCACGTTTTCCAAGAAAGTGAATTCCTCAAATCATCCCATCACAATGTCCGGAAATACCCTTGAACCAAGTCCCTCCATCTCGATTTTGGGAGTCACGGTGTCCAATAATATGTCTTGGCATGACCATGTTGCTAACATCGCAAAGTCGGCAAGCCAAAGGCTAGGTTTTCTGTGGAAAGCCAGAAAGTTTTTTACTCCTGATCAACTGTTGACGACGTACAAGGCTCAAATCCGACCTCTACTGGAGTATTGCTCGCACATTTGGGGTTCAGCACCAAGGCATTCTCTTCGTCTTCTAGATTCCATTCAGAAAAGAGCCATTCGCTTGATAAACAGCTCAACTCTCACAGATACTTTTCACCCTCTAGAACATAGAATAAGAGTTGCAGACCAGTCATTGCTCTACAGATATTTCCATGGCAGATGCTCCAGAGAAATAAAAACTCTTGTACCACCATTGGCCATATTCGGCCGAAGAACTCGGCACGCTGATCAGTCTCACCCATTTACTCTCAAGATGGACACTACAAGGAGCAATCTTCATCAAGAATCCTTCTTTTACAGGGCTGCTACGGAATGGAATAAGCTTCCAAAATCAGTTTTTCCAGAGAACTATGACCTGAAACTTTTTAAAAAGCGTGTCCACAATCATCTCCTTTCTATAATCCCTTCCCCTTCTAATAGTCGCAGTGCGGGCCGTCCGCGGCCCACACGATAGGTCTACCCTTTTTGCGACTATTTTCATAAAAAAAACACACTTTCTTGGATATTCAAGAGTGATAAAGAAACAAATTTAGTTACTTATAATTTATATGCTTACAAAACCAACCATAAAGTACACTGGTAAACACTAATCATGCCATACGAACTCTGATAGCTAGCTAATACTGTTTTAGCCACCTAACCTCATTGATAAATTGCAGTAGTTTTGTTTCGGTTGGCCTTAGATTTCTTGTAATGTGTTGATAAGTATACCTATAAGTAATTATTGAGATTGTTTTGAGAACGTGTAATAACGATCCTGATTCATTTTGTTATATTTGTGGTGAATTAAGTTTCAAAAAACAAAGACAAAACAAATCTTGGGCCCCTCATATTTGTTGCATAACATGTGTTTAACTGCTTAGAAGAAAGGCCGCTGTCTTATGCCGTTTGATGTACCCATGACATATCTCAAATTATTGATAAGTTGGGGCTTTTAATTGATATTCCTTCAGTAGCCTCCTGCAGCGCATCTGCTATGATTCATTCGAAGTATAGATTAAATAAAGTGGGAGATAATACTCGCCACGTTTAATTTCAGCCTCGTCCGTTCCTTCTGAATCCGCCAGAACTGATGCTACCTTTTGCCAGCACAGGTTTCCAATAACACGGACGTTATTGTCTTCAACTTCGATATCTCTAAGAAGCCCTTAAGACGAAATTGCTCATGCCCGCCATTAACCGCTCTGTCAGTCTCCCGACACATCCAATAAATAAGTGACGACATATCTCTCATATACTTTCTCTTACATTGTATTAGGCACTTTCTGCGAACATTTGTCGTTGATTACACCGTTCGACGGACGATAATTTAATGTTAGTATTTCACTTTATTTAAAAACTAAATAATTTATGGTAATACATAATTAAAATATTTTGTTACTTTTTATGTAAATTATGTCGGAAAGTCACCAAAATTATAATATTTTCAAAATAAAAAAAATTTCCCAGCTATTTTTTTCATTTGAAAAAAGTTAATAACTTTCCGATATTTAACTGTAATTATTAGGATTGTCCCCAAAATTTTGCTGCAAAGTAATGTATTTTAACAGCGTGAGTAGAAAAATTAGATTTTTTAATATGGCGGGCATGTCAATATCGTCTTAAAATACGGATCTGTTATTTTCATGGACTGTATTTTAAAAAACTAGGTCCGTAAGTTCCTACAAGCAGCACGAACCTACTCGGTATCTCCGATATTCGAAGAAACTGTACCAAATTTTCGAGTGTAATTTAAATCAACAATATTAAAAGTTATGTTTATTACAAGTTCGGCACCATTTAGGAAGAAGATTGGAAAGAAGGCCGTCCAAGAAAATCTTATCGATCAACTTAAATTTACTCTGAAAAATACAGTGGTCCACTTGCTCTTGCTCGTTCACATATATTGGCTAATATTTGGTGGAATTACCTCGAATCATCTTGACTTGTTTGATTCTTTTGAAAACATAATAAATCAAATTACACATTTGTGTAGCGAGAATGGTAGTAGCATTGTGAACAAAATGTAAAGCGTGTGAACGAACAATTAAGCTTTATCAAGTTAGCAACATATTCTCGTGCTTTTTTTTTGTGATTTTTTACTGCTAGATTTGACTGGATTTCTTTCCTTTACCCCTACAAAACGGTAAAAGTCTTTATTAAACGAAAAATAGATATTCAGTATTGTACCAAAATCTCTAACATTTCGTTGATTGAAATTTAGAAGAGCAACATTAGAGCAAGTTACGTTTATTTTTTGATGTGTGATTGCACCTTTGGGGAAAAAGATAGAAGGGATGGCTATCCAAGAAAACTTTGTTGATCAACTTAAAAGGGGGTCCTAAAAATAACTCGCCCAAGATGTGTTTTATACGCCTAATGTCTCTATATGTAATTACAATTTTCAGAAAACAATTTGAGCAACAAAATCAAATTTTTGGCAACTAATTACCCACAAACTCTCGTATGTATATATACTTTTTTTGCTGACTTTCCTCTAGCTTTGGGCGAGAAATAAATTTAGTAGTGAACTGTATTTAATAATGCAGTATCTCTTCACGAACTTTCTTCTCTTCTTCTTCTTCTTACGTTAGGATCAAGTCCTGTGTTTGCATCAATGGTTTTCCAGAAGAAGTTAGGATGGTGAAGACCAGCTTTTATCCCATCTTATAGATGGTAATCCACGTGGTGAATGGTGTATTTGGTTTTTTCTCTTTCGCAATTTTTGCCAACCGCTCATTTGGCATTCTGTCCACGTGGTCTCTCCATTCTTTCTCCGGTTTCTTGCCCATGTCACTACATCTTAAATTTCACATATTTCCCTTATTCTCCTTCGGTCGAGAAACGTATGTCATGTTATTAAGAGATAAAATGATATTCGAAAATCAACCATATACTGAGCGAGGAAAAATCAACGGGGACTGAACAAGCTTACCATAGATTCTAGAAGTGCGCGAACAATTAAAAATCAGACAAAATTTATAAATGAAAAGAGACATTAGAAAAAATGAAATATTCCTTTAGATTTTTCGAATATATTTACCTGTAATTTATAAAATTACGTACCCCTGGGGAAATACGTCTCGGTCTTCCAGGCTGAAGTCTATGCCATACTCAGGTGTGCCACGCACCTGACAGAAAACAGAGTGACCAACAGTGAGATTGATATTCTCACTGACAGTCGTGCGGCCATTGGGACCATCGTGAGTTGCACCGCAACATCATCGGAGGTGTGGGACTTCATGCAGGCCCTCACTGAGTTAGCGACTGCAAAGAAGGTCACTTTTACATGGGTTTCTGGGCACACAGGGATAAATGGCAAGAAATGGGACCCTGGTGAAACCAAGAAGCTAGTTGGTCGGATTGCCAATTGCCGAAGCTAAATATGAATTGAAATTAATCGTTGAGCCAGAACATATCGCTCAGTGGAATGCAAATACTGGCTGCAGAACATCAAAACAGCTGATGAAAAAACCTCTCCAGAAGAGGGCAGACGCTCTCTGGACGATGAAACGGAGTAGACTAAGCAGCACGCTTGGCCTGCTCACAGGACACATCACACTAAGGGCGCACCTCTTCAAACTTAAGCTGGCGCCCGAGAAAAACTGTCGACTATGCGAAGAAGAGGAGGAGAGCAGTATACACATTCCGTGTCACTGCCCGATGCTATCGGTGTACAGGTATCAAACCTGGGGCCGCATGATAATGGATCCAAGCGATCTAAATGAGACAGGGCCAACAGAAATCCTGCGGTTTGCCGGACTGGAATTCTGATACCCTGAAGACACAGCGGTAGTCACAAAGGATCAAAAGATCTAGGTTCAATTTTATAATATTTTTAACAAATTGTTATGCATAAAATATTTAAAAATAAAAAACAACGAAGATATTAAATGAATAACAGAAGAATCTGACTCTGAGTGGTACAGTCAAACAATGAATGTACATGAATCAATCTTTAGTGCAGAGTTTAATATATTATTACCAATTACAGTGGTTTTGTAATCCTATTTTTAATTCCTTCACTTTACTATGAGTGGTTTACAGCAAGAATACAGTTGGCAGAGTTAATAAATTTGGGGGTACACATCTCGCAGAACAAAAATTAAACTCGTTGCTGTTAGAATAGAGTACGTTTTGTCAAAAAAAATATTGAAGCGTTAATGAAAAATGAAAAAAAAATAGTAAAATAGCTAAATTATTGTTAGTAAAAAAAAACATTAATATTTTCGTACTGCTTGCAAATGCTTACAGTATATTTTTTCCAATGACCTTAAGTTGGTTAATTAGTTGAGTGGTTTTGGTAAAACCTTGAAAATTGTCTGTTAGACAAACATTTTCTGTACAAAAAACCTCTTCATTTTTGCCACTTAAATCAGTTAACAGCAGTGAGAGTCGAGGCACGATATAAAAAAATACAGTCCAGAGAGCACAGACTGCCGAAGAACATCTGACACAATGATAAAATCGGTCAAGAAATAAAACACATACGCCCAAACGGGATTTTCAATCTTTAATAAATAACATTATCACGATTTTAATATTAATTTATTATATTTAAATTGGACTAAACATTCTTACGCGTTATTATTGAGTACGGAGCTTCATCAACAACCACTCTCGAGAATTTTCTATTTGTCTTCCTTGAGAGAGTTAAAGAAAATTTGAAACTGACTTATTATCGTAATCGGTTTGCAAAATTTAAATGTACAGTAATTTTATATAAAGCGGTTGTACGAATTTCCTTTAATTTCGCACAAGTGCCTTAAAATTCTCTCTCGTCCAACTCATCATATTTTGTATATTTTGATTACCTTTATAAAATGGGGTAACTAATTAATATTTAGTAGGTGCATTTAATAACTGTAAGTACATTTTGCATTTTACCTATTTTGATCAAGTTCATTGCCATTTCTGGTTTCCGCGCAGCTCTATTGAATTCGTTCTTTACCACAGCCACTCGCTCGTGATTTTTGTTAACTTTTGTCTCTGACAATACTTAATTTATTTAATTTATTGTGTTTTGTGAGAAAGTAAGGAGATGTATGGATCAGGTATTTTCATTACGAGGTGTAGTCAAAAAATTCTTTGCTAGAAGTCAGAAGGTCTATTGCGCTTTTATAGATTTAGAGAAGGTCCATGACAGAGTGGTGAGGAGTGAATTGTGGTCGACATTATCTAAGTATGGAGTGAGTGGTAGTTTAATACGAGTACTGGAATCACTATACGAGGATTCCACTGCTTGTTTCAGAATAAACGAAGCTTACACGCACTGGTTTAACATTGAAAAAGGTGTGAGACAGTGATGTGTGGCTTCGCCATGGCTGTTTTACTTATACATAGACGATTTTTTAAAAGATTTAAAAAAAAGTGCGTATGGATTGAAAATGAATGATTTGATCGTCAAATGCCTTCTTTACGCCGATGATCAAGTCATATTAGCGTCATCTGAAAAGAAGTTGCAGACGATGGTTAATGTTATGCATGATGCCCTGGAAATCAGAGGGATGAAAATAAATGTAAGCAAAACAAAAGTAATGGTTTTTGAAAGAGAAGACAGCATGACAAACTGTTGGGGAACAAGTAAATGAGTTTGTTTACCTGGGTTCAAAATTTACGACAGATGAAAAGTATGACAGTAGCATTGAGCGAAGAGTGTTGGCAGCAAAACAAATGAATGGGGCACTGCATAGCTTTATGAACACCCAGAAAGTGTCAAAAAAGACAAGTCTGGCTGTGCATAGAGGAGTGTTGGTTCCTACACTTATGTATGGTAGTGAATGTTGGGTTTGGCAGAAGAAGCATGAAAATAGGATTAATACTGTGGAGACAAGTAGTCTGAGAAGTATAGCCGGAGTAACTCGCTTGGATAAAGTAAAGAATAGTGAGATAAGAGAACGATGTGGTGTAAAAGAAGATGTGGTTACAAAGATAGATAAAGGAATGCTTAGATGGTTTGGACACGTAGAAAGGATTGATAAAGGAAGATTGACGAAACAAATTTATAAGGCGAGTGTGAATGGACGAATAAACAAGTCGGTAGAGGTCGACCTCGGCGAACATCGATCTCGATCAGATCAACATTGTTTTGAAGAAAGGCCAGGTCAAGAGTACCAAAAACCGACGAGCATACATGAGAGCACTGATGAAAGTAGAGGAAGCAAAAGATGTGTGTAAGAACCGTAGCGGAAGTGGAGGGAAGTGGTCTCTGCCTACCCCTACGGAAAAGAGTCGTGACTATATGTATGTATGTATGTGTTTTGTGCTAGTGTCTCATAGACTGTGCGTTCATAGTCTATGGACAAGGATGTATGTCCTTCGCATGTAATAAAAAGGTCGCCACTGGAAATCTTATCTATTTTATTTTACTCCCTTTCCTTAAAATTCATGGTTTTTTATGTTTTCTATGTTTGGGTGACTCCTCTGTTAATCCTATTGATACGAGTGACAAGGTCCGATGGCGCATCATCGGTGGTCCTTTCTTTTCAGCTCTAGGAACCGCTTATCTTTAATATTCTCGATAAAGTTTCAGCTACCCAAAAGTCTTGACATTTCCAGAGTTAAAACTCTTAAACACTTTTTGACTTCCTGATAAGAATTAATATGTAAAAAGGATAATTTTAAATAGTTCTCATTGAGCCCCTACAGATTTATGCTATAATAAACTGCCACATCCTTCTTATTTCACTGTTTATCATGTCTTTAGTTCGTTTAGAAGGCTCTGCCATTATGGTGTAGGGCGTGCAGATTAAATATGAAGACTGATATCTTTATTTATTACGATTTATTCCTGACGAAAGGTCGTCCGTACTCCTTTCGTCTTTTCGAACTATCTTACCATCACTTTGTTACTGTTTTCATCATCACACGCTTTCAATTACCCCGTAAGTAGTTAAATCTTTTGTGAGGTACTTATTTCTCATTATACATCTCACTTTTGAATTATGTGTATTCGTGACTAAAGGTTTATTCAGAGTGAAGATTAAACAACAGGAAAAAACTTTGAATCGGTTTCAATCACATTGTGTGGGACTGATTTCAATTAGATTTCATCGAATATGGTCAATCATGATTTTTCAACAACCTTTAGCGAGTGAGTTGTGGGGTGATAACTAGCAAAAATGTGCGAGATTTTAATCTGTTATTTAATTGTATAATGTGGGAATATCAGAATAATAATAATATCAGAAATTAAAAATATTTTTTAGCTGTATCGATAAAAATAAATTTGTAAGCATTACCAATAATAAATCTAACAAAAAGTTTACAAAATAAACGCGAGTCTCTTTTACCATCGGAAAAAGTATGCATATCACAATGTCTTCTGACCTGACTATGGAGAAACTCTGGTAAAAAACTTCTTTCAGGGGCGATAGTTTTTAAAAAATTTGTCTTCAACATTTCTGACAGTGCAAAAAGTCTTTCAGATTTCGTGAGAACGTCATAGGTAAAACTCAGAGAGCCTAATGGAGCTCTAAGGTTATTGTACCCCATAGATTATAAATTACTTTAGCCGCAAAAAAGCATTTTGTGAAACGTTAGCGCTATCATAAATCAATTATTATTGCTTCTGTTTGTGGTACATAATGCATGCATACCTAAAATTTATATATGGAATCTACAAGCTGAAGGTGTTATGGTGGTTTTTAAAGAACAAAATTTTCAGATTCATTTCTCTATGCGTATTTCATGTGTAAACTTTAAAAAAAGAACGACTCTTGGACAAAACTAACACAACAGTATGAAATTATCCAAATGAGGCTGTATTAAGCAGTAGGAGACCAGCCACTGCAACCTTGATTACTAGAGAAAACGAAATATTCATACCGTAACAAGTGATGGAATAAAAATGCATGCAAATTCCATAAAAAACAGCTGTTACAGAATGAATATTCCCACTCTAGAATCTGAATCAGTTGTCATTATGTTATTAAAAGTTGTTTTTTTTTTACTGACAATAGTCGCAAAAAGGGTAGACCTATCGTGAGGGCCGCGGTCGGCCCGCACTGCGACCATTAGAAGGGGGAGGGATTATAGAAATGAGATGATTGTGGACCCGCTTTTTGAAAAGTTGCAGGTCATAGTTCTCTGGCAAAACTGATTTTGGAAGCTTGTTCCATTCCGTAGCAGCCCTGTAAAAGAAGGATTCTTGATGGAGATTGGTCCTTGTAGTGTCAATCTTGAGAGAATGGGTGAGACTGATCAGCGTGCCGAGTTCTTCGGCCGAATGTGGCCAGTGGTGGTACAAGAGTTTTTATTTCTCTGGAGCATCTGCCATGGAAATATCTGTAGAGTAATGTATGGTCTGCAACTCTTGCTCTATGTTTTAGTGGGTAAAGGGTATCTGTGAGAGTTGAGCTGTTTATCAACCGAATGGCCTTTTTTGAATGGAATCTAGAAGACGAAGAGAATGTCTTGGTGCTGAACCCCAAATGTGCGAGAAATACTCCAGTAGAGGTCGGATTTGAGCCTTGTACGTCTTATATATGCGTGTAACAGTTGATCAGGAGTAAAAAACTTTCTAGCTTTTCGCATAAAACCTAGCCTCTGGCTTGCTGACTTTGCAATGTTAGCAACATGTTGATGCCAAGACATATTATTAGACCAAAAATCGAGATGTAGGGACTTGGTTCAAGGGTATTTCCGGACATTGTGATAGGATGATTTGAGGAATTCACTTTCTTGGAAAACGTGGCACTTTGTGTTTTTTGGGCGTTGAACTGAACAAGATTGTTGGTTCCCCACTCGACGATTGCTTCAAGATCTCTATTGATGGATTCAACCTGTTCCTGCCTGAGTATATTTGTATCATTCACCGAAAGTGATCAATAGGATGTGAAAGGTGAGACAAGTGTGCTGTCATCTTTTATGATGAGTATGGTAACAAGTATGGTCGTCGAGAAAAATATTTATGTATCTAGTATTTGTTTAATTACTTTTTAAACCGTATCAAATTCTTAACGCATTGTTAGTTATTATGTAACATTATTTAAGAACCGTAGCAAAGTGATTCAATAAGAACAATAGACAATTCTTTGCCATAATTTTATTGTATCTCATAAGTTCGACCTTGATCTGTTTCCTCTGATTCACTTTTTTGCCGACATTTTCTAGCGGATGCTCTTTTCGTTACAGTTGTGATTTTCTGGCAAAATACCTGCCATTCGAAAAAACAGAACGGTGTTTGTCGTTTGTGCTGCACGAACAACGTAGATTAATAAAAAGGAGAGTGAAATCAAAGTCTGTCAGTAATACAGTAAATGTTGGAATAATTTGCTGTCACCTCATCAACTCGCGTCATCGGGCCCCCCGTAAGGGCACCTGAGGTACACATTCATCATCTGTTAATTTTACTCTCAGCACGAGCCCAGATAAGAATATGCTAATACCGGCAAGTTACACTGATTACGCTTCATATAAATAACTTTCTTAGTTGAGACTCTGTTTATTTAAGAAATTATTGTGATAAATTTTACCGAGATTCCAACATCGCCCGAGAAATATTGTCTTTGTCCTTAACCCGTTTCTCTATTTAACAGGTCAAATATGTTCGTTTTCGGATCGTATTTTGTCTTCCCTTTTATTTCACATCGACTTAAAAAAATTTCTAGCAAGCAGACGTAAAAATTTATCGAGTTATTCAGCTGTGACGTAATTTTTTTCCAAAATTTTTAGTAACTCAGCATCTTGGGACGTGCCAAAAAATATGTAACATGCAGTTGTAAGATATACTAATATCGTATTCTATTTAAAAACTATATTTATTCAAAACTATCAATCTATTATAAAATTCGTCTTTACCCTTCAGTCTCGTACCAAAGACTGCCGCCACCCCGTATCCCGCACCTTTTCTCGTCCTTTTCTTTAGGTACCTGATCTCCAGACCGTGCTCGTGTACACTATAAGTTCTCCTTGCATACAGGGTGGATCCAAATATATCTTACACAGTAGTTAACAAAATATTTTAAAAATATTCCCAAAATTTCCAAGACCATCCTTATTATGTACCATCTGAAATAACAAACGATTGTATTTACAAGTCCATACCAACATCAAAACGAATTCAATTTAATCTCGGTGTGAAATTTTCGATACGATATTATCATCGAATCCGATCTAAACGAAAACAGTAGGTAAAAGGCTCAACATCGTCTGAATATGTGCATATTTAGTGGTTCAGTATCACGCGACAGTTCCTTGTCTCATAAGTCTGACCAGCGTGTAACATAGATTTGAAAATCGTTACAAAACTCTCATTTGTATTCATCCCTTTTATACTAAAGATACAACTATCGTGAAAATCATCGAGTAACCGCTTCCTTATTGTAACAGATGTTTAACACTCCAACTAAATGTACTACACTGAAAAAAATACGTCGGATATTTCGAATCCTGTCGCGGACGAATTTTTGATTATTTTTCATTTACATTTTTCTTGCCACAGTCCATCATCTGCGTGTGAAACTCAATTGACAAGTCCACATTCTTTTACCGAAACGTATGCATATTTTCACTGATAAGCTGTTAATAGTATTAAAACAAAATCCAGAAGCTGTTTTAGATAACATCGGCACAATGGTTGCTTTCATTTCAATATAAAAAAATCATGTTAATAACACTAATGGTAATACCTGTAATATTGTAACCGCACCTCTTCTATTGTGTTCTATTCAAAATAAAATGTTATCTCGACCACATATTCAAATTTTATAATCAGATCATAGTAATGTGCTACTTATATTAGTAATATTATATTCGATCGACTTATGCCACCGTGAGACTGCGGCTGAAATATTCCTTACGTAATTCTGCTTTATAACATTCAACAAACACCCCAAAGAGTGTTGGTGAATGATTTTTCGTGACATACAAATGTTATAGACTGTCAGCCTTAAAAAAGCAGACTATTCTATTTCCAGAAGATGCCATCCACTAGAGATGGCGAAACGTCGAGTATAAACTCAAACCTACGACGGCCAATATACCCGAAAAACCATTCACCAATAAATGATGGCCGCAAAAGCCTTTCACAATACCCCAGAGAGTATTTACTGGCTCATTCAACCAGCTATATTTGAATCATTAAAGAATAATAAGCCTATTGCAGGAAACACTCTAAATATAATTGATTCTTCTGTGGTTTTTATATGAGCAAAAGATAAGCTTGCTAAAAAAAAGGCAAATAATTGAGGTTTTATGCCAATATGTTCCTGTTTTAAAAGATACAAAATTCCGGAATTGACAAGAGATTGTGAAAATTCTTGAGCGTAGTTTTTGAAGTAGGTATGTATTGGCTCATTTTATAAACAATGCAATATTTAAAACAGGAAAATTACTTATATAATTGCTTGTTAAAAAAGACTATTGTTTCGTGCAATCTCCTTAATATTTTATCTAATGTGCAAAAGAAAAGCTACTTGTAAGAGTAAAGTTAATTGTGTATCCTGCTAATATTTTCCTGATTCACAACTAGATAAACGCTTTAGCAAAACTTTTTTTTTTTTATGAAAATGGTCGCAAAAAGGGTAGACCTATCGTATGGGCCGCGGACGGCCCGCACTGCGACTATTAGAAGGGGAAGGGATTATAGAAAGGAAATGATTGTGGACACGCTTTTTAAAAAGTTGTAGGTCATAGTTCTCTGGAAAAACTGATTTTGGAAGCTTATTCCATTCCGTAGCAGCCCTGTAAAAGAAGGATTCTTGATGAAGATTGGTCCTTGTAGTGTCAATCTTGAGAGTAAATGGGTGAGACTGATCAGCGTGCCGAGTTTTTCGGCCGAATGTGGCCAATGGTGGTACAAAAGTTTTTATTTCTCTGGAGCATCTGCCATGGAAATATCTGTAGAGCAATGACTGGTCTGTAACTCTTCTTCTATGTTCTAGAGGGTGAAGGGTATCTGTGAGAGTTGAGCTGTTTATCAAGCGAATGGCTCTTTTCTAAATGGAATCTAGAAGACGAAGAGAATGCCTTTGTGCTGAACCCCAAATGTGCGAGCAATACTCCAGTAGAGGTTGGATTTGAGCCTTGTACGTCGTCAGCAGTTGATCAGGAGTAAAAAACTTTCTGGCTTTCCACAGAAAACCTAGCCTCTGGCTTGCCGACTTTGCGATGTTAGCAACATGGTCATGCCAAGACATATTATTGGACACCGTGACTCCCAAAATCGAGATGGAGGGACTTGGTTCACGGGTATTTCCGGACATTGTGATGGGATGATTTGAGGAATTAACTTTCTTGGAAAACGTGGCACTTTGTGTTTTTTGGGCGTTGAACTGAACAAGATTGTTGGTTCCCCACTCAACGATTGATTTAAGATCTCTATTGATGGAATCAACCTGTTCTTGCCTGAGTCTATTTGTATCATTCACCGAAAGTGATCGATAGGATTTGAAAGTTGAGACAAGTGTGCTATCGTCTGGGATCTGGGATATCTGGGATCCTGGGATCAACGAACGATAAACAAAATAAACAAGGATTTGGAAGTATTTATTGGTTCACTCAACGAGCAATGCATTTCTGGATTATCGCAGAAGCTTTAACTGCAGCTACAAAAATGCTTAAAATTGCTTCTTAAGCCTCTAAGACTTTAAGCGAGTTTACAATCTACTAGCCAGCGAATTCACTATCTGCTAGTAAACTCACCGACTGTAAAAGCAGTTTTGCGAGTCAAGATGCAAATTCTAGGTGACGTCTTCGTTTAAAAGGTTGGCAATCATTAGGTCGATTATTATTTTTGAGACCGCAGCTCTAAATAATTCGTTGTTATTGAATCCAAACCACTTCCTTTTTCAGCCAAGAACTTCGTCTTCTTCCTACAGATCTCTTTCCTTGGAATTTTTTTCTGCATAATAATTTGTAGCATTCGATATTTTTCTCCCCTTATGACATATTCTTTATACAGCAGTTTTCTTCTCTTAATTGTTGGGATTACTTCGTCTTCTAGATTCCATTCAGAAAAGAGCCATTCACTTGATAAACAGCTCAACTCTCACAGATACCCGTCACCCTCTAGAACATAGAAGAAGAGTTGCAGACCAGTCATTGCTCTACAGATATTTCCATGGCAGATGCTCCAGAGAAATAATAACTCTTGTACCACCATTGGCCACATTCAGCCGAAGAACTCGGCACGCTGATCAGTCTCACCCATTTAATCTCAAGATTGACACTACAAGGAGCAATCTTCATCAAGAATCCTTCTTTTACAGGGCTGCTACGGAATGGAATAAGCTTCCAAAATCAGTTTTTCCAGAGAACTATGACCTGCAACTTTTTAAAAAGTGTGTCCACAATCATTTCCTTTCTATAATCCCTTTCCCTTCTAATAGTCGCAGTGCGGGCCGTCCGCGGACCACACGATAGGTCTATCCTTTTTGCGACTATTTTCATAAAAAAAAAACTTCTCTCTCCTGCATACGTCCCATTACTTTCACGTTGGTATTTTCTCCACTCATGAAATCTTTAATATTCTCTGATGCAGAATTTTATTAAATATGAAGATCTTATTGGAGTTGAAATAATCTTGCTCAATTAAATGGGGTAAAAATAATTCTTGGTAACATTCGCTTGAAACCTTTTACTGACACGAGCATAGAAATTTGCAAAATAAAATTTTCTTTTTACACTGGATTTAGAGTTTTTCATGGAAATTCTTATGCCCTAAAATCCTGGCTCAGTTTTTTTTAAATGTAATCAATATAATTTTAAAAGTTTAATGTTTTATCGATGACTATTCCTAGCAATTTAGTGTATTCTACAAATGAAATTTTTGTGTTATTAATTAGGATGTAAGTGGGAGATTTTGGTCTGAGGCTGGTTTTCAAAAAAACTGCTTGAGTGTTTTGGGCGTTAGTACTAATATAGAAATTTTGGACTAGTTTTCAACTACGAACATCGTCTCCCTGCCAATTTTTGTTAAAGGTATGTATTAGCACTAAGTAATATCGAGCGTTCATCTGCAAAATTTATATCAGTTTTGCTGCGCAAGCATGGCAAAGTCATTAATGTAAATTACGAATAGGTATGAGTAGATTTATTACAATTTCTTTCAAAAATGTCTTTGCTGAGCCCTTTTGAAGGTTTCTTCTTACGTGTAATCCTCCTTGAATCTGGATAATAAATCAATTTTCATTAAAAAAATTAAATTTTCTTTCATCTGCTTTTGCTAATGAAGAAATCCTAAATGAGTTGGAAACCTTCTAGAAGTAGAGTTTAAGAGCAGTGCTTGTGCGGTGAATGTTGACGTCCACGATATCTTTCGATCACACTGTGTATGTGACTGTGCATTGATTGAGCGGTTGTGTGAACCAGCACATTCATACTTCGAAGCAGAAGAAACAATAAATTGAGTAGAATATGCGGCGGTAACGGTTTTATAGAAACGTAGTGTTGGAGTGAAAATTCTTGTGATGCCACATTAGAAAGGCAATTATTATAATCGTAATCAAAGCGATGCATTGTACGGTTCATCAATTTATTAATGTAATAGACGAGATGTCGAAAATGTTAACCTGCCTAAAACACAATAGTCGAGTCGCGATTTTTGTCGGTATCTCTCTTAAAACCAAAAGGAAGAGAAGAATATTTTCAAGAGCGTTTCGCCGGCTCATAGAGATGGGTATCTCCACGCCGCACCAATTGTCCCCGGCGATAAATGTGTATAATAAAAGCAGGAAGAAAATAACAAACCGAGCGATGCCGGCAATTATTTTAAAAGTAATGAAGAGTTCACACAACAATGCGGCGCTTGTGATCGCAGGTTATCGATAGTCCAAAATCAGCCGCAATCTCTTACATTATTAATCAGGGCCGGTCGACGCTTGACGGGCTTTTTTACTTTTGTAGATTGGGACCACTGAAAGGGCGACCAATTTCAGATTTCTGGTTGAAGGGTAATGCAAGCAAACTCGTACTCGCTTTGCGAACTGTGACCATTCTCGGTCGAGGATTAGTTAAAAACGTCTGCCCTAACAATGGTACCCTTTTAGGGGACGGGGTCTTCATATCTCCCTGCAAGTTTGTAGTATGTAGTTGGTAAGAAAGTTCCCTTTCGCTAGCATCTCTTGCACTAGAGTACTACAAATGTAGTAGGTACTAGGGTGGTGAAAATGTGTGGTTTTTTGGCAGAGAGGCAAAGAGACTTTTTAACGCAATCCAGATGTTCTGTCACGTGCCTATTTTTCCCCTTCTACCGTTCCTTATAATTGTCTCAGATGAGTTTCGCATTCCTTGTTGCATACAGTACACTATGCTGTAATTCAAATATATCATTCGTTGTAGATGATGTTGCATAACTTGTAGGGATAGGATTATCGTTTGGTTTGCAATTTCTGTGTGGATGCGACTGGATATCCACACGAACGAGGCACAGATTTGAGAAGATTGTGGGTTGACGTTTATTCCGCGCCATTTTTCTTGATTTCCGATATAGGAGCGGGAGTCGTGTTTTGAGAGTCTTGTAGGCCAGGTGTCGGTAAAAGTTGTTGGGAACGGTGTGTTATTAGCACGTGTGCAGAACCTCTATGGGATTTCTTTCATATCTGGCTGTATTTGGGCCATCTTAATTGGATTTTGAAGAAAAACCATTTGATTTTCAACTTGACCATTTTGTCTTGCCTATGTTGTGGATATTTTGGAGTTGGTGTCGAGTTGAATAGCCGTTATCGGGATTTATTTGAGGGAAGCCATTGTTCATTAACCGGTGCCGCCCCATAATCTAACCAGCCCGGAATAGTTCAGGAGTATCACAGGAGTAGGCCACCGGAGTACATGTGAATTCGCATACCCAAAGGTTATCAGTGATTTGTTTTTTTTAAATATATAACGCCTTGTCTCGTTCGACACCACGTGTAAGTTTTGCTTCAGTTATAAATATAGTACTTTGTGAATTCGTATACCCAAAGGTTATAAGTGATTTATTTTTAAATATATAACGCGGTGACTCATGCTGACACCACTATTACGTTCTGTTTTAGTATATTAATATAGTACATTGTTGGAAACTATTTATTGCATTAGATAATACGCCAAAACTAAACTTGGATTAAAATAACTTTCTCAATAATTCTTTATGTCCAAGTAAAAACATATTTTCTTCCTACTTATTTGTAAATATCCTACAATCTAGATATTTTAAAGGACAACCATTGTAAAGATATTTTTAAATGAACTCGATTGTTTTGGCAGTGAAAATCTTTATGTAAACGGTTAACTAGTGAATCTTCTTTGCCTTTATGTAAATGTTTGAATTAGTGTTATTAATGAGTTAATTTATACATGTCTTACTTTTTGTTGTAACTTGGTAAAGTCTGTTACTCTTACTTCTGTTCTGGTCATTTTATAAAGTTGTAAATTTTACATTTTTGGTTTGTTTTAGCAAGAAAATTTTACCATAGCTGTTAACTTTGACTATATTTGTTATGATTTTGCTATTGAACTGTGTACCTTAATTATCTATTGTGTGAGTAAAGTATCCAACATATTTTTGCTATAATTTTATTTATTTGGTTCACCATAATCATAGTTGTTTATCTTGTGGCCCTGCTAGTGCCTATAAGATCTAGGGGTTTCCGGCTTATACCGTCAAGTCGGTATATTTCACTTTTATATTTTTTTCTTCTACCCTCTACGGCTGAGCTCGGGCATAATTTGCCAGTAGAGAAACCGCTAGCAGAGTACTCGTTAGAGAACGAAAAAAAGACGTGGAAGTTCATTCTTAAATATGGTGGGTATTGCTTTAGAAAGTCGATGACTTTAGGAAAGCACTGTTTAGTGTAGCACTTGGCTTCTTTACTGTTCGGAATTTTCTTGCTGCTACAGGTGTATCATCGTCATTACAGACACATCGGCACATCATAATGGAACAGCCAAATCTCGTCAGCTGTCACGATGTAGTTCACTCACCTATATTGTTCTTTATCAAATATTTTCCGCGTCTCCTGGTACCATTTAATAGGTCGTGTCATCTGGTCTTCAGTCAGACTATGCGGCACCCAGAGAGAACAAACGTTCTTCACGTGCAAATGATCAACCAGAATCAAACGAATTGCTGGTGCATTTAGGACTAGGGTTTTCCTCAATCTAGTTGTAAGTCACTTGCCTGTCTTAAAGAATTTTTCTCACAGCAGTAACTTAGTAACGCAGTAACTCAGACTCCTGCGCCACATAGTTGCGGCATAATGCAATACTTTCCCAGTTCCCTTTGTATACTATTTGTACTAGGGGCGGTGAAAATGCGTGGTTTTGGCAAAGAGGCGAAGGACGTATTTCTTCCTAACTCGTCTCACATGACTGATTGACTGAAAGGTGAATCTTGCAAATTACGTTGCATACATTTAAGCATTTATCAAAAAAGAATTTATGATTATTGTATTATAATGAATTATTTTGGGCAAGATTGTGAGCTTCGGATAAGGTAGGTATTAATAGATTATTTCTGGATTTCTAGTTGTATTTTCGGCGTGTCCGGTCCTGGTTATGGAACGATATGAATCAATGTGTATCGATCCTGCTTCAGAGATTACGATCACGAATTTCTGTAGGAACACGATATTGTATAGGTTAAATGCCACCTTCATTACTAGAGTTCCATAGTGAATTTATTGTATTTACACCAAGTATATGACAGCCAATTATTGTCCGGAAACTGGAAGATTTATAGTGAGTTGGGTGGGAAAGATCTATAACTCGCATAACATTCGTTGTCACAACTCTCTGATATCGAAAACGGAATTCGAGAAAGTTCTCACAATAGGATAAGATCATTGAGGCTTCAAACAAAATGGAATGACGAGTTTTGGTGATTTTTTTGCATATTTCTGCAGATGATTTTACTGGAAATTATTGGTCATTCGTACAATAGTTCTTAAAGATACTGCCATGCACCATAGACTCCAGTGAGTCGTTTTTTTGACGATGACAAAAAATGATCTTTTTCATAATTTTGCTAGAAACGAACAGCAAATGATCTAGAAGCAAAACCAAGGCGAATTAAGATGCACTTTCTTTTTACTATATTATATATACTATCATGCACCATGGACTCCAAAAAGGTGCTAAAAATGAACTTTTGCGTGTATCTGCAGACGATTTTACCAGAAATGAACACCAGTAGAATTAAAAACAAGGAGAATTAAGATGCCTTTCATTCATGGGGACATTCTAAAACGGTTCTTACATTTACTGCCATGCACTTATGGACTTCAAGGAGGTACTAAAAATGATATTTTGCATATTTTTACTTTTCCGAACCTAAGGGTAAAAAAGAAAAAGTATTGGTTTACCCCCAAAAATCAAAAACACCAAAGTCATATGCGCTGCACGTTTCATGACCCCACCCGTCGAATGGCCCAATTTCAGCGTGACGGTTGTTCCGAATTTTGTATGTGTGTAGTGTGTGTGTGTTGGCAAATTTTGTGGGCGTGATATCTTGAGACAAAGGGGCGGTAAGTCACTAAAACTTACAGGTTAGAAGTTTTACCCGAAGGACAAGACCAAGTTCGAAGATGGACCATAACGGTACATTCCTTCAGGTAGCTGCCGTGATCCTCAAATTTACCGCAATTTGTACTTTTTGCACGATAGAAGGAGAGCTAGGGCGATAAACTTTCCGATATTACGTTTGGCCCGACCGACGGACGAGATCATTATTCAAAATTTGGTCAGTATCTCCATTTAAATTATAAATACAAATTCAATTTAATGAACCGATAGCACTAGGACAACTAGAACTATATTAAATAGAAAAGAGCCCACGGTTTGGAAAAGTTAGTTTTGCTACGGCAATACTTTTTATTGTAGACAATTTTATCAGAAATGTATAATTAAAATCAAGGCAAATTTCTTTATGGTTCAATTTTAAAACGGTTCCCACAGACACTACCATGCAGTATGGACTCCAAGGAGGTGCTTAAAATCACCTGTTACGTATTTCTGCAAACGATTTTACACGAAATAAATAGTACTTTAAGGAGTCGTATCTCAAAGCAATCTGACCGGCGACGGAAAGAACGTGTCATAATTTTGATAATAAAAGAGTGGGCGTTAGTTGTCTGGAAAAATAGATCATTAAATACATCCCGAAGACATTAATAAAATATGGCGTTATGAACAATTCGATCGCAGTAATTAAAATTAGACGAAAGGAGGCCTCCTTCTTTAACATAATAACGATAATAATAAGGAATGCAATGAGGCTGTCATATTATGCAGAGAAGAGAATCCAATTATAATTTAATAATCAGAAACAATTAATCTTCTTTTCGAGCACAAAAGATAAGTCGGTAACGCATTTGTATTTCACCTCAGTTCATACCGCTCCATTTTCGGACGGGGCATTAGAAGCCCAAAGGGCATATTTCCTAATTACTATCATCCATACGCGACCATATTAATTTCGATTTGTTATATCGTTAAGTTTTCTTATTACTCTATTTTGTGATTTAAATGTGGTGTACATTTGGCAGCTAAAAGAATAATTTGAGATTATACGAGGGTTGTTGCACAAAGATATTGATTAAAAGAATGACGAATGAAACTGAGTAGATGATATGTGACGACGTGCCGGCAAGCTGCAGGAAGGTTTCAAGAAGATGGTTGTTGTTGTAGGATGATGTAGGTTACTGCCTCTGCTGAATCTCGCCGTGCTGCGATAAATTGTTAAATCTTCGATAACTAGTTGGCTGGTTCGTATATTTCTATCTGCTGTAGGTTGTCAGTTTTTCTGGCTTTACCGCCGTGAATTTCTTGATAAAGAAAATTAAACAAGTGCACGTTTTTTTGATAATCTATCGTAAGATTTATACAATGAGCTTACAGTTAAAAACCTCCTGTCTCTTTAGAATTCTTTCACTGGCTGAAGGATTTTAAATTAATTGATTTTATTTAGTTATGTTGATTTAAATTTTTACCACGTGGTGTTTTAAAGCTAACTTGCTGGTTCTCTCTGCGAAGACGAAGGACGAAGTCACCAAAACGGAAGTGGTCAAAAATAGTTTAGTAATAGCAGCGCTGTGGTCAGCTTTTCTATTGGTTTTGCTTGTGACTTGTATGTATAATTGGTTGCCTATCTAAAGAAACCAAGTGAATAATTAGTTGCCTATACCACGCGTCTATTGGCTGTAATAATGGGGTTTTTAAATCAAGGAATGGATTGAAGAACATTCTACAGTTGAAAATACGGAATTTTCAACAATATGGGATGTGCAATCAGGATTTAGAAGAGGAAAGAGATGTAGGAATCAGGTCTTTTCATAACGAGGCGTAGTTGAAAAATTCTTGGCTAGAAGTGAGTAGGTCTATTGCGCTTTTATAGACTTGGAAAAGGCCTATCACAGAGTGGTGAGGAGTAAATTGTGGTTGACAATATATAAGTATGGGGTGAGCGGTAGTTTAATACGAGCACTGGAATCACTATACGAGGATTCCACTGCTTGTGTCAAGATAAACGGAGCTTACAAGGACTGGTTTAATATTGTAAAAGGTGTGAGACAGGAATGTGTGCCTTCGCCATGGCTGTTTAACTTATACATAGACGATTGTTGAAAATATTTAAAAGAGAGTGCGTATGAATTGAAAATGAATGATTTGATCGTCAAATGCCTTCTTTACGCCGATGATCAAGTCATATTAGCGTCATCTGAAGAAGAGTTACAGGCGATGGTTAATGTTATGCATGATGCCCTGAAAATCAAAGGGATGAAAATAAATGTAAGCAAAGCAAAAGTAATGGTTTTTGAAAGAGAAAAAAGCATGACAAACTGTGAAGTTCTGATTAAGGGAGAAAGAGTGGACCAAGTAAATGAGTTTGTATACCTGTGTTCAAAGTTTACGAGAGATGGAAAGTATGACAGTGACATTGAGCGAAGCGTGTTGGCAGGAAAATAAATGAATGGGGCATTGCATAACTTTATGAACACACACAAAGTGTCAAAAAAGGCACGTCTGGCTGTGCAGAGAGGAGTGTTGGTTCCCACACTTATGTATGGTAGTGAATGTTGGGTTTTGTAGAAGAAGCAAGAAAATAGGACCAATCTGTGGAGATAAGTAGTCTGGAGTGTCTCGGTTGGATAAAGTAAAGAATAGTGAGATAAGAGAACAATGTGGTGTAAAAGATAATGTGGTTACAAAGATAGATAAAGGAATGCTTAGATGGTTTGGACGCGTAAAAAGTAAGGATAAAGGAAGATTGACAAAACAAATTTATAAGGCGAGTGTGAATGGACGGAAGTCGGTAGAGGTCGACCTCGGCAAACATATCTCGATCAGATCAACAATGTTTTGAAGAAATGGCAGGTCAAGAGTACCAACAACCGACGAGCATGTATGAGAGTACTGATGAAAGTATAGGAAGCAAAAGATGTGTGTAAGAACCGTAGCAAGTGGAGAGAAGTAGTCTTTGCCTTAACCTACGGGAAAAAGGCGTGACTATATGTATTACACAAGTTGCGTGGTAAACAAACTTTTTGATCAAACTCAAAAAAAAGCATATAAGTTGTAAGTTGTCTTTCGTATAATTAGACATCGCCACACGCCCCTTTTGTCGAATAGACTTAAAACTTTGATGATTCTGTGTCTTCACTTGCAAGCGTCCTCTTGGCGACGCGACGGTGAAAAAGGAACATATTAGACAGCCCTCGTATCGATAATTTAATCAGATATACGTAAACATCTGCATCTGCTAAATGTGCGGAGGTTCTTGAAGGAGGCATAACATCTTTGTGTAATTATATTCTTTGTATAGTCGATTAATTTATATGCGTGAGTCAGAACTGACACTATTTAGACGTGCTGCATTAATTGTGATCATTTCGTAATTATTAACATAACTTTTTTTATATTTTCTTGGTTGTAGAGGCGTTTTGTGAATAGAAATGTTGGTTTTTACTATAAAAAAAAACCGTTGCAACGAATATACTAACAAAACAAATTGTACACTTATTGCAGGTAGAGTCCGTTACAACAGTGAACGGGCCATATAATAATAATGATGATATAATAAAGGTCTTTATTGTTTTTGAATAATATCTTCTTCTTCTTATGACGCCGTCTCCTTTCGAAGGTTGGCGATCCAAATAGCTAACGTCATTCTAGATTCAGCCATGCGGAATATATCGATCGATGATCAATCAAACCATCTACGAATGTCTTTTAGCCAGGAATTCTGGCGCCTGCCGATAGATCTCTTGCCCTGGATTTTACCTTCTATAATCAGTCGAAGGAGTTCGTATTTTTCACCCCTCATTATGTGTCCTATATAGCGTGTTTTTCTTTCCTTGATGTTAAGCATGAGTTCTTTTTGTTTACTCATTCGATTAAGAACTTCTACTCTTTGGACCCATGATATTCTTAATATGCGGCGGTAGATATACATTTCAAAGGCGTCTATTTTCTTTTCTAATGATGTGTCGAGAGTCCAACTCTCGCATCCGTACAGGAGAACCGAGAAAATGTAACACCTGACCATGTGCACCCGGAGCACTAGACTCAGATCTGACCTTACGAAAAATTGTCTCATACTTATAAATGTCTTTCTAGCCTGTTCGATGCGGCTTCTAACTTCTCTCTTCGGGTCGCATTGATCATTCACTATACTCCCCA
Organism: Agelastica alni; assembly: GCA_950111635.1. NCBI lineage: Eukaryota > Metazoa > Arthropoda > Insecta > Coleoptera > Chrysomelidae > Agelastica > Agelastica alni. Next base: position 3,246,455 of record OX467715.1, read on the forward strand.
GATACTTGTATGTAGATACTTGTTCCACCAGATCACCGCCAATAACCAGATGTGCCTGAACAGGTTTTTTGGTGAATGCCATAATCTTAGTTTTTGTGGTGTTTATGAGGAGACCATATTGTTCACTATGTCGGACTATTTGATTCAATAGTCTCTGAAGGTCCTGCTCATTCTCGGCCAGCACAACTGTGTCGTCGGCATATCTGATATTATTAATCAATAATATTATTATATATATATATATATATTATATATTATATATATATATATATATATATATATATATTATAATATTATTAATGAATAATATACATAGAAGTATTTACTTATAAAAAAAAGGATTTCTGATAATAAAGGGCGAAGTTCATTTTCTGTAGAGAAACACTAGCTTCCCTACGAAAATGTTCTTCGACGTAACCCTGATACAGTGTGCCAAAGAGAACTTGCAGTGTGTAGCCTTCTGATTGACAATAGAAAAAGATAAGAGAAAAGGAATGGATTATCTTTATACTTATTAATTTTTTTTTTTTGGTTTTAGGTAGAGGAATAGGTATCTAGCCCTGTGTTTTAAATAGTTCATTTTTATAATCAGACCTGAAGCAAGTATTACTGAGGTTCTTTATACTTTCAGTTATACAACTGATAAATTTGGTAACTGAATGATCGCCTGAATATTTAAGTTTTGAATTTAGGTGGGGATAATAAATACGACAAAGTGAAAATAATCATTAATGTCAAATGATGATCTGCATGATGCCATTTTGAACGTGATTAAACTAAAGGAATTACTTGCATTATAAAAACAGCCGTTGTTAATATTTTACAAAGCTGCGTTAATAATTAAATATGTAGGTGGATGTAGTACGTTTATTACAAAAGATTCTATCTGTAGATCAGTAATTGTTTCCTCTGCTTTAGTTCCAAATATGGGACGAACGTCGTCGTTGCAATACTAGATTTTGCAATGAGATGTCTTTGACAGATGATGATACGTCAGAAGGTTAAGTAAACGCTTACTAATATCTTCTTCCTACATAATTTAACAGATAACTTACACCTGAAATTTATAATTTATTACTGAGCGTGTTACATTTTCATATTGCGCGCTCGGAGGGGTGTGTTTTGGCATAGTGTGGATGAATCACAGGGCAAGACTGCCACTGGAAAATTCAGAATTGGGGGCGTAAATTTGGTCAATAATAATAATAATAATTAATAAAATAAATATCATAAAAATCCCAAAATCCCAAAAAAATTATGCACTACTCGTTGGTAGGCAAGAGCATATGCTGTTAAACTTGTTGATGATGTACCAAAGTCCATGCGAGTGGTTTATTAAAAATTGGAAACAGGTGTATTATTGGTGAAATGATATTTTATCTAAATGTCTTAAAACAAATGAATCACTTAAAAACATCTGCACAGACGTACTTCTTGTGGTGAAACTTTATAGTTCATTAATAGGATATTTAAAAAGGAACAACCTTAAATTTTTGGAAAAAATTTAACGAAACAAAAAGAAATCAAAAGAAAAAAATTATCAAACTATCAAACTTAGCTAGTCGTGGGCCGAGAATCTAGTTAAACCTCAGGTCGCAGCTAAGTTTAGAGTTCACATTGTCTGGGGACCCGGCCACTGGGACATACCATGCAACTGTAAGTCAGATGAGTTAGCAAGATGGTTCACCACCCTCCATCGCCGTCAATCACGGTATTACAACGGACCAAAAGGCCCAACTGGGTTTCCTCCAAACCGCCGTTTCAACCTAACGTAACTTACTCCGTAAAATGTCATTCAGGCATGACTTCTTATCTCCGCCTCGATGTCTCCATAGCTGAATATTTCTATCCCAAGGTATTTGATTTTCATTTCTTGTTGTTTGATTATATTGTCTACTGCTGTATCTGATCGGCACCTTAGAGATCGTCATGCATATTTTGTTTTTGTGGTTGATATTGTCATTCCAAGTTCTTTTGCTGTTTTATAGAACTGGTAAAGGAGTCTCTGTAATTCTTTCTCGTTTTTAACACTACGTCGTCGGCATAACCGTAGCGGAAGTGGTCTCTGCCTACCCCTGCGGGAGGGAGGCGTGACTATATGTATGTATGTAATGCTCAAAGTGGATTAACTTCAGTTAAGCTGTTGTACTCAATTTAGAAAAGATTTTGTTTGTTTAACACTGTTCTCTCCAAGCCCCATTCAGGATGTGCTGATAAAAATCACGGTTAGTTCTCTAAACTAAATTCATTCGCTGTACCTAAAATAGAAAACAAATAACTAGTAAATTAGTAATAAACAGTGATATTTAGTCGAAAAATTGTAAGTAACGGCTGCAAAACGCATACAACCTTCGAGATTTCGAACGCAGGATAAGCATGTACATGTGACCGTATTGTCCTGTATAAGGAACAATTAAAGAGTAAGTGTTAAATGAATTTAAGCATTCCATTTACGCAGATTGCAAATAAGAATTCATTCAAATGGTTCCGTATACGCGCGTTGTGCTCGATCCATATAGACGGACAAATAATAGAAAGTCAATTTTCCCATATAGTTTTGTCGATAATTTAGAGGTGCTTACAAACGAAACAACAGAACTTCGTATCGTAACATCGTGGCGCTTCAATAAATCGGTAACGCAAACGAATTAAGCGACGACATCGTCCAATCGTCTTAAGATAAATGGGAATCATTACCAGCCGATGATTTTCAGCGTTTGACTTTTCACGTGGTAATAAAAAAGATTTACATACGGATACTGATAAATGCCCGCATTAAACGCTCTTCAAAGGAAAAAAGAGATTTATATTATTAAGAAATAATAAATATTACACTTTTAATTTTGATATATAGACTACCAACAAACATATCTCGGATATTAAAGAATAATTGGAAATTTAATGATGTCAGCGAGAATGATTTATTAATGACGTTTATATTTTTAATAATTTAAATGATTCATTTCACGAGATCAACATTTTTAGGTTGAATTCGTATAAAATTCAACTGTGCGAGTAATAGTTTGTATCGTAATTTATTTACGGATACCAGCACAATAGTTCGATGGACAATTTGACACAATGAACAACAAAACTCGTTCTTATAAATAATTGATACCCGCTCTTGAATTCATAATAGAAATATATAACAGACGATATTAGCATACAATCATTACATAATTCTTAGTTTTCTTTCGATATACGGATCAATTTATCACAATAACCATGATATTATGCTCGTAACATTTCTACCCCCGTTCCAAGCAACCGTTTATTCATTTGTCATTTCGGAAGAAAGGAGCGGTTAACAACAATAATTGTCGATTAAAAAAATATTCTGCTTTTTAAGTTAAATAAGATCGTCCATCATAGTGACTAAGAGGAAATGTAACATCTATGGATGAGGAGATGTTACGACAATTAATGATTCACCAAACATAAAAGAATTTAAAAGTAAATTATGTTTCTTCTTTCGAACGTAATGGACACTTCGGGAGTTCGAGGTTGGTTAAAATGTTTAGTAATATTTTTATGTCGTTGGTTGTCTGTCTGTCAAATACATCACGGCGTTGCCAATTGTCTAAATTTTATCTATATCTCCTACAATGATATTATTTGAAGAAAACTCACGGAAGCCATTGAACACTGACGAGTGCTGGAGGAAATTTAACATATTTTTTGCAATGTAAGTAGCTTTGAAAAGACCAAAATGATGACTAACATGGTTCCCAGCGATCAAATACAAATTAACAACAACAAAGTAGAATTGGTCGACAAATTTATATATATTTGGGTCATCAGCTTAGAATAGCCAGAGACAACCAAACCTGCGCATTAAACAGACGAATTACCCTGGGATGGGCGGCGTACGGAAATATTAAGGCAATCCTTAAACGAAATTTCTATAATCCCCCCCCCCTTCTAATAGGCGCTGTGCGGGCCTTCCGCGGCCCACACGATAGGTATACCTTTTTTGCGACCATTTTCAGTAAAAAAAAAAGTAACACCACTGCAGGCAGAAAATGACCCTTAACCTGATAAAATATTTTGTTTGCGGCAGGCTTCCAAATAAAAACATGGTGGCTCGAGTAAAATATAATAATCCACATCATAACAGCTGTTGCGGACCGTTTAGAAATCATGTTTGACCACTCTGTTAGCGTTTTGAATTTAAAAGTAGGATTTATGACTCCGTGCCATTTTAAAATAGACTGTAGATATTAGGGTTTTCTTTACTGTTTAATTCACACTGTATAATATAATACCATCTGCATATTTTTAACCTCATTTAGGACATTATTTTCCTTAAGACACTAAAGTAGTTTTGCAGTTTATATGGTATTTCTAAAAAGGGAAGTTTTGTTTGTTTTTGTTTTATTATTAAAACCGCTTTCGAAGAATTAACCTTGATTTGAAATCGGAGGGCAAGAGTTGTTCTGGACCGAAACCAGACGCCGTAATAAGTATTTATCGCCCCCGTGAATTGTCTGTTATATCTTTAATGACGCTATACCAGTAAAAAATTACACCGCTCGAATGTGTGGTCTTTGGATCTCTCGCTCTCCGAACGACTATTCCACATTAAATACACGACAATATATATGCATTTCTATTGCCTTAATAACTATAAATTTTAGATTGTGAGACCGTTTACTGCGACATTGAATACTCCGATGAAATGAATCCTTTAATATCGGTGGCTATAAGCAGGATTTACTGGTCCATCTGGAGGTGGAAATAAACAAAAATAAAATGTTCAACATTCCTCGATGTAAAAATTCCCTTGGAAAAAACCCAGACGCATACATTTATGGTTCCTGATGATCTTTACACACATATACAAAGGCAGGAGATACGAGTTCCTACAACTGATAATAAAGGGCAAGATTGAAGGTAAAAGAGGACCGGGCATGGGGCAGAATTCGTGGTTAAAGAATGTTAGGGATTGGACTGGCCTGAAATTCAGAGTCACTACTAAGAGCAGCACAAGACAGAGAGAGGTTTGCCGAAATTGTAGCCAACCTTCAATGAAGACGGCACGTTAAGAAGAAGAAGATGATCTTTATGGACATATTCAGGAAAGAAACATATTTTTTTCGTACGAACAGTTTTTAGTTTACTTTTTCCAAGCCAAGTTTAGCCTTTTCGTGGAGAAGTGTGCTAGTTTAAATTAGTAAACATGGAGAGGTATCCATGGTACCTTGAATTACTTTAGATCGGTATAACTATATAATTACGAGGGAACCATAAAAAATTATATCTGCTGATCTTAGCATGAATTGGTCTGATGTGTTGGTAAAATGTGTTTTTAGAAGTTTACTTTCCCGAACTAAATAAATTTTATTTCATTCGTGGCTTCTGCTGTATGCTTTGAAACCTCTTCACGAAGAAGTGTGTCACTTTGGGTGGGTTTCTTTAAAATTAATTTTGTGATTGTAAACATTCTAATTTCTTAAGTATTATGGGAATGTGTATCTTGGGTCCCTTAAGGTCGGTATAACTAAGTAATTACAGAAGAAGCCGTTAGAAACACTGTCTGCTGAACTTTACTTAAGTTGGTCCCATGCGTGGGTAAAGTGAAGGGGTTTTAATTTATTAACTTCCCAGTGGAAGCTATAGTAATGGGTCCGATTTTGCGAATCACGAATTTTGACATATATCCACATTTGAAGGTCCCCAGAGTCAAATACAATAGTTTTTAAGTCGACGTCTCTGTGTGTATGAACATATGTTCGTATGTAGGTATGTTCGTACGTGCGTTCTGAATTATTTTTTCGTCTCGATTATCTTGAGAACAAAAAACGATATCGACGTAGAACCAATTACATTCGACGCATAATTACGCAACTTAGAACTAATTAGATTTTCAGCAAAATTGGTCGAGCTGTTTTTTATGGAGAATAAAAAACTAAAAAAAATGGTAAACTACCTGAATTTTCCAATTTATAAATTATACTATTTTTAATACAGAATTTTAAGATCTTTCTAATAATTTGATTATTGCATGTTAGGAATATTGGTATGAAAAATATGATGACAATATTTCGTAAAAAGAGATAGTTTTAGTAAACTTAAATAGGAATTGGAGAATTTTAAACTTGTGTCAGTACTGAGAGAATAGCATTGAAGACGCTATAACACTGAAAAATTATTGTTAGTAATAATCAAGCATTGTTTATAACAATTGAATATTGTTACTAACAAATGATTTTTGATCATAATAATTAAAAAAAAATTCAATTGTTGTAAACAACCTCTCGGTTCGCACCCAGATCACTGATATTTTATTGCTGCTGCTGCCTAGTCGCTCTTTTTCGTAGCTTGACCTAGAAAATATGAAATTGGTAAATTGGGATGAGGTTAAGTTTTTTTCTTTCTCTCTAGCCCCATGGGGATTTCAGGGTATGTTGGGTACACAAATTTGAACCCAACGGGCTTCGAGGAACTAAGCAGAGGAAAGAAACAGATATTATCAAAGCCTCTTTGTGCAGAGTTAATAGAGTATCCATAAAATTAACTCATTTACTCCAATAAAGTAAATAGTAGTTATTTAAAGTGTCGTTGTTAATGATAAATGCGATGATTAATTCATCATCATCATCAAGTAGCACTACAACCTTGGGTGGGTATTGGCTGACTGTACAACTTTTTTCTAGGTGTTTCGATCCTCCATCAGTTTATGTTCGAAGAAGATGTTAATTTTTTTGTATATCTGACACAATGTTGTCTCTCCAACGCATTCTGGCTCGTCCAGGTGGCCTTCTTTCCGTAGAAACCTCCTCCCTTATCAACTTCACCAGTCTCTCATCCTGTAGTCTGTGCACATGATCTGCCTATCTGCCTATATTTGTATTGTTTTCTTGATGAGTAATTAGGCATTGTAATTTCCGTGACGAATCTAAGTATAAATCAGTCGATGTATTTCATGAATCGTGTCGTAAGCAGAAAAATCGTCAACATATATCATTAGTTTGTTGAAATAAGTTCAAGGTTTCGAGTAGTCCGATTTAAGAATGGCTAGTTTCCCATATCAATTACACATTTTCACTATAATGTATCCTTTATTGTCACGAAAACCGTTTTATTGCCTCTCTCTCGCTCACTCCTTTGGACGTTTATTACATAACATGTGAAACATCGTTATGCGTGTTCATGTAAAAAATCAAATTATACATATTATACCGGTCGGATACAAAACTTGTATTTTTGTACAATTTGCGAAACTATCGATTTATAATGTGCATGCAAGTTTATTGTCAGTTTTTGATGGTTTTGCTACACTATCATTAGGTACGACGCGTTGAGAAATGCTTGCGGTTTTCTAAATGACTCTTATAGTATAGTAATTCTATCAAATGTCAGGTAGTAACTGTACGTCTTGTTGTGTAAATGTGTCAGGAGTAACGGCCATAAACGCATTACTTCAAATTGATAATAATAGAAAAAAAAAGATTGCGCTTTTTAGACTAGTTAATACGAGGACTTCTACATATTTTTGGGGGATGTGGCAATAGTGACACGTAAAATGACAGGTACAGGGTTATTTACTGTAAACTTTCCACCCCTTATTATCGTTATTATTTTCTGTATTTGCATTAATCTTATGTAGTTATTATTAGAACGCTGGGATTAGAGATAAATCTAAACAAAACCAAGATAATGATAGTAGACAGTGGAAACAAGCTACAACAGTTACAAGATGGCAACAACTTAGCAGACATCGAAAGAACCGACAGCCTAACATATTTAGAAGCCTTGATAAATAACCAGAGAAACTGCGAACCTGAAATTAGACGACGCATACAAATGGGACAAACAGCGATGACCGATCTAAAAATAATATGGGAAGACAGACAAATATCGCGAAACTAATATTCGCAATATTCATGTATGGTGTAGAAAGCTGGACGATCAAAGAAGCAGACAGAAAAAGAATTAACTCCTTTGAGCTCTGGTGCTGGAGAAGACTACTGTGCATCCCTTGGACAGCACGGAGGACAAATGTATCAGTTATTCAAGAAATAGGCATAAAAGATCGACTGTCAACAATATATCGACGATGAATTCTCCAATACTATGGGCATATAAATAGGAGACAAGGAGACAACATGGAAAAATTGATGATACAAGGAAAAATAAAAGGCCAAAAGACAAGTGGTCGCTCTCCCACCAGATGGGTGGACCAGATGAAGAAAATTACGGGAAGACCCTTGCAAACAACCATTAGAGACACAGAAAATAGAACACTTTGAAAGCAGATCATCAACAACACTCTGTATAACATCAAGAAAATAGGGCTAAAAATAAACATCAATAAAACCAAGATCATGTCACCCAACCACATTCAATTATCACTATCCAACGAGAACATTGAAAACGTTGACGAATAAGTATACCAGGGTCACCTCATTAAACTAGGAAAGGAGAATCAAAAGTCGGAAATAACGCGAAGAGTGAAATTAACCTGGGCTGCTTTTGAAACATTAAACTACATTCTACAAAATCCAGGCATTCCAATTTTTTTTTTTTTTTATGTTCTGGTTCCCACGAAAAGGGATATCCTGTAATGTTCAGAGAACATCGTGGGAACCAAGGGAAAGAAGGTAGGAGTTGGTGTTCTTTTTAAATTTCTGGAGGTTGTATGCCTCGGAGAACACCTCCCTAGGCAATGAGTTCCAAAGCCTCGCAATTCGTTGGATGAATGAGTCTTTGGAAAGTGATGTTCTGCAGGTCTCCAAAGTTACCACGAAAGGGTGTGAAGACTGAACTTGACGGGGTAATCTCGAAAAGACTGCCAAAGGAGGAACGATTGTTGATATTTCAGAAGAGCATCGCCCATGAAAATATCTATAAAATAGAGACAAATCGCCAACTTTTCTACGGTGTTCCAGACAAGTGAGCGAGTTTGTAAGCGAGGCATCACCGACGAGACGAATTGCCCTTTTTTGGACAGAATCCAGTAGCTTCAGGATATGTTTAGGTGCTGCACTCCAAATATGGGAACAGTACTCCAGTACAGGTCGGATCTGTGCCTTATAGATCATAAGCAGCTGACTGGAGGTGAAATAGCTCTTGGCACCAAACAAAAAACCAAGTTTTTGGGATGCACTTTTGGCAATGCATTTAAAACGCAAAGTTTATGACAAATGCATTTTGCCGGTAACAACATATGGCATCGAAACAATGGCAATCACAAAAGGCAGTGCAGACCGATTGAAAACAACACAAAGGTCAATGGAACGAGCAATGCTTAGAGTTTCCATGAGAGACTGAATCAGAAACGGGGAAATAAGAAGACGAACAAAGATGACCGACGTAATCCGCTACATGGCCGAGATGAAATGGAGGTGGGCAGGACATGTTGCAAGACAAGACGACAGTAAATGGACCAACAAAGTGATCCACTGGCGCCTCAGAGACAAATTTATTTCAAAATGACAATAACAATTGAAATTAGTCATTATCATTTTGAATGCGATAAACTAATGTCAAGTTAGCAAGTCTCATATTAAAAGAGTGTATTCTTATTTTGATGTTGATTGTACTCATTTTGTTGTAAAGGTATAGATAATGATTTTCGAAAAAGAAGGTTTTGTTTCATTTTTGGAAGCAAATGTAAAGATAAAAGAATGATAACAGGTAATATCTTCGTCGGGATTGAACCAGGTATCGCAGTCGTTGGTATTTTTTTAAATAATGTTTGTTAATTTATAATCTCAGTCGCAGTACCGTTTATTTATTATAACAAGCTACATAACGTCGTCGCGCTATTATCTTGTGTTATTCTATTGCGTTTATCGGAAAAAGGAAATCATGTCTTCGTGAAAAGAACATCACGAACTTTCAATTTATTTAATATTTTTTAACGCTTAACTATCCCACTTCTGATTAGACCAGATTTTCCATATATACTCGCTGCGCGCAATTTTAATTTTCATTTCGTCGGTTGCTCTCACGATTAGTCGATTCAATAAAGGCATGTCCGTCTGCGCTTCTTTGCACGACGAAAAAATAATTAACAGATGGACAAGTTTGAGAAATAAGCAGACTTATGCATAGAGAGTTTGTGAAGTTATTTAATTATACATTTGCGAGCAATTAGGCCTCGCCGAGATGATGAAAAGCCGCTCGTGGGATAAGATTAGTTTTCTTACGCGAAGATTGCCAGATCTGAGTCGGTCGTGGGCTCTCCCAATGGCGTACCTCCGAGGAGCAACAAACCACAAAATGTAATAAAATATTCTCTTCTCAGTTCGATGTTGGTTTTTTGCTACTACGAGTGACAAAAAGACATGATGCCTCGTGTTATGATTAACGTCTCTCTTGTTTTTCATCTCTCGTTTTCACAAAAATCCCAAAACGAGTTTTTTGAGCCAAATATTAACAAATTGACGTTTAAGTAAATTTAAGTTCATTTAAGTCTTACATCTTGTTTCATCTTATTTCGTCTCGTCTCGAAGGGGCTACTTTTGAAGTCGGTTTTTTGGTACTAAAAGACAAGTGCGTTTGAGTGCGAAATCTTACAGCTGAATGCCGTTGGGGTTTTCCGTAGAGCAGAACTGATGGTTTTGGCGAACCGCAGAATTTCCGTTGGCCCTGTCTCATTTAGATCGCTTGGATCCATTATCATACGGCCCCAGATTTGATACCTGTACACCGCTAGCATCGGGCAGTGACACCGAATGTGTATACTTCTCTCTTGAATTCCACTGAGCAATATGTTCTTGTTCAAGGAATAATTTCAATAAATGTTTCGCTTCGGCAATTGGCAATCCGCCCAACTGGCTTCTTGGTTCCACCAGGGTCCCGTTTCTTGCCAGTTCATCAGCTACCCCGTTACCATTTATCCCTGTGTGCCCAGAAACCCATGTAAGAGTGACTTTGTTTACCGTCGCTATATCAGTGATCCATCAGTGTACCATCGTTTCACTCCTGGACTGGTCAATGGTGTTTTCTTTAACCAGTCTTCTCTGGTTGGTATTTTTGTTTTATAGTTTTTTCCTATTAAGGTCATTTTCGAAATCTTGTCCGATTTTATTGTGAAGAGGCTCGATCTTGGTGTGGCCAATCTCGTTGCTCCTCCAGCCACACATACACCTTAGTTTGTATGCAGTGTTTCTGGCCCGATCATTTATCAAGAGATCCAAAGTTGGTATGTTGAGGGCTATTTGTAATCCCTTTGTAGGAGCGGTGCTCATTGCAGTCTTCTCAACAGGTTCACAGCCCCGGCCCCATTCACCCTTGGCCACCGGACTACTGCTGCATACGTTAGTGACAGTAGTAATACCGCCTGATATAACCACAAGCTTACCCTCGGTTTTAGATCCAAGATTTTTTCCATGCCCCTCTTGCATGCCCACATTAAGGCATACATTTTATTCCCCTTTGCCTCGAGGTGTACGTTCCACTTCAATTTTGCATCCAGGTGTACGTATAGGTTAGCCTAACTTCCGTGAACCAGTTTTCCGTGATTCTCATTGCCATCATCATGATGCTCCTGAGAGTTGATAGATGCTTTTCCCTTGCTATAATGGCTGTGTCATCAGCATATCCATTTATGAGGAGTCCAGCTTCTTTGACATACTACAGATTCAAAATGTGAATGAAACATTTTTTTTTTTTTAAAAACGAGTACGCCTTTGGTGGGATTTACTCGATTTTGCTTTATTTGTCAGAATACAATGGAACACCTCCGGTACGTGTTGTGAACCATTTCTTCATGATTCATAAACGGCACTGGTGAGTACGACCGAGTAAAATTGATTGTCAAATGGTGTATATGGGGCCAATGTTTATGGGGGTCTCTCTCCTAGTGGGAAACATATTAATAGCTGTTAATAGAAAATATGAAATATTTTCAATAAACAATTTATTTACGCTTACAACGTTTTCAGAGAATATAACTCAGTAAATTATATAGACTATTTTTTTAATATTGTTTTACCAAAAACAGTAATTTCTTTGACAATAGCATCTGATGATTAACAATTTTTTTGTTACTTAAAAACATCGCGAAATAATGAAATTTACTGTCAATGTTAAAAACTCTGGTGTCAAATTTTCAAACCACTCCAAAGGTGAATAACATATGATCTGTGTAGCACGTTTATAATTATTTTGGACTCATTTCGTGTTTTTGTCAAAACATGCGGTTAATTTACAAAGCTGTTTAGTTTTTTAATGTTTGTCGAACTATAAAGGACAATTTTTTTTTTAAAGAAACAAAATTGTGTACTGAAAATTGGAAAAACCATTCTTAAATACGTATATGTTTAAAGTGATCACTGAAGATTTTGTAAATTCCAAATGTTAACATATTTTAGTTTCTGAAAGCATTATTGTTATGGTTAAAAAGTAAACTTAAATCACAAGAATGTTCAAAAAGATATCCGTACCTTCGGTAAACATTTCAAAGTCATTACATAAAATGGAAAGGAGTGAAGGCAAAAAGTGAGCACAAGATGATTGATAATCCTATAAATCAAATACTTGCGATTTTTCTTGAGTAAATATATTTCAAGGTTAATGAAACATATCTTTTATAATCAGTCTCGTTATTTAATAGCCAAACCTTGTATATCTGAGATATTTATCTCAATCTTAGGATTTATCGTTAATCTGAGTATAGAAAATAATAAAAAACAGATATAAAATGATAACCCTTTTTATGTGGCATATGGGTGGTGTAAAAACCATCTGCTGAAGGAATTATTGGTGGTGGATTAAACTTGTGTAAAGTACCCATGCTCCCTTGTTTAAACGTTGATCAATCGAAATCACTATAAAATTATAGGATTGTTTCGTTCTGGAAACAATGTTTTAGTGTTAACTTTCAACAGTACATCGCATACCACAAAAAACACCTGCTACCATCATCAGCATTTAAAAATCACTGAAAAGCCGAACACTTGAACGTCCAAAGAATTCTTAATGAACGTATACGTTCCATTAAAAATTAAGTAAGTATATACCAGCACTTGACGATGACCTGATATAAAGTACATTGTTTCCCGCAACAATCGTAGCTGTCAGTCCGCTGTCCAATTTGCAAGAAGGCTGGTAGCAAGTGCAAGAATAACGATAAAGAAAGAATAAGAGTGTAGAAGGCATCTGGTTCAAGGTTGGTTGTTGGAACTTCAAGTATTGCACTTTCATGCCATCGATGTGCGATGATGAGTGACGTATGGGAAATATCCGTACCGCATTTTTTACCTTTTTAACCAAATGATATGCTTCATGGTGTAATTATTGGTGTTGCATTCACGAATTGTAAAATTTGTTCGACGATGAGACGGTGATGGCATATAAAGCGTCTACTCAAAATGCACAATCTATAAGTACCTTAAAAGTTAAAAACTTTTTTTCACGATTTTAATGTAATCATCTGGATCATTTCTCTTTTAAATTTTGTTTTGCAATCTTTTATTAATAATATTACTTTATTACTTTAGCTGTTCCCTGGACCAAAACATAATGACTGTTAATACATTAATAGGATAATTAAGATCCAAACAATGACTCAATGTAACTACTTGGTATGAAATTGCGTCTTGTTTTAGGGAGAGTAACAAGTCTCAATCTAGATGAAATGAGTTTGGATACTTTGGTTCAAAGTTTACGAGAGACGGAAAGTATGACTATCATATGGAGCGAAGAGTTTTGGCAGGCAAACAAATGAATGGGGCACTGCATAGCTTTATGAACACCCAGAAAGTATCAAAAGAGGCACGTCTGGCTGTGCATAGAGGAGTGTTGGTTCCTACACTTATCAGTATGGTAGTGAATGTTGGGTTTGGCAAAAGAAGCATGAAAGAAGGATCAACGCTGCGGAGAAGAGTAGTCTAAAAAGTATAGCCGGAGTGACTCTGATGGATGAAGTAAGGAATAGTAAAATAAGGGAACGCTGAGGTGTGAAAGAAAATAAAGGAATGCTTAGATGGTTTGGACACGTAGACATGATGGATGAATGAAGATTGACGAAACAGATTTATAAGTCTCGTTATAAATCGGTAGAGATCGTTCTATGCGAACGTATCTTGATCAGTTTGAAATTATTTTAAAGAAAGGCCAGATCAAGAGTGCCAGCAACCGACGAGTATGTATAAAAGCGCTGATGAAAGTAGCAGAAGCGGAAGACGTGAGTAAGAACCGTAGCGGAAGTGGAAAGAAGTGGTTTCTTCCTACCACTATGGAAAAAAGGCATGACTGACTTTTTTCCACTCTAGCCCAAGGAGGTCTGCAGGTTGTTGCTGGAGTAAGTGGTGTTTATTAAATTAATTTTATGTGGTATTTAAATGTTTTTGCTAAAGCATTGACGTTGTTTCTTATTAAAGAAATTAAAAAAGAACGAAATCTTTTATGTACAGTAATAAATTTCATCAGCGACAAATTTATACAAGAAAACTGGTATTATTTAAATTATTTTTCAGCAATCGGGAGGACTAATATCGTAAATATTCTTTTTGTTAGTATGGTAATAATATTACAAAGTAATGATCTTCGGTAATGGAGCAGGGAAAATTTAAATCGAGTGCCTTACCGAGTGTTTTGTTGAAGTGTGCTCGAATAAATTCGTAATTTAAATGTGCTTCTCCCGGTCTCATGGAGTATCGACTATAATTAACGATTCACCTTTAATTCCCCGATTATTCAGTGTGTTTATTGGGAATACTGGTTTACAAGCGTCTCCTACGGAGATTATTGACAAACTTATGAGCAGCAGGGTCACGCGTTATTTTCTTGCAAGAAACTTGTAGGAACCCTTGCTGTATGAGGGCTTTCGTTGTCTTGTTGGAAAAAGAGTTAAATTAAGAGGTGCAGAGCAACGGGGTAGGTTAGGTTAGGTTAGGTTTTATGTGAGTGGGGCGTGGTCGCCCCTCCACCGCGACCCTTAGTAGGTCTATTGTGGCTCACCCCTAACGGCTACAGTTCACCGCACAATCCTTCTTACGAAGTTCATGGTTGTATAGGGTGAGATTTTTTTAAAATCGGTAGGTTCTAGGTTAGTGTAACCAAATATGTTGAACCTTATTCTTTCCAGGCCGGGGCATGAACATAGTATATGTTCAGCAGTTTCGTCTTCCACGCAGCAGAACCGACAGTCCGTTTGTTGGTTCAGATCTATCTTTCTGAGGTGGTATCTTAGACGACAGTCCGTCCCGTAAGCAGTCCTGTTAGAATACGCAGGTCATTTCTGCTCCATTCTAGGATCTGCTTAGTTGTGTTTCTCGAGGGTTGCAACGGTAAAAAAGCCTTCGAGTGGGTTAGCCCTGGTATGTCGGACCAGTACGTGAGTATTTTCCTCTCCGCCCAGTCCGAAATAATTGTTTTGGCGGCACTTGTGGTGACTCCAAAAACCGGTTCTGGTCCAGTGAACGCAGATTCGGCCCCCTATTTTGCAAGGGTGTCGGCTTTTTCGTTTCCTTCCACCCCCTGGTGCCCAGGTACCCACAGTAGGGTCACCCCGTTGTTCGCACCAAGGTACTCTAAGGATTCGATGCAATTCCATACAAGTTTAGAATTTATCTTGTTGGAGCTCCGTGCTTTTAAAGCGGCCTAGCTGTCTGATAATATATTTATGTTTTTGTTTGCTAGAATTCTGTTGGTCAACTCTCTTGCACACAATTCGATAGCGAATATTTCAGCCTGAAAGATTGTGGCATACCTGCCAAGACTGGTAGATATTTCAATCTTTGGTTTCCTGCTGAAAACACCGGCCCCAACTTCATCTGGGGTTTTTGAGCCGTCTGTGTACATTACGTATTCAGTCTCTGGGAAGAGGATTTGTCCCCTCATCCATTCGTCTCTCTCCGGAAAGAGGACTTTGAACGACTATCCTACGTGTATTTTTGTGGCTAGCAAGTCAGGAACCATCCCGAGAATTTGGTGGTTTTTTGTTTCACTCAGTATCCCGGAGTGATCCCCGAGTTGCTCTCCATTTATTTGCTTTTCCAAAGACAGGAATCTATAGGAAGCTATCCTGGCCTCCCAGAGCAACGGTAAGTCATTATAAGTCTTTTTTGCTAGTAATCGATGAATCATGATTGTAACAATAATTCAAATTATTTTGTTGTTGCCCACGTGAATTATGTCAGATGAAAAAAAAAGTCTCATTAACATTACCTTTGAATCCGACCCTGATCTATAGAGACGCCGCATAACCTGCAATTAAGCGCGGCAATTTTCCTTATTTAATTCAATCCATATTGTTAATATTTCAAATAACAGCTATTAAATCCCCACATCCTGTTATACTTTTCTTATGATGTTTAATTTTAACACTAATTAGTAGCGACATTGCGACCTTGATATTTCAAGGTCGTAAATCTTCTTTTTATATAAAACGTTATTAGAAATTCCACCTACAATGCGTACCAATGCAGTACGGAGGAGGACATATTTAAAGGATTCGGCAAAGAAGAAGAGTCTGCGGAACACGTCCTATGCCACTAGGAGGGACTGACAGGGTCCCGATTAGTGATCAAGCAAAGAAAAACTTGATCCAGAGAGCTACATTAGGACCCCCAACAGCCTCTGGAAGTTGCAGCTCTAACCACTGGGGATGCACAATAAACCTCATCAGGTCGGAGGTTAAAACGGTGGATCAGAGGAAACCCACTTGGGCCGTTTGGCCCTTCGTGACACCTTAATGGATGGCGGTGTCCTCTCCCTTTATCGTGAGAACCAGTTAAAGCTATTAATGAAAAACATTAGGTCTATAATGCTGACTGAGCTGAGATCATTTAAGTCATCAAAGTTCGGTTGCCCTAGAATAGGAAGCCGTTTTCTGCTTAGTGCAAGGCAGATGTACCATTGTTTCCTGTTCTTCCTCATAGTGACAGCTTCTGAAGAATTCACTTTAGGGATGAAAACGATTCTTACTTCTTTCCATTTAAGTGGTACATATGCTAGGCTTAGAAATGTCCTGTATATGTCCTGTAGCCATGGAATAATTCGGTCTAATACCGCTTGTAATTCCGCTGGTATTTACCTAGTGACTTGTATGGATTAAAGCCCGCAATAGCCCATTTATTCTTCCATTGTGTGATGATCGATGGGTCGATACTGAGCGCGTTGCTAGTTGCCTCTAACACCTGGTACCTTTCCTGTTGTTATCCAGGTAAGTGGGTGTCTATCAGCGTGACTGGCCCGGTATCACTTGGTTAGTTGATACGATTTTCCGTAGTTTGATGCCGCACTGCGACTATTAGAAGGGGAAGGAATTATAGAAAGGAAATGATTGTGGACACGCTTTTTAAAAAGTTGCAGGTCATAGTTCTCTGCAAAAACTGATTTTGGAATCTTATTCCATTCCGTAGCAGCCCTGTAAAAGAAGAATTCTTAATGAATATTTGTCCTTGTAGTGTCAATCTTGAGAGTAAATGGGTGAGACTGATCAGCGTGCCGAGTTCTTCGGCCGAATGTGGCCAATGGTGGTACAAGAGTTTTTATTTCTCTGGAGCATCTGCCATGGAAATATCTGTAGAGCAATGACTGGTCTGCAACTCTTCTTCTATGTTCTAGAGGGTGAAGGGTATCTGTGAGAGTTGAGCTGTTTATCAATGGAATCTAGAAGACGAAGAGAATGCCTTGGTGCTGAACCCCAAATGTGCGAGCAATACTCCAGTAGAGGTCGGATTTGAGCCTTGTACGTCGTCAACAGTTGATCAGGAGTAAAAAACTTTCTGGCTTTCCACAGAAAACCTAGCCTATGGCTTGCCGACATGGTCATGCCAAGACATATTATTGGACTCCCAAAATCGAGATGGAGGGACTTGGTTCAAGGGTATTTCCGTACATTGTGATGGGATGATTTGAGGAATTAACTTTCTTGGAAAACGTGGCACTTTGTGTTTTTTGGGCGTTGAACTGAACAAGATTGTTGGTTCGCCACACGACGATTGCTTTAAGATCTCTATTGATGGAATCAACCTGTTCCTGCCTGAGTCTATTTGTATCATTCACCGAAAGTGATCGATAGGATGTGAAAGTTGAGACAAGTGTGCTATCGTCTGCGAAACTGTGAATGGGGTTCGTGGTGGTTTTCAAGAGGTCGTTGATGTGTAAAAGAAATAAGGTGGGGGACAGGATGGAACCCTGGGGGACCCCGGCATTGGTTTTAAACGCATCAGAAGAAATACCGTCAACTGCCACATGTAAGGAGCGATCTTGCATGAAGCTCAAGAGCCATTGGCGCAGTTTGGTTGGGAGACCGTAGGCAGATAATTTACTTAACAATGCCTGGTGACAAACGCGGTCAAACGCTTTAGATATATCCAAGGCTATTGCACGGGATTCACCAAACTTTTTAATAGTGTTTGTCCAGAGCGGAGTGACATAAGCCAGCAAATCTCCAGTAGACCGAAGTTGTCGAAATCCATATTGTCTGTCTTGAATTATCTCAAATTTCTCCAGATATTTGATAAGTTTTGTGTGCATACTAATAAAGCAGCCGCCCATTAGAATTTGATCTAGTCTGAATGATTTAGCAATGCTCGATGCCCCGAGTAAAGCCATTGCATTTATTTTTACTAAGAGTAACGCAGGTAAGGGGCCCTGCTCAATTGGTACTGCAGTAGCTAAGCCACTGGCTCGGTATAACAGTCGTCAGCGGTAGGAAACGTGAGCTACAAGTAGACGTAGTTTACCTAAAAAAACAAAATTATTATTACACAAAATCTTTCTTAGTAAACGCACCAAAATAAACTCAAGAGACTTGTGTAGCCCCGGTATTTCCCACTTTATGTTCCGACCTTGAATCGATCGCAAATATTTATTATTAGTATAACAACCAGCTACTAATGAAATTCGAGCTCACGTATAAGCGGCAATATTAATAATAATTACAATTTATTTTTATAATTGTCGGTATTAATGGACTGATTCCAATTGCGAATAAAATCTTTATTAATATGATCTTTATTGATACGAAAAACGCAATTGGTAGTTACTCTTACATTTTTTAGGAATATTTTAAATTTATCGCCAAAACATTACTCACAAACAACATTAAACTTCGTACATAAATAATGATAGTATTAAAAAACAACATTGTATGAATGTCAGTCTAAATATGGGAACACAAATAAAGCAACGAACATTATCAAGGCTCAATGGTCTAGGGGTATGATTCTCGCTTTGGGTGCGAGAGGTCCCGGGTTCAAATCCCGGTTGAGCCCACTTTTTTCAAAATTAAAACTTAACTTTTTTAATGCTGAACAATCCCCGAGGACGATAAATGTGTTTAAAAATTTTTTTATTGTTTAAATGGACGATAAATAGTTACTACAATTTATGTATTTGTAAGTTATTTGTAATTAATGGTCGCTATGAGTTTAAATTAAATTAATTATTGCTTCATACTCCGTAAATATATTGCGTTAATTATCATGTCAATGCCAATTTACATCTATAATATGCAAAATAATTGCAAAGTAACACTTATGATTCCATAAATATGTAATTTTTTTTTACTAAATGACTTTCCAAGTAACTTTCATAAAATTTTATAAAGTTCTTGAGAAAATCCGGGTTCCTAACTAGAATCCATTTGTGAGTACACTCATTCAACGTAACCACAAACCTCAAGAAACACATATTATACTAGAGCTCGCTTGATTATGATCTCAGAAATGCCAAGCGATACATTAATTATCGCTGAATGTATATTTCGTTTTGTTCTAATATTCTTAATAAAAAATAATCGTGACTTGTTATCGCCGACCTACTCGATAAATTGATAATACACTATTAAAATACTCTGAACAACTGACCCTCCTTCAACTGAGTCTACAAGATCCTTAAATGGGTCCCTAAATGGAGCCAAGAAAGAGTATTCCTCAAATATTTCCATCACAATGTCCGGAAATACCCTTGAATAAGTCCCTCTATCTCGATTTTGGGAGTCACGGTGTCTAATAATATGTCTTGGCATGACCACGTTGCTAACATCGCAAAGTCAGCAAGCCAGAGGCTAGGTTTTTACTCCTGATCAACTGTTGACGACGTACAAGGCTCAAATCCGACCTCTTCTGGAGTGTTGCTCGCACATTTGGGGTTCAGCACCAAAGCATTCTCTTCGTCTTCTAGATTCCATTCAGAAAAGGGTCATTCGGTTGATAAACAGCTCAACTCTCACAGATACCCTTCACCCACTAGAACATAGAAGAAGAGTTGCAGACCAAACATTACTCTACAGATATTTCCATGGCAGATGCTTTTCAGTTTAGTGGCACAAACAGCAGAGCTTTAATTGGATTCCAAATAGAGTCCAAGTCTCTTTTGTATGTATGGGACAGTAGGGCTCATGAAAAGCATTTTCGGTGCTAAAGTCGAAGATCTGACCTCAAGCCTGATGGTGGGCCAAACCTATTGGACGTTGTCGACAGATAGAACATTATACTAGGCATATTCTTCTTCTTCTATTGCCTATCCGTTAACAAATATTGGCCATTATTCTGGCGATGTTGATTTTATTTGTTGTTGCCTTGAAGAGTCCTGTTGTGGATGTTTCAAATAAGGTCGTCAAATTCTTTAGCCTGGATATTCGTCTTTTTTCAACCCTTCTTTTATCTTTAATCTTACCCTGCAGTATACTATTATTAACTTTTATGTAGTTTAATTTCTTATGATGTTTATTAAATATTCTAAATTTTTTCTTTTTACTGCTTACATAATATCCTTTCCCTATTAAGTTTTTGAAGTATTCTGACGTTTGGTATTGTGTCCTTCCATAATATTTCAAGAGTTCTTCTATACGTCCACATGTCGGACGCTTCTACTCTCTTGGCTGTCGCTTCAGTTAGGGTCAACGACTCTTATTGAAATTATGTATTTTAAAAATCTTGGACATCTGGATGATCGCTGCTCTAGCAATTCTAACTTTGATTTCATGAGAATGGTCCTATTGTTTATTTAATAATGCGTCTAGGTATGTATGTGTTGGTACCCGTTCTGCAACTTTCTCTCTCAAAGTTGTACATTTTTATTTTCTTTCCTGTTTATTGCTTTTGTTTTTTTTAGACCGTATTGTCTACCAGCTTTGGCTACCTCGTTCATTAACAGTTAAAATCCTTAAGCCGTGTCTGCAAAATGACGGTGCCATCGTCATATAAAAATGGTTTTTAGCCACAATCCCAGAATTGGTATTTGGTGAACAACGTTCCTGCGAGAGGTTCACAAATGCAGATATCTGCATTAAAATTTTAGCAGTGTAGGCGTCCATTGGTACTGCGAATTATTAATTGATGATACCATAAGCATTAAAATTTCAATTTAACTTCTTGTTAGTCATTATTTGTTCATGAAATTGACAAGGCCGTCTCTTCTAGTATCCATTATTATTAATAGATTGTTAAGACGTTTTAATAATAAGTACAAGTGTAAATATTTACAGGGCGCGATAAAATGTTCGCATAAATCCAAAGTGAAAAAATTATTTTTAATATAATGGAGCTGAATTACAGAACTAGTGGATGCTTGCACTGTATCTGAAGACTCTTCATCTTCATGGATTTGATTTGTTCCTCCTGTAAAGCAAATATATATAACAATGAAATGCAAAAATATAGTTAAAGTTAGAAATAATATTTCCTGTTCACGAATTCGGGCACATCAAAGAATTTAGCCTACGAAAGGCTCAGGACGGGACTGGATGTAACGAGCAGCTTATAATATTCTTTGCCGATAATAGCAAACGTTTCGGCTCAATACCGTTTTCATTACCAGCATGTAGTATTATAATATGTTTTCTTATATTTAGGACAGCATTCACAAAACTCCATCCTTTTTTTACAATATCATGAGTGACGTACATACCAAGTTTAATTTAGATAAACTATGAATCTACGTTATCGATTCTATTTATTAACTCATTTATTAATTCATTAAGTAAAATATTTATTTTTTGAGATTCCATAATATTCTGTCTTTTACTTAAGGTACGATATCTTAAACCCAAAGAATGGAGCACTTTTCTAATTGAATTTTTATTGGATTTTATTTTTAACCATATGAAAAAACGGAACAATGTTATTAGAATGTTATTAGATAACTTGACGTCCCTAAGTGACGCTGACGAAGTAGTTTTATGATTTATTATTCAATATTATTAGGAATCCCTTTCTGTCGCGGCGAAGCCCTTTGTAACCATCAGCTGATAGTATTCTTTAAACTGTGTCCTGGTGATCTAAATGAATTTTTTAGATGTTAGCAAATTATTTAAATATATTATATGATTTTCCAAAACAATGGTGCATTTAACACAATTTTATAAAGCGTCAATAAACATTAATACTCCAACAACTAGATATGCTTGCTCAATACATTGTTTTATAGATATATTCAAATTTAAAAAACATTAAAAAAAAATTTAAAATGTTGTTTTCGAAAGTGTAACATACCTACATATAGCCACGCCTTTTTCCCGTAGGGGAAGGCAGAGACCACTTTCTTCCACTTGCTATGGTTCGTACACACATCTTTTGCTTCCTCTACTTTCATCAGTGCTTTCATACATGCTCGTCGGTTGTTGGTACTCTTGACCTGGCCTTTCTTCAAAACAATGTTGATCTGATCGAGATGTTCGCCGAGTTCGACCTCTACCGACTTGTCCATTTACACTCGCCTTATAAATTTGTTTCGTCAATCTTTCTTCATTCATCCTTTCTACGTGTCAAAACCATCTAAGCATTCCTTTGTCTATCTTTGTAACCACATCTTCTTTTACACCACATCGTTCTCTTATCTCACTATTCTTAACTTTATCCAACCGATTTACTCTGGCTATACTTCTCAGACTACTCATCTCCGCAGCATTAATCCTATTTTCATGCTTCTTCTGCCAAACCCAACATTCACTACCATACATAAGTGTAGGAACCAACACACCTCTATGCACAGCCAGACGTGTCTTTTTTGACACTTTTTGGCTGTTCATAAAGCTATTTGTTTTTCTGCCCCTTCGCTCAATGTCACTGTAATAATTTCCATCTCTCGTAAACTTTGAACCCAAGTACACAAATTCATTTACTTGTTCCACTCTTTCTCCCTCAATTGAAACGTCACAGTTTGTCATGCTTCTTCTCTTTCAAAATCCATTACTTTCGTTTTGCTTACATTTATTTTCATTCCTTTGATTTTCACGGCATCATGCATAACATTACCCATCGCCTGCAACTCCTCTTCAGATAACGCTAATATGACTTGATCATCGGCGTAAAGAAGGTATTTGACGATTAAATCGTTCATTTTCAATCCATACGCACTCTCTTTTAAATATTTTAAACAATTCTTTATGTATAAGTTAAACAGCCATGGCAAAGCCACACATCCCTGTCTCACACCTTTTTCGATATTAAACCAGTTTGTTGGACTATTATTATGAAAAGAGAAAAACTGAATCTGACCTCAACTTATACAGTTTGTCATTAAAAAAAATTGACCAAATACATTGATTAGACGATAGACAAGAGTCCAATTAATTATTATATTGTGGTCTGTTTCCAAGTAATAGTCTAGTGCTTTTAATTGTTTATGTACTTCTAAAAAAACCACACAGTATTTTTTTGGTTAATCTTTTAAAAGAAAAAAATTAATTAAATCTGGACCATTTGTTTTTCTTTGAAGGAAAAATCTAAATGGTATTGCGTGGTTTCTTTGTAATACTAATAATCTTAGTAACTTTGATGGGACGTATAATTTTTATGAATTAGATTATATTTTTCTTGGTACGATCACGCTATTACATAAAATGACTGGGATTCCCCTATTTTTTTCTCTGAAAACAAAAACTAATTCAAGGCGACTGCGATTATTCAGATAATATAGAACACAAAAAGATTCTATATAATTTATGTAATAATAATCACACGTATGCTAAATATCTTTAATTTTCATTGTGATTGCAGAATATTTTTCTTTAATCTTTATGGCGTTAAACAAAATATATATACAAAGTGACCCAAAGGAAAATGAACTATTTTTTTTCCTGCTTAAACTTTGCTTTGAACTGTTAATTAAGCAAAAAACTTGATTACTTTTGCAACACCTTACAGATTGTTTAAAAAATGTGTTCAAATATTTTTTTATCTATCTATAGCTACGTATTGGAAATAATACGAACAAATCTACTAATTACTTGAAATTAATGTCCCATCAATAAAAGTTAACAGTTTATTAACAAGAGCGCCAAAAGGTTAATAAAACGAAAAATTCTGGATGAATATCCATACAATTATTACGTTGAAAACACGTCACTGCTGTGAATTCTGTGAGCGCAATATTCACCTTTTATTTCGATATCTTTGCCAAGCACACAAATAAAACTAGAAAAATACAGAACGACTGAAAACAATGCTTTGTCTTAAAGCAGGACAGGGCCCAGCAAACGATCCACCAACTGCATTTAGTAATAAGCGTATTAGGTACTTTATAGCATTTTTCAAGAATATACGGTGCTAACGGATCATCGTTAGAAACTCGATAACCAATATTCAACTGTACATTCAAGCAAGAAGTACGAAAGTAAATTTCTCTAATATTTTTAAAAAATTTCGTAGGTTACGAATTTTATTTTATTAGGGACTTCTTGTTTGGATATTAAGATTCAATAATTTTATTTGTTAGCACGGTTAATTGTGCAACCAAATCAGTTCTTAATGAATTTATTTACATAATAAGAAAGGTAGGTAAGTAATCCAAACAAATTTTACTAATTAACTAAGCTATTAAGCTTTCAATTGTCTTGTTGATTCATTTTTGTTAGATTTTTTGTTAGATTTCTAGAAAAGTAATTAGTAATGCTGGATTATCTTAGTAGTGGGTACCTACATTAAAATCGTATAGTACCGATTGTAATTTCAAGTAGTGTATGTATAGGGACGATAGAAATATAATTTTCGAATGCTTGGACAATTTTTAAATTAACACTTACATGCTGCTCCCCCCACTAACTAGAATACACTTTATATATAGATATATTAATATATTTTAATTTCTGTAACTCCTACACGAAGCATAGTTCCTCAGTGAGTGCTCGCCATCGGGTTCTATTTGGTGGCACAGCTTTGGCTTCATTCCAGGTCATATTCACGCGTTTACGATCATTGTTGATGTTTTACTCCTAGGACATAGTAGGTCTTCCCACGGGTCTTTTTTTTTGCGGGTTCCAGTCCAGAGCTGTTCTTGTGAAGCTGTTTATTGGTTTTCTTAGAGTGTGTCCCACCCAGCCTCATTTTCTTCTCAGTATTTTGGTCTCTATTTTATCCTCATTAGTCGGATGTTGAGGGTCTTCATTTCTAATGCGTTCTGGCCAGAAAATGAGGCATATCCTTCTCAAGCACTTCTTTGCAAAGACTTGCAGCTTTGAAACTATTGGCTTAGATGTTTTCCAAGTCTTACAACCATACAGTAGCACAGATTTAACGTTAGATTTATAAATGCGCAGTTTGGTTTGTGTGAATAATTGTCGGAAGTACCAAACATGACTCAACATACCAAAGACTTGTTGAGATTTTCGGATTTCCTCTCCTGTCAATTGTACTCCCCAAGTATGTAAATTCGTTTACATCTTCCATGTTATGTGTGTATATTTGAAATGAGGTCAGATTTTTGGTGTTATCTTATTGACTTGGTTTTATTTTGGTTTATTTTTATGCCAATTTTTTAGATATACCAATAATACTGATATATTATTATGAAAAGAGAAAATTTTTTTTGACTTCAGCTTTATATTTTAAGCTAGGAATCGTTTGTGGCGGAACATTCAATTTTTAATAGGTTTCAATTTTGGTTAATCCCTCACTGTTTTCTACACTGAGATGGAAAGTGTGAATCGACCTTTATAACGGCCTTGTCTTAATTGCTTTATCAATGTGGATCATCTTTTTTACATTAACAATTGCGTGTTTTAAGTAGACAAAAGGGAAGTGGCATCTTTACATCTCCATTGTTGTTTCCGTTGATTTGGATAAGTGCTTTTATTTGTTTAACAATTATCTCGGTAATATTTTATGGTGAACGTGATTAACGAAGTTTTTTTATCAACTATCACGCTTTAATTTTTAATAATACCACTTTTTTTTTCTTTAGTATGTATTATCAGCGTTTTTTATTGAATCAAAATTGTCATTATAACTCGTCAAATTTTTCAGATTCGGTTCATGCAACTGTTGGTACAGTCGACTCTCGACTGTATTAATTTTTCTTTGGTCCGAATGAAAATCCAGTTGGTCAATTTAGAGACGCTAATGCAAACTCAATAAGGCATACAAAATAGAGTTCTAATATTTGTGATAGTCATCATTACCGCATAATAATCGCCCTGAGCCACTATTTAGTAAAATATCTGTAATTCTATACCCATTACCGTCAAACGATAATGACGGCATCTTTTGAGGGCGGGACCGTCTTCTTCATATAATAACATGAAGTTTCATTGAAGGATATGCTTCATTCTGGCTGTGAAGGTTTCGCACAGATTCATAAACAGGATAATGGGTATTATTTATAAAAAAAACATAATGGTAGGTATATTAATAAAAATTTCTATACGTAGTCGTTAACGGGCATCAATAGGTTACATTTAAAAGCTAAAAGATTGTTATAACTGGCTTAATGCAATAAATTTGAAATTAAAAACATAATTGTATCGTTCGCGCTTCAAAACGATCCGTTCGATAATAAATGGGACGACACATGCATAAACCAAAAATTTTAACTTGTGTGGCCTACTTCTACATTAAAATTTTTGTAATATACTCTATTTCTTCGTACGGAGTAATAAATCCTACTTATAACTGCAAAACGCTAACAGAGTGGTAAAACAATTTTTTATGATTTCTAAATGGTCCGCAACAGTGTGGATTATTATATTTTACTTGAGCTACCCTGCTTTTATTTGGAAGCATTCCGCAAACAAAAGGTGTTATCAGCAAAAGGATATTTTCCTTCCCGCAGTGGTGTAACTATGGGTATAACCACATAAATTTAGCAATAATATTATATTACTTCCTTCGTCAGAAAAATACGTCGAACTTTCCTCGTGTTCCAGTGATGTGACTAAAGGATCGACGACAGCGCAACTAGTGAAGCCTCAGGCTTAACAGTACAGACTAAAAATTATTTTATTTGCTAGACATTTTTCTGTCCATGTCTCTATTACAATTTTTTTTTCTGAGCTTTATATATTCCATTTTTGGACGAAGGCCTTCTTCTGTGCTTCCCTCATCCATGCCAAACCTGCCGTGAGTTTTATATCGTGTGTCCAGCGCATTGGCGTGCGTCCCCTGGTTCATTTGCCATGGTAGGGACTTCACTGCAGCAAGTTTTTTGTTCATCGTCCCCCCTGTTTTAAGGCCACATGACCTGAAAAACTCCATCTAAGCTCAGCTATTTTCTCACCAACCTGGTTTACTCGTCTGATGTGTTTATTTTGCCTTCTATCGAGTAGTGACGGTCCGAGCATTTGTATTTCCATCGCACGTTGTGTTATTCTGAGTGTTTCTAGCGATTTTTTCGCGATGATCCATGTTTGGGCGCCGTACGTCATTACCGGTAGGACACATTGGTTATATAGTCGCCTTCTTAGATGTATTGGGATTTTTATATTTTCTGAGTGTTCTTTAGTTTCCCAAAGGCTGCTCAAGTAAGTCTTCTTCTTCTTTCTATCTCTTGGGTTTGATTTTCTCTTCCCATTTGGGGAGCTCACATCAATAGCCAGTGCGACCCGAAAAGGGAAATACTTTTAAGGATTGAGCAAGCGAGAAAAATCTTCATGAGTATGAAATCATTTTTTACAAGACTAGACCTTAGTTTGGAACTCAGAACTCGAATGATCAGATGCTACGTCTTCTCTGTCCTACTTTATGGATGTAATAGCTGGACACTAAATTCACAGACTGAAAAGAGAATATAAGTTTCCGAAATGTATGTGTATAGACGGATGCTGCGAATTTCTTGGGTACAAAGGATCACCAACGATGAAGTAATCCAAAACAATATCATCCACATACTCAGATGGTTTAATCACTAATACAATACATTATTTTATTAATTTTATCTTCCTAATATCAAGACGTAACAAAATGCGGGGACATTTATAAAAGGTTTCTAAACAAGTGCACCAAATGTTTTAAAAGTCGCGCTGTAAGCTGTTAAGATCATTCGATTTTAATAATAAAAAATAGTGTAAAATATTTATCGATAAATTATATAACGCTTGGCACTTATTTAAAATGACCCCGTATACGTAAATGTTGCAAAATGTGATTGAATTTTATTTTAAAACTCGAGAATGAGTCTTCCATTTAAATTTTTATGCTCGGTTTTATTATAAATTTAAATTAAGTTCACATGTTTTATGCAACAAGTGATCCAAATAATAACGCGGTTGGTATTTTGCAGAAGGTCAATGATAATATTTAATGAATTAATGTATCCCATAAAATTTATAAGAATGTGTCAATTTTATGGATTTCAAAACAAATTGTTAATCTTCAAATTACTCGACGTAGTTCCTGCTTTTGATTGTTTTATTATTTTTAATAGTATTTCATTCTTAAAGCTCAAACTACTGATTACCGCATTTAAACGAAATTTCCCAATGTTACACAACAAAATTTCGTTTTTACGTTTGATTAATTTCTTCTTTTATAAATAAATTATTCCTACTACAGAAACAATGTAGTTTTTTACCCGATATCAATTATTTGTTTATTTTGATGTTTTACCGCATATACACTCATCAAAAATGTTCCACTATTATTCCTCTCTTTTTAACAAACACTTAAAACTTTTTAAATACAGGGGATTTTACTTTTGAAATCAATAAAACTCGCTTACATAACCTGTAACACAAACATATTTTTTTTTTTAATTA
The DNA here is from genome assembly GCA_950111635.1 of Agelastica alni. Taxonomy (NCBI): domain Eukaryota; kingdom Metazoa; phylum Arthropoda; class Insecta; order Coleoptera; family Chrysomelidae; genus Agelastica; species Agelastica alni. The sequence continues at coordinate 3,275,331 of OX467715.1, forward strand.
TAAAATACCTTAAAAAGGGTATTTTTTAAAATTAAAATCTGATCTAAATAAGATCAATAAGCAACTTTTATCTAACCTAAATTAGCTACAACAATACTTCAAACTAAGGACATACTCATTAGCATGCCTTAGATTCTAACAACTTTATTACACTAATATTATCGTTTACCACCACCGAACTATGCTCTGCTTTTTACGGTCACTTCACCAACTCGAATCTTTGTTCGTGACTTCTGGCAAACTTTTCTATGGTCTGGTTAACGGTGTCTTTTTCCAAATCTCTATGGAGGTCACTATTTCTGTAGTACCAAGGCGCATTAACAATGTTTCTAAGTACTTTGTTTTGGAATCGCTGGATGATGTCTATGTTGCTTTTACTGGCACAACTCCACAGCTGGATGCCATACGTCCATACGGGCTTAAGGATCTGTTTATATAGTAGTATTTTATTGTAGTTTGACAGGGTGGAATGTCTTCCCAATAGCCAATACATCTTGTTATATCTAATATCTAGCTCTTTTCTTTTTTACAGGGCGCAGCCTCGCGCCTAGTGCAGTACCCAAATATTTTGCAGAATCTGCATACGGTACTTGAGTATTATTAATGCCAATTCGAATTTTTCGTTTGTTTTTATTTGTAAAGTTGATGCAAACAGACTTAGTCTCGTTCAACTTAATTCGCCATTTTTTAGTCCAATCAATAATTTCATTAACGGATATTTGTAACTTTCTTACGGCTTCTTCATGATAATTCGCCCACAGCTAATATGGCAGTATCGTCAGCGAAGGTCGCTATCGTGTCCTCTACAAAGGTCGGAATATCGCTAGTGTATAGTAGATATACTCCCGCCTTATTTTATTTTAATTCCGAATAAGCTACCTTTAGTTTTATTCTAAAAACTCTATCTGATACAAACATATGTTACAGAAATAGTTATACTTATAGTTATGGTTAAACTTTGAGGAATAGACTACCTACATGATGCTGGTCTGCACATCAGACGTCCAAAGTCAGGCTTTGTCTCTACGCTGATTCGACAATGGAGCGTTAGAGAAATACCTTATGATGATCTACAAGTTATGATGTGAAAGGGAATATTTTATTTAGCATTAAACTGTTTCCGTTTGTGTGGAAGGCACCATGCACTACTATTCATATATTGACCGTATTGCCATTTGCTACTATTGCAGGCGTTGTTTTGCTTAACATGTGGGGTTTTACCGTGGCAACTAAACAGTAAAAGAATTATTTGATTACAAGAATATTACAGTTCTTCCGTGGCTAGCACAATCACCAGACCTTTATCCCATCCAATATTTGTGGGATATGCTCCAGAGACAGATTGCTTCTCATCTGCATAATCTTTATAATATACGCCAACATTTTCTTACACGAGAATGGAATTTATCACTTTAAAATAGATATTTTAATTTTAAGTATGCGAAGACTGTGTCAAACTGTCATTAACGCCGCTGGAAGAAATACAGATTGTAAATGTGTTACATGCGTTACATTAAGAATTTCAATTAATTTGGTGCACTTTTTAACTTTCATTTAATTATATCGTCAAGTGAAAATCAAATTACACTAAATTTAAGATAAATCCATCGTTGACTAATCAGGTATCACAATGGTATTTCACTTTTTAAAATCCAATTAAAATTGATGTATATACGAAAAAAAAACTTTGTTTCTAGATATTTTTTATAGGTGTATTAGAAATCACGATATATTTGTGTTTATTGTTAAATAATATTGTTTAAACGATGGGGTGTCTCTTTGCATAATACCGTCAACATATTTTAAACATTGTTACCAATTTAAAAATACGCGAAGAACTGCAAGCATGTATTAAGTGGTCGATGTAAGTAATATCTCGCATTTGAAAACTGCCAACACCTTGAACAAACTTAAAAACGATAAAGTTACTACGTTCCTTCAAAAAATGAAGAACGCAATTATTCTTTTCTTGCGGATATTGCATTCTACACAAAAAGAACGTATGATAAGAAAAAGGTACACGATTTGTTTCACCTTCTCGAAAGAAGGTAATGATGTAATTGTGTTGGCAAAATGATGATATCATTAACTCATCCTCTGAAAAACTTGATTTGTTTCTCATTAAATATATTCAAGGTAGAATTAAGTTTATGTTGGATCTTTTATCTATGTTTTTGCTTATGTTAAGACTCCGAATCGGTTAATTGTACCATAAGTGTTTAGCAATTACGCTTAGACATTCCTTGTAATTATTTATTTAAGGACCTTCTGCTATGTCATCATCAATTTGTACTAGGTACCGCTTTGCTTTCGTTCCTCCATTCGGATCTAGTTTCTAATTACTCAAATTCTGATGTTACTAAAGAAAAGTCCTTCATCTTAGAATCCCGTTCTCAAACCACCACAACGAAAAGTTTTTTCTTTTTCTTCTTTAAGTGCCTTGTCCCATTTTAACGTTTCATCATACCATTGTCGTAAATTTCTTAGCCACGATATTCTTCAACGATTCGATTTTTCCTTCTATTATCAATTTGAGAGGTCTGTATTTTTCGTTTCTAAAAATAAGTCCAAAGTATTCCAACTTTCCTTTTTTAAGTGTGAGCATGACCTAAGATCTTTGGACATTCTTGTATGTACATCCACATTACGCACTCTGTCCATTCAGGATATTTTCAACATTCGTCCACATTTCGAAAGCTTCTAGCTTTCTACACATGGCTTCTGTTAGAGTCCACGCCCCAATTCCATAATAGAGTATACTAAAGACGTAACTTTATCCTTTCAAATGATGCTTTGGCTTGTTCAATCTGGGCACAGACCTCCTGCATATTATCCCAGCTTTCGTTGACCTGGCATCCTAGATATTTGTATGACTGGACGTGATCGATTTGTTGGTTCTGTACCTGTAGAATACCACCTTTACCTTGGTTCTGATTAATCATCATCCATTTGTTTAAATTGATGTTTAAATTTAATCCAAATTCTGCACTATTAGTAGCCACCCGATCAAGCAAAATCTGAAGACCCTCCAGAGAGTCTGCGATTATAACGGTGTCGTCAGCGTACCTAAGGTTGTATATGTTTACGCCATTAATTGAAATTCCTTCGAGGCAATTTTCCAAGGCATTTTCATTTTCCTCTTTTTTTATTCATTTTTATACCTAATAAAGCTTCGTAAATCCTGATGATAATTTAAAGTTGAAACATTTACTTAGGCTTTAATTTGTAGTGGTTATAATCTAGCAAATACTTTTAGGTACTGACTGGTTTTTTTTAAATCTTTCTCTTTTTTTTGTTTATATTAAAAGAGTATTTGAACATAAATAGAATGGTATAACCACGTAAAGAGAATGACCGACGATAGACTACCACGCATTGTACTAGAGGGAAAACTAGCAGAAACCCGTCCACCCGGAAGACCACCAAAGAGATGCAGAGACATCTGGCAGTCCACATCTCAGGAAATATTACAGGGGCAAGTCCGGAATCAACAGATCATCTAGATCTCTAACAAATAGAAGAAGAAGAATATAAATACCCATGCATCAAAGGCTTAACAAGACCATTCCAGAACCAAGGCAAATACTTGTTGCTTAATATTCTATACTGTAATAGAAAAATGAACGAATAGGATTGGAAAAATTCGCTGTAATTAGAACCAAAAAAGCCGATCTCTTTGTGTAATTATAAACAAACCAATGAACTAGAATGTTAATTCCATGCTATTATTACAAAAATGAAGCGTTTATCATTAAATAATAAATCGTCGAGATTGCAGATGATGATAATTATTAAAAGAATATATAAATACATGCAACAACAATACGGCACGATATTTAACAAACAAACAACAAAGTCCTGCATAGATATTATAAAACTAACCTTGGTTTTACTAAAGTAAAATGTGCAACACAAAGTATCATCCGTTTCTTCAAATAAGGTTTTTTTTATTATTATTTTTAATCTTGACTCGTCCTTGTAACGATTATGTAGGATTACCACTTTATTTTGATTCGATAATTTTTTTAACGTTATGTATACACTCTAATGATATTTATACGGTTGAAATAGGAAGTGCCATGATAATGGTGTTATAATTTACCAGAATAAACGTAGACAAAAAATGTATGTTGGTTAATTGATTTCTAGAAAACGTCTTTAATTGATTTCTTAAAATATATTTTACCATTTTTCTTTACGTTGCTCGATTTTTTAAATGTAATTTTGTAATTTTAATTCGTATTTTGCAAATCAGTGGGACTTTCGTAGTCGTTACGGGCACTTAAAAAAAGTGCCAAATTCGTCAAAACTTGAAAAAACTCTTCTTACAATTTTAGTTTATATTTGGTCGGAGGAACTCGTACCGCTTCCCTCTTATAACGTGCCCGATGTATTGGAGCTTTCGTTCTTTGATGGTTGTCAGCAGTTCTTTACCTTATTTATTCTCTTTAGTACTTCCTCGTTGGTTATCCTGTCTACCCAGGGTATACGCAGTATACGGCGATATAAGTACATCTCAAAGGCATCAATGCGGCTCTCCATTACTTACTTACTCCGTAGCGCTACAGCCCCTGATGGGCCTTGGCTGAGGCAACAATTTGCCTCCATCTATCTCGGTCTTCCATAACTTCTAGACTATTCCCGATGCCCATTCTTGGTCTTCCAAGTGGTCTTCTTTCTTCTGGTCCTCTGTCCCATATTAAGCGGACCATTCTATCCTCTGACTGTCTTTGTACGTACGTACCTTTGTGTCTTTATGAGGTTAATCAGTTCTGGCTGATTGTATATTTGTCCTAGTTCTGCATTTGTTTTGATTCGGTAGCTCCACGTATCCTGGTTTTTGGTGGGTTTGGTAGAGTTTGCAGTATTACTTAAACACCATAAAATAAATACCCTGAAAAAACTGTTTTTGTACTTACAACTCGTATTTTAATTCGGTGAGACTTTGTAGTTCTTTCTGGTCCTGCTAAAAAGTTTTGTATTTCTTAAAGACCATGGAGATGTCTTTAAAAAAGGTCGGTTCAATAATTCAAGCTTGATGTTGTTAGATAAACGGACTGACGTATTTTTTGAAACGAAGTTCCCTAACGCGGCTTACGTGTAGTGCGATTTAGTAGAAATCTACACGTAACGAAATGCATCGGTGGTTCAGTGGTAAAATGCTCGTGGGCGGCCCTTGTTCGATTCCCGGCGTAAAACAAATTGAACTAAAAAGGAAAAAATAAATTATAGTTTCAAAAAACTAAAAAACACGCTTTTGGAGTTAATCAAACTAAAAACTAAAAAAAAATCTTAACATAGGAATAAAATTACTGACGAGAAAATTAATGTCACTGTCAAAAAAAAAGTTAATTTCAATCAATGTCACTGCTTTGCATGACATATTTAAACTAACTCTGCACCCCACGCTTTTAGAACAGTGACATTAATTTTCTCGTCAGTAATTTTATTCTTGTGATAAGAATTATTTTTTACTTTTTAGTTTGATTAACTCTAAAAGCGTGTTTTTTAGTATTTACTGTTTACATTCGTTTATTGTACGTGTGATTCGAGTGTTTACTATTTATTTTACTATTTAAATTATAGGGAGACAATAGTGAAATCATGTGTTCAGAGTCCAAAAGAGTATGGAAAGCGCTAACGTCAGAGTGCTAATAAAATACCGAAAATCAATGCGCAGCGTCAACAACAATTCCGGCAGATTCAAAATAAAAGGATCGAGCCTTACAGTTGTCTCATATGATATGTAACATTTGACATCTCACCTTAGTAATAAGCAATTTTAAAATTATATTTTGAAAAAAATGAGTCGGGTATTATTTGAAATGATTTTTCATAACAAACAATAATTCTTTTTAATGAAAATTATATTTTTTTTAATTGAAAATAGGAGTGACAAAAATCAACCCCAAAATTTAAAAAAGCTAAATACTGAAATATTTTATTAGAATGATTATTTATTATTACTTACTTGAATATTTTATCAATTGATCTGCACTTTATTGATACTTATTATCAACAGTAAATATTTATTTAGATAGTTTATACACAACACTGTAACTTAAATGCACAGCTGATGGCTGACAGTACCAACCTGTCGGAAAATTGGTTGACGGCTATCTGACGGCCAACTCTACCACTGCGCGCTCATTCGTCAAATCAAATAGCGCGTGCTTCCGCGACTTCCTGTTACACACTTTCTGTTACATTTTACGAAATCACTCCCACAAATTGCAATATTGAATTAAACTTTCTAATGTAATTCGTTCCTTTAGATTATTTGCCTTAAAAAATAATATAAAATAAAAATTTAAAAATGTAGATTTTATTTCGAATTACATTCGGAGTTAAAGAAAAAACGTAAGGAGCTTTATTCCTTACGGGAGTCCGCACAATTATTTTCGTATCTTATGCCATATATTTTTTTTAATAAATGCAATAAATCGAAGATAAATTATTTACTTTTATTGTTAGTTATTTAAAATCCCTCCTGCTGCTTACTTTGAAAACTTAAATTATGAATTAATTATATAAAGTTCTAATAATCCGACACGGAACATGGTTTTATTTTTTTAATGACAGAGACAATAATGTATTTTAACACATAAATATCATTTATTCAAGATCCGGATGCCTTGTTGCATATAACAGGCCAAGCAGAAAGTATATAAGACAATAATAACTCGCCACATTTGCATTAATTATTTTTTATTATGTAGATTAACTGTTACTACAAATCGCTCGTTTCGCGAATTGGTTGATTTCTATTCCGCTGAAAATAGATGATTATCTTCGAGAGGAAATGATCCGAATACGCGTTGGATGAGTGCGAGTTTTCTTAGAATAAATCTTATTCACTAAAAGCATCGAAACTCTTACGTAAATATACAGGAGAGTGTGGTGACATTGTTGTTTACGTTTATTACGTAGCTAAACTTGATTTTTGTTCTAAACAGTGTCACCCAGTCTAGTAAATATGTAAAATATCGAAACCGGGGTTCTTCTGCTGCAAAATAATGTATAGAGCGATTCGATTAAAAACGATCCCCTGTATATTATTACATATCCTCAATGTTTGTCGAGATCACCCTGTAAACGATCGACGATTTAATTTCATCACAATTTTCGGTCATAAAGCGTTTTATGAACGTTGCTCAACGATGATTATAAACATGACTGCAACAATTTGTCTAACAAGTTAAAAATGTTTCCAAAAAATTAGACACGTTTTTAGAATTCCTTAATATTAAATACTATAAAACTTTTATGACTCGATACAGACTGGCCTCAAAAGAATAAATAAATTATTATCATTTTATAAAAAGTGTTTAATTGCAAAGAACCCAACGAAAACAAGCTAGAACTTTACTTATTGGTGTTATGAGCAGCCAGAACGTGTCAAAAAGGCACGACTGGCTTGCGGTTGGGCCATTGGTAAAGGCACATGTGTCACCTAGATCTTTTTATCCTCTGTGACTACTGCTGTGTCTTCAGGGCATCGGAATTCCAATTCGCTGGTTTTGGCAAACCGCACGATTTCTGTTGGCCCTGTCTCATTTATACCACTTGGATCCATTATCATGCGGCCCCAGGTTTGATACCTCTACACCTCTAGCATCGGGCAGCAACACAGAATGTGTATGCTGCTCTCTTCCTCTTCGCCGCATAGTTGGCAGTTTTTTCAGCCGCCAGCTTGAGCTTGAAGAGGTGCGCCCTTAGTGCGATGTGGCCAAAGAGCAGGCCAAGCGTGCTGCTTAGTCTACTCCGGTCCATCGTCCAGAGTGCGTCAGCCCTCTTCTGGAGAGGTCTTTTCATCAGCTGTTTTGATGTTCTGCAGCCAGTATTTGCACTCCACTGAGCAATATGTTCTTGTTCAAGGATTAGTTTCAGTAAATGTTTCGCTTCGGCAATTGGCAATCCGACGAACTGGCTTCTTGGTTCAACCAGGGTCCCGTTTCTTGCCAGTTCATCGGCTACCTCGTTGCCGTTTATCCCTGTATGCCCAGGAACCCATGTAAGAGTGACCTTATTTGCAGTCGCTAATTCAGTGAGAGCCTGCTTGCAGTCCCACACTACCGATGATGTTATGGAGCTATTCACGAGGGCCCCTCGTTCTAATTTCACTCTCTTATTAAAATTTCCCACCCCCATAGTTGACAATTGTAACTGAAACAATGCTGATATTAAAAAATAACATAACAAATGTAGTACTTGAGTTTGCAAAATTTCCAAACGATTTTAATTACATGGTGACGAATTGTTATTGACGTAATTTGTACTTCTTCTTCTTCTTCTTCCTTTTATAGACTAGGACTTAGTCCTGTTGCCTGTTCTAATCTTCCATGGAGGACGATTTCCAACTTTCAAACCACCTTTTTGGTGGTCTCCCTCGTGGTCGCTTTCCGGCTGGTCTTTCATTCTTACATATTTTGGCTAGCCTATTCTCGTCCATTCGTTGAACATGGTCATGCCATCCTTTCTTTCTCTTCTTCATCCATTTTACTACGTCTTCGATCTTACATTTTTTTCTGATTTCTGCGTTTCTCTTTCTGTCTCGTAGTGTTACTCATGCAATTGACCGCAATATTCTCATCTCTGTTACTCGCATTTTGTGTTTGGTGGCTTTGGTTTCAGTTTGCGTTTCATTTGCATAGGTTAATATCGGTCTTATCATTGCCTTATAAATTCTTGTTTTATTTTCGATGTTCATGAATCTGTTTCTCCAAACCATTGTTCTCAATGCTCCCGCCACCTGTACTGCTTTTGTGGTCTGTGTATGTGTTTCCATTTTTAGATCCCGGTTACTAGATATCTTTACTCCTAGATAGTTGAAGCTCATTATTTGTTCAATGACGTAATTTGTACAAGTTCTATTAAAAAATTTACATAGGTAGAAATTCTTATTTTCCTACGTTTTAACAAAATTTTGAATAAATCCATTAACTGTGCACCTAGACACGTAATTTGATAACTTATCTACCTTATTTATTGAAACTCCCATGTAGGTGTCATAAATATTATTATACTTAGTTTTTCATTGAAGGACCACATTTGTCTATCAGAAAATAGACATTCCTAAAATACTCACTCAATATTTATCTTAATGACAAAAAAAATGAAAGTTGTTCATGCAATAATGGCTTTTATTTCCACGAATTTAAAGTCAACTATTTGATTTTTATGGATTTTTAATTTTTCTAAATTTGAAAATGTACACACAATTTTTTATTATTTCTATATTATAAGTAGTTATTAGCATATTAGCCATGTCGTTTTAAATCTCAATATAGACATACGACACGACTTCTGTATGTGATGCTGCAAGTAGTTTAACATGTTCTATTGTTAGGATTTTAGTGAAGTTATAATAGTAGCAGTGATTTTTCGATACGTATTACCTGCTGGAGTAAAATGCTCCGGATACGTTGGACGGCACTGAGAACTAATGCATCGATAATAAATGAAATAGGAATTCAAGACCGATTGTCCACAATATGTCGAATACGCATTCTAAGATACTTTGAACACGCAACCAGAAGAGGACATAACAACTTGGAGAAGTTGTTCGTATAGGGCAAAATTGAGGGATAAAGACCACGCGACAGGTCCCCGTCGAGGTAGTTAGACCAAATCAAGAACATAACGAGACAACCCCTGCAAACCAACTTAAGAACGTCAGAACATCACAAGCAATGGAAACAACTAAGCAATTAATGTACATAACCTTGGTGTCGCCAACCTCCGGAGGGAGACGGCGTCCTAAGAAGAAGAAGAAGAATATCATTTGAAGTTATCCGTTCTGTAGGGCATAAAAAGACGCACACCCCTTTATATTTTGTATATCATAATATGAATATTATTAAAAATAATAAAGACGTATATTATTATTTATTATTACTAAAAGATGCGCATCCACATTTTCAGATTCAGAAATTGAACCGTACATACATACATTCATACAGTCACGCATTTTTCCCGTAGAGGTAGGCAGATACCACTTCCTTTCACTTGCTACGATTCTTACACACATCTTTTGCTTCCTCTACTTTCATCAGTGCTCTCATACATGCTCGTCGGTTGTTGGTACTCTTGACAGCTGGCCTTTCTTCAAAAAAATATTAATCTGATCGAAGTATGAAAATATGATAAATCTGATCGAGATATTTTCGCAGAGGTCGACATCTACCGACTTGTTCATTCACAATCGCCTTATAAATTTGTTTCGTCAATCTTCCTTCATTCATCCTTTTTGCGTGTCCAAACCATCTAAGCATTCCTTTATCTATCTTTATGACCACATCTTCTTTTACACCACATCGTTCTATTATCTCACTATTCTTTACTTTATCCAACCGAGTCACTCCGGCTATACTTCTTAGACTACTCATCTCCAAAGCATGAATCCTATTTTTATGCTTCTTCTGCCAAACCCAACATTCACAACCGTACATAAGTGTAGGAACCAACACTCCTCTATGCACAGCCAGACGTGCCTTTTTTGACACTTTCTGGCTGTTCATACAGCTATGCAGTGCCCCATTCATTTGTTTTCCTGCCAACACCTCTCGCTCAATGTCACTGTCATACTTTTCATCTCTCGTTAACTTTGAACCCAAGTATACAAACCCATTTACTTGTTCCACTCTTTCTCTCTTAATCAGAACTTCACAGTTTGTCATGCTTTCTTCTCTTTCAAAAACCATTACTTTTGTTTTGCTTACATTTATTTTCATCCCTTTATTTTCAGGGCATCATGCACAACATTAACCATCGCCTGCAACTCCTCTTCAGAAGACGCTAATATGACTTGATCATCGGCGTAAAGAAGGCATTTGACGATCAAATCATTCATTTTCAATCCATACGCACTCTCTTTCAAATCTTTTAAACAATCGTCTATGTATAAGTTAAACAGCCATGGCGATGCCACACATCCCTCTCTTACACCTTTTTTAATTTTAAACCAGTCCGTGTAAGCTCCGTTTATCCTGACACAAGCAGTGGAATCCTCGTAAAGTGATTTCAGTGCTCGTATTAAACTACCGTTCACCCCATACATAGACAATGTCGACCACAATTTACTTCTCACCACTCTGTCATAGGCCTTTTCCAAGTCTATAAAAGCGCAATAGACCTTCTAACTTCTAGCCAAGAATTTTTCGACTACACCTCGTAATGAAAAGACCTGATCCATACATCTCCTTCCTATTTTAAATCCTGCTTGCACATCCCATGTCATCTCAGTTTCATTTAAACCGTATTGCACTAAAAATTAGCATGATATTGTACGGTGAAATTCCATTTTGGAGAACACCGTCCGCTCGATCAGAATCTCCTTCAATGTCGAATGTATATACTCGAAATGGACTAGTAGGTGTAGAAACTAACACCGATTAATTTTATGACCAGATAACTCTTCTTTCGGAGGTCATCTGCCATGACGACAAACGGATAAAAACGAAAATATTCTAATGCACAATAAATTTTTGACGGTTGTGACATATACTCGAAGGTGTGAATTTTTTTCTTCTATAATAAGGATTCTGTTTAATAATTGGTGATTTATCTGACGATATCGGTTGAGCAATAGAAATCGACGAAAATAAAAGAAGTAACGGTGTCATACTGTTATTAAATAAATCGTTTTAAAAATGTTGTAAAATTAATTTTGTCGTTAACATCTTGCGGTAAAACAAAATAAAATTCGGTAATTTTCATTTCACCTCAAATCGAAGTGTTTACTTTAATTTGAGACTAAATGTTTAGAAACTCTTCGTTGTATTACAAATTTCTTTTTTTTCAAACAATATGAGCTATTAAAATTAATTTTTACAATATAACTACCAATTTCACAAATTTAAGGTTTCTGTATAATTTATAATATTTTCTAATCTTTATTTAACTCGCAAAAGAAAATTATAATAAAAACTTGTATATCTCACGCTACTTTTTGACTTTAATTTTGAGATCTTAAACTGAAAATGACCCCCAGCTCTCATCAACTTTTTACCTACAGGATGCTTTTTGTTTGTTCCAGAAATGAAAGAAAATACACAAATAATAACTTTATTCATGTCATGGCCATAATATTCTTCTTCTTGTTTCTGTGTCCGCCATATCACATTTTCCTTTATTTAGGAAAGCATTCACAAAACTACATCCTTTTTACACGCTTTATATTAGATTGACTCGCATCTATCTATCTATAAATCTATATATTAATCTTTCTATCTATGTAACGGAATCTTTGGAAACGATTTTCACCCACTTAAAAACATAGGATCGACTTGAAACTCTGTTTACTTCTAAAGGACCGATGACAATACAATAATTTTATAAAAAAATTTAAATATCCTGACTAGGATCAGTTATATTTAAAAAAAGTGTTTTTTATGGATTAAAAATAGCTGATATCCCCTTTGAATTTAATTTCAATAGACTGACATACGAAGTAAAAATTTGATGGTAACGCTTGAACTACTCTCTAACAGATGTCGCTGACGCATTTCACCATTTTAAATCCCAGTAATTTTAATACCTTCTCGCGTTTTTTTTACACTTTGTGAAAGATGATTTTTTCAGTGGTGAGTTTGATATTGTTGTCCAATGATTTATCATTTTATTTGTGATTAATCATAGTGACTTTAACAACACAGAGAAAGCGTTTGAAAGATGGATAAGTTCCTAGCCAGAACCTTCCAGTGTTGAAGTATCAACATTCCATAACTAAGAAAGATAAAAGTGACCGAAGTTTAAAAACAAACCAAAATTGATACCTGGACACACCTGGTCTTAACTGGCATTTAACAAGAATCAAACGACAATAAAACTAAAACGTCGAAAACAAACCTTAAATCCAGCTTCAATCAAATAGTTTAACACAAAAAATGAACTCAAATCTCTGAGACAACTAAAATTCCATTCAATAAAAACTTTGGTTTTACAAGTGATCAAATGACAGAATATTTGTTGTTTACACCTCAATCCGACATTTTGTCATTGACAGCGCCATCTCCCGTTACGTGGTTTTTCCCTATTGACAAGGTTTTTGCATGATTAATGATTCTGTTATTGTTTAGATGAAATATTTATCTTCAACGGGATGCCGAATCTGTGGTCTGTCAAATCCACTCTTTTCAAGATAAGGAAATGCCAAAATGAGATGCTCGAAACAGTCTTTTATAGCTGTCAAAGCTTTATAAGATCTAGTATTATATGTAGAGATGGAAATATAACGTTCTTTCTGTCGCCTAATGGCTGATGTAGAATCTTTGGATTACCATCAGGTTTAAAGTTAGATCTTGGCATCCCCAATTCGGTGCACCCAACGCTAGAGAATGCAGTGATCACCGCACCATTAGTTTAATGTCCCATACACTAAAAATGTTTTTAAAGATCATCCACAATCGTATATACCAAAAATTGGACATGGACATCGAAGACACACAGTTTGAATTTCGTAAAGGTCTTGATACACATGAGGCTTTTTTTATTCAATGTTCTAATTCAGAGATGTTTAGACGTTAACCAGGACATATATATATATATATTGACCATCTATTCTCACTAACACAAATTATAGAAAAAAAACTAGCATTCAATCAAGAGATCCATATACTGTACGTTGACCTAAAGAAAGCATACGACAGCGTACCCTTAATTAAACTTTGGGAAACTCTGGAAACTTCCAACATTAATATTGAACTGATAAAAGGAGTAAAGTCATTATACAATAAAACCAAATCAAGAATTAAAGTTGGACAAAACCTAACAACAGGGTTTAATATCACAAAAGGGCTGAAACAAGGGTGTTGCTTGTCACCAACATTATTTAAAATATATTTGGAACGGGCACTAGCGAATTGGAAACGGAAATGCCAAAACATGGGCATACCTTTAGATGAGGACACAACATTATACACACTCTCATTCGCAGACGATCAAATTATAGTCGGCCAAGACATAGACGACACAGAGTATATGACACGAAAACTTATAGAAGAATATAAAATTTGGGGACTAGAGGTTAATGTAGAAAAAACGGAATATATGTGTATTGGGGGAGTGCAACAGGACTTACAATTATCAAATGGACAAAAAATCAAACACACGTCAGCTTACAATTACTTAGGAATGAGAATATCAAAGGATGGGACACTCGAAGAAGCAATATTGGACAGAAATATGAAAGGAAGAAGAGCAATATCAATGTTAAACGGAGTACTGTGGGATAGAACAATAAGTAACAACAACAAAAAAAGAATTTACGACACGATAGTGAAGAGCATAATAATGTACGGTTGCGAAGTATGGCCTTTGAAAGAAAAGATCGAAAGAAAAATTAGAGCCACAGAAATGGATTACTGGAGACGAGCAGCGGGGAAATCAAGACTAGAAAGAGTTACAAATGAGAGGATAAAACAAATAATGGGAGTACAGCACGACATCACAGACGAAATAAGAACTAAACAGTTGATATGGTACGGGCATGTTCAAAGAATGCCACCAGACAGAATCCCAAAGAAAATATTACAGTGGAACCCCAGAGGAAGAAGAAGAAGAGGAAGACCACGAAAGAGCTGGAGAGAAGGCATACAAAAAGAGATGGAAGAGAGAGATCTGAGAGAGGACATGTGGACAAATAGAGAGGAATGGAGATTAGGAATCGCAAGACGCCGACGCACGTTTTAACGCGATATATATATATATATATATATATATATATATATATATATATATATATATATATATATATATATATATATATATGCATAAAGCAATTATACAAGAAAAAATTCAGGGAAAGAGAAGTGTAGGAAGCAGAAGAATAAGAAAATACATTAATAGTGTCATAAAAATCTTGATTATTGTGCTACAAGGGTGAAAAATTAGGGGATAGTTTTATAATACTGGTTATATTAATATAAAACGTATTGAGCAGTTCTGAAACCACCAGAAACTGGTAAGCGTTAATGAAAAAAAAGATCTTAGAAATAATAGTCAAATATAAAAATTTGTCAACCAGCTGTCTCTACTTGGAATTGAAATCGAAGACGTCAAATAAACGATGAAAGAATGTTTATTTTTATCGACAGGAGTATTTAAGAAGCAATTAAATTTATTTTTTGTTTTCAATCATCCATAATAATTCAAATTTTGTGCGCAGGTATAAAATCCATTTAAAAGTCACGCTCGCAAAAATAAAAAACATGTACACAATAACTTCCAAATAAAGCAAATAAAAACGGTCGACTTTTATTTACTTTATGAATGAGAACAGTCAGAATACATACACACCAATTATAATATACGAGGGGACTGTTCAAAGTAATATTTCATGTGAAAATATGGATTTCGACAACTTCGGTCTACTGGATATTTGCTGGCTTATGTCACTCAGCTTTGGACAAAAACTATTGAGAAGTTTGGTGAATCCCGTGCAATAGCCTTGGATATATCTAAAGCCTTTGACCGCGTTTGGCACCAGGCATTGTTAAGTAAATTATCTGCCTACGGTCTCCCTACCAAACTACGCCCATGGCTCTTGAGCTTTATGCAAGATCGCTCCTTACATGTGGCAGTAGACGGTATTTCTTCTGATGCGTTAAAAATCAATGCCGGGGTCCCCCAGGGTTCCACCCTGTCCCCCATCTTATTTCTTTTACACATCAATGACCTCTTGAAAACCACCACGAACCCCATTTACAGTTTCGCAGAATACAGCACATTTGTCTCAACTTTCACATCTTATCGATTACTTTCGGTGAATAAATACAAATCGACTCAGGCAGGAACAGGTTGATTCCATCAATAGATCTTGAAGCAATCGTCGAGTGGGGAACCAACAATCTTGTTCAGTTCAACGCCCAAAAAACACAAAGCGCCACGATTTCCAAGAAAGTGATTTTCTCAAATCATTCCATCACAATCTCCGGAAATACCATTAAATCAAGTCCCTCCATCTCGATTTGGGGAGTCACGGTGTCTAATAATATGTCTTGGCATGACCATATTGCTAACATTGCAAAGTCAGCAAGCCAGAGGCTAGGTTTTCTGTGGAAAGCTAAAAAGTTTTTTACTCCTGATCAACTGTTGACGACGTACAAGGCTCAAATCCGACCTCTACTGGAGTATTGCTCGCACATTTGGGGTTCAGCACCAAGGCATTCTCTTCGTCTTCTAGATTCCATTCAGAAAAGAGCCATTCGCTTGATAAACAGCTCAACTCTCACAGATACCCTTCACTTTCTAGAACATAGAAGAAGAGTTGCAGACCAGAAATTACTCTACAGATTCTCCAGAGAAATAAAAACTTTAGTACTACCACTGGCCACATTCGGCTGAAGAACTCGGCACGCTGATCAGTCTCACTCATTTACTCTTAAGATTGACACTACAAGGACCAATCTCCATCAAGAACCTTTTTTTTACAGGGCTGCTACAGAATGGAACAAGCTTCCAAAATCCATGCAACTATGACCTGCAACTTTTCAAAAAGCGGGTCCACAATCATTTCCTTTTTATAATCTTTCCCCCCTCTAATAGTCGCAGTGCGGGTTGTCCGCGGCGTACACGATAGGTCTACCCTTTTTGCGTCTATTTTCAGTAAAAAAAACATACATACATACATATGGTTACGCCTTTTTTCCATAGGGGTAGGCAGAGCCCACTTCCTTCCACTTGCTACGGTTGTTACACACATATTTTGCTTCCACTAGTTTCGTCAGTGCTCTCATACATGCTCGTCGGTTGTTGGTACTCTTGACCTGGCCTTTCTTTAAAAAACAATGTTGATCTGATCAAGATATTAAAATATTAATATTTAACAAACTAAAGTAAAAGAAAAATCGTAGTTTAAAATTTTTACTTTATTTCGTATACGTTCTACTGCAATGTGACTTGCTTAATTATTCCATGAAATTGTGGTCATTTCTAATAATAAATGTCTTTAAACGTAGTATGTAAGTTGCTGATTAAAATTTCGGTTCGACCCTCGTATAAAAAGTGTTAATACATGCAACCCGATCCTCGAAGGTAAAAAAAAAACGGGAAAGGCTGTGCTTATGTAAAGAGCGTCCTGAAGTGTTGTTACCTTCGAGTAAACCACAAGGTAAAAGACATAATTAACTCGTGGTGCGACACTTCGCACAATGGATGCAGCTCATAAACAACTACCCTAGATTCAGATATATTGCGGCTAAGCATGCATTGTATTTGCATGTCTACGGGTCCTTTACACAGTTTCAAAAGACCGCTCGACCATAAAGATATTCATAATAACTTTATTCCAAAGGTCTATGTGGGGCTTGCTCAATTTTAATAAAACCGTAATTTGGATACGGTCGTGTAAAAAACAACTGCAATGGTGGAGTTAAATGTCTTTTAAGAAAAGATCTAAACAAAAATTAAAATGAGAATGCAGTATTTTACTCGTAATCATGTAAAAATAATCATCCAGATGAAGAAACCTGTCCTATGGCAGGATACTCGTACACCAAACACCTCAATCTCCAAATGGAACTGCGAAAAGACATGCCTAAACGATACCCACACAAAATTTTGGAGGCAAAATAACTTTATTAATTGACTTTTATTGTTTTCGATTAACTTCCTTTTAACCTATCTATATTGTTCCCTTTAAATCAATGCCAACATCTTTTAATAAGCATGTTACTTTCATGGCAGCATTTTATTAATCAACACGAATATACTAGGTTATATACTCGCGCAAGTCAATTTTTATAAGAATACAAACTTTAAGGGAAATATTATTTTAAAATTTGACTTATTGTCTCTTTGAACCATGTACTGATAACAGCATTTTCTTTTATTTTTATTTTGTTATCATTCTTTAATAAGTATGTTATCTCAGACCTTTTATTAACATACATAATAATTTTTTGTTTATTAATTCGCGTCAATTTATACAATTTTAAGTGCAAAATAACAATCACTTCAAACATTTTGAGCGGAAGATACTCCGAAAAATATACGGTCCATACCGCGACCCAGAAACAGGCCATTACAGAATAAGAACTAACGCTGAACTAGCCCAGTTGTACAATAGTCCGGATATCATGCAAGAAATAAAAGCAAATAGACTGAGATGGGCTGGCCACATACAAAGGAGTCAGAACACAAGACTCATTAAATCTGTATGGAAGGAGGCTTCTCAAGGAAAGAGGCCGCTAGGAAGGCCTAAATTGAGATGGCGAGATGACATAAGGAAGAAGAAGAAGATATTTCCTATTAATACAATCACTTGAAACATTTTATTAAAATAAATATTGATTTATGTAAGTCAATTTTATACAAGAATACAAATACAAAGTAAAAATAACTATAATATTTTACTTTTGTTCTCCTCAATTAATATTATCTTAATACTGGTACTGATAACAAAATTTGTTTAAAGCATGTTTCCCTTATAGCAATAGAATTAAGCATTTTAATAATAAACATTTACATACATTAAGATATATACTCACGCAAATCGATTTACACAAGAGTACAAGTTTTGAGGCAAAGTAATTTTAATAT
The DNA here is from genome assembly GCA_950111635.1 of Agelastica alni. Lineage (NCBI taxonomy): Eukaryota > Metazoa > Arthropoda > Insecta > Coleoptera > Chrysomelidae > Agelastica > Agelastica alni. Next base: position 3,293,871 of record OX467715.1, read on the forward strand.
TTTACTTTAATTGTTCGCAATTAATATTATCTTAAAACTTGTACTGATAACAACATTTATTTAAAAGCATGTTTTCTTTATAGCAATGGAATTAAACATTTTATTAAGTAACATATACATACATTAAGTTACATACTTACTCAAATCGATTTGCACAAGAGTACAAGTTTTGAGGCAAAGTAACTTTAAAATTTTACTTTAATTGTCCTCAGTTAATACCCTTTGGACTAATTCATCAATAACATCATTTTTTCTCTTTTAAATTAATGCCAGCATTATTTTAAAAGGAAGGTTCTTTTATTGCAATCTCTTGAAGCATTTTATTAAAATAGATTTGCATATATTAGGTTATTGACTCGCGCAAGTTAATTTATATAAGAATACAACTTAGTATATGTTGTAAGTTTTTACTAACTACTTTTTCAAGTACTTCGCTAACAGACTAATCTCACCAATCGCTAATTACGACGAAGACGTTAACAACAATTCTAATAACAGTTTTTCTTGTTTGATGCTTTCATTCCTTCGCTGCTAATGAATACTAAATAAGTCGTTTAGTTGCATTTTTTTTGACGTTTCAAAACGAATTCATCATATTACTCAATTACCGACACATCTACTTGCCGATGAACTCATTAACTCGGTAATTGTTCGTCGGAGATAAACTTTGCTCGCAGATCTAACAGTTGCGGCACTGGGAAGTCGACGCTCTACTCTTTTCAGGGCAAAATGTTTGGACTGATTACAAAATGTTTCTAATTTTTTTTTTAAGATTTTCTGTACCGACGTTGCTTTAACATGCGTACGGTTGTGATTTATTTATTTAGTATACAGGACGTTGTTGTATAATTTTTGTTACTTAATTTCATAGTTACATGACAGATAAAAGGTTGTCAAGTGAATTATATAAAAAAATGTCAAGAACTTCGTTATTGAAACACCATTTTTTCTGCATATTAAACCTCAGGGCGCAGTATTTTACACGGACGGCTCTAAGCTACAGGGGAGAGTAGATTGCAGTGTCTTCTCAGAATACCCCTCACTTAGTCTGTCGTTTCGTTTGCCTGATTACTGTAGTTTGTATTAAGCCGAAATGACAGCAGCTGTATGGACACTCCGCAACTAACAAAAGTTCAGCGAGATATCCATTCTTTGCGACAGCCAGGCTGCTATAAAATCACTGAACTCTCTCTACTTGACCTCTAGGGTATTAATGCAATGCCAAATCAACCTTAATAAACTAGCAACTAAGTGTAGAGTTCACATTGTCTGGATACCCGGACACAGGGACATACCAGGCAATGTAAGGCGGGAGACCTAGCAAGAAAGGGCACCACCCTCTCAGCTGTATCTGTCTCATCTCATCCGACTCCTCCTGCACAGCAAAGTAGTTCAAAAAGCCAACTTGAGATGGCAAAATGAGTCCACATGCAAGGCGCAAGGGAATCACAGAGCTACGACACGACTTCTCTAGAAGCTGTCACGATGAGGAAGAGAAGGAAAAAATGTTACATCTTCTCTGCCACTGCCCTGCCTTAGGCATAAAACGGCTTTATATACTGGGGCAATCGTATTACAACGGACCAAAAGGCCAAAGTAGGTTTCCTCCGAACCGCCGTTTTAACCTAACCTAACCTAACACAAATGCTTTGGAAAAAATCCTTTTCGTTGAAGGTTTGATATTATATAAGGATCTACCTCTGTTAGTTAAGACATCAGGAAATGTAAAAATTTTTAAAACAATACTAAGAAAAATGTATATCAATGTATAGCTAATATTGTTTATGCGTGAGATATCAAATGTAAGATTATTTAATGGCAATCAATGCTAAATAAACAACAGTCAAACAAACAGCCAAATTGTAATTTGTTCATCTGGGTCACTTGACAACGACTGATCCAGTCAACTATGACGACTCTTTGGCGTACATTATTGTGACATAAGCGGTCCCATTTACTGTTGAGACATACTTTATCACTATACTGTCATCCACGATTACAATTGTCAATAAAATGCTAGCGTTTGGACAGAATGTCGGCTCGAGTACCTTAAAAATATCACCAGTCCTGTCCGTTCAAGTTAAATAAGGTGAAATATTATAGACACCTTCGAACAAACAGTTCATGTTTCGCAAAAAGGATTCCATTACACTTGGCAAAGTGAACGCGGTGGTACTATATTTTAGTGTCATCACAATGTAAATAAATGACCGACCTCTTTGAGAAACTTACCTGATGCCCCTTTAACAGAAAACAAACAAAATGCAAATATATCTGGTCTAGTCCAACTGGATGCTGAATGAACGCAGTGGCGTTGCGTTGTCACCAAACGAAGCAGAAATGATAATGTCTTTTTCCTCCAGTACTCACGTACTAAGATTTCGCCTGAATTGTCAACTGTATAGAAAATACGTAAGAATTTCTTCTGTATTGAAAATTTTTACAAGGTAAATACCTTTTAATACCCGTGCTGGATAAAACAAGACGCGACGACAATGTGTTACACTTTAAAAAGCTGCCACTTATTCGAAGTACTCGAGTAATGTCAATACGGGGTCTCTTATGCTTTCGGGGATGCGCGACGAATCGATATGCCACTTTACAAAAGGCTTTTAACAGTTTTCCGTTATAGGGTTACTTCACTAAAATCATTATTAATGTAATGATTAATCGTGTCATACTTCACTACGGTGCACTATAGACGCATTTTCTATGGGAATGAATATGAAAAAGATGCATAATAATTTCTTGAATACATTTACGATTCGGTACAATTATAAAAATGAGTCAATGAACATTTGGAGCACTGCACGTAAATAACAAATTACCACTTTTGGTTCTTTCTTGCGTTTACTCTTTTGGTCCGAAGAGCGTCATCTATTTGGGTTTATAAGCATTACCTTCCTGGATTGTCCATTTAGTATTTACCATTGTTACAGCAGCAATTTATTCATGTACAAGGATCTAACGAACATTGAACTAGAATATCCAGAATTTTCTGCCATTTCAGAGCTTTTGCGTTTATGCTACTCTTTTGGTCTAAAGAGTGTCATCTATTCGAATATTGAAGGTTATTTCTACACTGCTTCAAGAAATAAACGCACCACTTAATATTTGTGGAAAAATATGACAATTTGAAACGATCTGTAAAATATTTCATTGCATTTTGCAAGAACCCTGTATGTTTATTATTTTAACAAATAAAAAGAGCTTGACCTGATCCAAGAAAGAGATGTTCTCCGATCAAGCTTTCCAACTTCCAGTCCTCTCTAATCTAAAGATTTGTAACATGTAGCTGCAGACTTAGTGCTTCCAGAATGTGAAACCTACCTTGATTAATTTTATGCCATTGGAGAGCTTTTGGGTTAATGTTATAGCTACTTTTTTGGTCTAAAGAGCGTCACCTTTTTGAATATTGAAGGTTATTTCTACACTGCTTCAAGAAATAAACGCACCACTTAATATTTGTGGAAAAATATGACAATTTGAAACGATCTGTAAAATATTTCATTGCATTTTGCAAGAACCCTGTATGTTTATTATTTTAACAATTAAAAAGTGCTTGACCTGATCCAAGAAAGAGATGTTCTCCGATCAAGCTTTCCAACTTCCAGTCCTCTCTAATCTAAAGATTTGTAACATGTAGCTGCAGACTTAGTGCTTCCAGAATGTGAAACCTACCTTGATTAATTTTATGCCATTGGAGAGCTTTTGGGTTAATGTTATAGCTACTTTTTTGGTCTAAAGAGCGTCACCTTTTTGAATATTGAAGGTTATTTCTACACTGCTTCAAGAAATAAACGCACCACTTAATATTTGTGGAAAAATATGACAATTTGAAACGATCTGTAAAATATTTCATTGCATTTTGCAAGAACCCTGTATGTTTATTATTTTAACAATTAAAAAGTGCTTGACCTGATCCAAGAAAGAGATGTTCTCCGATCAAGCTTTCCAACTTCCAGTCCTCTCTAATCTAAAGATTTGTAACATGTAGCTGCAGACTTAGTGCTTCCAGAATGTGAAACCTACCTTGATTAATTTTATGCCATTGGAGAGCTTTTGGGTTAATGTTATAGCTACTTTTTTGGTCTAAAGAGCGTCACCTTTTTGAATATTGAAGGTTATTTCTACACTGCTTCAAGAAATAAACGCACCACTTAATATTTGTGGAAAAATATGACAATTTGAAACGATCTGTAAAATACTTCATTGCATTTTGCAATGTCCCCTGTATGTTTATTATTTTAACAATTAAAAAGTGCTTGACCATATCCAAAAAAGATGAACCTTACCAACTCCCAGTCCTCTTTAATCTGAAGATTTTCAACATGTAACTGCTCACTTAGTGCTTCCAGAATGTGAAACCTGCTTTGATTAATTTTCTATCCTTGCAGAGCTTTTGGTTCTTTCTTATAGTTACTCTCTTGGTCTGAAGATTGCTATTGTTTGGACTTCTTCTTTAATATTTCTATAACTTAAGATATTAACGCCTAAGTATTTGAAATTACAATTTCTCTGGTTATTTGATATCGCAAGAGACTTCGTTTTCTGTTCAGGGATCACCATGTTTAATTTTGTTGCAACTCTTTCGAATCTATAAAGTAGTTTCTGCAGATTGCAGTTTTTAGTTTATAAGCATAAACTTTGTATGTACACTGTCCCAAATTGGAAAAAGCTCATACTGCTCAAGCGATATTTTTAAATTTGAAACTCCGCATCTTTCTTCTCTTCTCTAGGTGCCGTCTCCGCTTCGAAGGTTGGCAATCATTATAGCAATTCTTATTTTTGAGACCGCAGCTCTAAATAGTTCATTATTACTACAACCAAACCAATCCCCAAGGTTCTTCAGCCATGAATTTCGTCTTCTTTCCTTGGTTTTTTCCCTGCATAATTATTTGTAGCATTTGATATTTTTTTACCCTCATGACATGTCCCATGTACAGCTGTTTTCTTCTCTTAATTGTCGGAATCACTTCTCTCTCCTTATGCATACGTCACATCACTTCCACGTTGGTTATTCTCTCTGCCCATAAGATCCTCAATATTCTACCGGTATATCCACATCTCAAATGCCTCCAGTCTCCTCATGTCGGTTACCTTCAGTGTCCATCGCATAGTATAGTATAGACAGCACATAGCGTCTCATGGGTCGTATTTTTAAATCAAGGTTTAAATCTCTGCAGCAGAAAAAAGCCTCTTCATTCTTGTAAAGGTGTTTCTCGCCTGTTCTGACTCGTATTTCTTGGGAGCTGTCATTGTTCTCATTAATAATCGTGCCTAGGTATTTGTATTGTCTTACTCTTTCAATAGGCTGGTTCCTCACATAATCTTGCGATTGTCTTGAGTTGTTTTTGTTATCAGCTAAAATAATCGTCAGCATACCTCAGATTATTTCTTGTCGTGCCGTTAAATGTCTGCATCTTTATAATCATTTAAAATGCTGAAGAGAGGTCTATTCTCTAATCTCAACCCATTAGAACTTCCAGTTTTCTTTAAACTGAAGAGTCGGATACACCATTGCAACAAGCAGCTGCAAATCTATCTGGAACTTACCTTGATTAATTTTCCTTCCTTGCAGAGCTCGCAGTTCGAAGATAACTGTGACATCCGCATGTACATCTGTGAATATCGTGCCGCTTATATTATTGAAATTAAATATAGATTGTATAAATGCTTTTATTTTGATATTTTTTTGTATTTCATTGTAACCAAGATGACTAGCCGAAAATAGGAGCTGTCAGAAAGCGACAATGGCGTAATTAACGACGTTCGAAATTATCAATTAATACCCGATTAAACGTTTTAGTTATCGACGGTTTTATTTAGAAATAAATAAGCTGACTGCGTTTCAGCTTGCGGCGTCGAAATAATTAAGAGATACTGATTTTTCTGGGTGTTAAATAAATTTTGTTGCAACAAACGCTTACTAATGAATTGATAATATCTACGACCACTAACGTGAGGCTACTGTTTGTGCACAATAGATATCTAGATTAGCCAGTATTCAGATGAGACCAAAGGCGCGTTCGTAATAACCTTTTCTACTATTTTACGCCCGTCATAGTCCAGGAAAATTAGTATCCCGGTAATAAATCGCAATATTTATGCTAATAATAATAAGTGCAAGAAATTCCTCAGGGTCACCTTTTTGATTAATTTCAATTTAGCTGGTGATAAAAATATTTAAAAAAAAAAAGGAGTTTTGTATCAATTTAAGATTTTATTTATATAAGGAGACGGAGAAAACTTGCAAACTCCTCAATGGCTTATAAATACATTCTGTTGCAGTATAAAACTGTTGGTTTACCTTTAATCGAATATTTTCAAATTTTGGGAAGATTACATATCGCAATCTTGGCATATCTACCCTTAACGTAAGCCTTATTTAAACCAGAAATATGTAGGCTTTCGAATAAAAGAATAGAATTTCGTTGTCTGGTGCTCGCTGTATCAATAATCAATCTGTTTTACGAACAAATTTCTTTAGAAACGATAGATACTTAACTGGAATGTGAACTGTACAAAAAAGGCGTATTGACGTACACAATAATGGCAATAGAGTGAAGTGTCATTACAGTATGTCCTAACCGATGTAGGTAACGGAGGATTATTTTCGATAATCCTTCAGATAAAATGCGTGATATATACTTGCTGTCGATCGTCTCCATAATGTTTTATTTAAAATTTGAATATTAAGATATCACTTTCACGTTCACATACTATGATTAAACAAATCTTTTATTTATTACTGATGGAATTTATTGAGCCCCATAACGCTAAAATATTATTTACATACACTTGTGGTATCGGCAATTTCATATATTTTGTTGAGATGTTATTATTCATGGCTTACAGGGTTTTGCTTGTGATGTATGTAGATGCTATTAATTCTATTGTTTTAATTCCCAGCAGGCTTCGCGGTCCTTGAAATATTTTAGGGTTTAACGTTTGATTTACTATTAAAATCTATTTTAAATTATCTGCAGATTGCGCGTCTAACTTATCCTTGAAGTCTTTTAAGGTTTTCAAATATTTTTTAAATTTTCGCCGGTTTTGCGTCTGACTCATCATTAAAGTCTTTTAAGGTTTTGCGTTTGATTTACCATTTACTATTGTAATCTATTTTAAATTCCGCGGTGGTTTCATGTCTGACTTATCATTGAAGTTTTTTAGGGCTTTGCATTTGACTACTAACATCTATTTAAATTTCGCGTCTGACTTATCATTGAAGTCTTTTAAGATTTTGTCTTAATGTGCTGTTGAAATCTATTTTAAATTCCGCGCTGGTTTCACGTCTGACTTATCATTGAAGTCTTTTAGGGTTTAACGTTTGATTTACTTTTAAAATCTATTTTAAATTATCTGCAGATTTCGCGTCTAACTTATCCTTGAAGTCTTTTAAGGTTTTGCGTTGTTAAACATTCAAATCTTTTTTAAATTTTCGCCGGTTTTGCGTCTGACTCATCATTAAAGTCTTTTAAGGTTTTGCGTTTGATTTACCATTTACTATTGTAATCTATTTTAAATTCCGCGGTGGTTTCATGTCTGACTTATCATTGAAGTTTTTTAGGGCTTTGCATTTGACTACTAACATCTATTTAAATTTCGCGTCTGACTTATCATTGAAGTCTTTTAAGATTTTGTCTTAATGTGCTGTTGAAATCTATTTTAAATTCCGCGCTGGTTTCACGTCTGACTTATCATTGAAGTCTTTTAGGGTTTAACGTTTGATTTACTTTTAAAATCTATTTTAAATTATCTGCAGATTTCGCGTCTAACTTATCCTTGAAGTCTTTTAAGGTTTTGCGTTGTTAAACATTCAAATCTTTTTTAAATTTTCGCCGGTTTTGCGTCTGACTCATCATTAAAGTCTTTTAAGGTTTTGCGTTTGATTTACCATTTACTATTGTAATCTATTTTAAATTCCGCGGTGGTTTCATGTCTGACTTATCATTGAAGTTTTTTAGGGCTTTGCATTTGACTACTAACATCTATTTAAATTTCGCGTCTGACTTATCATTGAAGTCTTTTAAGATTTTGTCTTAATGTGCTGTTGAAATCTATTTTAAATTCCGCGCTGGTTTCACGTCTGACTTATCATTGAAGTCTTTTAGGGTTTAACGTTTGATTTACTATTAAAATCTATTTTAAATTATCTGCAGATTTCGCGTCTAACTTATCCTTGAAGTCTTTTAAGGTTTTGCGTTGTTAAACATTCAAATCTTTTTTAAATTTTCGCCGGTTTTGCGTCTGACTCATCATTAAAGTCTTTTAAGGTTTTGCGTTTGATTTACCATTTACTATTGTAATCTATTTTAAATTCCGCGGTGGTTTCATGTCTGACTTATCATTGAAGTTTTTTAGGGCATTGCATTTGACTACTAACATCTATTTAAATTTCGCGTCTGACTTATCATTGAAGTCTTTTAAGATTTTGTCTTAATGTGCTGTTGAAATCTATTTTAAATTCCGCGCTGGTTTCACGTCTGACTTATCATTGAAGTCTTTTAGGGTTTTGCGTTTGATTTATCATTGAAGTCTCCTTGTTTTTACCAAACGTTTACACATCAGATAGATAATGAATATACCCGAACAAAATCTTATTCGGGATGTTTGTGGTATGCTACTTAATAAGAATTTCTGTTATTAGAACAAAAAAATTGCTATTATTTGGCATTGTACAAAATTATGTTTTTGTCTTGAATAATTAAAATAAATTTTTTTAAATAACGTGCAGTGTGTGCATAAAAACCCATCATTTATACAAATATCTTTACACGTTTTATAACGATATAAAAATCAGTAAAAATCTGTTGATTAAAAAGATAATAAAAACGTCCTCGAAAGGTTTTCGCGCGAAAAATCCCAAAAAAAAACAATACCTGGAGCTAATAAAGCGCCATTACTCAAAGGACATCATCATTTCGTTTTTTGTGGAGCAAATAAGTGTCAGTAATCGTGAAATATTTCGTCATGAATAAAACAACATAAAAGAGACACGGCGCGATGTTGCCCGAGAAAACATCCCCACGAAATGTTTCGTTACCTATGTTTATATGTGACTTTTTTCGCCTGAACGCATTTTCTTAATAAAATTTATCATGTGTTGCTTATGCCATTGTTCGTTCTCAATGCAAAGCTGTCCCAGACATTATCAGGTTAATATTTCCGTGCTCACGGGGCTAGTTTATGGTAGTGCGTACACAGGGTAGGCCTCCACCTCATCCCGACTACTCAACATCCAACTATTTTAGTTTAGACTCACTAAGTTTCGACTATTTTTCCAATGGTGCTGCTCATGATCTATCTACATTTTTGGATAGTTCTAAATTTACTTCCATGGTTTTTTCTATAACTGTCGACAAGGTAAAAGCATTAAAAACTGTAATCACTGAATAACTTTTATGACACTTATTTCTTTTTAAAGGTTTTAAAAATTTCCCATTTCCAATTATTGGTTTAGCCTTTACAAGAACTCTTCTGTTGTTTAAATGTGGTGTATTAGAAAGATGTAGGAACATGTTATTGCTTTATATTAGTCTTTGGAGTCACTTGCTTGAAGCTTTAATGAGTACCTTTATATTTTTATAATTTTTTTTGTGAAACTTGTTATTTTTTATACTTTTTGGCTTAGTAATTCTTTTGATCAAGTCTGTGGTTTACTGTGTTACTGGGATTTAGGAACAAAGTTTATGTGATTGGTTCATATTAGTCTCTGCAGTCACGTTTTTGAAGCTATAATGAGTACCTACATATATATTTTTATTAATTTTTATTTGAAGCTTGTTATTTCTACGTTTTGGCTCAGTAATTATATTGGTCAAGTCAGTGGTTAACTGTGAGGATTTGGGAACAAAGCTTATGTGGTTGCTTCGTTGGAGTAACTTTCTTGAAGCTTGCTATTTCTACTGTTTGACTCGGTTATTATATTGGTCAAATTGGTTTACTGGGAGGATTTAGGAACAAAGTTCTTGTGATTGCTTTGTATTAGTCTTTGGGGTCGCTTTCTTGAAGCTATGATAGGTATTTATTCAAAGCTTATCTATTTCCACATTTTGGTAAGGTTTTCTATAAGAATTTAGGAACAAATTTCATGTAATTGTTTCATTCAAGTCTTTGGAGTTACTTTCTTGAAGCTATAATAAGTATCTACCCTTATATTTTTAATTTGTTATTTTTACGTTTTGGCTCAGTAATTATATTGGTCAAGTCAGTGGTTAACTGTGAGGATTTGGGAACAAAGCTTATGTGATTGCTTCGTTAGAGTAACTTTCTTGAAGCTTGCTATTTCTACTGTTTGACTCGGTTATTATATTGGTCAAATTGGTTTACTGTGAGGATTTAGGAACAAAGTTCTTGTGATTGCTTTGTATTATTCTTTGGGGTTGCTTTCTTGAAGCTATGAAACTTTTTGGTAAGGTTTTCTATAAGAATTTAGGAACAAATTTCATGTAATTGTTTCGTTCAAGTCTTTGGAGTTACTTTCTTGAAGCTATAATGAGTATCTACCCTTATATTTTTAATTTGTTATTTTTACTTTTTGGCGCAGTAATTCTATTAGTCAAGTTAATGGTTTATTCATGTGAGTGCTTTATATTCTTTAGAGTCACTTTTTGAAGCTATGATATGTATTTATTTTCATTTTTCGGCTTGGTAATTACCAAAAGTCTGGGGTTTTTTGAGAAAAATTCGATTGCTTCATACCAGTTTTTGGAGCCACTTGTTTAAAAATATGATACCCTTCACCCACTAGAACATAGAAGAAGAGATGCAGAACAGACGTTACTCTACAGATATTTCCATGGCAGATGCTCCAGAGAAATAAAAACTCTTGTACCACCACTGGCCACATTCGGCCGAAGAATTCGGCACGCTGATCAGTCTTACCCATTTACTCTCAAGATTGACACTACAAGAACCAATCTCCATCAAGGATGCTTCTTTTACAGGGCTGCTACAGAATGGAATAAGCTTCCAAAGTGAGTTTTTCCAGAGAACTATGATCTGCAACTTTTCAAAAACCGGGTCCACAATCATCTCCTTTCTATAATCCCTCTCTCTTCTAACCTTCGAGAAATTGTTTGAGCCGGTCCTGATCGTCCGTTAGATCTAGTTCAGTGGTAAGGGAAATGATATATCGGCTTGTATTTGACAATGACAATTCTAGTGGCTTGTTTTGTGTTTGTGCACTAAAATTGTACAATGTTTGCAAGCAACCGAACTACAATGGCCAAGTGCAATCCGTACTGAATATCCTACTTATCGAGATTTATAGACTTCTAATGCTTTTGTGAAATATCGACAGCCCATTGTGTTTTTATTGGATGGCAACAATATTATCACTGGAGCTGTGAGAATTTATTGGGTTTCATTTTTTCCCTTTTTGATTAGCGTTTTCAACGAGCTTGACCACTCGTGTGGAAATTGGTGAATAGGCATCGGGGCATCTGCTTATCTCTGTTGTGGTGACTATTTTTGTCAGGCGATTTTGCACGCTTTATTATACTCGCATTTTAAAAATGTTGATCTTCCATCAGTCGTACATCTATTTTCTTTTGTTAAACAGGGGTAGTTATCAACACCAGGACTTGAAGTTTTACAGGCAGCTTTGCAGCTAAGACAATTAACGTATGTATAAGAAAGTATTATTTACTCTTTCAGATTTATTCGATAAATATAGAGTCATATTTGCGTCTTCTGAAGAGGAGTTGCAGGCGATGGTTAATGCTATGCATGATGCCCTGAAAATCAAAGTGATGAAAATAAATGTAAACAAAACAAAAGTAATGGTTTTTGAAAGAGAAGAAAGCTTGACAAACTGTGAAGTTTCGGTTGAAAGAAAAAGAGTGGAACAAGTAAATGAATTTGTGTACTTGGCTTCAAAGTTAACGAGAGATGGAAAGTATGACATTGAGGGAAGGGTGGTGAAGGCAGGAAAACAGATGAATGGGGCACTGCATAGCTTTATGACAGCCAGAATGTGTCAAAAACGGCACGTCTGGCTGTGCATAGAGGTGTGTTGGTTTCTTCACTTATGTATGGGTTTGGCAGAAGAAGCATGAAAATAGGATTAATGCTGCGGAGATGAGAAGAGTTTGAGTAGAAGAAGAATTTACAAGGCAATAGTAAGACCGACTATGACAGACACGGCAGAAATTCGACCAGACACAGCGAGAACTTAACAACTTCTAGAGACAACCGAAATAAGAGTACTTTGTAGAATAACTGGAAAGACGATCTTGGACAGAGAAAGAAGCGAGAATATAAGGACATGCAAGGTAGAAAACATCAATGAGTGGGTTCTCGGCAGAAAGAGCAAGTGGAATGAGCACATCAGTAGAATGGACAACGACAGAATAGTCAAAACAGCACGCGACAAATCACCAATGGGTCGCAGGAGTTTAGGACGCCCCCGAAAACGATGGAGCGACAACTTAGCAGTGCAATAGGCAGAGGGACGATGAAAAGAAACGGGAGATCCGCCTAGATTAAAGAAGGAAGAAAAAGAAGAAGAGATGAGTAGTTTGAGAAGTATAGCCGGAGTACCAACAACCGACGAGCATGCATGAGAACACTGATGAATGTAGAGGAAGCAAAAGATGTGTGTAAGAACCGTAGCGGAAGTGGAAGAAAGTGGTCTCTGTCTACCCCTACGGGAAAAAGGCGTGACTATATGTATGTACGTATATATTGGAAAAAAAGTAAATTTATTCCTTCTATCACTCCTAATTACATTAAAAAATACAAGAGTTAAGGATCAACTATCTATGTGAAGATATCGAAGTTTGTTAGTCGTTTTATAATTAGGAAGTCGTTAAAATAACCGTGTGTATACGAAAGACGGCATCTTCGTTAAGAGTGCATACGCGGTGGGTACCCAACCGGGTCTATGACCCTGCAGCACCTGTGACACCCACCGCTCGGAACGTACTCTCTTACTCGATAAAACAATATTTTATTGCGAATAATTGCAATATTAATACAAAATGTACGTGTAAACATTGGCAGCGGAGGTTTACAGTGAGTGTCTCGCTAAATTGTCGTTGGTAAATTTATATAATTGCTGTGTGTGTGGTTGGCATTCGGATATTTTCGTCTCGGGGCGTTTAATTAGAAACTTCTACGCATTTTAACTACTTAGTCGAATGCGATCAAACAAGAGTTTAAAGATTGCGATTTATTATAGTGTCCAGAAAGGCTCTGTAAAGATAAAAAATGCAAAATTTAGAGCTTATTTTTTTGTCGATTTGGCGTAAATCATCATGTCGCTCTACTTTTTTAAAAAATACAAATACACAATATTCCGGCCCAGAACCCTTCTGTGGACTTTCCAAAGCCCACTTGAAAGAAGAGGTTCGACGCTGGGAAACAGATGAAATGAAATCTCAGTGGCATAAAGTGCCAGGACAAAGACTAGCGAAAAGGCTAATAAGTCTTTCGTCAAAGAAAGCTTAACAGCTTCTCGAGTTGGACAAGAAAGACTTGAAACTGGTGACGGGGCTCCTCACTGGACACTGCCTTCGGAGGTATCACCTGAAAAAGATGGGCAAAACAGAGAGTGATAGTTGCCGCTACTGCGAGGACTGAAACTGCAGGTCATTTGCGCTTTTCTGCAAGAGGCTTAAGTTTCTGGAAGGGGCCTTCCTAAAGCCCTTCAATGTCAGAAACTTGGCCCCCAGAAAACTGATAAACTTTGCTCGAAGTCTCGGAATTCCGGGCCTCAAATAGATTAAGGGTTATGCACAAAAGATCTGATAGGTCGAGGTGCTTGAGATGTTGCATAGCCTTAAAGACCCCCCCTATAATCTACAATCTACCTTTTTTAAATAAAAACATCTCTCAAAATGTTTTATTAATAATAAATTAAAAGAACAAAAATCTCCTTCAAAAGTGAAAATAATTTAAGTAAACACTTGGTCAATTTAAAAGACAAAATAATCAATTTATAAAAAAGTGGAATTTACAAACTCAAATTCAATGACTGTGAAGTTTCATATATAGAAAAAACTTGTACACCTTCAAGAGTTCGGATTAACGAAATTTTGAATAAACCTGATAACTCAGCTTTTAGTCACCATATTCAATTCAGAAACATAATTTTAGTCTGAATTGTAATATATTAATTTTGAAAGAAGTTTACTCCGAAAATTTTAATACGTTAGACTTTTTAGAAGATTTACAAATTAACAAGGAATTACAACATAATAGCCTTTGTCTGAATACACAAGTACACTTCTTTTTCTTCTTCTTCTTGTGGTTCCTATCCGTTACGGATGTTGGCAACCAGCATGGCAAGCCTAACTTTATTTACGGCAATGCGGAAGAGTTCGGCTGATGTTTTTCCGGTCCACTTTCTAAGGTTATGCAGCCAAGATATTCTTCTCCTTCCTGGACCTCTTCTTCCATCGATTTTTCCCTGGATGATTGTCTGGAGTAAGGAGTACTTGGAGTCGTTTCTCATGATGTGGCCCAGATATTGCAGTTTTCGGATCTTGATGGTGTTCATAATTTCTTTTTGTTTATTCATCCTTCTTAGTACCTTTTCATTTATTCGGTCCATGATATCCTCAGCATTCTTCGGTAGAGTCGCATTTCGAAGGCTTCTATTTTCTTGGATGTATTTTCATTGAGTGTCCAAGATTCTGTCACGTACAAGAGGATAGAAAAGATGTAACATCTGAGAAGTCTCATTTTTGTTTCCAGTGTAAGGTCATGGCTTCTGAAGAGTTTGCTCATTTTGTTGTAGGCGGCTGTGGCTTTAGCGATTCGTGATTTGATTTCTTGAGTTGTGTCCCAGTTCTCGTTTATACGTGTTCCCAGGTACGTGGTGTGTGGTACTCTCTCTATTGGTTGGTTATTGATGGATAACTGGATGTTGTCGATCTTGTTTTTGCTAATGACCATAATTTTAGTCTTTTGTATGTTTATGTCCAAACCATATTCCTTACTAACTCTTGCTATTCTGTTGATAAGTTGTTGCAGTGCTTGTGGGCTATCTGCGAACACGATGGTGTCATGCGCGTATCTTATATTACTCAATTTTTTCCCATTTATTAAGATGCTTTCTTCTTCTTCGTCGTCGAGCGCTTCTTTAAAAATCTGTTCGGAGTAGATGTTGAATAGCAGGGGTGAGAGTACACAGCCCTGCCTCACTCCTCGCATTATTTTGACGGCCTCAGTTGTTTCTCCGTCGACTCTCATTGTTGCCGACTGGCCCCAGTACAAGCTATTTATGATATTCAGGTCATTGGTATCGATCGCTGTCTTCTTTAGTATTTCCATCATTTTGCGATGTTGAACCCGGTCAAATGCTTTGGCGTAGTCAATTAAACAACAGTAAACGTCACGGTTAACTTTTCTACATCTCTGAACAAGGACTTGGACAGCAAAGAGTGCTTCTCTGGTTCCCATCGCATTGACGAACCCGAACTGGTTTCGAGAGATTAGGTTCTCGCATCGGTTGTATATTCTTTTATGGATGACTTTGAGAAAGGTTTTCAGCAGGTGGCTCATCAGACTTATCGTTCGATATTCTTCACATCGTTTTGCGCCTTGTTTCTTTGGCAGTGCAATGAACTCTGAGACTAGCCATTCTTGTGGTATTTTACCTGATTTATAGATGTTATTGAAAAGTTTGGTGATCTTCTTCAATCCATTTTCGTCTAGAAGTTTCAGGAACTCTGTTTGGATGCTGTCAGGTCCTGCTGCTTTTCCTTCTTTGCTCTGCTCTATAGCTGCCCTCACTTCTGATTCCATTATTTCTGGCCCACTCTCTGCGTTACTCCGGGGATCTGGGGGGTTCTCTCTATTATCTTCAAAGAGGTGCTCTATGTATCTAGTACACTTAAACAGATCATACTTTCCTTCTCAGATGACTAAAATAAAAATTTTGTTTCTCTATAATAACCACTACTATTCATACAACTAGTCTTAGACCTTAGCTTCTTCAGCTCCGTTTACCTTGAGTCTGATTCTCGATCTACTCTAATATCCATAATTAATTCATTATCTATCTAATTTCATAGTTCTTTACTTACCACTAAGAACCTTGAAGAACTGTGGGCACCAGAAATTTTATTTCTCATTGTATTTTGTCAATGTCTAATGTCAACTTAAAACCCAAAAAATGTCTTATCTGTTTAAATAAGTACAATGTCTACAGCCATTACCGAGGCAGCTATACTCCGCAAGGAACAAAAGTTCAGCGAGATATACACTCTTTGCGACAGCCAAGCTGCTATCAAATCACTGAACTCAGTCTACTTGACCTCTAAGGCAGCGGTGCAATGCCAAGCCACACTGAATAAGCTAGCAGCTAAGTTAGAGTTTATGTTGTCTGGGTGCCAGGACACAGGGACATACCAGGCAACTGTAAGGCGGACGAGCTAGCAAGAGAGGGCAACACCCTCCCTTGCCACCCTGCCTCATCTTAGCAAGGAGTACCGATTGCAAAATGCCGGCTCCTCCTGCACAGCAAAGTAGTTCAAAAAGCCAACTTGAGGTGGCAAAATGAACCCACATGCACATCACCGGAACAGATCTGGCCTAAACTAGATCTACATCGAACTAATGATGTATTAACTCTATCCAGGAAGTCTTTCCTTCTTGACAGAAGGTTAATGATCACATATACGATTCTGATGTAGTATTGCAGCTTTCCTTACTATTTCTTTCCACTGTTCCCCATTCACTGCATTGCGGGCAGTCTAAAACTTGTTCCAGTGAATTCTTTTATTTGTTCAGGCCATCTTCTCGGGTAACGACCACTCGGTCTAGTCCCTTTCACCTTGCCATAGACGACCAACCGCTCTAAATCATCATTGTTGCGTCTTGTAACGTGGTCGAAGTATTTTAGTAGCTTGGTGTTTACTATTTGGGATAGTCGGCGCGGTTCCTGAATTTCCATAAGGACAGACTCGTTCGTTTTTCTTGCCGTCCATGGGACTCCAAGTATTCTTCTTCAGCAGTGGATCTCGAATGCAGCTATTTTTCTTCGGTCCTTACAGAAATATTGGGATTATTAGAGTTTCAATTATTTTTTTTGCTGTCCTTCCAGGTTTTTTCCAGACTTTTCATTGCTACCCTTGCTATTTCTGTTCTGCGATTATCTCTTGTGTGCACAACCTAGCCTACAACCCAAGCTACACTACAGTTCTTCTTCTTCTTCTAGGTGCCATGACCGTTTAAAGATCGTTGGCGATCATTCTGGGTATCATGTTTGCAATCATTATTTTGTTGGTAGCCGCTCGGAAAGTGGTGAGACCAAACCACTGTCTGAGATTTTTGAGCCAGGAAGTTTTTCGTCTGCCGGGGCGTCTCTTACTATTAATCTTACCCTGTATTATAAGATGTAGAATGTCACACTTTTCTGGGTGTCTCATGATATGTCCGTTGTTTTACATTATTGACCACTTCTGTATCTTTATGCATTCTTCTAAGCACCTCCTCGTTTGTGATCTTTTCCACCCAACTTACTCTTAGGATCCTCCTGTACAACCACATCTCGAAAGCTTGTAGACGTTTGAGCTTGGCTTCTGTTAGTGTCCAGCTCTCGACTACTCCATACAAAAAAACGGGAAAGACATATGCTCTAATCATCCTCATTCGCAGGGCAATCGATAGATCGTGAGTGGTAAAAAGTTTTTTTTCATGCGAATAAATATTGCACCCTTCACTACAACACACAAAATAATGAAAGTCGTTAATAAAAAAATTAATTGTTACTTCCATATGTGACTTGGTAATTTTGGTATAAACTGTTTTTTTATTGACTCGTATATAGATGAAAATTATTAAAATGAATGTTTTCGTTTAATTTAATCAATGTAAAGCGCGTTCGAGAATAGTGCATACAGCTTTTTTTCAAACGGTCGGTATAAACTTTTTGAAACGACTCGAATGGGTGAGTCAAGTTCAAAATGAAAATAATTAACCGCATCAAATCGCACTGAATGCTAGTTAGTTAGGTTTTCGTAAAGCTCTTTGTGTTTTTCGACAGTAGCAGATGTTGTATTAAGAACATATTTTGATTTTATTTAATGCGTGTCCTAAAAGATGTATAATTGTATGCGCGTCTGTGAAGCGGTTTAAAAAAATACTGCCTATAGTTTTGTTTTGGGAATGAATTTTATCAGTTTAAAAATTTGACAACTCTTATTTTTAAATTAACAAAAGAAAATAAATGAGAAATTAAATAAATTCCAACTATTACGAGTAAATGTATATAATAAAAGAAATCGCATACAAATATCATGAGAATGTAATAAATTTTACTTGGGAGAAACTTTTAGACCGTTGCTAGTTAGAACAAATGAGCATAAATGTCATAAAAAATGAAGACA
This sequence comes from Agelastica alni, assembly GCA_950111635.1. Lineage (NCBI taxonomy): Eukaryota > Metazoa > Arthropoda > Insecta > Coleoptera > Chrysomelidae > Agelastica > Agelastica alni. The sequence continues at coordinate 3,312,215 of OX467715.1, forward strand.
CTCCTAAATGTGTAATCATGCCCGTGAGGCTGACCATTAAAATCAATAAAACAATTGAAAGAAATCTCCCCAAAAAAAAACGAAAAATAAGTGAAACAATGCATAGAAGAATGTAGGATTAATTTTTATTGGGTTTTAAATTCTTTAAAATCCGTATCAAATTCATTCTCATACCAGCCGTCCATGGTGTGGCAACACAAAAAAAAACCACAGTAAACAAAAATCCAACTGAAAAGAATTCGACGATTATTTAAGTAAATTTTGGAGTGTCAGCCGTACGTACTATTGTCCGCCAAATTGACAGCATTTAATTCAAGCCTCAGATCTAGATCATTAATAACGTTTTCTCTGGTCTATTCAACGTTCCTTTTTTTTTTCTAATGCTTCCGGTAACAATGGACGTCGAATAGTTAAGAAGAAAAACTCACATGCGCAACGTTATACAAATGGACTATCTGTTGGGCTTACCGCAAAAAGATAATTAATCATATGGCACTGCATATCATCCTCTATAACTAGGTGCAACCGTTCACAGGATGTACAAAAAGGTCGACTTTTGCCAAGAATGACGAGAAGTTTTACCTGAGGAGAAGAGGTGGTGGATCCTTCGATATAATGTCAATCGGAGTCTGCGGCTTTCTTTAATTTAAATTTTTTTTTTATTTTTATGTTAATGCACATCATTTATTCTTCTTGTGAGAGGATCGTTTTGTAATGCTCCTTCTTCGCTAAAGTCCTCAATGGAAAAGACCGTTTCACTTAGTGTAATTGGTGAATATGTTGCAATTTATATAATCAAACCAGATAATGTACTTTAAAACAATTATTTAGTTTCATATTATAATACGATTGCTTGACTTTTTAGTTGGCTTAAGTTTACACAACCAAGCTTGTATGGAACCGCCCAAATTCATTGCTTTATACCAGTCTTTGGAGGCACGTTCTTGAAAATATGATGTTTCCTTTTCGGTTTTTATTTAAAGCTTGTTTCCAATTTTGGTTTGGTAACTAGTGGGTTTTACAATAGAAAACACAACCTAACTTATATAGAATTAGTTTTGATAATAACATTTTTTTTTTTTTGTAAAAAAGAATATGCAGAAAAAGATGTGATCCTTAACGAAATTTTTTTTTACTGAAAATAGTCGCAAAAAGGGTAGACCACTGCGACTATTAGAAGAAAGAGTGATTACAGAAAGTAGATAATAGTGGACTGATGGAAGCTTGTTCCATTCCGTAGCAGCTCTGTAAAAGAAAGATTCTTGATGGAGATTGGTCCTTGTAGTGTCAATCTTGAGAGTAAATGGGTGAGACTGATCAGCGTGCCGAGTTCTTCGGCGAATGTGGCCAGTGGTGGTACAAGAGTTTTTGTTTCTCTGGAGCATCTGCCATGAAAATATCTGTAGAGCAATGACTGGTCTGCAACTCTTCTTCTATGTTCTAGTGGGTGAAGGGTATCTGTGAGGGTTGAGCTGTTTATCAACCGAATGGCCCTTTTCTCAATGGATTTTAGAAGATAAATAGAATGCCTTGGTGCTGAACCCCAAATATGCGAGCAATACTCCAGTAGAGGTTGGATTTGAGCCTTGTACGTCGTCAACAGTTGATCAGGAGTAAAAACTTTCTAGATTTCCACAGAAAACCTAGCCTCTGGCTTGCTGACTTTGCGATGTTAGCAACATGGTCATGCCAAGACATATTATTAGACACCGTGACTCCAAAAATCGAGATGGAGAGACTTGATTCAAGGGTATTTTCCGGACATTGTGATAGAATGATTTAAGGAATTTACTTTCTTGGAAAACGTGGCGCTTTGTGTTTTCTGGGCGTTGAACTGAACAAGATTGTTGGTTCCCCACTCGACGATTGCTTTAAGATCTCTGTTGATAGAGTTAACCAGTTCCTGTCTGAGTCTATTTGTATCATTTACCGAAAGTGATCGATAGGATGTGAACATGTTTCGTTGATGTGTAAAAGAAATAGGGTGGGGGAAAGGATGGAACCCTGGGGGACCCCGGCATTGGTTTTAAACGCATCAGAAGAAATACCGTCAACTGCCACGTGTAAAGATCGATCTGGTATGAAGCTCAGCTTGGTTGGGAGACTGTAGGCAAATAATTTGTTTAACAATGCCTGGTGCCAAATATTACATAAACATTTATAAAAAGAATTTTTGTTAAAGGTATCCTTAATATTTCTATTCAGTCATAAAATTGTAGTCAAGTTGTTAACTTAATTCTGTAGAGTGTCCAAATTTCGGATATTTTCTGTTGGAACGATATATCGTTTATAACACTTAATTGAAAATTACAAAAAAATCAAAGTTTGAATTTTGCGTTGAAATTCGGTATGTAGGGTCAAAATGGATTTCTAAGCAACTTTTTTAAATAATTTTTTTTCGATATCTCCAACGCTAAGCAAAATATCGAAAATATGCTCTTTTCGCTGAATCGCAGTAGGCTGGGTTTAAGGCTGTCACTCGGACTAAGTTTTGCGAAAAGTGCGGCTCATGAAGGTTTATGTCTGTACCAAGAATAACATCTCTGCCTTTAAAAATAACCAAAATACAGGGGCGTCTTTATCTTAAGTGTGTCACATTGTATATATAGATATCGGGATTCCTGAAGGAAGGACGTCATCAATTTGCAGCGAAACGTCGAGAGCTCGTCTCGAAAAATCGTCGTCCTTCGTGACCGCGAAAGACTTTGTTGTCTCTATTAAAATTTTCAGTTCCTCCAGTTCCTCCGTAACCGACATTTTTCCAAATTTGGTAATTGCAGGTGGTCTTTTATCAAACACCACGTCGAAGTAAACCAAACTCGTCTTTAATTCTATTACTCCATACCTAGTACTTATTCTCGGTAATTGGAACTTTTTTTAGAAAGTCCATTATAGCCGGTGCTTTATTAGATATTTCTATTAAAATTTTTTAGGAACTCGGTAGTCATTGCCTTGTGCAGTATGAAAATTAAAAGCGAACTTTTTCTGCTCCATTATGGCATCGATTTATTAAATTTAATGACACGTCAAGAGACAATCGGAATCGAAAACATATTCTTGAAGTATTCAGAAGTAACGTCAGTGTGAAATATTATAATGCACTCTCATCCTCTTCAGAATACAATCAAACTTGCATTGATTATTTTTCTCAGGGGTTCCTTCTACTATTATTAACTGTACATCCACTTCATTATCCATTAAAATCGCCCATTTTTCTATGTCACCGTAGAATAAATAATTGACCTACTCGAGTTACCTGACAAAAAAAACACAATGCAAATAACTAGTCCATTTAAGGGTGCTCGAGAAAAGGTAACCCGACGACTGTAACCAATGCGTGCGACAATTTACAATACTTTTTAAAGAATTTTTATAAGTCGAAAAAAAAACGCGTAAAATATTCGAAAATTTATTCGGGGTCTTTTGATGATAAAAAGGGCCGGTTGACATTTCCTAGACGGACCATTTGTCAGGGATCCGAACCGCGTTGTTGTCCTGGAAAAGCTGTGATTAATTATTATTGGTCTAGATTGTGTAGCAGAATAGATGCGCAGTCAACCGCATCGATTGTGGAAACAAAAAGGGGGTTAAGTGACGTGTCACACAAAATCGTCCTGCATGATGTTACTTGAATGCCGAATGTTTACGTTCGGGATGATAATATTTAGGATTTAAGGACTTTAACGTATTTTTTTTACGACAAAGGACTCGCTTTTCATGCTAACTTTTTTAGAAAAAAGTGTGTGCTACGTTTTTTAAAACTAAGGTATTTGCGTATAGTAACGAGAGCCTCCACAATGGGGCAATTAAGTATTTGTTACACCTGGACCGTTGAAGATTGTCAGTACATTGACAGACGAGTTCAAGAATACCAAAAGAAACGCCATCCGAATCAAATGTTTGCCATTTTAATGGGGCATTGTCGTACGATCATTTATAAGAAGAAAAATCAGGGGAGATGTTGAGACAGATTAGTGGATGATACCACCATTTGTGTGGCAGAGTAGAATATACAGGATGATTAATTAAAAATGTCCAATCTCTGAATTGTAGATTCTAGACCTCAACATATAACGATTTTGCCCAAGATGCTTTACACAAATATTGCTAGTTTCCAAAATACCGGGTGTTTAAAGTTTGGATTTTGATTTTTGCAATAATTTTTCATGCTTTTACAATTTCTATTTAAAAATTGTCCATTTTACGTTTTACGGCATAAGGATTGCCAATTTAAACTCTAATTTAGCATTGCTAATAGAGGGCGCTCTCAAGCACCTCAACCTATCAGATCTTTTGTGCATAACCCTTAATCTATTTGAGGTACGGGATTCCAAGACTTCGTACAAGGTTTATCAGTTTCCTGGTGGCTAAGTTCCTGACATCGAACGGCTTTAGGAAGGCCCCATCCAGAAACTTGAGCCTCTTGCAGAAAAGCGCTGGGCATTCGCAAAGCAAATGTTCTGCAATTTCAGCGAAGTAATCGCAGTAGCGGCAACTATCACACTCTGTTTCGCCCATCTTTTTCAGGTGATACCTCAGAGGGCAGTGTCCAGTAAGGAGTCCCGTCACCAGTTTCCCAGCATCGAACCTCTTCTTTCAAGTGGGCTTTGGAGAGTCCACAGAAGGGTTCTGGGCCGAAAAATTGTGTGTTTGCCCCTTCTTTTGCAAGGCAGTCTGCTTCCTAGTTACCTTTAACTCCCTTGTGACCTGGAACCCACATCAGAGTGACCTGATTGTTTGCTGCCAGTTGTCTCAGGGATTCTTTACAGTCTCAAGTCAGATTAGTTTCACAAGCTTTTAGTGCTGCTTGGCTATATGATAAAATATAGATTTTTGCCCTTCGGGTGTTCCTTTCGATGAACTCCTGGGCACATATCTCTATGGCATGTAATTCTGCTTGAAAGATGGTTGGGGTGTTACCGATGGGTTTTAAGAGCCTAAAATTCGGCCTACTCCAACCCTTTCATCCCTCTTGTATCCATCAGTGTACCACACTAAAGCATCCCTTTCTAGTTCTTTTTGCAAACTTGGTGGTTGTTTATGACCACTTCAAACTGCATTTCGAAGTCTTACCTAACTGGCATAATATCTGTCGGCTTAGACATGGATTCTAGGCAAATATTTTCCAAGATCTTTAAATGGTCAATCCGATTTCCTGCAATAAGGTTTATTGTCTGGCTCAATCTGAAAGCACTGATTTCTGCTTCTTTCATTACACATAAGTGCAATGGTTGTAAAAGTTTGCTTTGGTTTACTAAACTCAACCAAGTGTAACTAGCGCCCTCTATTAGCAATGCTAAATTAGTGTCCAAATTGGCAATCCTTATGCCAAAAACCGTAAAATTGTCATTTTGCAAATAGAAATTGTGAAAACATGAAAAATTATTGCAAAAATCAAAATCTATATTTAAACTTTAAACACCCGGTATCTCAGATACCGGATACAATATTTGTATAAACCATGTTTGGCAGAATCATCATATTTTGAGGTCTAGAATCTGCAATTCAGAGATTGGATATTCTTAATGAATCACCCTGTATAGAAGACCATACAAAGAAAGTGTATGAGTTTAGAATTTTAAACATTGTTACATAATGAAAAATGTCAGAAAGTAACGAGTTCTGAGTGCACATGAATGATCTAAATATTTTTACTAACGTTCTAAATTTTCTTTTATCTTTAGAACCACAAGAACTAATTTAGGCCCGATTGGGCTGCTTGTATATCATCATTGGAGAAGAAGGATAATTGTTTTTAAGATAATTGGTAATATTGCCTATAAAAATTTTCCTCTGGATAGTCAGGGTTGGTCAACGTTTCTGTCGTTTCTGTCAGTATAAAGTATATCATTGACTCGATAGCAGAACAGTTCATGTTTATAGAGGTGTTTTACTCCAATATTATACTATAAATATATTTATGTATCTTGCAGTATCCATTTAATATCACTATAACTGGCCTGTTGGCTCTGCCAGTGTCAAAAGCTTAAGAAAAAAAAAATTTAATATCACAGTCTGTAAACGTAGGTTCTCCATATAGTTATTTGGTGGAGTATTTTTGTAGTTCTTTGGTATGTTTGCAGGTGGTTATTTCATCTCAATTTTCTTTTTATTTTTAGCGATAAAGATAGTACAATGTAAAGACTAAATTTGAGGATATTAAAGCTGGCCAGCTTTCTTGCAAGTATATTAGCTTTGATATGCTTTGATCTGATTTTTCTGGGAGGTATTCTCCAGGATACGGTGGCAATATAATACTGCTATTGACGTTATTTTGTGAGGTCAATAATGAAAGTAATTGATAAATATATAACGTGTGTGTTCTAATCTTGAATTTCTTTTAGTATTAAAAATCTTAATTTTAAAAACACGTTTGTAAATTGAAAACCACATCTGTGCATCAACCAAATTTGTATCTTGATTTCGGTCTCGAGATGCTACCACCACCTGACTGACTGCTCTAATACAATAGACACCCAAGTGAAATATTTCAAGTGAGGGTCGACGTAAATGTGACTTTTTTAGACCGCCATAGTTTATGTTAGCCCCGTCGCGTACCCTCTCATGCTGCGGTGGGTGTGAGAAAACCAACCACCTGATCTGGACTTGTCATCAATAATCTAAGGAGGTGACATCAATGACCCTAGACCGAGACGGACGATTTTTATTTTTATATCGAGAAAAAAACCTGCTTTCACTATCGACTCCCAGTATATCCTCACAGTGACTGACTGGCCCAAAGTGAGATAATAAAAAAACGAGCGAGCCTCACAATAGTCGCATATGATGTGTAACATTTGACATCTCACCTTAGTAATAAGCAATTTTAAAATTATATTCTGAAAAAAATGGGCCGCGTATTATTTGAAATGATTTTTCATTACAATCAATAATTCATTTTAATGAAAATTGTATTTTATTTAATTGACACTGACAGAGACAGAAATTAATGAAATATTTTATTCGGATAATTATTTATTATTACTTACTTGAATTTTCAGTCAATGATCTGCACTTTATTGAGACTTATTATCAACAGTAAATATTTATTTATATAGTTTACGCATATAACAGCAAACCTAATACACAACACTCTCTGATAATTGGTTGACGTCTATTTGATGGCAAACTTTAACCGCGCGCTCATTCGTCAAATCAACACTCGGAAAATTGATTGACGTGTATCTGACGGCCAACTCTAATCGCTCGCTCATTCGTCGAATCAAGTAGCGCGTGCTTCCGCGACTTTCTGTTACTATTACTGTTACAGAGGAAAGATGTTATACATGCAAAAAAGCGAGAGCAAAGATGTTACACATTAAAAATATACAATCCAATACAAATTTAACCTCGACACACAAATGCAGTGGCACATTTAGTGGCATCCCTTCTTTCGATTCATTCATCAAAGCATTTATTTAGAAAGTCTCACTTTTAACTTCATAGTGTGAAGGTGCTCTATCTTGCCGTATTATCTTTTTCTTAACCTGCTGTAGATGCTCTTAAAGTGCACTATTTTTCAGTTCTAACAACACTTTTTGAATCATATCTGATACTTTATGAAATTGACATTATCGTTAAAAAAATAAGACTCCTTTCTAGGAAAGTTTAATTCTATCGCCATCGCTAACTGGGAATTTATAGAATCAAAGGAGACGCAGTGGTGTCTTATCACTCTTTCATTCGCATTAAAAGTCATCTTAAAGTATGGAATTGGGATTTAGAATTTAAAGTAAAGTATGGTCTTAACTGCAGTTTTTTAACCCTTCGTAGGCTTGTTCTTGCTACTTCATACTCCTTGAACGCTTTTCTTTGATATTTAGTCGGTTATTGCACAAATCATTGCTCAACACCATTAGAATTCTCTTCTGCAGTAACATATTTTGGCTTACCTGAACGATGAAACTACACTACCGACCCAGTCTCTTCAAATCTTAAATTTAATTTGCTGAGATGGTAGTAGGATGTTTGGAAAACGTTTTGCAAACAAACTACGAATAAATCACTAACATAACTCTAATCATGGTCATGTTTCAGTGTGTTTGCAAACAAATATTCTGTATTTAATATTATATTCATTGTTTTCAGATAACAATAAACAACATAACCTCAGACTGTTAGTGACAGCCGACGTTTACGTAATATATACTAGTCAACTTTACTCCTCACTATTTTTGTAGTAAATATTACAGAAAGAATTACCAAAAATATATTTAAGTACTGAGGAACTGGAATCTTCTCGATGGAATCTGGCAATCCAAATTATAAATTCGACACCTAGGATAGATTTCGTTAATTTCCTTCTTATTTAAAATTTTTAATGTTTTTTTTAACTTTTTCCCAAATTCACAAAATCCTGTCCTGTTTGATATCCTTACTTGTGGTTTTTAAATTTATTGAAGGTATCATTCTTCTATTCAGCGTTGTTCCATAAATTTTTTATAAGAGATCCACAGGTAAAATTTTTGATAAATTAGCCGCCTATTTTGAATGTCTCATTCTTGCTCTGCTTCTCGGAATATATTCGAGAACCGAAGTCATCGGGATGTGTATATAGATAGTTTAAAATAGCGATTCCCTCGAACGTCCAGAAACATTAATGCCCGTTATATTTCATTAATTGATTAAAAAATTTTAATCCTGCCGTCAAAGTATCGATTATTAACGAAGCCAAGTAAATAAAATCAATTTTCCATAAAAATGTCGCAGCATTCCGCGGGTTGTCAAATAAAAACTAAACACGTGTTCTCACCACACAGGCATCCACGTTTAGAATGTCACATGTTAGCAAACCGAGTCGATCATTAGCGAAAATGAGAAGTGATATGTTTCGTAATTTGCATCAAGCACGCACATAAAAAGATGGGCAGCAATACGTAGGAGGCGCCCAGAATAATAATTGGGGTTTCAGGTGTTCCTCGGCACGTTAGACGTTACTCGATCGACCAACGCGGGCGTGGTATTCGGGCACAGACACCAGGAATATACCGAGTATTTTTCCATGGAGACAAACTTGTATACCGATATTTCCACGAGTTCTTTCGTGCTTTGGTGGTATAAATTATTGTCCGTTTTAAAAAATTCGTGCGCGCCACTGATGAAACGTACAAAAAGATTAAAACCCCCAGCTACAGCATTCACTAAATGATATTTGTTTGTGCAGCACTTCTTCTGGCCACCGAGGATCGTGACACAATAACACATATCTCCAGTTTTTATTTTTGATGTTTGTTCTCGGTTTTAAGGTTGGTATTTATTTAAGGGGTCCCGAGGAATGTTGTCTTTTAAAATTTGCGCGGCGACCGCCCGTTCGGTTCGACCTCGCGCTTTTTGTAGATCATTTTTCTAATTTTAATCTACTTCATCACCCGACGTGACAACTTACAACAGCGACCTTTCTTCTCTTCTTGTTTTCCTTTTTTTTACGTTCATAAATAAATAACAGAGAGCATTTTAGAACGAAAAACATTATCATACGGTGCACCAAGGATAAAAGAACAGCTTGACATTAATTATGCAGTGAAAAGTACTTTGATTGAAATAGTGACCATTAAATTGCCAATTTAATAAAAACTTATATTATAGACAAAACATTAAACATTTATTATTGGTAAAATAAAAAGTTGGCACAAATAACTTTTACTGCGAAGAAAAAACTACTTTCTTACCAGTAGCGTACGACTTAAATTGGGATTGTCAGAAGTTATCATATTTCCTGTTCTTACAAAATTAATCTTTTCTTGGTTAACCGCTGATTTTGAAGTACATTTTCAATATTAGTTGTCCCATATACTCAGCCATCCGTATAAAATTGGGCCCTTATGGCAGCAGTACTACTGTCTTCTTCTTCTTCTACTACCATTGCCCTATCCGATTACGGACGTTGGCAATCATCTTGGATAATATTGGCTGCGCATGGAAACAGTTCAGTAGATGTTGCTCCAAACCATTTTCGCAAGTTAGCCAGCCAAGAAATTATTCTTCTCGCAGGCCCTCGTGCGTCATCAACTTTTCCTTGAACTATGTTTTGGAGAATTCTGTACTTGCTATTTCTCATGATATGGTCAAAATACTCTAATTTTCTACGCTTTACAGCAAGCATGATTTTAGGTTCACATCCCATTCTTCGGAGTACTTCTTCGTCGGTAATTCTTTCTATCCGAGAGATTCTAAGAATTCTTCTAAAAATTCACATTTCAAAAGCTTGCAGCTTTCTTTCCATAGCATGTGATAGGGTCCAAGCCTCCACACCGCATAGAAGAATGGAGTATATATAACACATTACCATTCTCTTTTTAATGGCCAGATTCAGATATCGACATGACATAAGCGGTTTTATTTGTATAAACGTCCAAGCCTCTACACCGTATAGTAGAGTGGAGTATATTTAACACATGACTATTTTCTTTTTAAGAGCCAGATTCAGATATCGACATGACAGAAGTGTTTTCATTTGTATAAACGTAGTGATCCCAGTTTTCGTTCAATGTGCAGCCGAGATAAGTGTATTTTGACTTCCTTTCAACTGTACCTGTGTTGGAATTAGTCGATTTCAACATTCTTATGGTTTTTTGTTTCCATTTTAAATTTATTCTCGACGAGCCGTCCCTGAGCACCAACGTATGTAAATTAGCAAACAGTTATGACATTTCTCCTCGACAGTTATGACATTTCTCCTCGACCCGCTTGGCAGCCGGCTCCCTTTTTTTTCAACGCGCAGTCTCGATTCGACGCAATAGTTAGTATTCATCCGGCCGCAAAAGGCGACGGTTATAATAGTATTGCTCCGACCGCCGAGAGTCTTCCTTTGTTTAAAGTTTTAATTCCTATTTATTTCACGGCTTTGAATTGTATTCTTTGCTTGCAGTAATTCGTTAATCGGTACAAGTGCATTGTGTATTTGAAGAGGGAAATATATATTGTGTTAAATAAAAACGTTAAAAACCAGCGAATTGTGGTTATTTTCAGTCCACCTATTGTCGAAGTTGAGTAAACTTTATTTCGTGTAGAAAAAGGGAATTTACAAAATCCCGATTTCTTGCTAATTATTTTAGGTTCCAATTCAGGAAAGGCCTTTTTGTCTGCGAATCAAGAGTAGCTGTAGCGTAGGAAGTGAAGGTTATTCATATATCCTACAAAGCGTGCTTTTTGTGTAACGTGTAGGTATTTGTTCATGCAGCAGTGTTCTGAAGAATCCTGGTTGCATACATTATTTTTCTTTGGCCAGAAGAACATTTCTTGAATTGCTGACGATATAAGTCCACGTTTTTGTTCGAAACAAACGGAAAATTGGACACCAAAATAGACAAAAATCGCCACGTGGCTATCTTTCTTTATGTGTTGACTTGCAGAATCAATGTTTTCTTTAGGTAATTGCTGCTTTCGAAGGACATTACTTAAATGTTTGACGAAATATATGTGACCACGTTTTAATTTGAAATACAAACGGAAAATTGGACACAAAATTGATTCTTCTTTGCTTGCTGGCGTAAATAATGCAAGTTTCCTCGGGGTAACTGCTACTTTTGGAGGACATTACTCGACTAGATATAGTCGTAGGGATCAAATAATGCATTCCCAAAATTATACCACAGTGTGTTTTGGCCTAAATAAACACATTTTGAACAAAAGCTAACTGGTTGGAGTCTTGTTGATTTTTTTATACTTCGAGCAAGTGTATCTTGTCAATTGATAAGGGACGACTTTCATTTTTACTTCGAAAAGGTTTACGTTTTCTCTCAGTTTAATTTTTATTTGCGACCGGCTATGAACAACCAATTAACCGGCGTGAAGCACTAATTAAACAGCAATTAAATTCTAAGTTACAATTAAAGCGATACTCATATTAGGTACTATAAATAAGTGTATAAATTTCTAATTCTCAAGCAGTCACCCGTCACCGTAACACGAAAGGTGACAAATGTCTCATAGATCTTCTAAAACAAACTTATTAAGCGCGGTTTCACCGACCGGCCCAATCTCAAGCTATTAGCAATACGCGCCGTAATAAAATGATATTTAACTGTTGTACTGTCTTAGTATCGAGCCGTAAACGTTGAAGTATAAGTCACACTTTAATGTACGATAAAAAAAAGTTCCTGCTGTATTGTGTTGTTTGCAGAGATCCATTAAACTTTTTAATATTGCACTAAAACCATCTACTTTTAAAACTAGCCGTTTTAGAAGCTAGTTGTCGTAAAAAGAGACTCAGTAAACAGCACATTATTTTGTGTAAAATTATAAAAATCATAGTAATAACTTATGTCGTCTCGTCTCGTCGGTGATGCCTCGCTTACAAACTCGCTCACTTGTCTGGAACACCGTAGAAAAGTTGGCGATTTGTCTCTATTTTATAGATATTTTCATGGGCGATGCTCTTCTGAAATATCAACAATCGTTCCTCCTTTGGCAGTCTCTTCGAGATTAACCCTTCAAGTTCAGTCTTCACACCCCTTCGTGGTCACTTTGGAGACCTGCAGAACATCACTTTCCAAAGACTCATTCATCCAACGAATTGCGAGGCTTTGGAACTTATTGCCTAGGGAGGTGTTCTCCGAGGCATACAACCTCCAGAAATTTAAGAAGAACACCAACTCCTACCTTCTTTCCCTTGGTTCCCACGATGTTCTCTGAACATTACAGGATATCCCTTTTCGTGGGAACCAGAACATATAAAAAAAAAAAAAAATGTATGGTAGTGAATATTGGGTTTGGCAAAAGAAGCATGAAAGTAGTATCAACGCTGCGGAGATGAGTAGTCTGAAAAGTGTAGCCGCAATAACTCTGATGGATCAAGTAAGATAAGGGAACACCTTGGTGTGAAAGAAGATGAGCTAGTCTGATTTGAAGTAACAAAAGCTGCTTCTGTACGCAAGTTACTTTTGAAAGCGTCTTTATATATTTTGTTAAAGTCCTGATACTGCTCATAAGGATGCGGTTTTTTTTTTTTTTTTTTATATGTTCTGGTTCCCACGAAAAGGGATATCCTGTAATGTTCAGAGAACATCGTGGGAACCAAGGGAAAGAAGGTAGGAGTTGGTGTTCTTCTTAAATTTCTGGAGGTTGTATGCCTCGGGGAACACCTCCCTAGGCAATGAGTTCCAAAGCCTTGCAATTCGTTGGATGAATGAGTCTTTGGAAAGTGATGTTCTGCAGGTCTCCAAAGTGACCACGAAGGGGTGTGAAGACTGAACTTGACGGGTTAATCTCGAAGAGACTGCCAAAGGAGGAACGATTGTTGATATTTCAGAAGAGCATCGCCCATGAAAATATCTATAAAATAGAGACAAATCGCCAACTTTTCTACGGTGTTCCAGACAAGTGAGCGAGTTTGTAAGCGAGGCATCACCGACGAGACGAATTCCCCTTTTTTTGGACAGAATCCAGTAGCTTCAGGATATGTTTAGGTGCTGCACTCCAAATATGGGAACAGTACTCCAGTACAGGTCGGATCTGTGCCTTATAGATCATAAGCAGCTGACTGGAGGTGAAATAGCTCTTGGCACGAAACAAAAAACCAAGTTTTTGGGATGCACTTTTGGCAATGGACCTCACGTGATTTTCTCAGGAAAGATTATTGCTGATAGTAATACCAAGCATCGATATGGATGACTTCAGTGGTATGGTTACTCCTGACAAAGTTATGTTAGGCACAGTGAGATTGGCTTTACGTTAGTTTTAAGGACGTGGGGGTTTCCTGCGTGTTTCTTAAAACTATTTAGATCTGTATTTACATCAGGGGTGTTGACTATCCAGGGCGAAGGATGATCGAGGTCTAGAGGAAATACTTTTGGATGTCCAGGAATTTTAGATAAGTTCTAATCCTTTCGTAATGAGGTTTGTATAAGTGAGGTTTAACAGTAAAAAGCCTTATATAATTATCAGTAGTAATAACCCAAGGACATTGATAATTGTCGAAACAATTTTATAACAGATTTCGAAAGCTTGTTGTTTGGAGACCGACGCCGTAGGCGGAGGTCTGTTGCCTATAAGCAACAAGCTTGAGATAGATGTTATAAAATTTTTGAGCATTCATCAATGTTCGAGGGTTATTCGGATAGAATATTTTTTTGCTGATTATGGAAATAAATACAGAGCAGAAACAATTTATTTGAATGTACAATTATCAAAAGTACAATTAGAAAAATATTTTTCTTGTAGAAGATTACTTGTTATGTTCCATATGGTTTTGACAGTAGCTTCTTTAAACTCTGTACCATCTTTTCTTCTCATATTCACAGCCCAATCCTTTAAAATCGACGCCAATTCTTCCACTGTCCGATTTTCATCTAATTCATATTTTCTTACATCACAAAAGTCCATGAACGCTTTCCACACAAAATTTTTATTGTGAACAGTATTCTTCGGTAGTATATTCGATGCTATAATTTCATTAATATTATCTTGAGTATCACAACCAAATCGTGACATATTGAAATATTTGAATTATCAAAATCGAATTGAAAGGAAATGTAGGTATGTATCCATAGCAACATGACATGATTTAGTGAAAAGAACCCATGGGCTCTTTTCAGTTTAATTTTGTTTTGATTGGTTGTGTTCGATCAGATGACCACAAATTGACTGATTTTATTCAACTTGAGCAAAAATTTTTCAGTAAAAGTGTTTCTGAACAGTGTCTTGTTTTTATTTGATACAATAGATGTAGCTTACGTTAACTATGGTAATTGTATTAAATAATCTAATAGTTTATTTAAAATTATTTTAGAGGCTAGCGTATTAGCAGACGTCAACTATAAGTAAAAAGTTGTGTCAACATTCTGTCGTCATATTTACGTCATATAAGAGTTTAAAAATATTTATATTTTATTAAAATAATAGTTGAAAACATTTTAACTCTTTAAAAAACGATTAAATAAATAATTATAAATACATAATTTAAATGCATTTTTTTAAATTAATGTTTGTAATGCTGTTAAAGCTAAGAGTATCCCCTTTATCCCCTACCCCCTAAAAGTACCATGAAACATCCTTAAGGGTTGGTCTTTTATAAATTTTTAGTAGTCTGTTTTGAAATTTTTGCAAAAAGTTTAAGCATGTTCTATATGTCCCTCCCCAAGCAATTTTACTATAGCTAATTATGCCATGAAAAAATGCAAAGTGGAGCAGCCTGCCTCAATTTTGTAAAAGAGTTATCAAGCAATTATTACCGACAAAATTGTTTCCAATCGTGCGTTGTTTCGTTAACAGTTTTGACGTCAACGTCGACAGGAACGATCAATTTTTATCCAATCACCAATGGATGGGGCGCTCTTCTCATTTTCCGCTCTCCAACTGGCTACGTTTCTGACAATTGATTGATGCCCTCGAATACATTTGCGTCAGAATCCATATTGGATTGATAGCTGATCGAAGAAAGGTCAAGCTGCAGGTTAGTTCGTACGGGATGAATAAATTCACAAATCGAAGATTGATGATGGATCGATCGTATGAAAAATAACGATTGTTCGTTTATTTTGTATTGGGTTTGCTCGATGAAAAATCGAAATTCTAACATTTTCGGGAAGATATAGACCGTTTGAATTTGTTGCTCAAAATAGCTAGCTATATGTGTATTAAGAGCGCAAAGTGATATATTGCCGCTCGACAAAGAGAGAGCGGTAATGACACTTTGTGCTCGAAATACACACAAGATTTTTTCTACAAATGCAGTTTTTAGACAGAAAAAAACACTAAATACTTTATTCAAAATAAGTAAGTACATAATATTACTTATATTTTAATTGTAACATTTTATAATATTCTTGAAAATAATTACTTCAGTTTATCATTCACTATAATGAAATTAAATTGGAAATCTAAAGTACGAGATGTGAATACATGCGATTTTGAAAATATTTTTTTGGTGGTTTTAATCTTATTTTTGATCGATGATTACATTTTTTGCACTTTCTACTACATCAGGAGGTGTGTTCGATAATTTACTATCACTATTTTCCATGATAAAAAAATAAGTAAGAGATGCAAGTTTTTGAAATATTTCCGCGTTAGAGTGGCAAAGCTGTCAAAATGACGTTTGTCGGAAAACGTCAACTTTGCGTTGAAATTTGAAAGCGTCAAAGGCTACTTTGCTAAGCAGTTGTAGAAAAAATATATTTCACGTCTTTCTTCGCCTATGAAATGTGTGTACACTTCGAAATTTGAATTTGTTAACTTTACAGTAGTTAGAGTGTTGGACGGTTTACGGGTAGTGCTGTTTTTCCATGATTCTCATAAAAACAATACCGCAGACAGTTTTGGATTTATTGTCTGATTGTAAAATCTTTTTACCATAGTATTTTGTTCATGCAGAAGTAGATTTATTTTGATATTTAATTGTGCTTATTAAGATCTAAACAGAGTTTATCCTTTATAAAGAGGTTATGAGTTCGAAAGCTCAAGGTCTACTGTGAGACTCCACTGACTGTGTCAGGACTACTCACTAAAAACTCCACCCTTATTTAGGTCCGTCTGGCTATTGCCTCCGGTGACACTTGGGCCTGTTGGCCCATTGTATCTTGAATATGTGTTTTTGTACCATTGTACAATGGAGACTCGACCAGCAGACCGCCTGGCAAGGACCCGAAAACAGCAAACAGACCTAAAACCACGCTGCACCCAATCCAGTACCTTCGTACCTTGTACAAGTTCTGTACTGGGTGGGAACAATGAAGTCTGCCAAGAACCGCCCATTCCCCTCAGCGCCCCACAGCAGCACAGCAAGCGCTTCATTGCCCCCGGATCCCCGCAGCACTACCCGCAGGCCAGGCCTCCATTATACAGTTTTAGCTGATTCTTGTTCATCGGTAACAGTTCTGCCGTCTTTTTATGTCACGGTCCTTTTATGTATTATTTCCCGTGTTTTTTTTCTGGTATACTTTTCCAGTAGTTTTTGTGTTTTTCCGAACCTCTTCTTGCAAGTTCGTCTAATTCCTCATTACCTGCAACTTTCTGGTGTCCTGGAACCCGTATCAGTTCGACGTGATTATGGTCTACCAGCGTTATCAGTTCTTCTTTGCAGTCAACGTGTATGGGGAAAGGGGTGTTACGGCCCTGAGGTGTACCATGGATAGGAGTAAGGCTGTCTACTACAGGATTTCGCCCGGTTTCCTGTAGGCTCCGTTAGCGACGGTGCTCACCCACCTCCATGCATCCATCAGCACGGGTCGCATAACACTTTGGATTGGGAGTGTTTTAGTCGCCTTTTACGACAGGCAGACTATACCTGGGATCTATTCTATTTTCCCCGTATCCTCAGGGTAAACACAGTTAGTTGGATTTTTCGATTTTCGTAATTGAAAATTAACGTTTGTGCGCCCATGAGAAGACCTCACACAGTAATCCTCTTCGACGTCTCGTTTGCTCTTCATTTCCACAATAATCGTCACTTGTTATTGCGTAAAAATAATTTCCAAGCACACTTTATTCTCTCGCACGATAAGTCGAGAATTCAGTGGTATGTCGAGAGGACCTTTATTTGCCAGTCATGGCTTTAAATTTGGGGTAGATTCTATCTCGAGAAACATTTTCGTGATTGCTCACATTCCTTTCTTGTATCTTTTTTTAGTAGTTTGCATGTGAATGCATTGGTTTAAACCATTCTTTTCGATAATCTTAACTCATACGTCATTACCATAGAAAAAAAACAAACTCTCCAGTTCAGTACTTTCTACGGAAAGCCGCAAAAAATGTGCGATTATATTGGTTGAGAAAATCGATTTATATATTATATGGTAGAACTTTCACTGAGGACAAATAGGAAAAGACTCATTCTCACGAGTTGGCAGTGACAATACATACAGAAGCAAATCCATCCAAAAAAGGTGCAGTACAAGAAAACAAGGAAGAGGAAATTGATCCGCAATTATAGAAAAAAAATTTAATAGAAAACTATCGGATCAAAAACTGTGTTTTATTTATTCACTGTCGTTGTTCAGTTCCCGTTTATTTTTTTTTCGCCCAGTATGTGGTTGATTTTCAAATGACATTTCATCTCTAAATTTTCGCGAACCAATTGCAGGTCTAGTTACGAAAATTTCAAAAAAATGTAAAATGTAAGATAATATCTGATTTTATATGAATGACAGATGAAATTTCAATACGTCAACGTCAGAAAAAAAAGTCTATGAAACTTGCAAGCTAATGTCAACAATAATGACAGATGACAGCACACTTGTCTCAACTTTCACATCCTATCGATCACTTTCGGTGAATGATACAAATAGACTCAGGCAGGAACAGGTGAACTCCATCAATAGAGAACTTGAAGCAATCGTCGAGTGGGGACCCAATAATCTTGTTCAGCTAAACGCCCAGAAAACACAAAGCGCCACGTTTTCCAAGAAAGTGATTTCCTCAAATTATTCCATCACAATGTCCGGAAATACGCTTGAATCAAGTCCCTCCATCTCGATTTCGGGAGTCACGGTGTTTAATAATATGCTCTGGCATGACCATGTTGCTAACATCGCAAAGTCAGAAAGCCAGAGGCTAGATTTTCTGTGGAAAGCTAGAAATTTTTTTACTCCTTATTAACTGTTGACGACGTACAAGGCTCAAATCCGGCCTCTACTGGAGTATTACTCTCACATTTGGGGTTCAGCACCAAGGTATTCTCTTCGTCTTCTAGATTCCATTCAGAACAAGGCCATTCGGTTGATAAACAGCTCAACTCTCACAGATAACCTTCACCCACTAGAACATAGAAGAAGAGTTGCAGACCAGACATAACTCTACATATATTTCCAACGTTTTCCACGTCATTGGATTCGGAGAAGTGGCAGCATTGAATGGCTTTCACGATCGCTAGATTTATCGCCCCTCGATTTCTTTTTGTGGGGACATCTGAAAAGTAAAATCTTTAAAACACAACCAGCGTCGTTGGAAGATTTGCGTCGAAGAATCGTTGACGAGTCGAATTACTCCGGAAATTATTCAGAATGTGCGTGAACGTTTCGAACAAAATCTTTATTATTGTATGGAAGCGGGCGGTGTCATCAGTTTGAACATTTAATCGATTAAGTAGTAGCAACTAAAATAATTGGAATTTTAACATGTAATTTTTTTTCAAAGTATTCGGAGGAAATGTAAAATTTTAAGACTATCGTAAAGAGAAGCTTTCAAAAGACATCTTATTCGACCCCCGATGCTATTTAAAAATTTTGGGGTAATTCTTACCCTCTCTTGGGGTTGAAAGTAGTAGAGTCAAAAATACCGAAAAAGAGTCTCCCTTAATACAAAATTAAAAAGTATGAGCGGTTTTCTAAAATGTAGTTGACGAGGTTCCTGCAAATGGCTCTGTTTCGTTTTCGGTTGGCCATCCTGCATATTACATTTCCTGGCAGTTTAAGGAGTTCTGATTTTATGCATCGTGAAACTGCAGCACTTACATATTATTATCTTGAACTAAAGCGAATCCATTGCATTTGAAGCAACTAATACTTTTCCTTTCAAGTGGACCTAGCCTAGTCACTCATTTTTCTTGGGAAATTTTCATACTCACCTTAGATTTAACAATATATTACTGATCCGTATTAGCAAATTAAAATTCGCTTTCAATTTAAATCATAATCGACACGTCGACAATATAAATATTTATTATTTATCCTTGAATTAGTTTGTAAATGTATTAAATTGAAAAAAAAATAGTAATCAGTACGAAAATCAAAATAACTGTGTTTAACTGTGTTTATTGGTTGTAATTTAATATTATAATGAGTATTTTCATTTATGCTACGTTAATTAAATAATCAATCAATAAATTAATAAAATGGTAAAAATTACAGAATTCCCAAAACGTTATTGAATATTTTATAAACATTTTTTAGTCCTGCATTTATTCTCATGGATTTTTTTTGACTGCTTCTACGAAACCAACCACTGTACGAAATGCCCGGACGTGGATATATCATGGTAACTTCATTTATACGGGTAACGGGTACGGTATCCCACAGAGTTGGTATCTGGGACTCGTAACACGTGGCATCTTGCGTTATGGGAACGATAACCGTCCCTCTAATTAGATGGGCAAGAAGATTTGTTAACGCCGATCAATCACTTGGTGAAAAATCAAACGATACTTTCGATCGCACGTATTTAACAGGTATAAATGGCGTTTATTTTTAAGTTGGTGGGATAATATCGGGTAATTTTTCAACCTTTTTTGTGTTATTAGAACTAGCTGTTGGGGAGATTAAGATTCATTTATAATAGAATTAGAATGTAAGGAAGACCACTTTTAAAAGAAACTAATATAATGTCCGTAAGGCATCTATATCTTTTTGGTTTATTTGTTTACTTATTTAAAAATCGCTCTTACTTACTATCACCTGATCACCACTATCATACTACAAATAAAACAAAAGATTTCGTCCAAACCAGTACAGCGAAAAGAACTGTTGGAACTAGATACTTCCAATTTATAGCAAGGATCCATTCTAGCACCAACACTATTTTTACTTCACATCAACGACCTATTGAAAGCAACTTCATGTCCCGTACACAGCTTTGCCGATGATAGTACCCTCCATACCGCTTTCTCTTCCAGGGCCCCTATATCAGCCCGTGAAACCAGAAATGAACGAGGAAGAAATGTTAACAATATAAATATGGACTTAGCAACAATTCTCGAATGGGGATCCAATAACTTGGTAGAATTCAATGCAAACAAAACACAAGCATGTCTTTTCTCTAGAAAAGCCGATCTCACTGTGCCTAACATAACTTTGTCAGGAGTAACCATACCACTGAAGTCATCCATATCGATGCTTGGTATTACTATCAGCAATAATCTTTCCTGAGAAAATCACGTGAGGTCCATTGCCAAAAGTGCAACCCAAAAACTTGGTTTTTTGTTTCGTGCCAAGAGCTATTTCACCTCCAGTCAGCTGCTTATGATCTATAAGGCACAGATCCGACCTGTACTGGAGTACTGTTCCCATATTTGGAGTGCAGCACCTAAACATATCCTGAAGCTACTGGATTCTGTCCAAAAAAGGGCAATTCGTCTCGTCGGTGATGCCTCGCTTACAAACTCGCTCACTTGTCTGGAACACCGTAGAAAAGTTGGTGATTTGTCTCTATTTTATAGATATTTTCATGGGCGATGCTCTTCTGAAATATCAACAATCGTTCCTCCTTTGGCAGTCTTTTCGAGATTAACCCGTCAAGTTCAGTCTTCACACCCCTTCGTGGTCACTTTGGAGACCTGCAGAACATCACTTTCCAAAGACTCATTGATCCAACGAATTGCGAGGCTTTGGAACTCATTGCCTAGGGAGGTGTTCCCCGAGGCATACAACCTCCAGAAATTTAAGAAGAACACCAACTCCTACCTTCTTTCCCTTGGTTCCCACGATGTTCTCTGAACATTACAGGATATCCCTTTTCGTGGGAACCAGAACATAAAAAAAAAGCGACATATAATAAAAATAATCAGATAAAAGTACCTTTAATTTGGGTCTTAATGTTACAGAACCGAGAATTATAAAAAGATCCTGATATATCTGTAGAAAAATCTTCATAAGGAGCTCAGGTGACAGACAATTATTAAAAAAGAAAGAAAAATCAAGAAAATTTTCGTATAGTTACAATTACAAACATTTAGCATTTAGGGAAGCTGAATCGAAAGATCAAAGGTACTGTGCCATCAATCAATTCTTTGCAAGGTCAATGTCAAATGTCAATGAAGAAGTGAATTTGGTTTAAAATTTGGCCATGAGCACTATTGTTGTGTGCTTGCTTATTTTACTGACACAAATGTGTTGGGAGAATTTTTCAGTTGGTGTGCTTGGTTATTTTTATAGTTGGTATTCGTTGGCAGCATTCTTTAAAATTTATATTGAAAACGAAACAATTTTCGAACTTGAACTTTCCCGACTAGACGTTGGGATAGTCGCAAAGCTTGCGTTAAAGTGTATTAACTTTAAATGTACGTTTTCCGTATGCCACAAATTACGAATGCGTCTACGATATTCCACCATTCGGTTGGTTGGTTGTTGTTGTTTTTATTTTAAACATCATCGCAACAAACGTTACAAATTTTACAACAGAATCGCTGCAAGGAATTTTCATCTGTAAGTACCGAACACATAAAGTTCCATCTCGATTGTTTTTGTGTGAAGAAGACAGTAATGTTCACTTCGGCCATCGTCGTCCGCTTGCCAAGATCTTATCTATTCGGTAATTTATATTTCAGCTCGCGCTCTGAAAGCTTACCTATAAAATTAATGAGATTCTAAACCGATCCTGAAATGATAAAGTGTGGTAATTGTATCTTTATTAAGGTATTTTTTTTTGAAAGAGGTGGAATTTGTTTACGAATGTGCCACAAGATTATTCGAATTTCTTGTTAGATATTTTATTCCGGTATGAGAACATTTTTCATTACTAAATCGCCTCGGATTTGTTTAATCCTGAGAATGATCGAGTTTTTGAGTGGGCAGTGGCGTATTATCACATCCAAAACGTTGAATATATGAATGCACTTTTTATTTTTCACATATTTTTATGTCACCAAAACAAGATTTACCGATTGTGTAATTTCGCTATACAGATTGTCCTTAAGAACGTCAACCCCAGATATTGGATTTTAAAGTCTGTTTAAATATTAAATGTATGTGTATGTTTCTGCATTTATGTAATTTTCCAATAGCACTACTGTCCAAACCACCAGATTTCCATTCGTTTAAGCTTTTCTTCGGACGACCGTCATGCTGCTCCTGATACACCTTTTTGGCTGCACGATTGTCAGACATTTATTCAGATGACCTACCTAGCGAAGTCTGTCTTCTATAACTGTTTTTTTGGCCTGGAGATTTGAAAAGGTGGTGGCTTTTATTCTAGCTGGCATTTTAACGTGTATGTCATGCTTGTGCTTGTGCTTGTTAAGATGGATCCAAGATATTTAAAGATGTGGACCTCTTGAAAATTATAATTACTAACAGTAAAATTGCATCACAAGCAAGCAAAGAATCTTAAAGTTCCTTATGATTATCCAAAAAAAATGTTGCAAGCATTTCTCACCAGACTTTTAAGTAGTAACTCTTAGCTTTCCATCAAAAACAAATGTACTGGTCTACCAATAAGTTTATAAATTACCAACAGTGGGACTAAAATAAAGAAAACAACTAGTTTTTTCCAAGTATGCCAGAACATCGTCAAGGTTTTTATTTATAATTTTTATAATAAGAATTTTTTTTAGGAGCTCTGGGTGAGTACATTAAAAAAAGAAATATATAATAAATCCAAACGTTAAAGTGCTTTAACTTTTAGACAAATAGCACCTGGAATAACGGTTTAAAAGAAACAAACTTTTCAAGCTTGTCTAATAATGTAAATTTAATGATTAGTAAAAAGCAAGTTTTGTACACTGTAGTTACATTATTTAAGTGTGCACGACGTGTTAATAACTGAAAATAACTGAGGGATCTCTCATTTCTCGTTACAATGTCATCAATGTATGCTAGATAGCGTGGTGTTCCTCCAGGTTTGTTTGAATAGCGTGCACGATAGAGAGTCGCCTTTCCTTAAACTCTAGTTCACAGAATTTTCATTTTGCACTTTCCTTTCCCAGTGGAGCCTGTTCATGTCATTCTAAAAAGTCCTACAATCTTGTTAGATGGTAAGTATAAATGATAAATTCACGAAATTTTTCCAGGATGCATCAAGCATTTTGCAGGTGGTAAGAAGCGCTTGCAATTGAAGCCACAGTGGTAGTTGCTGTTCTTTCAGCAATGATTTTGGTCAGTACTTTATGTGTCATGTATAGCAGAGATATACCTCTATAGTTTGAGCAGATCATTTTTGATCCCTTTTGATCAATGAGGAATAACCACCAACGTCAAAAATCTCAAAATGCTGAAGTTATTCTGCTTTATAAAAAAATGTTTTTGTACGCCTCTGGTCATAAAGCTAAGAAATATTTGTGGTTCGTCTTCTTTTCTTCGAAAAGGGTTCCACACTGCTGGACTTCTCAAATGGGATCAGTTGTCATTTAAATCGGTGTATGTTTTCTTTATAGATGGTGAACTGGAAAATATTTATGTGCTGGTTTTACAAGAGGTACGCGGTTTAACGATACTAATCTAAATGATTATTTTTATTAACTATAACTAGTAAAGGTTGTTCGTTCTGTAGATATGGACGAGCATTTTAATACAAAGAACACTCTGCGGGTATAGGAATGTGTGAGAAACTTGACCGAGTATCCGAAAAAAGCGATTGTTTCGGTTTTTTTTATGATCTGTACACCTTTTTTAGCTTTCAACATTGCCATTAGAGGCAAATTAGTATCCGATCAATCAATGAGTGCATCTTTGGGAACGTCCGTACCTCCCCGTCAATAAGCAGAAATGAAAGGAATTTCCACACTCAATCGATCACATTTAAACATATCAGGATTAAAAGGACGCTAACAGACTGCCTATTTTTGTTTGAGATATAAAAACATGTGAATATAACCGAAAAATGTATTTCAAACAAATTGTAACGCAATGATTGATATATTCGATAATAATGAGTGTGTTATTGATTCGTATTGTAGCGATGGAATTATTTATTAATAATTTTTATTTTCGTCAGTGTGATTCTGAATGTGATAAAATTTTACCTGTAACACCTCCCTACAACACTTAAATTGTGCATTCACGTAAAGTTGCAAGCATGCAATAATTATTTTAAATTCTACCGAAAAGACTTTTTTAAATTCACCAAAAAGTATTCTCCAAATCTTTTTATATTCATAAAAAAAGAAACTTCTTCAAATCCACCAAAAAGAATTTTTTAAATCCAACAAAAATGGTCCATTAAATCCTGCAAAAAAGTTTCTTTAATCGTACAAAAAGTTTTTTTTAAATCCATCAAAAAGGCCTTAAATTATTCAAAAAGGCTTCAGTAAAACCTTCTAGAAGACTTTTTAAATTATTCAAAAACTCTTCTGCACTTTTACTAAAAAGAATTAACAGTAAATACTCCAACAAGGCTTCTCTTGGATCCTTAAAAGGACATCTTTAAACTCACCAAAAGTATTCCTTAATTTTAAATTTACAAAAAGGCATCTTTAAATTTTCCAAAAATAGTTCTTTAAATTATCCAAAAAGACTTCTTTAAATTATACAAAAAGGCTTCTGTAAATTCCTTAAAAAAGGTTTCTACAAATCCTACAAAAAGAGTCCTTTAAAAAGGCTTCTTTACATTCTTCTTCTTCTTCTTTCCTGGCTTTACAACTTTGGGTGAGTTTTAGCCGCATCCACTATTGCTCTCCAGCTCCTGCGATCTTGTGCTTCCACTTGCCACCTCTTCACTCCCATTCTAGATAGATCTGCAGCATCCTTTCATATTTTTCTGGGTCTACCTATTGATCTTCTGCCGTCTGGTCTCTCAAGGAATACTGTTTTTATCAACTTGTTGTGATCTGATCTTACTACATGACCTGGCCATCTTATTCGGTTAGCTTTTATGTGCCTGACTAAGTTATATAAATATCTGTAATACCTGATCAATGACCTAGGTAGTTTTCTTTATTCTAACTTCCTCTTAGAGATCTGTAATTATTGGTAGCAATAAATGTTTTATCCTTTTATGTAGATTGGTCCTTCCAACACACAAAGAAACGTTCGTCAAAAGCAGAACCTACAAAAGCACACACTTTCTTGACTACCGCAAATTCGGTCTCTATATTCCACTTAATCCAGCAGAATTGAGAAACGAATAATCCATTTTTCCCTTCTACAAATGTCTGAGAATGTCCTGTTACAAAAATAATTTTTCTGAGGCGATTAATTTTAGGAACAAAATATGAACAATCACAAGAAGTTGTTTTCTATCAGAAACTGTCGAAAAAATGAAAAAACATGCACAAACTTTTGTAGGTAGTAATAAATTGACAAAAATGTGTACTGGACGATGCAAAACATTCGGGATGTAATTAACAAGTTTCGCGTGATAATCCAAAAATATTGTGTATGTAACATGTATTGTTACAGCAAATA
Source organism: Agelastica alni (assembly GCA_950111635.1). Classification (NCBI taxonomy): domain Eukaryota; kingdom Metazoa; phylum Arthropoda; class Insecta; order Coleoptera; family Chrysomelidae; genus Agelastica; species Agelastica alni. Next base: position 3,338,203 of record OX467715.1, read on the forward strand.
AGGTGCTTGCTTTTCAACAAAACAAAATAACCGTACATTCGCGTTTCCCAGTTCCGAGAATGTTGATAGTGGCCCGCCCCCTCAATAAATCAGACAAGTCAGAGGCATAATCTTTCTGAATACCGCAAAATCAAAATAGCAAAAGGGTCATAAATAAATATGCGCTCATCCTAAGCAGTCATGATGATTCTATTTGACTATGCACACTGTGATTTACAACTGTCGTTCCAGTAGCCGCAATTTTCTAGTAACTCGAAGACGTAAAGCTCTCTTACAGAGCAACCACATGGGCGGAACTTGACTTTTACTAAGGGCAAACATTCTAAAAATAATATTAGCACCGAATCATGCATGCACGTTTCCACATTTAAAAAATAAACACGTACATGTGCATACCCCACGCTACGGTTTTTTTGTTCTGGACTTCCTTCAGATATAGAAGACCTGATCAAATACATAGGTAGTTTTTTCATTTTGGACTTTCTCTAGAAGATCTGTTAATATCAAGGATACCTGATCAATGACCTAGGTAGTTTTCTTCGTTCTGTACTTTCTTTAGATCTGTAAAGATTTAAAATACCTTTAGAATACCCATGTCACCTAAATCTTTCATCCTCTGTGACCACCGCTGTGTCTTCAGGGCATCAGAATTCCAGTCCGCTGGTTTTGACGAACCGCAGGATTTCTGTTGGCCCTGTCTCATTTATATCACATGGATTCATTATCATGCGGCCCCAGGTTTGATATCTGTACACCGCTAGCATCGGGCAGAAATACAGAATGTGTATGCTGCTCTCTTCCTGTTCGCCGCATAGTCGGCAGTTTTTCCCAGCCGCCAGCTTAAGTTTGAAAAGGAGCGCGCTTAGTGCGATGTGACCAGTGAGCAGGCCAAGCGTGCTGCTTAGCCTACTCCGTTTCATCGTCCAGAGAGCGTCTGCCTTCTTCTGGAGAGGTTTTTTCATCAGCTGTCTTGATGTTCTGCAGCCATTATTTGCATTCCTCTAAACGATATGTTCTTGCTCAAGGATTAGTTTCAATTCGCAATTGGCAATCTGACTAACTGACTTCTTGGTTCCACCAGGGTCTTGCCAGTTCATTGGCTACCTCGTTGCCATTTATCCCTCTGTACCCAGGAACCCATGTAAGAGTGACCTTATTTGCATACCTGATCAATGACACAGATAATTTTTCCGTTCTGAACTTCCTCTAGAAGACCAGTTAAGATTTAAAATACCTGATCAAAGATCTAGGTAGGTTTCTTCGTTCTGGACCGCCTCTTCTCTTTTCTTCGTGTGCCTATCCGAACCGGATGCTGGCGACCATCTGAAGAATCATAACTTTGTTAACTGCTTCTCTGAATAGTCCAGAGGCTGACTTTCTTAGGTTTTCTCCTTTTTCCTGGTTCTCTACGCTTTACCTTGTAGGATGCAATGGATGAGGTGGTATCGATCTTCATTACGCGTCATGTGCACAAGATATTCTAGCTTCCGACACTTTACGGTGTAAAGGACCTCGCGTTCCTTCCCCATGCGGTGCAGGATTTCCTCATTGGTCAACCTCTGCATTTAAGACAATCTCACTCTTTCTCGAGGATATCTGTTAAGATTTAGGATAATTGATCAAGAACCTAGATAATTTTTTCGTTTTGAGCATTCTTTAGAAGTTCAGTAAATATTTAGAATACTTGATCAAAGATTTTTTTTCGTTCTGTATTTCCTCTAGTAAACTTTCTTTATCCAGACCCAGATATGTAATGGGAATATTTTTTTATTAGACTATTAAAGGCTAGTAAAGCTGAGCGTTGTTCGTCTTGTTTTTCTGTTATTGTAATAAAATTGTTACATTACCCCTCGGATATTCTTGCTGCTACTCTACTGTATTGAGGGAACTGACAATCCTTCAGCCCCACGAAGTATTTTGCTGTCATAAATTTATTCGCAGCTCAACCGATCGGCATCCTGCTATTAGCGAGACCGAGTTAAAACTTCAAAGCCGTAATCTATCTGTCGCTAGATGAACTGCTTTTTGATGAGGATGTTATGGTAGCGGTCGTTAATCGAGCTCGATCGATTTAGATCTATGATATTGTTGGTGTAATGACAGCAAAAACGGTAATTCTCTTAACCAGCGGAATGCGTCTCAGAAGTGCGGATCAAAGCATACGCTCGTTGACATGTTTAAAAAGTAAATAATACGTCTCGGCGTTGGACGTCAAGTAGGAATTTGTTTAACTCTCGTGTGATTACGGATGAAACGTATCGTTATTTTGTAGCAAGTTTGAATTTATTTTCTTGTTCATAAAATTGTAGTTGACTAATTTTCGAAAATACCTTCATTTTATGCCTAAAGAAAAAATACCTTCGAGAAGTGGCTTTGCTTTATATCATTTTCTACATTCAGTTGAATTTTGAATCTATCTATCAATCATGTGACGTCTCCAGCTAAAAAATTACTCACAATTGTCTTTTCGGCTAAGAATTATGTTTTTTTTTACTGAAAATAGTCGTAGGGTTGATCTATCGTGTGGGCCGCGGACGGCCCGCACTGCGACTATTAGAACGGGGAGGGATTATACGAGGGCGGTTTGATAAGTCAGTGACTTTTTGAATAAAACAAATTTTTTCCGCAAATAAACATTTTATTTTTCTACATAATCACCTTTTAGCTCTATACACATTTAGTCCAGCGTTTTTCTAATTTTTTTATTCCCTCCAAATAATAGGTTTTTCAAAGCTCTCACAATACGCGTTTGTTTCGGTAATGACTTCTTCATTCGACTCAAATCTCTTACCGCCCAGCCATTTCTTTAGGTTTGGAAACGGAAAATAGTCGCAGGGGGCTAAATCTGGAGAATATGCTGAATGGTGTAGCAGTTCGTATCCCAATTCGTGGATTTTGGCCATCGTGACTAGACAAGTGTGCACACTTGCATTGTCTTGATGGAACAGCACTTTCTTATTCTTAGCCAAATGCGGCCGTTTTTGCTTCAAATCAACGTCGAATCTGTTCAAAAGCTTGGAATAATATTCGCCGGTGATCGTTTTACCTTTCTAGAGGTAATCGATGTGAATGACACCGTGTATATCCCAAAAAACTGTGGCCATGACCTTGTTGGCTGACAGACTTTGTTTCGTCTTCTTTGGTCCACGTTCACCCCGAACAACCCACTGTTTCGATTGTTTCTTGGACTCTGGCGTGTTGTGATGGATCCATGTTTCATCCACAGTAACAAAACGGCGCAAAAATTCGTCAGGATTACGGCTGAACATCGCTAAAAACACTCTTTTGAAGTGGTCACACGATTGCGCTTATGGTCGAGTGTGAGCAATCGCGGCACCCATCTCGCAGAGAGTTTTTTCATGTCCAAATATTCGTGTAAAATATGATGTACCCGTTCAGTTGAGATACACCTACAGCATGAGCCAACTGACGCACTTTCATTCTCCGATCATCCAATATCATTTAATGGATTTTATCGACGATTTCCGGCGTGATCACTTCTTTTGGGCGACCTGGACGTTCGGCGTTACTAGTGCTGGTACGCGACCACAACGGAACTCTGTAAACCACTTCTTAACCATTGAAATAGATGGTCCCGAGTCCCCGTAGTATTTATCAAGTCTTTCATTAGTTTCAGTGGTGGATTTTTTATGTAAAAAGTAATGCTTAATCAGCACACGAAATTCACTTTTTTCCATTTTCGTAAAAATTCACGAGGTTGTCTGCTTTGAACGGCTATCAAACGACGTAGCTTGCTCAAAATTAGAAAGTTGCCCACTGATAGATTATAGTTGACGGCAGCAAAAAGTCACTGACTTATCAAACTGCCCTCGTAGAAAGGAGATGACTGCGAACCCGCTTTTTAAAAAGTTGCAGGTCATAGTTCTCTGGAAAAACTGATTTTGGAAGCTTGTTCCATTCTGTAGCAGCTCTGTAAAAGAAGGATTCTTGATGGAGATTGGTCTTTGTAGTGTAAATCTTGACAGTAAATGGGTGAGACTGATCAGCGTGCCGAAGGGAATTTTTGGTCGCTACTTCATAACTAGTATACTAACTTAATTAAGATAATCGAGTATTGTCTTGCATAAACATGCAACTGGGTTCCAAAAAAGGACCAAGGGGCATCACATGTTCTGTTTCAATATTCTTAAGATATTAAGTAGCATTCATGGCTCTTGTAGGAACAAAGAACTAATTTTGTGCAAGCGTTAAAGCATATACTACCCCAAAACATAACAGCCACCGTCGAATAGAATCCTTACAGAGATATTGCAAGGAGCAAACCTCTCCCCTGATCTTCGCCAGACTTGTTTACGACCATCTGGATGTTTTAGGCTTCATATGTGATTAAAACTTTTTTCCAATTTTTTTAATTATTCACAGGCCAACTTTAATGGTTGTGAGCAAACGTTACCTGGCAACTTTGTTCTCTCTAGTAAGCAATGGTGCAGTGGCTGGTCTCCTACTGTTAAATCCAAACTTCATTTAAGCCCTGAAACTACTATAAGTTTTTATTTTTTTTATTCCCGTAATTTTTTTCGTAAATCCGCCATAAAAACGAACACTCAAAAATGTTGATTTTTCGATTTTCTTAAGCCAAAAAACAAGGAGACCGCGAGTTTATTTCAAATGCATATTAAATAAGACGCTGGGGTAAAGATTTGACAATTGAATTGTACGTATCGTAGTGAGGGGGTCGCAAGGTTTTAATTTTTTGGCTATTTGTGGGGTCGCTTGCTAATGTTTTACTATTTATTTATGTTTTCTCTTTTATAACCCATTGTAAGTGCGAACAATCTACCTCGTAGAAAAAAGCACTTTGTACAACCGTCGCTCGATTAAATACGAAATCAATAAGGAAACTTATTGAATATTCAAAGTAACAGTTGATATTATTGCAAAACGAAGAACACATTAACCGTCATAAAATCTATAAACATAATTTTTTATATAGCTATGCCGGTGATACAAAAACGTTTTAGCACCTTAGAAATAGACGTTCGAAGAATATACACACCAAAAGTTAATTTGTAAGATAAATATTTTACTTCATCCGCGTCTCGTTGCAGTATTTCTCAAAGGTTACACGAATATTTATTGGTTGCACAATCGCTAATGGTTGATGATGGTAAACAAGAAATATTATATTCTGTTAAAAATATTTTAAATAACATCGATAAAACGTTTACTTCATTTCAGTTTTTATTTATGTTTTTCACTTGACCTATTGCAAAAGTCGAACCACTTTCCATAACTATAGAAAAAATCGTGGAAAAATCTTTTATTTACAACCATATGTGTAATGCTGTCATTATTAACGTCATTGAAGGTTGGGAAGTGTCACATTACACACCTCTACTTCCCAACCTCACTTCCCGCCCTCATTTTCCTCGACGCTTTGCGTCTCGGTTAACTAACTAATCTCACGACAGGAATGAATCTCTTCCCGGCTCGGTGTGTAATACGAGGGCGGTTTGATAAGTCAGTGACTTTTTGAATAAAACAAATTTTTTTCCGCAAGTAAACATTTTATTTTTCTACATAATCACCTTTTAGCTCGATACACATTTAGTCCGGCGTTTTTCTAATTTTTTTATTCCCTCCAAATAATAGGTTTTTTCAAAGCTCTCAAAATACGCGTTTGTTTCGGTAATGACTTCTTCATTCGACTCAAATCTCTTACCGCCCAGCCATTTCTTTAGGTTTGGAAACAGAAAATAGTCGCAGGGGGCTACATCTGGAGAATATGCTAGATGGGGTAGCAGTTCGTATCCCAATTCGTGGATTTTGGCCATCGTGACTAGACAAATGTGCACACGTGCATTGTCTTGATGGAACAGCACTTTTTTCTTCTTAGCCAAATGCGGCCGTTTTTGCTTCAAATCAACGTCGAATCTGTTCAAAAGCTTTGAGTAATATTCGCCGGTGATCGTTTTACCTTTCTTAAGGTAATCGATGTGAATGACACCGCGTACATCCCAAAAAACTGTGGCCATAACCTTGTTGGCTGACAGACTCTGTTTCGTCTTCTTTGGTCCACGTTCACCCCGAGCAACCCACTGTTTCGATTGTTTCTTGGTCTCTGGCGTGTTGTGATGGATCCATGTTTCATCCACAGTAACAAAACGGCGCAAAAATTCGTCCGGATTACGGCTGAACATCGCTAAACACTCTTTTGAAGTGGTCACACGATTGCGCTTATGGTCGAGTGTGAGCAATCGCGGCACCCATCTCGCAAAGAGTTTTTTCATGTCCAAATATTCGTGTAAAATATGATGTACCCGTTCAGTTGTGATACACCTACAGCATGAGGCAACTGACGCACTTTCATTCTCCGATCATCCAATATCATTTAATGGATTTTATCGACGATTTCCGGAGTGATCACTTCTTTTGGGCGACCTGGACGTTCGGCGTTACTAGTGCTGGTACGCGACCACAACGGAACTCTGTAAACCACTTCTTAACCATTGAAATAGATGGTCCCGAGTCCCCGTAGTATTTATCAAGTCTTTCATTAGTTTCAGTGGTGGATTTTTTATGTAAAAAGTAATGCTTAATCAGCACACGAAATTCACTTTTTTCCATTTTCGTAAAAATTCACGAGGTTGTCTGCTTTGAACGGCTATCAAACGACGTAGCTTGCTCAAAATTAGAAAGTTGCCCACTGATAGATTATAGTTGACTGCAGCACTGTTGCATTTGGAGTAACTGCGCGGGAAATTCAAAAAGTCACTGACTTATCAAACTGCCCTCGTATACTATTGTTGCACTGTAGATAAATTTATTGCAAAATTATTTTAATTTAATATTTGTTAAGTGGAATGTATTCGACGCCCGAATGAGGCAGAAGAATAGTAAGTGGATTAAATAATTGGTGATTTTTTGAATAAAAAATGGCCCTTCAAGCCTCCCGGCGAATGCCCATGGTTAAAATCCATGTAAGCTTGGGAAATTGGCGTATTGGTTGTGTCTTCTGTTTAATTCTTTGTAATTGCTTAATCAATATAACGGTACAACTAATTAAGGTATTCTTAGTTTGACGTATTTGATGATTGCTTTCTTTCAAACTATATAGCATTCTATTAACTTAAGTATTGTTGTAAAAGATGCTATCAATTGGAGTCACGTCTTCATTACCATTTTGTCTATAGAAATAAATTTTTTTTACTAATTCGGTAGAAGCTCGCTCGAAGTAGCTGTCAGTTATACCAGGTCGTCGTGCCTTCTCAGACATTTCACTAATTTATGAATAAATTTTATCCAATTAGCAGTATTTTTACAGCCCTATACATGGTGGTCCGTTAAAAGGTGTCTAATTTCCATGTGAAATTTTTGTTCCGGAAAACCCGACTTTGTTTTCAAAGCGGACATGGTTTTATTCTAAATGTTTTAATAAAGGGTCATCCGCTTATGCGGAGTGGCAACTCTTTTAAGAACCTTGAATACCCCGGGGGGGCCAAATGAGACATCGTTAATAAATGTACTTCAATTCTCGTTACAAGCATGTCAAAATTTGCTAGTTTTGTTTTGAAATTGATGTTAAAAATCTATTTGAAACGATAAAATATATCGAATAAAAACTAAAATATTAAACGACAAACTTCCCGAAGAATTTAACTGCAAAAAAGTGGCTACATCTTATACAGGGTGATTCTAATTAGACGTTTTAGAGAAACTTTATAAAATTAAAATTTGAAAATTTGAGGGTTTTTTTTTTTTTTTTTTTATGTTCTGTTTCCCACGAAAAGGGATATCCTGTAATGTTCAGAGAACATCGTGGGAACCAAGGGAAAGAAGGTAGGAGTTGGTGTTCTTCTTAAATTTCTGGAGGTTGTATGCCTCGGGGAACACCTCCCTAGGCAATGAGTTCCAAAGCCTCGCAATTCGTTGGATGAATGAGTCTTTGGAAAGTGATGTTCTGCAGGTCTCCAAAGTGACCACGAAGGGGTGTGAATACTGAACTTGACGGGTTAATCTCGAAGAGACTGCCAAAGGAGGAACGATTGTTGATATTTCAGAAGAGCATCGCCCATGAAAATATCTATAAAATAGAGACAAATCGCCAACTTTTCTACGGTGTTCCAGACAAGTGAGCGAGTTTGTAAGCGAGGCATCACCGACGAGACGAATTGCCCTTTTTTGGACAGAATCCAGTAGCTTCAGGATATGTTTAGGTGCTGCACTCCAAATATGGGAACAGTACTCCAGTACAGGTCGGATCTGTGCCTTATAGATCATAAGCAGCTGACTGGAGGTGAAATAGCTCTTGGCACGAAACAAAAAACCAAGTTTTTGGGATGCACTTTTGGCAATGGACCTCACGTGATTTTCTCAGGAAAGGTTATTGCTGATAGTAATACCAAGCATCGATATGGATGACTTCAGTGGTATGGTTACTCCTGACAAAGTTATGTTAGGCACAGTGAGATCGGCTTTTCTAGAAAAAAGACATGCTTGTGTTTTGTTTGCATTGAATTCTACCAAGTTATTGGATCCCCATTCGAGAATTGTTGGTGAATGGTTTTCGGATATGCCGAATTGATTTAAATTATTTATAGCCTCCAACTACTTTCGGTTATACCGGAAGTTGACTTTAACTTGTAATTTTAAATAGAACACCCTGTATAATTACGTATTGCGATAAAGCTACTCTTGGGGATTTCTAGCTTCTTTAGTATTGTGTATTTTTACTAAACTTGGTCATTAAGTTGATAAAATTATTATTACTGTACAGGGTGATTCAAAACGCATATTTAAAGATTTCTTAGATGGATCACCCTGTATTTTATAACGTTGTTGGACATAACTTTTACTGTTTTTTGAGTTTCGTTTACAACTTCCTATACCTAAATCAAACAGATATTCAACTTTTTAATTATGAATTGTGAGTTAGTATTTTATTTGCGATAAATTAAAAAAAAACACAATGAAAAATATTTAATTAAAATTTAATAGTTTAAAGTTTTAAAGTAAATACACAAAAAGTTCTTCCTGTTGATGCAACTAAAATTATAGCAATATTTTTGTTTTTCATGGCACAATAAACATAATACAAACTCATAATTAAAAAGTTGAATATCTCAATAATGGTTTCATTTAGGTTAAGGGAGTTGTTCTTCTTCTTCTTCAAGTGCCGTCTTCGTTACGAAGGTTGGCATTTATTAAGGCTATTCTTATTTTCGAAACTGCTGCTCTAAATAGATTGTTGTTACCAATCTCGTAGATTCTTCATCCATGAATGTCTTCTTCTTCCTACTGAACGCTTTCCAGCTAATCTTCCTTGCATTATGTTTTGGAGTAGCTGGTATTTCTCCACTCTAATTATATGGCCCAAATATAATAATTTCCGCTTTTTAATGTTAAGGACAACTTTTTTGTCTTTTTTAATTTGTCTCAAAACTTCGATGTTCGTCACCCTTTCCATCCAAGAGATTCTCAATATTCTGCGGTATAGCCACATTTCAATGTCCACGTCTTTATGCCGTAGTAGGCTTTTTCAATACTTATTTTTATTTCTTCAGAACTATCATTATTCTCATTGATAACAGTACCCAGTTGTTAACGAAACTTAAAGAGCAATAAAATTTCTGTCTATCAACGTTATAAAATACAGGGTGAAAGTTGAGAAATCTTTAAATATGCGTTTTGAACCACCCTGTACAATAATAATAATTTTATCAAAAAAAGAACCAAGTTTAGTAAAAATACAAAATACTAGAAAAACTTCGTGCAAAAAAAAGTTTAAATTTACAGTAATTATAATGATACAGGGTGTCAAATCGGGACACTTTTTCGTGATAAAAATGGTCATATCTTGTAAAACACTTAGTGTAAGGTAGCAAAACTCTATATAGGGAGAATCGCCAAGAATAGCTTTATCGATATACGTTATAATATACAGGTTGTTCTATTTAAAACAAGCAAGTTATAGGCAACTTCCATTATAACCAGAAGTAGATAGAGGCTCTAAATATTTTAGATCAATTCGGCATATCCAAAAACCCTTCACCTCAAATTTTCAGAGTTAATTATGTCAAGTTTCTCTTAAACGTCTAATTAGAACTCCCAAAGAATCAGACTGTAAATGATGTGCCACTCACCACGCAATATAAGATTTTTGAAGGGATTGCCGCTAAATCCATGAATCTAGGTTAAAAAATATTCCCTTCCAAAGCAAAATCGACCTGCTCAGGGGTTTTCTAGATAAAAATTTTCCAAGAAAAATATTCGAAATGGACCTTTTCAAATGGACCAACCGGTATAGTACAAGTACAATTTCTTACAAGTTTCACAATACTTCGTTTTTCAATAGACATCTAAATTATTTGTACATCATAACGGTATTATATATTTTCATACAAAATAACGGTAAATTTAAAAAGAGCCTGCTACCCTTTAACTAAAAAAAAGTGCAAATTTGTATTTAAATCAGCCCTCGAGGCTGACATGACAGTTTCGACCTAACCTCCCCGCAGGTGGTCTTCCAAACTAACGGTAACCACAGTAAAAATGTTTTGTCACTGAGTTTTTTTTTGGAAACCATTCAACCACAATAATGCAGGACAGTCACTCGGCTATTATTGTACAAAAAAAAAGTTCAAGTTTGTTTATTATTGTTTTATTGATCTAGATTAACACCCTCGGTATGAGACCGTTCCGGTGGGGAGGCAGAAAATAATGTGGATTAGTCAGAACAATTTTAACTTTAAATCCTCGTCAAAGGCTTTCAGTGAAACGTTTTGTGTTGAAAAGAAAAAACATTTTGTTAATTTATGATCTTTAGCGATTGTGATTTTGGTTTACACGAATTTTTACCTGCATTTTGAGTACGTAATGGGGTTAGGTGATATTTTAAGGAAAAAAATTTAAAAATACAAATGAATTGTGCATATTTCCGAAATGACTCAACTTAAAAATAAAAAATTAATACCAAAAAATGGTTTTAATTTTGAATTTAGGTGTTCCTGATTCCAAATCACCGATTTTGGTACACTAAATATAAACTCCTGGACAATAACATATTAAATCATACAAATTGCTATTATGAATTAATTTTATTGAGTTTTTATGGACATTGGTTACATTAGAAGTTTTAAAAAAAATTCGACACCAGTAGCGTGTGATGCCTCCTCTACTTCGGATCACATCATTTATGCGTCTAAGCATGCTTGACTGGCATGCATAACTGCTATACTAACTTGATTAAGATAATCGAGTGTTGTCTTGCATAAACATAAAACTGGGTTCCAAAAAAGGACCGAGAGGCATCACATGTTCTGTTTCAATATTCTTAAGATATTAAGTAGCATTCATGGTTCTCGTAGAGACAGGAACTAATTATGTACGAGCGTCAAAGCATATACTACCCCAAAACATAACAGAGCCTCTCCCCTGATCTTCGCCAGAATTGTTTACGACCATCTGGATGTTTTAGACGAAGATTTAAAAGGACTCTTGATGGAGATTGGTCCTTGTAGTGTAAATCTTTGTGTTTTATGGGCATTGAACTGAACAAGATTGTTGGTTCCCCACTCGACGATTGCTTCAAGATCTCTATTGATGGAGTCAACCTGTTCCTGTCCGAGTCTATTTGTATCATTTACCGAAAGTGATCGATAGGATGTGGAAGTTGAGACAAGTGTGCTGTCGTTTGCGAAACTGTAAATGGGGTTTGTGGTGGTTTTTAAGAGGTCGTTGATGTGTAAAAGAAATAGGGTCCAGAGCTGAGTGACATAAGCCAGCAAATCTTCAGTAAACCAAAGTTTTTGAAATCCATATTGTCTGTCATGAATTATCTCAAATTTCTCCAGATATTTGATGCGTTCTATGTTAATCGCTTTTTCCATAACTTTGTATATGACTGAGATCAATGAAATAGGACGATAATTCGCAGGAATAGTCTTCTTTCCTTTTTTCGGAATGGGTTGGACGAAAATACTCCTTTGCTGTATAATAGCTTGAAGAGTCTACAGAGAACTGGGGTAAGCGCTTGAGTAAAGGTCTTCAGGACAATTATTGTAGGAATTGCATCTGGTCCTACTGTCTTATTAGAGACAATATTTCGTAGGATTTTCCTGATAGTGCGAAGCCGGATAGCAACGTCAAACGTTGATGAGTTTATTCTAAGTATCTTTGGGAGTTGTTTCCCATTGGTATCGAGGGCTACTATTATATCGATTGTTATATCGAGCCTACTATTTAAATACTTGATAAATTAATTTTTTGGATAATTTCATATTGCTGCTTTAATTTTGTTTGTTTTTTTTTACAATCCTACAAATCTCATCACCTAACCTGATTAAGAAACTGTATAAAGTTCAGAGAGAAATGCACACAATTTTTTGGTGGATTTGTGTTGCTTTCAAAGTAGCTGGTGTAATTCTAGTTGCTAACTGTTCGCGATTGAATTAAAAGCAATTACGGCTAGATTTCAACGGTCCATTGTTCATTCTCACAACTGTTTAGTGACAGTGATAGAGCGTAGACAGTTAAACGACCATACAAAAGAGGAATTAGGCTACGTTGGAATCATGCCGCAAGGATTAAAAGTCACGAATTCGGTAGCATATTTTAATATCCCGTAGAGTTTTATACCGATTTTATGATGAGACCCACTATTTGTGTTTGTGTGTAAATATTTTTCACCGTGATTTATGCTCATTTGCAGTCGGTTATACAATAAAGATTACATTTTTTTGTTGCTTTAGAATTACGGGAACGAATTAATAACAGGAACTTTAATTTAATCCCTTCTTTGAGAACTAGTCTCGGCTTAACCCGCTTGATCATCACAATTATTTTAAAAACTCAAATGTAGCGTTTGCCTAAACGTATTCTTAGAATATTAGAAGACCTTTTTTTTCTTTACTACACTCTTTTCCAAGAGGAATATTCGCCCGATGTTTTTACAATAAAATCTACCTCCCCAACTATAAAATGCTCCATAATAATACTATCTTCGTTAACCTCCAATGGATTTCTTTTAGGACCATTATTACAAAACTAATATTGACATCCATATAAACCTCCATAACACTAAGGAATGTTTTCATTTCTAACTCATTTAATCGCAATAAACGACAGCTTTTATTGTTAAGAATACTTTAAGAATATTGCGAGAATGGTTCTCTTTATTTAAAAATAAAGGTTAGCAGGTGACGCTGAACTTGTTCTGGGTGGCCACGCGTATGGATCAACTGACACATGAATCCCATGCAGAGATAAAGGCTTGCACTACGACCGAAGCCATATCACTAACTGGGCGTAAAACAGAAGATACGGCCGCAACCCTTTATTGACGGAACAGAACCGGACCACGATATTTTTTCTACGACTTTTAACACGAAAAATATACCTTATTTAATTTGTCCAATGAAGCGGTAGAAAAAAACTATATATTTTTTTAATAACTAGTATTTTTTTCATTGATAAATTCTCCACAAATGTAGCAGAATGCATCTGCTGGGTGCAAGCAATGTATTTGTGCCAACTAAATCAAATATTGCTATTCATGAAATCTTTCCGGTTCTCCTACTCAGCAATAACACGAAATAAAATTTTGGTCTATATCATTTCATAAGCGGGAGCTATTTTCAATTGGTTATAACAATTGAAAACAATTTTTTAATTATTATGATCAATAATCATTTGTTAGTAACAATATTCAATTGTTATAAACAATGCTTGATTATTACTAACAATAATTTTTCACTGTTGTAGCGTCTTTAATGCTATTCTCTCAATACTGACACAAGTTTAAAATTCTCCAATTCCTATTTTTGTTTTCTAAAACTATCTTTTTTTATAAAATATTGTCATTATGTTTTTTATTTTTGACAACGTACCGCATACACCACTATTTCAATGCTTAGATCCAATTGGTCTTGACTCATATGATGTAAGACTGCTCAAAAACCTTTACTTTAACCAGACTGCTAGAGTAAAAGTGGATCAAGGTTTTAAAAAAAGTTCCTATTAAACGTGACGTTAGGCAGGATGTGTCATGTCACCAATGCTTTTTAATGTCTACTCAGAAGCTGTTGGCGTTCTGTACTATGTAATAGAAGCCTTTTGATGAACATCCGTCTAAGAGTATTAAAGTGTTACGTTTGGTCTGTTTTGCTTTATGGATGTGAAACCTGGACACTGAAAGTAAAGCATCTAAATAAATTGGAAGCGTTTGAGTTATGGTGCTATCGCCATATGCTAAAGATTCCGTGGACAGCACACGTAACTAACGAACATGTGTTAGAATCCCTTTTTTTTATGAAAATAGTCGCAAAAAGGGTAGACCTATCATGTGGGCCGCGGACGGCCCGCACTGCGACTATTACAAGGGGAAGGGATTATAGTAAGAAAATGATTGTGGACACGCTTTTTAAAAAGTTGCAGGTCATATTTCTCTGGAAAAACTGATTTTGGAAGCTTATTTCATTCCGTAGCAGCCCTGTAAAAGAAGGATTCTTGATAAAGATTGGTCCTTGTAGTGTCAATGCCTTGGTGCTGAACCCCAAATGTGCGAGCAATACTCCAGTAGTGGTCGGATTTGAGCCTTGTACGTCGTCAACAGTTGATCAGGAGTAAAAAACTTTCTGGCTTCTTACAGAAAACCTAGCCTCCGGCTTGCCGACTTTGCGATGTTAGCAACATGGTCATGCCAAGACATATTATTGGACACCGTGACTCCCAAAATCGAGATGGAGGGACTTGGTTCAAGGGTATTTCCGGACATTGTGATGGGATGATTTGAGGAATTTACTTTCACTTGAAAACGTGGCACTTTGTGTTTTTTGGGCGTTGAACTAAACAAGATTGTTGGTTCCCCACTCGACGATTGCTTTAAGATCTCTATTGATGGAATCAACCTGTTTCTGCCTGAGTCTATTTGTATCATTCACCGAAAGTGATCGATAGGATGTGAAAGTTGAGACAAGTGTGCTATCGTCTGCGAAATTGTAAATGGGGTTCGTGGTGGTTTTCAAGAGGTCGTTGATGTGTAAAAGAAATAAGGTGGGGGACAGGATGGAACCCTGGGGGACCCTGACATTGGTTTTAAACGCATCAGAATAAATACCGTCAACTGCCATAAAAAGCGAGAATTGACAAACACCATCAAAATAAGAAAAGTCGAATACTTTGGACACATTATGAGGGGGCATAAATACCACATGCTTCGATTAATTATCCAGGGTAAAATAGAAGGAAAGCGATGGATTGGCAGAAAACAGCTTTCTTGGCTTCTTAATATTAGGCAGTGGACGGGTCGAACAGTCTAAGAACTGTTTCATGTAGCTACCGATCGAGAAGCTTTCCAACAAATTGTCAACTCTATGATAGCCAACGCCTGAACGCTTGATGATAGCCAACGTTTGAAAACAAGCATGGCACACAAAGAAGAAGATATTTTTTATACAAATATTCCTAACGTGCAATAATCATATTATTCAAAAGATCTTAAAATTCTTTATTAAAAAAAGTATAATTTATAAATCGCAAAATTCAGGTAGTTTACTATTTTTTTCAGTTTTTTTTATCTCCAAAAAAAAACAGCTTTACCGATTTTGCTGAAAATCTAAACAGTTCTAAGTTGCGTAATTATGCGTCGAATGCAATTGGTTCCACGTCGATATAATTTTTTTTTAAGAGATAATCTAGACGAAAAATAATTCCGAACGCACGTACGTACATACGCAAAAACAGACGTCCACTTAAAAACTATTGTATTCGACTATGGGGACCTTGAAATGTGGAGATATGTCGAAATTCGGGATTCGCAAAATCGGACCCATTACTATAACTTCCACAGGGAAGTTAATAATATTTGAGCGAATATTGAGCGCGAATTGTTTGCAGAGTGGAAAGATACAATACAAATACAATATTTTCTCGGTTGGTACATTCTTCGAGGAAGATATTGTGTGAATGTGGCATGTGCGTGCAAATCCCACAACGAAATATCTAAAAACAAGTAATATTAGACTGTCAGATATGGATCTCGACAAATACGAGACTACGATCCTGCCGTCGAACCTCAGACCCAAATGATATAATATAGACAGTCCATAGGCACCATAAAAAAGAACCTGAAGTCTTTAAAAATTTAGTGTTGTCGCACAAGAAACCACGATTGCTGTCAGAGATTATAGTCCGAAAAAATATCGCCGTCTTCGAAGTATAAACAAAACCGAAACGTCGTATCCTTCAGGAATTTATTTATTAATATTGGCCGAAGATGTGTAATTTTTCAGTACACAAACAACTATTCGGATACGTTTTCGATAAGCGTTGCAAACAATATTGAGATTATAATATTTCACTGTCATTTTTTTAGTTCATTTCTATCTACAAGTTGTGTACGTGTGTTTTTTTATTAACGTGTCTACTTTCTCATTTATTAATACACGAGATTATTTTAATCTCTATTTCTTGTTGCCACACAGAGATTTCTCTTAAAGGATCATTATTCATGCGTACATTACGTTCAACTCTTAGATGAGGTGTCATCTTGGACAAATCCCGTCTGTAATGGATGGTGGTAATTTTTGCATAAACTTAATTGTGTGTACGATGTTAAATACTAGCTAGGTTTGATTTGAACATAGTAGATTAATAAACGAGAATACATTTCTGTCTTCAGTTAATAATTTCAATTACATCGCGAATACATCATGAGATACCGTACCGAAGTCTGCTCTGATTGTTGCTATTGATGTTCAACTAGTTGATGGTACTCTTGTGAATTGGTGGACGTTCAAAGTTGGTACCAATTATCGAGAGTATTCTATTAATGTTATTTCATTAGCACCTTGTATAACATGACACCAGATGTCACAAAAAAATCGCTGGCACAATTTGCCCATTGTGTCAAGCGTTTTATCTAAAATTGCATCTGGTATTGCAAAATTAATGAAAGAAATATACACCGTAAAAATGTGCAGCTACGTATTGTTACGTGCGTGAATTGAATTAAAAATTTTCATTACTTCGAACATTTTTTTATGAAGCTATAGTGTAAACTGGATAGCAGTCGCGCCGTTGTTTTAAAATAGAGTTAGAGTAGGACAGAATAACAAGGAGAAATATAGATCTGTTTTGTGATATTCTCCTACAAAAAATACTCGATCAAACTTCTGTACAAAATTAAAGCAACAATGTGAAATTATCCAAAAAATTAATTTCTCATGTTCATTTTTGAATTTTATGGAGTATTTTTAATATTAGGCTATGCATATTTTGTCTCGTTGTTAATGATAAAGACTTTGTTGAAAGATAAACAATTTTATGCAGTACTTGCGATAGATTTTACTTAAAAATAAGCTCACAAATTGTTCCTTTTTTAAAAGTTATACGTTTGTTATGGTAGACTAACTACAAGAGGTAGTGCGAGCCTCAATTTTGTTCGATGAGGACTTTTGTCAGAGTTATATTGCCAATTTGCTCGGAAAAATTCGACGCTTAAATGAGGTTGAAAATTATTCTAGAATGCCAGAGAAAGGACGAAACCGATGCACTAACCGACGCCCTAGATGAACGTTTTATTAGACAAAACGCTTTAAGAAACAGGATGGTCACTAATTCTGTAATCAGAAACAATCTCGAAGCTGTCCGCAATGTCACATTTTTACTAAAACAGTTAGAAGATGGATTAAACAGTAGGAGACCAACCACTGCACCCTTAGCTTTACTCAAAATCATCAAAATTGGTCTGTGGATAATCGGAAAAAAGTTTCATTCACAGATGAAGTCTAAAACATCCAGATGGTCGTAAACGAGTTTGGAGAAGACCAGGAAAGAAGTTTGCACCTTGCAATATCTCTGCAAACCTATGACACCGTCCGGAAAGTGAAATTGTGGCAAGCGATGGAAGAACTGGGCTTCCCGAAAAAACTCATAAAAAATGACCCAACTATGTATCGGCGGCTAAAAAAGCAAAGTTAGAGTTGGACAAAACTTCTCGGAGGTGTTTGATATAAACAACGGCCTTAAACAGGGTAACGCCCTATCACCGCTGCTTTTTAATGTTGCTCCGGAACATGCCACCAGAATGGCTGCAATCTGCCCTCCAGCGACGGTCTTTCAAAATAATGGCCCTAACCTACTCCTGGCTTTTGCGGATGACGTGCAGACTAAATGTCAAAAATACATTCAGCAACTTTAAAGAACATGCTGGCAATATGGGGCTCAAGATTCACGAAGAAAAAACAAAATATATGTACTCCACCAGAAATAACGGAATCAGAGCCGGAGTAGGTCAAAACATTGCAATGGGTGACTACAACTTCGAACGGGTCAAAAAATTCAAATATCTTGGAACAACACTATCAGAACACACTGATGGGACAGAAGAAGTTAACTGTAGAATACAAGCCGGACACAAATGCCTTTATAAAACTCATAATCAACTAAAATCAAAGCAATTATCAAGACGTGCAAAAATAAGCATATACAAAACAATAATTAGACCAGTTGTGATGTACGGATGTGAAACGTGGACTCTGACCGTGGCAAATGAAGAACGCCTCCGAGTCTTTAAGCGGAGAATACTCAGGAAAATATACGGTTCAACCGCAGTAGAAACAACAGGAAGATACAGAACTCGTACAAACAGAGAGCTAGAAGACCTATACGGAGAGCCTAACATTGGCTGAGAAATAAAATCCAAACGATTCCAGTGATCGGGACATGTGAAAAGACTACCGGATAATCGCACTGTCAGGCTTGTATGGGAGGAAACACCAGAGGGTAAAAGACCCCTAGGTCGCTCACGACTCCGATAGAAAGACAATATTTTCAAAGACCAAAGGACAATGGGCATTTAAAATCCACTCGATGCCATCAAATACCTTGGTGCGAACAACAGGGTGACCCTACTGTGGGTACCTGGGAACCAGGTGGTTAAGGGTTTCTTCCTAAACCTCCGAGAAACACAACTAAGCAGATCCTAGAATGGAGCAGAAATGACCTGCGAATTCTAACAGGACACTGTCAGCTAAGATACCACCTCGGAAGGATAGGTCTGAACCAACAAACAATCTGTCGGTTTTACTGTGTGGAAGACGAATCTGCTGAACATATACTATGTTTATGCCCTGGTCTGAAAGAATAAGGTACAACATATTTGGTTACACCAACATAAAACCTATCGATTTTAAAAAAATCTCACCTAATACAACCATGAACTTTGTGAGAAGGGCTGGATTGTGCGGTGAACTGTAACCTCTAGGGGTGAGCGACAATAGACCTACTAAAGGTCGCAGTGGGGGAGCGACCTCGCCCCACTCACATGGTACCTAACCTAACCTAACTGTACCATTTAACATAAGCGTGGCTTCATCGGAAAAGACTTAGTAATTGAAGGTTTGCATCTACCTTTTGTATTGTAGTTTCACAAAAATCCATTCTGCAGTCATAATTATCTTTAGATAATTCTTGGAATAGCGTTACTTTAAAGTTTATTTTTCTTAATAATGTGACAGACGGATCCCACAATAACATTAAACTTAACATAACATCTATTGTGAAGTCGGCAAAAACTCACGGAGTAAGTAAGTAAGTAATATCTCTACAATGATTCCATTTGGCAGTGGTTCTGTTATGGTCTGGGATGGTATATGCTTTAGCGCTCGCACATAATTAGGTCCTGTTCGTACGAGAACCATGAATTATAATTACCATCTTGAGAATATTGTAACATAACAAGTGATGCCTTTCGGCCCTTTTTTGAAACCCAATTTTCTGCTCTACCTCACATAGTTGATGAAGTATTTGATTATTTTAATTAATTTGGTGTGCCAGTTATGCAGTGGACACCAAAATGCCCGGTTCTGAATCCGATTGAGCATTTATGGGATCACCTCAAGAAAAATAATGCACCTGCACCTAGAAACCTACGATTATCACAGCATCGGAATTAATTTCTCAACATCAATTCATTTTGCTTGGGAGTTTTGTGTTTTTTTTATTTACTTTTATGTCTATTTTACCAATTTTTTACTATAGCTATATTAATAATTTAATAGATGTATTGTTTTAAAACGATAACTGTTTTATTTCGCGATAATTTTGTTACATCCCTTTGACATACTTCACTTTATCACATTTTCAATGATAGTCTAATATTGGATGACTCTCCTTATCTTCACCCTTTATGGATTTTTCTATTAAAAATTCCGTGTGGTTGTCCTTTTAAGAACGTTCTCGTTAAGCGGCCGCGCAACCGTGAGTCAGAAGGAGCGCAAAGTGTAAGAAAACCGCCATTTACTGTCAGCGCCTGCTCGAAAGCACCGGCTACTGTGGTACACGCGATGGACACTAATTAATTTACTGTACAAGCCATCTAATTAAACTAATTCAATAAAAGCGAATATAAATCAATGTAGAAATCTTGATAGTGTTCATTAATCAATTTTCTTTGTTTGGTCGGATGGTAGGCCGTGTTGCATCAGGTGACAAGGTTTGTTGCGAGCTCTGCTGTTAATTATAATAGCAATCTCGCGTATGCATTTAACGCGAATGGTCGATTATTTCTGCGCGAAGACGATGTTTGTGAGCTTTACCACGAACGAGCGTGATCTCTATCGTTCCAAAGGTGTAAAGACACGGTAAGAATTAAGAAAAGTAGTCAATTTTTTTATCTGTAGTTACATTCAAGTTTTGCTACGTCTGCCTCTTAAGATTATCCAACCGGTGTCTTGGACCTAGATCCGTGATTTCGAAAGTGACCCCTAGTGGTCGACCTTGAACTGCACGTCAGTGAAAATAATAATATCATTATCTTAAGATTCACCCCCTTCCTACTGGAGATATCAAGTCATACCTCATTTAAAAGGTCTGGTAAATCTCTTTTCAATCATTTATTCTTTTGCCTTTGATACCAACCTTCCATTGTTATTTAATCGTTGTATAAAATTGGGTCTCGTTTAAACTTTTCATATGCCCCCGTATTATGTTGAAAATTCAAAAAGTCATAGTAACAGTGACAAAAACAAATTCAACAATAATAATTAAAAAAGTCATAGTGATAATTACAATAACAGGATTCAGTTTTGTGGGGCATATGAAAAGTTTAAAGAGCCAATTTTAAACAACGATTAAATAACAATGGAAGGCTGGTTTCAAAAGCAAAACAATATGATTGAGTAGAGATTTACCAGACCTTTTAAATGAGGTATGACTTGATACCAAACGTCATTTGAAAATATGTAAGTGGTATTTCCAGTGGAAAGGGGGTGGGGTGGAGAGATTATAGAAAGGAGATGATTGTGGACCCGCTTTTTGAAAAGTTGCAGGTCATAGTTGTCTGGAAAAACTGATTTTGGAAGCTTATTCCATTCCGTAGTGGCCCTGTAAAAGAAGGATTCTTGATGAAGATTGGTCCTTGTAGTAATGTCTGGTCTGCAACTCTTCTTCTACGTTCTAGTGGGTAAAGGGTATATGTGGGGGTTGAGCTGTCAAGCAATTATCGATTAACAACCAGCTCCTTTTTTGGAGGAAGACGGGTGTAGCAGTTCGCTAATGGCTGTCACGGGAAGACACAATGGACATTGTCTGAGTGCCGTTGGCTGGTTTCGGAAGGAACCGCTTATTATTATTATATTGCGGTGGGCAGCTTTCTTTCGTTTAATATTTCATTAATTTACTATGAGCTCACTGACACTTCTACTCACTGCTGTACATCATAGTATATTATTAATACTTCAACTTTGGCTAGTAAAAGTTTTATATTGACACACAAAAAACTTATGGAAAATCCCAGTGATATTTTACAAATACAGTATTAAATAATATAAATAGTTTCATTTCTGCTACGGCCAGTTTTTATTTTTAATACCCAAGCTTATGGATGGTTTTATCAGTAATTTTACGCTTTATTAACGACACCAAACATAATTATTTGTACGAACACACAATAATTATAAATTACAGGATTAGTAATAAAAAGGAAAGAAGGATTAAAAAACACTGTAGCGAATTCAATCTGGCGTCGAGGGAAAGTTTATTACTGTCCTTAAATTATTTTGAATAAGCTCTTTCAAATCTGAATTAAAAGCAAATCATAGTTTATAATCACGCAAAATATTATTCATTATAATATGCTAACGAGGCAGTCTATGATTATAAGAGACAATTCATAACGAAAAAAATTAGTGTTCTTGAGCTGCTGTATTGTGAGATATTTGAAATCGTGGTTGCCATATGGTAAAATACTTCTTTAATGATTTAGTGCAACCGTTAATTGTTAGCATAAACGATTTTTAAATGTATTTGTACGACATACCATATTTAAAAATGTATCATGACGATGGATGCAATTTTTTATGGTTGACTATGCTATGAATTGAAATCCCAGGCGAGGCATCGGCTTGGGAAATGATCACGAATCAAAAATCCTGTTAAAGATGGCCGTACCGACATCGAGTATTACACAATAGGCTCATAATTACCGGGACTAAGGAAACATTACGATTCAGATTCGCCGATAAGTCGCGTAATGTGCAGCTAGAAAAGCACCACGTCCCGCTTGTGATTGAGCTTATCTGATTTCGCAGTTAATGTTCCAACGACATATGTTACTTGATGTCAATAAGAATTTTCAGAATTTCGTTTACCTGACGCCGATCCTCATTGTTATCGATACAATTATGCTTAGATCCTACTCGGAAGCTCCAAGTAATAAACTCGGATCATTAAGAAACATTGTTATCACGAATTCTTCAAGAGATGAATATTTGACATTGTCAGGCTTTAAGATCGACATCACTATGTAACGCAATTTTTGTTCCTGACTTCTAAATGTTGTATTTCAATTAAATCACAAACTTTGATTTTGTGACCAGAGCCGACGAAAATTTTGTTTTTACAGAGACAAAACTATAAAACCGAGAAAATAACGATACACTTGCACTGCAAATATACCAACACAGTCACCAAACTTTTCAATAGTGTTTGTCCAGAGCTGAGTGACATAAGCCAGCAAATCTCCAGTAGACCGAAGTTGTCGAAATCCATATTGTCTGTCATGAATTATCTGAAATTTCTCCAGATATTTAATGAGTTTTATGTTAATCGCTTTTTCGAAGATTTATCTTTCGATAAAAATTATTAACAATCTTAAAGCATCCTATAGAAATATTTTATACTGTAAAGTATAAAATTTATTTTAAAATTTACTATAATTGTTCTCTGAGTGAAATGGTTTTTGTTGTTGCTTAATCTGCATTTAAGTGATTTTAAATGCAATTCAATTATTAACAATCTACTTAGGGTATGTATCATATTGAAATTTGAAATAATTTAATCTCATTCGTTAAACAAATCATTTATTTTTATTTTAATATAGGAATTTTCGACATAGAACAAATACGACATATTTAGTCTCACAAATGGTTTAACAAATAGAAAATCTAATAAACAATCTCCTAATACCTGGTGATGTAGGCGCAAATATTGATAAAAGTAATATTTTTAAGTAAAGAACTAATAATCTGAATTAGTTTCTATGGGCAATACCAATATATATTTAACTATTCGAAAGTCATACATCCTTGAAAGTGTACTGCAAAACGTGAGAACTACAAATATTGGAGTGGACTGTACATGCCATATGTACATTTATTTGTTTAAATATATTACAGGGTACTACAAAAATTATCCCATTTACAATACTCGTATGTTGTTAGTGTACATTGGTGATTTTTTTAACATTTCTCTAAGAAAAAAAATGCCACTAAATATTTAAAAAAATTATTGAGTAAATTTAAAAAATGGAACAAAGCTCCATGAAGTAATGATGTGTCTATTTAGGAAGACAAAAACATCTTTGCAATTGTTAACAGTAAAATGTACAAATAAAGTAAATGATTTTTCAATTAAAAAAGTAGAAAAAGAAAATATTTGGCTACATTATAAATTCTTTTCCAAAAAAGGGCGGATCCATATTCGCTGATGCGACCGAAATATTTAAAAGAATGAGAAATTTTATGTATACAGTAAAAAGATTATAAAAAAATTCAATAGAGTTTACATTGGCAAAAGATTGAATCTTAAATGGATCTCTTGATTTTCTTTAGTTCTTTATGTGCACTTGGACAATTCAATACGGTTCGGTTCATCTAAGAAATAGGGACGTTATTTTTTGGTATATATAAAAAAATTCAGGCTGACGTTAATTTTTTACTTTTCTAGACACCCACGAAAGCTTTTACTGTTATTAATTTTCTATATAGAACGCTCGATTCGACACATTTGTTAGATAGATGACACTTGACAGAGAAAGTGATTGGCGACAGTTGACATTTGCTCGACTAACCACTTTGATTTAATTATACATTTATGCAGGCACATTTCGAGTTTCATTAGTAACAAGATCTCGAGTTGGCAATAAAAATTCCGTTTGTGTGGTAAAGCAGTAGTATATTTTTAGTGTATTATAATTCTTTCTTTAGTGCTCTGTTTTCATAGTACAGCTGCCAAGAGTTTAAAGCACGCAAAATAAAATATAATTAAATTAATGCATTGAGTTAATGAATGTTGGAACCAGTCTCTTACCTCCCGTCGACATCCTTAAGATATCCCTCAAGATATCATAAACATTTCGAGTCGGAGTATTTTCGTCCATTGGACTCACTTTCAGCACAGATCTGCTACATAAACATCATTTTGATATCTTTTACCGTAACCCAATATCATAATAGCTTGTTTTATAGTAAGGACTAATTTTAATTGGTTGCACTGCTCGATAAATAAATCTCTGATGAGTAACTGAATTACAATAAAAGAGCAAGTAATTAATAACTGCTTTAATTACAATGAAAGTAATTGTATTAATTACTTAACAACACCGGATCTGACTCTAATCTCAGATTCTTTGCCCTAGATATAAAATGACTGTGTACAAGCGTCATGTCGAAATATACCGAGTCAAAAAGTTAGCAGCACTCCAATTTAAAATTCCTAGTAAACCATAATAAAAAAAGCCGTGTGGTGTCATAGGACACCCGATTCGAATTCAACGTTTCACTTTTTTGTATCTTTTTTTTATTCTGCCGGAGTTGTTGTTGGCGTTGAGCATTTTATTTGCACTCTGACGTTTGCGCTTTCCATACTCTTTTGGACTCTGAACACATGATTTCACTATTGTCTTTCTATAATTTAAATAGTAAAATAAATAGTAAACACTCAAATCACATGTACAATAAACGAATGTAAATAATAAAAACCTGTATCAAGTTTTACAATTTTATCATCTTGCTTTTCTAAATCTGTATTACACACATTTGCTGCAGTTTCCATTTTTTAAAACTTAATTGCAATAATTAAACAATATTCACGTATGATCCAATACAAAAACTCAAATAACAAATGTTTTTTCACAAAATTTCCACGTGTCTGTACAACCCTGTGTTGAGGCTATAAGTTATAGTTTAAAAAAACTAAAAAACACGTTTTTAGAGTTAAACTAAAAAGTAAAAAATAATTCTTGACATAAGAATAAAATTACCGACGAGAAAATTAATGTCGTAAGTTCTGTTCGTCATACAAAACACCCCATACTTTTAAAACAGTTACATTAATTTTGTCGTCAGTAAACTATTCCATTTACCAAGAAAATTATCTGTCTCCGTTTTGATGGGCCAAACAATTTTAAAATGTAGTTCGCGAATACCTTAATACAATTTAAAAAAATTATGTATTAAATGGTAAAAGCACAAAAAGAATGCATTGGCCGGGAATCGAACCGCCCGCGTGGCAGGCGAGCATTCTACCACTGAACCACCGTCCTATGTCGTTACGTGACGTTTTGCACTAAAAAACCCGTCAAATAATGCCAACAATTGTTGACACAGGTATGCGAAGAGAATTGCAGGTCTCGTTCAGCAATCTTGGTGTGGTACAAGAGTTTTTGGAAGGCAGAGAATCATCAGTGGAAAAGGATGAATGATAAATATTAAAAAGATTGCAGATATGGTCAGAGAGATTTTTCACAACAATCTGAACATGATAAAGGTCTTTGGGTGAAAATAGTTATTCAGAAATTTTGAGATTTAGTTCTTTAAACTATCGATGAGCCAGTTTTCGATTTCGTGAGTCGTGAAATATTGATGTTATGCACGATGCATTCGAGCACTTTTCACACCTGTATAAAGAATGTAGTAAAAAATACCACACCCAAAAAGTAAAAACGATAAATAGGAGTTTCAAATCAAATTTTCTTGTTCACAAAAATTATGTTTAATAAAATAGAATCGGTCCGCGTTAAACTTGACACAAATTTCCATCCAAATGGGGGGCCCTTTATACGTTGCCCTTTTACTAAACAATAGGTATTCAAATGATCTTAACTCTCATAGGGCGCTTCTTTTTATTTTTTTGACATATTTTTTCTTGTATCGTTTAATAACTGGTAACTTAAATATTTCGATTATTGTCTAATTTTATTATTTAAAAATATTTTGAAGATTTTTTAAGACGTTATATGCAAGAAACGTTCTAAATATTTTATCTTATTTAAATAGCTACATTTAAAAACGTTCTAATTTTTTATTTTGAAGCTTATTTAAATCGCTACATGCAACAAAAGTTAATATTCCATGTTAAAACCCTTTTAAATCGTTACATGCCAAAAACTTTCTAAGGATTCCATTTTAAAAGCCCATTTAAATCGCTACATGCAAGAAACATTTTAAAAATTATATCTTGAAGCTTATTTAAATCACTACATGCAAGAAACGTTCTAAATGTTCCATGTTTAAAGTTTATTTTAATCGCTATATGCACAAACTGTTTTAAATATTCTCTCTTGAAGCTTATTTAAATCGCTACATACATTAAACTTTCTATATTTTTTATCTTGAAGCTTATTTAAATCGCTACATGCAAAAAACATTTCAAATATTCTATCTTGAAGCTTATTTAAACCACTACATGCAAGAAACGTTCTAAATGTTCCATGTTAAAAGTTTATTTTAATCGCTATATGCTCAAAATGTTTTAAATATTCTATCTTGAAGCTTATTTAAATCGTTACATTTAAAAAACGTTCATATATTCTATTCTGAAACTTATTTAAATCGCTTCATGCAATAAAAGTTCTATATTTTTTATCCTATAGCTTATTTTAATCGCTATATTAAAAAAACGTTACAAATATTCTATCTTGAAGCTTATTTAAATCGCTACATGCAATAAACGTTTTGTGTATTTTAACTTGAAGCTTATTTAAATCGTTACATACAAAAAACGTTCTAATATTCTATCTTGAAGCTTATTTAACTCGCTCTATGCAAACGTTCTAAATATTTTAATTATCATATATAACTTTCCATAAAAATATACATTGTTTCAAAATATTTTTTGTCAAAATTCAAAAACCTTTAAGATGCTGAAGTCGGTTCAAAAAATATATTTTCATAATCAACGGTCAACAAATATTTTTCATCGACTTTTCCCTTTCATTTTTTTTTCATATTTCTTTACACTTTTATTAATTACATCTCCAGGTAGTTACTAATGTCTTGAAAGCTTTTATGTTGTGTGTTCACCAAAGTTTTTCTTTGATCTTCTAGTCTTTAAAACCCAAAACCAGATGTAATTGAAATGACTCGTTACTTCATTAATTTTCTCCTTTCCTTTCCAACCAAGACGAAAAGCTTTTCTACATATCTATTCAGTTGTTATCCTCGTTTCCATAACCGTCGCTTTGTTTGTTACAAAAAACTACTTTCTACGACATTTAACACTAAATTCTTTATCGCGGCACGCAAGCAGCAAAATACTTACAGTTCAATCTGAAAGTTTGAGAAACATTCCATAAAATTTAAATAATTTAAGTTCATAACCTAAATTAAAGAATTTTTTTAATTTGGACGTAATAAATCTAAACATATAAGATCAACACAATGTTTTAGTAGTACTAATGGTACAAGTGAGGTCACAATCCTTATACAGGATGACTCAATCGCAGCGAAGAAATATTTTGTTAAATTTTTTTTTTAATGCATTGCTGTTTTATCGTATTTACTGCCTTTAATCCTTTTCGGCTAATCTTCGCCATAATTATGGGGGAATAAATGTGGGATTTTTTTTTTATGTTTATCAATATTATTGTCTCATTGATGGAGAGAATGGCCGTAACGTCAGTGAACGTTGCTATGTGGGTGTGGGTTTGCAAATTTTAGCTACCTAAGTGAAAAATAATAAAAATACCTAAATAGTCTAAATTCCCCACACAGATCACATTTACGAAAAGACGTAGTGCATGCCCATAGGTAACAATAACTAATCAACCCATCCCGATAAAAAATGAAGTAAACACTACATCCAGACAAAAATTAACATAGAGATACCATATCAAAGCCAAGCAACTACAACTAGTAATAAAAACGAGGCAAATGAACTGGTTAATTAACAGGAAGTCTCAGTTATCACTTAAAAATAAAGTTATGGTACCTACACAAATTAATCCTAAAACCCCTATGGACATATGGCATCGATTTCTGGGGCTGTGCAAAACTTTCGAATATAAATATCTTACAAAGATATCAATCTTTCAGAATGATAACAAATGCCCCATGGTATAATTATATCAAATTTCTTCTGATGCGTTTAAAACCAATGTCAGGGTCCCCCAGGGTTCCATCCTGTCCCCCACCTTATTTCTTTTACACATCAACGACCTCTTGAAAACCACCACGAACCCCATTTACAATTTCGCAGACGATAGCACACTTGTCTCAACTTTCACATCCTATCGATCACTTTCGGTGAATGATACAAATAGACTCAGGCAGAAACAGGTTGATTCCATCAATAGAGATCTTAAAGCAATCGTCGAGTGGGGAACCAACAATCTTGTTTAGTTCAACGCCCAAAAAACACAAAGTGCCACGTTTTCAAGTGAAAGTAAATTCCTCAAATCATCCCATCACAATGTCCGGAAATACCCTTGAACCAAGTCCCTCCATCTCGATTTTGGGAGTCACGGTGTCCAATAATATGTCTTGGCATGACCATGTTGCTAACATCGCAAAGTCAGCAAGCCAGAGACTAGGTTTTCTGTGGAAAGCCAGAAAGTTTTTTACTCCTGATCAACTGTTGACGACGTACAAGGCTCAAATCCGACCTCTACTGGAGTATTGCTCGCACATTTGGGGTTCAGCACCAAGGCATTCTCTTCGTCTTCTAGATAAACAGCTCAACTCTCACAGATACCCTTCACCCTCTAGAACATAGAAGAAGAGTTGCAGACCAGTCATTGCTCTACAGATATTTCCATGGCAGATGCTCCAGAGAAATAAAAACTCTTGTACCACCATTGGCCACATTTGGCACGCTGATCAGTCTCACCCATTTACTCTCAAGATTGACACTACAAGGACCAATCTTCATCAAGAATCCTTCTTTTACAGGGCTGCTACGGAATGGAATAAGCTTCCAAAATCAGTTTTTCCAGAGAACTATGACCTGCAACTTTTTAAAAAGCGTGTTCACAATTATTTCCTTTCTATAATCCCTTACCCTTCTAATAGTCGCAGTGCGGGCCGTCCGCGGCCCACACGATAGGTCTACCCTTTTTGCGACTATTTTCATAAAAAAAAAACTTTGCATGAAGATTTAAAAATTTAATTCATCAACGAAATAATTGAATAGCGCGCTAAGAAATACAGAAAACGAAATCACATTCCACCAGTACAACAACTGAACAATCAACCAGATACCACCAAAAGATTTAAGAGAACATGGCAAGAAGTTCTACTTATCTACAGTACGCCGCCACTGGGTGGTACCACCTACAAAGCTGAACTGATCATCTCATTTACTTATTAGTTATTACCCAATGTAAAGAGTAGATTGTAAATTTACATAAAATATAATTTAAAAAATATATATTATTGTCTGTGTTACTTGAACTGGTCAACAATGTTTACGATTTGCAAATATTCCAAAAGTTAGCACCCATCAATATATTATGTATTTTTTACACAAATATAGCAGTAACTTGTGATCAGGTGTGGTGGAACTCGCTACAACAATAGTTAAAAAATTCATGGTGTATAGAATAAAAATCTGATCGAGACAATCCGTATACACTGTTCGAAATCCTAAAAACTGTATTTGAGAGATAAATAAGTCGAATGCAAATCAGGCAAATCAGAGGTCAAACATTATTGACTGGGGTCGAGGCCACTTCCATATGTCAACCACTTTTTGCTAATAACTAGGCGTATAATTGGGCATAGATAAAAGTCTTCTTCTTTGAACATTATGGCGTAACGGAATAAAGATATTTTCATAAATTAGTAGAGAGTGCACTGATCGAACCTATGGTGTCATATATGTAGTAAAAAGTTATTAACGTCGACTAACATTAATACTGAAATCGTCTTAAAAATATACCTTTATTTACTTTAGTGGAGGCTCCCTTTATATTGTCATTTATTGTTTCAGGATAATTTATCAGTAACATCTTAAAAACACCTGCATATTTGACTCAATCTCGCATTAGCAAATTTGCACTTGAATATGTTATTAAAATAATAGATAAATTGTTTTATTGCTAATTACTTTGATTAAGACCTTTAAAATTATCGGATAATTCTCAGTAGTTTTATTAAGTAGCAACGAAAGGGATAAGTTTTGCTTACCAAAATGTTGCTTATAGTGATATTTTATACACATTTTAAAGAGAGAAAAAAAGGAGCGTAAGTTGAACGTGCATTTACCAAAATGATTTCTTCGTATTTAGCAATTGTCTTGTAGAAGCGGCGGTGATTGGCGGATGCTAACACTATATTTTGAATTGGATTGGAGCCGACGATAGCTAAATAAGCAATCATTGCGAATTTGCGTACAAATCATTTTCGTATTTCCCGAATGAAATAAATGCTTCGTCGCTCTGCTGCGTGAGGGCGCGACAAAAGTGCGTAGTTCAACTTGAATTATTGCGCGGAAAATTTAAATATATGTATGATATTGAGTAATTAATAAATAATTTAGACCTTTTAAATTATCGGATAATTTTCAGTAGTTTTATTACGTAGCAAAGAAAGGGATAAGTTTTGGTTATTACTTTGAATTAGATCCTTAAAATGATCCGATAATTTCCAGTAGTATAATTGCATAGCAATAAAAGGGATAAGTTTTGCTTACCTATTACTTTAATTAACCTAGACCTTTAAAATTATCTGATAATTTCCAGTAGTTTTGTTGCATAGCAGTGATAGGGTTAAGTTTTGCTTATTCGATTTAGACTTTTAAAATTATCGAATATTTTTTGTTAAGTTCATCGCTGAGCAACGAATAGATAAGTTTTGCTTACCTATTACTTTAATTTACCTAGACCTTTAAAATTATCTGATAATTTCCAGTAGTTTTGTTGCATAGCAGTGATAGGGTTAAGTTTTGCTTATTCGATTTAGACTTTTAAAATTATCGAATATTTTTTGTTAAGTTCATCGCTGAGCAACGAATTACTTACTTTTTGATATTACTTAACATTTTAATAGTAAAAAAAAACGCGTAAATCCATTCAAATACTGCACTCTGGTTGGCCGAAATCAAGATAAAAAATGATCATTTCAATATTTTTATAAATTATCAACACCAAAAAAATGTACACAAGTTTGTATGATTTTGTTTAATATATTAGCACACTAATTATAACATTTCTTAAAACTAAATCTTTGTTAATTTAGTTTATTAATTAACGGCCCAGCCTCAAAACAAATACATATTACAATTAGAACCGATCTGAGTAACTTAACAGCGTGAATCTCTTGACCTTAAACCGTAATTTGCTTAACGCTTACAGAGATGCCACAATCTAAATTTCACTAAAATAATTTTATTCAAGATCATCGCTGTTTTAAAGGAGGAACCGATTTGTGTAGATTTGTGTAATAAGATATTGGCAAAATTCGTTGAGTAGGACAGTTGCATCCTCTTTTCTGATAGCATTGACAGTGCCATTAGAGGGCTGGAACTGCTAGCTACGCAATGTACACGAATCAGTCATCAGCACCATCAATATTTTTATGTGCTGACTTTGAAAATAATCAAAACACCTTGCAATAGTTTTTAAATTTTAATAACATTTATAGAGAAACATGCTTGAAATTGAGTTTTTTTTATCGTATGGCTTACAGTACAAAACCTAAACAAAGTGATTTTACAAGCAGTCTAAACATAGTTAGAAAGTTTATATGATCAAATTACAACACAGAATATATAACATCTGGACGAAAGTGACATGCAATCATAAGCAAACACTTAACGAAGTTAATTGGTTAATTACCGCGTCCGTTTCCATTAGGTCGGGCATTCCTGTGTGACATATACGAAATAGTCTGTTGGGCGGCCCCACAGACGTTTTCAGTGAGTGAATCTTGCCCCATCTGTGGAGGGAGTCCGCACATCTGCCATGATTCGTTCGTACTTTGTTAATGGTCGACCAAAGCCTGCGTGGCAGGTCAAAGCCTGGGGTTTTTTCGGTTATTCAGGGCATATCATGATTCTGAGGGGGTAAGTTGTACCTCCAATATTGCGTCCAAGAATCGGTCAGGATGAAATCTTCATCATGGAGCACTATGGCTGTCTTCATGGGAAGATTTCGTGAGCGGAATCTGCTCACCTCTAAGTCGTCACAGTAAGCGTTTATTGGGAGTTGCGGGTTCTCTGTTATTTTCCTGAATTCTTTGATGAGAGCATGCTGTAGGTATACGTAGATTTGCCGGTGTTATGTGACTGAGCACTGGTAGCCAGTAAGATGGGGTGGGTTTGATTGTACCAGATATGATGCGCATCGTGTTATTTAATTGCACATCTATTAGGTGTGTATGGCAGCTATTTAACCAAACCGGCGAAATTGAATTATTTATGGTATTCTAAACAATGTCATTCCAGACTCTTTGAATTCAGTAACGAAGGTTAACTGAATTATTTGGTGATTGGGCTAAATTACCCTGTCGATTGCTGATCATATCCCATATAAATGTTCGACTGGTAAAAAGAAGGCCATTAAAATAGGGTCCCTTTATTTCCTCATTTTATAGATCTCGTGAAGTAGTTTTTAAAAATGTATCCACAATTTTTTTGTTAAAAAAGCCAAAAATCAGAATTTTTGATATTTGGGGTATAAAATAAAAAAAATTTGACGGCGTCTTATAGTTCTCTTGAAGTAGATTCTTAAAATGCAAATCATGTTTAAAATATATTAACCTTTTTTCTGATTGTGGGGCATAAAAATTTGGAAAAGTACACCTGTTAACAATTTTTGTCCATATTGTTATTATTTTTTTTAAATGTCTGAGTACAGAAAATTTAATTGTGATTGGTTGAATCTTTTTTGTTCTTTAGATTTATTTCAAAATCAGTGTGTTTTGGTCTTGTCGTGGTAGAGGAAAAATTCGTCGCTCTGTTTTTAAGTTTTACTACTCCAACAGAGGAGTCCTGCAAATATCAGTCTGTTTATTTCAATCCACAATTTTGCAGATGACAATCAGATTAACAAAAATTTTAAATCACTAACCAGCATCTTCATCATTGAATTTTATTTCTTTTATCTTCCAAACTGTTTTCTCCCTGTACAACTAAGTACTTAAGCAATTAACCAAAAATACCAATTCCCAGAGAGACGTTTTATCGTCGTAGTCAAGTCCCGATGTAACGATACATTTCTAGTTTTGTAGATCTTTCATGTTTGCCGACAAACCCGAATATTATCCTTTTCATTAACACATTAGATTCGACCAAAGAACGCGATCACCCGGTGTGTGTTTTGTACACAGCGGCAAGAAGCTTCAAAAACGCGTGTCGGCATCATTGTTTTCGTAATACATCTCGGTTTCAGCCGACCACATCTGCGCTAAGCTGTTCTCAATAGATGAATAGAACAAAAATTGTCCCTACACAAAAATAACTACCCTTTAAAGGCAGTAACGTCTAAAAGTGCGTTGAAAATCAGCTAGTGGTGATTTCAGTTTATCTTGACACATTTAAAAGTTTAATTATCAAATACATGAATCTCTAAGATTTTTAATAACCAAAAAAGTACACTTTTTTTTTTATGAAAATAGTCGCAAAAAGGGTAGACCTATCGTGTGGGCCGCGGACGGCCCGCACTGCGACTATTAGAAGGGGAAGGGATTATAGAAAGAAAATGATTGTGGACACGCTTTTTAAAAAGTTGTAGGTCATAGTTCTCTGGAAAAACTGATTTTGGAAGCTTATTCCATTCCGTAGCAGCCCTGTAAAAGAAGAATTCTTGATGAAGATTGGTCCTAGTAGTGTCAATCTTGAAAGTAAATGGGTGAGACTGATCAGCGTGCCGAGTTCTTCGGCCGAATGTGGCCAATGGTGGTACAAGAGTTTTTATTTCTCTGGAGCATCTGCCATGGAAATATCTTTAGAGCAATGACTGGTCTGCAACTCTTCTTCTATGTTCTAGAGGGTGAAGGGTATCTGTGAGAATTGAACTGTTTATCAAGCGAATGGCTCTTTTCTGAATGGAATCTAGAAGACGAAGAGAATGCCTTGGTGCTGAACCCCAAATGTGCGAGCAATACTCCAGTAGAGGTCGGATTTGAGCCTTGTACGTCGTCAACAGTTGATCGGGAGGAAAAAACTTTCTGGCTTTTCACAGTAAACCTAGCCTCTGGCTGGCCGACTTTGCGATGTTAGCAACATGGTCATGCCAAGACATATTATTGGACACCGTGACTCACAAAATCGAGATTGAGGGACTTGGTTCAAGAGTATTTCCGGACATTGTGATGGGATGATTTGAGGAATTCACTTTCTTGAAAAACGTGGCACTTTGTGTTTTTTGGGCGTTAAACTGAACAAGATTGTTGGTTCCCCACTCGACGATTGCTTTAAGATCTCTATTGATGGAATCAACCTGTTCCTGCCTGAGTCTATTTGTATCATTCACCGAAAGTGATCGATAGGATGTGAAAGTTGAGACAAGTGTGCTATCGTCTGCGAAACTGTAAATGGGGTTCGTGGTGGTTTTCAAGAGGTCGTTGATGTGTAAAAGAAATAAGGTGGGGAACAGGATGGAACTCTGGGGGACCCCGGCATTAGTTTTAAACGCATCAGAAGAAATACCGTCAACTGCCACATGTAAGGAGCGATCTTGTATGAAGCTCAAGAGCCATTGGCGCAGTTTGGTTGGGAGACCGTAGACAGATAATTTACTTAACAATGCCTAGTGCCAAACGCGGTCAAAGGCTTTAGATATATCCAAGGCTATTGCACGGGATTCACCAAACTTTTCAATAGTGTTTGTCCAGAGCTGAGTGACATAAGCCAGCAAATCTCCAGTAGACCGAAGTTGTCGAAATCCATATTGTCTGTCATGGATTATCTCAAATGTCTCTAGATATTTGATAAGTTCTGTGTTAATCGCTTTTTCCACTTTAAGGGATAATACTCTCCATAACGCAATGGTTTAAAGAGGCAGTTGATTTTTTTGAAAATAAGTAGGGGAAGATCGCGATAACTTAAAATAAAATAAAAAAAAAACATTATTACACAGTCACAACCATTGTATCTGTACATACGTTTATGAAGGCCTTTTGTCTAAGTCTAAGCCTACACTTAGAGTGCGTATTTTTTTAATTGTTTTCTTTATCATATTGAAATATTTCGAACTACCATTGTTTCATCATACGTATACCTAATTTGCATCGAAGGCATATACGCGTACTCTCAATAACATACTAAAATTTTTTTGATGGATCGCTTTGAATAATAATCGAATTTTTCGATGCGACTAATTGATTTTAATATATTTGCATATTATTCAACTTATTATAATGCTGTTTGCAAAACAATAACAACTAAACTATCTGCTTAACTTGTTTTATCGATATCTTGATCCAATTTTTTTTTTCGATAAATGGTTTAGGTAAGCAACAGCCCTAGGAGTTGAGGCCTCCCTGGAAGCGTCCTTGCCATATTATGCACACAAAAAAGTACAAAAATGATTCTAGCACTTAAATTTGGCGTATAAAACAAAAATTTTACGTATTTTTAATTATTTCTTTAATTAAAATTTTAAATTTGAGCTTTTTTACTAAGATATTCTCTACAGGATTAAGAATGTTACACAAACTATCAAAACCAAATATCAACTATTGAAATCAATGATTGAAACTAAAATCATCATCATCATCATCATCACTCAGCTATAGTAGTCCACTGCTGAACATAAGCCTCTCGTTTATTTTGCCACTCTGCTCTATCTTGAGCCATTTGTATCCAATTACCACAGATTCTTTTGATGTCATCGGTCCATCGTGTGGGGGGGCGCCCTCTACTACGATAAGCTTCGTGCCTCGGACGCCACTCCAATAGTTTTTTAGACCATCTTCCGTCAGTTCTTCTAGCTACGTGGCCAGCCCAGTTCCACTTTAAAGTTGTTATTTTTTCGATTACATCTATAACACCTGTTCTTTGGCGAATAATCTCATTTGGTATTCGGTCTCTGAGGGAGATACCCAGAATAGCCCTCTCCATCGCCCGTTGGGTGACATGCAGTTTCTTTGCTGACTTTTTTGTAAGCGTCAATGTTTCGGCTCCGTATGTCATCACTGGTAATATGCACTGATTGTATACTTTTCGTTTTAGACTGATGGGAATATCTGACTTGAAAACATACTTTAATCTTCCAAAGGATGCCCACCCCAAGCCTACTCTCCGGAGAAGTTCGCACGTCTGGTTGTCCCGTCCTATTCGGATCTCATGACCCAAATATTTGTAGGCGGTGACCTGTTCAATAGATTTGCTTCCAATAGTTATGTTTTTACTGGGGACTAGGTTTGTCATGACTTGCGTCTTTGCAAAGTTAATTCTTAGGCCAACTTCCCTTGAAGCATTGTATAATTTTTCCAACATCATGGACGCTTGATCTATACGGTCGGTGATAAGGACGATATCGTCTGCAAATCTTAAGTTATTTAATCTTTCACCGTCTATATTTAGGCCCATTTCCCCCCAGTCGATTTTCTTACAGACATATTCGAGCAGTGTGGTGAACAGCTTTGGAGAGAGGGTATCACCTTGACGTACACCTTGTTCTATTCGGAATGTTCTTGTGTTTTTATGTAATCTTACACACGCCGTTGCTTTCTCGTATATACCCTTAATCAGTGCAATGTACCTGTAATCAATTCTGCATTCTGTTAATGATTTGAGCATATGTTGTTGGCTGATTGAGTCAAAAGCTTTTTCATAGTCTACGAAAACAAGGATGAGAGGTTTATTATATTCTGTTGATTTTTCTATAAGGGTCTTGATTGTATGTAAATGGTCATTTGTACCGTACCCTGCTCGAAATCCTGCCTGTTCTTTCGGCTGGTAAAAATCTAATTTTGGAGTTAGGCGTTTAGCAACTAAAATACTCCAAGTGTAAATCTTTCGGTCAAAGTTTTATAAATTTAGCTACACCTAACAGGTGATAAGTAAAATTATGTTTTAATTTTTGCTGAGGGCGGTCAATTCCAACATTTATTATAAATTTGTTTTTATTCTTGCATTTTCTATCTTTACTATTTTCCACTCTTAACATACATACATCCATACATATAGTCACGCCTTTTTCCCGTAGGGGGAGGCAGAGACCACTTCCTTTTACTTGCTACTGTTCTTACACATCTTTTGCTTTCTCTACTTTCATCAGTGCTCTCATGCATGCTCGTTGGTTGCTGGTACTCTTGACCTGGTCTTTCTTCAAAACAATGTTGATCTGATCGAGATATGTTCGCCGAGGTCGACCTCTACCGATTTGTCCATTCACACTCGCATTATAAATTTGTTTCGTCAATCTTCCTTCACCTATCTTTCTACGTGTCAAAACCATCTAAGCATTTCTTTATCTATCTTTGTATCCACATCTTTTTTTACACCACAGCGTTCTCTTATCTTATTATTTTTTACTTTATCCAATTGAGTCACTCCGGCTATACTTCTCAGACTACTTATCTCCGCAGCATTAATCCTATTTTCATGCTTCTTCTGCCAAACCCAACATTCACTACCATACATAAGTGTAGGAACCAACACACCTCTATGCACAGCCAGACTTAACGTCAATCCTAGCATAACAGTGCCGGTTCCATTCACCAGGAGGCGAAAGCACGAACTTAAAGCCCCAACTCTGAATGGAACTCAGCTTACTATTTCCAAAGAGGTTAAATATTTGGGCGTAATAATCGACCAAAAACTGATATGGAACAGCCAACTCAACAACATTCTTTCCAGAGCTATGGTGGCAAGCTGGACATGCCGCAGAGTCTTTGTCAAGACGTGTGGTCTGAAACCAAAAATGATCTAGTGGTCATACCAAACGATCAATAAACCAATGGTCACCTATGCTTCATTGATATGGTGGCCAAAAATGCAACAAATTTCGGCACAAGTCAAGCTGCAGAAAGTGCAGATGTCAAACGTGTCAAAACTACAAATTTAAATCGAGCGGCAGCAGTTAGCGAATTAAGTAAAAGCGGAATTAAAGAACTCTAATAAAAATACCAGGACAAAGCAATTCATCATTAATAAAACCATACTTACAAGTTGACAAAGAGTATTATTCGAGCATCAATTAATCAATTTGTTTGGAAACAGAAAAAACTTCAACATCTACTACAGAAACGATTAGCTGTGGCACCCGCAGCGATATCACTGATCCTAGTATGAATTTCAATAACTGCGTTGTTAATAATTATACATTCAAATAAAAATGTGTTCATTTTTAATATTTCATGAATAAAGTTTGCATTGATATGTTTCTAAATTTCTTATTTATTAAGTTGTCCTGCCGAATTACACTCTATGTTTGTAATGATATCAGGTAAATTTGTGTTGTTCAGATTCTAAACTTTTTCCTTTAGCAATCATTCCTCAAATCATTCCATCACAATGTCCGGAAATACCCTTGAATCAAGTCCCTCTATCCCGATTTTGGGAGTTACGGTGTCTAATAATATGTCTTGGCATGACCATGTTGCTAATATCGCAAAGTCAGCAAGCCAGAGGCTAGGTTTTCTGTGGACAGCTAGAAAGTTTTTTACTCCTGATCAACTGTTGACGACGTACAAGGCTCAAATCCGACCTCTACTGAATTTGGGGTTTAGCACCAGGACATTTTC
Organism: Agelastica alni; assembly: GCA_950111635.1. Classification (NCBI taxonomy): domain Eukaryota; kingdom Metazoa; phylum Arthropoda; class Insecta; order Coleoptera; family Chrysomelidae; genus Agelastica; species Agelastica alni. Next base: position 3,377,352 of record OX467715.1, read on the forward strand.
TTCGTCTTCTAGATTCCATACAGAAAAAGGCCATTCGGTTGATAAACAGCTCAACTCTCACGGATACCCTTCACCCACTAAAACATAGAAGAAGAGTTGCAGACCAGTCATTGCTCTACAGATATTTCCATAGCAGATGCTCCAGAGAAATAAAAACTCTTGTACCACCATTGGCCACATTCGGCCGAAGAACTCGGCACGCTGATCAGTCTTACCCATTTACTCTCAAGATTGACACTACAAGGACCAATCTTCATCAAGAATCCTTTTTTTACAGGGCTGCTACGGAATGGAATAAGCTTCCAAAATCAGTTTTTCCAGAGAACTATGACCTACAACTTTTTAAAAAGCGTGTCCACAATCATTTCCATTCTATAATCCCTTCTAATAGTCGCAGTGCGGGCCGTCCGCGGCCTACACGATAGGTCTACCCTTTTTGCGACTATTTTCATAAAAAAAAAAAATGCTTCGTCTGTCAAACCCAACATTCATTACTATACATAAGTGTAGTGACCAGCACTCCTCTATGTTAGTCGTCCCTTTTTGAAAACTTTCTGTGTGCTCATAAAGTTATGCAGGGCCTCATTTTATGTAGATCAATAGATTTTGCAATACGTTTGCACCAATAACATTGTTATTATTTATGTCTTCTTCTTCTACTTCTTGGGGATCTGTCGATCTGTTAATTCTGAAGCTGCCTCTGCATCTTTTTCTGAAAGGTAGATTGCCAACTATCTCTCCATCTTTAAGGTGGCCTTCCGGACGGTCTTGAGCCGGGCGGGTTGTTTCTAGGACTATTTTTGGGAGTCTGTTCTCGTTCATCCGTCTTACATGGTCGTACACCTCTGCCTCTTACGTTGTCTTCCCCATCTCACAATATCTTGTATTTCACATTGTTCTATGATATCTGCGGTTCTTACTCCGTCTTTTCTTGTTTTCACCACTATTGTTCTCAGGTTTTTTTATTTCGGCCACCCTTAGCATATGTTTCGTTTTGTTGGTGTTTTCGCGGACTTCTGTACCGTACGTCACGATCGGTTTGATACAAGTCTTGTAGATTCTAATTTTGCTATCTTTGCGCATGTACTGGTTTGACCAGACTATATCTCGTAGGCATCCTGATAGTGCGGATGCTTTGTTAATCTGGCTCCTCAGGTCTTTAACTGGGTAGTGGGTTATTGATACGTCTATACCCAGATGTCTGAATTGCATCGCCTGTTTTGCGGGATTGTCCTCCACCACTAGCTTACATCTTAGCGGATCTTTCGCGAATGTCATACATTTGGTTTTTTTCATAGAAATGTTTTATTGAGTTGGCAGCTTACTGAATGAGTTGTCTCTGAGGGTCATTTTCTAATTCGGCAATAATTTCTGCATCATCGACGTAACACACCATACCAGTTATTTTGTTGCCCAGTCTCTATCTGATGTTAAGATCTATTGCTTTAGCTATACTCTTATCCATAAGAAGATTAAACAAAAAGGGACAGACAGTCTCACCCATTAACTCTCAAGATTGACACTACAAGGACCAATCTTCATCAAGAATCCTTCTTTTACAGGGCTGCTACAGAATGGAACAAGCTTCCAAAATCATGACTATGACCTGTAACTTTTCAAAAAGCGGGTCCACAATCATCTCCTTTCTATAATCTCTCCCCCTTCTAATAGTCGCAGTGCGGGGCCGTCCCCGGCCCACACGATAGGTCTACCCTTTTTGCGACTATTTTCAGTAAAGAAAAATTGACAGTTTTCTCGTCTAATTGCTAAGCAACAGTTTCTCACTAAACAACTCAAATTTACCCGATAAAATGCAAACCACTCGTGCAATTATAAGAAAATTAAAAAAAAATAAGGATTCCACATCCACACCTCAATTTGACTATCGCCATAATCTAAAAATAAGGATTGCAATAAACCACAAATCAGTTGTTAATAGCCCACTTCGTAAGTTTCCATAAATAATTTTTCAAGAAGTGAATACCTACGATAAAAGGACAAATATCGGGCGTAAAAGATGTTAAAAGCAGAAATATTATTTATATCTCTTTATAAATTTAATAGCATAAAATAGTACACGGCCATTAACATCTTATGGGATAAGGTTTATGGTATAATTTCATAGACAATAAGATTATTTTTTTTCGTGTAAGGAAATTTTATTGCCGTAGAATGATCGTGAACTCTGAGGTTGTTATTTCCATGTAAAGAAGTGCCGTGTCCAGTCGAACCGCTGATGTAGTTAAACATTTTTTTTCTTGATGATATATTTTATTAAAAAAAAATTACATATAAACTGCAACTGATACATTGAGAACGGTGAAAAAAAGCAATAGAGAAAGTTCAAATTAAAGTCGAGACGGATTATTTGGAGCTACGCAAAATAGAATTATTTTCAATTAATAATAATAATTTTTTTTTTATAAAAATAGTCGCAAAAAGGGTAGATCTGTCGTGTGGGCCGCGGACGGCCCGCACTGCGACTATTAGAAGGGGAAGGGATTATAGAAAGGAAATGATTGTGGACACGCTTTTTAAAAATTGGCAGGTCATAGTTCTCTGGAAAAACTAATTTTGAAAGCTTATTCCATTCCGTAGCGGCCCTGTAAAAGAAGGATTCTTGATGAAGATTGGTCCTTGTAGTATCAATCTTGAGAGTAAATGGGTAAGACTGATCGGCGTGCCGAGTTCTTCGGTCAAATGTGGCCAATGGTGGTACAAGAGTTTTATTTCTCTGGAGCATCTGCCATGAAAATATCTGTAGAGCAATGACTGGTCTGCAACTCTTCTTCTATGTTCTAACTTCTGGCTTTTCACAGTAAACCTAGCCTCTGGCTTGCCTTTTGGCTTGCCCTAAAAAAGACATACTCGTAGATCGCTTGTACAACACATAAAAACCCATTATGAGTATGAGAGAATAGAGGACACAGACAGCAACAACCTGAAACCAAAAGAGTAAAAATAAATAAAGAAAGAAAAAACGAGACAAGAACAAAAAATAAAATGAAGAGAAAAATCAATGCACGGACAGATCTTGAAAGAAGCAGAAAAAGAAATAATTAATGAATACCAATCATGGAGATGGTTGACTTGCTCCAACTTAAAGTTGAGACTAAAGCATCCACAGCCTGCCAAGAACAAGCAATAGCCACAAACTATATGAAAGTAAGGATCATGAAATCTGCCAAAGTCCCAAACTGTAGACTTTGCCGAAAAAGCCGACACCCTCGCAAAACAGGAAGCCGAATCTGCATTCACTGGACCAGAACCGGTGTTTGGAGTCACTACAATTGCCGCCAAAACAATTATTTCGGACTGGGCAGAGAAAAAAAGACTTACGATGGTCCGATATACCAGGGTTGACTCACTCGAAGGCGTTCTTACCTAAACCCTCGAGAAACCCAACTAAGCAGATCGTAGAATGGAGCAGGAACGACCTGCGAATTCTAACGGGACTGCTTACAGGACACTGTCGTCTAAGGTACCACCACTAAAAGATAGGTCTGAATCAACTAACGGACTGTCGGATTTGCTGCGTGGAAGACGAAACTGCTGAACATATACTATGGCAGGAACAGGTTGATTCCATCAATAGAGATCTTAAAACAATCGTCGAGTGGGGAACCAACAATCTTGTTCAGTTCAACGCCCAAAAAACACAAAGTGCCACGTTTTCCAAGAAAGTGAATTCCTCAAATCATTCCATCACAATGTCCGGAAATACCCTTGAACCAAGTCCCTTCATCTCGATTTTGGGAGTCACGGTGTCCAATAATATGTCTTGGCATGACCATGTTGCTAACATCGTAAAGTCGGCAAGCCAGAGGCTAGGTTTTCTATGGAAAGCCAGAAAGTTTACTCCTGATCAACTGTTGACGACGTACAAGGCTCAAATCCGACCTCTACTGGAGTATTGCTCGCACATTTGGGGTTCAGCACCAAGGCATTCTCTTCGTCTTTTAGATTCCATTCAGAAAAGAGCCATTCGCTTGATAAACAGCTCAACTCTCACAGATACCCTTCACCCTCTAGAACATAGAAGAAGAGTTGCAGACCAGTCATTGCTCTACAGATATTTCCATGGCAGATGCTTCAGAGAAATAAAAACTCTTGTACCACCATTGGCCACATTCGGCCGAAGAACTCGGCACGCTGATCAGTCTCACACATTTACTCTCAAGCTTGACACTACATCCTTTTTTTACAGGGCTGCTACGGAATGGAATAAGCTTTCAAAATCAGTTTTTCCAGAGAACTATGACCTGCAACTTTTTAAAAAGCGTGTCTACAATCATTTCCTTTCTATAATCCCTTTCCCTTCTAATAGTCGCAGTGCGGGCCGTCTGCGGCCCACACGATAGGTCTACCCTTTTTGCGAATATTTTCATAAAAAAAAAAATAAATGTTCATGTCCCTGCCTGGTAAGAAAATGGTTCAACTTATTTGGTGATACCAACCTAGAACCTGCCGATATTAAGAAAATTTTACCCCATACCACCACGAACATCGTAAGAAGGGCTGGATTGTGCAGTGAACTGTAACCCCAAGGGGTGACTCACAATAGACCTTCTAAGGATCGCAGTGGTGGGACGACCTACTTTCAACTCACATGATACCTTAGTTAGTTGTCTACAAATCCAACATTTATAAATAAACAAAAAATATTTATTGTACAGAATATATTACTTTTGAAAAGTTTTAAATTGACACTTTCTAGTTTTATTTATTAATAAAATAACTTTTCGTTGGTTCTTATGGTATCTTTATCGAATGTGATAACTCAACATTTCTCCCAGATTCTACTTAGCTTCTTTGGTAGTAAAGGGGAAAAAGGCTTCTAGGACATCAGCTAAAGTATATGACACACTCCTAAAGAAGACGACTCAGTTACATCTTCAACAAAATCCTACATCACCAAATTTGTTGTCATTTTTTAATCAAACAACAGTATTTTTTACACAGCAGATAATGACTTTTAAAATGGTTCTTGTATTTATTTACAGTTTCGTCAACGTAAATTCGATAGGACGATGATAGTATATATTTATTTTGTTTTTAAATAAATTACAATAACAAATAATATAAATGCTAATTCAAATACGCCCAAGTAATTTTCACTGCATACATTTTGCGCATTCGTTAACTTCGCAATTTGTAACAATGTATTTTACTGATTTATTAAATTGTTACTTGCTCGGGAAGGATCGTAAACTCAGGTTTATTAATTATTTTCTTATTTAGGCGAAGAAAACTCATCAGCGGATGAGTAATAACGACATATACTATACGTGTTGTCAATATTTTTTTCTAATTAATACGATTTTCCTTTGGAGACTTCCTCATTCTCTTCGATTGCATCTTTTTACGTAAAAATACTGCGGAATGCTACAAGAAGTGGTTACGTGTCAATAAAAGAAAACCGAATTGCTTCCATAAGGATAAAACAAAGAAAAATAAATAACACAAATAACAATTTAAATTAAAATTATATTCGTGGACATTGGCTTGTTGATAATGTTTCCAACAGGCAGACGTAGATATTGAATGGCCACCAATATTACCTGATTTCGTTAGTGGGGCCATTATAAAACGAAAATGAACAAACACGAAAAACTATAAATTATCCACCTAATGTAACAAAAAGAAAATCCTTATCGGTTATCTTCAATCAGATTCGATTATAAAAATTTGGCGTTTGTTTTGTAGACGTAAACACCTAATGAGACGCGCGCCTTGTAAATTGTTCCAGCAACAAGAAGTCTTCGAGTACTCTGCGGTAGACTAAAAGTTGTAAACCTGCTTCCTCCACAACGATTAAGTGCATGCAAAACAAAACGTGTTAACAAAGCTAAAACCCACATTCATTATCCCATCGAATTCGCCGACTTAGGCCAGTCTTTTTGATATCGACAATCGACAGAACCCTCAAAATGACGATATCCCGCCTTAAAACTCGAAAAACAATGTCGAGGATATACATTACAATCTTCCGGTTGGGCCTTTGGTATCGGGACCTATGACACCTAGATCTTTTGATCCTCTGTAACTACCGCTGTATCTTCAGGGCATCAGAATTCTAGTCCGCAGATTTTGGCAAACCTCAGGATTTCTGTTGGCCCTGTCTCTTTTAGATCGCTTGGATCCATAATCATACGGCCCCAGTGAGGGCTTGCATGCAGTCCCACACCACCGATGATGTTGTGGTGTTATTGACGAGAGCCCCAATGGCCGCGCGACTGTCAGTGAGAATATCAATCTCACTGTTGGTCTCTGTTTTCTGTCAGGTGCGCTACGAACCTAAGTATAGCATAGACCTCAGCCTGAAAGATCGAGGCATATTTCCCCAGGGGTATGCTTGCCCTGTGGTTGCAGGATGCTCCAAACATTCCTGCCCCGTAGCGTCCCTGGTACCCTGATCCATCAGTGTACCATCGTTTCACTCCTGGGATGGTCAATGGTGTTTTCTTCAACCAGTTTTCTTTGGTTGGTATTTTTGTTTTATAGTTTTTCCTTATAAATGTCTTTTTCAAAATTTTGTCCGATTTTTTTGTAAAGGGGTGTTTGTGGAGAGCCTCGATCTTGGTGTGACTAATCCCGTTGCTTCTCCATCCCCCCTGGCACTTTAGTCTGTATGCAGTATTTCTGACCCGATCTTGTATCAGAAGGTCCAAAGGTGGTATGTTGAGGGCTATTTCTAGTCCCCTTTGTATTTGTATTTCCCTTGCAGGCTTCTCAACAGGTTCACAGCCCCGGCCCCTTCCGCCCTTTGCCATCAGACTACTCCTGCATACGTTAGTGACAGTAGTAATACCGCCTGATATAATCACAGACTTACCCTCGGTTTTAGAACCCAGGTTTTTCCCATGGCTCTCTTGCATGCCCACATTGAGGCATACATTTTTTTCCTCTTTACCTCGAGGTGTACGTTCCACTTTAGTTTTGCATCCAGGTACTTCACTGACGCGGAGTATTTCAATCCTGATTCCATAGCCTCAGAGGGCTAATGGGTTGACGGGTTTACCGTTAGCCCAACTTCCGTGCACCAGTTTTCCGTGATTCTCAGTGCCATCATCATGATGCTCCCTTGCTATAATGGCTATGTCATCAGCATATCCATATTCGAGGAGTCCAGCTTCTTTTAATCTTACTAATAGTTCGTCCACCACTAGGCACCACAAGAGAGGCGATAATACGCCCCCCTGAGGACATCCACTAGTGGGCCGGCCTTTTAGTTAATATTCTTCGTTGCTGACAGATATAAAATGGGGTTAAATAAATTTAATCGATCGTTTGAAAAAGAACCGAGATTCCCACAACGGTGGCTACTCTTTTCGAAGAGCGATTAGAAAGTACAGGACAAATTAATGAGTATTACCATTTTCTTATTGACAATCGTCGTCGCTTCAATAGTTTCATACCTACATTCAATAATTGTAAAATGATTTTTTTAATGCCGCATTTGGTCGCGCAGCCACCGATATGAACAGGCCTATCTCTCGCTGAAACCGATTTAACTGATACTTCAAACACTTCATTGATTTTATTTGCATCATAAAATAAAGTCAAATCGGGTAAGAGAGCCCGGTTTCTCTTCTTCTGGTAGATCTCTCGCCGATCTTTTGTTTTAATAGCTTCTAGTCAATCGAAATTAGCCGTTCGAATTGATGTTACTGTTTAAGACGATCGCACGAGAACACTTTTATACGGTCAGAATTTTTTTTTAATAAATTATTTTTGGGCAGACAGATTAAAAAACTTGTCATTTGGACTCTCAAAATGCATTGTTAAGAGCTCCATATAATAGCCTGAGTGTTTATCTAAGTAAAAAATTCTGTAAAAAACATAACAAATCAGTTTTTTTTTTTTTTTATTTTTCCAATTTATTTGCAATTGTAAAATAGTATACAGTAAGCAAATGATTTAACAATATTTTTACTTGTTAGAAACTTCTCGGTGGTACTTTCCTTTAAATATATACCTAACTAAACTTAATTAGGTATAGCTGTAACCAAGCAAATGATTCAGAGAAAAGATAAAATATCGCAAGTGCTTAAGTAATGACGGAACTTTGTACACGAACATTAGAGCTAAACTAATGACAGAAGCTCTGTAAACAAACAAAACAGTCCAGAAAATTAATAAAACGAAACAAGAGCTTAACTAATGATAGAAGCTTTGTAATAGTTTTTGCATCTCGGGACGCCCGACAGAAATGATTTGCGTAGAAACTATTAAATATTGAACGTATTTAACGTAACAAATATATAATTTTTATATCTAATCTTGGACGTTTAAAGTAAGAGTGCGTGGTGGCTGAATGGTACAGCTATCTGTTTAGCACGTCAGTGTATTTGGGTTCAAATCCCCGAGTGTCCAACTTTTTTTAAAAATATTAAAATATGAGAGGAAATGGCTGGCGTGAAAGCCTGGCGCCGTTACGCGACCACGCGCCCGAAAAGTTCTCAGCGTGCCATAAGAAGTTGTCACTTCAAAAAACATAAGAAACAAGCAATGAATCAGAAAGATGAAATATCACGAGTGATGAAAACTGTGCACAAACATTGGAGCTTGGCAAATGACTCGAGAGCATTAATAAAACGATACAAGAGCTAAACTAATGAAGAACACTCTGTACACAAATATTAGAGCTTAACAAATGACTTCAAGGGATTGATAAAATGTGGCAAGAACATAAATTACGAAAAAAACTCTTTACACAAACATTAGAGCTTAGCAGATGACTCAAGATGATTGATAAAATGACACAAGAGCTTAAGTTTACGATAACCGGTTATTTCTTAAAGACCCCAATTTAAGCGAATATTTATTATTATAGATAGTACATTAAAGATATGATTTTTTCATTTTAAATTGATTTACGTAATTTTAGAAGGCGTGAATAGGTGTTTTTTTAAGATATAAAAGATATCGTTTATCCGAAACAAATCAAAAAATGAATATTCATTAAACTATAATTTTCGTTTAATTTTGTATAATATACAGGAGAAATCTGTTTTCTCCTAATGTTATCAACGTGGTCGTCGCAAAAATGAAACAGCGTTTGAGTCAGAATAAGTTATATCCTCAAACAAAACAATGTTGCATTAAGTTAAGCCAGGTGTTTGACAAAATGTTACATGGGAACTGGTACCGATATTTATTCTGTAAGATACAATCTGATCATCGTCGTTTCCACGTAGAAACTAGTAAAAACATCACATAGAATATATACATGCATAAAATTCGGTACCATCATTAATATCGAATACATATTTCACTGAATTATTATCTTTTCAAAGCTGTTTTACCCCCATTCGAACCCATGCTGCGAGAGTTAGGAAAGACATTGTTTGTGACAGAGATTACCGTGATAAGGTGTACCCCTACAAAATAAATAAGGGTAGAGTTTGTTTAAGCTTCTTTTTATACGGGCGATGTTCAAAAACCCCGAGGTGTAACCAACTTCTTGGATCTTGATTATTTTAAATTTGCTGATGTGTTTAAAGGTATTTTATCTTTGAAGCGGATATTTATAAATGTAATTTAAACAGTTCGCTATAAATTACACACCCCTTATTACGGCTATTATAACCTATAGAAAAAAAAAGTTTTATATAACTACTCGTAAGTTATGACGGAATTTTGTAAAGTTACATTACATTAAATGTATTGTATTAATAAAATTGTTTCATTTTAACTTTTTATGTAAGGTACCTACGTGTAGTTTTCTTATTCACCTATTTCAAATATATCTACTTATTTAATAATAATATCTACTAAACCAGCCTTTATCCCGACCAGTGTCAACTTTGACTGGACTATTACATTTTCACGAATTGGTTAATTGAGTCAATGTTTTCGGTTTTCACTTAAATAATTTTTTTAGGTTCGAATATTAAAACAAAATTCAGGTGTGAAGTGGGTAATTAAACAACCCTGTACAAAAACATTTGTTAAAGTTTTGTATTCTTTTTACCTTGAATTGATTGTTTCACCAGCGAGTGCCATTCAGACGTTAAAAAGATTAAAACTCACGAGACCAAAAATAAAGAGAGACGTCAACGGTTATCCGACTTATTCTAGCGGTATAATCGATTTTTTTGAATTCTTTGAACTGAAAATCGGGTGTGAAATAAAGTTCACTACGTGAATATGTAAATTTTGAATAATAAATGCAAAAGTGTAGCACACGCTGTTTTGACGTGGCGAATTGAGTTCACATAAAATAACCATTTTACTCTTAGGCCAGTCGATGATCTTTGGCATCTTAAAAATAACATTAACTTTACTTATGTATCTCCCCACATTCTTAATATTTTAGACGAAAATCGCTCTCTTGGTGGTAATTATTAGCTCTAATCATTTTCGACTACAAAGGACTATCAAGCAAAGATTCTTTTCCTAACTTTGAACTCTAAAATTTCTATTCTTCTTCTTACAGTGTCTTGCTTTCTCAAGCGTTGACGACTCCCATATTGACTACTTCTTTGTATCTATCTCTATTTTGAGCTGCGTGGAGCTGCTGGAACAACGAGACCTTAGAATAATAGCCAACATTTACTGGAACCAAAGTGCTCAAATAAGAATCGATAACACCGCGTCCGACGAGATCAAAATCCTGAGAGGCGTTCGTCAAGGATGCATTTTATCACCACTGTTATTTAATTTGTATTCCGACAAGATATTTCAAGAGGCGCTGGATGAATGTGACGAGGGGATATCTGTCAATGGGATTAATATCAACAATCTGAGGTATGCGGATGACACGGTTCTTGTTGCCGACTCACTGGAAGGACTACAGGAGCTGGTAAGCCGCGTGACGGCTGCAAGCTCAGAGGCCGGACTTAGCCTGAACGTGAGAAAGACAAAGTGGCTAGCAGTTAGCAAATCAAACAACGTGGACGGACACCTGACAATTAACGGTCAACGAATTGAGCGAGTAGAAACTTTTAAATATCTTGGGTGTCAACTAAATGAGAAGTGGGACAGCATGCAGGAGATTCGTGCCAGAATAGAACAAGCTCGTGCTTCGTTCCTGAAAATGCGTAAAGTACTTTGCAGCAGAAATTTAAGCTTGCCTCTGCGCGTCCGAGTGCTTCGCTGTTACGTGTTTAGCATACTGTTTTATGGAATGGAAGCTTGGACTTTGACAGATGCGATGTGCAAAAAATTGGAGGCCTTTGAAATGTGGACGTACAGAAGGCTATTAAGAATCTCCTGGGTAGAAAGAGTGCGTAACACCGAGGTACTTCAACGCCTCGACAAGCAGCTGGAAGTTCTGTTTACACTAAAAAAGCGCAAACTGGAGTATTTTGGTCACATCTTAAGAAATGACAAGTATCGACTTATAAAGCTTATTATAGAAGGGAAGATCGAAGGACGAAGAGGCCCGGGTAGAAGAAAGATATCCTGGCTAAAAAACTTAAGACAATGGTATGGAGTGAGCACTACCACATTGTTCCGCCGAGCTGTAGACAAGGTTCAGATAGCGCTGATGATTGCCAACGTCCGAGGAGGACAGGGCACCTAAAGAAGAAGAAGTGGAGAAGTTCCTCAGCAGTTAATCCTGTCCATTGTCGGAGATTTCGAAGCCAGGATAGCTTTTTGCGGCCTATCCATTTTTGTCCTCGATCTTGCCATTCAGAATAAGCCGAAGCAGACTATAACGTGGTCCACGTATCACATGTCCCAAGTATTCCAGTTTGCGGCGCTTGATGATAGTTAAGAGCTCTCTATCGTGCCCTATTCTAATGAGTACATTCTCGTTAGTAGTTCGGCTTGTCCATGGAATTTTAAGCATCCTTCTGTACAGCCAAATCTCGAATGCACCAATGCGGTCAATAATTTTTTGGTGAAGCGTCCATGTTTCGCAAGAGTACAACAGAATAGACCATACATAACACTTGGTTAACCTTTTCCGCAGATGAATGTTAAGTTGCTTGGCACAGAGTAGTGGCTTGAGATTCAGAAATGTTCTTCTAGCTATTTCTATTCTAGCCTTGATTTCTTCGTCTGGATCCATCGACTGATTGATCCAGCTTCCAAGCTAAACTAAAATTTCTATTACTAAACTAAAATTCTAGATACATCTTTTGCTTCCTCTACTTTTATCAGTGCTCTCATACATGCTCGGCGGTTGTTGGTACTCTTGACCTGGCCTTTCTTTAAAACAATGTTGATTTGATCGAGATTGATGTTCGCCGAGGTCGACCTCTGCCGACTTCCGTCCATTTACACTCGCTTTATAAATTTGTTTCGTTAATCTTCCTTTATCCATTCTTTCTACGTGTCAAAACCATCTAAGCATTTCTTTATCTATCTTTGTAGCCACATCTTCTTTTACACTACAGCGTTCCCTTATCTCACTTTATCTAACCGAGTCACACCGGCTATACTTCTCAGACTACTCATCTCCGCAGCATTAATCCTATTTTCATGCTTCTGCCAAACCCAACATTCACTATCAAACATAAGTGTAGGAACCAACACACCTCTATGCACAGCCAGACTTAACGTCAATCCTAGCAAAACAGTGCCGGTTCCATTCACCAGGAGGCGAAAGTACGAACTTAAAGCCCCAACTCTGAATGGAACTCAGCTTACTTTTTCCAAAGAGGTTAAATATTTGGGCGTAATAATCGACCAAAAACTGATATGGAACAGCCAACTCAACAACATTCTTTCCAGAGCTATGGTGGCAAGCTGGACATGCCGCAGAGTCTTTGGCAAGACATGTGGTCTGAAACCAAAAATGATCTAGTGGTCATACCAAACGATCAATAAACCAATGGTCACCTATGTATGCTTCATTGATATGGTGGTCAAAAATGCAACAAATTTTGGCACAAGTCAAGCTGCAGAAAGTGCAGATGTCAAATAAACAAGAGTAAAACGAAGTTTATGATAATTAGTGAAAATTAAGACATATGTGGAAACTTATTAGCAGATGGTTCATCCAGACAACAACTCAGCTATTCCGAGCTGCAGTCAATAAAGTGCGAATAGCCAATATGATAGCCAACATCCGGAACGGATAGGCACTACAGGAAGAAGAGGATGTAGAAAGCCTATGGGTAATTTACAAGGAAAAAGCATGGAAATCTCCCAGAAGTTTATTGTAAAATTAAGACTGAACAAATACTTTTTCTGTTCGTCAGACCATGTTTAGCATCGCGTTTTATATTTCTGAACGGGCCTATTTATGTTTCAGATAAATAAGATCACTATTGTAAAGTGGAAAATGAGATTTGATATGTAAGGATGATAACTCGTGATCCTAAATATCCTTCGGTTTTTGTGAAATTAAATGTGTGCACGTTTATCCATTTCTTGTAATGGAACTTTGAGAAACGTTGCATTTTAATAAATGTAAATGAAATAGAATGTTAAGAAGTTTCGTGAATAAAGTCAATTATTTCGAAAATAAGTATGTATATTTACGTACGTACGGGATCATCAAGGGAAGAGAAGTCTTCTCGAACCGTTTCTAACAAAAAACCGTATGTATACAGCGAAAATTAAGCGCATCTCTAGCATTCGCCATTTGCGGTTTAACTCAAAGAAAGACAATTACAAGAGAGATGTGCCAGTCTCTCACACGATTACCTCATCTAACGGATTCCAAATCTTGGTATTGTTGAATAATTTGCCGTGATATTTATGTTCCTCGTATACACTGCTCAATAACTATAAATTTCCCATATCTATAGCCGTACACCTCGCCGGTTAGTTTAGCGTTTACAACAAAAAAGCCGGAATAAGTGAAGGAGCAATTATTTTCACCGTTACGTTACGCGAAAATGATTTAAAATGAATGAAAAACTATACGCAGAAATATCACGGCCTAAAAGTCATTTGCGAAGGTTATTAATTTGTCTGAAACTCTTTTACTCGATAAAAACAACTTTTTATTAAATATGAGCTACCTCGTACAATTTCGTCTATTATTTAAACCAACTTGTGGCATTCTAACTCAGACGAAAATTCCAATCCTGTTGGATTTAAAGGATTCGCTGATGGAAAGGCTCTGGGTCTTTGCTTAAAAGATATTAATTATTTTTTAGAGTAATTTGGAAAGGCAAATTAATGGAGAGCAACTCCGGGATACTGAGTGAAACAAAAAACCACCAAATTCTCGGGATGGTTCCTGACATGCTAGCCACAAAATTACACGTAGAAAAGTCGTTCAAAGTCCTCTTTCCGAAGAGAGATGAATGGGTGAGGGGAGAAATCCTCTTCCCGGAGACGGAATACGTAATGTACACAGATGGCTCAAAAACCCCAGATGGAGTTACGGCTGGTATTTTCATCAGGAAACCAAAGATTGAAATACCTACCAGTCTTGGCAGGTATGCTACAATCTTTCAGGCTGAAGTCTTCGCTATCGAATTGTGTACAAAAGAGCTGACTCTAGCAAACAAAAACATAAGTATAATACTAGACAGCCAGGCTACTTTAAAAGCACTGAGCTCAAACAGGATAAATTCTAAGCTTGTATGGAATTGCATCGAATCCCTAGAGTACCTTGGTGCGAACAACAGGGTGACTCTGCTGTGGGTACCTAGACACCAGGGGGTGGAGGGAAACAAAAAAGCCGACACCCTTGCAAAACAGGGGGCCGAATCTGCGTTCACTAAACCAGAACCGGTTTTTGGAGTCACTAAAAGTGCCACCAAAACAATCTTTTCGGACTGGGCGGAGAGGAAAATACTCACGTACTGGTCCGATACACCAGGGTTGACTCACTCGAAGGCGTTCTTACCTAAACCCTCGAGAAACACAACTAAGCAGATCCTAGAATGAAGCAGGTCTGACCTACGAATTCTAACGGGACTGCTTACAGAACACTGTCGTCTAAGATACCACCTCAGAAAGATATGTCTGATTCAACAAACGGACTGTTGGTTTTGCTGCGTGAAAGAAAAAACTGCTGAACATATATTACGTTCATGCCCCGGCCTGGGAAGAATAAGGTTCAACATATTTGGTTATACCAACCTAGATCCTACCGATTTCAAGAAAATCTCACCCCATACAATCATTAACTTCGTGAGAAGAGCTGGATTGTGCGGTGAACTTTAACCTCTAGGGGTGAGTAACAATAGACCTACTAAAGGTTGCAGTAGAGGGGCGACCTACGCCCCACTCACATGATACCTAACCTAACCTAACCTAGAGTAATTTGATTCTGGAGAGATCAATGATGGTGTACCGAGCTCTCCAGAAATTTTTACGTGCTGATCGTGATTTGTAAGTTGCATTAGTTTCGTAGAGCAGTATAATCGAAAAATTGCACGTTCCCATTGATCTGTACATGCTCGCTAATAGCAAAATCCACCTATAAACACATATAACACAATAATTCTCACACTTTCATCAAAACCAATCATTCGTGCCAACTGCCAACTACTACTACCAAACAAAATTTCCTTTACCTATTAAATCACACACACACACACACACTCGATCTCGTTCGACGTGTAATTTTAAATTATCATTCAATTATCGGGCCATAATAATTTAATGAGCACTTCCAAAATATCATCGTGCCGCTTCGAGTTGTTAATAGACCATTTCTGAGGTGCACGATCTAACTGTGTTTTGCTGATGACTTATAATTTTGACGTGTACGTTCTTCTACTTCGTTCCACATACAAAGTGAGCATTGGAGCACCCTGCAGCGGGTTGTGTCGAAATTAAGAAGAATACATATTAGCGCGTACATACAGAAAATGGGATTGCCGAAAATTTGCAAACAACGCAAAAATATCGCACCAATAAATCAGTAACTCAAGATAAAGAAAAAAAACGCACCAAATGTCCAAATACAAATATCAGTGGTCTGGGTGCGACCCGAGAGGTCCACATGACTAACTTCCCAGTGGAAAGAATGAAAACATACCATAGGTTGTGTTGTTATAATTATTATCATTAAAATTATTGTAAAAAACGATTTTAAATTGTTTATAACAAATTATAATTGTCATTAACAATATTCTGTTTATGTCAACCGTATTCTTTTAAATTTTCATTTCGTAAGCGGGGGAGCTATTTTTAATTGTTTATAACCATTGAATTATTTTTTTAATTATAATGATCAATATTCATTTGTTAATAACAATATTCAATTGTTATAAACAATGCTTGATTATTACTAACAATTATTTTTCACTTTTATAGCGTCTTCAATGCTATTCTCTTAATATTAGCACAAGTTTAAAATTCTCCGATTCCTATTTTTGCTTTCTAAAACTATTTCTTTATATAAAATATTGTCATCATATTTTTCATATTTCTAACATGCAATAATCTTTTTATTCAAAAGATCTTAAAATTCTGTATTAAAAATAGTATAATTTATAAATTGCAAAATTCAGGTATTTTACCATTTTTTTCAGGTTTTTTATTCTCCGTAAAAAACAGTTTAAACGATTTTGCTGAAAATCTAACCAGTTTTAAGTTGCGTAATTATGCGTCGAATGCAATTGGTCCCACGTCTATATCATTGTTTGTTCTCGAGATAATCGAGACGAAAAATAATTCCGAACGCACATACGTATATACACACACAGACGTCCACTTAAAAACTATTGAATTCGACTCTGGAGACCTTGAAATGTGTAGATATGTCAAAATTCGGGATTCGCAAAATCGGTCCCATTACTATAACTTCCCACTGTGAAGTTAAAAAAAAGGATGCATGAGTTGTAAATGGGAGAGAGTATCCTTCACACATAATTTGAAAGTGGTTTTGGGGATGTTTGGAACATGAAAATACAAAGTGGATTATAAATTCATAAAGCGATTCATATTACACGAACTTTTGATTATTATAATTTATTTTATGTAGCCATACATTTATAGTACAAACAGATTAAGATTTACATCATTAAGAGAGTGGTTCTAGACATACTGATAATAAAAATAATTATAGATGAAATATAAATAGTTTTTTTCGATACTTTATACTTTAAAGTACATATTTCCAAATCTTTTTTTGATAACTTTTAGTTTGAGGACCTCTGCTCTAAGGTAAGTCTTGTTGTACCTCGGACTTGTATCTTAACGAATGGATTAGTGCCATTAGGGAAATTAACATTATAGACCAGAGTTTCCCAATCTTTTTCGGTTTACAGTTCCCTAAACAATCGCGGCGCCCTTAATCCATCGAATTTTTTTCTAAATTTTTGACTTCCTTGAAAAATTTGAAAACTTTCTTTATCAAAAGCAATTAGCGACTAAAGCATGGGTGGGGCAAAAATTCGAGGGAGCCGTGGCGCACACTTTGGGAATCACTGTTATAGACGATATTAAAGATAACTGTTATACTGTTATAAAAAGTTGAGCAAACAATATGTCAGCAACCAGCTGTCCGTTGACAATTATACTCGAAAGTTACTCTATCCCCAGTATAACATTTAGTTTTAACAAAAAATCCAAGATGACGCATCCTATGAATCCAAACTTAAGGGATTTATCGATTTATCATTAATTGTTCGAGTGTCGCTCGTAAGTCGTGGGGCCGGCCGCTTACTGATCCTCGAGCAGCTCGCGGTCAAGAGATGTGAAGACTCTGCTCCGACTTACCACTGCAATGTAATATATGGACCATTGTGTCAATGGTAAAAATGTAATAACGCATGTGATTGAAGGCTAGATGGTCTGACAAGAAGGCTACTTATTCTCTCTTTATACGAACGGCCTTCCAGCAACACGTTAATCGGATTGAGAGTGACGGCAACCGCTTCGAGAGGTAATACGTTGGGGTATAAATCATGCGAAGGAAAAGGACGCACAAATCGTTTTTGAGGGAGCTTTTGTTTTCTAGATTGCTTAGTAAATAAAAAATGTTTTGTGTGTGTTCAGTTCACACAGATGCTTTTTAAGATCATTTTATTACCAGAGAGTGTGTCCACTATAAAGATTGTAATTATGACCATCATTTTTGTAATTATAACAGCAGTTGCAGTATTCGGACGATGACATACATCTATTGTAAACAAATACAAATACCCATTTGTATGCCCGGTATTTGTTTATAAACAGTATCTTCAAAGACTATTGGGTAGTCCAGTATCACCTATTATTGCTCAATACGATCTAATTAGAAATTGTTTAAACCTAATACAATTTAATATTTCTTTTTTGAAAAAATACGTATATGACATAATGTTAAGTATTTTACAAGAAGTGTTATTTGCTTTCAACTCTTATCATAAAGCCTTACAATTTATCATTAAAGAGGAAGATGAATCGTACAGTGTCCTCTTCCTCGACACGAAAGTAATCAGGAGTGTTGACAACACCGTGATCACCAGCTGCTATACTAAACCTGGAGCCTCAGGAAGATTCCTACACTATGAATCGTACCGCCAACAACAACAAAAAATTAACCTCGTGATAGGCATGAAAAACAGAGTCGTTGAATATACTTCATACTTCTTTATAGAATCAAAATCTCGAATAACTTGCTTATCTTTTTATTAATAGTGGTCTTTCTATGAATTAATTTTCAGTAAATCCTTTATTGACAATGAGCCTGCCATTATTTCTAATCCACGTAATCAAAATTAAGCACCAAAATATAATTTATCTTTACTTAATGTCCACACGATTAACCACAAGTTTCAATTTTTTTTAAATTTCCTACCCTTACCATTATAAAAAACAACTCCTAATAAATAAAATTTAAAAAAAAAAGATTCCATATTAGAACAATCCATTAGAAATCTCAAAAAAAGCACATCATACCTTAGCTAATGATAACAAACCTGATTATGATAATGTTACTATATAATAGCATGAATCAAATTTGAAAAAAAGATCATTTTTAAAAAAGGTCTTTTATATTTAAAGAACCAAACTCTTTGAATGCCAAAACTGATATTGATAGCCTCAGTACATTTATCCCTACTTCTCATTTTGTAAATAACAATGACCAACTTTCACAATAATTCAGCATAAGTTGGCACAGCCTTACGAAGTTTCTTCAACCCAGTTCATAAATTAGCAACACTGTCTGTTAGTTATTGCTATTCCATCATTTTGTGGATTTTGTCAATTGTAAATGACATTTCAGACAGAATTCCACGTGTTTCTTAATAGGTGATAGAAGAAATTTCTTCCACACACTATTCATTGTTTTAAATTTATTTTATATCCCAAAGAAGCACTTTTTTCACTTAACTTAGACTGTCGTCTAAACTCAACTCCATAGTTATGAGCGAGATGCAAATATAGTGGAGAAAGATGCAAAAAAAATTAACTGATTAAAGTCAGTAAAGTAAAGTAAAGTAAATCTTAGACTCACCTCGGTTTATCCGGAGTTCCTTTGCAATCCTTCTTCTTAAGCTAATGAACCAACTGTCTCTTAGGGATACAGAGATAAGAGCCTTTCACCGGCAACTTCCTTGTGAATACAAATTGTATAAAATGGATCTCTTTAAAAAGTTTAATTTTCTTTTATAAAGATTTCATTGGAGTTAAAATAATAATATACTTGCTTAATGGGGTAAAAATGAGGTAAAATCATTTCTGATGAAACGTTATGTACTTATATAAAACAAAGTCCTTTGGGATATCAGGTCAGCAACCAGGAAAACTTTCATTCTGTATCCCAGAAAAACTCAAATACCCATTGTGTCAAAAGTTATATCACTTAGCAAATTCACTGGCTTTTTTTTTGTTAAAATCAAAGAAAGTATTTATATTTGTTACTGTAATATTTTTCGATTATTGTCTGGGAATGAGATGCGAGATATTGCGGTATAAATTTAGAAAATGGTAAAAGAGATGGACGAAAGATGTAAGAAAACAGGTCTACGGAGGATTATATATCTTGGATGCGAACAATAATAATAACAATACAAATAAACTAGGATATAATCGTTGTTGTAACCGTTTCCGTGGTTTATAATCCGCCACGCATTTCGACTGTATTCAGGAGATATAATAACATTAAAATAGTGTCACCATTTTCAAATGCCTTTATGGATCTTTAATATCCAATAACCCGTTGTGTTAAAGAATTTATGAAAATTAATAGGTAATAAAAGAATGCCCACCGTCGATATTTTATATTTATTTTGTTTTTACAGCACCGGCAGGCATTTTTAATATGTAACTAATATGTATGTATTTTAATTGCTTCTGACCTCATCCTACATAGATTATCTCCGTAATCTTTTCTGTATCTGTAAATTAAAATGGAAATAAATTCAATGGGGTACGTATAAATGGACGTCGAACTGAAATAGTCGCCAAGAATATTTAAATAACTATGCAAAACATTTTTAAACACTTGTACGTATGTTTACTCTCATTAAAAACAAGCTGGAAAATATAAGGAAGAGACTAAGACTAAACGGTACCGAAATTGGTACCATAAATTCACTTTATTTTCAGAATAGTACAATCGAACCATGGTTCTCTCTCCATGCCTATATCTACGAGGATAGTTCACGAATTATTGTCTCTAACATAGTTGGCGTTGAATGACAAATGCAAATAAAATGTCAGGAAAAAGCTTATTGTATAACATTAGTGTGTCCCAATAAGTAACAGCGCATCAGTTCGTGTGTGTTAAATATTAATTCCAGTGAGGTGTGCGTTATTTTATAAAGTACCTCTGTAAAAATGGGTTATCACCGCAAGAAATTTATAAGGATATGGTAAAAGTATTGGGTGACTCTGCCCCTTCGTACCAGGTAATCAAGACTTGGTCACGAGATTTTAAACTGGAAAGAGAGTCCTGTCAATATTCACCAGGTACAGGAGCCCCCAAAACTGTGGTGACAAAAAAAAAGAATTTAGTCCATGACATGGCATGACATGACAGAAGAATTACAGTCGAGGCTATAGCAAAAACATGTAGATTTTCTCTTGGAAGCGTTTAAAAAAATTTACATCAGATATTGGGTCTCAAAAAACTCTCTACGCGTTGGGTTCCACAAATGCTGACGGTAGACCAGAAGCGTGTTCGCCAGGTTGCAGCGGAGACAAGTTTGGAGATCAATAACAGAAATACCGATAAATTTAAGCGAAAACTTCTTACGTTCGACGAAACATGGGTTCATCACTTTGATCGAGAATCCAAAAAACAAAGCATACAATGGAGGCATATGATTTCCCCTCTCCCTCGAAAGTTTCGTGTTGTCCTATCAGCTAGTTAGATCATGGC
This sequence comes from Agelastica alni, assembly GCA_950111635.1. Taxonomy (NCBI): domain Eukaryota; kingdom Metazoa; phylum Arthropoda; class Insecta; order Coleoptera; family Chrysomelidae; genus Agelastica; species Agelastica alni. Next base: position 3,398,530 of record OX467715.1, read on the forward strand.
TACAGTTTTTTAGGATTTTGCAGGTGTTATTTTTGTGGATTATTTACCGCGTGAGCGCACCTTAACAGGTGAATATTGTGCGAATTTAATACCAAAAGTACGCAAAGAGATCAAAGAAAAGAGAAGAGGAAAATTGAGTAAGGGTGTGTTCTTCCACCAGGACAACGCTCCGGCTCACAAAAGTTTTGTTGCAATGGCTGCCATTCACAATACGGGATTTGAAATTTTTAAACAACTCCCTTATTTTTCAGATTTGGCCTTTAGCAACTAACATTATCGTAGATTCCGCTTTGCTGATGATAAGGAAATGATGTAGGCGGTAGATGAATGACTGAAGATTCTAAGTTCTAAATTTTTTTTAAAAGGGTTTGAAACAATTCAATACCAATAGATATACCAAGTGTATAAACGTTGCAGGTGACTATGTTGAAAATTAAATTAGTTTCATTCTTGTCATGTGTTTACTTCTATGTTCGTGAACCATCCTCCTACACACCAAGTGGTTGGTCTAATTCATGCCTTAGAACAGGCATGGGCTAAGTTTTTAGAGTTGGAGTCTCCTTTGCTAACAATTGATTGCATGTTATAAAATAAGTAGATGGGACTTTCAGAAGTCTCTATTGTTTAAGGGAATATAAGGGTCGGTTCTATTGTCCCCACCAAACGTTAAATAAATGCATCACAGGTACAAAGTCCTGGGGACTTCGAGGATTCCCAATCGCCCATGCCTACCTTAGACAACAAATTTTAAACTTGAAAACCATATTTGGATGGTAAGACCAAAAATGCTTGCTTAAAGTTTAATTTGGTCGCGTAACATTTCAATCGATTTAGAAAATATTATTGGGAGCTGTGTTACAAAATTTCAGATTCATCTTTAAAATCCTGACCTAATTCCAATACATTTTGGTCAAGAATACTTAAAATAATGGCAACTTTTTGTTTTTAATTGAATAGGTGTGTGCATCATGAGTACATCAACCTATGCAGGTCAGAGTTTTTCAATATTTGGACTTCCTAATAGCATTGTCGCAATGCTCCTCCATTTAATTCTATTTTTCAGAAAAATGATACTAACCCAGTCTAAAGACCTCCCTCCATTTCTTGATTTTTTCCAATTACCTGCTCTAATAGCACATATTCTATTCCTAATTTCTTCTGAAAAATACCAAGAAAAAAAGAACATGGCAACGATATGGCAAGAAAACACGTTCTGCGCATGTACAAGTGATGGTTAGGTTAGGTTAGGTTTTATGTGAGTGGGGCGTGGTCGCCCCTCCACCGCGACCCTTAGTAGGTCTATTGTGGCTCACCCCTAGAGGCTACAGTTCACCGTACAATCCAGCCCTTCTTACGAAGTTCATGGTTGTATAGGGTGAGATTTTTTTAAAATCGGTAGGTTCTAGGTTAGTGTAACCAAATATGTTGAACCTTATTCTTCCCAGGCCGCGGCATGAACATAGTATATGTTCAGCAGTTTCGTCTTCCACGCAGCAGAACCGACAGTCCGTTTGTTGGTTCAGATCTACCTTTCTGAGGTGGTATCTCAGACGACAGTGTCCCGTAAGCAGTCCTGTTAGAATACGCAGGTCATTTCTGCTCCATTCTAGGATCTGCTTAGTTGTGTTTCTCGAGGGTTGTAATGGTAAAAACGCCGTCGAGTGGGTTAGCCCTGGTAAGTCGGACCATTACGTGAGTATTTTCCTCTCCGCCCAGTCCGAAATAATTGTTTTGGCGGCACTTGTGGTGACTCCAAAAACCGGTTCTGGTCCAGTGAACGCAGATTCGGCCCCCTGTTTTGCAAGGGTGTCGGCTTTTTCGTTTCCTTCCACCCCCTGGTGCCCAGGTACCCACAGTAGGGTCACCCTGTTGTTCGCACCAAGGTACTCTAAGGATTCGATGCAATTCCATACAAGTTTAGAATTTATCTTGTTGGAGCTCAGTGCTTTTAAAGCGGCCTGGCTGTCTGATATTATATTTATGTTTTTGTTTGCTAGAGGTCTGTTGGTTAACTCTCTTGCACACAATTCGATAGCGAATATTTCAGCCTGAAAGATTGTGGCATACCTGCCAAGACTGGTAGATATTTCAATCTTTGGTTTCCTGCTGAAAACACCGGCCCCAACTCCATCTGGGGTTTTTGAGCCGTCTGTGTACATTACGTATTCAGTCTCTAGGAAGAGGATTTGTCCCCTCATCCATTCGTCTCTCTCCGGAAAGAGGACTTTGAACGACTTTCCTACGTGTATTTTTGTAGCTAGCAAGTCAGGAACCATCCCGAGAATTTGGTGGTTTTTTGTTTCACTCAGTATCCCGGAGTGATCTCCGAGTTGCTCTCCATTTATTTGCTTGTCCAAAGACAGGAATCTTTAGGAAGCTATCCTGGCCTCCCTCTCTAAGAGAATATCTAGGGGAGGGAGATGTAGGAGGTGTTCCATCGCTGCCGTTGGTGTGCTGGACATAGCTCCAGTTATGGCCAGGCATGCCAGCCGCTGAAGGCCAGCAAGCTTTGCTCTAGCTGTCTGTTGTAACCCTTTGGTCCACCAGACTACTGAACCATACGTGACCATAGATATTATCATTGTTTGATAAATCCAGTAAATCTGTTTGGGGTTCATTCCCCAAGATTTGCCACATACTCTTCTGAGATTCCAGAGAGAAAACCTGGCTTTGTTTATTGTTTTTTCCAAGTGGGCGTTCCAGATGAGTCTTTTATCCAGAACTACACCCAGGTATTTCACCTCCGTCGCAAATGGAATGCTCTCTCCGTATAGGACAGGCTGCCGAAGCTTATATAGCTTTTTCCTTTTCGTAAAAGGAATAATTACAGTTTTTCGGGGGTTTACAGACATCTGTTCCCTCTCGCACCATCTGTATACTGTGCTAAGAGCTTCTTGAAGGACGTTTGAGATCGTCGCTTCAAATTTACCTCTAACTATTATAACCAGATCATCCGCATAGCATTGAAAATCTACTCCCTGCATGGAAAGCTCGCTCATGTACAAGTGATAGGTGATTGTTTGCTATGTGGGGTCATTTCTACTCAATTTCGGATGTACCTATTGGTGTAAGCGGTGGCTCTCAAAACCCCTTGGTAACACCACAACCATCTTTCAAGCAGAATTATATGCCATAGAGACATGTGCCCAGGAGTGCATCGAAAGAAACACCCGAAGGGCAGAAATCTATATTTTATCAGATTGCCAAGCAGCACTAAAAGCTCTAAAGTCTTACACTTGTGAGTCTAAGCTGACTTGGGACTGTAAACAGTCCCTGAGACAACTGGCAGCAAAAAATCAGGTTACTCTGATGTGGGTTTCAGGTTACAAGTGAATTAAAGGCAACGAAGAAGCAGATTGCCTTGCCAAAGAAGAGGCAAATACAAAATTTTCCGGCCCAGAACCCTTCTGTGGACTTTCCAAAGCCCACTTGAAAGAAGAGGTTCGACGCTGGGAAACAGATGAAATGAAATCTCACTGGCATAAAGTGCCAGGACAAAGGCAAGCGAAAAGGCAAGTAAGTCTTTCGCCAAGGAAAGCTAAACAGCTTCTCGAGTTGGACAAGAAAGACTTGAAACTGATGACGAGACTCCTCACTGGACACTGTCCTCTAAGGTACTACCTGAAAAAGATGGGCAAAACAGAAAGTGATAGTTGCCGCTACTGCGAGAACTTCGCTGAAACTGCAGAACATTTGCTTTGCGAATGCCCAGCGCTTTTCTGCAAGAGGCTCAAGTTTCTGGGACGGGCCTTCCTAAAGCCCTTCGATAAAAGAAACTTATCCCCCAGGAAACTGATAAACTTTACTCGAAGTCTCGGAATCCCGGGCCTTAATAGATTAAGGGTTATGCACAAAAGATCTGATAGGTCGAAGTGCTTGAGAGGCAGCATGGCCTTCACGACCCACCCCTACAATCTACAATCTACCTATTGGTGTTTTAATATTTATTATATTTCTGTGATCAATTCATAAAACTACTTCAACTATGTTACCTCCACTTATTACAGAGGAACCTAAGTCTGACTTGAGCAATGAGGATCTTCTTGAAACCCATTTTGAACTTAATCCTACCTGGGATCAAACGGAACCTGACTTTCGCCTTCTGTCACCCCCCTTGTAAGCACACCTGTACCTGTGATCGTACTAGTAAACTATCGTACGTTTAGATCCTTAAGTGGAAAAGAGTGTTATGTTTTAAGATATTTTACCAAGATGTCACTGCACACTGTCATTGATATTCATGTCGACTGTCAGGTATACATGATGTTGTCTTAGAATGTAATGTCCCGCCAAAATCAGTACTTTTATTACCGTTCATGCATCTGTAATTATTAGTGATTAAATACGAAGCGAACGTGGAATTGTATCATTATTTCGTGCTGGGGACTTTTTAAAGAATAATACGACATATTATAATTGACAATTTGAATAAATAATGTATCGTACGTATTGTGTATTTAATTAATAAAACGGTGTAATTATATAATTCGTGAATAACCTTTTAAATCTTCAAAATAATAAACCTGTCGAATGGCGCATTATTTTTTTATCAGCTTACTTTCGTTTTTGATAATTTAATTTTCTACTAGTACGCCATATTGTACCTTAACTAATTTTATTTCAACAGAAATGCAATTCAATCAATTGTAACAACTAATGATTGATTTGCTTTTTCACAATATCGAATGCAGGGCTGGAATTAAGTGATAGAATATTATTATTGTTTGTATTTATTCAATATTCAATACAAAGTTGCTTGATGTCACATCTGAGAAATGAAACAGATATTATTTGGGTTTAAAATAAACTTGTCGCAGGGAAACTGACCTTTAACGCTTTCACAGTCGCATCGATGCTTTAATTCTTCTTTTTCTTCTTCTTCTTCTGCTTCTTCTGATTCTTCTTCTTCTTCTTCTTCTTCTTCTTCTTCTTCTAGTGCCTTATCCTCAATTGACGTTGGCGATCATTCTGGTCCACATGACTTTGTTGACGGCAGCTCGAAATAGCTCTGTTGATGTTTTTCCAGTCCATTGCCTAAGATCATGTTACCATGAAATTCGGCGTCTTCCAGGACCTCTCTTGCCATTCATTTTACCTTGCATAACCAGCTGCAGTATTTCATATTTATAAAGTAATCAACGTCTTTGGTTTGTAAATTTTTAACATCATTATCATTATCGATAAAATATTTCTTGGGGCAACCAAGTTCATAAGCCGTATCCAATTTCAAAGCTTTTATCAAAGTTTATGAAATCAATTTTTAGCACCAATATTCAAATGTCTACATCCAAAGGGATCATAATAGAAGCAGAATCAACGATATTTGGCAAGTAATTGAATATAATAAGCAAGAAACAAAAATAATTTTTAAAAAGTGCAAAATCTCCATGTTAAATGAATGGGAAAAGTAGGGTTGTGTGCAGGGTTAAACGGCATCAGAAAAAATTGTTCAGTTTTGACTATTAAATTCTATTAGTTACCCCACTAACCTAAATTTAATACAGATAAAGCATAAAGATCGAGAACTCTTAAACAAAATTAAGAAGAGGAAACTACAATACTTTGGGAACATCATGAGAGGCCCTAAGTATCAAATGCTTCGCATTATAATTCATGGTAAAATAGAGGGTAAAAGATGGATAGGACGAACGAAACTATCATGGCTTCGTAATATACGCCACTGGACAGATCTAGACGTGGAACGGCTTTTTAGAACTGCCGCTGATCGTCTTCTACTTTTTAGAGTGCATCTCCTATCGGAGGTTTGCTATCATCACAGCTATTCGGACCTTATTGACTGGTTTATTGGTTTTTTAAATACATTACCCTGTATATTCAGTCATTATTGAAATTTCCTCTTCAATACAAGTTTAGCCTTATATAACACTTATGATTCTATGTAGTCTAGAAGGTCTTAAATAAATAAAACAGAAGTGTGTCAACGCCTAATTGTCTCAATAATTTTTTTAATACAAACTATTTTCAACTACATTTAAACGTAACAATTAAAAGATAACATTTTTAACATGATTAATCTAGTGTCTAAAATGTGCTCCATTTGTAAGTTGACAGTATTCTAATCGATGGAAGAATGCGTCTACCACATTTCTTCATGATTGTTTAGACCTTGACTAGACCTTTAAGAGTACATAAAATCATAAGTGTTTCTTCTTCTTATAATGCATCTCCTATCGGAGGTTTGCTATCATCACAGCTATCCGGACCTTATTGACTGCAGCTCGGAAGAGTTCAACATTGCTACAATTAAACCAGTCCCTTAGGTTTTTAAGCCAAGACACACGGCGTCTTCCAATATTCCTCCTTCCACCAATCTTTCCCTGAACTATCACCTGGAGAAGTGCGTATTTGGGTCCTCTCAGTATATGACCTAGATATTGAAACTTTCTTTTTTTATGGTGTTAATGACTTCACATTCCTTATTCATCCGATTTAGGATTTCCATATTAGAGATCTTTTCTGTCCAGAGAATACGCCACATTTTACGGTAGCACCACATTTCGAAGGCTTGTAGTTTGTCTGTATAATTCTTCTTGAGAGTCCATGCCTGCACTCCATACAAAAGCGCGGAAAACACGTATAAACGCAGCATCCTCATCCTAAGTCCAATCTTGATATCTCGACTGGTGAACAACTTTTTAATTTTCGTAAATGTTGACCTGGCTATCTCTATTATCGTTCTTATTTCTCTTGTTTGGTCACCCGATTGTTCTAGCCAGGCTCCCAGGTCGTGAAGAGTACCAAAATGTAATTAACATGGCGATCGCCAACGCTTGAATACAATTAAGGCACCCGAAGAAGAAGAAGTTACCCCAGACAAGCTTCAAACTAACTTGGAAGGTCAACCCTCTATCAAAGTGCTCTTTGTAAACGAAATATTAATACATATTTTGACATTTATTTCAACGATGAAGTAAGCAAAAGCACATAATTCCTTAGTCGTTGGATGTGCGTCGATCCGGCCCTGCGTTAATGCTTTTTAAAAAAGACACAATTGTCCTAATTTATTAGAACTCGAACAGGTACATCATTAATTTAAGAATGGAAGTATGAGCGGTATTTCTTCATTTGTTAGATACACAAGGTTGTGGCGATGTGTGTTGCAACATGTTCATATTCAGCGTTCGAATTTTATTCTTCCTAGAAACAAATAAAGCATGCATCGAAGTAACAAGGAAATGTATTGAAAAGAACAATTTTTCGATATGGATGAAAGGAATCGAAAAGAATGAGATAATAAATCAATCACAAGCAATAATAATAATAGAAATACGTAAGTAGAGGAAAGTACCCAAGTGTCGGATACTTTTTGTTGGAACGATCTATTTTTACTATGCTTAGAAAAAGAAACATTATTCTGAAACAAAAATTTGCAATTAAAGTAAAACTAAAGGTTTATGATTTCTAAAATTAGGAAAGTGGTAGCATAATTTTCGGCTAAATACAGAAGACCCAGCCTGTTTTTCTTTTTATAGTACAATTTCGTTGTTTTTTTAGTTTTCACCCATGTTGATGGGATTTTAGGGTCATTTTCTTTGTTTTCTTTCTTCTCATTTTCTCCAACGACTGAGCCAATTCTTGTTTCTAAAACGAACCTGTTATTAAGGCTGCTTTTCCAGCCTTTCTACCCCTCTTTATGTTTCGTTTTGTTCATGTATGTATTGGTCTAATATCGGCAGGTGTTAGAATAATTAGTGTTTCAGAGCACTGAAGAGAAAAACTTGTCGTTGTAACCGAAGATAAGTTTTCTTGTAAAACAACAGAAGAATTTTGTTTTGCAACAGGAAATTGATCCACTGGATTTGACTGATTTTCCACCATTGGACAGAAAGCAAATATCCTAAATCTTTAAGTGGTATTCTAAACTAGCAGCTCTTGGAATATCAATTCCTGTATTGTGAAAGCACTAGATTGAAGGATAACGTAGCAATAAAAATTGATTATAATACTATTGTATTTTACAAATACAGAGACTTATTCCAAAAATTGTTTTGTTTTTGGTGGCTTCGTTTTTTGGTTCCTTTGAGTCGTTTTAACGATTACTTTTTAACTAAATTACAGCTATAAATGCAAATATTCATTGCTGCGTTATAGGTCTTTGCTAAATGAAGAAGTCTGTGAATGAATCTTCATGGTATTATTAAAAGTGCCTGTTAAAAGAAGACATACATCTGTGGGACGTACCCGGTATTTATGGACCATTATTGACGATGGGAAAATATTAGAAATACGTTTTGTGCCTCCGTTCATTGGTCGAAAATTAATAAAACTTTTAATGCTACTTACTTCATAAGCAATTATATATAATGAGAATGTAAAATAACGCACTAAATGAGAAATTTGAATCATTCGTTATTGTTCTGTAATTTTTCAGCACTGTTTTTTAATGTTTAGGATTAAGCTGACCTTATGAACGCACACAATTAGTTAAATAAGTAAAAAAAAAATACGTAACCGTTTGGAGTACGATGATTTTTTAAAAATGTCAGCTAGAGTACAAGGTTCAAAGTCTGGTAAAACATATCACAATCACTACTCACCAGATTCGCTAAATCTTCCGAACCACTTTTCATATTTTAAACTTCATTAAATTAAATAAAAAATGTACGTAATAAAAAAAAATACCATGACTCAAGAACCTCGGTGTATCTGAATTATAGAATAAAAGACCTGAATTATTACTTTATTCTACACTAGCTTTTGCCCCAGACTTCGTCCACGTAAAACTCTAAAATGGGTCTATGATTTTTAATTGGTTTTTTACGTTATTAATTTTGTTATAACATATAAATGATTATGTTAAAATGTTTGAATACTTATAAAATATAACAATATTTATTATAGTGTAGGGATTTAAAGTAAAGCTTGGAAAGGAAAATCAAACGGCGGAGATTGGCAGAAGAGTAGCTTTGACATGGTCGGCTTCTGGAAAGCTCCAATATATATTTAAAGATGCCAATATGCCCATAAGCTTGAAACGGAAGGTATATGAAACTTGCATACTGCCAGTCTCAACTTACGGTGTAGAAACCGCCACATTACCTAACTAAAAAAAGCGTAAAAAGACTTAGAACGACGCAACGAGCAATAGAACGAAGAATGCTTGGGATAAGTCTGAGGGACAGAGTACGTAATGAGACCATTCGACAAAGAACCGAAGTGGGCAAGTGGGAACAGCGGGCACCCATTGGCAGCAAACAGCTCAAGACAGAAACGCATGGAAGAGATTAGAAGAGGCCTATGTCCTGCAGTGGGCAATAATTGGCTGAAGAAGAAGAAGAAGGGATTTAAAGATAAAATAAACATGAAAATAAATAAAATAAACATAAAAATAAAATGAAATTTTATTATATTTTATGAACACGAAGCTTGGCCTTTGATCTGGTGAAAGTGACACGGGGGTATTATCTTTTTACAACGAAATCGAAATACTACACCTACCGCAGTATTTCTTTGCAAACAATATTTTTTGTTTTTCCTTCGGGTGCTAGAATCACCAGGCTACTATGTGCGCTTACTCTGGAGCATGCCACATACAACTGGCCGTGGGAGAAGCAGCTTTCTCTTAAGTCTACTCCCGCTACCTTAAGAGTTTGACCTTGAGCTTTGCTTATGTTTATGGCAAAGCCATAATTTGATGGTGTTAGGAAAATCCTAGGAATAAATACAGACTCTCCTTGAGAACAACCTGTCAGTTTAGTTGCCTTGATTACATTGCGATGCATTGTTTTCACATGCAATCTGGTGCCGTTGCATAATTTCGGTGGATATATATTGCGCAGCAACATAATTGGCGCGCCAACTCTGAATTTTAATATGTGAGTTGGAAGACCGGGAGGCTTCAGTGTATTCAGGAACTCGACTGGATAATGAATCGGTGTTTATCATTGAGTCGACGGATTTATATTGATATTCGAACCCTTCGAATGATCTCAAAAGTATTTCGTTTATGTCTGAGGCTTGTACGGTTATGGTTATAGGAAAGATCCATCATAATTTCATACGGGAAATCACCTCCTGAATTTTTTCGCAAGAATTTAGAAACACCCTGTATATGTCACCTTACAAAAACCCGCTTTCTCACAGAACTAAACCGAACTAACTTAACTGATTCCCGTCGACGATTTATTTACTTTATTCAGGAAAGCTCAAAGTCGAACGCGATGTTTCCGTCACAACATAAGATTAAAATTTAAACATTTAGCTCGGAGGCACTTAAATTAAATGATGTAAAAACTTTCGTAGTTTTCTATAATAATGTACTAGGCAATGCACTAGAATGTCAATAGCACCTGTGCAAACTCTTAACAGAATGGACGATTTAAATGAGTATTCCAAGAACACTTGTTAACATTTATTTTATGAAATAAAACTCAAGCGCTACTGTGAAATGCAATTAAAATGTTAAATAATATTAATATAATTATAATCTAAGCTCGCATCCATTGCTATATAAATAAACTATTAGTAACTATAACTGCATCTTTATTTCTAAGACAGGTAATTATTTATAGGCAGATTTAATAAACTAACCGATATAATTATTCACTAAAACCAGTAAATAACGACACCTAGTTTCGTGTGTTTTAACCATGATCATTCACAGAAACGTTAAATAAAATATTAAAAATAAACATAAAAATGGTCTCTGCTTACCCCTACGGAAAAAAGGCGTGACTATATGTATATGTATGCATGGGTTCAAAGTTTACGAGAGATGGAAAGTATGACAGTGACATTGAGCGAAGGGTGTATAGCTGTATAGCTTTATGAACAGCCAAAAAGTGTCAAAAAGGCACGCATGGCTGTGCATAGAGGTGTGTTGGTTCCTACACTTATGAATGGTAGTGAATGTTGGGTTTGGCAGAAGAAGCATAAAAATAGGATTAATGCTGCGGAGATGAGTAGTCTGAGAAGTACAGCCGGAGTGACTCGGCTTGGATAAAGTAAAGAATAGTCAGATAATAGAGGGAATGTTTAGATGGTTTGGAAACGTAGAAAGTATGGATAAAGGAAGATTGACGAAATAAATTTATAAGACGAGTGTAAATGGACAAGTCAGTAGAGGTCGTCCTCGGCGAATATATCTCGATCAGATCTTCATTGTTTTGAAGAAAGGCCAGGTCAAGAGTACTAACAACCGACGTACATGTATGAGAGCACTGATGAAAGTAAAGAAAGCAAAAAATGTGTGTAAGAACCGTAGCAAGAGGAAGGAAGTGGAATGTTGGACGCATTTAACTCGGTTTCCTTTCTTATTCAACTCGATTTCCTTAAATTTTACTTAAATTAAGCAGCATCCAATAAGACAACGCAGATTTTTATTGTTTTTACGTAAACGCGAGTAGATTTTTTTAAATTTTACCTCGTAAATTTTTTTGTTAAAGTTTAACGTAGGCGGATCCGAATCGGAATCGTGACTGATGAGACTGTTTATTGTGCAGTTAAATTGAATTATTATTTTATAGGCTATTCTATTTTGTAAAACAATTATTCAAAATAGTTTGGTGCGTGAGAAGATTCACCCAGATAAGTCGTCTAATTATCCATTTCCCGAAGGCTAGCTTACCGATTTTTTCGTGTTTAAACATGTACAGATTGTCTTTAAAATCGTTGGAATAACTATATATATATATATATATATATATATATATATATATATATATATATATATATATAAGGGAAGAATGTATAACTGATTTTTAAAAATCAGCTAATTCTGCTGTATGTCACCTATATGTCGAAAAATGTTTATAGTCTACTGTAATTATATTATAGTTTTCTATAAATTTTGCAGATTACATTACTTCTTCGCAGAAGCTATTCACCGGGTGGTGCTTCTTAAAAAGTATAGATGTCGTGACTGGCGCTTTTCGCGTAGCACTTTACGTATACTTGGTAGGAGTCGAAGCTGTTGATGTGTCCAGTCGAGGTAGACCTACCCTATGCTGATGAGGGGCAACACACCCCGAAACCGGTCCATAGGTGGTTGCTTCGGATGGATAAATCTAATAGTTCCTTCTCTTACTTAACAAGCATCTGCATATTGATACCCATAATGGGGTATTATACACGATTATGTATCAGTCCTTCTCAATTATTTTTCGGGATGGATAGCGGGTTTAGGACGAAAGAATACAAACTTCTTGCTCTTCTTAAATCACCGACGTTTCGATCTTTCTCAAGACTTATTAATTCGGGGAAGTCTTAAGTCTGTAATGTAAATTTTTTTAATATCGTACCCATCACAGAATCAGGGCAAACATGTTTAAAATTAACATTGAGCAAATGAATTAATCACATAACAAAATAATATTAATACGAATAATTTCTATTCCTTCAATAATATTAAAATCACATACAGACAGATCTAATCCTACTTATTATCCAAGGCAAAATAGAAGGCCAATAAGTACAGGAAGAAGACAAACATCATTGCTTCACAATCTAAGACAATGGACTGGACTGATTACCACAACACTATTCAGAACAGCTGTGAATATGATAAGATGGGCCAATATGATAAGCAACATCCTTAGAGGATAGTCACCGGAAACAGAAGACAAGATGTCCCAAAAGTGACAAAATCTCACTTTTTTAATGAAACACAATGTATATCTTTGGCGGATCTTTAAAAAACCTTAAATTTTTGTCAGATATGTCCTATCTTCAACAGCTTTCGAGGGAAATAGACAAATTCACTCACAAGATAGAAAGAACATTTTAAGAGAGGGCCAGTTAAATAAAACTCTAACATTGATTAATTTTCTTTTATTAAATAAAATTGAAAACGTATACATTATAGATAAAGTTTACATAAAAGACTGTACACATCGTATAATTTTAAACGTCTAAGTAAAATGAGTCCATTTAATAAAATACAAACGACTTATTTCGTTTTTATATGATTCCATCATTTTTGTAGTACATTTTTTTAATTGCTTTTCTTTTGCAAGAAGTGCTTACAATATGGCAGTTTAATTTTTATATTTGTACTATGGCAATGCTTCTTTACATGCTTCACCCACACTAACCACAAAAGATATACACTTTTTGTACACTTTTTAATAATTTTTAAAAATTATACCTACTTATAGTTATTTAAAACAATTAAATGTGTTCCTTTTTCGCTTAAAATAATAGTAAGATCCATCGTTACAGAAAATATTTAACTCGACCAATAACTGAACTGTGAAAAAATACACAACTGATGAATATTTCAACTTATTTCAGGTATTTGTACATATTTAAATGTAAAGTATCATTTTTATACATTGAATCAATAAACAAAAATTCAAGTATGTTATGGCGTGTCAGAAAAGAATAAATATATGCTTTAAGCAAGAAGGGCATTTATTTGAACATTTGCCGAGAAAAAACTAGTTCTTTAACTTTTCAAATTTTAGATAAATTTGTTGTATTTTTATTTTCAAAATCTTTGTTTAATCATTTCAATCTTACATTTTATTATTAAAAATGTTGTTTTATTACTCAAATCCATTTAATGTGATTATTCAATCTGTTAGAATGGTACTTTTATCGCTATCATGTTTAACATTTTACTGTTAGACGTTTTACGAGAATAAAAAACAGAAAATTTGGAATATTTCGAAATCTGTTGAAGAAATGTATAGAATGAGTCTAACAGGTGTCTTAATTATCCGCTTGAAAAAATAGAAATGTACAGGGTTACATGATTAAAAAAAAGCGAGATTTTGTCATTTTAAGTTTCTTAACTTTAGATGTAGATATTGCACACCCTGTACTTCACAAGTCCGATGTTACATAAGTTATGATTTTATTTAGGCTTCTACTTTTACGAAACCAAATATGACTGTTTGTTTTACAAAATTTGGTGTTATTTGGGGCATTTTATATGAAGGAGACCCAGCGAAAAAATGCGAGGCTCTGATATTCTTCACCCGTAGGGGTAGGCAGAGACCACTTCCTTCCACTTCCGCTACGGTTCTTACACATATCTTTTGCTTCCTCTACTTTTATCAGTGCTCTCATACATGCCCGTCGGTTGTTGGTACTCTTGACCTGGCCTATCTTCAAAACAATGTTGATATGATCGAGATATATTCACCGAGGTCGACCTCTACCGACTTCCGTCCATTCACACTCGCCTTATAAATTTGTTTGGTTAATTTTCCTTCATCCATACCTTTTACTTGTCCAAACCATCTAAGCATTCGTTCATATAAAACCTAAATGTACTTCTAGATGGTAAACAAACAATTTTTTTATGTATGAGGCTTAGTTGGCAAGTTATGTTAACTTCAACCATTTTTTTTTAAATTGTTTTTAGTAGGAAATAAAGCTAAGCATATATTAATGCTACCAAATTTTTTTTAAAATTGGATCTGAATTAGTTTAGGAGATACATGAATTAAAGTGCGTACGTGTCGCACTGAGCGTTGTACCTGGCGCTTGGCGTGAAAACGCTTTGAAACGTTGATATGTTATATTGGCATTCATATGAATTATGTACTAACTTATTTAAGCTTATCGAGAGTCCAACCATGATTGTTCGCGCCACTCTCTTTATTTCTGTGAATAAATCAGAGCGACGCTCATGTTTTAATTTCAACACGAAAATAACGTTAAGTTCTATCTAGCTCTTATCATTTTGATAATGATAGAATACCAGTCACTCGAAGAATATCAGAGTTCGAATCAAGCAGAGTATAAATTAAGTATTTAATCCTACATTTACAGTGCCTCTAAATTTTGTTTTTTCTTGACTCCATCTTTCTAACTATGTATTTTTTATACCGCTGTACGATTGTGCAATTACATTTGTATTTATTCTCAAAAGACTTTTCTGAATTAGCAAAGATATTTTAATAAAAGACATGCTCCAGAGAAATAAAAACTCTTGTACCACCATTGGCCACATTCGGCCGAAGAACTCGGCACGCTGATCAGTCTCACCCATTTACTCTCAAGATTGACACTACAAGGACCAATCTTCATCAAGAATCCTTCTTTTACAGGGCTGCTACGGAATGGAATAAGCTTCCAAAATCAGTTTTTCCAGAGAACTATGACCTGCAACTTTTTAAAAAGCGTGTCAACAATCATCTCCTTTCTATAATCCCTTCCCCTTCTAATAGTCGCAGTGCGGGTCGTCCGCGGCCCACACGATAGGTCTACCCTTTTTGCGAAAAAAAAACATTGCAATCGTGGAAACTCACAGTAAGGATTTCTATTACTTGCATTGTAACCAACGAGCATCATTTCATGGTGAGTCCCTTTTTAATTAAAGCCGGTTACATTCTCTCTAGTCGATGAGTAAATATAAATTTATTCCTTAAAATATACAGTCCACAATTAATCTCGGTGGTTATGTAATTCTTGAATAAACAATCCTTTTGAATTATAACCCATTTAAAACCAATTTAAAAAAATTTATAATTTTGTATAACCTCGCATTTTTTTCGCTGTCCACTTCACATGCCCCAACTGCCAGTAATGACATCCTTGAATTAAAAAAAAAACAACTTAGGTAAGTATAGGGTGTTTTAAAAAAATACAACTTAATGCTGCTATGCTACATATTTTTGAATGAAGCACAGTCTGTGACCATATCATATGCCAAATAAAGTATTTTGACTATTTTTATCTACTAAGAACTTATTCCATACGATCGTAGACTCATCCTTACAATTTGAATTTATTTTCACATGTAATGAATGCAAGCGAAAATTAGAAATATCATTTGGAATCAGAAAATGGAAACTTGATTTAAAAAAATTAGGAAAAATATCGAAAATATCCCAAAGGAGCATGTTTTTGAAACGTTATCAGACTTCTTATTTAATCGGTAAATACTATGATTCTTCGAATAAAACTAAACATTTGATGCATTATTGCGCCAGACGCGTGGGCAGAACATAAAACTAGCCCGTAATTATAAGTTCGAGTGTTTTAATTGTAAACGAATAGAGATACGTGCCATCGAAGCGCCCCAGACGTAGCGAGAACTTGCAAAATACTCGCACACCATCTCCTCCACCTTTGGTCCACCAAACTCCGGGATATGGTAATGTGGGAGAGGGCAAAAGGTCAGCGCGAGTCAAGAGCCGCGTATACACGATAGGTGAAGAGTACATTATATATATAGACCAAGGAAGATGTGTTTTAAAAATTTGAAGAATTCGACAAAATTAACTAACCGACGAATTAAAAGATGCACTAAGAAGATTTTATATTAAAAATTTAAAATATACTTGTTCTTTGTTTCGGCACTTTATCTTCCAATTTGATTTTTTTTATGTTCTGATTCCCACGAAAAGCGATATCCTGTAATACTCAGAGAACATCGTGAGAACCAAAGAAAAAAGGTAGGAATTGATGTTCTTTTTAAATTTTTGGAAGTTGTATGTCTCAGGGAACACCTTCCTAGGCAATGTGTTCCAAAGACTCGCTTTTCGTTGGATGAACGAGTATTTGGAAAGAAATGTTTTGCAGGTCTTCAAAGTGACCACGAAGGGGTGTGAAGTCTGAACTTGATGGGTTAATCTCGAAGAAACAGCTTAAGGAGGAACGATTGTTAATATTTCAGAAGGGCATGGTCCATAAAAATATCTATAAAATAGAGACAAATAGCTAACTTTTCTACGGTCTTTCAGAGAAGTAAGAGTTTGTAAGCGAGGCATTACCGACCAGACGAATTGCTCTTTTTTGGACGGAATACAATAGTTTCAGGATATGTTTAGGTGCCGCACTCCAAATATGGGAACAGTATTCCAGGACAGATCGGATCTGTGCCTTATAGATCATAAGCTGCTGACTGAAAGTGAAAAAGCTCTTGGCACGAAACAGAAAGCCAAGTTTTTGGGATCCACATTTGGCAATAGACCTCACGTGATTCTCACAAGAAAGGTTGTTGCTGATAGTAATACCAAGCATGACTTCAATGGTATGGTTACTCCTGACATTATTATGTTGGTCACAGTGAGATCGGCTTTTCTAGAGAAAAGATAGTTTTATTTGCATTGCAATTTGCAATTCGGTTTTATCCTTCATATGTTGACTATTAAAACTGGTGTGGTTATTTTCCCATGGAATTCTCAATTAATCAGGACTTCTAAATCGTTGATTGTAATGGTTTTTAACCCTTAAACTTTCCAAGACACGTACCAGCAAAGTAGTGCGTATTGTTACACATTGTGGTCAACGAGTACGCTCCTGTACCCATTATTTGACCCGAGGCGATGTATGATTATTTTTGGTAACATCAAACGCCCGACATATTAGCGGATAAATTATAGCCGCGTGCGGTAATTTGAGACCTACGATGTTAATAGAATAATTCCAATTATTAATTCCAGAAATCGTTTTTTTTGGGAACGTTTGGTTGTATTTATTTAAAGAACCGCTGTGTTGCGAAGATATAGTTTTGAGAAGATTGTTAAAGAAGTTCAAGTGAAAGTATAAAGACTTGTAAAGTGAATCTAAGTGATTTTTAAATAAGAGTTTATTGTATTAAATATAGAAAGATTGGATTAAATTGATTAGTCTTGTAATGAGTGTTGTAAATTAACGAACCCAAGACTAAATATCGTAAAAATATTTATTAAGACTTAAATAGCGTGACATTATTCGCGAAAGGTGGGCCATAATTAAAAAATTACGATTTATGTACAATTGGTTCTTTCGCCGATCGCTGAACCCGATTTGGATTGCCTGGTCTAATATAGTGCGATCGAGCATACGCCACAACGTCTATGGTCTACTATAGTTTATCACTCTTATCAAGGAAGTATCTGTCTACGAGCCAGCAGTGAAATTTACCTGTGACGATGACACTTGATCCCGATCAATGGATATGCAACGTAGAAGAGACCATTTTTACTGGTGTTGTGGGTAGCTGCATTGCTTGTAAATGATGTCGTTTCATAGTATTTGCCCATTATAATAATTGTCCGGGTTTAGATCTGATAAGACACTATTTTTATGCGATGTCTTTTTAAAATATACTACATAGTACATTTTGTTCGTACCTACTTGAAGAAAAATATGCAAAATATTCTTTATGATGAAGTTGTGGAGTAAATACCCATAAGTTAGTTGGCAGTTAGCAGTCTGAGGTTATGTTATTTGTTGTATCTGAAAATAATAAATAAAAAATTGGGTAGCTACAAAATGGCGTGTATTTGTTTTACAAACATCGTGTAAACGTACCTCGACATCATCATCATTACAGTCATAACATCTTGTCATATGTGCTGTGAACTCATTTTATTGTTAGTTGTTGCTAGTATTGGCCGAGGCATTACTAATATATAATTTGTCGATTTCTCTCCTAACGGTGTTTCGCCATCTCATCCGATTAAAAGTCAGTTCGGAAGCACCGCTGACGTTTAGATCAAGACACATCTTTGTTAGATCCACCCAGCGTGTAGGAGATCGACCACGTCATCGATCAGTGGGGAGATGGCCCTGCACAACTAGTTTCTCCGTTTTGTCATTCCTGTGAATGTGTCAGGGCACGCTTTAATACTATGGAGGACAGGCGCCTTGGATTACCAATCTCATTTAGAACTGAGACGTTCGTTCTATGTGCCGTCCACGGAATCCGCAGCACTCTCCTCTAGCACCACATCTCAAAAGTACCTATACGATGGCGATCAGCGATCGGACCAGAGATATTTTAATTGTTTTGGTGATGTTAGAGTTATGCCATATTCTATTGAGTTTTGTCACGGCTAGTCGTGTCTGTTGAATGCGCCGGCGGATTTCTTTTTCGCTGCTGTCTGTGTTTTCCATTAACGATCCGAGGTATACAAAATTCTGCACCCCTTGACAGCTTCCAACTTGGGATTTTTGAGGTTCTCTATCTATAATCATCACTTTGGCCTTGTTGTAATTGACTTTAAGGCCGTAAGCCTTGCTAGTTTGTTCAAATGTATTAAGGAGAGCTAATAGTTCAGCTTTTGTGGTTGCTAGGAGAGCTGTGTCGTCGGCGAATCTCAAGTTAGACATCCTAGTTCCACCAATAGTTATACCTACCTTCCAGTTGTCGCACCTGTCGCATGATGAATTCAGAGTAAGCGTTGAAGAGCCTAGGAGATAGTATACAGCCCTGACGAACTCCTTGTTTCGTTGTTTTGTTTCCGTTTGTTTAAATAACTTAATCTAGAACAGGCATGGGCGATTAGGACTGCACGAAGTCCCCAGGACTTCGTACATGTGATGCCTTTATTTAACTTTTGGTGGGGACAATAGAACCGACCACTTATAATCTCCCTCTTATAACAATAGGAATTTCTGAAAGTCCCATCTTCTAATTTTATGACATAGATAAATTTTTAACGAAAGAAAACTTGAAATTTAAACAGTCTCCAAAAGGAAATGTTTGTTATAAAAGAAGTTATTGTCGTTAAATTATGCTTTGGACTTCCTGGAGGAGAGTTACCTTTCTTCTTATGTTAGTATTAGTTAATAGGTATCTTGAGTGATTAAAGGTTAAAAAAAGAAGAGAGAATCCTTAAGAAATTAAGTCCGAAAGTTAAGTATTCTAATTTGTGGGATAAAAAGTTGGGTGTCACTTTCAAAGATAACAACTATATTACTTTGATTGGTTTTAATTTGGTATTATTGTTTAGTATGATTGTTCTATGAAGATTTTTTTTTGTAAACTTGCTACTAATTTACTTAAGTGTCTCGACTTATTATTATTTATTTGCAATATTGCAGGTTTATAATAAATTAAAAAGGTATGTAATTAATTTATTAAAACTCTTCACTTGTTAACAAAGATTATTGTTGTATATTTGAATCTAAGGGATTAATATGTGACTAACCTGCCTTTGAAATTGCTTTTAATTACTATCTTATGCATAAATAGTCAATTGTTAAACATAAGAATAAATCTACTGATGATGTTGATTAATTTTACCTATTATAGAGTTTTTTTTCCGTATGTGTAGCCTTGAGAAAGATCTAAAATAAAGATCGAAACGTCGGCGATTTAAGAAGAGCGAGAAGTTTGTTTTCTTTCGTCCTAAACCCGCTATCCACCCCGAAAAAAAAATTATTAATATTATTATTATTCGAATGCATTTGTTTGGAAAAAAAATTAATAAAATTGGACGAGAAAAAGAAAAGTCGAATACGTCCAGCGGGGAATGGTATCGGCGGTGGTATTGCTGAAAGAATACCAGCAACAACAATAAAGTAGAAGGCGCCACATCGAGTACTCATTGACGTTCGGTAAACTACCGAAGAAGAAATTATTGCTAACTTCACTCCGGAATATATTCGCCTACTTGGATTAAATGTAACGATTCCGTTGTAAAGTGCAACGTGCCCCATAAGATATAGTCGTACAGCCACAGCGTACTTTACAATTTGAACAACGGCTATTTGCATATAATAGAAACGCAAAGGGCAAACGATATTTATAGCCGACAGGTCTGATGGAGCACATTTTCATAGCGATCGTCATTTCTGTAATTAAATTGTCCTACGATACCGTGATCGTAGGGTATACGAACCAGCTTTCGAACGTTCTATCATATACCATAGACAGTCGTAGGGATTTTTTCTTTTTAAACATGCAATGCTTCGCTATTCGAAAAGGAAAATGCATAACATTTCGCAATTTTATAATCTTCGAATCGTTTTGGGCAATAGGAGACAGGAAATGTGACATTTAGTTGTAATATTTAATTTGTAGCGTGACAGTGAGTAACACAATGCTCCACATAATTAACTGTGTAATTTCTATGGGTTTTTAAACTAAGAATGCTTTTAATGTTTCTTCACGGTCGAATTTTAATCTACCTTTTACATAGACGGTTGGTTTTTTTTTTTTTTCACTCACAGGGATATTTCATCATTTTTTAGGTCCTTATTAAACATCCAGTAAAACAAAAATTATTGGGAAAAGTGTCATGAAAAATCTCGAAAAATTTCTCTAATATTTTCCAGATTTCTCTTTTGCTCGAAAAACTCTTATTGGATATCGTTCTTTTTTTTGGTAGGTACAGTAAAAAATTAATATTGAATAAAAAAATATCATTGGGAGTTACTTGGTCATGCTGTAGCTTAGTCATCTCTTGACTAACCTAACCAACAATCTTGTTCAGTTCAACGCACAGAAAACACAAAGCGCCACGTTTTCCAAGAAAGTGAATTACTCAAATCATTCCATCACAATGTCAGGAAAGTCCCTCCATCTCGATTTTGAGAGTCACGGTGTCTAATAATATGTCTTGGCACGACCATGTTGTTAGCATCGCAAAGTCAGCAAGCCAGAGGCTGGGTTTTCCGTGAAAAGCTAGAAAGTTTTTTACTCCTGATCAACTGTTGACGACGTTCAAGGCTCAAATCCGACCTCTACTGGAGTATTGTTCGCACATTTGGGGTTCAGCACCAAGGCATTCTCTTCGTCTTCTAGATTCCATTCAGAAAAGGGCCATTCGGTTGATAAACAGCTTAACTCTCACAGATACCTTACACCGACTAGAACACAGAAGAAGAGTTGCAGATCAGACATTACTCTACAAATATTTCCATGGCAGATGCTCAAGAGAAATAAAAACTCTTATACCACCTCTGGCCACATTCGGCCGAAGAACTCGGCACGCTGATCAGTCTCACCCATTTACTCTCAAGATTGACACTACAATGACCAATCTCCATCAAGAATCCTTCTTCTAGAGGACTGCTACAGAATGGAACAAGCTTCCAAAATCAGTTTTTTCAGAGAACTATGACCTGCAACTTTTCAAAAAGCGGGTCCACAATCATCTCCTTTCTATATTCCCTCCTCCTTTTAATAGTCGCAGTGAGGGCCGTTCGCGGCCCACACGATAGGTCTACCCCTTTTGCGACTATTTTCAGTAAAAAAAAACTTTTGGATTTCTAAGGATTTCTAAGAGAAAGAAAGGCCAGCTGTCAAAAGTACCAACAGCCAACGAGCATGTATGAGAGCACTGATGAAAGTAGAGGAAGCAAAAGATGTGTGTAAGGACCGTAGCGGAAGTGGAAGGAAGTGGTCTCTGCCTACCCCTATGGGAAAAAGGCGTGACTTTATGTTTGTATGTATGTATGAAGATTTTTTTGTAAATTTGCTCTTGCAGCTAGCATGTTACGCTACTGTATTACACGCGTCTCAACGTAATATTATTTAGTTCAATGTCGGATTGTCTAAATGTGGGAACCCAATTAAAAGTGAAAACAATAGATGCAATTTCATCAAGTTAATACTCTGCGCACAGCGAGTTCATGGATATGGAATTCTAGTTTCCTGAGTTGACCTTTATGTAACATTTTTTTGAGAATATTGTTCATTGTGTTAATTCTAATTCTGTGTAATCGTTACTTAGATTGAGATAATTCCAGAATGACATGTTCTCGGTCAAAGAGCACGTTACCATTTGAATGGTTTCTTCAAACATTAGATGATAAAATTGAGTTCGTCTATGCTTGGATGAAATAATATTTTCTTATCTTCCTGACTCAAATTCGATGATTCGTCACAAAACTACGGGTGTGATACGTAAAGGGCATTTTAAAATTACAAATAATTGACGGATTAAATCAACTATAATTAGTTTTGTACCCGCCTGTAATTACTTTTGTATCCGCCCCCTTGCGTTTTATAAACGACCATTCGCATCTTCGTTATCGCATCACGTGACGCATAAATTTGCCGATCGATCCGTTTTAAATTTATGACGATTTCGCGCAATCACAACTATTGCACATTATCTGAATATTCACAATTTATTTGCTGCTTTTCACGACGCTCTCAAGGATGATCGTATTTTGTTGTTTCAAATCTATTTGTTATGTTAATCGATTAAATCCTAGTGCATCATTGCGTGACAGGTTTGTCGTAATGTGTATTTTTAGATACCGCACAGGCCAGTTCATAATACAAAAAAAATTTTAATTGTCACAGTTACTTCTTAGGGCTTTTAGTTATTCGCATCATTTTTTTTGAAACCCTAGTAGCGTGTACTATCAGTCTTTTATGGCAATGGTTTTATTTTTTAATTGGTTCTCGTATATTTTAAATCATAGAAATTCCTGACATTTATTGTGATCTGGCCTGCCGTATCTCCTTGACTGTAGCTAAAGCTCTAAGCTCTATGATTGACCAATAAACAATGGTGGTAAGGCGCTGCCACTGAGAGAAAAACGTCGTTTCAAAGGAAATCCGGTTCTTCTTCTTCCGCTGCTAACCATTAATGGATGTTTGCGATCACTTCTCACCATTTTTCTCTATCTCTGGTGGTGTGAATTAATTTTTCTGTGGTTCCTATTCTTGCCCAATTTCGTAGCCACGAAATCCTCTTTCTGCCTACACCCCTTCTTCCCTCTATTTTTCCTTCTATAAAATTCAGTTAATCCTCTCTTTTTATCCCATTTTTAAGGCACTTGTATTTACTTAAACAGTGAGTATCAGCCAAATGGATTATATTCGATAATGAACCAACTTTCTTAATTCAAATGCAACACCCTGTATTTTATTAAATTTTTGTATTCTTCAGAAAATTCTAGACATATTTTATGTGTAAAGTCCTATACCCATCTTTAACTGTTTTTAGATTTATTGTAAAACCTGAATTAAAAAAAGAAAATCATTTATTAGGTACAGAAATTTGCTACAGCACACTCAATACTTATTTCCCAGTTAGATTGTAGATTGTAGGTGGGGTCGTAAAGGCTATGCAGCCTCTCGAGCTCCTCGACCTATCAAATTTTTTGTGCATAACCCCTAATCTATTCAAGGCCCGGGATTCCGAGACTTCCTACAAAGTTTATCGATTTCCTGGGAGCTAAGTTCCCGACATCGGAGGGCTTTAAAAAGGCTCCTTTCAGGAACTTGAGCCTCTTGTAGAAAAGGAAAGAAAATGTTCTGCAGTTTTACCGAAGTTCTCGCACTAGCGGCAACTATCACTCTCTGTTTTGCCTATCTTTTTCAGGGCCGCGGACGGCCCGCACTGCGACTATTAGAAGGGGAAGGGATTATAGAAAGGAAATGATTGTGGTCACGCTTTTTAAAAAGTTGCAGGTCATAGTTCTCTGGAAAAACTGATTTTGGAAGCTTATTCCATTCCGTAGCAGCCCTGTAAAAGAAGGATTCTTGATGAAGATTGGTCCTTGTAGTGTCAATCTTGAGAGTAAATGGGTGAGACTGATCAGCGTAGCCTTTTCGCTTGTCTTTGTCCTGGCACTTTATTTCAGTGAGATTTCATTTCATCTGTTTCTCAGCGTCGAACCTCTTTTTTCAAGTAGGCCTTGGAGAGTCCACAGAAGGGTTCTGTGCCGGAAAATTGTGTATATGCCCCTTCCTTGGCAAGGCAGTCTGCTTCTTCGTAGCCTCTGACTCCCTTGTGACATGGAACCCACATCAGAGTGACCTGGTTGTTTGCTGCCAGTTGTTTTAGGGATTGTTTACAGTCCCAAGTCAGCTTAGACTGCCAGTTAAGTCTTGATGATGAGAAAGTAAGCAAAAACCAGCGTTCCTTTCTGTGATATAAAAAACCTATAAAAAGTTTACTTTTGTGTAAAACGTCTGGCCCTAGCAAATTGTTGTCTGACTGTAAGACAGTATTACAGTCGTTCGAATTTTGTTAACTGCATATCAGAAAAATGGTTCATTTAACAAAAATAACAATTCTACAGATGATTAATTATGGAGATATAACACGGACACAAACGGAAGTTTCAAAGAAAGGCCAGGTCATGAGTACCAACAACCGACGAGCATATATGAGAGCACTGATGAAAATAGAAGAAGCGAAAGATGTGTATAAGAACCGCAGCAAGTGGAAGGAAGTGGTCTCAGCCTACCCCTACGAGAAAAAGGCGTGACTATATGTATGTATGAAATATGATAAATCTGAATGCAAATCCTTGGTGTGATGATATAATTTTATGTAATTTTTTCATAAAGATCAATATTATCGACTGTTCTCTCACTTTTATATTTATATTTACACCCACTCATTAGATGATTTATGTTTTTAATTTAAATAAATCAAAAATTAGTTAGTCAAATAATATACGTCTGTCCCATTTTTTGTAAGTTATTATTTAACTTTTTAGAAGCGTTTGATTTAGCGACGAAATATTTATCGAAAATATACAGGACGTATAAAAAAAACATTTAATCAGTAGCGTGCAGTGCTGAATGCGAGCTTCTACGGCCGTTCCAACACACGGGTGCCAAGTTTGCGGGGCACAATGATAATACTCTGAAACTAGAAACATGGCAAATTCATTATTTTTGACAATTAAGTCATTTATATTTATTTTTTCCATTATTACATGAAATACATACATGCATACATATAGTCACGCTTTTTTCCCGCAGGGGTACGCAGAGACCACTTCCTTTCATTTGCTACGGTTCTTTCACTCATATTTTGCTTCCTCTACTTGCATCAGTGCTCTCATACATGCTTGTCGGTTGTTGGTACTCTTGACACCTGGCCTTTCTTTAAAACAATATTGATCTGATCGAGATCGATGTTCGCCGAGGTCGACCTCTACCGACTTCCGTCCATTCATACTCGCCTTATAAATTTGTTTCGTCAAACTTCCTTCATTTATTCTTTCTACGTGTCCAAACCATCTAAGTATTTCTTTATCTTTCTTTGTAACCACATATTCTTTTACACCACAGCGTTCTATTATCTCAATATTCTTTACTTTATCCAAGCGAGTCGCTACGGCTGTAGGTACTTCTCAGACTACTCATCTCCGCAGAATTAATCCTATTTTCATGCTTCGTTTGCCAAACCCAACATTCACTACCATTCATAAGTGTAGGAACCAACACCACTCTACACACAGCCAGACGTGCTTTTTTAACACTTTCTGGCTGTTCATAAAGCTATGCAGTGCCTCATTCATTTGTTTTCCTGCAAACACCCTTCGCTCAATGACACTGTCATACTTTCCATCTCTCGTAAACTTTAAATCCAAGTACACAAATTCATTTACTTGTTCCACTCTTTCTTCCTTAATCAGAACTTTATAGTTTGTCATGTTTTTTTTTCAAAAACCATTACTTTCGTTTTGCTTACATTTATTTTCATTCCTTTAATTTTCAGGGCATCATGCATAACATTAACCATCGCCTGCAACTCCTCTTCAGATGACGCTAATAGGACTTGATCATCGGCGTAAAGAAGGCATTTGACGATCAAATCATTCATTTTCAATCCATACGCACTCTCTTTCAAATCTTCTATGTATAAGCCATGGCGAAGCCACATACATATATATCTCGATCAGATCAACATTGCTTAGAAGAATGGTCAGCTGTCAAGAGTACCAACAACCGACGAGAATGAATGAGAGCACTGATGAAAGTAGAAGAAATAAAAGATGTGTGTAAGAACCGTAGCAAGTGGAAGGAAGCGGTCTACCACTACAGGAAAAAGGTGTGTGATTATATGTATGTATATTTATAAATCTTCGAGGCATGCTTGAAATTAAATGATGTATAATATCATGAAGAATGTCATTTCAGGCTTCTTGGAAGCGAAAAGACTATAAAATGGAGTAGAGATCAAGAATCAGAAAAAAAACCACTGAGGGGGTTCGACTAAAAAGACTAAAGAACAAATGGACACTTGCAGAAGAGTTGAAAATCACGTGGAACAAATATTACGAAGGGCATGATGATATAGCAAAAAAAAATGGAATTTTTGTCACTTTTTAAACATATTGTTTTAAAAAAATTCCACTTTATGTAAGCAATCAAATTATTTTTTAAAGTTGTTAAATGCTCGTTAGCTGTTACTCTTCAATGTTAAGCAACCATTTTCGAGTAACCCCACTTTCTTTAAGTACTTTTAAGCATTAAACACAAGAACTTATTTATGCGACAAAAATATATATAATTTTAATTGTTTAGCCCCCAGTCACGAATTTCACTTCTGACTTCTATTCATATCTTAACACCTGTGTTACATTTGATGGACAACTTTTGTAGTATGAAATATTCCAGAGCCGGACCGAATTCTTTACTGCTGATTTCATCGATAAAAATTTCAGCTACACTTTTAATTTTGCACGAAAATCTAATTTTAAAAAACAACCAACCACAATATTTCACAGACGCTATATAAAATTCGTACGGAGGAAAATTTATTGAAATGGACTAATTCGAATGAAAAATAATCGATTTCTCGATTATCTAAATGATTTAGAGATCTCGAGTTCTAAAAGTGGTCGTTAGAAATTTGCAGCATTCGAATGAAGGGTCACTTGAAGTCATATAGGAATAGGCAGAGACCAGTTTTTTCCACTTGCTACGGTTCTTACACACGTTTTTTGATTCTTCTACTTTCATCAGCGCTTTTATACATGCTCGTTAGTTGTTGGTACTCTTGAACTGGCCTTTCATCAAAATAGTTTCGATCTGATCGAGCTCGACCTCTACCGACTTGCCCATTCAAACTCGCCTTCATCCATCCTCTTTACGTGTCCAAACTATCTAAGCATTTCTTTATCTTTGTTACCAAATCTTTCACACCACAGTGTTTCCTTATCTCACTTTATTCAGAATCACTCCAGCTATACTTGTCAGACTACTCATCTCCACAGCATTGATCTTACTTTCATGCTTCTTCTGCCAAAACCAAAATTTACTACCAGGCATAAGTGTAGCGACCGACAATCCTCTATGCATAATCAATCGTGCCTTTTGAAGTAAATCATTGTTATTTTAAACTCGATGAAACGAAAAAGCGACACTAAAATGTGACAAACATGTTAATCTATAGTATTAAGCCTGCGAGATAATGAGATAGAATACATTATACAACGTTTCATACTACTCGGTCTCCTCTTTGTGCGCTGCTTCGTAGCCTTCCCACTCTTATCTACTAAGCATTGCCGAGCCAAACGGTGAGAGCAAGCATCGTATAGTAGGTGTGAATATTCGTATCATTCTCTCGAAGTTTAGTTTTCTGGAGTATTACTTCTAGTGCGTGTGAACTGCACCCAGACATTTTTTTGATACATACTGGCTGTTCATAAAGTTATGCAGTGGCCCATTCATTTGTTTCCCAGCCAAGACTCTTCGCACTTCGCATTTTGTCATGCTTTCTTCTCTTTCAAAAAATTACTTTCGTCTTACATTCACTTTCATCCCTCTGATTTTCAGATGATGCTAATATGACCCGATCATCGGCGTAAAAGAGGTATTTGTCGATCAAATCATTTATTTATGTTTGTTTGTGACTCTGGATGTAATAGTGCACTTGTATCACACTTTATTTTAGAATTTTATTTATATGTACATCCACATTTTATCCTATCATGTCATATTTGTATTTTTATCAATATTGCGATGAGCCATACGCTAAATAATAGATAAATAATTCTCAATCCGTACGCACTCTCTTTGAAATGTTTCAAACACTCGTCTGTGAATAAGTTAAACAGCCGTAGTGAGGTAACACATTCCTGTTTAACACTTTTTTCAGTTTTAAACCAGTCCATGTAAGCGCCATTTATTTTGACACAAAAATTGGAATAATCGTAAAGTGATTTTCGCATTCGTATAAAAGTACCGCTAACCCCATACATAGACAATATCGACCACAATTCATTCCTCACCACTCTGTCATAGGCCTTTTCCAATTCTACGAACTTTTATCCAAGAACTTGTTGACTTTCTCGTAAAATAAAAACCTGATCCTTGCATCGATTAGTGCCATCAATAAAATTATAATTCACAATCCGCCACTGCCGCAGAGTTATGTAAAGCACTAGAAAATCAAACGATAAGTCGGAGTAATGATTTTCACGTGTTTATATTGTACCGTCGTATTCTTTGTAATAAATCAGTTAAGAATTTAATGGATATTTAATAAATGATCGTTATGTACGATGAAGTGACGTAAATATATGTAGTTAGATGACATTTGAATATTTAAAATTTTCTAATTAACCCGAAGAAAATCGGTGTCATTAAAATACTCAAAAAAAAAACAAAAATACTGTTTGAAATAGCTCCAGTCACGGGTTGGTGTAAAGCGGAGGTGTCAAACGGTCGATCGCGAGTACTTTTTGAGTCGATCTCGAGAAAAAATTCCGATATAGAACTAATTACACAGATTTTGTTTTAGTAGCTAGGTAACTAAAACAAATATAATGAATAAACTACTAAAATTTATTCGATCCACAATTGGGCCAGAATTCTTCTCTTCTCATAGTGCCGTACTCGTTTAACGAATGTTGGCGATCATGTCGACAATTTTCACCTTGTTGACAGCCGCTCTAAACAGTCCTGATGTAGATTGGCCAAACCACTGCCTTAAGTTTTTTAACCAAGAAATGCGTCTTCTGCCTGGTCCGCGTTTACCTTCTATCTTTCCTTGAAGAACCAGATGTAATATATTATTTATTTCAGGGCGTCTCCGTAAGTGTCCACGACTCAACTCCATACAGGAGAACAGAAAACACGTAACAGCGGACCATTCTCATTCTCAACGTTAAGTTAAGATCGCGTCCGCAGAGTATCTTTTTCATGCGTATGAAGGTGTTTCTCTCAATCTCAGTTCTTCCTTTTATCTCTTTTGAATGATCCCCGTCGCTTAGTAGTTGTCCTAGATATATTATCTTCTCTGTTCTTTCCACTCGATTCTGTCCAATCCATAGCTGAGTGTTTATATTTCGTTTGCTGACAATCATAAACTTGGTTTTTGTGATGTTTAATTTAATGCCGAACTGTTCGCATGAATGTACCACTCTATCAAGGACACTCTGCAGATCTTCTATGCTATTTGTCATCAACACCGTATCATCCGCGTATCTAGTATTGTTCATTGCGATTCCGTTCACTTTAATTTCTTCTGGACTGTCGAGGCAAGCTTCTTTAAATATGGCCTCGGAATATACGTTGAAGAGCAGTGGAGACAGAATACACCCCTGCCTTACACCAGAATAGCCCCCTCATAACTTTCTTTTATCATAGGAACGCGCGGTACTGTTTAAATAAAAGTCGCCTTTTTATATTTCCGCCACTTTTTCTAGAAAATTCGAGCAGCGTGTTT
Source organism: Agelastica alni (assembly GCA_950111635.1). Classification (NCBI taxonomy): domain Eukaryota; kingdom Metazoa; phylum Arthropoda; class Insecta; order Coleoptera; family Chrysomelidae; genus Agelastica; species Agelastica alni. The sequence continues at coordinate 3,428,589 of OX467715.1, forward strand.
GACGGAAACATTCGAGACTTCGTTCGCGCTGATATAAAGTTGCGCCTGCAGGAATTGGAGTCAGTCTGAGTTGTAACTTAAAGGCAATACGTCGATACAAAGACTATTAGTAAATATTACAAAAAATGATTGCAGCGAAGAAAAGTAAAACGTATCCATTTTAATACCCCTGATGTAAAGCGTTGTTGTTGTAATGCAATTTTTTAGGAACTACTCGTATTTATCAACTAATTTGAAATAGGTAGGTTTTTTTTATTAATATTAGCGAAGTAAGTTTGTTATAAACGTCAATTTAAGACGCGAATGTGAATTTTATTAGTAGTTACACATCGTATAAACATTCTCGTGAATTACCAGATTATGGATTATAATTGCTAAAAGTTCACCAACGGTGGTCGCATTTTCTTTGAAACCAGATCTTCGAGACACTCTCTAGTGCTTACATACAGCCTTTTATTTACGAGACCAATAATACTTGCAGGTTACTGGATTTAGAAAACCATAAAGTACTTTTTTATGAGACGTCAGCATGAAGTTTATTCGTACAATTATCAAAAATCACTATTATATCAACGATCTCTTAAAATTTTATCGCAAAAAGGATTTTTTCTTAAAAAAAAATAATTTACTTTTGAATAATTTGGTCAGCGAAAGTTTACCAGTACGTCATCATTTTGTAATGTTTGTAGTCTTTTATTGTGAGAATAAATTATAGTTTAAGAAAACTAAAAACCACGCTTTTTGAGTTAATCAAACTAAAAAGTCAAAAAATAATTCCTAATATGGGAATAAAATTACTGACGAGAAAATTAATGTCACTGTTCTAAAAGCACCCCACGCTTTTAGAAGTGACATTAGTTTTCTCGTCAGTAATTTTATTCCTATATTAAGAATTATTTTTTACTTTTTAGTTTGAATAATTCTAAAAGCGTGTTTTTTAGTTTTTTTAAACTATAATTTATTTTTCGCTTTTAAGTTCGATTTGTTTAATCACCATCTTGCCATTTATCCCTCGGCACGTTTCTCACCAGTATATTGGATTGGGTGAATTATAATATGACATTCGAACTGCGCGCATGCGTATTTAAGGCACTCTTACTCTCATGCAAAGGATCCCTGAAGAAATTTTTGAATCCTGGCAAAAGTAATCAGAATAATCGGATATTTTGATGAAATTATTGCATTTTCGTCGGTCTTTGACAAGTGTACGAAGTTTAAATTAAATCTGATCGCTTAAAGTAGGGCAATATTGAGGCCAAAGAGTCAGTTACAAACAAACGTACAGGTGAAACTAATATAAGCGTGTTAAAAATACTCAAAGCTTCGTATTATCTGGGCTAGAGTTAGTAGCCCAGTTATGGATGCTTTCAGAAAACAAACATGGAAAGAACATATTTTGATCGTAATTTAGTTTCGAACAGAAGTATTATTTAAATGTTTACAAAACTTTTAAACTTCAGGCAACTGATGTGGCTTTCACTAAGGGAAAGGGTTTTATTGTTAAAATGAATGCAAAAGTGTTCAAGAATTTTTATTGGGTTAGTAGACGTGAATATGCTTTGGAACTATTAATTAAATTAGCTTTGTGTTCCTCTTGTACTTATTTTAAAACAATCAATAAGCAAACAAGATTGTAAATTGATTTCGTCTTTGATTTGTGACCAAGCCGTTAGTTCTTTTGATAAATACATGAGTAAAATGTTATAACAATAATCCAATTCAAAATACAGTAACAAGGTTATAAAAAGGTTTAAATATTTTTGGAAAGTTTTTCCTTAGTAAACAAAATGTCGATTAGCATGAATAACTGTGCCTTACTGTAATTGTATAGCAATTATTTATAATTAGAAAAACGATTTAGTCTCTAAATATGTTACTTTTATTGCTAGACTTGCATGTTTAATGAAAGAGACATGTCAACAGTCCCGACCATTTTCTAAATTCAGCATATGCGCAGTGCTAATTCATACCGAATTGGGTACCAGTGGCGTATCGTAAATATTTTGTAACGGTTACCAAATATTTATTTATCAGAAAATGTATTAAAATTTAAAGTAATAAATAAAATATATAAATTAATAGTTTCAAAACTATTAACGGTTGTTTTTTTCGCTAGTGATAGCATAAAAAATTACTCTCTTACTCAATTACTCACATATACTCTGAAGAAATCTAATCTAATCCCTTACGAACCTAGAATTGGGAATCCGAATAAACGGGACATATATCAACAACCTCCGCTACGCCTACGACACTGTGCTGCTGGCAGCCAGCCTAGGAGACCTACAGTTATAACCCTATTTACAATTTTACAGACGATAGCACACTTGTCTAAACTTTCACATCCTATCGATCACTTTCGGTGAATGATACAAATAGACTCAGGCAGGAACAAGTTGATCGTCGAGTGGGGAACCAACAATCTTGTTCAGTTCAACGCCCAGAAAACACAAATCGCCACGTTTTCCAAGAAAGTGAATTCCTCAAATCATTCTATTACAATGTCCGGAAATACCCTTGAATCAAGTCCCTCCATCGCGATTTTGGGAGCCACGATGTCTAATAATATGTCTTGGCATGACATGTTGCTAATATCGCAAAGTTAGCATGCCAGAGGCTAGGTTTTCTGAGGAAAGCTAGAAAGTTTTTTACTCCTGATCAACTCTTGACGACGTGGGTAGACCTAACGTGTGGGCCGCGGACGGCCCGCACTGCGACTATTAGAAGGAGGAGGGATTATAGAAAGGAGATGTTTGTGGACCCGCTTTTTGAAAAGTTGCAGGTCATATTTCTCTGGAAAAACTTATTTTGGAAGCTTGTTTCATTCCGTAGCAGCCCTGTCAAAGAAGGATTCTTGATGGAGATTGGTCTTTGCAGTGTCGATCTTGAAAGTAATAGGTGAGACTGATCAGCGTGCCGAGTTCTTTGGCCGAATGTGGCCAGTGGTGGTACAAGAGTTTTTATTTCTCTGGAGCATCTGTCATAAAAATATCTGTAGAGTAGGTAATGTCTGGTCTGCAACTCTAATTCTATGTATTAGTGGGTGAAGGGTATCTGTGAGAGTTGAGCTGTTTATTAACCGAATTGCCCTTTTCTGAATGGAATCTAGAAGACGAAGAGAATGCCTTGGTGCTTGGTGGAGCAATACTCCAGTAGAGGTCGGATTTGAGCCTTGTACGTCGTTAACAGTTGATCAGGAGTAAAAAACTTTCTAGTTGTCCACAGAAAACCTAGCCTCTGACCTGCTGACTTTGCGATGTTGGCAACATGGTCATGCCAATGTTACATAAAAGATACTTTTATTTAGATTTCTACTTTTACGAATATGATTGTTTTAATAAATTTAGTGTGTTATCTGCCATTTATAACATGCCTGAATTTTTTAATACACAAAATCATTAATATAGCTACGATTTAAATTCACATGTAGAATTTAAACATAAGTCCTTAAAAAAATACAACTTTATTCTGCTTTGCTTTTTTGAGACCCCCCCTTTTAAATTTTTAATTACTTTTCAATTTTGTCAAGTTTATAACTGTATCATTCGGCAAATAAGGTTTTATGATTATTTTTATTAACGAGGTTAATTCACCCTGTAGGCGTAGGTACTGAGACAAATTTCCTTTTTTTTAACTTTGTTATACATTTTTGTCGTTGCCGCCAAAGTATTTCAGTACAATTAGCAATAAAATTGTTGTTTCGGGTAATAAACGGCCATAAAATATACAAATTTCTTTTTCTTTATCTACTTGTGTGTTCTTTGTCAAATTTGTCGGTACTTTGAAAATATTTTTTACAAGCATTAACGAAAAGCTCGATACCTCTCACCCAAATAAAACTCACGCCAAAAAAATGGCAAAAAGTCTCATTGGCCTCCTCAATAAACCAATTTAAGGTAAGATATATTTAAATAGATACTGTTTTTTGGGGATACCTTTTTTAGACTATCGGCTAAACATCAGCCAATGAATTATTGAATATTGACCAGTACATCAATGCATCATAGCTAAAATGCATAAAAAGTCGTGATTATTTTGATTTTTAACATGATTTGACTAATATTTTGAAAGTCGTGTGATTAATAGAACATTATTTAGTTTACATTTTTAAGTATACAGGTATTAAAAGTTCGTCAAACATCAATTTAATAACATTTTTGACAATTAAAACCCACCATATTTAAAAACCAATTTTATTATTCTGTCGTTTTAATAAGTATTCTTTAAAAAAGTATTAACGATCTGGAATTTTTTTGGAGTTAAATTGAAAAAAGCTATGTATAAAGGCGAGTTAATACAGCAAATAAAATAAAATAAGGAACAAAATAAAATAAGAAAGATAAACATACCCAAAACTATGAAAGCGTTCATACAAGAAATAAGATAAAATAAGAAATAAGAATAAGAACAAATTATGGCCAACTTTTATCTCTTTGTCTTATTTTATTTTATTTTGTTTAAAAACTGGTAATGCGCGTGACCCAAATCTTTTCTGTTCTAATTGTTCCGAGTTAACAATCAACCTAACCTAACCTAATAATAATATTATTTGTGGAGCTACTTTTGATTTTCCTTTTATGGCCCGTATATTTATTTCTTAAAAGCTTCCATCTGCGCTCAGAAGCTTCAGCTTCTTGTATTTTCCATCAGTTTTTACATTCTGTATAAACCAATGTTTTTTGCACTTATTCCTTATTTTATTGTATGTTATTTCTTATTTCATTTTATTTGCTGTATAAACTCGCCTTTTTACATTTATAAATGTCGCTAACTAAGGTATCATCATCAGTAGTTATTAAATTACAAATTTAGCTGCAGATTGTAATTAATGGATGTAGACACAGCCAGTCTTAATTGTGGGGCAAGCAAATGTTTATAAAAGTAAAATTCAAACTGTCAAAAAACTTTTGCTTTATATAAAAATATTTTTGTAATATATTATACTACAGTGCTTAAGTCAGGAGCTTACATGGACTGGTTTAGCATCGAAAAAGTTGTTGGGCCTTGAGCCTCTTGCAGAAAAACCTCAGAGGGCAGTGTAGAGTAAGCAGTCCCGTCAACAGTTTCAAGTTTATTATCCAACTAGAGAAGCTGTTTAGCTTTCCTTGACGAGAGGCTCACCAGCCTTTTTGTCTGACTTTGTCCCGGCACTTTATTCCAGTGAGATTTTACTTTATCTGTTTCCCAGCGTTGAACCTCTTCTTTTAAGTGGGCCATGGAAAGTCCACAGAAGGGTTCTGGGCCGGAAAATTTTGTATATGCCCCTTCCTTGGCAAGACAGTCTGCTTCCTCGTTGTCTCTAACTCCCCTGTGACCTGAAACACACATCAAAGTGACCTGGTTGTTTGCTGCCAGTTGTCTCAGGGATTGTTTACAGACTTCAGAGCTTTAAATGCTGCTTGGCTATTTGATAAAATGTAGATTTCTGCCCTTCGAGAGTCCTTTTCGAGACACTCCTGGCATTTTCTTTTGAAAGAGAAGAAAGCATGACAAACTGTAAGGTGCTGGTTAAAGGTATGTGTTAAACCACACCCTTTACAACGATCTTTAGAATCTTCATTAAAGAGGCGAAAGAGGCGAAAACCACCACCAAAGACTAGAAGAACACTCCATCCTACTCTTACAGCCCCTGCTGCTGCAACCTGACAGTTGATATAAGATTAAAAAGAAGACTGCTCTTCAGTAAAAGTCATGTCAATTCAAAGACTTTTAGGTATCTTTACTTAGTCTACTATTAGCACCTTAGCTTATAAAAGTTTTATTCTGATTGCTGATTGTAATGGAATAAAAAAAATACGTGTGTAAAGTTTCGAGGATGGTAAAAAATGCATCCACCCCTGGTCTGACGCCCGTGATAATGATCGAATTGAGCAAAGGGGCCATTAAACTAGTTTCCTTTTTTTAATATTATTGCTCCCAATAATAATGGTCATAAAATATGGATAAATTTAACGCAGCCTTTGTGTTTCACCCGCGATGCAGAGTTTAATGCCCATTCATAAATTTTATTGTTATATAGGCAGTACGTCGGAGGCCTCTGGAATTTCTCGACAAATAAAAACTTGAAAATAAAACAAAAAACTGGTGTTTATTATCATTACTAAATTTCTTTTCGAACTCGCCGGCGTAAATCACTTTGTTTAAACAAAATAATGATGGAATTGTGAGCGGGTTTGCCGACGTTCTACTGGGCGTTCAAAATCACGCGATGGAGTTTTGTAGATGGACTTTTTTTTTAAATTTGTACCGAGAAAATTGATGAGAAAAACTCAATACTGTTTGATCGGTCGATATTCAGGAAGATATCAAAAATGATGATAGCAGGTTTATCATTTTTATTGCGACAAATTTTCAAATTTTACCTTCTTAAACGAACAAATAAAAAACTGCGCAAAAAATCTTCTCAATTTACCCATTAAAATTCGAATGGGCGAAAGCGCATTACCTTTCTTTCCGCCGAACGCCATAAACATTTTTTCTGCCGTGTTAAAATTATAAACTAATATTTTCGGATTTCATATCCGTGATTACATAATTTGTTACACTTCTTTTTATTTAAAATAACTTCGTAGCGACGATCTTTGCAGCGCGTTCAAGATGCAATTTTATATCTTTCATTTGATGCGCGCGTTATTTTTTGTTTGATTTTTGCGTTGTCTGATGCGTTTTTGCTTGTTTGTCTCCGTATATCATTAGTTTTATGTTTCAAGTGGTTACAGAGTGGACTAAAAGTCTGTAAACGGACAATTATCTCGTAAATTGCTAGTCCGAATTGTACAAAATTTGGTATAAGCCTATTTTGAGATGCGGAGATACCAAATTTGACATTTGCAATGTTGGCAGATTTGGCTCTTCTCTGATATTATTAGTATCTTTGGTTTTTTAAATACACCACCCTGTGTATTCAGTCATTATTGGAATCTCCTCCTCAATACAAGTTTAGCTATATGTAACACTTACTGCTGGATAGAATAATCAGGTGACCAAACAAGAGAAATAAGAACGAGAATAAAGATAGCCAGGTCAACATTTACGAAAATGAAAAAGTTGTTCACCAGTCGATATATCAAGATTGGACTTAGGATGAGGATGCTGCGTTGTTACGTGTTTTCCGCGCTTTTGTACGGAGTGGAGGCATGGACTCTCGAGAAGAATCACACAGACAAACTACAAGCCTTCGAGATGTGGTGCTACCGTAGAATGTGGCGTATTCCCTGGACAGAAAAGATCTCTAATATGGAAGCCCTAAATCGGATGAATAAGGAATGTGAAGTCATTAACACCATAAAAAAGAGAAAGGTTCAATATCATTTACTGAGAGGACCCAAATACGCACTTCTCCAGGTGATAGTTCAGGAAAAGATTGGTGGAAGGAGAAATATTGGAAGACGCCTTGTGTCTTGGCTTTAAAACCTAAGGGACTGGTTTAATTGTAGCAATGTTGAACTCTTCCGAGCTGCAGTCAATAAGGTCCGGATAGCTGTGATGATAGCAAACCTCCGATAGGAGATGCACTATAAGAAGAAAAAAAACACTTATGATTTTTTGTACTCTTAAAGTTCTAGTTAAGGTCTAAACAATCATGGAGAAATGTGGTAGACGCATTCTAACATCGATTAGAGTACTGTCAACTTACAAATGGAGCACATTTTGAACACTAGATTAATTATTATGGTAAAAATGTTATCTTTCAATTGTTACGTTTAAATGTAGTTGAAAATAGTTTGTATTAAAAAAATTATTGAGACAATTAGGCGTTGACACACTTCTGTTTTATTTATTTAAGACCTTTTAGACTACATAGAATCATAAGTGTTACATATGGCTAAACTTGTATTGAAGAGGAAATTCCAATAATGACTAAATATACAGGGTGATGTATTTAAAAAACCAAAGTGACTAATAATATCATAGAAACGGCAAATCTGACAACATTATAAATGTCAAATCTGGAATCTCCGTATCTCAAAATAGGCTTATCCCAAATTTTGTACAATTACGAGATAATTGTCCGTTTCCAGACTTTTGGCCCACTCTGTGAAGATACAGACAGTTCCAAGGATGATTCGGGTCAGTATCTACTAAAAACCACTCCCAAATAAATCTGAATTTAGGTCTGATGAATCAAAGGGCACTCGGTATGATGTGCGAACATTTGCAACATGAAATCTAGAAAATTTATCAGCAAGAGCCACCAGACCCTTTCTGGATTGAATTACTAGTAAAAAAGGATGTGCAATGGTTCCAATGGGATGTACTTTGCCCACCCTCCTACCATGTTTTGCATATGACCAATAACAAAATGGCAAACATTGAACTTAACATCGAATTCAATGGAACCCGTCTAAACTACAACAAACACCCAAAGTACTTGGGCGTAACCCTAGACCGCACACTCTCTTTTAAAAAACATTTAACGAATGTAGCTGCCAAACTAAGAACAAGAAACAACATTATCTCAAAATTAAGCGGGACCAGCTGGGGTGCCTCAGCCGAAACCCTCCGCTGCTCCGTCCTAGGCCTTACATACTCCTCCGCCGAATTTTGTTTACCTTCTTCTTCTTCCAGTGCCTGTCCGTTACTGGACGTTGGCGATCATTCTGGCAATAATTATTTCATCAACTGCGGCCCTAAATAGACCCGTGGTGAAGGTTGCAAACCAAGTTCTCAGATTTTTAAGCCATGAGATCCTTCTTCTGCCTGGTCCCTCTTTCCAAGAACCTTTCCCTGCAGGATAAGCTGCAACAGACCGTATCTTTTGCTGTTTCTCATGATGTGTCCTAAGTATTCCAATTTCCGACTTTTAAATGTACTCATTATCTCCATTTCAGTTCAATTTATGATCACATGTCATTCCTAAACAATTTATGGTTTGAAAAAATTGTAGACGTTTTCCATATAATTCTAATGTAAGCCGTTCATCATTTTTTCAAAAAAAAGTAAGCATTTGGTTTTAGATATTGAAAATTGAAATCCGGTATTATGAAACGAAAGTTCGAGTTCATTGAGGTTACTCTGAAGTAACAATTTCAATGTTGCAAGATATTTACTTTTTATAAACATGATTAGGTCATCGGCATATACTCTAAGTTTGACAGGCTGTTGTATATTTTTGACGATATCATTGACAGCAATTCTTGATGAACGCTAGTATCTTCTTTTCTTTACCTCGTCTTTGTAGTGTCTCCAATATTTTTACCCTTTGTGCGGTATCAAAAGCTTTATTTATATAAAAAAAATATTGCTCGAGTTCCCATAATAATCTGTTGTTAATAATGTTTTCAAGGACTTTGCATAGTTGTTAAGTATAGAAAGAAAGTTACTCGGTTGGAAAAATTAAAAAATAGTGATATAGAGAACGCTGTGGTGTTAAAGAAGATGTGGTTACAAAGATAGATAAAGGAATGCTTAGACGGTTTGGACACGTAGAAAGAATGGATGAAGGAAGGCCAGGTCAAGAGTACCAACAACTGACGAGCATGTATGAGAGTACTGATAAAAGTAGAGGAAGCAAAAGATGTGTGTAAGAACCGTAGCAATTGGTCTCTACCTACCCCTACGGGAAAAAGGCGTGCCTATATGTATGTACGTATAAAGATAATTTTTAATCCATATTTTCTATGAAATCATAATATCAATGAACTAAAATTTAAATTTTCGCGCATATTTTAATTTTCAAATTTCTTCTAGTTTTAGCACGGTGGCGCTGTTCTTGAATTCATCTATACTATCAATGCAGTAAACATAAGTTTTTAATGCCGAAAAATCGAGTTGAATCCGAAAAAAAAAATTCCCGTATTATTTATATGAGTAATCGAGACTGTGTCTACAAATTAATAAAAATGATAATTTCATATAAAACTAGATAAAATTAAAAATTCTACTCAATAAAAGTTGTGTCCAATAAAAAAATCATTTGTTTAAAAAAAATTGCAAAAAACCAAAAAAAAATGTTTGAATGATTTGAATTAAAATCGTTTAAATTTTAAAAATTAATTTAAAGTTTTAATTCTTTTTTATTTTAAAATAAAAAAATTTGATTATAAAAATATTTGGAAGAATGTTGACGATTTTCAACTCATACAGAAATATCAAATATCAACATTCTTACTGTAATCAATACCTTTTAAATATTTGTAAACTGTAATCAAATCAATTATTTTATTTATAATTTATATCATGCAGTCAATCGTCAAATATTATTTAATTTTGTTTTTATTGACAGGGACCTCCCTGCGTTCTAAAAAATGTACATTTTTTTATTACTTTTTAAAATGGAATAATTTTATATAGTTATATTGGAAAAAATTTATATGACAAACATAAAAAAATATATTTATTACTAGAGAAGCATTGGAGTCAAAAGCAGGGTGGTTTTTATTGATTGTCGTACGTTATTACTGTGCTTATATGTTTGTTGAAAATGTTCTCGGTCATGTCATTGATATTTTTTTGTGAAAGGATATCTAAGCGCCAAAAAAGTTCGTAAATCTCTCGAGATTGTCATTGTAGCGAATACCCGTCCGAAGTAAAAATCATCAACTAAACTTAACGGGCATTAAAAATTACCTTCCGAACGTACGCACCCCACCCTCAGAATTAAACCAATGACTAACTTATAACATGATACACTATGCGAACGACTCTAATTCAAATACCAATAATTTATCCCTCCCATCGGCCCCCCACCACACTTCTGCAATGTCTTCAACAGGTAGAAGTGCACCCAAATCCCCCTCCCGTGCCATCGTTTCCGACTCGGGAGGTGTATCTACTCATTTCACTACAGATCATTGCAGAAGCATCACTAAGGTGAACAATTGCGATCTTTCTTGTCGATTCTATCAGCTGATGTCCTGATCTTTTCGGTGATAACATTAAACGCAAACATTTGTACAAGAGAACGTGGCGGTTTCCAAATTAGCACCAGTGAAAGTGGATTGTTTATTAAGTGAATTAGTGGATGGATTTTATGTGATAAGTGACGAGAATCATCATCAGTGTTTTTACGTTACAGGACCTTGCAAGGACTCTCCTTTCAATTGACAGGAAATTCAATCTACCAAGGTGAGTCGTTTTTTGATTAACTTGTAAACCAGAAACATTCGGGGGAAAGCCACCCTCAAAAACGCTACGGAATTTTGTAATCAACAGTTATTTTAGCATCACAAATATTTCTTTGCTATTATTATTTTTATTATTATATTATGTACATCATATTTTCCCTGACTCAAATCCTTATACAACTTCGAATTAAAATACATACCTTTTTAATTAAAAGTAATAACACACTGTACTAAATTATTTAAATGCAAATTATACGCGTTTTAGAAAATTTTGCAAATCCACGCTAGATACCAGTACCAGAAACCAAGTACCACATATTTTAATGCTTATATATATACTTATGTAAAACATTCAAAGAAAAAGATGTATGCGAAAATTTTGTCGAACTCGTTATATCAATATTTCCGCGTAGGTATTATTAAGTTGTTATGATGCATCCAGTGTTATTTTTTTAATTTATTAAATGTTACACATATGAAGCTTTGTATTTGTTAACCAAACGAAAATGAATTGTCTTAAAGAACTTGAACGGCCGATAAGAACAGAAAATATACGGGAGATACCAATGCTCGATGAAACAAGCAACCCGAATTCTTTTTAAATTGATGAGATAATGTTAGGTTGCATTATCAATAAAAAAATAAGTCAAAAATGTGCATATCCTAGTACGAACAGTATTTAGTTTAGATCGTTGAAAAAATAATAAAAATGCGTTTGATTATTTCTATTTAGGTATATTTAACGATGTAACAAATGTTTATTTTTTTAAATATGCATGCAATCAATAAAACACACATTTATCGGTTATAAAGTTTTCTTCAAGGATGAAATAAAATTAACATTTGTACACCTGCTTGATTGTTATCGGTTTTTTTTTAATAATTGTACAAAAAAAATCGGGAGAAAATAATGCGGGCTTACTATTGTTTTTAAAATATATAACAAACGATAATTTCTCGCCAAATCTGAATGGTACACGTGAAAAGGATGCAATTATTGGTCAAATTTAAATTCGTATTCTAGTTTAAAATTAGTGACTCATCCATTAACCGATGAATTTGCTCGAATAATTAATTAACAATCGCACCTATTAATAATCTTTTAATAAAATTTTGTTTTGAAAATAAGTTTTTTAATAAATTTTTGGTCAATATCTAGTTTGACCTCTTGTCGACCAGAATAAAAATAAGCAAACGTCACTATTATAAACGAAAAACCTAAATAACAAATCTTGTGCCAATGCATAATGACGCCACAGTAATTTTTAAAAAATATATAAAAAGTGTTTATCCATACCATGAAATCTTGAAACATTTTTATGCTTAGTTTTCTCCAAATCAAAAAGATCAAACTAGATATTTACCAAATTTTTGACTACACACTTGCATAACCAAACATTAATAATCGTTTTTTTATTGCTAGTGCAATTAAGACTCTATTAAATTAAATAATAATTAGGTATATGATTACCAAAGTAACTGTACAAACGATAAATAACTTATTTTTTTTTAACATAATATTTATACAGGGTGTTAGAAAATAAAAGCGACAATCTTCAGAGGGTGATTCTGCATAAAAAAATTATGACAGTTTGACATATAAACGTATGTCCGCAAATACTTCGTTTCAGAGATAAGGGGTGTTCAAAGTTTTTCTTAAGAACTGACGATTTATTTATTGCTCTGAAACCGATCAAGATTTGCAAATAAAATTAGGTGGGTTTTAAGAGGTAGCTATTGCGCATTTTTTGACATGCAATTATATATTTTGTGTTTATCATTGGCGCGCGCACGGGTAATAATCTCAATTTTTTTAAAGAAAAATATGGTACGCCACTGAGATATTTTTAATTAAAAATCATGTTTTAATTTCTTGTTAAATTTGTGACAAAAAATTCTCTTGCCTTTTTTCGTATAAGGCACCGTTTTTATGCAAAAAAATAAAACATCTTAACGCGTATTTTTGATTTCTTAAATACATTATCAAGAACTATCTAATAGAATGACATTAAACTAGAACCCGTATCTCTGAAAACGTAGCATTTGCGGACATATTGATATGGCAAACTGTCATTTTTTTATGCAGAATCACTCACTGAAGTTTGTCGCACTTATTTACCAACACCCTGTATATTATTATTCATAAATCTGAAACAGAAAATTATTGTACATAATATAACACCACATTTTGGAATGTTATTTGTCGTTTTTCACGTATCTAAAATTACAAAAGCCCAAATAAATGACTTAATTGAATCTACTCTGTTTACCATTCATCCCTCCGGCGTTGAAAGGGAGTTTCTAATCTCTCTATTAGCTCACCAAATGGCTCATAATGTTGGAGATAATCTCAACTTCCAGTTCTTTTGGCAATTTTACGCCCCCTAAGTCCATTTACCACTAGGGTTAATTCGTTCCTATACAGGACCGCAATGGACAACGGCAATGGATAACTTTTTTAAGGTTAAATTTATTAATCAAAATTTCAAGTGAACTTAAACATCATTCAATTGTACACAAAAAAGGTACTCTTGATAAAACTCGATACTGTGTACCGTTTTCGGAATATTTGGATTTGAAAATTATGAATTAATAACCAATTTTTTTTTCTACAACGCCCCTTATCTTGAATACGGATGGCGTTACGAAAATATTTTACAAAGCAAACCCCAATTATTTTTCAGTTTTTCTACCTATCCTAGAGATGGGGGTATTTTTTTTTTGAAACACACTGTACATAAAAATGATATACACAAAAAAAGAAATCGAAAATAATGTGTGAAGTTCAATTCAGTCGGAAAAGACTTCACTGAATAAATTGTTCTTCCACTCATCCCATAAAATTATTAACTTATAACTGCTAAAGCAAAAAACACTTGTATTTGATTTGAATTTACACCACTTTGAAACAATCTCGTGGTAATTTTTTGTCGATAATTTGAAACGACATTCGATACGTCTTGAGGACAAATTTATAAAAATAATTTGGATACGGTTCTGCTAAGTACCTAAATGTGGTCAACCGCACCAACAATGTGTTGGGAAGTCAATTGATGCTTCCGTAGTTTTACACTGACAATTTGTTGATGATAATACCTGGAACGCTTTTGACAGCCTGATCGCGTGTCAAAAGATATTTGTCGATGCTTATCTTTCCCTTCAATAACGCCTTTTAGTCTATTTTAAGTACTTCGGACCTTCGACAAAATGTATCACTGTTTTCTCAGAATTCCGAATCCCAAAGTAAGTTTGTGATCATTTTAAAAAATATGTATTTATTTAGGATGCACAAGAACGGTATCTACAGATTGTAAACCTTTTTTTTTGCTAAACAACGACGTTGTTTGGGAGTAAGATAATGTATAGGCATGTTAAAAAAGTATTGACTAGTTGCATATTTAGATTGTTTGGATATAATGCAAGAGCAAATTATTAAAGGTACACTAATTTAAAAAAATATAGGGTGTTTTAAAATTTGAAGTAGAAATTTTAAGGAAGTATTACTGTGATTTAAATTAGACTTTTTTTGGGATGTGTCCTAAAATGCATCCCCTCCCAGCTACAGCCACTGTAAATCGCGTAAAAACAATACGGTTATTTGAAATTGTGACTATAATAACGGATCTATTTCATTTTTTACTTCAAAAATTTGGTAAACCCAGCTTTCAGGAAGTTGGATGGGGGTGTCCACACTTTTATTGGCCCAAATTTTTTGTTTAAAAATAGGAACTCTAAATTCAAACACCATAATCTTTTTGGATTGATAATGAATGATTAGATCGTCAAATGCCTTCTTTACGCCGATGATCAAGTCATATTAGCGTCATCTGAAAAGAAGTTGCAGCCGATGGTTACTGTTAATTGTTTTGAAGAAAGACCAGGTCAAGAGTACCAACAACCGACGAGCATGTATGAGAGCTCTGATGAAAAAAGAGGAAGCAGAAGATGTTTGTAAGAACCGTAGCAAGAGGAAGGAAGTGGTCTCTCTGCCTACCCCTACGGGAAAAAGGCGTGACTATATGTATACATGTAATCTTTTTGGCTATGAATAAATCTAAAAATTCGGTCTCTTTCATTTTTTTGATAAAACTAATCGTTCCCCAAAAAATCGTAAGCAACGCAAATAAACATTTAAAATAATAAAAAAATGTTTGTCGAAGTTTAGTTGGGATCGGGATCAGTGTGAGTTGAAAAAAAAACTATTGTTTTTTTGCCTACGTTTCGAATTTAAATAAATTCATCCTCAGGGCTCCGTAACAATGGTTTCTCAAGTAATAAAATAGTTTATACTTACCACGATACGGATGGCGTTACTAAAAATGTTTACAAAGCAAACCCCAATTATTTTTTAGTTTTCTACATATCCTAGAGACGGGGTCACCTTTTTTTGAAACACCCCGTATATTCAATTTCTTGTTTATGTATTAGAATTTTGTATATTTTTATAATTAAAAGTTATTATTTGTTATATAATGTGGTTATTACGCAAATTCATAAATAATACTGAAGAAGATGCTGCAAAAAGTTGTATTAAAATAAAATCAAAAAAAAATTGAAGGATATTCAACAACACTTCTGAAATTAAACATTAGTTATAAATATTTTAACAACCGGATAACCGGTTGTGATGCATTTATTTCAATAATTGAAGGAGTTTGAAAAAAATATATATATGATCAAAGCAGTTTTTTACGATCCATTCTTAATTACACGGAAATATAAATATTTTGACACTTTGTTTGGACATTAATTTTGTTCGGTTTTTTGAAACTAACTTGAGGAACAATTTGTTTTACTAACGAGTAAATAATTTTATTTCTTATTTTATGTACCTAATGATGATTCGTTTATTTGTATATTAAATTTAACAAGAGTTTATTTATTATTTGTTTAATGAACATATAGTAGTCGATATTAAATTATTGCTTAATTGTTGGGAACAACCAAAGGAAATTTTAGAGACTTTCTAAAACGATTATTATGATTAACCCGTATTGATTTTTAATTCGGATATTATAAGTACCTAAATTTTTAATTGTCGTCGACTAAAATAAACATTTTCCCGCTTAAAATGTTCAAAATCAGTTTCTGACGATGAATTAAAAAGAAACGTGCTGCATGTAACGGTGTGTCGTTAATAATTTTCAATTAATCCAAACCACATTAGCAATAATAAAAGACAAACGGTGTCGCAATATTCACAAACAATCTGCCTTTCTAATACGATGGTTACCTTATTTTCTCTTACATAAATATAAGACTAAAATTAAATATATTGAATTTGTGAGAATGATTTATTACTAATTGGAACTACAAACTCGGTATACAAGATGTGTTAAAATTATTACCGGGTCAAATGTTTGTTGAACAAAATGATACATTCAGTTGTTTGCTTAAATTTAGTCGAAATTATTTTGTAACACTTTAAGTTCTTATAACGAAACCGTTGCCAGTATAATTTGACGAATGTTTAAAAAATGTATTCCTTTACATGTCGCTATATACATCAAGAATCTTTTGTATCCGAATAACTTAAATAATTATTATTCCGGAAGTTAAGAATATCCAAATCATATCATATGAACCTTTTTAAAAAATGGAGTTTAAAGCTTGACAATCTTTCAACACATAGGCATTTCTTAAACATGTTTTTAAAGCTTATAAGTACTTTTTCATTAGTAAATCTTCCAACACAATACAAAGTCCCAAAAAATTCTTTAAAATGTTCAAATCACACCCTTAGTACCTTCTCAAAAATTGAGTTTAAAGTTTAAAAATACTTTTTCGTTGGCCAATCTTTTAACACTTTAACCGAAGATTCTTTAGAACGCCCAATTTATACCCTCAGCACCTTCTCAAAAATTGGTTTAGAGCTTTAAAGAACTTTTTAGTTGGATCAGCACTTTACCACATAATATTCTCTAAAATGTTCAAATTATTCCTTTAGTACCTCCTTAAATCGAATTTAAGCTTAAAAGTACTTTTTGGGTGGCCAATCTTCCTTTGCAAAGCCCCAAATGATTCTTTAGAATGTCCAAATCACATCATTAGCGACTTTTCAAAAAATGAAATATAAAGTTAAAAGTAATTTTTTAGCAATTTAAAGAGCCTAGTAAATATTTACAGGTTATGAAATCGATTAGCAGTATTATGAGCTTCAAGCTTACATGCCAGTTATAGAAAAAATGAAAAAAATTAGCTGTGATATTCGAATAATTTATAAACGTGTATATGTGTATACATTTTTTTTTTTTCGACAACAGAACGAACCTACTTTCGAATATCATTATTTTTTTTAAAATATCGCCGACGGCTATTCAAAATTCATATTGATTGTGACAGTTGAATAATAGAACATTATCTATGGAATAAAATTTAAAATGTTCCCACGTGTTTTTCGAGCAATGTTCGTATGTATAAATATTGTACTGCTGACTGACATAACGGTCCGAAGTATCCTTATTTATTACAGATTAGGTCCTTTCCGCGATTGTTAAAGGATTATTAGCTGCGAGCGGAGGTAGGAAACTTACATTTCCAATAAAGTTAATCGTATCTAATGTCAGGTCAATCCGAAGCAGACAAATACTCGCATTGTACCACGTTTAAATAAATATTTTTGTTTATGATATTACACAATGCAGTTAATAATTAAAAGTTAATTTTCTTCTTCTTCTTTCTTCTTATAAGGCATAATACCTGTTCCTCATCGTAACTCGCTTTATGGATGTAGATTGTCACTCCAACGTTTTCGGGGCCATTCTGTGCTTCGCCTCCCCGAAGCTGATTTTCATCCCTGGCAATTTTCACTATTCGTTCTTCTGTCATACGTGTGATATGATCATTCCACTTAATTTTTCTACTTAGCACCCAGTCGTTGATATTCTCGATCTGGCATGTTTGTCTGATATCCGCTCTTATTTGCCTGTCCCGTATTGTTTTTCCAGCTATTTTCGAATTATCTTCATCTCTGTTGTTTCCATAATTTGTTAATTTTGACTTAGTTTATTTTCACCACACATGCTCCAATAGGCACTATTTAGCATACAGGTTCTTATCCAAAGGTGCCGGGACATGTCGGTGACCGTTTACGCATGTTTCATCGATTATGAAAAAGCCTTTGATAAAGTAAAGCACGAAAAACTGATCAACATTCTTAGAGAAATAGGACTGGAACAACAAGACCTTAGAATAATAGCCAACCTTTACTGGAACCAAAGTGCTCAAATAAGAATCGATAACACCGCGTCCGACGAGATCAAAATCCTGAGAGTCGTTCGTCAAGGATGCATTTTATCACCACTGTTATTTAATTTGTATTCCGACAGGATATTTCAAGAGGCGTTGGATGAATGTGACGAGAGGATATCTGTCAATGGGATTAATATCAACAATCTGAGGTATGCGGATGACACGGTTCTTGTTGCCGACTCACTGGAAGGACTGCAGGAGCTGGTAAGCCGCGTGACGGCTGTAAGCTCAGAGGCCGGACTTAGCCTAAACGTGAGAAAGACAAAGTGGCTAGCAGTTAGCAAATCAAACAACGTGGACGGACACCTGACAATTAACGGTCAACAAATTGAGCGAGTAGAAACTTTTAAATATCATGGGTGTCAACTAAATGAGAAGTGGAACAGCATGCAGGAGATTCGTGCCAGAATAGAACAAGCTCGTGCTTCGTTCCTGAAAATGCGTAAAGTACTTTGCAGCAGAAATTTAAGCTTGCCTCTGCGCGTCCGAGTGCTTCGCTGTTACGTGTTCAGAATACTGTTTTATGGAATGGAAGCTTGGACTTTGACAGATGCGATGTGCAAAAAATTGGAGGCCTTTGAAATATGGACGTACAGAAGGCTATTAAGAATCTCCTGTGTAGAAAGAGTGCGTAACACCGAGGTACTTCAACGCCTCGACAAGCAGCTGGAAGTTCTGTTTACACTAAAAAAGCGCAAACTGGAGTATTTTGGTCACATCTTAAGAAATGACAAGTATCGACTTTTAAAGCTTTTTATAGAAGGGAAGATCGAAGGACGAAGAGGCCCGGGTAGAAGAAAGATATCCTGGCTAAAAAACTTAAGACAATGGTATGGAGTGAGCACTACCACATTGTTCCGCCGAGCTGTAGATAAGGTTCAGATAGCGCTGATGATTGCCAACGTCCGAGGAGGACAGGGCACCTAAAGAAGAAGAAGATGCTCCAATGGATTTATGTCTGGGGATTTAGCAGGCCCTTACAATACTATGATCATCAAGAAAGCTATCCATTGATGCCACATTATGTGGTCGTGCATTATCATGCATCAGTAATTGTGCTTCATTGCCCGGTACTCTACACTTTTACACGTCTTGAGTCAGGATGCATGAGAAATCTTGATTTGTCTGGAAAACAAATAGGATTCCATTGAATATTTTTACCTCGGCCACAGCTAAACGAGCAACGCGATCTTAAGTGAGCAACAGCTGTAACTGTAACTGGGGAATCATTGCCATAATCTTTCTTCTTGTAGCTAATTGCAAAAAACGATGTTTATTATGGAATGCAGATCTCATAGGTTTTGTGTATTTTTAAATACGTCTTTGGTTTCTACATCACAGGCATTCAAGCGGGAAATAACACTTGAGATGTGCCAATTGCTAGCTACATCTGTTTATCGATTGCCGTTTTCTAGCATGTCAATAACTCATGGCATTTATTCGCGATTTAATTGGTGTTTTTCCTTAATTAATCCAAAATTTCGTGTGTTTTATGTGTGTTAAAGATGCAATATATTTAATGAACCAGCTTCTTAATATTTGAATATAAATGAAAAGGTTTTTGGTCGAACGAAGAGAAGCATTTCAAGGTCGTACTAGCCACGCACTACGAAATAAATGCACATTTGATAATTATACGGTGCATTTTGTATTCCCACACGAAATTAACTCGCGGAACATTTAAAAAACCAGTTGAACTTTATATACAACCCATTACGGTGGTACTTTGCAAAGAGATTTTAGTGAATCGCCATTAGATAATAAATAATCTTCGAAAAATCGAATTGTGAAGGACCACGACATTCTAAGAGGTTTTTTTGTGCGTATGAGTATAAATTTGTTAATACGGGTATTTAAAAATGGATTTAGTCCTAGCGTAAGCAATGTCACTATCAGTAAAACTAGCAATTATCGAGTAATTTTCTTTGAAAGCATTATAAATAATTTTTTTGTTAGATGTCAGAATGTTTCAATTAGAGTTGACAAATATTTTCCATTAGTTTTATTGTTACCAATGCCGATGATTCGGAGCAAATGGTGTTCGAATACGCACGTCAATTATCGTCCGACCTTGTTTTTACTAAAAAATTAGAACATCGTAGAGACCAGTGGCGTTTCTATGAGGATATTCGAGCATTGATATTAACTGAATTCGCTGATTAGTTTTGTTAAAATCAATGTCTCCTCTTTCCCATCCCTTTAGAGAAAAAAAGAAGCGCATTAAAGTAATATTCAATTGTTAAAAACAATGCTTGATTATTACTAACAATAATTTTTCACTGTTATAGCGTTTTCAATGCTATTTTCTCAAAACTGAGACAAGTTTAAAATTCTCCAATTCCTATTTTTGTTTTCTAAGACTATCTCCTTTTTATAAAATATTGTCATCATATTTTTCATACAAATATTCCTAACATCCAATAATCATATTATTCAAAAGATCTTAAAATTCTCTATTAAAAATAGTATAATTTATAAATTGCAAAAATCAAGTAGTTTACCATTTTTTTTAGTTTTTTTATTCTCCATAAAAAACAGCTTGATTTTGCTGAAAATCTAATCAGTTCTAAGTTACGTATTTATGAGTTGAATTCAATTAGTCCCAAGTCGATATAGTTTTTTTTGAGATAATCGAAACGAAAAATAATTCCGAAAGTTTACCATTTTTTTCGGTTTTTTTATTCTCCATAAAAAACACTCTACCGATTTTACTGAAAATCTTATCAGTTCTAAGTAATTATGCGTCGAATGCAGTTGGTTCCACGTCGATATCATTTTTTGTTTTCTTATAATCGAGACAAAAAATAATTCCGAAAGCACATACGAACATACGTACATACACACATTCACATACTATTTTATTCGACTTTGGGGACCTTGAAATGTGAAGATATGTCAAAATTCGGGATTCGAAAAATCGGACTCGTTACTATAACTTCCACTGGAAAGTTAACAATTATTCTGCACCACAACAAGTATCTCTTTAGAAACCACAGCTTCATGTTTATAAATAACCTTTTCTTTTCCCTCTGTAATTCCCTATTACTCTGAAAACAGTCCTAAACATCAATACCTCACGCGACGCTGCCGTATTTTGCAAAACCCTACTGGGTTACGGTAAATCTTTTGAATGGAAGCAAAATTGGGGCGACACCCCCTGAAAAGAAGATGGCGTTTCACTAAATTCGCTTCTTGAAAAGAAGTGCCATAAAATTATAAGTGGCTGCTCATAAATTACATTTAAGAAATATTTAGTAAAGGGTCAAAGATAAGGAACCCGTTATTAACTGTAAAAAGGATTAAAAATTTGAATTTTGCACGAACGGAAGGTTTCCAAGTTGTCTAAATGGGTAAGTACAGTTATTTTCATTGTATCATTTTATTTTAAATATTTTTAAAAGCGTTTATTGCAAAGCTGTAAATATTATTTCCAAGCTATTTTGTACGGAAATCTGATAAAACGCAGGTATTTATTCAGTATTTGGAGAGCAATACGTCCAGTTTGAAAAGAATCATCATAAATAAAATGATGATTTTTGTTGACAATCGCCTCTTTTTAGATTAGATATCGCGCACCTCTGCTTGATGGCCATTAGAAAATAAATATAACTTGTGCATTGTGCACTATGTTTGTCAATAGAACTTTTTTTTCGACAACATTGACACTAATGAATAGTAAATATCCACTAATCGATATTTGATGTTAACTGATTGCTTCGTTTAACGCTTCTCATCTTTTATTTTCTCTCTGGTACCATTTCTTTTAGAGGCGAGCTTCGGTGCTTACGTCGATAACCACGTCTATAAAATAAGGTTTCTTTTATGAAACTTTAAAATACCACAAACTCCATAATACACTTGGCGGAAAAAGTATCCCATAATTTTGAAATGGGATTCACACAAATGGGATTCAACATCAACACCGACAAGACTAAACTAATGATAATTTCCAAAACACCAACAGCCAACGCAAAAAGGGTCGAAAAATATAAATATTTGGACGCATTCGTCGATTCGGAATTTAAATCAGGATAAAGAAATTCGTGTAAGAATCGAATTGGCAAGAGGTGCATTTTTAAAGTTCCGGCGAGTCTTTAGTGACAAAAACTTAAGCCTGTCACTGCGATTAAGGTTCATGAAATGCTACGTCTGGTCTCAGTCTTCTTCTTCTACTTATTAGAGATCTGGATGATACATCCTGTACTTCGCATTGTGCTCTAATGTCAGTGTTTCTTAAGTGATCTCTTCTTGTTTTTCCGGCTATTGTTTTCAGTATTGACATTTCGGCGACTCGTAGCATCCTTTTGGTCTTGTTGGTATCCTCTCTCGCTTCTATACCATATGTCATTATTGGCCTGACGCATATCTTATATATTTTGATCTTACTCTTTTTTCGCATACAAGGATTAGCCCATACAGTTTCCGTTAGACATCCTGATATTATGGCTGATTTGGTAGTTTGGTTTCTCAGGTCCTTTACCGGGTCGTGAGCGCTGAACTATGCCCAGGTATCTAAATTGCATGATCTGCTCTATGGGTTTATTATCTATTACCAGCTTGCATCTCATTGGTTCCCTAGCGATGGTCATGGTTTTCGTTTTACCTATGGATATGTCCATATTGAGTTGCTGACTGATCTGGTAGAACTTAAATAACTGTCTCTGTAGGTCATTCTCACTTTCTGCGAATATTGCAGCGTCGTCGGCGTAGTAGACCATGCTGATAGCCCTATTGTTCATTCTGTATCCCGAATTCAGGGATGTTACTTCTTCCATGATTTTGTCAATTGTCAAAAATCCTAAACTGTGACATTATTTTTATCGAACAAAAATAACAAAATTTTGTTCTATTATTTCTAGTTAGTTGACGCTGATTGGATAAAAATGAGTAATTTAAAGCGAAAACAAGCAGCTAAAATTGTGGCTTTAAGTGAAGGTCAAAGATCGCAGCAGTTTATACCGTATATCTCAACAAATAAACTATATGTCAATTCTGGTAAAACAAACTTTTTAATATTTCAGTTTAGGCAAAAGAGGATTGAAAACAGAAATTAAAATGGGAGAAGTGAATCTTAAACAATGATACATTAGATTAGATTAGAGAAACAATGTCCGAACTAAACAGCAAAATATACCAACTAAAATGCTTACGAAGAGTTCTTAATTTGTCCGTGGTAAATTTTTTTATTATGTTGAAATTCAGTCACGACTCACATTATTATTATATAGCACAGCAACTGCAAAATGATCTCTTTAGAGTCTATAATGTCCGAGTAAGAATTAAATCTAACAGGAATAGGATAAGGGAAGTTGGAATTTGAGCTAGAATCCCTGCTTCTGCACCAATATTAACCAGAACACACCGTGTGGCATGTTTGAGAACGTGCTATTTGGAATGTGAACAACTGGGCTGATCTCCATGACCTACTAGGAGTTTTGACAGTGGCTCCATTATGATTTGGGGAGGTACCTGTTTTGAAGGTCGCACAGTTTTGCAAAAGATCCCCGACAGCTTATAAGTATATTAGAAAGGTGGCTTGTGCTCTCATGCATCATTACATTAGACCGCACGTTGCTAGAGTAACAACTGATTAAGTTTATGAGGATTAGCTAGCAGTAAGTCAAGTCTTTAACCACATAGATCATATTTGGGACTACTTGAAAAGGTGCATAAGACCTCTTGATTTTGCTCCAATCAAACTGATTGATTTTGTTGCTTAGGGTTTTTCTGTTTTTGTTATTTTGCAATTTTATTTTAGATTTTTCATTTTCAATAACTAAACTTTTATTAAGATAACAAAAAGGTGAAAAATAATAATAACCTTCCAATTATTCGATTCTGTTTGTGACGAGTTAACCTATATGGTGTAAGCCAGTTGAAATGAAATGTATATTAAATCCTGGTACTGGAACAAAAAATAACAGTGACAGTTGTTATTTTTTTGCCCACCTCTGTAAGTGTATCCTGACTGGACTTTCTCCTAATAAGGTCAATTTTTAAGTGATATACTTATTGTTAAAGCAAAACATATACATCAGATTTTACTTAACGAGACCTGACATTATAAATAATCATGTTGTATCCTTTATTTTTATTTACAGAATAATTTTTAATTATTTTAAACATCGTTCAGTATATTTTGAACAGATAAGGCACATTTGAACTGCCCCTGGGTACTTAACAGTAAACGTTAAGTAAACTTTAAGTATCCATTTTGTTAGAAAACCATATTATATGGTTTTCAAATAATTCCTCATTGCATTGTTCACAACTTTGTTGGCATAAAACAATGCGCAAGTAAAATGAGCATACATTAACTATTAACATATTTCCAATCAACGGTGGTCTTAAACAAGATGCGTTATCCCCACTCCTCTTTAACATCGTCTTGGAAGGCATCGTACGAAGGGCAAACATAGAAACGCTCCAATTTGGAAATCGGGGTCTGTGCATTGTAGTAGCTTTCGTTGACAATGTAGATATAGTAGGAAATACAACTATCAACGTTAAGGAAGGCGGCACAACATTGCACCGCTGCCCTAGAGGTCAAGTAGTGATTTGATAGCAGCCTGGCTGTCACAAAGAATGGATATCTCGCTGAACTTTTGTTTGTTGCGAAGTGGCTGTTATTTCAGTTTGATACACACTACATTAATCAGGTTAACGAAACGACAGGCTAAGTGAGGGGTCCTTTAAAAAGACACCTCAACCTACTCTTCTCTCTAGTTTAGAGCCGTCCGTATAAAATACTGCGCTTTAAATTTGTTCTAGGTTTTATTCATTCCTTTTTTTATTATTAAAAATCACTTGGCGCTCAACGGCATTTTAGTTATATTTAAGTTAGTTTAGTCAGATTTTAAGATATAAAAAACAAAATATATAGACCCGCGACTACTTTTCCCCAAAAGAAAATATTAAGGCGTTACATCAATTTTTTATAGATGAGTATAATTAAATATGTCGACAGTAGAATAATTTAGAAGCAAATCCTAATCAATTATAAATGTTTTTATGTATTGGATATCAATAAACATATCTAAAATAAAATGTTGAACAGTAAAATCAAATGTATAAATGAGGAATCCATTCTGCTTATCGATAACATTGATACATCAGTAGCAGCATCTGTTAAACGTGAAATGAATATATCTAATTAAAATGTTGTCAATAAAAATGAGAAAATAACGGGAAAAGACGAAATATTAAAAAAAGATTAAACGCCGTATGGTAGCGGGGGCGGAAGCGGTGCCGAATATTTAAATAATTAATTTAAAAATACAGCAAAACGGTTTATGTTTTAATCATTTAAAGATCTTCTCGATGTATTGTAGCAATATTTCTTGCTGATAGAAAATTTTACAAAATGTGCAGAAGTGACGAATGTACACAAAATTAATGAGGCAGAAGAAAAATTTAGACGTTAAATATCGTAATTGCAAAAATAAACAGTTTCATCATGAATACCATTAAAAATAGAAAATAATTATTTATTATTATCTTTGAGGAACCTGCTGCATAAAAGTTTCGTTAAATTGAATGTGAATAAAGCTCTGAAAGACGAGGCGTTCATTTAATGATTGCTTTCGCAGATTGAAATATCAGGGGCGTATTACATTTATCGCCATACCCGAAGGTTCCTAAAGAACTAAATTTTCTGTAGTATAAGAATAAAAGAAAAACAGTTTTTTTTAATCCCACCATAAAAAAGTAAATTTTCGTAGGATAAGAATAAAAGAAAAACAGTTTTTAATCCCATCGTTGAAAAAAACAAAAATGACTTGTCTCAAATCTAAATTACGAGTACATATTATTAAGACGCCTTTCAAAAAGAGCCTATAAACACTTCGTTTTAAATCGATTGAGAGTTCAAAAATTGGATATTACACATTTATTGTTTAAGGTAATAACAGTGGTAAACAAAGTTCATTGCCTTGGATATGATTTGTATTTTTGGCTAACTTTATTTTGATAAACACATTATTTAGGCTCGCGTTAACTTTTTATGCTGTAGTATACCCTCTATTTGTCCCAAAAGTCAGGTTTCTAAAGTCAAATTGTGTTAAAACAAGTACTATCGTTTTTTTTCCAACAAAAAACGTACATTTTTATAGCCCACAGCTTTTCCTGCAGTGATCAATCTTACTCTTCCTCGGGGGGCTTCTTCCCATACCGATTTTATCAGCCTTGTATTCCGGCTTCTTTGTACGTGCCCTGCCCATCGTAGTCTTCTTGCTTTAATCTCTTGGATGATGTCCGGGCTTTGGTACAGTTGCGCAAGTTCTGCGTTTGTTCTTACTCTGTAGATTCCTGTGTGAGGGTCACGGTGAGGGCCATATATCTTTCGCAGACACTTCCTCTAACATCTTCGAAGTACTTGCGGGTCTTGTACTGTTAGTGTCCAGGCTTCGCATGTATACGTCGCTACTGGTCGTATTATGGTCTTATAAATTAGAATCTTGGTATGTCTTGATAGCAGATTGGACATTATCATCGATTGTAGCGCATATAAACATCTATTGCTTTGGGTAATGCGTTGTTTGATTTCATCTCGCACATTATTATCTGATGTTACGATGACACCCAAGTACTTGAAGGCTTACACGTGTTCAAAGTTGTATTCACCCATGGTGACGTTTTGCCTTATGCGATCGCGGGCGGCTTTTCTTGTGACGTGCATATATTTTGTTTTGTTTTTATTTATACGCAGGCCCATCTTGTTAGCCTCCTTTTCTAACTTGTAGACCAAAACTAAGATGGCGAGATGACATCCGAAAGGAACTCTCCATCCTGTAAGAGACAGCGGAAAACCGGACGAGATGAAGACAGCCAAAACCCACCCCGGGTTGTATTGCTACAGAGAGAAAGAGATAAAGAGATCAATCTTACTCGATGCTATAACAGAAGTCACATAACTATCCTAATAATATTAAAGGCTTAAAACTGGTGACGGGACTCCTCACTGAACACTGAACGTATGAGGTATCACCTGATAAAAAAGGGCAAAACAGAGTGAGGGTGATAATTGACGCTACTGCGAGAACTTCGCTGAAAGTGCAGAACATTTCCTTTGCGAATGCCCAGCGCTTTTCTTCAAGAGGCTCAAGTTTCTGGAAGGTGCTTTTCAGAAGCTCTTCGGTGTCAGGAACTTAGCTCACAGCAAATTAATAAGCTTTGTACAAAATCTCGGAATCCCGAGCCTCGAATAAATTAAGGGTTATGGACAAAAGATCTGATAGGTCAAGGTGCTTGAGAGGCTGCTTAGCCTTTACGGCTCCTCCTACAATCTACAACTATCCTGATACCGTGCCTTTATGATCTTCAAACCTTAGTGAAACAGCTCTTCCCGCTCATCATTGACTGAGTCAAACATGTTTAGGAAGTTATTAATATGGCTAGCAGAAATCGCACTTGTTGCTATTAACAATCGGAGTCGATATTTAGGTGCAAGTCCGTTCCTGGTGGAAAGTGTTTAATTCGTACATTGGTAAATTCACTGGTCTGTTCCGATATAAATACACATTGGATTAATTAAAAATAAAGTGTTAAAAAGGCGAGATAAACAACGATTTTGCATAATTAAAAACTCATAATTGTTGCGGATGCAGCGATACAGATTGACATTTTGTGAAATGTCAGGAATACATAAGAAAACGCGATTTAATCACGATTAACCGCATTTTTATAATAAATGTAGTCGATAATTATGCCGCATGGAACATTTTACATTACCAGGTGTAATATCAGCATCGCGTATCTGTAATTTTATCGATGTTCAACAAGAATGGGGGAAGGATCATTAACAACTATTACCTTTGCCGTTTTATTAATGTCAATAATTCGAAAGGGTAACATTGCAAAATTGGTAATTTATTATTTTTCTTCCTACGATTATCATCCCGAGCCACGCTTTTAAACTTTTGAGTTATTTTTGTAAATAAAATGGATCAAATCGTCTGTTCAACCTCGGTGAATTTTTTGTACATCTTCCACAATATAAAAATACAATAAAGATCCCCCTTTTAGGCAAAAAAGTATTTAAAATTAAATCACCACAACTGTCGAAAAACCCAGTGCAATACAGTAACACTGTATAATATGTGCAAGAAATAGTATTTAAAAAATACTTTTATGACAAGGGAGAAGAAAGTTTGGTAACTATTTAAGTAAAAGCCAAAAAAATCCAAGTTTTATGCTTAAAATTGAAGTAAAACTTCAGCTACTTAAAAGAGAAATTAAAGTAACGCGGGAGGGAAGCAAGGTACTTTTCCGCAAATCGCTAGGAAATTTTAAAATTCCAGACAAAATTTTAAAAAAAAAAGTCAAGATTTTCTATAAGAAAATGTTCATTTCCTTACAGTTGTTAGTGTTCTACATAAATGATTGAAAACACGTTGTTTATAACGAATTAATTTATATTTTGAAAAGCTCAATGCCTTGCAGAATACATTTTAAAATTACTCTGCTATATTTACAGTTATTTGACAGTTGGTACAATCATTGATAATTGGAGGAACATTATTAGAACTATGAGAAACATTTTGGACAACATGCAAGGTAGTAAGGTTATTTTGTTGAATATTTTGTACGGTGAAAAATTTATTTGCCACCTCAATCTTATTGTTAAGAGATTCTTCGATATATCCTTCAGAAACGTTTGATGATTTCCATTTGCCATGCCTCTTTAAACTAGTTATGTCGGCACCAGAGTCAACTAATATTGTTGCAAAAGACCGACGAAAGCAGTTACCAGTATAAGTTCAAATAAATAGCAACTATTTTAGGCATTTTTCTAAATTGATGTATTCCTACTACTTGTCTACAACCCTTTCCGCTTTGATATTTAAAGAAAAATCGGTCACTGTTCATATTTTCTGGTCTTAACGAAACATACTTTCAATAAAGATTCAAGTACATCTGATTAACTACAAATGATCTTGGTTTGTTGGTCTTCGTTTCAGGTATGCTAGTTAAAAGCTTAGATTTTAGGTCTTCTACATCGTGTAGTCATTCGGACGAGCTCATCCATTCTACAGGCCCCAGAAATACCAAATAATAAAGCCACCTAAAAATTAATAAATGTGTAATCTAAATAAAACCTTGTAAATTACCTTTATCATTAAATTTTCTTTATCTGGAGCTTCCTGGATAAATTTTTCGATTTCTTCCTTCGTTAAAATCTTAGATTTCTTTGCCCTATAACCTTGAGCTTGCCGTTTCAATAAAGAACGAAGTTTTGAATGTGTAGATATATCTACATTGTTTTTAATTGCAAGGATTGACTTCAACATTGAATAATTGGCCCACAATGTTGAAGATTTCATCTTTAAACAAAGGTCTTGGAAGTAAGCCTTTACAACATTTTCCGAGATAGAACTTGTGTTTTACTCTTGCGATAGTCCACAAAACGTTTATATGCATATTCGTACTTTTCTCTTGATTTCTTCGGCAATAATTCTAATGAAGCAGTATTGAGTGCCTCAACCAGCTCTGGAGGAGTCCCAGAAATGGGCTTGCGCCTCGACTTAGCAATCTTCACACTCGTCCAAAAATGTTAGGCTTTTTCTACCCGGTAAACAATGTTCTATAGCACGTTTAAGGTCAGGAATGTTTATTCTATCAAGCTAAAACTCAGTACGTCGTTGAACACATCAGCTAAGGAAGAAGGATTTATGTCCTTCGGATATTTATTCATATCTGAATCTGAAGTGGGATCCATTGGACCTCTTGCACATTCTTTCTGGAGAAAATCCCTTTTTGGGCATTCATTTTTTATTAGGACTATCTAAAATATTTAATGCAAGATTTTGTGTATGTCCTGCGGTGCGTCTTTTATGACCTTTCAGAAGCTAGATAGGTGGATTGTTTGCTAATTTTTTATTTTATTAGATGTCCAGTCTATTTCGGTTAATTGTTTTTAATAGTTTGCATATCTACATCTAATTTATTGCTATCATAGACTAAGAGTCTCCTCAATGGCAGATTATATCTCACACATAAAAACGCTTTTTAATTTCAATATAAAAATCCTTGATAGTCGAAGCTCAAGTTACTAATTGCAATATTAGCTGCCTACGCCGCTATAACCGCACTTGATTCCTTTAAAAAATTCATATACACCGTTAGGACGACAGTAGTAATTGTTGTTTATGAACAAACTATGTGTTGAAATTATTTTGTTACTTTGTTGATATACATTTTTTTAAATCGGCTTCGACTGTGACGATACTTAAGCTCAGAATATTGTGAGACGTAGCTGTTTTATTTACTGTTAAAAATGACTATATATATATATATATATATATATATATTTATTTGGTAAATATTTGACTAAATGATAAAATGTTAAAATGATAATTCAGAAATAATTTATTAATATTTTGTATAGATTAAAGTTAAGATTATGGTACGCTACTGTTTTTTGAAATGAATTATGGATAAAAAAAATATATCAATTCCGTTAGAAATCAGATGATTTGTCAAAGAAATCATTAGCGTGTGACAAAACTTGCAATCTCATTTTTGTTTTCACATCAAAGTTTGAATTTAATGTTTGTTTAGGATTTTATGATTTATGTTTATTTTTAAATATTTACTCGCCAAAGTAACGTCTGTTGTTTGGGACCGTAAGCAGCGAACGTGTTAAATAATAAGTTTTATCGCTACTCTTACATCCAAGCATAAATCGTCTTCTGCAAACAAAAAATTAATAATCATTTATCCTTTCGCTCCCGGTTTTTGAAAAATTACAACCAACGGCTGCTAAATTGACCATTGTTTTCGAAAATTGAACTTTTCATTTTCAATGCGACGTCAGAACGAGGACAACTTAGTAGCTGTGATAAAAGATGTTGCAATATATTATTTATTTACAAATAAACATTAATATTATACAACACAATATATAAATATATAATTTCTTGTTGTACCGAAGAAATTTACATAGGATTTTTGATTTATAGCTGGCATATTCTCCCATTATAATATGCTAGCAGTGCCAGAAAAGCAAATGAGTTATATTTGACCAAGCACCCAAATGATCAAAAATTACATGGAAAAAACTTACTGAGTGGATATGCCAGCTATAAATCTTGTAAATTCCTATGGTACAACTAGAAAGTAGAAACCCTGTATATGTTACATACATACATAGAAAAAACGTCAAATAAACCAAAAATATTTCATTCCTATTTTCATCTTTGGTAATTTGCAATAATATTAGTGTTAAAAAAATCATTTTAAACATATGGTTCCAGATGTAATATAAACTGTTTTATTTAACTTTTGATGACTTTATGATTCCTGATTTACTTGAGACTATTTGGTAATTTGTTAAAAACTTCGATACACATTTTTCTCTGTTAGCATTAATTTGTGTATTGGGAAGTTAATATTAAATGTTCATGTATTATAAATCATGGTATTTTCTATGAACCTTTCTATAAGCCTCTACATGATTGTCTTTATGTATTTTATAGATAGTTCTTAGAACCCTTTTTTTACAATGGATATTTTTACTTAATTATATTCCATTTACCAGAAACCGATTCCATATCTCAGACCTGATTCAAAATTTGCATAGTAGAGTGTTTTTAATGTTTTTTTCATTCGTGTATTTTGCTGTTATTATTATCGCAAAAATTACTTTGTTGTTTTTAATATACAAAATCTGTCTGCTTATTCCATATCAAGAAATTATGTATGTATGCTCACAAGAATTTAGTATTAGATCATTACCTTCGTAATTATTGTGTATATAAGTTGTCGTAAATTTAAAAAAATAAGTTTGTCAGTAAGAGACTTTTTGTGGTCATGCTGCTCTTTTTTTTTTGAAAAAAGTCGTGCGTCGTTCGATTCGTCTGTCGGCAAACTACAAAGAAATCTGGATCTAAATATCGGGTGTGCTATGATTGATGGGCTGGACGCGGGTCTTCGGCGGCAGACCTTTAGCCGGCCGATGAACAGAAAACCGTTCGCGCCACCTTTTGATCGGGTCGTGAAACCTCAATTCAACACCTCGCGTCTTTTGATCGTACCCGCGATTAGTTGGCGTGGCATCCGCTCATTATGTGATGGTAGGTGGTAACGTTGAAGTAGTTTTAAAATATTATCTTGTGAACATGCATTCGTAATCGATATTTTTCTCGCTCCGTATATTTTTTGTGCTTTTTCTACCCTCCAATAATAATAATAATAATTTATTCGATATCTATAAAATGGAAGTACTTATATCCACTGCAAGAATTGATATCTTATTTTCTACAAGATTACTAAATTTGAATTCGCTTCAGTAAATGAATGATACCATCGCATCAATTGATCATCTCTGAGCTACTACAAATTCTAGTTACAAGACTATATACAGGGTGTTTCAAAAAAGGTAACCCCGTCTCTAGGATAGGTAGAAAACTGAAAAATAATTGTGGTTTGCTTAGTAAAAAAATTTCGTAACGCCATCCGTATTCAAGATGAAGGGCGTTGAAGAAAAAAATTTGGTTATTACTTCATCATTTTCAAATCAATAAATTCCGAGTAAGAGTTTTACCGAGAGTACCTTTTTGATGTAAAATTGAATGATGTTTAAATTTACTTGAAATTCAAATCTAACCTTAAAAAAGTTATGATCAATTCTTTTTTTTACTGAAAATAGTCGCAAAAAGGGTAGACCTATCGTGTGGGCCGCGGACGGCCCGCACTGCGACTATTAGAAGGGGGAGGGATTATAGAAAGGAAATGATTGTGGACCCGCTTTTTTGAAAAGTTGCAGGTCATAGTTCTCTGGAAAAACTGATTTTGGAAGCTTGTTCCATTCCGTAGCAGCCCTGTAAAAAAGGATTCTTGATGGAGATTGGTCCTTGTAGTGTCAATCTTGAGAGTAAATGGGTGAGACTGATCAGCGTGCCGGGTTCTTCGGCCGAATGTGGCCAATGGTGGTATAAGAGTTTTTATTTCTCTGGAGCATCTGCCATGGAAAAAGCTGTAGAGTAATGTCTGGTCTGCAACTCTTCTTCTATGTTCTAGTGGGTGAAGGGTATCTGTGAAAGTTGAGCTGCTAATCAACCGAATGGCCCTTTTCTGAATGGAATCTAGAAGACGAAGAGAATGCCTTGGTGCTGAACCCCAAATGTGCGAGCAATACTCCAGTAGAGGTCGGATTTGAGCCTTGTACTTCGTCAACAGTTGATCAGGAGTAAAAAACTTTCTAGCTTTCCACAGAAAACTTAGCCTCTGGCTTGCTGACTTTGCGATGTTAGCAACATGATCATGCCAAGACATATTATTGGACACCGTGACTCCCAAAATCGAGATGGAGGTACAATTCTACTTGGTACGAACCGTGTAACTAGCGCTCTCTATGAGAGTCAGATATAAAAACAAATTCATGGGATGTATCAGCTTCTTAAACATATTCGTATAAAATTTAATTACAATGCTTTCAGTAATTTCGGGAAAATCGTAATAAATGTGTATACATTTTTTTTCTTTAACACCCATTATCTTAAATACAGATGGCGTTACGACAAATTTTTACCAAGCAAACCCCAATTATTTTTTAGTTTTTCACCTATCCTAGCGACGGGGTCACCTTTTTTTTGAAACACCCGTGCATGTAATTGTTTGGACACAATTTTTATTTTACCTTCTGTTTTATTATTCCCTATATTCTGCATTATTTCTATACAATGCATTTAAGGTTGCCACCTTTTTTAAGGAAATAAATTATAGGTATTTACTTTTCTTTGATTCTTCGCAACCATAAATTAAAAAGAAGAAAATAAAATACTAGAATGGAAAAACCGAGAACAATACTTAGACCAAACATAACAAAATATGAAAAAAGAAGATAAAAAGAACTAAATGGAGGAAATATCGTACGATACATAGAAGCAATGAGACTGAAATGGATGGGACACATTATGAGAAGAGCACCAACAGATACCTTAAAGAGATTGACGACATGGGTTTCATGAAGAACGAGAGCAATAGGAAGGCCACGAAGAGGTGGGATCAAGTAGAGATAGACATAAAAGCAATGAAAATCAGACACTGGAAAACAATGTAAAACCGTAACAAAAGAGGCCAGGAGAGATAAAAGATTATAAACGCACTGATATAAGAGGAGTATTCCACTTAATACAGTTGCTTTTTTGAGCTAGCCATAATCCCTCGGGATTGAACGGCCATGATCATGATGATGATGGTAAAAAAATAAAGTACAACTCATGAAAATAAACTTCCCGCAAATACTTGCTAATGTATAAATAAATAATTCTTTTTTATTAAATGAAATTAAGAGACGCTCTGTTTTTTTCATCTCATCGTCGGAATGGTTTATTTGTGCATACCTAAAACTCATTCAATACAGAAATGTCTCCAAACAGATTAACCACATTAAAATTGTTTGGAGTTTCAAAGTTTCAACTATGCGAGCAAACTGCAGAAAATCGCCAACAATAAAATAAAAAACAAAACAGGTAAAATAAATTATTTTTTCACGCACATTATTGATTGCTCTTGTAAAGTACCCTGAATGTGTTGAACGTTGATATCTTTCGATCTTTCGTTGCTTGATCTTTCCGGTTTCTATTTTTAAGAGCATGTTTGTAACATACTTAAATTAGAATAGCATATGGTACTTTCAGACAGATACAGCTGCAGTATTGGAAATTTACATAAAAGAGAATAATAACATTGCTAATGTCGAATAAAATGTAAATAAAAAGTAAGTAACGTATAATATTGAATCTATATTATTGAAGTTTGTTTGTAAACAAATTAATAAACGCTGAAAACACCTGATGAATCCACAAATGAATTTATAGTACTTGCAATAAATACCGTTTTTTACTTAACACCGCGACTGCAGTGAATTAAAAAATGTAAGTGTCATAAAATCATTGCTAAATTTTTAGTTGTCCACGATTTTTTATTTGCTTAACCACATGTAACAAATAACAACTAATAATGAGACGTTGCTTAATATTTACCAAACACAGTAATATTTAAAATGTGTTTAATAGAATCTCTCACAAATCAGGTGAGTACACGTAGATTTTGTAAATTATTAATGAACACGTATAATAAATTATTTATGCTCTCTTCGATTCCAACACCGAATTGTGCCCTCTAGCATTGGATGATGAATAAACAATATATCTTCTTTACCTCGTACGCCGCGCTCTATTTTAAATTAAATTTTTTATGCCTTCGAGATGGAAATGCGGCTCTAATTACGCCACTCGATCGGTGAACTCAAATCGGGGCATGTGGAAGATGAAGAGAGCATTTCTTACTTTACATACTAAATCACAATAACCATATATTATATATTTAACCAATGAATGTTAGGATTGCAACCAGAAGAGTTTGAAGAACCAGAATACTGTTAAATTAATTACGAATTGAAGACAACACCCAGGGGATACCCCAAGTTGTCTATAACACGACTATAAAAAACCCATAATCTATATATATTATTCAATTGAGGCAAGTCAACTAGTTTTGCTTTGTATATACATAAGACACGAAACATAAGACGAGATCGAATACGACAAAATGTTTCCATGGATAAGTACAACTTTAAGCACATACTGTCTTTTCGATACCTAGGGGCATTAATAACATCAGATAATAACTTTAAAGTTTAAATAAGATAGTGCATACTACAAGAAAATAAATGTTACTATGAAACCCAGCAATTATTGCGATCAAGTTTCCCAAACAGACGAACAAAAATAAATTAATATAAAACTATTATAAGACCAGTTATAACTTATGCTAGCGAAACATAGACCATGGCCGTATAAGACACGTTACTACTCAATCGTTTTGAAAGAAAGATCCTTAGGAAAATATTTGG
The DNA here is from genome assembly GCA_950111635.1 of Agelastica alni. NCBI lineage: Eukaryota > Metazoa > Arthropoda > Insecta > Coleoptera > Chrysomelidae > Agelastica > Agelastica alni. Next base: position 3,464,763 of record OX467715.1, read on the forward strand.
AGCAGTCTGTGATCAATAATCATTGCGGTATAGCATGCGTACGAACAAATGGTCTGGGAACAATCCCCTTACAACAAACTTACTTTTACTTTTTCGTGTCCGGGAATCTATAGTTTCTTTGCCCAATATCGGTCCACGTTCAATGCTTCTCGTGTGTGAAGCCATAGGTCCTCGAGGATACATCTGTGGAGGCAGGCAGGGCATTCGAGCACCGCAGTCGCAGTCGTCGTCTTCGTTTAGCAGACCCCATTTAATCATGTTGGATTTAACCGGCGCAACCCCAGTTCTAATGCGGTTCAGCGTTCTCCAGGTCTTCCAATCCTTGGGTGCCCCGTTGGTTGGATCCTCTCTTGGTGGATAGTTGGAGGGGGGCTCGTTCAGCGCACTGCTGAGGAAACGGTGCCTTGATTTCAGTCTGCTTGGACCGCACTCTCGGCCGAAAAGTGAGTGGCTGTCATCGAAAGTATTTTTGAGTTTCTTGGTGTGTTCGTGGGCCGCTTTTCGTGAATCAGGGTTTGTAAAACCAGCGGCCTTGTAGAGGTTATCCAATGGGGTTAGTTTCATGCAGCCCGTGGCTATCCTGCATGTTTCATTTAGGCTGATGTTGACCTTTTTTGCGTGAGCCGATCTAGACCACACTGGGCAGGCATATTCGGCCACAGAGAAACAAAGGGCCTGTGCTGAGGTTCTGATTACGGTTGGTTTGGCTCCCCATTTGCTGTTGGTAAGCTTTCTCATCAGGCCATTTCTCGCCTCCACTTTTTGCGCGTTTTCTCGCAGTGGTATCTGTAGGTCAGTGTTCTGTCCAATACGATGCCTAGATAGGTGGGCTTGTCAGTGTGCTCCAGGAGCGACTTGCCCCACCTAACTCTAAGCTCTCGGTTTGCTTACAACAAAAGAATACTCGGGCGCCGAAAACTGCGATGGCGGGATAATATCTGCAAGGACCTTTAAACCCTGGGGGTGTTTAACTAAGAAGAAGCCACTCAGGATCGGAGAGAATGGAGGAGAATTGTTAAGGCGGCCAAAACCCACCCCGGGTTCAAGAGCCATGGATGGATGGAGAATTGTTAAAAGTATTTTAAAATTGGTGTCGTGATTAGTCAAATCTGACGTTCGTAGAGGGTTTTTAATTCTATACTTTTTTCTCCACTCTGCTTAACGTCGGTTTTCTTCTTTATCCTCAGAATTATGTTGGCTTCATACCAGAGAAGGGTATAAATTAGTAGATCAAATTTCATTACAATTTTAACGATGCTCGATTAGTTTGAAATTGTTTGACTATCTATTATTTTATGGTTTTTAATAAACCTGCTTCACTTTTTTCGATCTACATTCTGTTAGCAACACTGAAAATGGTAAAATAATGAGATTGTAATTGAATATTTCTAAAACAAAAAAACGAAATGGTGTCAATATGGCATTGCTTATTAAGTGGAAGAGAAACGTTAATATAAAATTTTATAATTACTTATAATTATTATAGCTTCGATTATAAATTAATTTTATAAAGAAATCGTAGTTAACAATGACATTTCAAACAAATACGTTGATTCGTTTTTACGTTCAGCTTTTAAATGAACAATTTATCAATTCTATATTTTTTTAAAAGAGAAATACTTTATTATAATAGTACCACGAGGATGTTGTCGTTTGAAAAGAATGATTATGGTAGAAAGCCTTAAGTTTGAAGTTTGAAAACGATACGTTGTTTAGCATTTTTTTGGCAGCCATCGTTATGTGATACTTTCAGTTGAAAGGACTTCTTCTTTTTCGACAGCCTATCCATATTAACTGATATTTGCGACCACATTTCCAAATTTATTTCTGTCTCTTGCAGTGTGGATAAGTTCTCCAATTGATTTAATTCCGGACCATTGTCTGATATTTCGAGCCCATGACATTTGCTTTCGCCCTATTCCTCTTTCCCTTAATTTTGCTCTCCAAAAATATGGCCAAAATATGCAGTTTTTCTGTTCTTTATTGTGGTAAATAATTCTTTTTCTTTATGCATTCTTTATAAAACGTCGTTGTTCGTCACCTTATCAGTCCAAGGTCTGTAGGTCCACATTTCGAACGCTTCTATTTTATTGATAGTGTTTACCTTTAGCGTCCAAGCCTCCACCCCATATAATAGTATTGACCATTGAAAGGACTTAGTCCAACCAATATCAAAGTGGAGCTAGATTCTACTCTAGAAGAATCTGATTCTTTGTTTGCAATAGTCAAAAATTGAATGATACAGTTTAAACGAACATCGCATTGGTCGATCAAATGGATGCATATTTTTGTGTTCACACATAACCTTCGATAAAACATGAAACCATCACTTCACACCTGAGACAAAGGAACACTCAAAACAATGGACTAAAAGGGGAGAATCGGCCCCATCTGTAGATAAGGTCATATATTGCAGTATTTTAATACTTAAATCAAGAAAAAATGACTGCATTTGACGAAAATAAAAGTTCTGTTTCATCAAGACAATGCACTAGTTTAAACATATCGCGATGGCAAAAATCAATGAGGTTTGAATTGCTTCCTCGGGCACTTAATTTGCTAGATGTATTCTCTTCTTCTTCTTCTTGCTTCTAATTAGGCACAATGCCTGTTCCTCATCGTAACTCGTTTTATGGAGGTAGATTGTCACTCCAACGTTTTCGAGGCCTTTCTATGCTTCGCCTCTCCGAAGGTGATTTATCTCTGACACTCTTCACTATTCGTTTTTCTGTCATACGTGTGATATGAAAATTCCATTTAATTTTTTTGCTTAGCACCAAGTCGTTGATAATCTCGATTTGGCATGTCCATCTCTGTTGTTTCCATAATTTGGCTTGTTTTTGATTTTACGGGTCTTGTTTCTGCCGCATATGTCAGTATGGGTCTAATAGCAGTTTTGTAAATACGGGCTTTTACTTTTGTTTTCAGGTGCTCGTTACGAAATATTGTATCGTTTATTTTTGCAGATGTTCTTGTTACTTTGATAGCTTGTGCTCTTACTTCTGCTTCTTTATCACCGAAGCTTGAAATTTCTATACCCAAGTATCTGAATTTCATCTCTTGATGTACTGTCTTGTCATCAACCACTAATTTACATCTAAAAGGTGTTTTAGATATGGTCATGCATTTCGTCTTGGATATTGATATTGTCATCCCGAGCGTTTTAGCAACTGTGTTAAATGAATAAAGAAGCCTCTGCAGATCATCTTCATTTTCCGCTATCAGAACTGCATCATCAGCGTAGCATAGGATTTTTACCTCTCAACCTCCCTCGGTATCCTCTTTTCCTGCGTACTTGTCTTAATATTTCGTCCATAATAATATTGAATAGTAATGGGCTCAGTGAGTCTCTTTGTCGTATACTCCTCTCTACGATTATTGGTTCAGTGAGTTTGTCACGTGCCTATTTTTTCCTTCCACAGTTCTATAGTTTCGTATTCCTTGTTGCATACAGTACGCTGCTGTAACTCAAATATATCATTCGTTGTAGATAATGTTGCATAACTTGTAGGGGTAGGATTCGATAGTTTGGTTCGCAATTTCTGTGTGGATGGGACTGGATATCCACACGGACGAGACGATATTGGGTTGACGTTTATTCCGCGCCATTTTTCTTGATTTCCGATATAGGAGCGTCAGTCGTGTGTTGAGAATCTTGGAGGTCAGGTGTCGGTGAAAGTTGTTGGGGACGGTGTGTTATTAGCACGTGTGCAGAACCTCTATGGGATTTCTTTCATATCTGGCTGTATTTGGGCCATCTTAATTGGATTTTAAAGAAAAACCATTTGATATTTAACTTGACCATTTTGTCTTGCCATTGTTGTGGATATTGTTGGAGTTGGTGTCAAGTTAAAATAGCCGTGGTCGGGATTTATTTAAGGGAAGCCATTGTTAATTAGCCAGTGCCGCCCCATAATCTAACCAGCCCCAGGAGTAGCACAGGAGTAGGCCACAGGAGTACATGTGAATTCGTATACCCAAAGGTTATAAGTGATTTATTTTTAAATATATAACGCAGTGACTCATTCTGACACCACGATTACGTTCTGTTTTAGTTTATTAATATAGTACATTGTTGGAAACTATTTATTGCATTAGATAATATGCCAAAACTAAACTTGGATTAAAATAACCTTCTCAATAGTTCTTTATGTCCAAGTAAAAATATATTTTCTTCCTGCTTATTTGTAGATATCCTACAATCTTGATATTTTAAAGGACGACCATTGTAAAAATATTTTTAAATAAACTCGATTGTTTTGGCAGTGAAAATCTTTATGTAATGAGATAACTCATATATGTTTTTACCTTTTTTTCTTTGCCTTTATGTAAGCGTTTGAATAAGTGTTATTAATGAGTTAATTTATATGTTTTACCTTTTTTTCTTTGCCTTTATGTAAATGTTTGAATTAGTGTTATTAATGAGTTAATTTATATATGTCTTACTTTTTGTTGTAACTTGGTAAAGTCTGTTACTCTTACTGCTGTTCTGGTTATTTTATAAAGTTGTAAATTTTACATTTTTGGTTTGTTTTAGCAAAAAAATTTTACCATAGCTGTTAATTTTGACTATATTTGTTATGATGTTGCTATTGAGCTGTGTACCTTAATTATTTATTGTGTGAGTAAAGTATCCAACATATTTTTGCTATAATTTTATTTATTTGGTTCACCATAGTCATAGTTGTTTATCTTGTGGCTCTGCTAGTGCCTATAAGATCTAGGGGTTTCCGGCTTATACCGTCTAAGTCGGTGGCGCAGCTCACTTTTATATTTTTTTCTTCTACCCTCTACGGCTGAGCTCGGGCATAATTTGCCAGTAGAGAAACCGCTAGCAGAGTACTCTTTAGAGAACGAAAAAGACGTGGCAAATTCGTTGTTTATCTTTGCCTGTATTCGGTAACAGATTTATTCTCCTTGGTTTATTTTCTGTTATACAAACTTGAAAAAATAGCTCGCTGGTAAAAGATTTGTCAGCATGGCTGTTTTGAGAAAATCGAAGATTCTCACTATAATTAGGGTATTCAATCTATTAAACATCGCTGAGCAAAGTGCTAAAAGGAGACTAAGTAGAGAAGTACAGTGCAACAGAAGTAGCTAGGCGGGAGAGATCACAAAATCTGCGCACAACGAAAACATTCGAACAACGATCTGATCGGCGACGACGAAATTTTCAGTAATCGTGAGTCTCAAGTACGATCGGAGGAAGAAGTTTACGAATGTGAAGTATATTCAGCCGAATATTTGTTATTTTATAGGCTACTCGCCCGTCAAGCTACTTCTGTTGCATTGTAAAGACATGTATTTCCAAATTGATTGTGTTTTCTTTGATAGGTCGGGAACTTCTAGGATTAACCTCGTATTTTCTTCTATGCTGCCAGTTGTTTTATAAATTTTTTTATTCCTTTATTCCGTTTTCACCAGTTCCCTTCTCTTTTTTCTCCTTTTTGGTTCTTTCTCTGCCGATTCTTATTTTTTTTATATTATCGTTATAATCTTCTTTTTGAAAGGCTGTCTTTAACAGTACTTTATCTGGATATTTATACAAGAAACGTCAAAGCAAATTAAAAAATTAATTTCGTCCTCAAATATTTTATGTTTCGACATAACGAGAAACTAAATATGCAATTAAAAGAAGCACACACGATAAATAAGTTACAAGGACTTGGATATTTGCGGTTTTAAATTCTAATATATTTTTTTTGCTTGATTTATACCTTAATTAACGAAAAGTTAACGAGTCAAGATAGCATTGTATTTAAATAAAAAAAAACTAGAAGGATTCAGAAGGTTTAATTGCAAAATTATCTACGTACACATTTATTATCGCGGTCTTTGTTTTGAAACCGTTTTTTATTCCATTTAAACGATGACCGTACGTTAAAAAGTCACTGAATATTTCATCAAATATTTCACAATCGGAAACTACATAAAATACAATAACGATCGAAAAGTGTTTTATCTGATTGTTAGAATTAGTTTAGAACGTGTTGAAATTGTTAGGAATTCTAAAATTATCGTTAATTTATGCTAAATTTACCGATTCTTTTGGATAAATATGGAAATGCTTCTTCGAATCTAACACCATCACGATACTAAAACTCATTTTTAGTAAGACAACTTCTAGGAAGTATATACAGGATCTTCGTTACGATACAATAAAATTTTGACAATGCAATACAGGGATAATCTATATTCGGAACACTTAATGAGAATAGTGCTGGAAAACTGGTGCCACGTCTTTTTCGTTCTCTATAGAGTACTCTGCCAGCGGTCTCTCTACTGGCAAATTATGCCCGAGCTCAGCCGTAGAGGGTAGAAAAAAAAAAGAAAATAAAAGTGAGCCGCGCCACCGACTTAGACGGTTCAAGCCGAAAACCCCTAGGTCTTATAGGCATTAGCAGAGCCACACGATAAACAACTAAGATTATGGTGAACCAAATAAATGAAATTATAGCAAAAATATATTAGATACTTTACTCCTACAATAAATCAAAGTACACAGCTCAATAGCAAAATTATAACAAATATAGTCAAAATCAACAGCTAACAATAAATCAAAGTACTCAGTTCAATAATAACATTATAACAAATATAGTCAAAATCAACAGCCAACAATAAATCGAAGTACTCAATTTAATAATAACATTATAACAAATATAGTCAAAATCAACAGCCAACAATAAATCAAAGTACTCAGTTCAATAATAAACTTATTACAAATATAATCAAAATCAACAACTAACAATAAATCAAAGTACTCAGTTTTGGCATATTATCTAATGCAATAAATAGTTTCCAACAATGTACTATATTAATAAATTAAAACAAAACTTAATCGTGGTGTCAAAAATAAGTCACGCCGTTAAATATTTAAAAATAAATCACTTGTAACCTTTGGGTATACGAATTCACTACTCCTGTGGCCGGTTTGGTTATGGAACGGCACCTGCTAATTAACAATGGCTTCCCTCAAATAAATCCCGCATGCGGTTATTTTAACTCGACACCAAAATCCAAAATATCAACAACGAAGGTAAGATAGAATGGTCAAGTTAAAAATTAAATGGTTTTTCTTCAAAATCCAATTAAGATGGCCAAATACAGCCAGATATGAAAGAAAAACCGTAGAGGTTCTGCACACTTGCTAATATCACACCGTCCCAAAAATTCTCACCACACCACTCCCAAGACTGCCACCAAACGACTAGCACTCCTTCCCCAAGCCGGATATCAAGAAATGACACGGAACCGACGTCAACCAACAATATTCGCAAGTCCATGATCCACACCAAGAATCGCGCTCGTCCGTGTTGACAGCCAGCCCCATCCACACAGAAATGCAAACCAAACAATAATATAACCGACTACACACAACAATCGAGGCCAAAAACCAAAGCAAAATCTAATAACGAAAACCCCCACTCAATCTCCAGCGATTAACAAAAATGCCACAGCCATTAACAATCGAATCCTATCACAACAAGGTATGCAACACTATTTACAACGAATGATATATTTAAGTTACAACAAAATACGGTACGCGACACTATTTACGAGTACCTGAGGAATACAAAACTATCAGAGACCCAATTATAATGGAACTGTAGAAGGAAAAAAAAGGCACGTTACACTGTGACGGTGGTTTTGTTGTGACGGTCAAAAAATTTCAAATTTAAGATATGCAGATGACGACACTCTTTTGGTTGCCAGTAATAAAAAGAACTGACGATGTTCCTCGAAAGACTTGAATCTGTGAGCTTAAGATATGGGTTGCAAATAAACTACAACAAAACGAAGATCATGATTATCAACCGAGAACAAACAGGTGCTCCACAACCACACAAGGTGGAAAATTGCGATGTCGTCGGAGGGATCATGTATCTAGGGTCAATAATAACATCAAATGGGGATTGTGAGCCTGAAATTCGTAGACGCGTTCAACTGGGTAAAACAGCTATGAGCCAACTCACCAGAGTATGGAAAGATCGCAACATCTCGATCCAAACAAAAAAAGCTCTAGTAAAATCACTGGTATTCCGTTTTTTGGTACGCTTCGGAAACGTGGGTGATCAAGGCCGCTGATCGACAGAGAATCGATGCGTTTGAAATGTGGTGTTGGCGCAGAATCCCATGGACTACTCGAAGAACAAACGCATCCATATTAAAACAAGTAAGAATAGAGTCGAGCCAAACTGCAGCGCGGGCTCTAAGGTTCTTCGGCCACATAATTCGATACGATAATGTGGAGCGCCTCATTGTACAGGAAATGCCATTTGGTAAAAGACGACGAGGTCGATCACCGACGAGATGGACAGACACCGTTCGCAATTTAACTGTCCTAAATTTAGAGACAACAACAAGAGAGGCTAACAGCAGGCAACGAAGGCGACAAATTATTAGTCACGTCCTGGACAGACTGGATAATGACAGAAATTCACAACAACCACCACACATTATGGATGATGTAATGGACTATGAAGAAGAATAGAGGCATTAAAAGGGAAGGTTGTATTTTATAATCCCTACGAAAACATTCATAACATTTAGGTAATTGTCATCCCTACACACAAACTCATAAGTTATTTCATTAGATACTTCTTTTAGATGTCAACGAGGAACAACTGTCTAGCAACGCCCTGTATGTTTGATAATTTGAATTAAATGTTTGCATCTTACGATCCTATCCAAAGATAATAAATGTTGTACCTTATAAGGGTAAATTTGAACATTTCTAAAATCGAAATATCCGTTTAGTTTTTTTAATCAATCCACAGGTATTTTAAGTTCAAAACTGATTTAATTTAATGGCATTGCGTAGGCGCGTTATTTGTCCATATCGTTTCCCAAATTTTATTGCTACCGTATTTTAAATCGTGTGATTTATGATGAAAACATGATGATTTAATTGTTTATTCAATAGTACGATGACTTTAAACTGTGTATAGGTAATACAAAAATTATTGCGCAACTCGACCCCAATTATTCTTCTTATTTCGCCGTCTCTTTACGAAGGTTGGCGATCCAAATGGCCAGTGCGGTCTTGGAAACGGCTGCTCGGAAGATCTCTGCGACTGTGCGCCCAAACCACCTGCGGATGTCCTTCAGCCATGAGTTCTGGAGTCTTCCGATGGATCTTTTTCCACGAATCTTCCCTTCGACGATGAGTTTCAGGTTTTTGTATCGGCTGCCCCTCACAATATATCCAAGATAATGTGTTTTCCTTTCTTTTATCGTTTGTAGCAGTTCTTTTTCTTTGTTCATACGTCTTAGCACTTCTATATTGGTTTATTCTGTGTCCAAGAAATTCCGAGCATGCGTCGATAAGGATGCATCTCAAATCCGTCGATTCTCTTCTCCGTTATGGGATCAAGGGTCCAGCTGTCACTGCCGTATAGAAGGACAGAGAACGGAGCATGCGTGTCCTGAGCTCCAAGCTCAATTTCGATCTAGTAAAGAGCTTCTTCATACTAGCGAAGACCTTCCTCGCCCATTTTGGATCTGATTTCACTTTTAGGGTCGCAATCCTGATCTATCGAGGTGCCCAGGTATTTAAACGAGAAGACCTGCTCTACATCTTTGCCAATTAATAATTTTCGTTATTCTTTTGGTTCTTTTATTGATTCCTCTTCGTTCTCTATTTCAAGCAAATTGCCTATTCATTCGATTTTAATCAATTGTTAGATTGTCGCTGCATCTTTTCCGTTTTTCTTTCCAGTGATGATTTGTCCCGAGCTATCATTACTATGCTCCCTTCATTCATTCTACTTATGCTTATCCCATTCGCGCTTTCTGATCAAAACCCAGTCATTGATGTTCTCCACTTTGCATGTTCGCCTTATATTGTCGCTCAGTTCTCTGTCCAGCAACGTTTTTCCAGTAATTTTTCATAGAACTTTCATCTCGCTTGTTTCGAGCACATAACTTATAGAACTAAAAGGCTAGTGAGCCACTCGCCAAGGAAAGCTAAACAGCTTCTCTAGTTAGACAAGAAAGACTTGAAACTGGTGACGGGACTCCTCACTGGACACTGCGCTTTAAAGTATCGCCAGAAAAAGATGAGGCAAAACAGAGAGTGATAGTTGCCGCTACTGCGAGAACTTCGCTGAAACTTCAGAAAATTTGCTTTGTGAATGCCCAGCGCTTTTTTCGAAAAGGCTCAAGTTGCTGGATGGGGCATTGTGAAAGCCCTCCGATGTAAGGAACTTGGCTCCCAAGAAACTGATAAAATTTGTCTCGGATTACCGGACCTCGAATAGATTATGCATAAAAGATCTGATAGGTCGAGGTGCTTGAGAGGCTGCATAGACTTCACGACCCCCTCTACAATCTACAATCTAAGTTGTTAAGAAACATTGTGATGGTTAGGTTAAGTTTTTTTTTTCACGGACGGGTGTCACCCCCAAACAGGTGGCACCCGATACAGGCCGCCCATGACGACCCTCTTTGCTGCGCCACTGCTTTAGGGGCTGTAGATTGTTATAATATGTTCATGGAATATCATAATATCGGCGTATTGATTGAAATTAACATACAATTTGTACGGCTTCAGTGTTGCTTAATATCCATTCTTAATATTATTAATAAAATCACAATCATAAATTATATTACAACAGACAGCAATTAGTTCAGAAAAATTATGTGCACAACATCATCTTAATTTTAATTTTTTTTCTTCTCTAACTAAATGAACGGCACGCTGTGATATTATTTATTTATTTATATATATATAGTTAAGTTTAATTATAGACTTGTGGACTAGATAATATCTGGTAATCAAAGAGGCGTGTGATTATTCTTAAACAAAATTCTTATAAATAAATAGCCTATTGCGAATCAAGTTCATTTAAGTATTTTTATTATACGGAGTGTCCTAGACACGTAGGGCAAGAGAAGGATACTTAATAGGACTGATAAACTAGAAAAGCAAGCCCAAATATTATCACTTCAGCCACCTACAAAATTGGCTTTTGGTGCGTTTTATTTTTCTTAGAAACGTTTGATTCCCACTCCTTTTTTACCGAGTTTAGTTCATCCACCCACAATGGCAGAAGATTTCATAGCCTATTGCCTGCAGGCGTCGTGGGTGTTATAACAAACAAGACACGGTTCTAATTAAAACACCGGAACAGCATAAAAATTGGGTCGTCGACTGCAAGGACGACTCGTACATTGCAGAGACCAATTTTGCTGTCATCCTTTATAATTATCCTTTAATCGGTGTCTTACACTTGACTGAAGATGTCTCATAACACCAAATTTGGGTTGGTATCCTTTGAGTTAATAAAAATGATTATTTTGTCGGTAACACTTTGCAACAAATATTAATTCATTGTTTGCTCATGAGAAAAAATGTGTTTTAATCTCTTGTGCCTGAAATAAGTAAAAAATAGCTATTTTACCAATCTGCCTCTGCGATTGGGACGACATTTTGAAATGCTCGTATTTATGACAATATTTCCGATTCACATTCAATGCTATATAGAGGTCAAGAACATTTTGGAATAACTATCAGGAAGTTTCTGCTACTAGCTAGAATTTTCTAAAATTCTAAAATTCTAAAATTTATCAAGCTTATCTGCTTGTCTGCTTGTGCGATGTCTAGAAAGCATATTTTGGCTTGGATGTATCGTATCAAAGTTAAACAATTGCTGCTTGCTGCATAAGAAATCTAGAAACTAAAACTACTCATTTCTAAGGCATTTGTAAAAAAAAATAAAAATTCGCATATTTTGTCTACCTATGTAAAAACAACATTTTCGTGGGCAGTGATCACAAAATCAAATTTTGTAATACCTGCAGCCCTTTTTCCATTCATTTTACGTACAAACGGTTGAAATATAACATTTAGAAGTCAGAAAGTTCATTTCATCGAGTTCTCCACGTCTTTTGCATCTATCTGGAATCTGTACGAGTCATTTTGAATTAATAGACCGTTAGGAAAAAAATTTTATTGCAATTTCCACACAATGACCGACGAAATTGAACGCAACATGTGCAAGACGAGTTCGAGAGGTGTCTGATGGATAAATTAATATTTTCCTATTTGCGAACGACAGTTTCTTGATTTAGTTCCTTTAGCGCAGTGTTTTTCGAAGAAACGCCATCTGCTAAGTTCGTCATAGTTTGCTAGAACGCATTGTCTCGGAATAGAGTCTCTTAAGTAGTTTAGAAAATTCGTTACAACGCCAGTTCCCAGTAAAGCAACAGAGAATTGAAATGCACCTTTCGAACTCTTTTTTTTTTCGCATTTTTTAAAATCGCCCTGTAGATAACGTACAATACAAAAATTACGCTCCTTATGCAGCTGTCTAATCGTCGCATTCAATACCTAGCATGACTTCGTATTCCTTTTCACGCGATTTTTATCCAACTAATACGGATAAAAGGCGAAAATATAAAGCTCTACACCAAGTCGGGGAAGAATTTTGATAAATTAGTTAATTGTTGTTACAGTTCCTGTACAACAAATCTTTGTTGCGTAATAGACGACGAACGATGTCATCAATCACTTAAAAACCGGATTCCAGGCTTGTAATGCACCCAACGGGAAAATACAAAATGCAACGCTTTAACAATATTTTTAATTTTAACAATAGTACAACCAGGATTTGGACTTGCTACATATTTGTCATTTAAAAGAGGACCATTAGCTTAATTCTTTACAATTCACCTTTAAATCTACAATTAACTACATCTTTGGGTGTGTCATTAAAGATCACGAGAAGCTTCAACGCTGCGTAGCTCCAGAAAACATAAATTTTTCATTTATTTTCTTTTGAGAGAAGTTTTTTTGACTCTTGTTGTTCGTCCATCAATTAGCTTCTTTCTATGTACCTATCTAAAATTCGTTTGAGGAAATCGCAGTAGGACAGCACCCATCAAGCCACTTAAAATCCTTTCTGGAAAAGGTCCTTTCTTGGACATCTAGCCATTCCATAGTTTTAAGTGAATCGACTGGAGGTCAGCTAGGGTAAGAAAGCGTCTTCCAGAGCAAAGTGACAATCTCGTACTGATGCAGTCATTATGTTGTCGACATTGGCAAACCTAGAAGCAGTAACACGTGCTTAAAAACTGTTTTTAATAAGAATATAGCTTTATTTTTCGATTAACTCGATGATATAATCGTCGTTTTTCAGAAAGAAGGTGTGTGTGTGTGTGTGTGTGTGAGTGTTAAAAGATAATAAAAAAACATAAAACGCAACTTTGCGATGGTCGTAAGAAAAATGTCTTTTTTTTTGAGTAGGCGTTATTAGAAAATGCTTTTTAATTCAAAGTTGTAAAGTAACGATAAATTTTGTTATAAAAACGTAAAAACGTTCGGTAGTCGACCGTACGTTTTGATTTATGACTCCAAAAACATGACTTGTAGGAAGAGCGTTGACTTTTTTTTCATAATATATTGATAAAGATGTTCCTTGATATGAGGAACAAAAAAAATTATTTAAATACAGAAAATAATAGTTCCGTTCGGTAAATTGGTGTAAAAGAGAATAGAGATAAACTTGAGAAAAGAACGGCCGCGACCTAAAAGAAGTCAGTATTTATATTGACAATAATATAGTAATTTACTAGACAATGTATTGCATAAAGCGAATGCTTCGTTGCACTTTGCAATAATAATAGCGTTAAATAGGCACCTTATCAGTTGCGAAATCTACATTTAGTTAAATGATATTCGAAATGGATTCAAGGAAAGCGAAAACAATCGCCTATTTCTTTGACCTGTTGCTTCTCTTTTCAATAATATAATTACGTTTGTGTACACACACACGAACGTTTGTGTACACACACACGAACGTTTGTGTACATACAGGGCGCATCGAAAGATGCGTACGACATAATTATATCACCATACGACAAGGAATGAAACAAAGAGACATCAATTTAATTAATAACTTGTATTGGAAATTAACAGCATCCATTAGAATGGAAAATAAATTAACTACCAGCCCTCCTAGAGGGTTGCGTACTCTCTCCATATGTCTACTCAGCAAGATATATAAAGAAGGTAAAAAGTAAACGGAAGATTTGTAAATAATGCACGGACGACTTTATTATGATTGCTAGTGGATCAGGTCTTTTTATTACGAGGCAAAGTCGAAAAATTCTTGGCTAGAAGTCATAAGGTTTGATACGAGCACTGAAATCACTTTACGAGGATTTCACTGATTGTATCAGGATAGACGGAGCTTACACGGACTGGTTTAACATCGAAAAAGGTGTTAGACGGAGATGTGTGGCTTCCTCCTTGGCTGTTTAAATAATACACAGACGATTAAATAAAAGATTAGTTGCAGGCGATGATTAATATTATGCATGATGCCCTAAAAATTGAAGCGATGAAAGTAAATGTTAGCAAGACAAAAGTAATGGTTTTTGAAAGAGAAGAAAGCATGACAAACTGCGAGATGCTGATTGAAGGAAAAAGAGTGGAACAAGTGAAAGAGTAGAACAAGTGAAAGAGTTTGTATACTTGGGTTCAAAGTTTACGAGAGACAGAAAGTATGACTGTGAGATTGTGCGAAGGGTGTTAACAGGGAAGCGAATAAATGCATAGCTTTATGAGCAGCCAGAACGTGTCAAAGAAGGCACGAAAAGCTGTGCTAGTCCCTATAACGAGCGGAAGAAAGTAATCTCTGCCTACCTTATCAATGCAGTCATAAAGAAAGTAGTTGTTCTTGAAATTACCATAAAAAGAAACAGAAACAATAGTTATTTCCAAGAACACAATAGTAAACTTTATGTATATACAACAAACGAATAGAAAATTCAAGAAATGCATTCCTTAGAATAAAAAACTTACTAGGAAACACCACATATCAGATTTGTGAAAGCTTACATATCTTCATCGCTGAAACCATTGCTGACAAAAAACCTCAACAGGAACAAGGGTCGACTGGTCATTCTGTTCATCCAGAAACCACCTGCACAGTAGGGGAATCTTCATTAAGAACCCCCATCTGTAGAAACTGTGGGGAGCACGAAAATAAAGCAACCCAAATCATCTTTAACAACGGAGCACACGCTAAGCCAAGGTATTACCTCTTTGGAACGGTAGTTTTAAAAAAAGTACCCTTGCTAGCAAAGATGAATGAATATATACATATTATCATCCCTCATATATGGAACTTTGTCGAAGTTCTAGACAACCTGCTATAAGAAGAAGTTGTACCGACAATGAAAGTTTATAATTTAACAACAAAGTTTTAAATCCGCTTGGGGCGTAATTAGCTGCGAGCGTAAGAAAACCCAATTGTTAATAGAGAGAGTCGCTTATAATCGAAGATTTGTTTAAAATTTCAATAAACGTTTGTTTATTTAAATGTTAGAAAATAATTATTTGATATTTGACGCTCCTTTTCAGGTCACAATCGGTCAGTGCTGTATCAAAATATTATGCTTGTTAATAGTAAACGTGGTACAAGTATAAAAAAATAGATTCGAGCTTAATTTGATGGGAATTTATTTTATTTTTTTACTCAAAATAGTCGCAAACAGGGTAGACCTATCGTGTGGGCCGCGGACGTCCCGCACTGCGACTATTAAAAGGAGGAAGGATTATAGAAAGAAGATGATTGTGAACCCGCTTTTTGAAAAGTTGCAGGTCATAGTTCTCTGGAAAAACTGATTTTGGAAGCTTGTTTCATTCCGTAACAGCCCTGTAAAAAAAGTATTCTTAATGGAGATTGGTCCTTGTAGTGTCAATCTTGAGAGTAAATGGGTAAGACTGATCAGCGTGTCGAGTTCTTCGGCCGAATGTGGCCAGTGGTGGTATAGGAGTTTTTATTTCTCTGGAGCATCTGCCATGAAAATATCTGTAGAGTAATGTCTGGTCTGCAACTCTTCTTCTATGTCCTAGTGGGTGAAGGGTATCTGCGAGAGTTGAGCTGTTTATCAACCGAATGGCCCCTTTCTGAATGGAATCTAGAAGACGAAGAGAATGCCTTGGTGCTGAACCCCAAATGTAGTACGTACTCAAAATATGATGCTATGTAAACATTTCATCACATTAAAACAACTAAATGGGTTAGGTTTTTAGCCTGCTGAAAGGTTGGTGTGATTTTAAATTCCATCAATGGACGTTATTCGTATGAATAGTGAACATTCTCATCCCGAGAATGCAACCTGGTGATGCTCTAATATTTTTTCTTTGTAAATTTGCACTCAAATTACACTGCGCAAGACACCAAGTGTACAGTTTCTGTTTTTAAAAGCCGTCATCAGAAAGACCGATTTTTGTTTTTTTATTTAAAAAAATATAAAACCCCGGGGTGCGCCTCTGCAGCGAACATATTTTTTGTGACTGGAACTCTATTGGATGATCGAGGTCAGAACAGTTCATGACACGGATTTATGAAAATTTAACATTAGTTTCACTAATCTAATATAATTTGATGAGAATCGGTCGTATTGGGTCATCAATAAGCGCTTTATACTTTCAAATTAGAATATTATTGTTGTGATAAATTGTTTTTGGTCGCGCTACCGGTTAAAAAGTATAATAATTAAAATAATAAAAAAAAGAAATTGATGATCAAAAGGTGCTGTCTCAAAAATAATGCTTTCCAAAAAACTTTTCATCCTCATGACTGTGAAGTATAAAAACAAGAGTATAGATGTTAAAATGGAATTCTTCAACGACAAGCACTTACATTAAGAGTGGCTCTTCGAGTTCAAAAGGGTTTTTTTTGTTTATGACGCTGTTCGGCGTTTGAGGTATTAAAACTGATCACTATTGATCGACCATTAATTTAAGTCTGGTAAAATCTTAAAACTAAGTACTAATATACTACTAAATTTCTTCCAACGATGTCTTTTAAGTTGTTCTGACTATAACATGTACACAAACTCACGCACTATACTCTGCTTTTAAAAACACAGCTTTACACGAGTTCGAATGGTTTGGTCCTCCTCAGTCTACGAACTAGATGCTGATTTTCCAGCAGCTGAAAGGCTTCTACATTTTCATGAAGGTGAAGCCTGGCTTCATGTTAACCAGCAGACCTTTTAATTTCATCCTTATCCATTGGGATACCGAGGTCTCTATGTAGGTCACTGTTGTGTACTTACCAAGGGGCGTTTGTCGTGTTACGCAGCACTTTGTTCTGAAATATTTGAATTATCTTTATATTGCTATCTTTGGCACACCCCTATAGGTCGATACCATAAAGCCACACTGGTTTCAGAATTTGATTCTTGATAAGATACTTTTAACACTTGCAATAGTGAACTACTATCTTCTATATGCTGCTTCTCCAGCCTCTACTGTTTCTATCTTGGTAGCTATAAATTCTTCTGTCGATGAACTGGATCCCATGATGTCTTTACCTACCTGTCCCTTATTTAATTTCCAATTTAATTTACCAACTAGCAACCTAAAAATTGATTAAACATTAATTATGTCAACGTGAAGATAGTACATACAAATACCTATTATCCAGAGGAGACGCAACATCCCATTTATAAAACTCTATTTGTTTTATCGCAATGATTACCCGAGAGTGGCCATGAGTATGACAAAGAATACCAATCGATTCTCTTTGTCGCTTCCCCGTGCTGGCAACGCTGTAACATTATTGTGGACTTATGGCCACGCTTATAATGAATGGCGTGTTGTTTGTTCAAAATGAGCATATATCTATCGGGTAACATTTAGTTTTTATGAGAGTATATTTAAGAATAGGTAATACTCAGTTTTTTATCAAATTGAAGTGTAGTAGCCTACTAAAAGTATTTTTCTAAACCCCAAAAGTTGGGCGCCAAATTGTGTTACCCTAACTTAACTGTTTTTCTAAAGTTACAAAAGTGGAGTGCCAATTTTGTGTAATTTTAAAAAATTTACTAACTCCCCAAATGTTGGGCGACAATTTTGTGTTACGTTAAAGTTTCCTTTCTAAAGCCAATTATGTGTAATGTTATAAGTTACTTTTATAAAAGTAAATTATTCCAACTCAAGAGTTGCCAATTGTATAGCGAACAGTTTTACTATTACCCGTTAAACTAAATTATTTTATCAATTTAAAGTACTGAAATAGAATTTAAAAAAAATTTACCTGTTCATTTTGATATAGATATCGTCGTCGCTACACCACTGGATAAAAAATATAGCAAACAAAGAGATATTCCAACTTTCTAGTGAAAAGAAACACTGGGGCTTAAATAGTCCGGTTTTTTACACACTTGGCAATGACGAACCATTTTTTCCACTAAATTTCACTGAATTTTACCAATAATATGCTGAAAGTCACCGATAATACTCCAAAATCTCGTTGCAACAACTTCGGCAACAACGCTATAAATTATAGCCGAAACTGTCAGATTTCGTAGTAAAAATAAATCTCTACACGTGGTACCATTCAGACAAGCCGTGCGGCGTTGTCGCTTATTGAGCAGCAACACATTTCTATGATCTAACGGAATGAAATAGTTCAATGATTTAACATTTCATAAAATGGGTTGTATTATTCAGAAATATAATTCATGAAATATTAATAAGAGATAGCATTATGGTCACAATATTGTTGCAAATATAATTAACAAATACTATGGACGGTTCAATAAAAATCGCAAATCTCTTGCCATAACTGGAGAGCCGGCAACATCACAGCACAACACATTCCAGTCGGCCGTATCAAAATGATACAGTCGACCAGAAAGTGGGGATGTATGATCGTGTTTAAAAGTAAATAGTTCCGTCTCCTCTGATAATAGGTCTATGGTACATTATCACAGCTTCAGCAAGAAGCATAAAGATCAAAGGATAATGTATAATTTTAATTCAAGCAAACGTGGACGTGGTGCATCACGAAGATAACAGCCTTTTTCTATTTTTGTATAATTTTTATTTCTTGTAATGTCTTTTACTGCTGCTCCGTTAAGCATACACCGAGCGATATTTGTACGGCCTTACAAATTTTTTTTTGGGTTAAAATTTCCAACGCTTTTATTACAAAAGAAACGTTCGAGCTTCATTGCACATACAGGATGCTTTTTTACGGTATGTTTCAGTTCTAGTTCTGTAAATTTCCTTGACCAAAATTACGACAAATCCGACAAAAGTTTTATTCGATTAGCGTGGATGCAAAATCAAATTTACGCGTATGCTGACATCGCTTTTTTTTAATTGTTAAATTTAAGATTTACCACAACGTAAACAATCGAAGTGACAACCCATCGTGGTGGTAAATAGGGGGGCTTATTTCCGTCGAAAAATCTTCAATTTTTTACAAGTTACTGTTATTTTTTGTATTGTTATAATTTATTTAAATAATTGTTTTTTCCAGATGAATCAAACCTGTAAAGTTTGCGGGGAACCCGCTGCGGGATTCCATTTTGGAGCTTTTACATGTGAAGGATGCAAGGTAATAATTTATATTTGTAAAAAAGTTTGTTCGATAACCGATATAAAGAAACCGACCATTGAGAAATTAGTCCAATTAAACTTGCATAACATGGTCCGAATTGTCCCATTAACGATCTCAGTGCCAAGGCCAAAAATTTCACACTAGAACGACCTGAAAACCGTAAATGTCACAATGTTGCATTAACGTAGGCGTGCAATGCAAGAACACGAGCAACCAAACGAACGGTGCAAGTAAAATGGTATTGTTACAGTTACGAGAACGTCACGTAGCCTGCAGCACCGGTTTGAGCATCAAAATATATAAATATAAACGAATATTTGAGAAAATAGTCCTGCGTTCTGCGACATCTATCCCAATTTTAAACTTAATTGCACAGTTGGTCGTTAATCGCTCAAACTGAGCTTCGATTGCGTCAATTTCTGCTTCCGACCCACTAAAACAAATGGTCAATTGTCCGAACCGTCGTTTTACCAAATGGTCCAATGTCGATCCGCTCCCCCGCCGAAACTGCTTGTTCTGTATGTAAAGTTTCGTCTCGGATATTTGACAACTGCGCTTTTGTAGAAATGGAAAAGGCCTATGACAAAGTGGTGAGGAATGAATTGTGGTCGACATTGTCTATGTATGGGGTTGTGATAGTTTAATACGAGTACTGAAATCACGAAAATTCCTCTGCTTGTGTCAGGATAAACAGAGCTTATACGAATTGGTTTAACGTCGAAAAAAGTGTTAGAAAGGAATGTGTGGCTTCGCCATGGCTGTTAAACTTATACGTAAACGATTGTTCAAAAGATTAGAAAGAGAGTGCGCATGGAATGAGAATGAATGATTTGATCGTCAAATGCCTCCTTTACGCCAATGATCAGGTAAAGGAGTTGCAGGCGATAAGTAATATTATGCATAATGCCCTGAAAATCTAAGTAATAGTTTTGAAAGAGAAGAAAGCATGACAAACTGCGAGGAGCTGATTGAAGGAGAAAGTTTGAACAAGTGAATGAGTTTCTATAATTGGGTTAAAAGTTTACGAGAGACGGAAAGTATGACTGTGACATTGATCGAAGGGCATTGGTAGAGAAACAAATGAATGGCGCCCTGCATAACTTTATGAGCAGCCATAACGTGTCAAAAAACATTGAAAGTGAGATCAATGCTACGGAGATCAGTAGTCTTAGAAGTATAACTGAAGTGACTCTGATGGATAAAGTGAAGAATAGTCAGATAAGGAAACTAACTAAGATAAATAAAGAATTGTTTAAGTGGTTTGGACCCGTAGAGAGGATGGATGAAAGAAGATTGACGAAACAGATTTATAAGGCGAGTGTGAATGGGCAAGTTGGTAGAGGTCGACCTCGGCGAACATATTTCGATCAGATAGACATTGTTTTGAAGAAAAGGCTAGGTCAAGAGTACCAACAAACGACGAGCTTGTATAAGAACGCTGATGAAATAGAAGAAGCGAATGATGTGTGTAAACACCGTAGCGGAAGTGGTGACTATGTATGTATGTAAGTTGACAATTTTAGGATACTAATCTTAGTCTCTGTGTCAGCTGTCATTGCTTACAGTACACTTAACGTCGGTAATCTGTTTTAAAACACGTCTATGTTTGACAGCTGTCACTTAAAGATGGTTTATATCCATGTTTTGTTGAGAAAACACAAATAATAACATTTATAAAATCGTAAATCAATTGGTGATTACAACAGAATATTTGTCAATTGGAACATTACGTGCTAGTAAATAAGAATCCTACAATTTGTCAAGGATGGAAGATTTTCGAATACTCCCAAGTGTGTATCCATTAAGAAACGAGTCATTTCCTTTTTCGTATTGCAATAGAAATGACAAACATCCTGTACAAACGCGTGTTGAGAAATGATACACAACTATTATTTTATTATGTTATTTAATGTAAAAAATTAATGTTCTTAAATACCCTTGTTTAAAAAGTAGGTAACCTTTCAATTTTTTTCTTTTTTCTAACAGTTTTTCCATCACTGCGGTAGAGTTCCCTAGCCCACAGTCTCGCTCAAAATGATCCTTATTTATTTGACAGATTGAACGAAAGTGTCCAGATTAAATTCAAAATATTTTTATCCCATTTGTTAATTTATTTTACATTAACAAATCAACATTCGCATCGTCAGCCCGTGACGATGCCTGTAACGATGCCCACGTTCCGATATTGTTCCGAAACAAATGAAACACGCTTTTTTTCTTATTTTTTTTCCTTTTTAACCGGCGTTTAACAAAGTCAACAATACCAGAATCATACCAGCATGTAATTCGACCGAGTTTTCATGGTAGACCGATTCCGAAATCGAAAAAACTGTGTTATGCAATCGTCTGAAAACAATGCGTCCCTCGGACGGGACGTAAGTGTAATCTTAATTTAGCGCCACCGCAGCGGCGCAGCCCACGGCATTGCGGCCCTCCCGATAAACCCAGTAACCTCGAAATGAGCCCAATTTACTAGATAAGATTTTTATGGGACTAGTGAGCTAGGAGCCTTTTAACGACGACTTTAGTGTTTTAAAAGTACTTTAACCTGCCCCCCATTAGACTCCAAAAGCTATATTTTAGTTTGAGGGTTTAGTCTTACCTTAGTTAAAAATTCTAGCATTCTCTTTACAATGGCATAAAGAGATTTCCTTACACTCTTGACAAAGCCTGCATACGGTCGTTTTGCTCAACTCCATAAAGCTTTAAAAGCTAGATTTTAGGTCCTCCTTATAAATTGTGACTTTACCTCTTTTTTAGTTAAAAATCTTTCTCTTTGCAATAGCATAATGGGGTTTTTTTACACTCTTAACAGAGCCTGCATGTGGTCGTTTTGTCCAACTCCATTAAGCTTCAAAAGCTAGATCTAAGCTCCTTATAGTTTGTGGCTTTTCCTTTTCCTAATTAAAAATATTTTTCTTTGCAATAGCATAATGAGGTTTCCTTACACTCTTGACAGAGCCTGCATGTGCTTGTTTTGCCCAATTCCATTAAGCTTTAAAAGCTAGATTTTAGGTCCTCCTTATAGTTTGTGGCTTTTCTTCTTCTTTAGTTGAAAATCTTTTCCTTTGCAATAACATAATGAGGTTTTCTTACACTCTCGATAGAGCCTGCATATAGTTGTTTCTCATGTCTTTTCACTGGCATAATGAGTGCTCTTTACACTCTTGACAAAGTCTGCATGTGATTGTTTTGTTTAGTCCGATTTTTATTTATGTTTGTTAAGTATTCAATGTCCTGTCAGGAACCGAACTATGATCTCAGTTGTTTGCTCAATCTTGGTTAGTATGTATGTTTGACAAAGATTCTTTGGTTGGTTTATGTTTATGGTTTTTGCGTGCTTCTATATTCCCCTTACTGTGATATGTACCACTAAAGGCTTTTTAATCCTCACTAACGAAAAACTTTTGCAACATTTTTCAATTAAAATTAATTGTATTTGTATTTTGTATTTAAACTATTTTGACGAGAAAACCCCCTCTAAAAAATATTCTAGCTACCACCATGTACGTAACTAGAGCGTGTAAATATTATTTACGCACTGAAGAAGCTACTACACTCATTATGTAGTTTAATTCATAAAATGTACAACTTTTGTAGTCTTTTAAACTGTGAATGAAATTCTTGTTAATATACCATATTATTTTTAATTGTTGGATTAATTAGTATTATAATAATTTGGTTATTCCATCTCTAGAACCCTTCTACAATCTACAGAATGTGGTTACTGCAAGAATACAGTTGGCGGGGTGAATTTGGTTTTGTTGTAATTGTGGAGGGGCGCAAGTCGTGCAAAACAAAGAGTTTTAATCGTTTACGACATCGTCTTTACATCTTGGCCATTGGACGTGGCTCAATAATGGACCGAAAAGCTATAAAGCACTCCGGACGCGAAAAAGTAAAGTGAGAGACGCATGTGACACTGGGCGCAAAAACGATCAATTTCTCTCGTTTCGCAACAAGATTATTTATAATATTCACCTAGTTTTGCTTCGTCAATTCACTGCTTCTGACCTTACGATTTTACCAAAGATTTCCGCCGACTGGCTGGTCTAATTTTTTGCCAGATCGGTTAAAGAAACACAAAAAAAAATAAACGATTTCCCAAATTATTCGGTCCGACGAACATTGTCAAATGCTGCATGTTTGTAAGTTTGTAATAGTTTTAACGACATTACGTTTGGCCTCTTTTAGCGCGATATTGCAGAGACATATCGGCCATGTTAAATTAACTATACTAATCCATTAAGAGTACATTTTCTTTTTATCGCGCGTTACATCATCCAAGACACGCAACCCATTGTAAATGTGTGCAAAGGAATCGGCAATAACTGCGTTTAGTTTAATTTTATTTAACACGTTCGCTGCCGCCTAGCTTTTCTCGACGACGGTTTTCCTTGTACACACAACGTTAGTCTCACTAAAACTCAAAAATGGCTTGATCGATTTGAATGATTCTTTTTGTTTTGTTCGCTTTTATACAGTGGTCGTTTAAAAATAAAAATAATAAAAAAATTCCTAAAGGAAAAAGAAAAATTACCTAGGCAATTTTTCACAAATAAAATAAACATTATTGTGTTGAAGGACGTCAAGCTAACCTATCTTTCATTAAATCACAGTGGTGGTTTAAAAAGAAAAATAATAGAAAAAATCCCAAAGAAAAGCTAAAAATCTCGAAAGGGGTCATCGATTTTGGCAAATTTATCTATCAAAGAGATAGTGTAAGTTCTGTTCGCGAAAAAGTATACGTATTGGACAAAGCACAACTTAATGCGACCTTAGCGACATAACGTGAACTACCCGAAACGCGTATCGTTTCTTTGTTTTGTTTTGTCCATTGTGTGTTTATATTGGTAAGGGGACGCTGAGTTTGATAGTGACATTCCCGATTATGCAACCATACAAAAGGGATGGGAAGGAGATGAAATATAAAAACTAATAAAAACGCCGATATTAGTGTCGAATTTATAGTTTTTAGGGTCGCCTAATTTAAAAGTGACATTCCAATTTTGTTACCACCCCTACGAAAGTGGTGGAAAGGGGATAGAATATTAAAAACGCCGATATTAGCGTCGAATTCATAGTTATCGGGGTCGCTGAGTTTGATAGTGATATTCCCAAAGCAAGTAAGCAAACGTTCGGGCAGAACAACGTCTGCCCTGTCCACTAGTGTTTTATAAATATGCCTCTAATTTTTTTAAAACTTCGTATTTATTTATTTTCTTAAATGAAGCACTTGAAAAAGAGTTCTATTATATTTGTCACTGATGAATCATTAGTACTTTTGGAGTCTGATTTGTAGTTCTGGTACCATATAAGAAGGGCATTCACGTGTAATCACGCTTTAAATACTTTATTTTTAGACAAATGTATTCGCTGCATGGC
Source organism: Agelastica alni (assembly GCA_950111635.1). NCBI lineage: Eukaryota > Metazoa > Arthropoda > Insecta > Coleoptera > Chrysomelidae > Agelastica > Agelastica alni. The sequence continues at coordinate 3,489,515 of OX467715.1, forward strand.
TAACAAACACTATACTGGATTGCATGCACTATTTGTATTATTGTATGTAACCCTGTCGTGTCTTACCTTGCTGTATCAGCAAATAGTTGACGACACAAACGGACATTTCGTGTTAATGTAATTTCAACACTAAATCAAATATATCCACCAAAAAAAAACAGAATAAGAGAGTAGCTAAAAAAGACAAAGTGTATAGCAATATAACCTTTTCTACATGAGACACACTAATCTGTGGGTATGTAGTTCACCTAGTTATTAAATGAGTGTTTTAAAGCGTCAGATTTTGTTCCAAGATAAACATTTGGCATAGAACAGGAAAATCTACGCAGGAATGTTTTGTTTACCTCATGAAACAAAAAAGTCCACTGTAAACTTCCTGAATTAATGAATATTTAGTGTTTTTTTTTATAAAACTAGCGAATAGTTATTGAGCCTTGAATATATTTAAGCCAAAAACTATCCCTAGTCATTGAGAGTGTATTTCTAAAGTGTATTCGTTTTTTTTGTTTGCAGTCGTTCTTCGGCAGATCTTACAACAACCTGAATTCGGTAGCAGATTGCAAGAACAACGGGGAGTGCATAATAAACAAAAAGAACCGCACGGCCTGTAAGGCGTGCCGCCTTCGAAAATGCATCCTAGTCGGTATGTCGAAAGCAGGATCGCGTTATGGCAGACGATCGAATTGGTTTAAAATCCATTGTCTGCTTCAAGAGCAGCAGCAGCAAGAGCATCGAGCACACCTCGCCAATATGTCACAAAATATGAAACCTCCACAAAGAGCGCCTTCGTTGCACCAGCCGCAGCTCAGTATGAGCATGATGGGAATGGGATCGTTCCCTTCACCGTTGATGCACCTACACAAAACCAAGGAGGAGCTGATTCTGCTCGGTTTGGACGACTACAAGAACTCCGTTTCGCCGCAAGTCAGCTCGCCAGAATCTCACAATTCCGATTCCTCCGTCGAAGTCAGCGACGCCAGAAGACTGCCCTTATTCACAGGTCTTATGCCCCCGACATTCATTCCACCCCCTGGGATGCTATTTTCCACGACATATCCCTCTCTATACCCGGGATTGCTGCAACCTGTCAATAACAACATCATAATGAACCACTCGAACGGCGTCGACGCATTTAATAAACGAGTATTCTTGGACGCGGTGCTGCAATCTCAACGATCTCCCACCCCAGAAGAGAGAACCACCCCCACACTATCGATGAACGTTATACAGGAAAATCCGATAGATTTAAGCATGAAGTCGAACAGTGACAGGGGATCGTCTCCTGCTAACAGCTATCGCTCCGGCTCGGGCACTGAAAGGGGTAATGGCAGTGAAGCCGACGAAGACAGCGACTGTCAATCAGATAAAGAAGTAAAACGAGTGGAACTTCACAGGCCGGCACCACTGGATCTCACGACGAGAGCGTGATTTTCCTTCCATAATAGACAATGCACAACTTAAAAGTACCCTAAATATTTTAGGTACGACATAATTAGCAGACATTTTGAGCTCTGTCGACCTGGCAACCCTTTGTTGGCTGTATACCTGTAATAAAGCTCATTTACCTTCAGTAATGATTGTACTAGTTTAAGATACCTAATGAGTTATCAGGGTGTTTCGATGTTCGACTGACAACGCTTTACAGGTGGTACCCATTGACAAATGATAAAAAATGAGGTAAGAACATAAACACTTAAATAACTTGGTTCATGATATACAGCTACTTAAAGTTGGAAAATTAAAATTAAGCACACTTTGTGCCAAATCGTAAGGCAATTAAAGTCTTTCGACTATTTTCATGTACTAAGCAAGAACTTTTTTCAAGCAATCGTTAATTCATCCTGTACAAACACCTAGAAATACATGCAGATTCGAGTGAGTAAAGTTGAAGATTCACGCATGAGATCGATAGTTATTGAATAAATTCGAACATTAACGTTAAATGAGTTTGACCACAGCTAGTACGAGATTATTTGATATTAGCAGCCGAACAAAAGTTTTTTAATCTAAAACAGATTTAATATTAATAAAACTAATGGAGTTTTTTTTAAATGGTCAAAAGTACAATCAAGGTGCATTCAATTGAATTGTTCGTACAGTAAAATATATTTGCAACCTTCAAAGGGGTGCATTAGTGGTACATTAAAGTACAGTGGAAAAGAAGTAGCTTGGCGGGCGGGAGATCACAAAATCTGCATCCGATCGGCGACGGCGAAATTTTCAGTAATCATGAGTCTCAAGTACAATCGGAGGAAGAAGTTTACACGAATGTGAAGTATATTCAGCCGAATATTCGTTATTTTAGAGGCTAGACGCCCGCCAAGCTACTTTTGTTGCACTGTATAAACGAAACTGTATCTAACAATTGATTCAGTATTATATTTTAATAAAGCCGTTGCCGTGTTGACAGAGCTGATATTTTGTCTACAAAGTGCCTGATTGCTGTGATTTCTGCATTCGTGTATGTATTTTTTAAAAACTGATTTTGGTTACTGTACAATCGTAATTAGTTTGAATTGTTCGCGCCCGATTTTTAATCGCGTCAATTCTCATTTACCCGCAGTTCCGTGGCAAATGGGTTTCTGCGGTTGACAGTTGACGTTGACGTCGTTGAAATATTTAATTTTATAGTTAAAATTTAAGTGGGTACTCGTATTGAGAAAATCAGAAATTAAAGTCAATTAATTTTGTTATTTGTTAGCAAATATATAATTTCAATATAAAAAAAAATAAAAATATTGATTAGAAAAGTTTTCCTTAAAAAAGCCTCGTAAGAAGAAGTTTTTATTCCGAGTCATTTCGTGATGTACGGGGTAAAAATGAAAAATTTTATCGGAGAATGTTCTGCAATGAAAAATGTTAATTGCTACTTTCAACTAATCATTCTTCAAATAAACGTTTTTACTATATCAGTCGGTGAAATTGAGTTTAGGCCTATTTTAGTTATTAAATTTGTAATTGGCAACCGAAAGGCCTGAATTATTTCGGTAGCTTGGTAGCTGTAGTTCAGGTCATTTCACCAACCAATGGCGTACTATAGATCTGAAAAAAAATAACGAACAGTACCGTGAATGTAGAAAACGTCCTAAAAAATACATAAAGTGCTCTCTATATCGTAAAAAATTACTTTTGACCTTATCCCGTTAAAAAATTTTATTTTTCACAAATTTTCAGAACAACCAAAAATCAATTACGAAAAAAATTAGTCGCCCCTTCTTCCCATTTGTTACGCTGCTGATGTAGGACAACGCATCGGGCGGTTCATCCGTTTTCTAATTTCTTTCGATTCCCAATATAATACCAATCAAAGTTTTGGGCTATTAATCTTTTCGAATTATAGTGGCCACTAAAATGAGTTCGTGGTTTCTATAATACTTCGTAATAAACTTTTTAGCTTAGGTGGTCTCATCAGCTGCGCGGTAAATTTCAATGAATTTGTCGATTGAACGTCGTCGTAGCAAAAATTAGGTGCACCGCTCGCATGTAATGGCCGACGAATCGGTAACCGAAATCAGTGTTTTTATGCGTATTATTGGTATTGTTTATTGTTTATAATATTTTTTCCGGCGTATTACTTTTTTGTTACCAGTTAAAAAAGCCTATATCTAAAAAGGATCCGACCTTCGTTAATTTTAATTTTTAATATTCAACTTGCGGGGAGAAATATTTGCGACAAGTAAATGATTATTTTGTAAATTTTTCGTTTGGGATGTATGATTATTTCCAATTGCTAGTCGTAAATTTTAGGATAGATAGAATCCGTAATTAATAAATTAGGAAAATATATTAGTTGCATTTAAATTATAAATTATTTTTAAGGGAAAAAACAGCCAATCTCTGTTACTAGAAAGAGAACGCCGAGGTAATTTTTTCTGCACTGCATTTAATGTGTCAACGCCAAACGCCGAATCAGAAGCGTCAGTTTGATGCGCACGTGCAGATTTAAATGCGTCAGTTGTCTGCTTCGGATTCAATATTCAATTATCTTTATAAAATTATATTTTGGAAAAAAGCTTATTTCCTGGTACAATGTGATCGTATATCGAATCTTTCAAGTCAAGGTATTAATGACATTGTTAAGGTAAACCAAAAAATATTCTTCAAAACTGTGTTTTTTATCAGTTTTATTAAACTATGTTTTAGAAAAAGGCTTATTTGCTAGTACAATGTGATGGTGTTGCAAAATATAATAAGCAAGATCTAAAATGTATTGTTGACGTTTACGAAAAATAGAAAATATTCTGTAAAACTATAAATTTATTAAATTTTGTGATTTTTTTTAGAAAACATTTGATTTACTTTTTCAATTGAATCTGATTATAAAATTTTATTTTTTCGTGTCAAACTATTCAGCAAAATTTAAAATATATTGATGACGTTAAAGAAAAATAAAAAATATTCTGCAAAACTAAATATTCATTAAATTTTATGATTTTTTTTTAGAAAACAGTTAGTTGATTTACTCGTACAATTTCATCTGATTACAAAATCTTTAATTTTTTGTGGAAAATTATTCAGCAAGATCTAAAATATATTGTTGACGTTGACGAAAAATAGAAAATATTCTGGAAAACTATAAATTCATTTAATTTTATGAATTTTATTTAGAATACAGTTGTTTTAGTTGGACAATTAGATCTGATTTTAAAAACTTTTGTTTTTTGCGTCAAACTATTAAGCAAAATGTAAAATAATTTGATGACGTTAACGAAAAATAGAAAATATTTTTCAGAACTAAATATTCATTTAATTTTATGAATTTTATTTAGAATACAGTTGTTTTAGTTGGACAATTAGATCTGATTTTAAAAACTTTTGTTTTTTGCGTCAAACTATTAAGCAAAATGTAAAATAATTTGATGACGTTAACAAAAAATAGAAAATATTTTTCAGAACTAAATATTCATTTAATTTGATGAATTTTTTTTTGAATACAGTTGTTTTAGTTGGACAATTAGATCTGATTTTAAAAACTTTTGTTTTTTGCGTCAAACTATTAAGCAAAATGTAAAATAATTTGATGACGTTAACGAAAAATAAAAAATATTCTGCAAAACTATAAATTCATTTAATTTTATGAATTTTATTTAGAATACAGTTGTTTTAGTTGGACAATTAGATCTGATTTTAAAAACTTTTGTTTTTTGCGTCAAACTATTAAGCAAAATGTAAAATAATTTGATGACGTTAACGAAAAATAGAAAATATTTTTCAGAACTAAATATTCATTTAATTTTATGAATTTTATTTAGAATACAGTTGTTTTAGTTGGACAATTAGATCTGATTTTAAAAACTTTTGTTTTTTGCGTCAAACTATTAAGCAAAATGTAAAATAATTTGATGACGTTAACGAAAAATAGAAAATATTTTTCAGAACTAAATATTCATTTAATTTGATGAATTTTTTTTTTGAATACAGTTGTTTTAGTTGGACAATTAGATCTGATTTTAAAAACTTTTGTTTTTTGCGTCAAACTATTAAGCAAAATGTAAAATAATTTGATGACGTTAACGAAAAATAGAAAATATTCTGCAAAACTATAAATTCATTTAATTTTATGAATTTTATTTAGAATACAGTTGTTTTAGTTGGACAATTAGATCTGATTTTAAAAACTTTTGTTTTTTGCGTCAAACTATTAAGCAAAATGTAAAATAATTTGATGACGTTAACGAAAAATAGAAAATATTCTGCAAAACTATAAATTCATTTAATTTTATGAATTTTATTTAGAATACAGTTGTTTTAGTTGGACAATTAGATCTGATTTTAAAAACTTTTGTTTTTTGCGTCAAACTATTAAGCAAAATGTAAAATAATTTGATGACGTTAACGAAAAATAGAAAATATTTTCAGAACTAAATATTCATTTAATTTTATGAATTTTATTTAGAATACAGTTGTTTTAGTTGGACAATTAGATCTGATTTTAAAAACTTTTGTTTTTTGCGTCAAACTATTAAGCAAAATGTAAAATAATTTGATGACGTTAACGAAAAATAGAAAATATTTTTCAGAACTAAATATTCATTTAATTTGATGAATTTTTTTTTTGAATACAGTTGTTTTAGTTGGACAATTAGATTTGATTTTAAAAACTTTTATTTTTTGCTTCAAACTATTTAGCAAGATCTAAAATATATTGTTGACGTTGACGAAAAATAGAAAATATTCTGCAGAACTAATTATTCATTTAATTTTATGATTTTTTTTTAGAATACAGTTGATTTAGATGAACAATTAGATCTGGTTGAAAAAACTTTTATTCTTTGTGTCAAACTTTTATACAAAATTAAAATAAATTGGTGACGTTAACGAAAAATAAAAAATATTCCGCAGAATAAAATATTCATTTAACGTTATAATATTTTGTTTTAAAAATTAGCCGATTGTTAAACAATAAATACAAATTATTGTGCAAAACTGAATATTCAATCAATTTCATAAAATTTTGTTTGAGAAAATAGTTAATTTGCTTGTAAACTTGAATCTAAATTCTTTAATTTTTTTAAAGATGTAAACAGAACTGCATTTTTAATAAACTATAACTCTTATGATTTGGTTTAAAAGAAATCGAATTTGTTTTTAATTGATTTAAACTAGTTTAAATAATAGTTAAAAAGTTAAAATTATTTTAATTTGCATTAGAATGTTAATTAATCTGTCGAAATTTAATTCACATTGACATCACGTCAGTAATATTACATAAAAAAGTTAGTTTGTTTTCATATTCTATACATTCTTATATTTATTTGAACAAAACCTATTAAATATAAACAAGTATTGCCAACAAATTTTAAATAGTACAAAATGAACACAGTTTTGGGGAATTTCTATTAAACTATTTTTGAAATTTTTTCACACAAAGTGATACAGAAATCGCGTGAAAAAGATCTCTGTGATGTTTCTTATTAAAACTTTAATTATAATTATTTTTAATGAGGTTTTTATTATTTTTTTGTTAATGTAATTTAACTTTTTAAACTTGATAGTGATATAAACAGTTGGCCAGTGTGTTTTATGGTATATAGTATTAAAAAAAAACAATACTTTAGTTTATTATATCGATGAACAGTGCAATATTGCGATTTTAATTCTTGTACTAACATTCTAAAGATTTTTATAATATTGTGTGTAAATAATTAATAATTTGTATAAACATGATAATGTATAACACGCGTATTTAAATATTTATATTATTTTTTGATACAATTTACTGAAAAATCAAGACATCGATTTTTTATTTATCTTATATCTTAAGGAAAAATATGGAAATCGTGAAACTGTGTTATTACGAGGGTGGCGTATCAATATGTTTAATTGATAATAGAAATATCAATCCAAGTGAATAGAATCTCACGTGAATTAAAATATTTTTAAATCCTGTGAAATGATAAAACAAACAGTACAAATGATAAAAAAATGCGTACTGATTTTCCTTTATTTTTTTTATTATATCAACGACCCCTCGTAATTATTCGTACAGTTACCTTTCTCTGCGTAAATTTTCTTGTGTCAGCAGCTCCACTAAAAGTATGTAGAATTATTTTTGAAGTACAAAAACAATTGAAACGTTTATAACTATCCAGCTTTTCATTTTTGAAGTTATGTTTAAATAACTGTAACAAAAATCGTTCGATTGTTTTTTTCTAGGGTTTATTTTTTTGTTTAAATATATTTCTGTATTTTTTTTTGTGTGTGCTTGCAATGGGACCCGGGCCAGTTATGATTGGGCATGAGTGGGAAGCGTGTTGTATTGTTAAGGAATTTTATTAAAATGTGTAGTATTGTTTTGGTAGCAACGTATTTTATTTATTCTTCCCATTCCAACTCCAACGAAATACGGTAAGTACATTTTTTTCACCTTCTTTTCACTAAGTTCTGTAAATAATAATAATAAAAAATGTATTTTAGAGAAACAAACTATAAGGAGCATTTAATTTTGAATCGCTCTGTATTTACAATATTTTTGCATCGAAAAAAAGAGCCGTCGCGGGAAGCATGGCAGATGTGAAACATCGAAACTATTTTGTATAAAAAATATTCATTGTTTACTAAATAATATTAAATGCTACTGCTGAATATCACTTAAATTAAATATGCTACATTTTCTTCATATTTTCTTTGATATTTTAAATATGAGTGCTAGATAAGTGTAAATTTGTGACGTAACATTTTTAAACGAAAACAATAATTTTCAAACATTAAAAAAAACGCATTGTTTTTGACATCTGTCATTTGTCATCGGTAATTTTGTTCATTTTTCGTTAGAATCTCATTTTCTAGCTACTGCAGCCAAGGTATTTTGGGTCGGACGTAAGACTGACGCCAACAGTCGCTTTAACTCTCACCCGCGGCATTAGATGTTTTACATCAAAAGTGATTCGTTGCGTCCTTTAATAACAACTACAGATAATTATGTTGCAGTTATTGCAAAAGTCCGGACGCCACCTGGCGGATAATATATAATACCATCTTGTAACTAATCAAAATGTGGCAAAGAAAACTGTGCAATGTTTAGGTTGCTTAAATTTAGAAAATTTACCTTGCTATCAAATTTTAGGAATAGCATTCTTAATTATAACAAGTTGGTGTGGTATCTATGAAATTAAATTGGAACTATTATGGACCTTTAAATTTTAGAAAACTGAACAAGCAAAATACTAGGAAAAAGAAATTACACAAAACTAACTTATGTCCTCAACGAACCACCTTTGGATCTCCTGATAAAAGATCGGGCCAGGAACACTGCATACAGACTAAAGTGTCAGGGTGGGTGGAAGAGCAACGGGATTGGTCACACCAAGATTGAGGCCCTCCATAAACACCCCTTCGAAAAAAATCGGACAAGATTCCGAAAAAGACCTTGAAAAAACTATAAAACAAAAACATCAACCAGAAAAGACTGGTTAAAGAAAACACCATTGACCAGCCCAGGAGTAAAACGATGGTACACTGAGCGATCAGGGTACCAGGAACGCTACGGGGCAGGTGTGTTTGGAGCATCCTGCAACCACAGGGAAAGCATACCCCTGTGAAAATACGCCTTCGTCTTCCAAGCCGAGGTCTATGCCATACTCAGGTGTGCCACGCACCTGACAGAAAACAAAGTGACCAACACTGAGATTGTTATTCTCACTGACAGTCGCGCGGTCATTGGGGCACTCGTGAGTTGCACTAAAACATCATCGGTGGTGTGGGACTGCATGCAGGCCCTCACTGAGTTAGCGACTAGCCAGTTGGTCAGATTGCATATTGCCAAAGCGAAACATGAATTAAAACTAAGTCTTGAGCAAGAACATATCGCTCAGTGGAATGCAAACACTGGCTGCAGAACATCAAGACAGCTGATGAAAAAACCTCTCCAGGCGCACTCTGGACGATGAACCGGAGTAGGCTAAGCAGCACGCTTGACTTGCTCACTGGCCACATCGCAATAAGGGCGCACCTCTTTAAACTTAAGCTGGCGGCTAAGAAAAACTGTCGACTATGCGGCGAAGACGAAGAGAGCAGCATACACATTCTGTGTTGCTGCCCGATGCTAGCGGGGTACAAGTATCAAACCTGGGGCCGCATGATAATGGATCCAAGTGATCCATTATCATGCGGGTCAACAGAAATCCTGTGATTTGCCAAAACCAGCGGACTGGAATTCTGATGCCATGAAGACACAGCGGTAGTCACAGAGGATCAAAAGATTTAGGTGATATAGGTGCCTATACCAATGGCCCAACAGCAAAAATGTAATGTAAACTTCTGTGTTTACAAGTGTTTATCTAAAAAAGAAAATTCCAGCATACCTTCATACCTTTCCTAAAAAAAATGCATTAATGGTTTATATCAGTGAATACTTATACGTTTTTAATAAAACTAAAAATCTCAAATTTTTTAGAATCGCAAATAACATTAAAAAGGATTTTTTTAATTAATTGCCTTGCAAAATATTTATCAAACAGGCACATATATATTTAAAAAATATTTGAAATAAGCTGAATATAGAATTAACTCACAGTCTGTCAAGTTTAACAGCCTAACTTACAGAAATATTTAAAAACATAATGCTTTATGTCATAATTTCAGTTATTACCGTCAATTAGATATTTTATTTTCTGTAAAATGTAGGTTCTTCAAACACTATACTATCAGGTGAATATCCTAGCCATGGATATTGCTTACAAATTATAAATCTTGTTTCAACATCGAACCCTAGATTATCTTTGTATTGTTGTATTGTTTAAATCATACCTTAATAAACGAATCATTGACCTACAGATTAATATTTACAACACGACACTGTCAACAATCCAATTTTCCAGTAAAATCACTAAACGACACAACCGAACCACAAGTAAAGTAACTTGTATATGAATTTAAAATCTAACGCCAATTATGTGTACATTAAACGGATAATTTTTTAGTACCTAATTATTTAAAATTACTTAATTACTGATAAAAAAGTGCATTTACAACGTTTCAAAACCCCATAAAATTGTTAAAATAAGGAAATCTAAAATTACACATTTTGGTGAATGCTCTGGGACATTTTATTTTAAATTTTGGTGAACGCGAAACTTAAAAAATCGTCACTTATCGATAAGAATGTTGCTAATTTCTTCGTGTAGTAAAAATATATTGTAACAATCGATAGTCCACAAAGGCTGCGTCAATTGTAAGTTTTACACACAAAAAGAGTACAATGTATGATTTATGGTACAATTATCGAATACAAAAATTAACAAGCCATGGTACTAAATTTTTCGTATGTGAAAGGTGATAAGTGAAAGTTAGAAATAACGTCTATTATAATATAACAAAATAACACTGCACCCACAAAGAAGTAACCGAATGTCGAAAAAACTATAAAATTCAATAATACAACAATTTCAATAAAAGTTAATAATATTGTCAAGTATTCCACAATAATTTCGTTATTAAATCCGATTTCATATGTTTATAATTAAATTTCCTTTTAGAGCTTTCACTTCGAACGAAACAACTAGAAGAGTTTACCGTTTAAATTTAGAGTAACATTAAATTATCATAAAATTATTTAATAATTAGGATTTTCTAGATATTTGCATATCCTGTCAGCATTTATTTTACTTTACAATAAGAGGCACATTACTTCAAGGATCTACTAAGTACTTTGCAAAGATCTGTCTAAGTCTAGAGAGAGTATAGAGTTTACTGAGATTGTGACAGGACCCTGAAGACTAAGTAGGAATACCTCTATAACATAAAAAAGAGACAATCGAAGACTTACTTAAATTAATATGACCAACCCTAAAAGAATTTTGCTTGAAAAATACTACACCTATTTAAGAATAATAGGCTGGTATCTTCCAAACCGTGATTCTCTTTCTCCTTGGCAAATTAAAACTCCAAAAATATATCTGAACTGCCTAAAATTTGATAAATTAAATACTTCCAGAAGAATGATAGGAAATGAAATACACCTTATCTTAAAGCACCACAATAATCCAACCCCTATACACACTGATGGGTCAAAAACACAACAATGAGTAGGAAGTGCTATAGTTATAGGTGATTAATTATTTTCATGGAGACTACACTCATGGTCTAGTTTATATACTGCAGAAATGTATGCGATCTCGGAAGCTTTGAAATATAACATAATATTAAAAAAGCTGCGATATCTTCTGACTCTCTTATCTCCCTACAAAAGCTGAAAAATTTGAATTCCCAAGACCCACTCGCTAATATAATGCTATCAACACTGCGAAGAATACAGTTAAAGAATTTAGAAGTAATATTTATCTGGATACCTAGCCATATTGGCATCCATGGTAATGAAAAGGCAGACGAAGCTGCCAAGGGCGCAGCGAATGCCGAGGAGATGAATATCCCAACAATCAGAACAGAAGACATAAAAAAACTACATGAAACATAAAATAAAGAACGCATGGCAAGCGCAATGGAATCAAACTGAAACTGGATTAAAACTCATCGAACCTATAGTACACTTACAACCACCTCAATTAAAACTGAAAGAAAGGAGAAACCAAGTAGCAATTACAAGACTTCGAATCGGACATACTCGCCCAACATCCTCATATTTACTTTTCGGAAGAATTCCTCCAATGTGTAAAATATGCAACACACAACTAAACACCAACCACATATTAACTGAGTGTATTCAGTATACTCAGTCTCGTGAACAGTAAGGCTACGTGCTTATCAGACCAACAAAACCATCTCAAAGAGATTCAATTTTTGAAAGAAAACGATTTATTCATGAAAATATAAAAGATTATGATTCCAATTCACCTGTAACATATCTGTATGACTAATGGCCTTAGTTGCCGATGCCAAAACAAAAAAAAAATAGGCTGGTTGAATGCCACGGTAGTTGCAGAAGATTAAAGACGATTACGTGGAGAGCACAGTAATTTAGAACTATGAAACAACAAACAACCCTTACTCTAGTTTATATTGACAAAAATGTTAGATCATCATCAAATAGTGTAAATATTAAACTAAAAAATAAAAAGAATATACTTTTTTATAAAAATCCTTTCAATACTATACCTTAATGCTTTGAATACCAACAATATCTCAGTTTTTATCTTTCATGCAGTCTTTAATTTTTTTATCTCTAACTATTGATTTAAAAATCTTACAGCTTTTTATTATTCTTGCCAAAGAAGTTTCACTTCTGACACGTGTACTATGTACACACGCTTTTTTTATATTCAAAAACATTGGTTTTCTTACCTGGGTATATTTTGCAAAACCTTCTCCATTGGTTGTGATAAAAAAGACTACGATTTGATCGTGTATACAGGGTGTTTCAAAAAAAGGTGACCCCGTCTCTAGGATAGGTAGAAAACTGAAAAATAATTGGGGTTTGCTTAGTAAACATTTTTCGTAACGACTCTCAACACTACTTGGTACGAACCGTGTAACTAGCGCCCTCTATGAGAGTCAGCTACTTCGTATAAAATTTCATTACAATGTTTCCAGTAGTTTCGGCAAAATCGTAATAAATGTGTATAAATTTTTTTTCTCCAACGCCCTTTATCTTGAATACGGATGGCGTAACGAAAACTTTTTATTAAGCAAACCGTAATTATTTTTCAGTTTTCTACCTATCCTAAAGACGGGGTCACCTTTTTTGAAACACCCTGTATAGTGCTCCATGCCCCAGGACTTCTCAAACGTATTGGTGAAAAATTTAAAATTACAATTTTTAAGTGATTTATTAAAAATTTTACTTTTAAAGAACTTTGTTGGAAAAGCAGAAGAAAAATATTCACCATGCAAAATCAGTAATACGTAGCGCTTGTCATTTATTGTCCAATTAAAAAAAAATTTAACAAATTCTGGGCTAGAAACATAAATCTGAAAAAATATTTATTCCTCATACTATTTCCCATTCATTAGAGACTTTCGGGTCGTGACCCTCGATATGTGGTACAGCGCATCCAACTCTACGGGCACAGCGACACACCCACAGACTATTCACACAGCCAAGAAACTTGTATCAGATATCTGAATATTATTTTAAAGCATCGCTTTTAATAAATAGCAATTAAAAACGTTTTTTTTTTTTCGAATTGGAGATATTTGATCTTGTGATCTTCGACTTTCGCGTGATCTTAGTACTTGCAATGATTTTGGCTCGAAAGTTGACAGATTTCACACTTCTCGTTATACCAGGGGAGGGTGATAACTTTGTTATGTTTAAACGAGATTACAAAAAAAAATATCGGTGGTCTGGGTGCGACCCGAGAGGTCCACACGACTAACTTTCCAGTGGCAAGAATGAAAAAATACCATAGGTAATTATTATTATTAAAATTATTATAAAAACATTTTCAAATTGTTTATAACAAATTATAATTGTCATTAACAATATTCTGTTTATGTCAACCGTATTCTTTCAAACTTTTTCTTATCATTTTATAAGCGGGAGCTATTTTCAATTGTTTATAACAATTAAAAAAAAAATTTTATTATGATCAATAATCATTTGTTAGTAACAATATCCAATTGTTATAAATAATGCTTGATTATTACTAACAATAATTTTTCAAAGTTATAACGTCTTCAATTTTTTTTTTGTGAAATATTGTCATCATATTTTTCATTTAAATATTCCTGACATGCAATGATCATATTATTCAAAAGATCAAAAAATTCTGTTTTAATTTATAAATTGCAAAATTCGTGTATTTACCATTTTTTCAGTTTTTTTATTCTCCATAAAAAACAGCTTGACCGATTTTGCTAAAACTCCAATCAGTTCTAAGTTGCATAATTATGCGTCGAATGCAATTGGTCCCACGTTGATATCATGTTTTGTTCTCGAGATAATCGAGACGAAAAATTATTCCGAAAGTTAACCATTTTTTTCAGTTTTTTAATTCTATATTAAAAACAGCTAAACCGATTTTGCTAAAAATCTAATTACTTCTAGGTCGTTTAATTAGGCGTTGAATGCAATTGGTCCCACGTCGATATCATTTTTTGTTCTCGAGATAACCGAAACGAAAAATAATTCCGAAAATTTACCATTTTTTTCAGTTTTTTTATTCTCCATAAAAAACTACTTTACCGATTTTGCTGAAAATCTAATTAGTTCTAAGTTGCGTAATTATGCGTTGAATGCAGTCGGTCCCACGTAAATATCGTTTTTTGTTCTCGAGAAAATCGAGACGAAAAATAATTCCGAAAGTTTATCATTTTTTTCAGTTTTTTTATTCTCCATAAAAAACAGCTTGACCGATTTTGCTAAAACTCCAATCAGTTCTAAGTTGCATAATTATGCGTCGAATGCAATTGGTCCTACATTGATATCATGTTTTGTTCTCGAGATAATCGAGACGAAAAATTATTCCGAAAGTTAACCATTTTTTTCAGTTTTTTAATTCTATATTAAAAACAGCTAAACCGATTTTGCTAAAAATCTAATTACTTCTAGGTCGTTTAATTAGGCGTTGAATGCAATTGGTCCCACGTCGATATCATTTTTTGTTCTCGAGATAACCGAAACGAAAAATAATTCCGAAAATTTACCATTTTTTTCAGTTTTTTTATCCTCCATAAAAAACTACTTTACCGATTTTGCTGAAAATCTAATTAGTTCTAAGTTGCGTAATTATGCGTTGAATGCAGTTGGTCCCACGTAAATATCGTTTTTTGTTCTCGAGAAAATCGAGACGAAAAATAATTCCGAAAGTTTATCATTTTTTTCAGTTTTTTTATTCTCCATAAAAAACTACTTTACCGATTTTGCTGAAAATCTAATTAGTTCTAAGTTGCGTAATTATGCGTTGAATGCAGTCGGTCCCACGTAAATATCGTTTTTTGTTCTCGAGAAAATCGAGACGAAAAATAATTCCGAAAGTTTATCATTTTTTTCAGTTTTTTTATTCTCCATAAAAAACAGCTTGACCGATTTTGCTAAAACTCCAATCAGTTCTAAGTTGCATAATTATGCGTCGAATGCAATTGGTCCCACGTTGATATCATGTTTTGTTCTCGAGATAATCGAGACGAAAAATTATTCCGAAAGTTAACCATTTTTTTCAGTTTTTTAATTCTATATTAAAAACAGCTTAACCGATTTTGCTAAAAATCTAATTACTTCTAGATCGTTTAATTAGGCGTTGAATGCAATTGGTCCCACGTCGATATCATTTTTTTATTCTCGAGATAACCGAAACGAAAAATAATTCCGAAAATTTACCATTTTTTTCAGTTTTTTTATCCTCCATAAAAAACTACTTTACCGATTTTGCTGAAAATCTAATTAGTTCTAAGTTGCGTAATTATGCGTTGAATGCAGTTGGTCCCACGTAAATATCGTTTTTTGTTCTCGAGAAAATCGAGACGAAAAATAATTCCGAAAGTTTATCATTTTTTTCAGTTTTTTTATTCTCGCTAAAAAACAGCTTAACCGATTTTGCTGAAAATCTAATCAGTTCTAAGTTGCGTAATTATGCGTCGAATGCAATTGGTCCCACGACGATATCATTTTTTGTTCTTGAGATAATGCCGAACGCACATACGAACATACAAACATACGCACATACACACACACAGACGTTCACTAAAAAACTATTGTTTTTGACTCTGGGGACCTTGAAATGTGAAGATATGTCAAAATTCGGAATTCGCAAAATCGGACGCATTACTATAACTTCCACTGGGAAGTTAATAATTAATTTATAACTGCTGGTAACATTGTATTACCATTGATAGATGTCACTAGCAAATTTTCCAGATTTGCATGGTAAGTAATTACGAAAAAAAAGAAACAACGAGCCGCGTAATTAATAATGCTAATGAAAGTAATGACGCTATCAAAAAGATTATTTTCAAAGCACCTCTTATCGTAATTATCACCACCGAAACTATTCTAACAATTCCATACTCGTTATTTTTAATTGATAACAGGTGTCTGACAAAATTAGGCTTCCATTTTGTTTTATTTTCTCACAACAATTAACATATTAATTGGGGTATTAATGGATACGTAACTATCTACTGAAACTTCTGTACGAGGTAACCGAATCTCGATTTTAGATCGAATAAATGGCCTCTTCAGTATGTAAATCGCTGGTTACTTTTATTAATATTTCTGGATCTGGTTTTGAAACCGATAAAATGTTATCAAACAAAAAGAACGGATACAAAGTTCGATTTTTTATATTATTTGAACACGCAGCATTCCGAACATACGACCTGTTACAATAAAGACACTGCCTTAGAGACACACTGACAATTAAAATGTCACTTATGATAAGTCAGCTTTCGATAAATATTAGTCTTATGTTGTTAAGTTTACCGTTTAAGTGCTGTAATAAAAAAGAGGATTTAATTATATTACGTTTAAACGCTAAAAATGTATTATCACAAAAAATATTCTTTAAGTAGTAACACCAAAAAATTAACTAAACGAAATTGACTTTGCGTGCTTTACTTTTTGCTAACTTATTTATTGATTCTTCAGTTTCTAAATCTTTTAGTACCTAGTTCAGATTCAATTGAAATAATACCTAGATTTTCCAGTCTTTCCTGAGCCATACTGGATCTTAAATAATTTTTTATTATTTTTAATTTTGAAAACGAACGTTCTGCTGTGGTGATAAATACTGGCATAGGTAGTTAATAAAATTCGTAAAGCCATATAACTGTTTGGAAACGATTGATATAAATTATTACTAATAATGTAAGTTTCTGAAGGAGTGGAAGTGTTCACTTCATCTAATACTATTTCATGTTTAGAATATTTGGAAAAATTGGGAATGTCCCATAGAAATTTAAAATGATTTGAATAAGCTGATAATAATTGAAACCTTTCATTTACTGACTGTATAGTTATGTCTAGCATATGTAACCCCCTTCTTAAGGAATATTCAAGAAAGTTAATTCCTATTAAAACTAAACTCAGGGTTGTGTGTTCTTAATATCTCAGTTAAATTTAATTTAAGATAATAGACAGGTCAGTTCACGGATCTACTCATTCTTTATTTTTCCTAAAAAAACTAATTCAATGAATGCTAAACCAAATAAGAGCGCCAAGTGATTTAACTAAAAATTTAATAATAATAATTATAATGTTCATTTATAAATAATGACAATAAATTTTACAAAAAAAGCAATAACATAAGTATCTATATACATACCTACATACATAAATATAGTCACGCCTTTTTCCCGTAGGGGTAGGCAGAGACCACTTCCTTCCACTTGCTACGGTTCTTACACACATATTTTGCTTCCTTTACTTTCATCAGTGCTCTCACACATGCTCGTCGCTTGTTGGTACTCTTGACCTGGCCTTTCTTCAAAACAATGTTGATCTAATCGAGATATGTTCGCCGAGGTCGACCTCTACCGACTTCTCCATTCACATTCTTCTTCTTTTTCTTTAGGTGCCCTGTCTTCCTCAGACGTTGGCAATCGATCGAGTTTGGCACCAGGGACTCCTCGCCAAGCTTCCATCTTATGGCTTGCCCCCTCAGCTGTGTTCTCTGCTTGCTAGTTTTCTCTCAAACAGGTCTCTCCATGTAGTGGTCGATGGAGTTTCATCTGACACTCTACTCATAAATGCTGGTGTTCCGCAAGGATCCATTCTAGCACCAACACTATTTTTACTTCACATCAACGACCTATTGAAAGCAACTTCATGTCCCGTACACAGCTTTGACGATGATAGTACCCTCCATACCGCTTTCTCTTCCAGGGCCCCTATATCAGCCCGTGAAACCATAAATGAACGAGGAAGAGATGTTAACAATATAAATATGGACTTAGCAACAATTCTCGAATGGGGATCCAATAACTTGGTAGAATTCAATGCAAACAAAACACAAGCATGTCTTTTCTCTAGAAAAGCCGATCTCACTGTGCCTAACATAACTTTGTCAGGAGTAACCATACCACTGAAGTCATCCATATCGATGCTTGGTATTACTATCAGCAATAACCTTTCCTGAGAAAATCACGTGAGGTCCATTGCCAAAAGTGCATCCCAAAAACTTGGTTTTTTGTTTCGTGCCAAGAGCTATTTCACCTCCAGTCAGCTGCTTATGATCTATAAGGCACAGATCCGACCTATACTGGAGTACTGTTCCCATATTTGGAGTGCAGCACCTAAACATATCCTGAAGCTACTGGATTCTGTCCAAAAAAGGGCAATTCGTCTCGTCGGTGATGCCTCGCTTACAAACTCGCTCACTTGTCTGGAACACCGTAGAAAAGTTGGCGATTTGTCTCTATTTTATAGATATTTTCATGGGCGATGCTCTTCTGAAATATCAACAATCGTTCCTCCTTTGGCAGTCTCTTCGAGATTAACCCGTCAAGTTCAGTCTTCACACCCCTTCGTGGTCACTTTGGAGACCTGCAGAACATCACTTTCCAAAGACTCATTCATCCAACGAATTGCGAGGCTTTGGAACTCATTGCCTAGGGAGGTGTTCCCCGAGGCATACAACCTACAGAAATTTAAGAAGAACACCAACTCCTACCTTCTTTCCCTTGGTTCCCACGATGTTCTCTGAACATTACAGGATATCCCTTTTCGTGGGAACCAGAACATAAAAAAAAAAAAAATCATCAAGCGCTATCTGAACCTTGTCTACAGCTCGGCGGGACAATGTGGTAGTGCTCACTCCATACCATTGTCTTAAGTTTTTTAGCCAGGATATCCTTCTTCTACCCGGGCCTCTTCGTCCTTCGATCTTCCCTTCTATAATAAGCTTTAAAAGTCGATACTTGTCATTCCTTAAGATGTGACCGAAATACTCCAGTTTACGCTTTTTTAGTGTAAACAGAACTTTCAACTGCTTGTCGAGGCGTTGAAGTACCTCGGTGTTACGCACTCTTTCTACCCAGGAGATTCTTAATAGCCTTCTGTACGTCCACATTTCAAAGGCCTCAAATTGTTTGCACATCGCATCGCAATTTCTGCTGCATAATACCTTACGCATCTTCAGGAACGAAGCACGAGCTTGTTCTATTCTGGCACGAATCTCCTGCATGCCGTCCCACTTCTCATTTAGTTGACACCCAAGATAAATTTGTTTTGTTAATCTTCTTTCATCCATCCTTTCTATGTGTCCAAACCATCTAAGCATTCTTTTGTCTATCTTTGTAACCACATCTTCTTTTACACCACAGCGTTCCCTTATCTCACTATTCTTCACTTGATACAAACGAGTCACTTCGGCTATACTTCTCAGACTACTTATCTCCACAGCATTAATCCTATTTTCATGCTTTTTCTGCCAAACCTAACATTCAGTGTAGGAACCAACACTCTATGCACAGCCAGGCGTGCCTTTTTTTTACACTTTCCGGCTGTTCATAAAGCCATGCAGTGCCCCATTCATTTGTTTTCCTGCCAACACCCTACGCTCAATGTCATGCACTGTCATACTTTCCATCTCTCGTAAACTTTGAACCCAAGTACACAAACTCATTTAATTGTTCCACTCTTTCTCCCTTAATCAGAACCTCACAGTTTGTCATGTTTTCTTCTCTTTCAAAAACCATTACTTTCGTTTTGCTTACATTTATTTTCATCGCTTCTATTTTCAGTACATCATGCATAACATTAACCACCTGGAAACAATTGACAATATAATCCTGCAATAGTTTGCGTTATAATATTGATCGCATGTGGGCCGCTTAAAGTATTTAATTGGAAAGTCAAGGAAGACAGTTTGAAAAGAATAATAGGAAAGTAATTAATTTTTAACGAGATTAAATTGGATTTATTTTTGGTTAGTAGTTTTTTAGTGCAATAATTTGTAGAGATTGATGTTTCAAAGAACTCAGATTGTTTTATTTTAATGACAGAGTAAATTTTGACGTTGGAGATTCATTTTATTATAATCTTTTTTAGTAATAAAATAACAGCTTGAACTAACAAATTTATGTTGAAGCTGAGTAAAAAGATAACCATTTCCCCGTATTTCTCCACACAAAATTAGTTTTTGTGTAATATACAGCATGTCGGAGTATTTAGGAGTATTTAAACAATCTCGTAGATCACTCTAGAGGAATGTCTTCGCCGATAGGATCTTCGAATGTCGCCGTAAATTATACTAATATAATATATAATATTATACCTGGCAAACCAGTAAAATATTCTCGTCTGGATGTGCCCTACCTGACACAGTCCCACTCTCGTTCTACGATCCCGCTTACTCTCTTAATTATTTGTTGGCGACCATCTGATACAAAGAATTTTATTGTGGTGGTGTGTGAATATGACAACTACCATTAAAATGAAAACTTAATGATGTCATATTTATCGTTATGTTGTTTTCTGCTTCACTAGCACAAAAATAAAAGGGGGTCATTAAAGCTAGTTGTATACGATTATTTTCAGAGTCGGTCTGAAGACGTTTCTTCTCAAATCTCACGTAGAATCTGCGATGGTTTCAATTTTGTTTCGATCTGTTTAATTCATTTAACCGATAATGCCAAACTAGAAAGCGTTTTTACGCTAGATTTGGAATCTTGTTTACCAGCTAAAAAGTGCTTCTTGATTGTCAATGTACTAGGACCAAATTTGGAATTGGTGCGTCTATAATTGCACCTTCCTTCTTTCTAAAGCTGCTTTAGAATAGATCAATACCTGACGAGAACATACAACAATGTGAATTCTGCACACCACCTGACGAATTATTTGAGTCACATAGAATAATATTGGTCTAACTCTAGTACTGTAGATCTTGAGAAATTAAATGGTTTGTGAAATTGGCAAAAAGTCAGGAAATGTTTTTTTTTAATAACATTTATTACAGTTAACACTAAAACTGGCACCGAGGCTTAATAGAGTTTATTTACAAAAAATTCGACATAAATAAAGTTATTCCAAAAAGCAAACAAATTTATTTTATATTTCTTAATCCTATTTAAGTAAGTAGCACTTATTAAGTTTCTATTTTCCTTTAAAAAATTTCTGACACAGGTTTTTTGAACTTCCATGAAATATTGGTTGTGGGATCTTATTGTACTCCTGAATGCTTCTATAGATTGGCGAGTCCCGTCCCTTTTTGGTCCTGGCATATGTAGTTCTTAATTTTTGGTTTGCTCTTGTGTTGTATGTGTTACTTTCTCTATTATTCTGCAATATAACATTTCTTTTAAGATTTTTATTTTGGATATTATGTATAAGTTTTGTTTGTTCTAGTACTTTCAACTCATTTATTTTTAAGAATGGCCAGGTCAAGAGTACCAAGAACCGACGAGCATGTATGAGAGCACTGATGAAAGTAGAGGAAGCAAAAGATGTGTATAAGAACCGTAGCGGAAGTGGAAGGAAGTGGTCTCTGCCTACCCCTATGGGAAAAAGGCGTGATTATATGGATGTATGTATGTACCTTCTTATATAGTTCCTCGCTGGGCATGTTTAGTCTAAAAATCACTTTAATTGCTTTATTTTCTTGGCTTTAAAAATGTTTTAATTTTCCAACACTTGTATTTCCCCAGCATAGCATTAGGTGTGATTCTGTGAACCCATTATAAAGAAGTTTTCTAGATTTCTCATTCAGTTGTTGTGCACATCTTTGTATATATCCTTGCATGGGTACAATTTTGTTAATCACTCCTTTTAAATGTTTATCCCAGGATAAATTTTCTGCTATGGTTAGTCTCCAAGTTCAGTAACTCTTTTGAGATTTGACCCGTTAATTTTAATTTGCTAGGCGAAAGAAAGTGTAAGATTTTTCCGTCACGAAACAGCTTTCTGCTTTCTGCCACTTTTGGAAGGTTTTGACATGTACCACGAATTTTACGAATTTTATATAATTTGTTCATATTTAACGTGTCAAAAGCCTTCTGTAAGTCAATAAACACTATTAGATATTTGTTTTTTGTCTAATTCACCAGTTATATATTCTAAAAAAACTACTGTTGCCCCCAGAGTATCTACTGCTTTTATTTGAAATCCTTATTGTTAATAATCAAACTTAAATGTTGCTTCTATGAATGTAATAGGTCTTGCTTTGATGATTTTTTTTATTATCATTGTTTATTGTCAAAAACTAAAAATTGTTTTGAACAAAATTCATAAAAACAGACATTACGATAGTAAATTTAAAAAAAAATTTGGACTTGGACCATTGTTACACTGACTAATTTTAAAATTCCTGTTTGGTAAAATAAAACATAATGTCTTTAATAATAAATAATCTCATTAGATGTTTGTTTGGATACATATAATTTGGTTTCCAGAGTGAGAAGAGTCAGAAAAAATGTATAAATTGGTTCACGATATTTTAGGTTGACCTGATTTTTATGTGTAATTTGGTTCCCAGTTAAAACATTTGTTTGTTTGAGGCAGTAAAAGTAAAAGAAATAAGCCTCACCTAACCTAACGTCCTAACTTAACACCAACAGTACCTTTATTGAATGTGACTAAGCAAGCACGATTCAAAAACACAACTGACTGTGACAAAAGCAATACAATGCACAATGTCAATTTTTGGTTATCCCAAATGTCACTTACACGAACAAGAGATTACGCAACTACCAACACCCGTTTGTTTGATACTAATGAAAGGGTGGCAGCTTTCTATGGAAAGGATGGAATCGTACCATTTTTCTTGGCTGATGTGAGAAGTCTCCTTGATACAATAAATACTGGTGAAGATTTTTTTAAAGAATTTATAGGTTTTCAGTATTTCATTTTTAAAAGGTTAACTTTGTAAAATTAACTATCGGGATTTAGGGTTGCATTAAAGTGGATCCGTTTTAGAACGAGAGCCGTCATCCATGTAACTTTATTTGCAATTTGTAAAATTAACTATCGGGATTTAGGGTTGCATTAAAGTGGATCCGTTTTAGAACGAGAGCCGTCATCCATGTAACTTTATTTGCAATTTGTAAAATTAACTATCGGGATTTAGGGTTGCATTAAAGTGGATCCGTTTTAGAACGAGAGCCGTCATCCATGTAACTTTATTTGCAATTTGTAAAATTAACTATCGGGATTTAGGGTTGCATTAAAGTGGATCCGTTTTAGAACGAGAGCCGTCATCCATGTAACTTTATTTGCAATTTGTAAAATTAACTATCGGGATTTAGGGTTGCATTAAAGTGGATCCGTTTTAGAACGAGAGCCGTCATCCATGTAACTTTATTTGCAATTTGTAAAATTAACTATCGGGATTTAGGGTTGCATTAAAGTGGATCCGTTTTAGAACGAGAGCCGTCATCCATGTAACTTTATTTGCAATTTGTAAAATTAACTATCGGGATTTAGGGTTGCATTAAAGTGGATCCGTTTTAGAACGAGAGCCGTCATCCATGTAACTTTATTTGCAATTTGTAAAATTAACTATCGAGATTTAGGGTTGCATTAAAGTGGATCCGTTTTAGAACGAGAGCCGTCATCCATGTAACTTTATTTGCAATTTGTAAAATTAACTATCGGGATTTAGGGTTGCATTAAAGTGGATCCGTTTTAGAACGAGAGCCGTCATCCATGTAACTTTATTTGCAGTTTGTAAAATTAACTATCGGGATTTAGGGTTGCATTAAAGTGAATCCGTTTTAGAACGAGAGCCGTCATCCATGTAACTTTATTTGCAATTTGTAAAATTAACTATCGGGATTTAGGGTTGCATTAAAGTGGATCCGTTTTAGAACGAGAGCCGTCATCCATGTAACTTTATTTGCAATTTGTAAAATTAACTATCGGGATTTAGGGTTGCATTAAAGTGGATCCGTTTTAGAACGAGAGCCGTCATCCATGTAACTTTATTTGCAATTTGTAAAATTAACTATCGGGATTTAGGGTTGCATTAAAGTGGATCCGTTTTAGAACGAGAGCCGTCATCCATGTAACTTTATTTGCAATTTGTAAAATTAACTATCGGGATTTAGGGTTGCATTAAAGTGGATCCGTTTTAGAACGAGAGCCGTCATCCATGTAACTTTATTTGCAATTTGTAAAATTAACTATCGAGATTTAGGGTTGCATTAAAGTGGATCCGTTTTAGAACGAGAGCCGTCATCCATGTAACTTTATTTGCAATTTGTAAAATTAACTATCGAGATTTAGGGTTGCATTAAAGTGGATCCGTTTTAGAACGAGAGCCGTCATCCATGTAACTTTATTTGCAATTTGTAAAATTAACTATCGGGATTTAGGGTTGCATTAAAGTGGATCCGTTTTAGAACGAGAGCCGTCATCCATGTAACTTTATTTGCAGTTTGTAAAATTAACTATCGGGATTTAGGGTTGCATTAAAGTGAATCCGTTTTAGAACGAGAGCCGTCATCCATGTAACTTTATTTGCATTAGAGAGCTGGACCACTTTTATTCTAAAAGAAAATCACTAATCCATGCCTGTGAACGTAACAGCGCGAATTTTGATAAAAGTGGAGTTATGTTCTGGGGTGATATATGCTTTGACGCTCGCACAGAATTGGTTCCTGTCCGTAAGAGATCCATGAATGTTAATGACTACCTGCAGTTACACTACCTCAAAACAAAACAGAAGGTGTGTGCTAAAAACAATTTGATGCGTAGGATAACAAACACCAGTTGGGGCGCCCAATCACAGACAGTCAAAACAACAGCCCTAGCTCTCCGCTACTCTGTGGCTGAGTATGCAAGCCCAGTATGGTATAGATCAACCCATACGAAACAAATCGATGTCGCTTTGTTTGAAACCGACACCTCTAATCACACTTCACCACCTAGCTAGCATCGCCCCTTATGATATACGCCGAGATGTTTCTGCGAACAAGGAGAGAATCAAAGCTCTAACATCACACACGCACCCCCTGTTTGACCATCAACCTTCCCACAGGCTAAAATCAAGATAAAGTTTTTTTAAGAGGCCAATACCAAACCAGGACGCTCAGCCAATGGAATCCCAAATAGATATGTAGAAAGCCAAATCGAGCAACCACTGGATGGAACCCTCTGAGAGTTTAGCTGCTGGATACAATGAAAAGTGGGCAGTGTGGAAATCGATCAACAGACTGCGGTCAGGCGTAGGAAGATCGAAAGACAATCTGAGCAGATGGGGCTTCCCAACTACCACAACGCTCTGCCCCTCGAAGTGCACTTTGGAGTACCTAATGTCAGCCAAACCAAATGCCGTAGACGTCGCCCGTTATTGGGCAAATATTATTTAGTTTAACTTTGTTTATATACCATATCTTTTGTGATGCATCTGACACGAATAAATAAATAACTATCTGGAGAATATTGTAATAGAACATGTGTAACCCAATTTCCTGTATATACAAGACAATGCTCGACCTCACATGGCTGGGGAGGTACTTGATTATCTTAATCAAGTTGGCATACCAGTTAAGCAGTGGCCACTAAAAAGTCCGGATCTGAATCCTAACGAGCATTATTACAATTATTACATTATTACACTTTTAAAGTATCCGAATAAGTTTTTCCTAACTTTTAATGTCCATAAAATATTATTAAAATGAATTCATTATAACAGTTTGTGTGATTAAATATGTTGTTTGTTAATTTGACTGTCTCAATCGAGAAAAGCATGCTTCCTATGTAGAAACCGGTCCTGGATATTTTTAATTGAATTATAGCGCGGACGGGCATAAGAAATATTCCTGATATATATATAAAATTCGTATAATCTTTGTGTTGTCTCGTTAATAAAATCACAACGTGATTAAGATTTTATCGTTGTACTGAAACCAGATAGTTATTGATATACATTCGGTTGATTATTCCGAGAATTTTTATATTTTAGTTTGTTTTTCACATTACCTTAAATATAAATATATCTATGGACGTTTGTGAGGAATGTTGGTAAATTAATAATCTCACTTTATTTTATGTTTTTCATTAGTTTCATTTCCCGTCACTAGATGGAAGGACCATCGTCAGCATCAAAGATCTATGGTTCTGACACTAACGACGGAAAATTGGTTTTTCGTGAGTATTGCAGGCATTTAAAAAACCTACAAAATGGTAGCGTCCTTTTTTTAATTTGCAACAAGTTTTGAGAAAATTAAGTGAGGGTTTTTAAAATTTAATAGAGCATGCTTCTTGATGTATTTAAAACGTAATGCAAAATTTGAATTTTTAGTTAGTAGTTTACAATAAATTTTATTTATTTGTTACCTTCTTAAAATTAATTCATGTCTGATGGGTAGTTAGGTTAGGTTAAAACGGCGGTTCGGAGTGAACCCACTTAGGTCTTTTGGCCCGTTGTGATACCGTGATGGACGGCGGTACCTTCACCGTCCACCGTGAAAACCAGTTGGAACTTTTAATAAAAAGTGTGAGGTCTTTAATGCTAACTGAGCTGACATCAGATAAGTCACCAAAGTTCGGTTGCCCTGGTATAGAAAGCCGTTTTCTGCATAGGGCAGGGCAGTGGCAGAGAATATATTCCATTGTTTCCTCATCTTCCTCATCGTGACAACTTCTGCAGAAGTCGTCTCGTAGCTCTGCGATTCCCATTCGCCGTGCATGGGATCCACTTGCCCAGTGTCCTGTTATGGCCGCGATCGCATTTCCAATAGACTCCATGGATAGAGATAAAACATCATTAGTTCGACGTAGATCTAGTTTAGGCCAAATCTGTTTCGATAATGTGCATGTGGGTTCATTTTGCCACCTCAAGTTGGCTTTTTGAAATACTTTGCTGTGCAGGAAGAGCCGGCAGTTTGCAATCGGTACTCCTTGCTAAGATGAGACAGATACAGCTGGGAGGGTGGTGCCCTCTCTTGCTAGCTCGTCCACCTTACAGTTGCCTGGTATGTCCCTGTGTCCGGGTACCCAGACAATGTGAACTCTGAACTTAGCTGCTAGCTCATTCAGGGCGGCTTAACATTGCACCGCTGCCCTAGAGGTCAAGTAAACTGAGTTCAGTAATTTGATAGCAGTCTGGCTGCAGCAAATAATGGATATCTCGCTGAACTTTTGTTCATTGTGGAGTGTCCAGACAGCTGCCTCGGTAATGGCTGTCATTTCGGCTTGATACACACTACAGTAGTCAGGAAAACGAAACGACAGGCTAAGTAAGAGGTCTTTTGACTCTCTTCCCTCTAGTTTAGAGCCGCCCGTATAAAATACTGCGTCCTGAGGTAGCTTAAAGAGAATAGCTTAAAATCGCTCAACAGAGCCAACAATAGAGTTTAAGGATCTGAGAACTTGGCTATCAGAAAATTAGACATTAGAAACTGATATTAAATGCAGAATTGAAAATGCATTTATGAAATTTAAAAAGGAACACTGAACAACAACACAACACAATTTGATTGAAAGCTTAGGACAAGATTTTTTAAATGCTACGTATGCTCAGTGCCTATGGAAGGATGGGATGAAGGTGAATGAAAAATGTAACATTCTGCAGCTTATAATCGAAGACAAAATTGAAGGAAAGCGAGAAATAGGAAGGAAATAGATGTCCTGGATAATAAATACACCTAAGGCAATAGACGAGATTACAGACCATCGATAGTGTGGTTCATACGGCCAGAAATCGTGAAGTCGTAAACATCCATTAATGGATAGTGTATAAGAAAAAGAAGATGGCTCTGCTCAATTGCTCAGAATACTGAACTCACGCGTTGTATGCACTTGCAAAATCGTTATTATTACGGCTTGCAGCTCGTCCAAAAGAATCATTATATACTCTATAATAAAACAAACAATCCCTTAAAATGACAGTCCCTATTATTCAAACGAACTACAAGTCATTGCAATAAATCACTATTAACTAAAAAAAATTAACGTGAGTATCCAGGAACGCTCGGTTGAAACGAAGTTCCTTTCGTAGTATATTATTATTGATAAGCGTATTATATTTTCTCTCACGCTTGTTTTTGCATTATTCGGCATTGTTGCTTTTTGATCTTTTTTTTTAGTCAATTTGTCAACTAATTGGCTATAAAAAAATAAGAGAGTCGTAATATAAAAATTTTAGTTTAAAAATAAATAGTCCGCGTGTTTGTCAAAATGACAATTGCAACAATAACGCGCATGCGCGTTCTGTTGTACAAGAGAGGAAATGCGTAGCATAGAAATACTTAGCGCGTATGCTATTGGCTGTTATTCGCGTATAATGTAATAATATGTCATATCGTGAGTGACATTTTAATAGTCTTGGCAAATGGTTCTGATACTATGTTGTCCGACCTCGTATTAATAAGAAATAAATAAAATCTGGCACGTATCATGTTAGTTTTACATTGTTTCAAATACCGCCAAGGGTGGTGTGTAATAGATTACAAGATTTATTGCCTCATTATGTAAATTTTCCCGCTCTTGCTTACAATAGGTAAGAGTTTTACTAGAAGGAAACATTTAAAAAGACTTTGTGCCTTTGCTTTGCTAAAGTTCATTTGAATCGTGGGTGTGGTATGTAATACTTTTATATTTAGAGCAAAAAACATAAAAGCATAAAACTCGTCCCAAAGATCCGATAAATGACATCTTCGTCGAGTTTGTCGGGGAACCGTCAGAAGAGTTACGGTTGAATGAAAAACGACGAATCATCCATTAAAATAAGTAAACCAATTTGTCTGTATCTTTCGTAAACACGTATTTGTCGATGTTCATTATTATATCTTCGTTGGAAATCAGTCTGGGTCGTTGTTAAAATATTGAGAGATGAGACGTTCCACTTGCAGTTTTATATTCCAGTACGTACCTTTTATATGTTGGGGCGGACGTACACCGATAAGACACCTTAGGAAACGCCCCAGAACCCATAACTCAGACAGGAGCGTCTTCAAATAATACAATATTGTATACAGTTATGACTGGATACACAAGCGTAATAATAATTATAGTTTTTATGTTGTATTTCATCGAATTATCCAAAGAATTCGCGTTAATATCTACTACTTTGTAGAAAAGAGAGTGCAACGTAGGTTTGATTTATTAAAAAAATAAGTTTGAAGTCTTTATTAATAAGATTGTGAAACATAAAAACGTTCTTAAACATTTATTGTACTTGGAGATTTAAACTAAAACACATAAGTACTTGTTTATCATCATCGTTGATCATTGAAAATTCCATGATCGCCAATACCTACAAATTATTTTATTATAAAAGGTTTTATATATTATTAATAGTATTGAAATAAAAAAAAATGTTTGACACAGATTAACATCAATGAACATACTTGTTTTATAAGGTTTACAGCACTGAATAAAAATTTTGACAGATAAAAACAGGTCATAAAAATGGCAGCTTCACTAGAAGAAACCGCGTTGTTATTCGTTTTTTGAATAGGGTATTCTACTGTTTGAAAAAGTACTTGCCATAAAATTAAACTTTTTTTATTCCCGCGAAATCGCTGGCATCCATTTTGGTGACGTAATATTGGTAAAAACAACAGTCGTGTATGTACTACCGGCACTCATTCAACGTTAACAGCTATATGCAACCATCACTGAATCAATTTTTGGCAGATTCGTACTATATGCTTTTACAAAACCGGTTTGCATTTTAATAAATGAATAGGTACAAATGAAATGCACTGACGAAAGAACACAATTATTACTCCTTGAAGTTAAAGTTGATAGGTATGTACCTAGCTGTTTACACTGAACTGACAGTTTTTGCCTATATGACGTCACACCATGGCGGCTCGTTTTTTAAGTTACGAGATATACAGATTAAAAATTACGACTTTTAATTTCAACACAATAAAACGATAATGTGCTTTTATGACTCAAAATCAGAATATTTAAGCATTTTTCTGCATAAATTTTAATTTTTAACAAATTTCATAATTTATTTTTCACTACGCGATATCGCCAATTCTATTCAACATTGCTCTGAAATAAGCGTTGAACTTTTTGGTTATTGCAAGCTAAGCAAATAGGGCTAAGAATAAACGAGGAAAAAACCATGGATATGCTCACCAGCAGAACAGGACGTAGAGATAGAGTGGGTCAGAATGTCACTGTGGGGGAATACAATTTCGAGAGGGTAGCAACCTTTAAGTATTTAGAAGCCCCAGTTGCTCAAGATAACAATCTAACAGAATAAATTAAAGTCCGAATTCAAATTGGAAACAAATGTCTCTATGCACTAGGATCAGTACTAAAATCGAGGAACAAAAATAACAATTTATAAAACCGTTATACGACCTTCAACCTTCAACTTTCAACTTATAATGAAGGGCAAGATAGAAGGCCGTAGAGGATTCGGTAGAAGACAAGCCTCGTGGTTAAGGAATCTTAGAGAGTGGACCGGAATTCTAAGCGCAGAACAACTCTTTAGAATCGCCGAAGCCAGAGCACAGCTCGCCATTGTGATTGCCAACATCAGGAGGACTTGATATGGCACCAAAGGAAGAGGAAGTTATACGACTGACGGTTATGTATGCTAGCGAGACCTGAACCCTGACCAAAGACAATGAACGGAAACTAAGAATTTTCGAACGGAAAGTTCAACGCAAGATTTTTGGACCACTGCGAAGCCCCATAACACAACACTACAGAGTTAGAACCAATCAAGAAATATCAGAATTATACAAAGATCCAGATATTGTGAAGGAGATAAAGGCTGCAATGGGCAGGTCATATGCAAAGACAGCCTGACATACGGATATGGTAAAACTGGCCTGGGAAAGAGCACCAGCAGGACGAAGACCTTTGGGTCGCCTCCAAATGAGGTGGCGAGACAACATCAAAGCGGACCTAAGACCATTGGGATATAATACGACCCAGCATTGATGAAAGATCGATAACAATGGAGGCGAATAGTACAGTCGGTCAAGACCCACCCCGGGTTGTAGAGCCATGGAGTAGTAGTAGTAGTAGTAGTAGTACCCTATTGAGAACGAAAGTTCGGTTTATTTTTGACCTAACGAATAAAGCGATAAATTTAAAAACTTCTGTCAGCTGTCAGCAGATGGTTACCAAATGGAGGGTATTATCTCTACCCTCCATAGACTACCATAACAATTGACCACAGAATTGAAATAAGGACATGTTGACGCTGTTGCGTCAAGAGACCCAAGAAAAGAATAACTTCGCACTCCTTTGTTGATACTTAAAACGTTGTGAAATGCAACAAGAAATATTTTGAAAGAGACGTTATTGCAATAACTCTTACGCTTGGAAACCAAGTATCTAAATCCATTTTGTAATTATAGAATACTGGTTCTTTTTCAACGAGAGGACAGGCGGTGTTCGTAATTCCAACGCAAGCATCGTCTTGTCCAATAGAATACGGTACAGTTACACCTATTGCTGTAACCATAATCTTTGGAGTCAGGCTCGGTACGTAACCAGCTAAAAAAAAGGGGAGAAATCATTACAGAAAAAATCTTCGATAATATAGGTAGGTACTTACGTGATATAAAACTTAAATCCATTGCTACAGTTTTTCCGGGAATTACCTTACACGTAGATTTTGTGCATACTACATTATCAGTTGTTATATTAACTTTCGGCAATAAACCTTGACCGTCTTTACCTACGGAAATTTCAGATGTTTAAAGACGAGTTTTAGCAATAAATGGCACGCTGATGTCTTCGAGTAATTATAATTGATTACCACACTGAAATCTTTAAATTTATAAACAAAGATTTCAAACACATTAAACAAAAAACTTCCTTCGAAAGTGCTGACATCATCATAATCTTGTATAAGAATTCCACAGGAAACTGGTGGACTGGGAGAACGCAAGCTCTGCTTGATGAGAGAAGTAAAAGGTAACGAAGTGGGAGACAGGCTCGCAAGAGCTGAAAAAGTACAACAGCTTATAGGCTCAGAGTCAACGTGCTTACAGTACTTGCCAGAGAACAACAACCACTGCAAATACTGGACAGAGCACCCAGGTATGAGACAATCTCTTCTCTGGGGGCCGTCTAGGAAAACGACAGAAAGGTTTCTGAACACCTACACATCACAGTGCTTGTAAATAGCCCTCTTTATAGGTTCTGTTAAGAAGGAAATGAGACTTCTCTTCACTGCCTATACTACTGCGAAGAACTCCCCGTTCGCAAAAACATTTCAGGGAACCATAATTGGAACCAGTAATACTTAGCAACACTCCTATCGTCGACATCCTGGAATTTAAGGTACCTACAAGACTGCAGCTATTCAGCCCAATTTTACGTTAATATCTAACCCCAAGAAAAAATAATGAAATAGAAATTTTTTGTTCAAATTATAATACAACTTACATTTACTAACTGGAGTCAGCCCCTCATTTAACGAATACGAAACTTCTATAAAAAATACTATAAATACTACTTGGATGGGTAACATCATTTTTTCGAGTTTTTTTTACAAAAATAATGAAAAATCAATATTTGTGGCACTATTTTCGATATAAATATGTTAACCAACATTATCACGTTGATAAGATATAAAAAATTAGTGATAAATGAGTTGAGCAAGTGCTTCAAAAATTAGATAAGTGTTTGCAGGTGTTTTAGATTCCATATTTAGATTTTGTTACTAATGTTAACTAAGAAACTGATAATTCACAATGATAAAAAAATTTGCTATTTGTCCAAATAAGAAAAGGCTAAAGAAAAAGATTAATTCGGCCTGGGTCGTTCTACGGTTCTACATAAAATTTATAATTATAATTATGCCAAAAAAAGAGAAGAATAGTTCTGAAGTTATGAAATTTTTCGATGTCCTATTTAAGGAGACTATTAAAATCTAAATTTTATGTTAGCGGTATTTTCAGATTAAATTATCTTCAAAATGCCAACGTCAGTCAAGTGGAAAAGCTCAAACAGATAATTAACCAAACTTCTAATAAAAATAACAAACACCTTAAATTGTTTATATTCTTAGCTACCGGATATTTGGCATATAAAGCAAGTAAAAATATATGTTTTATACCCGTTTTAAATGCTGCTACAGCATTTGGATCTACTCCTTTAGCAGGAAGACGAAGGCAGTTTAATTTTATAGCTGATGTTGTGGAGACCTCTGCACCTGCTGTAGTGTATATTGAAATAAAAGACTCTAGAAGAATCGACTTTTTTACAGGAAGACCAACTACAATTTCAAATGGTTCAGGTTTGTTTTTTCGTAATAATGAAAATACACAACATTCATTATTAATCTTTAGCTTTGTAAACTTACATTTTTCATGGTTATATTAAATGTCGCTAATAGTATCCAGTATAGGACACATTTTCAACAATTCAGAATTTATATATTTTAGGTTTTATAATAGAAGAAAATGGTCTAATACTAACTAATGCCCATGTAGTTACTAACAAACCTAATGCTAAAGTTGAAGTAAAACTTATAGATGGTTCAATTTATTATGGTGAAGTGGAGGATATCGACTTAATAAGTGACCTAGCTACAGTAAGAATACCAGCAAAAAAACTGCCAGTCATGAAGTTAGGAAGTTCCTCAGACTTAAGGCCAGGAGAGTTTGTTGTAGCAATTGGTAGTCCATTAGCATTAAGTAATACCGTTACTAGTGGAGTAGTAAGTTCGACTCAGAGAGGATCAGCTGAATTAGGTTTGTGTGTTAAACATATTGTTGTAGCTCTTAAAAATGCTAAAACGTTATTTTCTTAATTTTTTTAAAATGTTACATAATCCATTTTATAACTTAATGTAGGTTTACACGGCAAGGATATGCATTACATCCAAACGGATGCAGCAATTACTTTTGGTAATTCTGGGGGACCACTCGTTAACTTAGATGGAGAAGCAATAGGTGTAAATAGTATGAAAGTAACTGCAGGAATTTCGTTTGCAATACCAATTGATTATGTAAAAGCATTTCTTAGATCAGCCAAAGGCCCCAAAAACCCCGATAAGCCTAAGAGGCTATATATGGGTATTACAATGTTAACTTTGACCCCACAGATAATACATGAATTACAACAAAGAAATCATCAAATTCCTAGAGACATTGAAAGAGGGGTACTAGTTTGGAAAGTTATATATGGATCTCCAGCCCATAAGTAGGTAAATTTTTTTTGTGTTTGCTCATTCCTCATATACTTATTTTTAGTGGAGGGTTGCAGCCAGGTGATATTGTAACTCACATAGATGGGAAACAGATACAGCATTCCAATGATGTTTATGGAATTTTAGCTGAAAGTAAATCGAGGGCATTAAAATTATCTATTAACAGAAGTGGTAGAAGTATCAACTTGACAATTACTCCAGAAGATTTTAGTTAGCAGTTATCTAATTATTTCCTTACTTCAAGATAATAAAGTTAATTTCAGATAGTTTGTTTTAGTTAACTACTTATTTAAAAAAATTATTAAACTTTTAAGTTGAGTTTAAATTTTATTTCAACTATATCATAAATATTTTATTACTTAAAAAATATAAAAGTTATAAACTAATGTTTTCTCCTAGTATTGACGACAGTCCAACCATCATCTTCCATTGAAACAGCAGCAGTTCGAGCTTCATTCTCATCTTCATCCTCATTTGAAGAATCGTCGTTACCCTAAAACACAATTTTTTAATAATACAATTAAGAACAAACCTAATGTCGAAGGGCTAATGACCACAGTAGTCTATGCCAAAAGAAAAAAATACAATTAAAATGCATTTACCTGTTGTGGTTGCCTATTTTGTGTCCTACTTTCATGTAACCAATTAGAATCTGCACTTGGAAGTTTTAAAAACTCCACTTCACATTGCTGAACATTTCCACTTTTGATCAATTGTACAAATTGAAATAAAATTGTGGCAATTTCTAAAATTAACATTTAAACATTGCATCTACAAAGGGAACTAGGAAAGTTTTGCAATATGATGCAACCATGTGGCGCAGGAGTCTGAGTGTTGGTGCATCTTGAGATGTGTTCATAGCACACTATCCGCTGCGCCGAGCCGGTGGGCTCAGTTGTTTGTCAGCACTAATAGTTTAAAGTGCATCTTGGTCATGAAATGATATTTCAGTGGCTTTGCGATATAACTTTGCTCATGGTTTTTTTTATTGCAGAGGTGGAGAAAATCCTTTACAGAGAGAGGTTATGAGTCTGAAAGGTCAAGGTCTACTGTGTTATGATGTTGGTGCATAGTAGCGCACCCCTTGGTGCTGCTGCCTGCCTGGGTAGATGTTCGTTTGTTTTCGATATACGTCTATATTACAGTACGTTTGCCCAACACTCACGTCATAAAAATTATTATAATATATCAGGATACACTGATAATTTATATGGCGCATAATTATTTTATTTGAATTAAGATAATTAGGAATAATTAAAAAAGTGACAGTGTATTTTACTGGTTTATTTCATTAATTGTGAGTAAATAAACCATCACTGGAGTTGAAAAAGCCTGTTATTTTCTGTAAAATTCACCTGACCCCTGCCACCTTCCTCTGATTTGACCTACATTGGATACCAAGGATCATCTGGAAGCTGTCCAGGTCCTCATACATTGGGGTCTACAAAGGCTGTCTCCAAGCACCTCCTCAACACCCAACATCATCACCATAACACTCGGTCTAGGCTAAGTAGTTAGAGATAAGATAATTATTAGCTTTTTTTGCAGGGAATTATCTAAAACCAGAGTCTCGCCGGCTATTGCCCATGAAAGGTTGATCGCATCAACACTAAAAACACCCACCCAAATACCTTGTACAAGTTCTGTTCCGGGTAGGAACAACATAGCTGCCCAAAAAAACCGCCCATCCTCCCCAGCGCCCCTCTTACTCGTGGTTTAAACATAGACCAGTGTTTAGAAGAAAAACTCTTGCACTAGATGATGATAATTGATCACTATATCAGGTGGTACAGAGAATTACAAAGTGGAAATTTCAGTCTGGAGGACGCTGAGAGAGGACGGGGAGGCAACCAACGTCCATTACTGCTGTGAAGAAAGTATGAAGACAGGTAAGTGACTTACCACCAGATTGAGGAAACCTTAGGTCTGAACAGTCATTTGCACATGACGAAAGTTTGTTCTCTCTGGGTGCCACATAGTCTGACTGAAGACCTGATAACATGACATGTGAAATGGTGCCAGGAGATGCTGAAAATGTTTGATAAGGGACAATCTTGGTATGTGAACAATATCGTGATAAGTGGCTTGTCTTGGCCATATTATTATGATGTGCCGACCAAGTCTCAAAACAAAGTTTGGGTCTGTATTTTTCAAATCGAGTTGAATTGTGGAGCGTGTCATGTTGGACACACAAAAGACTGTCACAGCTAAGTGGTACACTGAATAGTGCCTAAAATACCTGGGTCATGTGCTGATAGATGATTGCCATTTGGATCGCCAATCTTCAAAAGGAGAGGGCACAATAAGAAGAAGAAAATCATTGACTCTTCAAAGAACTTTGGTTCATGACAGCGCCCCAGCTCATTTCACGAAAGCCTACACGAAATATTTGACCACCACAGGACTAAAACTGCTTGAGCACCCCCCTTGCAGTCCAGACCTTTCACCCTGCGACTTTGCACTGTTCCCCCATGTGGAAATGAGTGGGAGACGGTTTTCCAATGATGGGGACTTTGGACAACAAGTTTTGGAAGATGGAGAGATGTATTGCCTCTGATGGAAATTATTTTGAAAAAATTAAATGAATATAGCTGTAATACAAAATTTTCCTAATTCACTTTGTACATAGACCACTTTCCACATTTAATTACCTTTTGGGGATCCATCTTCAAAAATAGTGTCAAATTTTTCATCCATAATATCTTCTAAAAGGTCTTCCAAACTTTCTACATCAACATTTGTTTCTTGTAAACAAAAATTTGACACTTCCTGAACACATTCAATAGCAAGCTGTAAAAAAAATTTTAGCATTTCGAATATAAAAAATAAATTCATTTAAATTCATTAGTGTAAGGACAAAAAATTATAAATGTATTAGATGAAAATTTGTACCTGTTTACTATTTGGTCCACCCATGGAATGTTCAACAGCCAGTTTTAAACCAGTCCAATTGCTAAAAATTTGTTGGACGATCCTATAAAGAATTTCCTCTGCCATTTTAAACGTTTTTATTCTTTTTTATTCATGCTTTCCAATGCCAAGAAATCCAAGAATATTGATAAGTAAGGTTAGGAATTGTATTCTATTTATAACAGGTCTTGCATATATTGTGTATTCAGTTACCTTTTGCTAGTTTAAAATCGTTTTGAATACAATGTTTTTGAGAAATGTTTCAAACGAAAATGAAAATATGTATATTAACACTGGTATCAAACATTTATATTTATGAAATCTAACACATTACTTATAGTTATCTAACAATTTTTTAAAAATTACTGTACTTTTTCTCATATTAGCTTTATTTTTGCTCTTTGCAACAAAAGCTCCAAGCAAAGCTTTAAATGCTTTCGTTTTTCCTGATTTATAATCACGAACTGCTTTTGGATTTTCTTCCATTACTTCTTCACACATTTTCTTTATTACCTCTTCATCTGTTATTTGAAACAGATTTCTTTCCTTAACAATCTACAACACAACAATACTAATAAATTACTAAATAAATTGAAACAAAAAATATGCACATACATTTTTGAACAAGATCATTTTTTTTAAAGACCCATCTTATTAAAACTTATACTTAAAAAAGATAAATACAAAAAGATGGTTTCTAATTAATTTTACCTCTTTTGGATTTATGTTAGTCCCATTTAAAACGTTTTCCAGTAAAATTTGTGCTGTATTTCTATTAATTACTTCTTTTTCCAAAAGCTCCAAAATGTCTCCTATGTGACTAGGAGTTTTACTAAAAACAACAAATACAAAATAATAATGCAATTATTTAACATATAAAGATGAAAACTTACATATCTTCAGAGTTCAAATCGTTCTTGTTTAAAAGAGTGTTAACATCATTAATCAAAAAATTAGCTGTCATTTTTGCATTAATCTGTTTGGTTACTATTTCCTCAAATACCTTTAACAATCCACTGTCATTCTATAAAATGTAAATAAAAATAAGCTGTGGACGCCTGGCAGATGTGAAACATCAAAACTATTTTGTATAGAAAATATACATGCTTTACTAAAAAAACCAAATACTACTGCTGAATATCACTTAATATTTATATGCTACTTTTTCTTTATAGTTTTCTTTAATATTTTAAATGTGAGTGCTGTACTGTAAATTTGTAACTAACAATTTCAAACAAAAACAATAACTTGAAAATTTGAATAAACGCATTGTTTTGACAACTGTCATTTGTCAACAATGATTTTCTTCAATTTTCTTTGAGATCTCATTTTTTAGTTACTACAGCCAAGGTTTTTTGGGTCGGACTAAAGACTGATGGTCACCACGCCAGCGGGCGGTTTATCTCTCGCCCGCGGCATTAGATGTTTCACATTAAAATGTCTCTATAAAAAAATGTAGCAAAAATAACAATGTTTAAGCTAAAACACACTCACAACTAATATAATGGATTGTTCTATTGTTAAGCCATTTTCTTTTCTCAGCCTTTGCCTTGTCTCTTCTGGAAGTTCTGGTATAGACTTTTTTAATTCATCAGCATTAACACAGCCAAATTGTATAGGTCCCATAGCTATGTGAAGAGGTGGCAAATTAGATTCTGGCATATATCTGTAATCCTAAAATAAATAAATTGAAAAATTGTACTAAAAATAAAAAAAAGCATACTTGTTGCACTTCTTTATCTCTCATTGCCACTGTAGTTTTTGTACCAGCATCCCAAGCTCTTGTCTCATTTAAAACAGATTGACCAGATTCTTTTAGTTTTATCTGTCTCTGTATTTCATAAGAGATTGCTCCTGCTACACCCCTTATGGAACCAATATTTTTTATTTCAGTTCTTGTTCCCAAAGGTTCAGACTCTTTGTGAATGGAAACATTAGCATCTACTCTCAGTGCTCCCTCTAAAATTTGGTTTTAAAGTATAGGGTGGTTAATGAATATAAAATAAAAATACCCTGCATTTTACAAGAGCAAGTCTGTATCCTTTGTAAGATGGAAACAAGTTCCTTTACTAAAGCTGCGGCTTCCTCTCCATCCTTCAAGTCTGGATCAAAAACCAGTTCCATAAGAGGTACCCCAGCTCTATTTAAATCTACAAAACTTCTAAACTCGTCATGTAAACTCTTTCCACTATCTTGTTCCAACTGTAATTGCTTTATTCTAACCTTTGTACTATAAGGTACCTTGTGAATACCTGGAGTAAACACCTGAAAATTTAGATGTCCTGCCACAGCTAAAGGCACTCTTTGTTGAGTTATTTGATAACCAGTCTGAAATTATTTAATTTTATCACCTTAATAAACAATAGCAAGCCTCAAACTTTAACTTACTGGTAAATCAGCATAAAAGTAATGTTTCCTGTCAAAGTATGAAATAGGATTAACTGTACAGTTTAAACTTAAAGCTGTTACTATACCAGCTTCTATGCATCTTTTATTTAGTACAGGTAATGTTCCTGGAATTGAACAATCAAATAATGAAACATTTGAATTAACAGCTGATGAAAATTTAGTTGAAGCTCCAGAAAACAATTTACTAGCTGAATTTATCTGAGCATGAACTTCTAAACCCACTACACTCTTCCATTTTCTGAAAATGATTTAAAAAAAATTCTCAAACCAGAGCTAACGCGTTTATTACTGTTCTTACATTTTACTCGATAATTGAGACAATCTCCTATTTGTAATGCTAAAATTGGTAAGACATTTAAATTTATTTTTTAAAACCATTTTTATTAGAGCTTTAATTATTTCAATATAATTTTTACAGTTCCTACATTTTAGGTTAATTGTAGGTACCTGTCAAAACTAAACACGGGTTTTGGGGTATCTGTCAGAATCTACCAATAATCATAAAGAAGTATTAACGACAAATCAATTCATTTTTGCTTTCAAATGGTACAAATCTAAAATAATTTCTTTATTTAATAATTTAAAAGTATCAAGTTCATTGTTAACTTAGAATACTATTTTGAAATAAGAGCATGCAAATAAATGCTTTAAGAATAAACCGCGTTTTAACTTTTTATGGTAATTCGCGTAATGACAGTGTTGGTCTGACAGTCCTGCACTGTCAAGATTGGAAAATAGAATTTTGCAAAATAAACACCTAAGTAAATTTTTACGTTTCTCATGTTATTTTAAAAAAGTAGACTCGTTAAAATATCTTGATATAAATATGATAAAATTATTTTCATTAAAGCAACAAAAAAAAGATGGAGAACCTTCACCAAGGACAGGAAATCAAAAGAAAGCTTCAGCTGCACAATTAAGAATAACAAAAGGTCGGTAATAAAATTCTTACATCCCACCTGTATATCTCTTTGTTGAATTATTTTCTACAGATATTAATGAATTAAACCTTCCTAAGACCTGCACAACAGAATTTCCAGATCCAGATGACCTATTAACTTTTAAGTTGGTGATTTGTCCTGATGAGGTAGAGTATGAACCAGTTTTTCGGAAGTTTTTAAATCTTATTGAAAATCAGGACATGTAATATACGTTCTAAAATGTTTTTGATTGGTGCGTATTTTATTAAGTATTAAACCACTGATTGTGAGTCATTTGTAAATGACAAAAAAAGAAAGTTTTTTTAACTAATATATCTAAAACCTTTTCTGGCTTGAGTAAAATGAAAATTTAAATGTACTGAAAATAGCCATGCACATCTTGATTAATTTACAACCAAATGTGTTGTTGAGAGTAAATGAGTTTCTTTTTATTTCATTATCAATATTTTACTTGGTATAATTATTTTGGCATGCTATCAAACTATACCAGTTTTTCTAGATTTGCAAGTAAGTAGAACCAATAAAATTGAAATATTTGAAAGGTTTAATTATTTAAGCAGGTGTTTTGTTGTGTAATGGTAATGACTTCTAAGAAATACCTTAAATGTGTTCATTTTAATAGTTTTTTACTTGCTCACATCTACTTTATTTTTAAAAACACTCCAGGAAACAACAAAAATCTTAACCTTATTCAGTATTTGAAATTAATGTTAGACAAATTTTTGTAGGGATTCTACAGGACTGGAAGGTTTATATTCAGCTTTAAAGTAGGTCCAAATTATCCACATGAACCGCCAAAAGTAAAATGTGAAACTCAAGTTTATCACCCTAACATTGATCAGCAAGGCAATGTTTGTCTTAATATTCTACGAGAAGACTGGAAGCCTGTCTTAACTATAAACAGCATCGTTTATGGTTTGCAATATCTATTCTTAGAGCCTAATCCAGAAGATCCTCTTAACAAAGAAGCGGCAGAAGTCCTTACCAACAACCGTAGATTATTTGAACAAAACGTCCAAAAGGCCATCCGTGGTGGAAACGTAGGTGGAATTTACTTCGATCGTTGTTTAAAGTGATTGGAGCATTTTGTGTAAATAAAAAATAATTTTTAACAAGGTCAACATAACTCAGTCCCGGGAAGTTTTAAAAGTAATATATTTGAGGAGACGTGATCCTGCATATTTTTTAACTGTGTTTGGAGATAAATATTTCTAATTGGAAGTGAATATAAAATTGAGGAATTGTAGAGCAGATTTTTTTGTTGTTTGTGTAAAAATTATCCAATTTATTTTGCATCTTTTGCTCTACTTTTTTTTTCTTTCCGTTTTAAAATGATTCATTTCAATCAGGTATAAAAAATGGCATCGTTATCTCCAAATAATGTTCGTAAAACGAATACATCCAAATTTATCAACCTTAACACTTAAAACGGAGATGTGACGATTTGTAATTTAACTTATTTTTAGGTTTGTAAATTTTTTCTTGAAGTCGGCATTTAAAAAAAGTCGAAGCTTTAATTTTTTTTTTAACTTTTCAATTAGGTACTAATTTATCTTTTAAGTGCCGTTTTGTTTTGAAAAAGTGTAAAATTGCTATTTTTCAACATTTTGATTGTTTAGAAGCACGTTTGCGATTCGGAAATATTTTTTTTTCTCTGCCCTTAAAATACCGAAAGCTGCTTCCATAGAGTCGATGCCCATTTATACAATGCTGATTTAGCTAGATAATGTTTGATCTCTATGGAATTTTTAT
This sequence comes from Agelastica alni, assembly GCA_950111635.1. Lineage (NCBI taxonomy): Eukaryota > Metazoa > Arthropoda > Insecta > Coleoptera > Chrysomelidae > Agelastica > Agelastica alni. The sequence continues at coordinate 3,531,936 of OX467715.1, forward strand.
ATTTTTTAGTATTTGTACTTAATACATTGAAAATAAAAAATAGTTTTTTACAAAATGAAATTTTTTAGATGAATTATGGGGTGCGTTCAAGTTCTACATTGAAAAAAAAATTTTAATTGCAACATATTGGCCTGTAAATGCAATTGTTTCTAGCTGAATCAGTTAAATAATGTAATAAACCATGGACATTGATAGAACGGCGACGAGTTGATATTTTTTGTGTTTTGTTAACCAGGAAGAAATTGCTTTTATCTAATTTTTTTTGTTTTAATAGTAAATATTTTATCTTTCAATTTTTTTGGTAATTGCACAATCAGTTCTTGTTGGAAGTGAAATGTATATCTTGTATTAATTTTATAAAAATACTACACTGTAAGAATAACTCGACTGGTAACAAATTGACTTGATCTTTTTGAACTTGCATTAATCGTTGAAATTTTTTTGTAAACAAGCTCATATTTTACTATACTGTAAGTAATTACGTTCGAGTTATTCTTGCTTTCAATTTAGAGAGTGTACCGAAGTTATTTTTTTAATTTTTGATGCTAAACTGTTCATTTTAGCACACAAAAATTTGCTTGGTAATGTTGGAGGTGGCAGGAATACATCTAAAATTGAAAAGTTCCCAATTTTTACTTTAAATTAAATCGTTCTTAATTACTGCGAGCAGTAAGCGATTGATAAAATTAATAACTACCTCTAATTTAAAAAAAAATAACATTTTGGGAAGTTACATTACAAAAACACAATAATTGTATATTATCGATAGAATTAAGGCTTTCCGATACAACCTGTTTTTTTTTTTAATTTTGTTGTAAACTTATATTTATTTATTTCTATTCTTTATGAATAATATTTGGAGGTACATTTTTATAATAAAATAAAAACCTCGAAAGATGACCATAGTTTTTTTTTTTTTCTCATTGAAACATTCAAAAGTCCAATGCAAATTAAATATTAATGTAGATTTTTTTAAGAAAAGTGCGTGAGTGTCGTGGAACACTCCGTTGAAATGAAATTCCTTTCGTAGAATAGGCTATGTGCAAGGGGGCGGAGTTGGAAATAATATCAATGCGAGCGTTCGTAGTAAACACTACTGGAATTTTTGGTAGAGTAGTGAGTAGTATTAATTAAAAGCGGAAATATTTACAATTTTATAAAAGTTACAATTACAAAGGATCGTCAAATGCCTTCTTTATGCTGATGATCAAGTCATATTAGCGTCATCTGAAGAAGAGTTGCAGGCGAGTTGCAACCAGAATTTTTCAAAACTTTTTATGGCGTTCATTTTCTGCTGCTTTATCACGTTTACTCACGCTCCGGTTATTAAAAACATAAAATCTTAGTGGTTTTGAATTCCATTCTTGTGCCCTATTTATTCCTATTCTGAAACTATGGATAACTTCAAAGTCTCCATTACAATCGGGACCATCCTCTAACCACAGCATGTCATTGCTTGAATTTGTCAAATTAATTTTGTTGATGTTATCTTTTGTGATATCAAACGAAATACACAATTTTGCAGGACCGTTACACAACTCATTTGATTTGAATGGTTTTGGAGACTTGCTTTTTTGATCTGCAAATAAGTTTTTTTATCCGAGATAATATATCCATATGCTTATGATTGACATTACAAATGTTGTGATATGTTGAAATACATACTTCTAAATTTCTCCATGACCTCTTGGCCACAAAGTGGTTCTAATGCTCTTAATAATACTGCTGCACCCGGTTCAATGCTCGAAACATTAAAGCAGTGGTACATTCCATATGTCATATAGACATAACACGTTCCAGCTTCCATGTACATGGGCTCATTGGCTTCAGTTCGTCTTTAGAAATTAAAAATTACATACATTACTAAATATAATAAAATAAATGAATAATAAAGGTCTTGCCTGCCATTATATGAGTGTGATGCCTTGTCTTCACCTTAAAAATTAAAACTGTGAATAATTATTCTTGCTTTCCATTATATTAAGAATTACCTCCTAAATAGCTTTCAGTCTCTACAATTCTTCCTTTTAATATTGTGTTGTTCTCTAATTTACGAACTAAAACTTTTCCCAATAAATACAAGGCCAGATTACTGCAAGGTTTTTCCAAATCTTCCTTTAGCAATCTCTTATAATTAATATTCATATTGAAATTTATTAGAGCTAATGTGATTTGTTTACCATTTTAAAAAATAAAATGGTCTTCTTTTTTAAATTTGGTGACTATTTTGACTAGATATACAGCCACCATTAGTAAATAGCTTTTGTATAATATTAATGATTCAAATGATGAAAAAGGGACAATATTAACAATATCTTATGCTTTTTTAACTTTCAAGAATTTTATTACAAAAAAATGCTGATTACCTCCCTAGAGACTGCAAAGTTAAAAAAAAACATAATAATTTACTGGTTTCTGCTTGTATTACAATGCCTACTTAATTACATAGATATTTCAGAACATAAAACAATATTCCAATTTCCTGCAATTCCTATTTATTAAAAAAACAAATATGAATACAGCAGTAACAAAAAGATTAACTTAAATCTATTTTTTGTATCCACATGAGCGCCTGCGTCCACGAGCCCTCTCGAATTTACGTCCCTTGGACCTTACCAGTGGCTTAGTGTGACTGTGAGGAACACCTGGAGCTGGACCAAAGTGTTTGACTGCTTCACGTGCATTACGTCTACCTTGTAACAACACAGTTTTAGAACCAGTTGGGGCTCTAAGTGCTAACTGGTCGAAAGTAATAACTTCACCTCCTAAAAAAACAAATATCTTCATAACTTTGGAAAATAAAATTAAAAAAATTAAAATTATTCAAGAATATTTAAACTTATATGGGGCAATTAGAATATATAAGTATAATATTGCAACATAAACAGATGACTAGATCACAGGTAAACAAAATAATTCGGTCATGCACATGTACTTTAATTTTAGTGATATCAAAACATGCTATTAAGAATTTTTGTTGTGTTTAAATAGCACACTACATACCAGCTTTCAAAATTCTAGCTCTAGCTGTTTCAGTTACACGAAGAGCACATACTGATAACTTGGGAATTTCAAAGATTCTAGCATCATCAGTGACAGTTCCTACAACAACGGCTGTAAGTCCTGCACGACCAGGTTTCTTCATCAAACGAACTAACTTGGACAAAGAAATTGGTGGTCTATTGATTTTACTCATAAACAATCTTTTAAGAACTATTTTATTAAATTTGGCTCCAGTACGACGGGCCAAATACCGATAGAGCTGAAACAATAAGGACAATTAATAATAATTATTAATTACATTAATCTAAACTTACTTTAACAAGAAGTCGTAAATACACATCTTGACTTTTAGGTTCTGTTCTCCTAACCTTACGGTCGTATTTATGATTGATGTCGATACCCTAAAAATTTAAATAAAATATTAATAAGAAAGTGAAGAAAATGTAGCGATCTAAATAATACTTTTCATTATATTGATATTAAATTAAGGATGTTTAATATTTTACAAAAATTATAACTACACATCTACCTACCATTTCTATCAACTATTAAGAAAGGAAAAGAACACTATACGCATGCTTGTTTTAGTTTGTAAAGATTGACAGTTGACAATACGACAATTACCACTCCAAAGTGCCAACTTACTTTAATAAATGTTCCTATTTGATCAAAATATTTTTTTAATATTTGCAGCTTTCCCATCTACAACTGCTACATTTCAATATTGTTGTTCAAACACATAATAATAATTCCGATATATGGGCAGTTCGGTAACTGCATAAAATTCTGGTTTCTATTTCAATAATTTATGAACGTTTCTTTATCTTTTTAATATTAATAACGATTTAATATTTTTTTGTGAAATTGCATTTAACATTATTATTATTTGGAAACCCACTTATTCCTTTAATTATACTTGTCATTTTTCGTCTCCAAGCAAATTTTTCGATTTGTCAATTGTCAAATGTCAAAAGCAATCGTACATCGTGTGTGAAGTGCAAGTACCGAGCATCTTGTGGAAAAAAAGCAGTTCATTTCTGTCTCGGTACAGCTAAAATTTAAGTTAAATTTAGCAAGAAGTTATTATTTACTAACAATGGAAATCAGAAAGTTAAAAGAATTACTTCAGGCAACTATAGAACCAAATCAGCGACAACAAGCTGAGGCTCAATTAAATCAGGTAACTACACTCTGTCCATGCGGTCACATTTATATTAGGAATTTTTTTGATTATTTACTATAAATTTTTATACTTTAAATGGTAGTTTTTATATCCAGGCGTTTTAGAATGCGATTAAGCTTGTTAATTTAATATTTTGAGCTAAGAAGTAGAATCGTACTAATTTTATGTCTCCTTCATGAACCAATGTCACGTATACTTAATAATAAATTTGACAAATTAGTTAACAAAATTTAAAAATAAAATAAAATGAGTGATGGTTGTTATTCAGAATAATCATAAAATTCCACATTCACCATTTTAACCAATAATGTGTAAAAAATTTAACAGACAAATTATATTAACACCATCTGCATCACATTGTCAGTATAGTATATGCTTACATTTCTAGAAGCTATTTGTTTAAAATAGTAGAATTATTGATTGGTTTTAGTTATGATAAAAACTACGGATATAATTAATTTACAAGCCTCAGTTGGAGTAATAGTTTTATAATTTTTAAATGGGTTTACTTTATTCTGCAATTTTTATATTTGAGATAAAATGGTTGGTATAGAAAAGTTTATACATAATTTATAGTGTAATATTTCAACTATGTACCAATTAATTTTCATTAAATCTACAAAAAGACTATCTATTCTATTGATTAATAATGTTTAAATTTATGTAATTCAACAAGTGGCTTTGAAATACTGAGGAATATTTTTCTAGGTTCAAAATATTTTTTTTATATTTTAACAATTAAATACTTATTTTAATGTTTATATTTTAAAAAATATTGCAAGAAATGATTAATGCTATGTGTTAAAAATGTTTGTTATGAATAAGTCTACATTTAATTGATTGCAAGTCACAACTTCACCAAATTTGTTTCTGAGTAATGCTAAAAAATTATAGAATGACTATGCTACATATTTTTAACAGTGTAACAAATGTTAACTTTATTTTATCCAAGTCTTATTTACCATAAATTGTGTAATATTTATTATCTAATTATTTTTGGAATATTAGTGTAGTTTTTTAAATATTGAAATCTTTTCCATGGGCTATCAAAAAAAACCTAATTACTATCGACTCATTCAACTGGAATTCAGAATGACTCATCAAAATAAGTAGATTTATTTATTTGAACATTCTTTAATAACTGTATTCTCAAAATTAATTATCATTAAATACTGAAGTAAACTTAATTTTTGTGATAGGTATAATACAGAGTAACCCAATTTTACGATCTACATTGTGAGAGTTGTGAAAAACATATTGATGAGTGCATATTTGTGTTTAATTTGTAACTTGTAATACCTATCACAGATTTATTTGTAATCAAAATTGGTTACAAGGACAAATTTAGGAAAATATTGTATCTTGCTAATATTATTCCATAAAAAATATTATTTAGTAAAAAGTATTAATGTTATATGTTACTTTTGATCGCTTAATTAAACTGCATATAAACAAAGTTCTTAATTATATATTGTACTGTCTCTGTAAGGTAAAATACAGTCGACTATCGATAATTTAAAACTCAAGGGACCAGTGAAAAATTTCAAAATATAGAGAGATTTAATTTAACAAGTGTCAAATTATCGAGAGTCGACTATACCAATGGTTCAAATAACAGGAGTCTAAATGACCTAGAGGCAGGAAGGAAAAAATCAAATAAACAAGAATTTGATCAAAATTCGTGATTTATTATTTCAAACATTTGTACAATTATTCACAAATGTTCATTTTGAAACTGAGTCAGTAATTTTCTGTTGAGTGAGTGACTTCCGTCTATCATTGACCAATGAATTTTTGATAGTAGTGTGAGCTGAGAAGAAAACGTCACTTGTGTCGGTTTTGAGATTATAGAAGCATAGGGTACTAAGAGATCTTGCCTCGCTCGATTTGACTGGAATTGGAGGTTGTTCTTCCTCGTCCTTAACCAGAGGGGCAATCCATCACATGAAAGATAAGGCAGGAGGCGTAGATAATATCCGAACAAAGCAAATTAAAAATTTCAGGCCCATAACTATTATGTGGTTAGTGGTAATGATGAACAAGTGCATTACCACCATGCAAATCCCTAAAGCATGGAGAAAGTCTAGAGTAGTAGCACTCCTAAAACCTGGGAAAGAGGCAACATACCCCAAGAATTTTAGGCCAGTATCCTTGTTATGCTATCTTTTTAAGGCCCTTGAAAGAACCATCCTTGATAGACTTTTCAGCATAATCGAAGTGAAAATTAAACCAGAGCAGGCTGGATTCATGCCAGGTAAGTCTTGCTGCAGTCAAATGCTGAACCTTACTCAACATATTAAAGATGGCTTCGAACGGCGGCAGATAACCGGGGTTGCTTTCGTAGACCTGAGCGCAGCATATGACACTTTAAAACCCAAGTATGCGCCTTCCACCTTGGAAACAAGCAGGCACGGAGAAAACTAAAGGTACACTGGCAGGGCAGAGAGCTGGAACACAACGACTCACCGAAATACCTGGGTATCCGGTTGGACCGGACCTTAACTTTCCGCAAACACTGTCAAAGGCAAAGTCTGTGCAAGAAACAACAGTACTCGCAAACTTAACAAATACAAAATGGGGAACATAGCCTCAATCCTTACGAACCTCGGCCCTCGCCTTGTGCTTTTCGGTCGCCGAGTATTCTGCACCCGTCTGGTTCAACTGTGCCCACACTAACCACGTCGACGTAGCGTTAAACGAGACCGCCCGACTAATCTCGGGGTGCTTAAAACCGACTCCAATCGGAGGGATCTACCCCATCGTTGGTATTGCTCCGCCTCAGATCAGAAGACGAGTTGCCGCGGAATCGGAGATGAGAAAACAGGCTGATGATCATAGACATCCGCTATATGATCAGAAAATCCAACCGCGCCGGATTAAATTTTGGAGGAGTTTTATACACTCAACAACTCCTCTAAATACCTCACCTGTGCTACGACGAGCTGCTCTCTGGAGCGAAACCACTGGAAGAGTTAGCGGCTGGGAAACAATTAAATTATCCAATTAATATTGATTTTATTCAATTTATCGAGTATTAAATTATCGACTGTAGGTATAATCCACAATTTTTCTCGAAAATTGTAGCAAATTAGTTTTCCAAAATAATTATTTTTCATTTTTTTGATTTGTTACCCATTTCAAGTGGTATTTGATTTAATTAAATAAATATAAACAATCTTAACGACTCCATTGTTCAAATTTTTCGTTAATATTTTTTTGTAAGCTTTTTATAAACATATTTCCTTTTTAAGTAGTATTGTTTTGCAGGGCCGGATTAAGAGGTCTGGAGGCCTCGGGGCAGCAAAGGAGCGGCCTCAAATTATTTTCCAAATAAAATGAACAATTTTTTTTAGTCATGTTTTTTAATAAAGACCCCGGGGCTGTAGCTCCGGGTGCCATCTTCTAAAACCGGCCCTGTTGGTTTGTCTCCGGTACATCGCTCATAAAAATTTACTATCATGCCATCAAATAACTAGCTGCTATTTATAATACCAACGTAAATAAATTTTTAATTGAGATCTTATCATTTTGCTCCAAGAAATGTTTCCTAATTTTCGCTATCGATCTACTTGTTATAACTAGATACGATAAAATATTAATTTTACAAACACATTTTTTAAAAATGTAAGCATTGACAATTTTTTTTTGTTTTTAATTTATTTTTTTAATTAATTAACAGTGCAGCCGGTTCCCCGTTGAATTATAATGATAAGGAATTGTTCATTAAGAGCGTCAACATTCGTGGCAGCCGGTCTTGAAGTCTGGCCATCCAGGCCATCCACAACAACTGTAATGCTTCTTAAAATCCAAGTATATAGATTGCATGGAAAACCATGAATAAAAAATCCCTTTTTTGCTGTTTTAAATAAAATGATAGTTTGCTAATATTACTTTCTTTTTCGACGTGATAACGTCTTATAAATCGATGAACGCCGGCTGCACGCACGAAAAAGTATGAATCATTGTCACGTTCCGCCTGAGCCGAGTGTGCAAGCGAGAGCGCGGAACAAGCGATAGAGAGGCACGATCGGCCTAAGAGTTTGGCTTATGACGCATCTATCTCTCTTCCACTTCATCCGCCGATGCGTCCGAGTAGAAGAGAGACAGAAAATATTTGAATTAACGAGTGCAAATAAAAAATGTTAATTTATCGAAAAAAATGATAATTCAGTGATAATAATTCAATTCATAAAAGTATGCAATTTTTCATCAATGTTTTCTTTTGACGTTATCACGTAAAATTATCGTCCGTTAACCGACTTTACAGATAACCAATTTTTTTAAGTTTAAAAGGTTTGATTTACAGAGTCAGAATAGTTTATTAAAATTTTTAAACCCATACCAATTAACTAATTTACATTTTGGAGACACATATTTATTTTCATGATAGCGCTGGATGATTCATTATCTAAAAATTTAATAAAATTTAAAATAAATGCGTTGGTTTTATAGTATCTCCCAAAAAAAAAACCTTGCGGTGACTTTTCTTTTGCTAAACTACGATCAGAAAAAAACGGTTGCTCAATGTTCAGTTTCATCGCAATAATTGTATTTTTTTAACAGATACACAAGATAATTGGCTTCGCCCCATCACTTCTTCAAGTGATAATGATGTCGGATTGTGAAATGCCCGTACGTCAAGCAGGTGCCATATATTTAAAAAATCTAATATCCACCAATTGGCAAGACAGAGAGGCGGAAGCTGGACAACCCATGCTTTTCGCCATACATGAGCAAGATAGAGCATTAATCAGAGACAGCATAGTCGATGCCGTTGTACATGCACCCGATTTAATAAGAACTCAATTGTGCACGTGCGTTAATCACATGGTTAAACACGATTTTCCCGGAAAGTGGACGCAAATAGTCGATAAAGTGAGTTTACTGTTTATATTTATATCACGAAGGTGAAAGCGTCACAGACAAAAACGATACTTATTTTAGAGAATTTAATACTTTTATCTGCCAATCAAACTGTCTGGTACGTTTCTAAATCAACTAAAAATATTACCACGATTTATTTACTTTCTAAACAGAGAAATTCGTCCGTTCCATCATTGTTTATATCCTCTAAAGGTCGATGTATTTTTAAGTAAAATAAAAAATATTTAAAGTTTGTTAGTTCTATAAAGTTGTTTTCTTAAAACCCAGAAGTAGTTTTTCAATTATGGTTCAACTATTTTTTATCGGATGTACCAAATTCTTTTCCTTGTTTGAATTTATTGCTTTATAATTTTACACAGGTCAGCGTTTATCTATCAAATCCCGATCCCAACGGCTGGCATGGCGCGTTTTTGTGCCTCTACCAACTAGTAAAGAATTTCGAATATAAAAAATCCGAAGAAAGAGCGCCGCTTCACGAAGCCATGAATCTGTTGCTGCCGCAACTTTATCAATTGGAAGTGAGATTGTTGCCAGATCCCTCAGAACAATCGGTACTTTTACAAAAAGAAGGTTTAAAAATATATTTTGCCCTCACGCAGTATATTCTACCGTTAGATTTGATCAGCAAAGACGCTTTTGCTCAATGGATGGAGGTTTGCAGACAGGTAAGAATGTCCGGTAATATGAACCTTTACCAACCACCTTCAAATAATAATCATTTTCAAGAAAGGAATATTTTTTTAACTTATTTGATGTAGAGTAACAAAAGTTGTCCAGGAAATTTATTGTTGACATAATAAATCATGTGTTTATGAATATTTTTTTTAGTCTCTTGTAGTTTCTCTTCAAGAATCATAATCAAAACGCATTATAATCCAGATGTAGGTAATTATAGCAACTTAATAAGCTCTACATAAAACAAATGCTTCTGAACCATCACAAACTATCCTTTTTTATTGCGTATTTGTCCATTTAAACTACTCTCAAATTTCTTTAAGTACCTATATCAGTAAATTAGCCTTATTGGAATATTTATTTTAAATAAACAAATAATTAATCTGTTGGGGATAATATGTATGGCTGAACATATGAAATTGGATAAAGCTGCTGGGTATGACAGGATAACAGTTGAAATGCTGAAGGCTGGACAAAACGTGGTAGCTAGTCTACTGTACCGCCTTTTTAACCTTTGTTGGAGGAGTAGTAGCTACCAGATGACTGGTGCAAGGCCGTTATCGTGCCGTTTTACAAGGTAAAAGGTTCGCAGCAAGACTGTAAGAACTACTCAGCATAGTCGGCAAACTGTATGCAAAGATATTGATTAAAAGAGAAGATGATATGGGATGTGCAAGCAGGATTTAGAAGAGGAAGGAGATGAAATCACTTTACGAGGATTCCACTGCTTGTGTCAGGATAAACGTAGCTTGCTGGTTTAACATCGAAAAAGGTGTGAGGCAGGGATGTGTGGCTTCGTCATGGCTAGAAAGAATGGATGAAGGAAGATTGACGAAACAAATTTATAAGGCGAGTGTGAATGGACGGAAGTCGGTAGAGGTCGAACTCGGCGAACATATCTCGATCAGATCAACATTGTTTTGGAGAAAGGCCAGGTCAAGAGTACCAACAACCGACGAGCATGTATGAGAGCACTGATGAAAGTAGAGTATGTATGTATGCTGAATGATGTTGGTTAAACACTTTATTTAATTCAAACCAGAAGAGTAATAAAATTTGTCTTCTTTTTTATTGTAAAACTGTTAGTTCATTTGAACTACACATGAACAAAACATTTTATCACGAATGTTTTCAAGAATATCAGTTAATTGGCATTATTGAAATATTTATGTTTAATAAACAAAAATTAAACTATTGAGAATATGTATGGCTGTTTAATAAACACTTCACTTGATTACAACCAGCAAAAAAATAAAGCCCATAAATTAGTTTTTAAATTTTTAACAGAGTAAACGTGTTTTTTTGTCCTTATTCGAGAGTATAAGTCTCTGTTAAATAACATTTACGTTACTTTTACATCATAGTATTTATTCATTTATATAAGGTTAATATTCGACAAATGTTCTTACACATTTTTAGCTCCTTAGTTCTGTTAATGTGAAATATTCTTCTAGTTTTGATCTTAGTGTAGATTGGTTGTAACAAGAATGTTGATGATTTGTTCTGTCCAAAGTTATAGATTTAAATAATATTAAAAATATATTAAAAATATGTTAAAAAAATATAATTAAAGATAAAATTTATCTGTTTAATGATGTCAATAATTGTTTTTGTTAGGTTGTTGAAAGAGCTGTTCCTCCTGCAGCTCTTCAACCGGACGAAGACGAACGCCCCGATTTGCCGTGGTGGAAATGCAAAAAATGGGCGCTTCATATCCTCTACCGTATGTTTGAGAGATACGGCTCTCCGGGACACGTGACAAAGGAATATAGCGATTTTGCAGAGTGGTAAGTCTTCAGATCAATATGGTAATTCCTTTTGTTTTTGACGGTACACGAAGGATGAATCTAACAGATAATTCCCGTTGTCTATTTTCGAACTTATTTTTGCCGATAAAAAAAAATTGTGCTAAATGCAAATTTCTTTGATTAATTTAGGTACTTGCAGACGTTCAGTGCCGGTATTCTTGAGGTACTATTAAGAGTATTGGATGGATATCGAGGAGGCAGTTGGGTTCCCCCTAGGTAGGTAATCTTGTCAGAAGATGTTGGACGTTTTTTTAAGTTTATTAAAAATGTGTTGTTTTTAATTTAGAGCTCTGCAACAAACATTAAACTATCTAAACCAAGCGGTTTCGCACGCACACACTTGGAAAATACTCAAACCTCACATGCCAGCAATCATTCAAGACGTTTTGTTTCCTCTAATGAGTTATTCGGCCGAAGATCACGAATTATGGACAGTCGACCCCCACGAATACATCAGAGTTAAATTTGGTAAGCGAAATTTCGTTGTTTATTTGCCCTCTTTTAAATGACACGCTCAAAATTTTCCATTTATAGATGTATTTGAAGATTTCGTATCGCCGGTAACTGCCGCTCAAACGTTGTTGCATTCTTCTTGCAAGAAACGCAAGGAAATGCTGCAAAAAACGATGTTAATGCTCACGACAATCCTGACGAATACCACCACCGAACCATCGCAAAAAGATGGAGCCCTACACATGATCGGCTCTTTGGCGGATATATTCCTTAGGAAGAAAGTGTACAGGTAAGTTGTAATATTAAATTCATAAAAGTCGACTTATAAAATGTCTAAAATGTGTCAGTTGTGAAATGATAACGATCTTGAGTAAAAGACAACAAAATTTATAAAATCTAACCATACATGACAAATAATAAGTATCCAAGTAACTATTAAAATATTTGTCACATTTTAGAGATCAGGTCGACCAGTTGTTCATCAAATTCGTTTTCCCCGAATTCAATAGCGACAGAGGTCACATGAGAGCCAGAGCTTGTTGGGTGTTGCATTATTTTGCCGAATTTAGTTTTAAACAAGACAATATATTAATGGAGGCCATTAATTTGACCGTTCGCGCCCTCCTTTACGATAAGGATTTACCGGTCAGAGTGGAAGCTGCGATAGCACTTCAGTCTTTACTCAATTATCAAGAAAGAGCACAGAAGTACATTGAACCGCAGGTTAAGCAAATAGCATTGGAGCTATTGACTATAATTAGAGAAACCGAAAATGAAGACGTGACGGGTTAGTACATTTTGACTGTTTTGTTAAAGTAATTCAATTTTATCGACAATATTTTGTGTTCGTGTAGGAGTCATGCAAAAGTTGGTGTGCGTTTACACGCAACAACTAGCGCCGATAGCCGTAGAGATATGCCAACACTTGGCGACTACTTTCAACCAAGTACTCGACACTGACGAAGGGTCCGATGAAAAAGCGATAACCGCGATGGGACTATTGAACACGATAGAAACGATCTTGACTGTAATGGACGAACAACCAGAAATAATGAGATTGTTAGAACCGACTGTACTTCAAGTTATAGCGAACGTTTTACAAAATGAAGTGCAAGAATTTTACGAAGAAATTTTAGCATTGATATACGATTTGACCAGTAAACAAATTTCACCGGATATGTGGAAGGTGTTTGAATTATTATACCAGGTGAGAAATTGATTATTTTTTAAATTTGTATGGCTGAACGATGTTGTTTCACAACTTCACTTTATCCAAAAGTGTGGTAAACGTTGTCTAAAAGATGTAATGTGTTTTTTCTAATGACAAATCATTAATTGGAATTCTTCACATCTGCAAGCTCAGTTTTCTGTAGTTTTAAGTGTAACGATTCTTAACGCCCATGTACGTTCTGTTGTAGAGGAGACGCGCACATAGTGCACACATCTTTTTTCAACGAAATCCTGCAACATCTGCAATCCACACTCAATATTTTTATAAAAATACTTCCTATAAATATTTTTTTTATTTAGTCTCTTTTAGTTTTCCTTTGATTAAATATCGTGTCCACCTTTTGAGAGTTTCGTCTCTCTTTAATAGAATGTTTTTTACTTTCCAATCATAGTATTTTTTAATTTACATAAAGTAACCTTCCAACAATAATCAAAACACATTATAATCCAGGTGTAGGTAATTATACCAACTTAATAAGGTTTCCTTTTTATTGTGAGACTGTTTGTACATTTGAACTTTTTTTTTTCAAGTAAAAATCGTTCCAAGAGTTCGTCTCAGCTAAATAAAACTTTCGTTACTTTCATAGTATTTCTTACTTTATATAAAGTAACCTTTTCGACAAAAATTAATGATTGGTAAAGCAGTGATGTTCTGAAGCGTTGCGACTTAAATTTTTTTATTGCAGGTGTTTATGAAAAACGGAATTGATCATTTTACAGACATGATGCCGGCTTTACACAATTACATAACGATAGACACAAACGCGTTTCTATCGGACGAACAACGTCTCTTAGCCATTTACAATATGTGCAAAGAAATACTCACCAAAGACTCTGGCGAGGATCCAGAATCTCACGCCGCCAAATTGTTGGAGGTCATTCTACTGCAGTGTCGCAAGAAAATCGATCAGGCTGCTCCGTTGTTGATCGAATTGGCTGCTGCGAGGCTACTTCGTGAAGTTAAAACCAGCGAATTGAGGACGATGTGCCTTCAGGTGTTAATAGCAGCCTTGTACTACGACCCACAGTTACTATTTTCCGTTCTCTCGAAAATGCCAGATTTTACTAATCATTTTATCAAGCAGTGGCTTCACGATACTGATTGTTTCTTAGGTAATTTAATTTTAATGGACAAGCAACTTGTCGAATAAAATGTGAAAGTTGTTTCAAGAGTTACAAGTTTCTGTAGAAAAGCACGTTTGGGTAAAAACATTTTTGTTTTAGGCATACACGATAGAAAATTGTGCGTTTTGGGTTTATGTACGTTAATTTCAATGCCGAGTAAACCTTCGGTATTACTTGAAGTAGCTCCCAAAATTGTACCATCTCTGATATTATTATTTGAAGGACTGAAAAGGGCATACGCCGCCAAAGCCGCAGACGCCGCAGAAGAAGAAGAAAGCGAAAGCTCCGACGGAGAAATCGAAGGTGGTGAGATTTTGTATAAATTCGGAAAATTCACTTCTTCCAGAAATTGTGGCGGGAACAAAAAAATTCGGGAACGTAGTAGCCAAAGAAATGTCTATCAAATAATGATTAATTTCTTTCGAATTATTGACGTTTATTCCGTTAAATAATTGCAAAAAAATGTGTAAAATAGGTGAATTATAATGTGTAAATTGTGCTGCAAAAAGTACGAGGAATTTTAAGTGTTAGATCGAGGTAAAAACTTGTTACACAAAATACTCTTAAAGTGACCACCATATTAAATTCCTTAGTTTTATCAAACATTTTTGTTAAAAAAAGTATTTTTTAAACGTTTCCGCGCTAAAATTTCTATCAGTATAGTAATTTTATCGTGTTTTTTAATGACCTGTTAAAATTTTATAAACATTCCTTTGGCTACTATATTCCCGAATTTTACCGCGGGAGAACATTTTTTTATTTATAATTGTACGGGAACTTTGCACTTTAAATTTGATTAGAAATTACCGAATGTGGTAGTTTTGTGAGATAATGGTGCTACATAAAAATATTTCTTATTTGCAACTCTCCCTTACGAATGACTAAGGGTGTTACTAAAAGAGATGAACAAACTCTTGAAATTAATTCGATGAAATTAAAATGTCGTTACTGAATATCTAATTTTCGATTATTTTAGATATTCTTAGTTCAGATGAAGACGAAATAGACGACCAAGGTCAAGATTACTTGGAAAATTTATCAAAACGAGCTACCAGCGCTTTATCGGTGCAGGGCATGAACGCGACTTCCACAATAAATGATATCAACGATACATCCGACGATGAAGATTCGAATTTCGAACCAAACGAAGAAACTGTCCTAGAATCGTATACAACACCTTTAGACGAAGAAGACTGTGATGTAGACGAGTACCACGCGTTTAAGCAAGTTATGACTGGTAATAAACTGTCTCTTTATGTGCAATGGGGAATACCACTAAGTGATAAAATCACATTCCAAACCTCTTTTCAATTGATAAATAATGATGCCGGTTCAGTGTACAAACAATATCATAACTCAAAATTTAATTAAATGTTTCAGCGTTTTGAAATTGGTATATTAATTCAAAATTAAAAACTGCCAGAATCAGGTGGGCAGTGCTATGACGTAATAGTGTCTGTCTGTTAGACACAGAACCTGGGGACCACGGATTAACAATGATGAAACAAGTACCTACAATAGAAGTGTAGGGACTAGCACCTCACACTGCATTTCACCAATAAGAGCAAGCTATACAAATGGCGCATAAATGTTTATATTTAAAATGGAAACTATATATATATATATATATATATATATATATATATATATATATATATATATATATAATTCAAAAATTTAGTGGTCTCCCCCATTATAAAATTTTACTTAAAACGTGCTTCGTTTTAAAATTCAATCTTATTATTATTTAACAGGATCGGGCTCGATGAAAACACTTGGAAACCTTGACTTTAAGACCCTTTATGCCATCACTTGGGTTATTTATTATGTCTCTTCTTTTTGTCTTTAACACGCTTATATTAGTTTCACCTTGTATGTATGTTTGTAACTGACCGTGCGTGAACTACGCATGCGCGCAGAACAAATATTAAGACAGTTTATCGCATCGGTGGTTCAGTGGTAGAAGGCTTGCCTGCCACGCGGTTTCGATTCCTGGCCGATGCATTCTTTTTGTGCTTTTACCATTTAATACATAATTTTTTTAGTGAGCAAAAAAATCGAACTAAAACGCGAAAAATAAATTATAGTTACATAAAACTAAAAAACACGCTTTTGGAGTTAATCAAAGTAAAAAATAATTCTTAACATAGGAATAAAATTACTGACGATAAAATTAATGTCACTGTTCTAAAGCGTGGGGTGCTTTGTATGACATTTTAAAACTAACTCTGCATTTGAGAATGAAAGCACCCAAAGCTTTTAGGACAGTGACATTAATTTTATCGTCAGTAATTTTATTTCTATGTTAAGAATTATTTTCTACTTTTTAGTTTGATTAACTCTAAAAGCGTATTTTTTAGTTTTTTTAAACTATAATTTATTTTTAGTGATGATGCCTCACATTCTATCATCAAAAGATGGTATTCAAATTCTTAGTTTTTTCCGCATAATCTGCAAGAAGCATTTTCCATCTTTTTTAAATGTTCAGTGATTCCAACTAGCCCTATAATTGTTCCAGTTTTGCCAGTTCATTAACCTGATCTAGGTTATTCCACTGTGAGGATTTCTGCTGTTTCTTCCATCGTCTGCTTTAATATGCATTGTTTCGTATATCCTCAGAATGCTTCTGGATCTATTGGTAGTTCTTTTAAACCTTTTTTCTGGCTCTTGCCAGTTACTCCTTGCATCAAATTCAAACTTAAATATACGGGATTTTTAAATCTTTGTAGTGGGTTAGATTAATCTTATCGTAAAGATTATTTGGTATAATTGTGAATGTTATGTTTTTAATTATTTTTGCAATTAGTGTCTATATGAAATTACGTGTTTTCTTTTTGTAGCGCTTCAAAGTCAAGATCCAGAATGGTATAATGCTTTGACTAGTAATTTAAATGATACTCAGCTAAAAACTTTAGGTGAAGTTTGCATATTAGCTGAACAGAGGGCCGCGGCTAGGGAAAGTAAAAGGATCGAACAACAGGGAGGTACGTCGTTGTTTTATATTCGTTATATTTAAAAATGTGGTTAATGGATATGATGTTTGCGTTTTAGGATACATCTTTACTCAACAAGCAGTGCCAACATCATTCAAATTTGGCGAAGGAAATTCATGAATAATTTTGTGTTTTTTAATGTAACCATTTCTGTGACTGAATGTAAAATTGGACTCTACTGACCAGTGAAGTAGTTCATTTGTACAGTTTGATTATAAAAAAAAAATCTTTTTCATTTTTTGATTAAGTGCCTTTTTATTAGACATTAAGTATAAACCATTTTTTTCAAATATTCTCGGTACTAGTACGCCTCTGGCAGCGGCTTCACTATTTTGTAAATAGTTTTTTATTTTGTAATCTACAAAATCACAATCGTGTATGCAATTAATTGAATTTCAGTTGTTTTAGAACAGATTATTTATCTTTTTATATATGGTAGTTGATTTCATTGTTTATAAATTATTGCATTTTAATAAATGTCTTGCTTTCAGGATTAATTCGGTTGAATTATTGCAAGTTACCGACGTTTTTTTCTATTCCCGACCATTTGTCTTCCTTCTTTGAATCCTTTGACCTTATAAATTGCTTTACTTTAAATAATTAAAAAAAACCCGAACTAAAAAATAAATAATAGGTTAAAAAATCTAAGACAAAAACACGCTTTTAAGAAAACCGAACTAAAAAATAATTTTACAATCAAAAGCGTGGGGTGCTTTTTATGATGTTTACTTTTTCTTTTTGGAGACTTTACTTTTACCAATATCTGTTTATTATCAAATATATTTATATAGCGCACCCTACGCTTTTGATTATAAAATTATATTTTATTAATTATTATTTATTAGTTCGGTTTTCTTATAAGCATGTTGCCTCAGTTTTTTTAAAGTATTATTTATTTTTCATTTTTTAGTTCGGGTTTTTTTTAATATCCTGATGATCCTAGCCAGGAGAGTAGTTCAAGGGTCGCCATTAATTTTTGTATGTCAGTCTATTTAAATTAATTTCATGGGGGATATCAGCCATTTTTAATCCATATAAAACACTTTTTTTTAAATATAACTGATCCTGGCCAGGATCTTTGAAAAAAATTATAAAACTATTATATTGTCATCGGTCCTTAAGAATTATACAAAGTTTTAAGTCGATCCATTGTTTTTAAGTGGGTGAAAATCGTGTCAAAAGATTCCGTTACATAGATAGATAGATACAAGTCAAGCTATTATAAAGCGTATAATATAAAAAGAGGCGAAACGAACAATTTTCTTTTAATATTTATTCAACGGAAATTTCAAAATTGTTTTTGTGACAAGCATTTTGTACTTTACAATTTTAGCATTTAAAATATACTGCAGCAATAATGAGAAATATATTCGTTGCGAAATAGCGTCTTAAACTATTATTATTTTACTCTGACAAGATAGAAATTTATTTATAAATTTGATAGATTATAGGTTGTTCTTGAAAAGTGACGCATCTCGTTCTTACTTCATGAACATCGGGAGTGATTCGGTTCGAAATCATCGAGATTCTTCTTAAACTTTTACGAAAGCTAGACATTCTCGAAAGGTTCGTTTCGTTTACCAGGTTAGTAGTTACGGCGCTGTTGATTAGATCCAATGCTAGATCGGGTATTTTTAGAAAGTCCATATCCGGATTGGCGTCTATCAATTTTATCAATCTTCTTAAAATTTCTATTTGTTCGTCGACAGTTACCTGAAATCATATTAAAAAAATGTGATACATCGATTTGAGTCTATTTCCTTACATCCTGTACCTTCACACATGAATTATATTTTTCTTCACGTTAATAAATAGTAAGCATAAATCAACTTTAAATTGCATGTATTAAACGCGTGTCCCGAGAACAGTGAGTAAATGTTTCGCTAAGTGGCCACAGTGGCGCTTTTGGTTAAATATAACCGCCCTCTGATTGACTACGCCACTGCAATAACAATGACAGCGGAGCACAGCCAATCAGAGCGTGGTTTTATCTATTCATCGGACTCGGCTGTCAGTCTGCATTGGGTAGCCAATCAGAGCGCTGTGCCATAACCATCAGTGCCACCGCGGTCATTTGGCCAAACGTCTCTGGACACGTATTTATTAAGAGAATGGGTCTTCTTGTTAGCATACTTTTAAGGTTAGTCATGCCAACCAATCCACTACGGAACAATCCATGTTTGGTTTGGCTCCTGTTTTTTTCAACATTTTCGTGATGTATATTTTTAATATGTCGATTTTTAGTCGATACACTGCTAATTTTTTTTTCGCAATCATGACAAACCAATTTATGGGTCTTTTCTAATAAGTCGCCGCATTTTCAAAGTTCTGCAACAGGTACTGTTGGTGTTAGGTTAGGTTAGGCTAATAATAATCGGTATTAATTGAGGTAGTAAAAGTAAAAAAATTTACTTTGAAAATGCAGGGACGTATTTGAAAAGACCCTAAGAATAAATGTGAGTTTAGAAAAACTTTTCATTCATGGTAAACATGGTAAAGTAAGTTTAGATATAACTTACTTTACCATGTTTGCTCCACAAATTAATAGTAATGAATACTTATGTTTGTAGCACAAATCGCCAAATTATAATAAAATATCGCAATTCAAAAAAGTAATTGACATCAACAGCATCCTGAACAAAACGCGGAAAACAGGAACCAAACTAAACATATGGAGCATGCGCGGATTGGTCGGCATGACTGTAACCTTTAATGTATGCTCTTCTTGTTAAAATTGTAACGCATTACTAACGTATAATGTAAGCAAAACAAAAATAATGGTTTTTAAAAGAGAAGAAAGCATGACAAACTGTAAAGTTTCGATTGAGGGAGAAAGAGTGGAACAAGTAAATGAATTTGTGTACTTGGGTTCAAAATTTACGAGAGATGGAAAGTATGACAGTGACATTGAGCGAAGGGTGTTGGCAGGAAAACAAATGAATGGGGCACTGCATAGCTTTATGAACAGCCAGAAAGTGTCAAAGACACGTCTGGCTGTGCATATAGTTGTATTGGTTCCTACACTTATGTATGGTAGTAAATGTTGGGTTTGGCAGAAGCATGAAAATAGGATTAATGCTGCGATGAGTAGTTTGAGAAGTATAGCCGGAGTGACTCGGTTGGATAAAGTAAAAAATAGTGAGATAAGAGAACGGCGTGGTGTAAAAGAAGATGTAGTTACAAAGATAGATAAAGGAATACTTAGATGGTTTGGTCACGCAGAAAGGATGGATGAAGGAAGATTGACGAAACAAATTTATAATGCGAGTGTGAATGGACGGAAGTCGGTAGAGGTCGACCTCGGCGAACATATCTCGATCAGATCAACATTGTTTTGAAGAAAAGCCAGGTCAAGAGTACCAACAACCGACGAGCATGCATGAGAGCACTGATGAATGTAGAGGAAGCAAAAGATGTGTGTTAAAACCGTAGCAAGTGGAAGGAAGTGGTCTCTGCCTACCCCTACGGTAAAAAGGCGTGAATATATGTATGTATGTATTACGAACGAGTATTTTTATTTTTTTATTCTCGTGTACCTTTTGTAAAGATTGACGTATTTTGTACTCGTGTCCAAGCGACATTCTGACGAATGACACCTTTTTAGTGCACAACCAATAATACTTTGATTTGTCGTTGTAATTTTCCATTTCTGCAAGTTTTACTTGTTGGATTTCCATTAAAGTTTGGACCTGAAACTCGGTAAAAGATTTGAAAAAAAGTCCGTTTAAACTTTACCTATTGTAAAGGGGTCGTACAGCAAAGTGGGATTGAACGTAGGGGGTTATTGAAAAAAGCTGCTGATTTCTCACATTATTTTCTTATCCCACAGCTTTTTTATTTTGTTAAAAAGAATTATTTGTTAAAAAGATAAAGGTCCTTCAACTGTTGGTTAAATTAAGGACACATAGTACAATGAGGAAAAATCATTGTATTTTTGCACGTACTTTAAAAATAAGAGTATATAAAAATATAATTTTACAATAATTGTCAAAATTTGTGATTTTTAGAGTTCTTTTTAAAAATGTATATTTACCTGTTGTATGAAGTGTGAAATCATGTTTTGCGTTCACCCATAGAATAGAAACTAAAGAGGATCCCAAAATTATCTAGATAAAAATAAAAACGGACATTAATTGCAGGTATTTTTCACAATATTAATATTTGCGGTATCTAGATATTAATTACTAAATTTTAATTAAGTCAATGATATATGAATCAGAAAATTAATAAACGGAAAAAAGAAATCTCTTATAAGTTGATTAATATTAGGCAAAGTGATAAATATATTGGAGATAAAAAATGTCATATTCCAAAATAATTATAAGCTGGACAACCTTATTAAAAAGATTATTTCCGGCTATCTCAAACAGTAAAAGTTTCGATGTAATAAATATTGCATAGAGTGATGGTCTCTATGCATAGAGGAGTGATGGTCTCTACATTTATGTTTGGTAGTGAATGTTGGGTTTGGTAGAAGAAGCATGAAAGTAGGATCAACGCTGCGGAAATGAGTAGTCTGAGAAGTATAGCTTCCATCAATGAGTATAGGAAATATAAAAGAAGATTGACGACACAAATTTATAAGGCGACTGTGAATAGGCAAACGCATCTTGATCAGATTGAAATTGTTTTAAGGAAAGGCCAGGTCAAGAGTACCAGCAACCGACGAGCATGTATGAAGGCGCTGATGAAAGTAGAAAAAACGAAAGATGTGTGTAAGAACCTTAGCAAGTGGAAAGAAGTAATCTCTGTTTACCCCTACTCCTACGGGAAAAAGCAGTGATTATATGTATGTATGTAAATATTGCAACATTTTTTATTTTGTTGGTACAAATTTTAAGAATTAAACTTGATTTTTTTGAATATTCAGTTATTTTCATTTTAATAAAATAAAAAAAATAAGTGGGCTGTCCGAGACGCCTGGCAGATATAAAACATCAAAATATTTGATATAGAAAATTTGTATAAAAGGATGGTTTATTTAAGGAAATATATATAGAATAATCAAAAATGAAATATTCAGATAATATTAAAAATGTACACGCACTCATGTACACACATAAATGCACACCTTAATTATTAAAATATAATTAACTTACTCTTGACTTGAATCATTTAATAATTTTACGTTCAATGTTAAAGGCCGCACACTTTCATGTTCTACACCATTACTGTCAATAATATTTTATTGTAATTATTACTTTCAAATAAATTTTCTTATTTGATATTTAATATTTTAATACACTCTGCTAACAATTTTTAAATTTGATAATTTTATTTTTCAAACAAATCTGAATTCTGAACACAATCTTATTTTATAAAATCTAAAATGCTTTGTCTAGAAGTATGCTTGTTCGTTAGCTATTTTAATTCTTCGACGTAGTACCTTTTTATTTATTCAAATAAAGTGGAAGCACGCCTATGAACTAAAATTGTGTTAGAATTAATCATAGACATATTAAAGCTAGAGTTAAATATTATAAACCTTGGTCAAGGCGTTTCTCTCGTGTTCCTACTCCGATTGGTCGGTTCAAACTCGTCATAAATTTAACTATCTATCTTGACTACATCTATGGAATTCGTCTTAAAATTTTAATCTTTTTTGATTTTTTAAGTTTCTTATGACATGTTTATCTATGGTTATAATTTGTAATTTAAAAGATCGTGTTTTAATTAGTAACAACTATAAAAATATAATTCAAATTTATTTTTGTAATATATTAATTTATTGCACAACAGCAACAACAACTTGGTGTGTTCAAACTGGCGCTAAGGATAACTATCTATCTTTACTACATCTATGGGATTCGTTTTAAAATTTTAATCTTCTTTCTTGATTTTTTGACATTTTCTTATGACATGTTAATCTATGGTTATTATTTGTTGTAAAAAAGTTTGTGTTTTAATACAACTGTAAAAATATAATTCAAATTTTCGTAATAAATTAATTAAGTGCATAAGTGATAAACTATAATCAAGATGATGAGCATGTTACTTCAACAGCAACAACAACAACAACAGCAACAGCAACCCCAAAATTCTCAGCAACCGCTTATGCAGCAACAAGTACAGCAGCCCCAACAACATACATTAGACAATATTTCTAAAATAAAGTCTTTGATTGGACCTTTACGAGAATCACTCTCTGTAAGTTATGTATAAAAATTTCCATTTCATTTTTGAGAAAAAATTGACTTTGTTTATGTTACAAAATATTTCATTACGATAAATAATGAATTGCTTTTTAAAGTGAAATTTCTTTAGAATCGTGATTTAAAACTCGATGAAATGAAAAAGCGACACTAAATAGAGACAAACAAAATAAATTTATAGGATTAAGCCTGCGAGAGAATGAGATAGAATAGAGTGTTTAATACTACTTGGTCTCCTCTTTGTGCGCTGCTTGCTGCTATAGCCTTCCCACTTGTCTACTAAGTATTGTAGATGTGTGTGCCTGTATATTGCTGAGAGCAAGCATTGCATATTGAGTGTGTACATTCATCTTATTCGCTCAAAGTTAAGTTTCATTTTTACCGCCTGTGAACTGCACACACACATTTTTATTTTTTTATTTCTAGAACACAATAAAAACTTCTGCACAGACCTTAAATCAAAATAGTCAAGTAGATATTGGCTCACAGTAAGTAATATAACTTAATATTGATCAACAAATATATAGTTCATATTTTTTAGGAAGGGTGTAGATTTACAAATTCCTCGATTTGACAAAAACTTGGAAGAATTTTACTCAATTTGTGATCAGATTGAACTACATCTGGTAAGAAACACTTTTTTCAATATTTCTAAAAAAATTTATTTCTTAAGATAAAATAAAAAATTTCTTTTAATTTCTCAGAAAACATCACTAAAATGCCTATCTCAGCAAGAAAGCAGCAATAGGTACTTGAATCTTCCTGTAGCTCCTACTAAAAGTGAAAGTTTAGGTCTTAATGACAATACATTAACATATCCACAATTTCTTGCCACCGCTACCTCACAAGTTGCATATACCAAAGAAATTCATGACACTTTGGTGGCTGCTGCCCAAAATATTTCTCCTTCAGATTGACTATACCAGCAATTTTATAATTAGTTAATTGGTACAATAGAAATAATTCATATTAATATAATGTCAGTCGAAGATATCAAATTTATTTATATTGCAAATTGGTTAACTGACTTTCCTCACACTGTATATTTAAAAGAGCAAATACTGCATACATTTTATTAGAAATGTTGATCTCATTTTTTTAAATTTATATTTATTGATTTATTTTCGATTAGAAAGGTCTTTGCCATTTCTTTGCAAACTTCCTATTACCAAAAATTTAATAAATTTTTATTTAAACTATCTACAGGGTAGAATTTACATTAGATATTTTAGTAATTGAAGTGTAAAACAAATATTGCAGTATTATCTAACTAGAAATATTGTAAAATGTAATCTTCTTGTGATTAAAATTTGTTTTGCTGTTTAATTTATACATAAATAAATATGTAAATTGTTACTGCGTTTTATTTCTCTTACAAAAGTTACTTCAGCTACTTCTAAATTCAAAACTTATAATCAACTCCAATTACAAAAAAAACTAGGAAAGTTTTGCAATACAGCTTTATTTAATTTTTTCAAGAAATATCCACCACATGCAATACATCTTTCCATCCTCTGGAACCAATTCTTAAACCACATCAGCCACATCTCGATAGGGAGTATGGCGCACTCGTTTTCACAAACCCCTAAAAGGTCCTCATCACTGGAAAGCCGTCTCCCTTTCAGCTTCATTTTCACTTGTGGGAACAGTGCAAAGTCGCAGGGTCCAAGGTCTGGACTGTAAGGAGGGTTTTCAAGCAGTTTAATTCCTTTAGTGGTTAAATACTCGATGTAGGCTTTCGCGCAGGGAGCTGGAGCATTGTCATGATGAAAGAACCAGGTGTCCATTCTTAAGTTTGATCATAAGAACTTCATAGAGTCGATGACTTTATGAAGGCACTGTTCAGTGCACCACATAGCTGTGAGTGTCTTTTGTGTGTCCAACAGAATGCGCTCCACAATTATCACTCCTCTGTTGAGAACTTGGCATTTGTTTTTCCTCTTGAATAAATCTGAAAAAGAAATACATTAATATTTTTAACCGAAGTCACAAAGTATCAAAAATATTCAAAAGAAATAAACATGGAAATAACTATGTTCATTTAAAATTTTTATTTTATGTGGCTGACTTGAAAAATAATAAACAGAAAATAAAATTAATTATTTGCTAAATACTTGAGAAGTGAAATTTAACAAAATTTAGGTATATTTTTATTCTACTTGATGTTGGTAAAACATATGCATAAGTAGTTTCATAGTGGTAGGCAGAGACCACTTCTTTTCACTTCCGCTATGGTTTTTACACACATCTTTTGCTTCTTCTACTGTCATAAGCGCTTTTATACATACCCGTCGTTGCTGGTACTCTTGATCTGGCCTTTCTTCAAAACAATTTTGATCTGATTGAAATATGTTCGCCTAGGTCGACCTCTACCGGCTTATCCATTTACACTCGCATTAGAAATTTGTTTCGTTTCCCAGAATACACGTCAAAATGGCACCACAATAGATGTAACTTCAAATATCTATGATAACAATGATATGATAGATATCATTAAAGAAACACTTACTTTTTGGTGTTTGCATTATTGTTTGGCTTGTTGATAAAGTGGTATGTAAAATTCCAGCATCAGCTACTACATCTTCAAATCCTTGACTAGTACTTGGACTTTATATTTCCCTTAAAGGGGAATCTCTAATTCCAGGTAATGGCAAATTAGGCATAAAAGCTACAAAAGGTGACTAACATTTAATTAAAGGTCACAGCAAGGTACACTTCTAAATATTTGTAGTATGTATGAACAACTATATGATTCATTGGCAAATTGTTCTCCCTATCTTTGACCACAAATAAAAAAAATAGGGTACAGAAAAAATAATTCAAGTTTTTTTGTGAATTACTTGTTCTGTACACAAGTTTATTTATTAATTTTTAAAGACACATCTATGTGTAACAAAAAGAAAGTAGTATAATACGCTTTTGATACAAGCTGAAATTAATTATCTACTTTAACTTTGTTCGATTAAACCCTAAAAATTACAATATCCATAGCAAAATTAACTTACCTGGTAAATTAACAGGGCTTTTATCTAGCAACTCCGAGTTGCCAATGAAGGAAACCCATTTATTAAAACAATTCCTATATTTACGGGATTTGTAAAACGGTGCTTACGTTCTAAATTTTTAGAACACGTCTTCACGTAGCACCTAATAGGCCCCATTAGATCTAAACATAAAAACTAGTAAATATTTTAAGACGGTTTTTCTTTAACCTCTCTAAAGTAAAAATAACTCGAATATACTTCTTCTATTTTTATATTTTTGGCCTTCGGCTATTTACAGAAGTCAACTACCGTTTTGATTACATCGTTGTGAGCGCTAGCTGACGTCTTGGAAGCCAACTATAAGGGCGAATGATTCCAAATCATTGAGTGCACATGGTATGTCATAAAACGAAATAGTGGTCGTTTTTGTCTATTTCTTAATAGTGCTTGCTCTGGTCCTGCTCCAAAGCTAAAAGTGCTACTTTTGGCACAATTGTATTACATTTGACAACTCTGAAAACAATGAAAGACCGCCTGGACGTTCTTTACTAAATAAGTAAATCGACCAATTAATACTTCGCAGTAAACACGACCATTCTGGCATTGTTAAATTTAAAAAAAAAATTGTAGAATTAAACTACGAAAGGAACAGTTAATTGAAAAATAAACCAAATTTATCTTCTTCTATTTCTGATGATCTGGTACTGATACGAAGTGAGGTTTACATCCAAGCGTAAAGAAGATTGTCCATTATATATTGTCTTTAATTACATCTGCCTTCATCTCTCAAGTAAAATGTCTTGGCTGGGTAATACAACCAACGAGAACAAATTTTCACATATTTCGTAGCAGTGTGGCCACTATTGTGTTGGTGTGGCAGTGTGCTTTTACAAGCTGCTTTAAGCTAAATGTTTAATTAATAAAATAACATATTCACAGTTTATTTGAATTTAAGAGAATAATTTTGCATGTACAACCAATCTAAATTATTTTATTACATAAAAAGATTCATTTAATGAGGCCCAATTTAAAAAAAATTATAAATAATTACCAAACATATTTAGTTCTGTTCCTTTTGACTATTGGTTACTATGGCACTTCCAATAGTTTCAGTTAAAAAATTAAAGAAAGAATAATTGCTTTTTATGCCTTGTAAAGTTAATTAGATGGAAAAGGTTCAAAAGTTTAAAAGTACAGAAATCAAAACACTATTCCAAAAATTACATTATATTTAAAAATAGAATCAGATACATAAATGCAAATTAAATAACATTGGAATGGTAAAATTTTTCAAAAGAAAATACACAGGATCTTGAGTTGTCAATTGCTGATAACTGAATATTTAGATAAGATAAAATAACAATATATACAAAATTAAATGTTGAAGGGATTGCACCATAATTATGAGAAATCAAACAGAAATATATTATAAACCAAAATTAATATATTTTAATTTGAAGATATAAAATGTACACTCAAATTTAAGCCATACGAATCGATTGGATAATTTGGAAAACTGCAGATCCACATACTACAAATACAAAGAGTGCCAAGAGCCATGGTCCTACTGGTGAAGACTCTTGGGCTTGTTTCTGCAAAAAAACATTAGGTCCAAATTATTACAAATAATTTTTTTGCAGTAATTATTTTTCCCGAAGTTTTTAGTTATGCTAATTTACTGCAGTAAACTATTTTATGTTCACTTTTGTTTTTTTTCTCCAATTGAATTTTGCTACCTAATTTAAATGTTACCATAAACAATTAAATGACCAATAAAATAGATTAAAATTATTAAATAAAAAATATAATTAAAGACTCATAAAACCTACTCACTGAACAACGCAATATAGTAAAAAATAAATACCATATGGAATTATAATTAAAATTGTTTTGTTGGTAAATATATAGTTTCCATATGTTAAATGTTTAAAATGTCAAATGTATACATTTAACAATGTGAAATCGTTTTTGAAAGAATATTAATTCAATATTTTGTAAATATAAGTGCTAAAAAAAAATCAGATAAAAACAATATGGTAACGTGTTACAGATAAAAATACTTACAGATGATTTTGGTACATTTCCTCTTAGTGTGACATTTTTCATAGCCTTTTCATTTGCAATGCGCATTCTTTGTTTAGGAGCCATGGTTGTTTTGTATTTAATATAAAATTCAAAATGAACAAAAATAAAATGACGCTAGTATCTTACTTCCTCCTTCCTTAGCTCACAATCGTAAAGTGGTGGTCTACAAAATTTACTAATAACATCAACATTTGATGACAAGACACACGATTTTCTGACAGATGTGTGACAACACATCCATCTGAAGGTGACGTCCAAATTTTTTCTTCTTTTCACACATAAATATTAAGGACTCCCCATAGACATTTTTTTTGAGTGAGGCGAACCAGCATCCATTCACCCTATTTGATTAACTTTTTAATTAAATTAATCAAGTTTTCATAAATGTTGACATTTTGACTTTTAAATTTATTAAGTTGATTTTTCAAATGTGAAGTGTAACTTTTTAATGGTGGAAAAAATTATTGTGATTTTTTTTTAATGTGGACAAAAAAAATTCAGTGGAATGGCTGAAGAAGCTGTTGTACTCCCTCTCTCTGAGTTAGATTGGTTGGATTTTACTTTTTACCAGCATCCTCCATGTATGTTTTCTTTATGGTATATTTTTACTATAGTGAACTTAGCATGGGAGCCAGTTAAAGATTTTATCGATCAACTACTTGGTGAAGCTGCCGAAGGCGGAGACGGTGATGGAGGTGGCGAAGGTGATGAAGAAGGTGAAGAAGGCGAAGAGGGAGCTCCACCCGAGGGGTGATTCAAGACATCGATCTACCTTTCAATTTATTATTTAATTATTTTGTTTACTTAAATTTTATTTACAACTGAATAATTTACAATTTATTTTCGACACAAACTTAAAACTTATTCAATATTCCATTTGGTAGCTTGATTATAACGGTTTGGTTAATATGTTATGCAGATTTATGCTCACATAATTCTCAAAAAATAAGTCACATTTTATCTTTAACAGTCTATTAATAAATTAATAATTGTTATTGAGCAAACAGAAAACCATACTGCATTAATGATTAACAACGTAATAAATAACTACTTAAAAATAAAAATTATTAATCCAAGAGATAGATGTCACTTTCATTTTAGTTGATCATAGAACTAAGCTACCTACCATCGTTGTAACCTATCTATATTTTCTCTATGGGTACATTATTTTGACATTTACAAATAACCTCTCATAGGACTCCTCTGTTTTTGTTATGATTTGATTTATCAATTTAATAATTCTTTAAAATTATGGATATTACAAAAAAATTGTCATCTTTACAAGAAATTTCAAAAACCCAACTTTCAAAAATATTAAATGTAGTACCAAACAAAAAGTTTTTAATTATAGAACCAAAATTAATAAGACCATTAGAAAGAGTATGTGGAGTCAAATGGTTAAAGTATGTTAAGCATTATTTCCAACAGTACTTTGGCACGATTATATTATAAATTAACGTTGATAAAACTATTATTTATTCATAAAATATAAAGTGTCTCTAGCCACTTTATTTTGCAGGGGAAATGGAATAGAAAAAATCTTCAAATTAGAACCTGCGATTCCAGATTCAGGAGTAAACGTTTTATTTTATATGATATTTTTGGATACAAGAGTCTTTAAACAAGTTATAGATCAAATAAGGTCTCAGGTTGATATTGAAAAACCAGAAAAAGATAAATTTCACATTATAGTTGTGCCAAACTACACCTTTGCCTTTGAAAATGAGCTTGAGGAATTGGGTTTGCTACATAGTATTATAAGAATACATTATTTTCAGTGGATGCCTCTTTACTTGGATACTGGTTTACTTAGTTTAGAAATCCCAGATTTGTATAGTTCCCTATTTGTATATCAAAATTTAACTTATTTACCAATTTTATCAAAATGTTTGTGGCAATTAAGTTTTGTTGTTGGAAAACCTAGGTTTATTGTATCTCTTGGTCAATATTCAAAATCGATTTTGTCTCAGTTTGACCATTTTTGTGAAGATAGAGGAGAAACTGATAGGTTAGAATCAGACTTTGGAGCTCTTATAATTATGGATAGAAGTATTGACTACTCTAGTGCTTTGTTAACTCCAGGAACCTATGCTGCTTTACTAAGTGAAGTGTTTACAGTTAGATCAGGCATTTGTGAAAAAAAGCAAGAAGAGTCTGAAAAATTGGATAAAAAATGTAATCCTATACCTGAAAAACAACCAATCAATTTTAGTTTAGACAGCACCCATGATTCAATTTATTGCGACATAAAAAACAGGTATTTTACTGAAGTTACTTCAGTTTTAAGTAACTTAACCAAACAACTAAAAACTGAAAAGATGAATTCCAAAGAGATGGCTCTAGATGAAATAAAACTTTATGTACAAACACAGTTACAAGCAACAAAGTCCAAAAAGATGTTCATAGCTAATCATTTATTGGCTGCAGAAAACATCATTAACATTTTGGGTCACAGATATGAAAATCAGAAAATGATAGAACAAAATATTGTAAGAAATAGTGAACGTGCGTTGAATTTAGCTTACTTGGAAGAAATTTTAAATACTGAAAATAATAAAGAAATCACTTTAAGATTATTTTGTTTATTAACAATGTTTCAATCACTAAGTGAGAGTGAAGTAAGAACTTTTTGGTTAAAGTTTTTACACCAGTTTGGGTTCAATTATGGATTTTCTTTTAATAACTTAATTTCAACAGGTTTCATTCAAGAACCTGTGCAAACCAGTGGTATAAACCTCCAGGGAAAGTTAAAGATGCCAAAGTTTACTACAAGTAACTGTCATGCAAATGCTAAAACCATGAAGCAGATTCCTACTGATCCAACCAAGATCAACTTGAAATTTCCAACTTGTGCTAGTTACGTTTATGGTGGAAGCTATATACCTCTAATAGCTCAAATAGCAGGAATGTTACTTAATTCCATTCCTTTGGAGGAAATCAGAACAAAGTTGGAAACTTATGGTCCTCTCTCTGTACGAATTGACAGGGGATACCCATTGCAGACCAGAGTAATTCTAATATACATTATCGGAGGAGCCACTTATGCCGAAATGGCAGCTTGCAATTTATTAGAAAGTCTGACAGGAGCTCAGATATTCATATTGAGCGATAAAATTATTACTGGGAATGATTTAATGAAAGGTATTTTGGATTACCCAAAGTAATTTTAACTGAAATATCTGGTCATTATTTGACTATGTAATTTTTATAGTTTGGAAATATGTTAATGAAAAAATACTACAATAAATTGAAAGTGATAACAAATGAACCAATGAAAAAAGTGGTGGGGTTAACAATCTGTAAACACCATTAAGCAGAGGCAAAAAGAGCAATCCGACAAAGATACTGTTTTTCCCAAGTCCAATAATAAAAAAAAAGGTAGTAGTTCAATTGAATAAGAAGTAAGCTGGAAAAAGGAACTCTTTAAAGCTCTTGCTGCTGCTATTTTATATATCTCAGAATGTAGAACTGAAACTAACTAAATGGCCAACTAAAAAGAACATAACTTTTGTGTTGGTTATTATAGAAAAAACTCTAATCTGAAGATTTTAATTTGTTAAAACATTTTTAATCAAATCAAATTTTTTTAAAACATTGTTAAAAGTAAAAGCCAATATTTAATCAATAGGTAACGTGCACAAGACGTTAAAGCTTGAAAACGGTAGAAAGAGTGACGTGCATGAGACGTCATAGATTGAATTTCTATCTCTGTCAAATAGTGGCTACCATAGACATAGGAGAGTAGACTGCGGGTCCCCGTGCCGAGAGTTGGCTCTCCATGGGAAAGAGACAGTCGACCGAGAGGTTGTTTCATGCTTTCTCTATTGGGCGGGGCTTACGCCCGAGAGGCACGAGACGAGCTGAGTGGAGGAATCGTGTTCGAGAATCGGACGTAAGCCCCGCCCATTAGAGAAAGCACGAGACAACCTCTCGAGCGACTGTCTCTTTCTCATCGGGAGCCAACTCTCGCATATTTTCTATCCTATTTGTTTTATACCTACCAAACCATGGTCTAGTTTTATGTGTTAAGTAAAAATGTCTTGATGGGCCCATAGACGAGAAGCGAGTGACCACTGTTTTTATCCTCTTGTTGATTTCTCTCTTATCTTACTTTGCTTCATATAGAAGGTATGTGTGAAAGCTTTTACTATTTACATAGATTAAATAAATAAAATTTTGTATGTGACTGGCTGAATGGCAACCGCCCAAGCAAAAAAAAAAAAAAATTCGCATATAGTCCCACAGTCTAGTCTCCTATGTCTATGCCAGCTGCATGTATCCTAACCGTACTTTTTAAAACTGTTCTTACGGGAGTTTGCTGTATTTGCGTTATAGATTGAGTCATTAAGTTTATTACACCAAAATGTTGTTTCTGAAACCTAAATAACTGTCAAAGAGCTTATTCTAAGCTCAAAAAAATCCAAAAACGGCCAGAAAACCAAAATAGTTAAGCAACCATAACCTTATGAAAGATATGTCATTTGTTGTATTACGTGCACGTTACCCATCTCAAGCAGTGACGTCACGGGTATCACACCCTTTCTACCGATGTCAAAAAGTGGTCATGTGTTGCACGTCATTCAATATGGAAATCATGGGATGCATAAAAATATATCAGCTGATTTTTAGGCATGCAAAAAATTGTCCGAGAGCATTTTTCTAATAGCTTCAAATAGCTTTGAATGAATTTTTTGTCTTCATTAGGGTATTTATAAATATTTTGATTAAATAATGGCCCAATACACAAACACCATTGAGTGGAGATTGTATATTCAAGAAATCTATAATAAATGCTTATTTTTTTCACTTTATGTACAAAAACCATTCAAAGATGGTTAGCTTTGAATATGGCGAAATATTAAACCAAGAGTTACTACACAAACAGCAATTTATTTGTACTAAATCTTAATTACAATGTCCCTGTAATAATAATACCGTTTATAATTTAAAATAATTCGTTATACGAGCACATTTACACTAATATAGCATTCATCTATTTATTAAATTTATTTTATTGTACAATTGCTACACATCCTTAAACTAATTATCAATCCCAACTTAACCAAAAATTACAGTTTGTTTGTATTTGCAATTTACCACCTAAACCGCAACAAAATTATTTTAACTTTTTCGGATTTTAGACCATTTTTTCGCGTCATAAAACATTACAAGAATCGTAGAATTACCAGGTCGTAAATTTGCTTAAAAGATGACATACAAGTAGACGTACCCCAACCATCAGGCGGCGACAGATGCAATCAGTATAGCCACGCCTATTCCCCTCCAAGAATGCGGTATCAGAGAATAGAGACGTCTCTATTCTGTGCCGGTATACATTCCCTATCTTTACATTACGAACTCTTGAGCTTCGCCCAACAACTGAAGAATATCCGAATCTATGCTGTCCTGCCATCTAACGACTATGAGTCGTACTAAATTTTTGGGCCACAGTTAGAAATAAATTTCTATTTACGTCTCTATTCTCTGTTAGAAAATAAAGAGGTTCAATTGAGAAAAGGAATATTTCGCCACGGTGGCGCTGATGTTTCGACAGACCTGCACTTTGATTGGTACTGCTAAACTGTCAGTATTATTGCACTGTCATAGTGCTTCCCTATAACTGAGAGTAGAGACGTATAGACAGAACTGCGCTCTGATTGGCTGTGTTGAACTGTCAGTACTTTTGTACTGTCAGCGCGTCCCTAGAACCGAGAGTAGGAACGTATCGCCACGGTGGCGTTGATAGTTAAATAAAACCGTGCTGATTGACTGTGTTGACCTGTCAGTGCTTTTGCACTGTCATAGCCAATCAGAGCTCGTTCTATATCTAACCATCAGCGCCACCGTGACGAAAAATCTGTTCTAACTGGAGAGATGGAATTCATTACCTTCTAGCCTTCTTGGTGATGTATATTCGATTTATTTTTATAACAAACGTTTTTGAAAACCAGAACTGCAAATATCTAAACGATAGATAAAAATTACTGCCGTGTTAATTTCTTTTTTTGAATAATTAAGTGTTGGGACAAACTACCAAGTTCAATTTTACGATTAATAAATAAATTAAGATGACTCCTTTAATCGAAAGAAAATTAAAACTCATTAAAGGACAGTAAAACAGAAAATTTAAAAAAAAATATATTTTAAATAATCTAAAAGGGTAAAATTTAGGTAATAAAAATTCTGTGAATCAAAGTAGAACCTAGAAGAGTTAAATAACGCATTGAACAAGATCAGCCCCGGTAAAACAAACGAAAGCTAGTGAGTTGGACAATCAACTCAAAATGAGCTAAATTAAAAGTTCTGTTGTGTAAAACGGTTAGTTGTATATTTACCTACTAAAGACTGCAAAGTGCCTTCAAAAATGCAGACTATCGAACAAATAATCTATAATTATGCTGTTGGTAGGATTGTTATTGGAGTACGGGCGTCCCTTATCAAAACCAATCAACATACTTCAAGATTATTTTATTAAATGAAAATGTCACGCCCGTTTTGAACCTAAAGTTTAATCGGAATTTGACTGGTTTCCATACAGTGCAGACTTTCTTAATATCTCAGTCGTCATCGTCGTCGTCTGAAACGTACTTTTTGGCCGACCTTCTCGGCCTTCCTGGTCTACGTTTCACTTTACCAGCTTTGGTTTTGTTTTTGCTCGCCTCTGTGTCCGAATTATCGTTATCGTCATCCGATTCTGGGGATGCTTCCACTTTCTGTTTGGCATTAAAGAACACCGACTGAAGAACGATGCTATCTTCGTGAATCAAGGAAGCTTCTTCGTTATATATTTGCGCGTTTTGACATAGCAACATAAAGTCGCGCTCCAAGTCGGAGAAGTCAGAATACTGAAAAAAAAAATACACGATTTATTTTTTATTTCTTACTTCAGTTAATAATATGTACCTTTCCGTCGTCTATGAAGTTTAGAATTTTAGTGATATCCATGGGTTTTTTAATTATAGTGTAGTAATCTGGGTATTCCTTTCTTGGAGGTAGTTTGATGAACTGATCGCTTAGCTGACGGCCGTCCCTATACATAAAAGTTTATTAATACACAATGTTCGCGCCACAATGCTTTAATTATTAAAATTAAGCATTCACCGCCACCTGTTGGATAGTACCTCCATTACCGCGATTGGATTTTTAGAAGTCTGTAGCAATGCTATCACCAACCGTAGAGTACCAATTAATTCCGTCCAGCTTATGTCGATACGTTGCCAACATTTTGTAGAGGTACTATTTTAATAATTAGCATTCAAAACATCGCTCAAGACACTATACGTCTTCCATCTTGTTTTTGGTTTGTTACTACTTGTTATTACACAAGCTCGAGACTTTTAATTATATTTTTTTCCAAGCAATTAGCTTCCAATTGTGTTTTGTTAATACTAAAGGTGAGTTATAAACTTTCAAAAAGAAGATATTTCAGCCAAATTTGTATCAATGTGTACAATCGAGAAATTTCAAACTCGCCGTCACATTAATCTCGATTGAAGAGATTTAGGGTAAAAAAACTACAAATTGTACCACAGAATCCACAAGAGTTCACGCTCGAAAAAATCAATTTTCTTTAAAAGTTGTTTATATCTTTTAAATCGTTTTTCTGTTAATTGCAAATCTCGAGTTAATTACCAGATACAGTCCAATTTTTTAAAGGATTAATTGATGTTGGATGAATTTACAACTCGTTCAAATTAATTTGAACGGCCCATGAGCCAACACGCAAAGTGGCCGCATGAAATAAAATTATTAAAATGCAGGAGAATAATCACATTTGAATTACCTGTCTTTATAATTGGTTACGATGTTCATAAGTTTTCTCATTTTCTTCTTAAGTCTCGCTTCAACTTGACTCTGAGGTAATTTACGTCTTCTCGTAGAACCGCTGGCATCGTCGTCAGAATCGTCGCGTTTTCTCTTTTTCCTACCTTTCTTTTTCTTTAATTCCTTCTCTTCCTCTTCTTCGTCGTCGTAATCTCCATCTTCGTCGATGGCCTAAAACAATGGTAAACATTTAATTAGCTTTTGGGGACAGTATATAAAAAAGGAGTAGTTTTACTTTTAGCCACTCTTTTTCCGTCAAACTATCGGCGTAATCGACTTCTTTTCTCTGTCTAGTGCCTCTGCCCAAGATGGATTCTGTATAATCGTCACCCCAATTACCATCGTCTTCGTCCGGTTTGG
Organism: Agelastica alni; assembly: GCA_950111635.1. Classification (NCBI taxonomy): domain Eukaryota; kingdom Metazoa; phylum Arthropoda; class Insecta; order Coleoptera; family Chrysomelidae; genus Agelastica; species Agelastica alni. Next base: position 3,568,695 of record OX467715.1, read on the forward strand.
TTAGCCAATCGGGCAATTCATATTCTTGAATCAATCGGGATTTTTTGTGCTGGCCGAGCTTCTCTTCTTCCTCTTTTCGTTCCGTATCCATTTTCTGGAAGAGCTGGAATTCATCCTCGGTTCTGGCAATCATTTGATTCACAGTCTCGTCATCGGGGACTTCGTTCTCCTAAAATCATACCGAACAATTTTATTTTAACGAAATTTTTTTATAATTTTTTACTGTTTTCTACATTATAGAAGTTAAAATGGAAAATTTTCGACAAAATTATACCTCTTCTTCGTCACTGCCATCATTGTGCAAAATACTCTGCAAAAATTGTTGTCTTTCTGATCCTGTAGATTTCTGATCAAACATTCCGGCTTGAATAACTTTTTCGTCCATAGTAAGTTTGTATTTCGCAGCAGCCAAGATTCTTTCTTCAACCGAATTTACAGTCATTAATCTTAACACTCTCACCTCGTTTTGTTGTCCTATTCGATGAGCACGATCTTGAGCTTGTAAATCCTACAAAACGCAATTACAACCTTCTTACAACATAAAAATTACATTTAATTATTACCTGATGGGGATTCCAATCCGAATCGAAAATAATAACCGTATCGGCGCTCTGCAAATTCAAACCTAACCCTCCAGCTCTTGTGGACAACAAGAACAAAAAATATTCACTATTTTTATCATTAAATTTTGTAAGTAAATCTCCGCGATCCTCAGATTTAACGGTACCATCCAGACGGAGGTATTTAAATCCTCTCCAATTTAAATAATCCTCCATGATGGTCATCAGTTGCGTCATTTGACAGAAAAGCAACACTCTGTGGTTGGTAGCCTTCAATTTCGGTAATATCCTGTCTAAAAGCTCAAATTTTCCAGACACTCTAAAAATAAAAAAATACTTTATTTTTGGTGCCAGAGGTAACCATAATAACCAATTTGTTACAAAATGTGGTTACCAAAGAACCTTCTCGCAATAAATGAATAAGAGACGAATGTGCAAATGTCAATGTACACATAACCAAACTTATATGGAATCACTTATCTCCTATTTGAATACACATTAAGTCAAAAATAAGTTATTGGAAAGTAGTTTGTTTAGATAAATTAAGTATATTACAAAAAAAATAAAAAATATAAACACAGTTGATAATATCAAATAAGCATAATTGTTGTTCTTTTGTTGCAATTTAAGAAAGATCACTTTCTGCTAATCCAATAATCAGTATTTTCCCCTTTAGCCTTAATGTAAATACGAAATCGACGGGGCATGCTTATTATTAAGTTATTTATGGCTTCATTGACGGTTAAAGGGCAAACATGTAAGACGTCTAGTCAAGATCATTATAAATTAACACATGCATGTGGTAGTTGGTTGGTTTGTTGGCTGACGAGCAAGAGACCAGGTTAGCACTTGACCTTCCTGTGACACTGTGACCACATGGGGTCTATTGTATCACCCGTTTCCGGGCTGAAAGTGGTAGTAGTGTTTAACACATTATTTTTAAGGGAACACTTCCCCTGTTAGGGGTCAGTGGGCTAATCCACCCACACAATTCTTCAATGTTATCCTTATAACTTAAATGAATAGATCTGAACAATCCAGTATAATAAAATCATTCATTCGAGTCGGTACGTAACGTGCAACACTTCCTAGTAAATGTTTAAATCTGATTTTTAAAAACCACCTTATTTCGCCGCATGTTACCAATACATATAGGCATATGTGGGTGGACTATATATCAGTCCAAGGACATAAAAATATCTGTAAATGAGAGACATATCGCCAACCTTTCTGCGGTGTTTCAGGGAAGTAAGGGAGTTTGTGAAAGAAACATCACCGACAGGACGAATTGCTCGTTTTTGGACATGACGAATATCGATGAACAATTATTACACACAATTACAATTTATAGGACTTTGGTTATGTGTATGTCATTTCCCGTTAAAATTTATTACCTGTACGTGTCCGGTCCTGAAACGACTCCTCCGGCAATTCCGACGTGATCGCAGTACTTTTCTTCGATATTTTGAAACATAAATGGATGATTACAAAGTTTTCTCAGTTGCATAATTGTGTTCATGAGCGCTTTTGATCCTCTACCTTTGTTGCCTTTTTCAGAACCGTCGGTGAGCAGAACTCCCTTGCTCTGCATGTGTTGGTACAAGACTTTTTGTAAACCGGACATGTCGCATTTTATTATGTACTCCACTTTATCGGGTAGTTGAGATTCTACCTCTTTTTTTAAACGTCTCAGTAGAAAAGGTCGCAGAACTTTGTGCAGACGACGAATGATAAGGATGGTTTCTTCTTCGTTTAGCTCGACCTTAAATATTTTGATAGAACTGTTAGGATTTATTACGACAAAACTTAAATCGGAGCCTTGAAATCGACTACACACAAAATTAATGGGCTTTGGAATCATATTAAAATGTACAAAGTGAACAGAAAGTTTTAAAACCATAATAAATAAATCTGAGCTAACAAACGATTTTAAATTAAAAAGAAGCTTAAAAATGTAATTTAGTTTTGAAAACATCTATTTCAAATAAAAAAAATTGATATTTAATAAAGTTAAAAGATTATTTTGTAACAATTTAAACGCGAATAATTACTTTTTCTCCAGTAGTGGCGAATGGGGCGTTAAACCATTGCTCGAACGTAGAACAACTCTTGAAGATAGAAGGTAGTAAGAAGTTTAGTAGGGCCCACAATTCCGGCAGTTTATTTTGCAACGGAGTACCGGTCAAAAGTAGACGATACGGCGCCAAATAATGAGTATTTAACACCTGAGTTAGTTTGCAATGGTGATTTTTCATCCTGTGACCTTCATCGATGATCATATATTTGAATGGAATCTGAAAAATATTAGTTGAATCGAATTAATAATTTCAGCAATGAAAATTAATCGGTAGGTACCGCTTACTTTGGCCAAAACGCTTTTATCCTTGATGATATATTCGTAAGTCGTGAGAAGAACATTGAATTTAGCAGCCTTCAATTGGCTCTGAATAACTTTCCGCACACCCGGTGATCCCTTGTAAGACACGACCACCACGGTAGGACCCCATTTTTGAAATTCCAACATCCAATTAGAAATAGTTCTACAATCAAAGAGGACTCTCAATTAATACACATCACGATTATCTTTTGCATGTTATCACAGATCAATGGGTGCTGCACGTAACCACTTTTTGACATTGGTGGTATAATAACCCTATTTTTTACGAAAGTAGTTTGAAAAGTTTCCGACCTTAACGTAAAGATGGCAGCTGTAGGAATCGGGGCTTTATACTTTTCCTTTTCCTGCATGGGAGAAATGATTACCCAACTTGGATATAGTGGACTGGAAATAATCACAATTTGGCTGGTCTTTTAAAGGTTTTATTTAACATAAAATATAGGTATTTCCATCTTCAAAAACACTGGTACCGACTGGTGAATTAAAAATGGAAGAAAACTGAACAAATACAACTTACTGCAAATTAACAAGCGATATTTAATCGCCGTGGATGAAAGGAGCTGTATGACAGCCACTCGCTACGACTGTTGGAACGATACTGTTGAACGACCGTCATTCTCGATGGTCGGAGGAATACTACCATTGCGTTGAATTGAGCCACTGTGTTACTACTGCGCCGACTCGAGACTGCGTATTGCAAACAAAGGGGCCGGCTGGCGTACCGGTCAGAGATATCACGGGTAAGATGAAGGGGAGCGAGTTTTGCATGTGGCAAACGGTTTTAAGACATTGGCGTCAAAAAGGATTAAAATTAGAATAAATAAAATTTAAAGACGAAGTGTTGCAATCTGTGATCACAACAGCAGGACTCGTCAATAAAAGCTAGGAAATGTGGTTGAGCATCTTTTGACAGGTACTCACCAAAATTTCCGCGCAGTTGTAATTTGACAATCGTTTGAGTGAATAGATGTGAGCGTGTGAAAATGGAAAAAATCGAGTATCGAGCCGTCATGAAATATTTGTTATTGAAAGGCAATAAGCCTACGTAAATCAAAGATGAGTTGGACGCTGTGCACGGGGACTCTGCACCATCATTTACCACCGTGAAATTTTAAACGTGGCCGTACCAGCTTGGGAGACGATGAATGTTCGGGACGTCAAAAACTTCAACCACTGACATTGTTAAAATTCACCAAATGGTGCTAAACGACCGTCGAATTAAAGTAATTTGCAGAAAAAGACTTACAAGGAGCCTATCAATAAAATTAATAAATGATAGTTTAAAAACTAAGACGACACGCTTTATAAGAAAAACGAAATAAAAACATAATTAATAAAAAATAATTTTCAATCAAAAGCGTGGGGTGCTTTTTATGATAATTACGTTTTCTTCTTGGAGACTTTACATTTACCAATATCTGTTTATTATCAAATATATTAATTGATATAGCGCACCCCACGCTTTTGATTGTAAAATTATTTTTTATTATTATTTTTTAGTTCGGTTTTCTTATAAAGCGTGTTGTCTTTGTTATTTTAAACTATTATTTATTTTTCATCTTTTAGTTCGGTTTTTTTTTAATATCCTAATGATCCCGGCCAGGATCTTTAAAAAATTTTATGAAATTATTGTATTTTCATTGGTCCTTTAGAAGTATACAAAGTTTCAAGTTGATCCGATGTTTTAAATGGATAAAAATCGTGTCCAAAGATTCCATTACATAGATAGATTAATAGATAAAAGTCAAGCTAATATGTTGGAAAATTTTCAGACCACCTTCGTAATACTGGAAGATTGCTACAAGTTTGTGTTTACGTTAATTATTTAGCACATTTTGTGGTTGCCGAGGCTATGGAATGAAAGGAAAGAAAAAAAGGTTTTCACTAAAATTGTAAAGCTTTATCAACGTTAATTTTTATTAAAGAAGGACCGATACTTACGACAAAGGAACTATAATCAAGAAAGGGCCATTCAACTTCTTCTTTTCCATTAGATGAGTCAGCAAAGCGATCGTCTGAATCGTCTTACCTAGACCCATTTCATCCGCCAAGATTCCGTTGAGATTGTTGTTGTATAAAGATACCATCCATTCTAATCCCTTAACTTGGTATTCTTTTAGTTTTCCATTCACCATAATCGACGCTTGTTCCGTTACTACTTCATGTACAGTGTGAGCTATACTGTAGTAAGTTTGTTCTTCTTTTGTGTTTTTGTGATATTCATCGTCTTCAACCTGAAATGGATTATAATTGTGTCAAATTAGTTTTACTATGCCTTCGTTATTCACTATAAATTACCCATCCCTTATTATCGTTATTATTGCCTAATTATTCCTCCTGTGATGAAGGAATTTTGTTAAAGTGCTATCAAAAGTAAAGTAGCGACCAGATTTCAGGGACTTTTTTTCTATAGGCAATAATAATCTTTGTACATAAACTGTCCAGGTTACTAAATATTTTTTTTTAATTGAAACCTACCTTGGCTTTTTTTATGACTTCCTTTGCATTAATATTTCTACTTTCGTCGTAGTTATCATCGTCTCTCCTTTCAGCATTCTCGTTGTCGTCCTCGTCATCTGTATCCACCATTTCCCATCCTGGATGTTGTACCAACCACTCTTGCACTTGTCTAAAGGTCGGAGCACCTTCGCCTGACAGTTTTTTACCGGTTGCTGTTTCTAAAACTGTCACTTTCCTATCTGGTTGTTGCATTCTTTGCTGTTTTTTCTTTCGTCTTTCCTCTTCACGTTTTTTATTGGTTTGTTCCAATTTGTGCTGTTTCACCATTTCGGTAAGATTGCTGATGTATTCATCAGTTTGAGACAACAAGAACGCAAGTCGTTTGTCTTTCTTTTGATCAATCAATTTTCTGTAACCTTCTTCATCTTCCGCCATCAACCTATAAAGAAAATTCCCATTTTTATTTAACTTTAACATTTCAGTATTAGTGATTTTGTAATAGATATAGCAAATAAAAAAAATTTTTCCTTACCTTAACATACGCTCCTTTTCTCTTCTCTCTGCTTCCTTCTTCTGCTCCCTTTCGGCGTTAGCATGATAATTAATAATGGCTTTGTTAATCTTCGCCAACTTGGCTTGATTCTGTTTGTGAAATTCCTTGAATTCCTTTCCGTTATTCAGAACGGCGTTCAAGAACTCCTGATTCTTCTGTCTCCTCCTTCTTTCCGCTTCTAATTTTTGTTGCTTCTCCAATTTTTCAGTTGCTCTTGATTCTCTAAGCCCCTGACGTTTAGTTCTCTTGTACATTTTGAAATTCACAGCAGACTCGAGCGTTATATCTTTTCTTATACAGTTCAAAATTTCGCTTCTTAATTGCCTTTGGAAATTAAGACATCTTAATGCTCTAAGTTCTATTTGGGCTTGCACTCGAACCTTTTCTGACAGGTGGCTAGGCAAATTACTGACCTGCTCTATTCTAGCTGCGATTCTGGCAGCGACCCTAGTCTCGCGCTCTTGAAGAAGAACCAGTGGGTCAATACCACAAGGTTTAGGCATTGTTGTGAAGCGAGTTTGTTTGTTAGGAACTAGTTGGTTTCCTTGGGATCGTTGCTGATTAGGAGCAGGTTGACCACCTACACAAAAATATTTATTAATCTATTTTTATTTATTAACTAAAAAAGGAAAGATTTATCAATTTACCTGGAGGCACACTACCAGTAGCTGCTTCTCCAGTACTTTCTCCTCCACTAGCTGCAGGCTGTTCCACACCTGGGGCAGCACCTGCGGGTTGCGGTTGAAATGGGCTTGATGGTGGAGTAGGAAATTGGGGGGACCCGTCAGGTCTTTTACCTTGTAGTCCCAACATTATAGAATGAGGTATAGGCTGACCTCGTGCTAGACATCTTTTCAAATATGTTTATTAATATTAAATAAAAAAAAATATTATATATATATATATATATATATGAAACTTACCGATAAGCCATAATTTGATTTCTAAGTTGATTCATTTGTAAGGGTGTCAAAACTCCATTACCCACTGGAGCATTTGATCGAGCACGAAGTGCCAGCAATTGTGAATATCTCTGGTCCTCTTGCAATCCTTTTTCTTCCATAGTATCAATTGCCTTTTGCAATGCATGAAGATTATCTGCAGATCTATTTTGATGAGGTGGGCCAGTCTGATTTTGAGATCCCTGCTGCATTGCATGACCTTCAAATTGAAATATTTGCACATAGTTTACAATAGTTGGAAATAATATTTTTATTCATACCACCTGCATAATGACCAGGATGTACACCACCAGTAGGTGGCATATGTCCAGGATGGTTGGGTCCTTGTGGATGACCTTGATGACTCGGTGCTACACCAGAATGACCCTGAGGAGGAACATGACTTTGTGGAGGAACATGTCCCTGTGGTGGTACATGCCCTTGAGGTGGAACATGACCTTGAGGTGGAATATGTCCCTGTGGGGGTACATGCCCTTGAGGGGGACCATGTCCTTGAGGGGGTCCATGTCCTTGAGGGGGACCATGTCCTTGTGGTGGTACATGACCTGGATGATTATGTAAAAAAAATGTTTAATATCAAGTTAACTTTTTTATGAAATATAATTACCTTGTGGTGGAGCATGTCCTTGAGGCACTGGATGTCCCTGAGATGGTGGATGTCCAGGATGATTTTGTGTTGAAGGAGGACCCTGCTGTGGATATGCTTGAGGATATTGATGATGGGGTGGCCCATGCATAGAAGGATGTTGGTCTGACCCAGAAGGCATCTGAGGATGTCCTGGATATTGATTAGGATAAGAAGATTGCTGAGGAGGGCCACCTTGGTATTGTGGTTGCGATACTGGAGAAGGAGGTGCAGGACTTTGTGATGGAGGTGGCCCCATTGGACTAGGAGCTTGTGGTGGAGGCATTGGACTACTTTGAGGAGATGGGCTTGCCATAATTGTTCTCAATGCATTGAGACTTTACCTGGTAAAACGCAACGTAAATTTAAAAAGAAATTAGTTTTGATTTAAATGAATGGTGAAATAACAAAACATTTATAAATTTGAAACACAAATTTTTGTATCCATATAAACAAGTTTATTTTAAAACATAATGAACAAAGGTAAAACTTAGTTTATTCCCAATACCAGAAATTAAAATTAGGCAGATATTTAATAGCTTTTAGATGAGATAAGATGATTTTTTTTTAGTTGCAGCTTACAGAAACTAGCAGTTTAAGAAGTTATGAGTGTTTTAATTGTAACTTTCCCACTTGACCTCAGTTCCCAAATAAAAATTAATAAAAGTAATTTTATTAAAAATAATTTAAAAGGATATTGAGCTTTTATAGCCACCAGCAATGAGAAAAAACTGGTTTAATATTGGTATCCATAAATTAAAATTAGACAGATATTCAATGATTTTTCCATTAATAATTTAGGTTAGGTTAGTACTGTTGAGACTAGAGGCAAGGAATTGACCTATTTGCCTCATTGCTGGTGGCTGTGAAAGCTAAGTATCCTCTACTTTTTATAAGAGCCTTAAATTTAATGTAAGTCCTAGAGGTAAGTGGAGGAGATACATTAGAAACACTCATAACTTCTAAACGACTGGTTTCCAAGTGGTAACCAAAAAAATTGTCTTCTCTGATCAAAAGGCTTCTAAAAATATAATTTTAATTTCTTGCATAGGGCCTAAAACCAATCAACTATTGTATTCAAAATACAAAAAAGTGTATGCATTTGTTTGCTTTTACATGGAATACGTCCACAAGAAACATTATTTTTTCATTTCTTACCTAGAATGATCACATGTAGAAATCAACACAACTACTGGATACTATTATTTAGGTAAATGCATTTTTAATTTATAATGAAGAATTTATTAAAAATAAACCAAAACTAATAAAGCACAAGCTTATAGACAATATTAACACTTTTCAACATAACAACTTGACATTTAATTGACATTTAACATTTTACAGTTGACATTGCACAAGACCAATTCAATTGGTTTGGAACATTTGAGATAGAAAATGGACTTAAAAGAGAAAGTAAATATGCGATAATGTCTCCTATATTTCTCATTTTCTCCTTCTAGTGAATTAAATTATATTAAATATATGGTTTATTCTACATATCTATGGAAAAGTTTGACATTTTTCTTCTTTCTCGACTTTCATACATCTTTCATATTTCTATATATTCTTCTTTTCTTTTCGGGGCTTACATACTGATGCATTTTCTACTACAACAACTGAGATTGTTTTTTAAACTACTTTTAAATCTAGACTTGTAGCCTCTCTAAATGATCAGAATACCATAAAAACTTTTTTAGAAATGTTTTAAAACCAAATATACCAGTTCCTAAAAAAATTCAAACATCTTTAACTGTTTAATGCTTTAATTGCTTAAAAAAACTCATAGGAAGTTGGTTTTGAGTTATATTCCATGTTCTGAAACATGGATTTAACTACATAATATATATAATAGCATATTAATTCATGATCATATCAAAATTATATTAAAGTGTTTCACGAAACACGCAATCTTATAGTTTTAAATTAACTGCTTTGTGGCAATCTTAAAAGTTAACCAAATATTTTATAAAATAAAAATAAACATCGTTTGAAAAATAATGTAAACAAACTGTATTTTTAATTTTAACGTTACGTTTATGTTAAAACTAAAAGAGTAAGTGAAAAACAAAATCGAGAATATTAGGAATAAAATAATTTCAACATTAATGAAATGTGATACTACTTTATCAGATGTATCAAAGTGTATTAATTAATTGTATGCTCTAAAATTAAAGATATGTCGCTCTCTTTACTAAAAAATCCAGAAATGCACTTTGGTGCAATCACCTTTTTCGCTAGACAACATAAGGAGGATATGTGTGGAAGCAATGGATTGCCTTTAACACCAAACTCGATTATTATCTACGGAAGAGCTCAGATATTAAAATCAATTACAAACCAATATTTGTGCCAATATTTGGACATAATTCGTGGAAAACACGGTAAAATATTTTAATCAATTACTTAAAAACCACCTGTTTTGCAGGTATTTAAAAATTTTGTAATAACTTATTAATTATACAAAGAAATAGTTGTACAACATGTTAACAACAAAATCAAGAGGTGTTTTTACTAACCTAACTCAAGATTGTATTTTAACTATAATTATTCCATATTGTTGTTGTAGAAAGAACTATTGTTGTATGTCAGTATTGTGGAACACCTTTAGTAAATTACTTAGGAAAGAAAAAATTTGAGATAAAAGAAATAATTTACATAGCATATCAAATCCTTCAAGGTCTTAGTGAACTCCACAAAAGAAATATCACACATCGTAATTTAAGCAGTGAAAATGTTTTGTTACAAGGTAATAAAATAAAAATGTTTAACTATGGCCTTTATTATTTGACATATAATGGAAAACTGGTATCTTTTCCCATTATGTAAGTACTTTTTTTATTTTTATCTTTGAGTTTTTAAGAAGCAAAAGCCTTAAAATTTATTAATTTAGAGATTCTTGTAGACAATTATTATATGCTGCACCTGAAATTTACTTGGATGGAATACAAAATAGTCTGCCAAACCCTAAGGTAGACATCTGGGCTCTAGGAATAATTTTAGTAGAATTGGTATTGAACAAAAAACTGTGGAGTTCCTTAAAACTTGGTCAAAGAATTAGAAAAATTATGAGCCTTTTACAATCAAATACATCAGTTTTTGAAAGAATAGCTAGAGAGCACAATGTTTTTGAAGAATACACAGTAAGTCGTTTACACATGAAATTTCAAATTTGTATGACAGAAAAAAAAACACTTTTAATCCAAATATCTATATTGCAGAACCTTCCAAAGGATATCAAAGACTTTATAGAGTCTTGCCTACAGATAGATCCAATTTTGAGGCCGGCTTGTGAGGAACTTCTACAAAATCACATATTCAAGAATTGTACAGTTCAAAGTGAACGCTTGAAAAATAGTAAAAATAATAATTTTGAAATTTTCACCATACATGAATTATATCATTGGTGGCAATTAGCCGGTGGAGACGTGCTACAAGAATTAAAAAAACAAGGATTGATTAGATCGAGCCCACCAATTTTATCTTTACCACAGTGAGTTTCAATAAAATGTACAGTGCGATACAAAATTCAATTAGAGCTTTTTACCATGTGATTACTACGATCAAACCATAGACCTATTATCAGAGGAGATGAAACTATTTACTTTTAAACATGATCATACATCCCCACTTTCTGGTCTACTGTATTATCTTGATACAGCCGACTGGAACGTGTTGAGCTGTGATGTTGCCTGCTCTCCAGTTATGGCAAGAGATTTGTGATTGTTATTGAATCGTCCATAGTATTTGTTGATTATATTTGCAACAATATTTAGACCATAATGCTATCCCTTATTAAAATTTTATGAATTATAACAACCTAAATAATACAACCCATTTTATGGAATGTTGAACCATTGAACTATTTCATTCCGTTAGATCATTGAAATGTGTTGCTCAATAAGCGACAACGCTGCACGGCTTGTCTGAATGGTACCACGAATAGAGATTTGTGTTTACTACGAAATCTTACAGTTTCGGCTATCATTAGTAGCGTTGTTGCTGAAGTTGTTGCAACGAGATTTTGTAGTATCATCGGTGATTTTCAGCATATTATTGGTAAAATTCAGTGAAATTTCGTGGAAGAAATGGTTCTTCATTGCCAAGTGTGTAAAAAACTAGACTATTTAAGGTGCAGTGTTTCTTTTAACAAGAGTAAGTTGGAATATTTCTTTGCTTAATATATTTTCATTCAGTGGTGTAGCGATGACGATTTCAATATCAAAATTAACAGGTATTATTTTGAGGCATAAAACACTAATCTGAAAACCAAACGATGTGGAAATCAATACTTTTCGAGATATTCTCAAAAAAGGTCATTATTTCCCTGTTATTCAGCAAAACTTATTCAGTGGTATTATCCTTCTTTCGTTGTTATTTAAAAAACTATATACCTTCCTATCCATTTTATAGTAGTATTTCAAAAGAAATCTATACATCCCCTCAAATTTAATCCAATCGAGAAATCAAGGAGTCACAGAACCCTAAATATAATATTTTAATCTTTTCCTTTAGGTTACTTAGCTGTTAATAAATAGTTTGAACATTAAAATAAAATTTAAAATATATTAAATTTTATTTATACAATTAATATTAATGATAATTATTTAAGTTTTTTTTCATTTCAGACAGTTAGGTAAAATTATTTAAAATCCTTTTTCAGTACTTTAATTTGATAAAATAATTTAGTTTCACGGGTATTAGTAAAGCTTGTCGCTACATAATTAGCAGCCCTTAAGCTGGAATAATTTAGTTTTATATAAGTAACTTATAACATTACATGCAATTGGCTTTAGAAAGGAAACTTTAACGTAACACAAAATTGTCGCCCAACATTTGGGGAATTAGTAAGTTTTTTAAAGTTACACAAAATTGGCACCCCACTTTTGTAACTTTGGAGGAACAGTTTAGTTAGGGTAACACAATTTGGCGCCCAACTTTTGGGGTTTAGAAAAATACTTTTAGTAGGCTACTACACTTCAATTCGATAAAAATCTGAGTATCACCTATTCATAAAAATATTCTTGTACAAAACTAAATATTACCCGATAGATATGTTCTCATTTTGAATAAACAGCACGCCACTGATTACAAGCGTGGCCATAAGTCCACAATAATGTTACAGCGTTGCCAGCACGAGAACGGGACAAAGAGAATCGATTGGTATTCTTTGTCATACTCATGGCCACTCTTGTGTAATTATTGCGATAACACAAACGAGTTTTATGAATGGGATGTTGCGTCTCCTCTGGATAATAGGTCTATGGATCAAATAAATTGTTAATTTTGTTGTATTGAAAGTAACAATAATCGTTTGCCTTTCAGTTTGTTGTTGATAGAAGGAAATATTTTGGGACAAGACAGAAACCCAGCGACTCTATACGATCCTAGAGTGGTCGAAATGCCTTTAGATACTTTATATCAACGATTCGAAAACATTCCATTTTCATCGTTTTATCCTTTAATTCAGATAAAATGCGATATTATCGCCGGATCGGAACCGCAGCCCTACGATGCTACCGGATTACCTCTCATCATCAAAGAGAGAGATCCAGAGTATCAATTTCACAGGATAATATTGTTTAGAAGACTCTTACATGTAAGCAAGATAATATTTCAAGAGTTTATAGTGGCTTATGTTTATGATTTTTTAAAAAAGATTTTCGGTAGTGCAGTTGCTGCATCTCAATAAAGTTTTATTGTTTATTTTTAAATTGATAAACGGGCGTGTTTCGCAGGGATATCCATTTACGAAGGAGCTAATTAAAAAAGAAGCGGAAAAGGACATTCCTCCTTTGTTGAGGGGAGAAATTTGGGCTGCTCTGTTGGACATAAAAAGCGATTATCAATTTCAGTACATGAAACTCGATAAGTATACACTTACGTCGACAGACCGACAGGTACGAACGCCATTTTTAAATTAACGTACAGGACGTCCCTACAATTTTCTAACGATGTTAATAGACAAGCACGAATTTATTAGGATAACAAATCTTTTTTATTATTTGATTTTTTTTACCGGACCACCCTGTGAATTTTGTTTTTACTGTCGTTCAATTAAGCTATTTTGGAAGAAAAAACTTCTTTAGACGAACAATTTTTGGTTGGGGTAAAACTGATGGTTTTCCGTCACCTTGGTAACGTCAACGTCACTGACAAATTGGTGTTTTCGATGTAGAAGGTGTCAGAAGCTGCCTGCTGTGGTCAACAGGATATTAAAAAAATAAAATGTGTGTACTGTGTGCGCATATTAGAAGTGAAACTTCTAACGTTTAAACGGCTAAAATAATAAAAATAAATAATATCAAATCAAATGAGAAATTGTCATTTTGACAAACACGTGGACTACACAAATAGACGTCACGTTGTTAAGTATTTCTATGCTACGCGTCTCTTCTTCCATAATAGCCATACAATAGAACGCGCATGCGCGTTATTTTTGTAATTGTCACTTTGACAAACACGTGGACTACACAAATAAACGTCACGTTGCTAAGTATTTCTATGCTACGTGGCCCCTCTCATCTACAACAGAACGTGCATGCGCGTTATTTTTGCAATTGTCATTTTGACAAACACGTGAACTACACAAATAGACGTCACGTTGCTAAGTATTTCTTTGCTATGAGTCTCCTCTCCCATACAACAGAACACGCATGCGCGTTATTTATTATCAAGTAATAAGCGTCAATCTTATACTATTTTTGATCTGTGTTTTTTTACTACAATTGCTACTTGAAACTTTGTACATCACACGAGAGTGAAATGCTATTAAACGCTTGTAAGAATTGTTACACATCTTACATGACTTTCATACACTTATAATACAGGGTGGGCCATAAGTCAGTTGTCACTAGAAATCGTCATACTTTGTTTTGTCCAGCATAGTGGTGGTCAGTTGTGAACTTGACTAGTACCCGTAAGTCACAATATACAGGGTGGTCCACGTTTATGACTAATAAAAAGTGTATTAACTTTGCTGCGTCGTGATTTTTGTTTAGATAGAAGTAGATATCCCGAGATGTCATCAATACAACGAACTGTTATCATCTTCGGAGGGGCATAATAAATTGAAGAGGATCTTAAAAGCGTGGGTGTTTAAAAATTCTCATTACGTTTACTGGCAGGGACTGGATTCCCTTACAGCGCCATTTCTATTCCTAAATTTCAACGACGAAGGTTTGTTTATTTCTATCTGGATTATTTAGATTATTGAAAATGTGTGGTTGAACATTTTTTTTTTGTGGGGGGGCTTTTAGCGAAAGCTTTTTCGTGTCTTTCGTCGTTCGTTCCGAAATTCCTGCACAAGTTCTTTCTGAAAGACAATTCTGCTGTAATAGAAGAATACTTGGCGAAATTTTCCCAATTGATCGCCTTCCACGATCCCGTTTTGGCTAATCATCTCTACGAAATCAATTTTTATCCGCAATTGTTCGCCATTCCCTGGTTTCTGACGCTGTTTTCACGTAAGTAATTGTCACGTTTGTAAATGGTAAATATCGCACAATTTAAAAAAAATAAACGTGCAATAACGAAGCAGCGATTTTTAATTGTATACTGATTTTATTAATAAAAAATTCCAGACGTGTTTCCCTTGTACAAGATACTTCATTTGTGGGACAAAGTACTGTTGGGAAATTCTTCTTATTCCCTGCACATCGGACTGTCAGTGTTGACGCAATTACGCGATAGGCTACTCAGTTCCGGCTTTAACGAATGCATTTTGTTATTTTCCGATTTGCCGGAAGTGGATATCGAAAAGTGTGTCAACTTATCAAACAACTCTTTCAAAGCCACTCCGAAAAGTATCACCGACAGGGAACATGATAACGATGCATTTAGAACAAAAGATGAATACGTAAGTAGCGTATAATTAGTACAAAGCAAAATCCGATGTACGTCACACAATTCGACAGCGTTATAGCGTTGCCAAATCAAATTTAATCTTGTCATGTCGGTTATTGATAATAATTTACTTCAAATGTAAATGGTCATATTTAAATTTATTACAAAATGCACATCGTCAGCAGTTACCATTTTGTAGTATTATTATAATATGAAAGATAATTATTTTTAATTTACAAACCTACGCAAGTCAGGTGTATGGCTAGTTTTTTTTCTAAAATGAACACTTTTTTAAGAATACGCAAATTAAAAGTTAACGTGAATCAAATAGCTTTTAAACATAACCAAAACAAACCAAACTGAAAAGATACTAATTAAAGCAGCAATAATGCATTTTAATCGACAAGGCCATCAACTGCGTATATTTTGAGTCGCATGACTCATTTTATAGCTGATGAGTATCAGGTTCTTAGGGTTTCTTAAGCACTAATACAAACAAGTTTCATTACATTATTTTATTCTATTATTGTGTGATCAGAAGGAAGATTTCCACTTGTATTTTCTCTTCTCGATTTGATAAACCAATTTGTGGACTGTATAAACTAACATTGATGTACATGTAAGAATTCACTTAAAATCCTTTTGTTGCGATTTGTAAGTAACTTAAAAGAATACCTTTTATGTAATTTAGTACCTTAAAGTTACCTTACTGATACGTTTAATAGTAAAAACTTGAATGTATAACAATATTGATAATTTTTCCTCTCGACACCGACTTATAAATCGTTCTTCTAGGTATGTGACCTTTTTTGTCAATATTAATTGCGTATTAGATGCTAGACGGTCTCTTCTTCTCGCCATTGGTTTTGAACGATCAGCTAAAGATTATCCAAACATCTGAATATAAAAAATTTGACGGTTATTATCGACATCATACAACATGCAGAGTAAAAAAGTCTTGTAACATTTTTTTCTGAAGTCAACGGTTTGCAAAAAAACAATTACATTAGTATCTATATCTTATTATTATTGTCAGTTAACGCCGGCAACGCCGCACCTCTACACAAAGGTAATCTATTTGTTTACTATAATGAGTCATGACATGACACTGTTTGTCGAGAATAAAATCTTTGTTAAGCAAAATGCCGATTAGTACAATTTTTAAAACTGGTTTTTAGTTAGATAAATCGTCAAATGAATTTATTTCTGTGTTTAATTTAACTGTTTATTAAAATAAAAGTACAGCTTTATTGATCGTTGTTAAGGTTAATAATAAATGTTTATAGCAAATGGCGTTCATGAAATTATCGCTGTAAAAACAAGTGAATCACTTAGAATCGAAGCAAAAAATCTGGTGCTTTTTGTAAACTTCATCTGTTATAAAAGAATTAAATAAATGGTATGCCTTGTAAATTAATAAGATTAGGGCTTCTAAACAAATAAATGAAAACACTAATTATCCAATCGTTATTACACTAAAACAGTAACTTCACATTCACAAAACTGTGGGCATTAGGACATTGTCGTTGAGGATAACGTTCTGCATACAGCCGAACAGCTGCATTAGAATTACCGTGAGCCTCTCCGTATGTAAACAACATGTCGCGATATTCGCGAATCGAAAACGCAGGCATTTTAACAAAAATTACGACCGTTGTATTCTTGCGAGTAACACAATAACTAATTAAATTTATCGGTGATATATTTTGTGTGAACTTTTTGTTTACTAGAGTACAACGCATGGTTGCCAAACCTATATTTAAATCAAAATTTTTGTTCTCAATTTTTGGGAAAACGGATGACTTAAGGAAAAAAGTTTTTAAGAATTTTTGTTCCTAATTATTTATTCTACACCTCCTTTAAAGAAACGCACTATTTTCAGAGACACCCTGTATTTCGACAAAATATTTAACGTTTGCATACAAATACATTTGTTACAATAAAAATCACATAAAAGTATACAAATATTTTAGTGTTAATACAACATCTTTTACGTTTTTAATTGCCACGTTTTATCTTAACTCTAGTAACGATGTGACCAAAGTACTATCACTGCTGTGATCGATGACGAGCATTGGATATTGTTTTAATTTACTGTATGTTGTTTTTCTTCGCAAAATATAAGTGTTTGTTGGATTAAAAAATTTATGTAAACAACTAAGACACCATTTTAACGACCATAGGCAGTGTCGATTCCACTTCCATACCCCCATGAACGAGAAGGAACGATGTTGCATAAATTAACGGAAAAAATGAACCACTTTTATGAAAACATTACGCTCAGGAACTTGAAGCCGAAGCACGACTGAGCAACAAGCCTTCACTCGACAACGTAATGGACCGTTCCGTGTGTAAGCTTCAATACTCGGGCCGCAGTACATTTGACAACACGGTGTGCATTTTGTGCCAAGATGTGTCTGCATTTAAAACAAGCGGCACTTGGAGAGCATTCAATAATTGTTTGTAATATTATAGCCGCTCTTACTGTTGATTCACGAAGCTTTGAATGAGTCACTGACTATTATTTCCGTCTTGTATTTAAGTGATTTAAACAGCCAATTACTGCAACATTACGTCAAGCTTTAGTAACATTCTGAGTCAATCATGAGCCGGCAATTGACCAATCAGAAACACAAATACAGTAACCCCTTCGAATACAAACAATTTTTAAATATCCCTCCAAAATGACTGCAATACTAAACTTACTCTGCAAATTATATTTTCGCTGTGAGTACCACAAATTCCTATGGTCGGAAAAATTATGTCCATACCCTGTTTATAAATATCAACTCGTATTATTTTTTGTGATTTATTTTTATAAAAAGCTGTAAATATTTTTAGGATATAACGGGAGTATCTTTGCTCGATTTAAGGAAAGAGCGATATCCCCGAATCAGTGCCAGAGATGTGGTCGGTTTAGTCAGACATCAACCAGACAAAATTTTAATAGTAGATATTCGAAATATGATACAGTAAGTTGGTAAAATAATCCTAGTTTTTTCCTGGCAAAATTCCGGGCGTCAGGAAAATTCCTGTCGTCTGGTAACCCTAACTAGAGAACTTTATTCGTCTAAGAAGAAATATTAACTAAAAATATAGTTAAATAATAAAAAATGTCTCAGACACATGGATGATGACCTCGGCTTCGCCTCGGTCAAACATGTGCTCTGAGACATTTCTTACTTTACTGCACTAGGTGTGTAATATACTGTTATGTTTATGGTAAAGGTTAAGAATACGGAGCCGGCTGGGCGCACGTAGCAATTCATAAGCAGAATTAACTTCAAAAAGTATAAAAAAGTAAAAAATTAATCACATAAAACGTACACAATTTGTTTAGACAAATGACAGTTTTCTTTGAAAATTTAAAAAATGCAACGTTGTCAAATAAATTCCAAATTTGGGAACATTAGATTAAATATAATATTTAAGGGTCAGGATAAGCGAAGCTTGCACGGACCGGTTTAACATCGAAAAAGGTGTGAGACAGTGATGTGTGGCTTCGTCATATGGTTGTTTAACTTATACATAGACGATTGTATCAATGGGATGAAAAAAAATGTAAGCAAAACGAAAGTAATGGTTTTTGAAAGAGAAGAAAGCATGACAAACTGTGGAGTTTCGATTAAGGGAGAAAGAGTGGAACAAGTAAATGAATTTCTGTACTTGGGTTCAAAGTTTACGAGAGATGAAAAGTATGACAGTGACATTGAGCGAAGGGTGTTGACAGAAAAACAAATAAATGGGTCACTGCACAGCCAGAAAGTGTCAAAAAAGGCACGTCTGGCTGTGTCGGTTCCTACACTTATGTATGGTAGTGAATGTTGGGTTTGGCAGACGAAGCATGAAAATAGGATTAATGCTGCGGAGATGAGTAGTCTGAGAAGTATAGACGGAGTGACTCGGTTGGATAAAGTAAAGAATAGTGAGATAAGAACGCTGTGTTGTAAAAGAAGATGTGGTTAGAAAGATAGATAAAGGAATGCTTAGATGGTTTGGACACGTAGAAAGGATGAATGAAGGAAGATTGACGAAACAAATTTATAAGGCGAGTGTGAATGGACCGAAGTCGGTAGAGGTCGACCTTGGCGAACATATATCGATCAGATCAACATTGTTTTGAAGAAAGGCCAGGTCAAGAGTACCAACAACCGACGAGCATGTATGACAGCACTGATGAATGTAGAGGAAGCAAAAGATGTGTGTAAGAACCGTAGCAAGTGGTTTCTGCCTACCCCTATGGGAAAAAGGCGTGACTATATGTATGTATGAATGTTTATAAAAAATTGGCTAATATTTAAGTTTTCTACCAACACTAATTGTACACTTATAGCGTTGGTATTTGCAATGGTTTATTTGTGAATGCACATTGACAGAATTTAAAAAAGGTTCAGAGAGAAAATTAGTCTTCAGCTTCACGAAAACGAAGTTTTTCTTTTTCAGGTTTAATCGTTGCAGCGTGATACACAGCGTGAACGTTCCTTTTTCTGGCGTCTCTTTCACCGAAAACAAAATAGAAAATATCGGTCATAACAGTGCGCTTTTAGAATCGTCGAAAGAACGAGTAATCGTGGTGGTGGGCGACGAAGAAACCGACTTGGAATTGGTAGGAATTACCTTTTAACGCGCGGCGAATTTTCCACTAATTCGTTTTTGTGGTTTGCTTTTTTGCAGTTTCCCACGTTTTTGCTGAGATGCGGGGTGAAAAAGGTATGCGTTTTGCATGGTGGATTTGACGTTTTGCTGTCCGTTTCGCCGACGATTCTCGTTTCTCAAAATCATCTCGTCTGATATTTTTTCGTCGGTGTTAGAAATGAAATAATTTAACGCACTGACTGCAGTTAAGAAGAAACATTCTTTCGTAATCTTTTATTTCGTACTTTAGTGCACAAAAATAATAATAATAATAATAATAATAATAATAATAAAAACATTGTCTAACGTTGATCGAAATCGAAATCTCGAACGTTTGTGATAATTATTTTTGTATATCGAATTATTTTACGTTGCAAATTAATTTGAACAAATTTATTTAACTAATATGTACTATATATTATATTCCAGCATTAAAACTATTTATATACAATTTAAAATATACGAGATTATTTACCAAAATCGAGTTTTTTTTCCAATCAAATCCTAATGCACCTTAAATCGCTCTGAAGCTTGTAAACGAGGTCATGTGATGTTTGGGTTTGGCAGAAGAAGCATGTAAATAAGATTAATTCAGCGAAGATGAGTAGTATATACGGTATATACAGTCGACTCTCGTTAATTTGAATCTCTCGATAATTTGAATTTTTTTTCCGGTCCCTTGGTAAATCCCTTGGAAATCTTTCTCAACAAAATGTTTAGAACAAACTCTCATGTTTTTGGTAACTCTCTTTCCTATTTTTAATTTGATCTCCCACAGTTTCTGCAAATTATTCTTTGCACACGCAAATTTAGATGAAATGAAATAAAAACTTTTGGAAAAACCTCTGAAAAAATTTTGGAGCAGATTTCATCTAGATGTAGATGTAGATTGTAGGGTGGGTCGTGAAGGCTATGCTGCCTCTCAAGCACTTCGACCTATCAGATCTTTTGTGCATAACCCTTAATCTATTCGAGGCCCGGGGTTCCGAGACTTCGAGCAAAGTTTATCAGTTTCCTGGAGACTAAGTTTCTGACATCGAAGGGCTTTAGGAAGGCCCCTTCTAGAAACTTAAGCCTCTTGCAGAAAAGCGCTGGTCATTCGCAAAGCAAATGTTCTGCAGTTTCAGCGAAGTTCTCGCAGTAGCTGCAACTATCACTAGGAGTTATGAAATCTTTCTCAACATAATGTTTAGTACAAACTCTCATGTTTTTGGTAACTCTCTTTCCTATTTTTAGTTTGATCTCCCACAGTTTCTTTCTATCAACCATGGTCACAATTTCCGATTCTCTAATATGCTCAACTCTTTGACCCTTATTTGGGAAATAATGAAAAGTCAAATTGGGTTTTTTTATACACTGAGTAACATCGAGGTACACAAGAATTTGCTCTGCTGGTCATTTTCACTATTAACAAATTATTAGTCACTATTAAACAACTATAATCTTCGTATAAATACGACCTTCAGGGTATATAAATACAAAGCAATCACACTTGCTCATCACGTGATATTGATGCGAGTTTATTCCGTCAGATGGCGTATTGCTTAGCATTAAAGGACAATAGGCCGATGATAACTAAAATGAGCAACGAAAGTGTTGGGCGGAGCCTAAGCGACGGAGCGAGCCGAGTAGTTATGGGGTTGCCCGAAGCTTTCGCATCATGGCACCAAGCGCGCCATTAGATATTTCACATCAAAAATATTGAGCAACCTGCTACAGTGAGCGTTTACAAAGTAACGAATCACGTACAACAGTACTCGCTATTTTAGAGTCAAACCTTATCCATTTTGTAGTCTGCTCTAGTGGTTCTAGTCCCAAAAATCCTCCTCTAGTCGCCAGACAAATAGCAGTGGCGAAATAGCAGCTAGAGAAATCGCAGCCCAATGTCTAAACGGGAATCGTCGTCATGCGTAGCGTGAAAAATAAGTCGGTCGGCTCTGCGTTTGGTAATAAAGAGAGGAGAGAGCTCTACAGGTTATCATCATCCCTTGCTTTGCAGCTGGCGTGCTCTTAGTCAACCGCGATCGTCCGACCGTGACGTAACGCGAATTAACTTTCTTAGTGTGACGATTTTCGAGACAAAATATAAATAAACGATCGCTTTAAACAATTCGTTTCGACGAGATTAAAATTATTAACATTTTTCTAAGACGGTACGTTCTCTTTTTACTCGAAGGTTGTTTTTTTCATTTTTAATAAACGCACATTTTTGTCACTTTTTTACAAAAAAGATATTTCAAAGCAAATTTAAATTTTTATTTTCACCAGGCAGTATTTTAATCGGAGCACATTTTTAAAATCAAATCAGGGAAGAAAATGAAAAAAAAAATAACAATTTTGAAATTTACTCGGAAATAATATCACGCGACAGACAGCGAGGAAGGTGTTAAATTTTTCGTAGCAAATAAACTATTTTCTTTTAAATGCACCTTCTTAGAATTCAAAAAGATAATGCAATTTTCTTCTGTCGCATTTTCTATGTTGGCATGATTTGTTTGCATGAAAAAAAAACGAATTCACAACGAGAGAAAGTTTAAAGTTTTTTTATTGGACTTCAACAATGCACAACATTTTTTTTGCTGTGTTTTTTTTTCGACTTTAAAAAACATCTATCGAGCTAGCAATGGAAAGTCAGCAAAAGTTTAAAAAAATAACATGAGAATTTGTTGCTTAATAGTTGCCAAAAATTATATTTTGTTGCTCAACCGTTCTCTGAAAATAGCAGAAAAATTTAAAAAATAATGACGATTTGTTGCTGCAAAAAATTTGTTACATAAAAAATTGGATTGCGCTCATTGAGGGGGTAATCGACAACGTCGCACGAGCTGCACATACTATTTTTTATTGCGAATGCGGAATAAACGCGAGAAAAAAACAGCGCTCCAGACCAAAAATAATAACTGAAAAATTAAAAAATATTATTAAAGTAACAATGAGAATAATTTTATTTGATAAGAACAAAAAAAAAACAACAACAACAATAGCAAAATAATTAAATTATTTTTTAGCGTCATTTAAAAAAACTGTAAGGTTTGAACAGTTCGAGAACGTAATGTTTAGGTTCATGGCGTTTTTAGATGCAATCTAAAAAATCCCAATGCCCATTTGAAGGAAGATGTTCGACGCTGGAAAATAGATGAAATGAAATTTCACTGAAATAAAGTGCCAGAACAAAGACAAGCGAAAAAGCTAGTAAGCCTAAGTCACTGGACACTGCCCTCTAAGGTATCACCTAAAAAAGATAGGCAAAACAGAGAGGGATAGTTGCCGCTACTGCGAGAACTTCGCTGAAACTGCAGAATATTTGCTTTGCGAATGCCCAGCGCTTTTCTGCAAGAGGCTCAAGTTTCTGGAAGGGGCCTTCCTAAAGCCCTCCGATGTCAGAAACTTAGCTCCCAGGAAACTGATAAACAGCAAGCGTAAAGATACCGCTTTTGCCGCATGAGTTATAAAAAATAAATATAAAAACTGCTAACCAATAGTTTATGCATATTTACTTAAAACAAAAATCACACTACAGAACTACAAAATAATTAATAATTACTCGCAAACTGGCAAATAAAACCCAGAACAATAGACGATAAGCACCAAGCAGCGACGATATTTGTCCAGTCTAACAATGTTGGCGGTTGAAGTATTTGCTCTTAAAAGGAAACTAAGCGTGACATAATAACTAGTTACAATGCATAAAAATAGACCATAACATTTACTTTTATCTGAAATTAATGAATGTTTAAATAATCTTCATTGTAATAGTGAATTTTATTTAAATGCAACGTGGCTTTATGTCATTTCTATTGCTAATTACTTATTACAAAATTATAGGAAATTACTGAACGAAAAAAGAGTTGGCAATATTGCTGGAACCATTTATGTGGGATTTGAGAAAGTGGAACATCGATACCTCTCCTCGCCTAGGTGCAAGTATATTCCGCTACAACGTTGCCAAAGTTACATCCTTATGTCTAATGATTCGTGACTCTGTCTTGTCACGTGCCTATTTTTTCCCTCCTACAGTTCCATTATAATTGTGTCTCTGATGATTTTGTATTCCTTAGGTACTCGTAAGTAGGGTTGCGTACCGTATTTTGTTGTAACTTAAATATATCATTCGTTGTAAATAGTGTTGCATACCTTGTAGTGATAGAATTCGATTGTTAATGGCTGTGGCATTTTTCGTTAATCGATGGAGATTGAGTGGAGGTTTTGTATTAGATTTTGCTTTGGTTTTTGGCCTCGATTGCTGTGTGTTGTCCGTTATATGATTGTTTGGTTTGCATTTTCTGTGTGGATGGGGCTGGCTATCAACACGGACGAGTGCGATTCTGAGTGTGGAACATAGATTTGCGAATATTGTTGGTTGACGTCGGTTCCGTGTCATTTTTCTTGATATCCGGCCTGGGAAGCAGTCAGTCGTTTGGTGGTAGTCTTGGGAGTGGTGTGAGGAGAATTTTTGGGACGATGTGATATTAACACGTGTGCAGAACCTCTACGGGTTTTCTTTCATATCTGGCTGTATTTGGGCCATCTTAATTGGATTTTGAAGAAAAACCATTTAATTTTTAAATTGACCATTCTATCTTACCTTTGTTGTTGATATTTTGGATTTTGGTGTCGAGTTAAAATAACCGCATGCGGGATTTGATTGAGGGAAGCCATTGTTAATTAGCAGGTGCCGTTCCATAAACCAAACCGGCCACAGGAGTAGTGAATTCGTATACCCAAAGGTTACAAGTGATTTATTTTAGAATATTTAAACGACGTGATTTGTTTTTGACACCACGATTAAGTTTTGTTTTAATTTATTAATATGGTACATTGTTGAAAACTATTTATTGCATTGGGTAATATGCCAAGGCTGAACTTTAATTAAAGTAATCTTCTCAATAGTTCTTTGTGTCCAAGTAAAAATGTTTTCTTCATACTTATTTGTAAATATCCTACAATATTGATATTTTGAAGGACAGCCATTGTAAAAAGAAATATTTTTAAATAAGTTCGATTGTTTTAACAGTGTAAATCTTTATGTAAATGGTAAAAACATGAGTAAATTAGCAGCCTTATGTGAACGTTTGATTAAGTATTATTAAAAAGTTGACTTGTATAAGTTTTTTTTGGTAACTTGGTAAAGTTTGTTACTCTTACTTTTGTTTTGGTTATTTTATGGAATCGTAAACTTTGGATTTTTAATTTATTGTTAGCTGTTGAGACCGCTGGCAGAGTACTCTATAGAGAACGAAAAAAGACGTGGCAGTCTGTATAAACCATATGCCAAACTTAAACTCATACGGTGCTTAAATTTACCACACAACAGATATGCTGTGTTTACATACAAAAAAAAACAAATTAAATATGGGGCTAACCAATAATTCCAATTTTTTTTTAAATGGCTTGCACACGAGTTTTATAACAATTTCAGCCACAAATCGAATCAATCGGATATGTGTATTCTCTGAACGTGTTATTTATGCTTTTAGCAGAAATGAAAATTTTTAGTGCGTTTTACATATTCCTATGGGGAAAATAATATCAATTCCAAATTGAAACGAACCCCCCGTTATCGTACGCTATCATCTACTCTCCCTAGATGATTCCTAACAGAAAAGTTTTTTAACAGCATTAGAAGTTTATAACACATAAAAATGAATATACTTGAATTTTTCTCAGAATCGTTCAAATACGTCACAATATATTTGCCACAAACAATAACCTAGTTTTTCTTTAACATGAATTGAATATAAACTGTCATAAGCTACAAATAACGAGTAAATAGGTGACATAATAATTTTTTTTAAGAAAGTTTATTTATTTAATATGAAATATATCTTATGTATAATAATTAACATTCTTCAATAGATACAGTTGACTCGCTTTCATTAACATTATCATTATATAAGCCTACAAATGTAACAATGGACGCGGCAGTGTATTTAGGTTCAAATCCCCGAGCAACTTTTATTTTTAATAAACATGACGTCACAAATATAATTTGTATATCTAATCTTGGACGTTTGCAGTAAGAGTGCGTGGTGGCTGAGTGGTACAGGTATCTATTTAGCGAGTCAGTGTATTTAGGTTCAAATCCCCGAGTATTCAACTCTTTCAAAAATATTAAAATATGAGAGGAGATAACTGGCGCGACGGCCTGGCGCCGTTACGCGACCACACACCCGAAAAGTTCGCAACGTGCCATAAGAAGTTATCACTTCAAAAACAGTCACCGTTAAGAGTCCAATTCCAGAAATTTTTTATCGATCCGCACAAAAAAGAGGTGATATAATTTACCAAAATGGTATTTAAGATGGCTCCGATATTTTATAATGCTGTTAAATGTGGAAATTGTTTATAAAAGAAAGACAAAAGTTGATGAAATACGTAAGCTTAAGTGTAATCAATTTTGCAATATTAAGAACGACTTAACATTTACACCAAAGAGTAATATGAAAATGATTCGACTGTTAATCGATGTCTGAACATAAAAAGTTTACCTAACATCAGCAAAATACAAAATCGAACTGATATCAAATGTTCTATCGATTAACAATTGATTCTGCAACACCGTAGTCAATGCTGTCAACTAAGAACAATTAAATATCAAACATTTACACCTAACCTTAATTATTTCGTCAACTTTTTTCTTTCTTTCATAAATAATTTTGGCATTTAACATCATTATAAAATATCAGAGTCATCTCAAAAATCAGCTACTGTTTCTTGCGTTAAAACAATTTATTTATAAAAAAATGACTTCCCGCAAACGGATTCTTGTTCCCCATAAAAAAAGGAAGTTTAAAAAAATATATATTTTTCGCATTTTTTCGGAAAAATTCCGCTTCTAGACAATTTTTGTTTGGTACCTACCTACTGCATATACGTGTTGTTGATATTTTAACCCGTACAAAAAAATGTGTAGATAGTTGTTTTAATACCATACTGACATTTTCTAAATGAAAAAGCAGTTTCCATACATACAAACATATACATATAGTCACGCCTTTTTTCTCTAAGGGTAGACAGAGACCGTATCCTTCCACTTGTTACGGTTCTTACATATTTCGCTTCTTCTACTTTCATGAGTGCTTTCATACATACTCGTCATTTATTAGTACTTTTGACCTGGCCTTTTTTCAAAACAATGTCGATCTGATCGAGACAGCGTTCCCTTATCTCACTATTCTTTAGTTGGTCTAACCGAGTCACTCCGGCTACACTTCTCAGACTACTCATCTCCGTAGCATTAATTTTATTTTCATGTTTTTTCTGCCGAACTCAATATTCACTACCATACATAAATGTAGGGACCACCACTATGAATAGCCAGACGTGCCTTTTTTGAAACGTTCACAAAGTTATACAGGGCCACATTCATATGTTTCCCAGCCAACACCCCTCGCTCAATGTCACAGTCATACTTTTCGTCTCTCGTAAACTTTGAAGCCACGTATTCAAACTCATTCACTTGTTCCACTCTTTCTCCTTCAATCATCACCTCGCAGTTCTTTTTTCAAAAACCATTACTTTCGTCTTGCTTACATTTACTTTCATCCCTTTGATTTTAGAGGCATCATGTATAATATTAACCATTGCCTGCAACTCCTCTTCAGATGACGCTAATATGACCTGATCATAGGCGTAAAGGAGGCATTTGACGATCAAATCATTCATTTTTAATCCATACGAATTCTATTTTAAATCTTTTAAACAATTGTCTATGTATAAGTCAAACAGCCATGGCGAAGCAACTTATCCCTGTCTTACACCATTTTCGATAATAAACTAGTCCTTATAAGCTCCGTTTATCCTGACATAAGCAGTGAAATTCTCGTAAAGTGATTTCAGTGCTCGTTTCAACCGTTATCCAGCCGTACCATACTGTTCAACGCTTCCACAATCTCTGTCTTACTAATTTCACTTTCATTGCAACTATCACTCATGTCTCCGAGTAGGGCCTGTGCTTGTGTATCCTCTTTTGGACTTGCAGAAGAGTTTAATATTGTTCTGGAAATCGTCAGATAACCTATCAAATTCATTTTTATCACTCTTCTTCTTTTCTATGCACTCAACAAAATGTAATATTCACCCTCTGTATTCACGATTCAGCGTCGACACTTGTAAATTATGTAGAAACTTGCAAATTCGGATGTGATTAATTTTTTTTGGTTCAAAATTTTGGGAATCACATTAAAATTCTATTTATAAAGCTATTTACGCCATCGGGTCGATTTTAGAACCGTATTGTAACTTTAACTTCGTTTCCCTTTCTGTTTTACTCCGATTCGAATTACATCTATGTAGAGAAACCAACTTTCTTGTACTGAATTCTTCTTATTCCCACTTTAAAGGATGTTGAAGTCATCCCGGGATTTAAATTGTTTGCGGTGGAAATTTAATATTATTAAATGGCACAGTTTGAAGGTAGCAGAAAGAAGATGAGAAAATTCTGGATAATGAACGAAAAACCTCCTTTGCATATTTGCTTCGTGCTTGCATAAATTTGCATAAAATTTAAAACCACATCGATAGAAAACATTCCTGCTTTCTAACAATTCTGGTAAAACTAATTACATAGATCCTTCAAAGTCGAATTTTGGACATATATTTGAATCGAATTTTACACTGTCACAGGTGGCGATTCTTCTTTTTTACACTCATTATTTATTTCGTACAAGACTCCTTTATAATTTCTTTATTTTATTAATGAAATCTATGTTATTGGTAGAAAAAAAATATTAGTTTGGCGTTGTATTACTTAAGCAGACTAGAATTTAAATGAAGATTATCTATCGGGGTGTCTGAACAATAAATAAATTATCTAGTACTGTACAGCCGTTGCGGTAAACGTCAATATTAAAACCGACGAGAATGTGTTCCGTAATTCGACTGTACGAATCAATTGGTGATAGCTGATACGCTATTGTTTGTACTAATAGAATTCGAGACTAAATTAAATATAAATTTAAATAAATTTAAATATAAACTATGGTAAAATTCAGGCCGTTCAATTTATAAATAAAAGTTTTCATTGAAATCATTAATGGTGTAAAAGAAAAATTTGATAAAAAGGAATTTTTTGAGAATAAACTTCTTCTTCTTCCTTCTTTAATGTAAGCAAATTGCTTGTTTTTCTTCGTATCCTCTGCCGTTCAATTGTTAGAGAGGTTGTCGCTCCATCTCTTGCGGGGTCTTCCAACGCTTCGGCGCCCTAAGGACGACTTGTCTCTAGTTTTTTTGACCATTCAGTCGTCATTCGTCTGATCTATGTGTTCGTTCCACTCTCTATCCATTCATTTATATTGTCTATTTTACACGTTCTTCTGGTCGCTGGTCTTTCTGTCAAAAAGTGTTTTTCCAGCAATCCTGCGCAGTATTTTCATTTCGGTGGTTTCTAATATTTTCTTTGCGTTCGATGTATCTGGTCTAGTTTCCGCTTTGTATGTTAATATAGGTCGGATGACCGCCCCGTAGATTCGGGAGCTAAGGTTCGTGCTGTTTTTGCCGCTTGGTTTCTTACCTCCGCCTCGATGTCACCATATCCTGATATTTCTATGCCTAGGTATTTAAATTTCATCTCCTGTTGTATAATTTTATCATCCACAACCAGTTTGCATCTGATAGGTGTTTTCGAGGTGGTCATGCATTTCGTTTTTGCAGCAGATATCTTCATTTTTAGACCTTTTGCCGTTGTGCTGAATTTGAAAAGTAATCTCTGTAGGTCATCTTCGTTTTCTGCAATCAGTTTGCATCTGATAGGTGTTTTCGAGGTGGTCATGCATTTCGTTTTTGCAGCAGATATCTTCATTTTTAGACCTTTTGCCGTTGTGCTGAATTTGAAAAGTAATCTCTGTAGGTCATCTTCGTTTTCTGCAATCAGAACAGCATCTTCGACATAGCATAGGATTTTAACGTCTTTGTTCCCCATTTTATACCCTTTCAGGTTACGAGTGCTTTTTATTATTTCGTCCATAACGATGTTGAACAATAAGGGGCTAAGGGAATCTCCTTGTCGAATACCACTATTTACAGGAATTTCTTCGGTAGTTGTGCCATTAATTTCGGCTTGTATTTTGTTTCTCTGGTAAATATTTTCGGTGGTTTTTATGTTGTATAGAAGGTGTACCACGTCCTCCAGTTGTATTCGGTCAAACGCCTTTTCCAGGTCTATAAAACACATGAAGGCTGGTTTGTTATACTCGATGGATTTTTCAGGTATTTGTCGCAGGACAAATACCGCATCTGAACAAGATCTTCCTGATCTGAATCCTTGTTGTTCATCGCCCAAAGGTGGTGAGTTCATTTATTTTATTTGTTATAATTTTTGTTACTA
This sequence comes from Agelastica alni, assembly GCA_950111635.1. Lineage (NCBI taxonomy): Eukaryota > Metazoa > Arthropoda > Insecta > Coleoptera > Chrysomelidae > Agelastica > Agelastica alni. The sequence continues at coordinate 3,599,054 of OX467715.1, forward strand.
GCTTTAAGGTTGTATTTAGAGGATTTATGCCTCGGTAGTTTGCGGGTATCTTTTTGTCTCCTTTTTAAACAGTAAGATCTTACGAATTATGGCAGTTAGCTGCTGTTTCAGGCTTCTCCCGCCGTATTTAAGAAGTTCATTTGGAATACCGTCTGGGCCTGAACTTTTTCTGCTCTTAAGTTTCATTAATGCCGTTTTTATATCCTTTTCTTCTATTTCAGTTAATGAGATAAAACTTACTCAAGATAATTAAACAGAACTAATTGCTGGAAGGAAAGTTGATTAGGGAGAGTAAACGATCACAGATTCGTAAATAATTTGATCCTTCTTCTTGGTCCGGTTCATAATTATGGTTTACAATTTAGATAATTAAAGAACAAAATAAGACACGGGTGTTTTAAAGTAAAAATGGGTTGTAATTTTTTTTAAACACCATGTTTTTTTTTCTGTTAATAATTAAATTATCATACAGAGTGTGCGTACGATGATAGACCGATTTAAAAAAACATTTCGGTATTGTTATATTTCAAGTTAAAATTAAATTAAAAGGCAGAGTATTTGATTGTCAAGGGGATATAAAAAAATCAGAAAGGAGACGATGAAAAAAAACTCTCACGCCCAATGGAAACGCAAAAGAACAAGAACTTCAATTAGTTATTTCAGTCGAAAGAAAAATGCTTTTTTAACGGAATAACAATATCAGACTAACGCTTTTGAATTTCTTTGCGGGAGAAATGACGTATGGTTTTTTGCTCACCACCAAATTATCCAAAATCGATATACGAAACATGCTGGTTACTTCAAATTTAAAAATTAACGCATTTGAAATAATGAGTTAATTATATTTTTAACGACTCTTATATATTGACATAACTAATATAATAATGCATTGTAAAGATGTATCCCATACATACATACATATAGTCACGCCTTTTTCCCGTAAGTATAGACAGAGACCACTTCCGCTACGGTTCTTACACACATCTTTTGCTTCCTTTACTTTCATCAGTGCTCTTATACATGCTCGTCGGTTATTGTTGGTACTCTTGACCTGGCCTTTCTTCAAAACAATGTTGATCTAATCGAGATCGTCGTTCGCCGAAGTCGACCTCTACCGACTTCCGTCCATTCACACTCGTCTTATAAATTCGTTTCGTCAATCTTCCTTCATCCATCCTTTCTACGTGTCCGAACCATCTAAGCATTCCTTTATCTATCTTTCTAACCACATCATCTTTTACACCACATCGTTCTCTTATCTCACTATTCCTTACTTTATCCAACCGAGTCACTCCGGCTATACTTCTCAGACTACTCATCTCCACAGCATTAATTCTACTTTTATGCTTCTTCTGCTAAACCCAACATTCACTACCATACATAAGTGTAGGAACTGGGTTAGAGTTTTGATTTATAGGTCAGTCAGTGATAAAAATGACGATTTTTGGACGTTAATATCTAAATAACTGTTTGAGGTGTGTTTATGAAATTTGGAGCACATATGTATCGTGTAGGTCTCAATATATGAGCCAAATTTAACATGTTTATGTGAAATAGTTTTGAGTTATGAGGGGGTCAAAAGTGGCTCCAAATGGTTCGTGTAATATTAGCTTGAACTTGGCTTGACACGCTACCGCGTGTCTAGATTTCCGTTCTATCAAGAGACCGCATTTGACGCCAAGCTTCACGACGAAAATGCACCCTAAAGCATTATTTCACAAAGCTGCAGACATGATTTATTAAAGAAAAAGACCTGTCAAACGTCCCCACTTTATACCCAACGAAACGAATGTCGAGTGCCAATTTAAACGGAATTGGTTACCACCCAACCACACCTTTACTTCTTCAACATGATAACGTATTCCCTCTTTAGAATATACGCGCCAACTTCTTTGTTTATTGTCAAGCAGGGTTATTCGGCATCCATCGTGTTTTTTTGACGTTTCATCCTACTCCTACTTTACCGGAAGTGGTCTCTAACAATAATAATACAACTCTAATTTATGAATCTGTTTTGTAAAAGATTTAGCAGCGCATAATGCAGGTTGTCCATTTATTGAAACCTTTTTATCTTAATAAAAAAACACAATTAAGTTGTATTTCTTTTACGATTATTTCAAAATGAAATTATAATGCAAATATTTTTTTTTTAACTGAAGTTGCCGGTTGTGGTGGGTCACTGCTTTCGTGGTGATGTTGATAACAAATTGCATGTTTTTAATAATGATTACTCTCGAACTTACACTGTTTAGTGGTATTAAATTTTACACGCGAAAACTGAGATTTGCTCGATTATCGTAATTTGCATAAACAAGGTCATTTATTGAAAGAATCGATGGAAAACTGACTTTTTTTCGCCTTATTAGTAAATCAAAAAAAATTTATTCGTGCAAAAGAGTTTAGTGGCTGTTTATAGACGCACAAAAGGCATTCGACACTTTTTCCTTTACACATTAATAAATTTTAATCATCTATAATCATCTGTCATGATACATTTTTAAACATTAGTTGCTGTTTAGTTTTTTAGCTTACTTATGTAGTTTTGGTTTAACAAAAACGCTGGCATATTAATACCGGCAGAGGATAAAATAAAAAATAATAGACAGCAATTTTCTCGTATTTATTAGTTTAATAAAGCCGATCTGGCAATAAGTATTTTATATGAAAGTTACGTCGTTGAACAATGTGTTTGTATCAAATTAAAAGTTCCTTTATTAACAGATGGTTGTAAAAATCAAAAAATGTCGTATTAGAAAATACAGGGTGTTGCGATAAAAATGCGAGAGTCGTTTCTATATTGCTGTCGAAAATACTATTTATATCGAAAACAATATTGATTATTTTACAGGACACTTATTCAGGACATTTATCCTTCATTAGAAGAACAAACAAACCACAAAAGTCACGTTAATCTATTTAGGAGGTTAAGAACTCCTTTTTTTGACAAAGAAAGACTATATAAACAGAAAGAAAATTAATTAGGATTTTAATTGCTTCCGACTATAATCCCTATAGACCAGTTAACATCGTATACGAATTTAGACGTTACTTACACAACGGCCATTACAATTCTTTTTGGTGGTTGCAGAATTAGCACACGAGGTCTGTCAAAAAGATCTGGGACATTGATAATTAAAATGTCACGTCACTTTTCGGACAGCAAATTTGTTTTGTTTATGTTACGGCTCGAAGGACCAAAACTACGTATATTTACACTATATACATACACTCAGAAGGTCTATTGCGCTTTCATAGACTTGGAAAAGGCCTATGACAGAGTGGTGAGGAGTGAATTGTAGTCAACATTGTCTATAAGGGGTGAGCACTAAAATCACTTTACGAGGATTCCACTGCTTGTGTCAGGATAAACGGAGCTTGCACGGACTGGTTTAACATCGAAAAAGATGTGAGACAGGGATGTGAGGCTTCGCCATGGCTGTTCAACTTATACATAGACGATTGTTTAAAATATTTGAAAGAGAGTGCGTATGGATTGAAAATGAATGATTTGATCGTCAAATGCCTTCTTTACGCCGATGATCAGGTCATATTAGCGTCATTTGAAGAGGAGTTGCAGGCAATGGTTAATGTTATACATGATGCCCTGAAAATCAAAGGGATGAAATTAAATTTAAGAAAAACGAAAGTAGTGGTTTTTAAAAGAAAAAAAAGCATAACAAACTGTGAAGTTCTGATTAAGGGAGAAAGGATGGAACAAGCAAATGAGTTTGTTTACTTGTGTTCAAAGTTTACGAGAGATGGAAAGTATGACAGTGACATTGAGCGAAGGGTATTGGCTTATGTATGAGAGTACTAATGAAAGTAGAGGAAGCAAAAGATGTGTGTAAGCACCGTGGCAAGTGAAAGGAAGTAGTCTCTGCCTAATCCTACGGGAAAAAGGCATGACCATATGTATGTACATATACTTAATTTATTGTTAAACGCCCGAAAGCTGTATGTATTTTGTTAAATGCTTGAAATCTGAATGTGTACTGTTAAACGTTCGGAAACTGAATGTTTACTGATGAATGTTCGAAAGCTGAATGTGTAATGTTAAACGTTCGGAAACTGAAGGTTTACTGTTGAATGTTTGGGAGCTGAATTTTTTCTGATGTTAAATGTGTCGTAGGCAACACTAATAGCTTTTTGCCATAAAACCATAAACTCTTACCTAATGGTAGGTACGAAATGGTTTGTGCCACTTCTGTTTCTAAGTGTAAATTCAACAATCATAAACGTAGCTAGGGTACCGAATGGTCTTGTCCTTTCGTTTGTTTTTAAAAGTGCAATATAAATATATAATAAAAATAAATCCCAAACAAAATTGTTTAAATGATGTCTAAAAATCTATAATTTTTTTGGTCCATTATGGTGAACAAACAAAAGTGGCTCATTCAAAAGATTTTGGATACAATGTTTTGTTTAGCACTTTTCTTGAGTCGCAACATTCTATCTTTTAAAACAGGTTGAAAACTTTATATAAAGAATAAAATTGTGAACCTTTACCCAGTGTCGAAGCAAACTGTGTTTTTACTAAAAGAAGTAATCGTTAACGAACCAATCCACTTCGTAAAATGCCATTTGACAAGCTACGTAGTGCTGTAATATATCACGAAGATAAAAAAGGATAATGCATTATTATTTGTGTAAGGTTCCATTATCCGAATTGGGGGCGAGGGTATAAATGACATTCATTACAAATATCCACTTTAAAATAATATTAATTCACAACATTATTAAATCGTGATTTGTTATAATTAAAAACTACCGGATTGTATTCTAAGTGAAGAACTTCTAGAAATAAATACAAGCAGTGACGAGCAGATTAATTTGTGCATTACAAAGATACTTACATATAGTCACGCCTTTTTCCCGTAGGCGTAGGCAGATACTACTTCCTTCCACTTCCGCTACGGTTCGTACACACATCTTTCGCTTCTTCTACTTTCAACAGTGCTCTCATACATGCTCGTCGGTTGTTGGTACTTTTGACATGGTCTTTTTTTAAAACAATGTCGATCTGATCGAGATATTTTCTCCGAGATCGACCTTTACCGACTTGCCCATTCACACTCGCCTTATAAATCTGTTTCGTCAATCTTCTTTCATCCATCCTCTCTACGGGTCCAAAGCAACTAAGGATTCCATTATCTATCTTCTTTCACTCCACAGCGTTCCCTTATTTCACTATTCTTCACTTTATCTAACCGAGTCTATAGGTACTTTTTGGACTAGTCATACTACTTATCTCAGCAGGATTAATCTTATTTTCATGCTTCTTCTGCCAAACCCAACATTCACTACCATGCATAAGTGTAGGGAGCAACACTCCTCTATTTACATCCAGACGTGCCTTCTTTGACACGTTCTGGCTTCTCATAAAGTTATGCAGGGCCCCAAAATCAAACGATTCCCTCGACAATTCGCTCGACTTTATTTATTTGTTTTTTGTTGCAGGCGCCGCGACGGCAACGATGCTTCTGCGTGTCCCGTAAGCTTCGCGATGTGATAAATATTTCGGGGAACAAGCGCGACACCTGTCTCTCGTCGAGAATGGTGAGTTTTACATTTTTAAAAAATATAAAAAGTTACAGTAATTTTACCAAACTTTTTACGAAAAGCAAAAGAATACGTTCCAATAAAACGACGCTTAAACTTTGAATAGTCTCGTTCTTGGAAAAATAATGGATAATATATGAGTCCTTTAATGGAAACTTTGTATTGTTGAAAATCGTATGGAGGACAAATTTTTCTCATTCTGTAACGTACATAAAAAATAAGTGGTTGATAAAGGTATTTTAGTAATAAAAGTTTAAGAACAATGAAGATATACATAAAGGAACAAGTGCTAACACGCGCTTGACCAGACGTTTAATTGGTTTGCCTTTGAAAATGTTAACTAAACAAAACTCATTAATCTCTCTTTAAATTAAACAAGCCCTTAGACGTCTGAAGTGTTTGACCCTCAGATGCGAAAAGGGTGGCCATTTACCAAATTCCCAAGACATAATATCAACAGAGGCAATGAACAACTTTAAAGTAACACAGATGTGTTACCTCACTTGAATAGGGTACTTTCGGTAGTGAAAAATAAATTATGAAATTTGATAAAAATTAAAATTTATGTAGAAATATACATAAATATTCTGATTTTGAGTCATAAAAGCACGTTATTGTTTTATTATATTGAAATTAAAAGTCGTAACTTTTAATCTGTATATCACGTGACCTAAAACACGAGCCGCCATGATGTGACGTCATATAGGCAAAAACTGTCAGTTCAGTGTAAACAGCTAGGTACACATCTGCCAACTTTAACTTCAAGGAGTAATAATTGTGTTCTTTCGTCAGTGCATTTTATTTGTACCTATTTATTTATTAAAATACAAACCGGTTTTGTAAAAGCAGATAGGACGAATCTGCCAAAAATTGATTCAATGATGGTTGCAAAGTTCTTTGCATGCAACCCAGACTTCTGTTCTGCCGAATTCCGGAATGTTAAAACATCTTTGTAAGTATTACTTGTTATACATTATACATGTATTCCTATGTAAGTGTCGGCTATACCTAATTAGTAAAAAAATATTGAAAAGAGTTAGGTTATGTTTATAGCTGTTAACGTTGAATAAGTGCCGGTCGTACATACACGACTGTTGTTTTTACCAATATTACGTCACCAAAATGGTTGAATGGAAAAGCATAACATTCCTGGACGACTGTGAAGATTGCTAAGTTGAGATGCAAGCCGAGACTTAGCAACACAGAGTCCAGGAATGTGGCTTTTCCTATGAGGTAAACATACTATTTTTCCGCAACCGTTTAATATTCGACAGATATTAATTAATTTTAAAAAAATCGCGAATAATTTTATTTATAACTAAATGGTGCTTTGAAATTCGTAATAAAATTGGTTGCGTTACTATGGAAACGTATTAATGTTGAATTGTCAAACTTGACGCATATAAATTTAATTGCTGGTATTTTCGAAAGCAAAACAATGTAAAATGATAAGTAACTATGAATTTTCCATTTTTGGGACTCCTCCAGAGCTGGTTGAGGCGGTGAATACTGCTTCATTAGAATTACATACATTACATCCCGTAGGGGTAGGCAGAGACCACTTCCTTCCTTTTGCTATGGTTCTTACACACATATTTTGCTTCCCTACATTCATCAGTGCTCTCATGCATGCTCGTCGGTTGTTGGTACTCTTGATCTGGCCTTTCTTCAAAACAATGTTGATTTGATCGAGATATGTTCGCCGAGGTCGACCTCTACCGACTTGTCCATTTAAACTCGCCTTATAAATTTGTTTCGTCAATCTTCCTTCATTCTTTGTAACCACATCTTCTTTAACACCACAGCGTTCTCTTATCTCACTATTTTTTACTTTATCCAACCGAGTCACTCCGGCTATACTTCTCAAACTACTTATCTTCGCAGTATTAATCCTATTTTCATGCTTTTTCTGCCTAACCCTAAGTGTAGGAACCAACACACCTCTATGCACAGCCAGACGTGCCTTTTTTAATACTTTCTGGCTGTTCATAAAGCTATGCAATGCCCCATTCATCTGTTTTCCTGCCAACACAACACCCTTCGCTCAATGTCACTATCATACTTTCCATCTCTCTTAAACTTTGAACCCAAGTACACAAATTCATTTACTTGTTCCACTTTTTCTCCCTCAATAGTAACTTTACAGTTTGTCATGCTTTCTCCTCTTTCAAAAACCATTACTTTCGTTTTTCTTACACTTATTTTCATCCCTTTGAACTTCAGGGCATCATGCATAACATTAACCATCGCCTTTTTCAGATGAATTATTGTCAAAGATATCAAGAGAAAAGTACGAATATGCATATAAACGTTTTATGCACTATCGCAAGAGTAAAAACACGAGTTCTTTATCGGAAAATGTTGTAATAGCATACTTTTTAGATGAAATCTTTAACATTGTGGGCCAATTATTCAATATTAAAGACAACCCTTGCAATTAAACACAATCTATCTCTTAAGAATAAGGTTGAGGTGGCAAATATAATTTTCACAGTACAAAATATTTTACAAAATAACCCTACTACCTCGCATGTTGTCCAAAATGTTTCTCATAGTTCTAATAATGTTCCTTCAATTTTCAATAATTGTACTAAGTGTCAAATAACTGTAAATATAACAAACTAATTTTAAAATGTATTCCGCAATGCATTGAGCTTTTCAAAATATAAATTTATTCCTTATAAACAACGTGTTTTCAATCATTTATGTAGAACACTAACAACTGTAAGGAAATGATATTTTCTTACAGTTAGGAAAGGAATATTTCCTAACAGTTGGGAAATCTTGACTTTTTCTTCAAGAAATTTTGTCTGGAATGTCAAAATTTCCTAATAAGACAGACGTGGCCTTAAACAAACCATCCAAAAATGACATTATTACATGCTTAAGACGAAATTGCTCACGCCCGCCATTAACTGCTCTGTAAGTCTAGCTTCAAATCTCCCCACACATCCAATAAATAAGTGACGACATATCTCTCATATACTTTCTCCTACTTTGTATAAGGCACTTTCTGCAAACATTTGTCGTTGATTACACCGTTCGACAATTTCGCAGCGGACGATAATTTAATGTTAGTTCTTCACTTAATTTAAAAACTAAACAATTTATGGTAATACATAATCGAAATATTTTGTTACTATTAATGTAATGTCGGAAAGTCACCAAAATCATAATATTTTTAGAATAAAAAAAATTTCCCAGCAATTTTTTTCATTTGAAAAAAGTTAATAACTTTCCGACATTTAACTGTAATTATTAAAATTGTCCCCAAAATTTTGCTGCAAAGTAATGTATATTAACAGCGTGAGTAGAATAATTAGATTTTTAATATGGCGGGCATGTCAATATCGTCCTAAAAGAAACAGCACGGATTATTTCGATATTTCTCAATTTATATTCTTTCAACACTAGTTCAATCCGGTTCAAATCTTTAAAGAAAACCACAAACTTCACCGCTTACGACTGACATTCATCCTTTTTGTGTTTGTACAGGACTAAAACGCGAAGGATACAATGGAAAATCGACCGAAACCTTTACTTCCGGCTCGACCGCGTCTTCAGAGGTCCGAAAGGGTCTTCAGCGAGTCCCATCTCACCTCTTGGGAATTGTTCGTTCGAGATTCGCTGCTGACGCTAGCCTGGCCCGATCTGCTCAACAGCGTATCTAGGTGAGTTGAAAATAAAACCCTTAAGACCACACTATTGTACCCTAGTTTACCATTCAGCCCGTTTTCGCGGCAGAGAGCGGCGCGGTTACGTAAACCGTCACTTGCACTGCTCCTCCCACAGTTAATAGTTCTTTGTTATTTGTTCGTGAGCTGCAACTGATTATACTTCCTCCACTGTGCGAGGTCAAATGCGAACCAACAATACTGCAATTGTATTTTGTAATCTAGTTACTTTTAGTTAGTTTTGTTTCTGTTACTACACGTGAGTGTCAAATTAGAGATGCCATGAAGTTTAATGAACAAGATGGTTGACATACGGTCTTTTTAACTCTGTAATGAAACGAATTACTAATTTATTATAATTCTTCATTTACGTAAATGGTTCTTGCGTTTATAACTACCTCGTAAGTATTTTGGGAAATAAAACTGGTAATGTCTAAATATGTAACGTGTAAATTTATGTTATGTCGGTTATGGATGCCTAAAGTAATTGGCAAGAGGCTAAAAATCTATATAATTTGGTCAGTGAAAACGGTCCAAAGAAACTACAATAGGAACTATAATATATTAAAAAAGAAATCAGAAGATGGGAGCAAATGCTGAAATCCTCATACTAAAATAACCTTGAACAGGCTAAACGCCTATTGAACTAGCTAAACTGTGGAAGCAACTCTCCTAAATAGAAAAGATCTAAATCAGCTAGTTGGAATTACTATATGTCACTATCCAATCAATGAATATCCAAAAAAGATGGGCAAGGTGAAGAATAATTCCTGCAGAATGTACCCAAAACGATAAAGTTCAGATTCATCGAAGTGTCTGTCTGCAAACCATAAGTTATTCGAAGTATTATAGAGGAATCTCATTCTCCTCTTCACAAAAACTAGAAAGCAGGCTTTTTTTTGAGAAATTAGCATTTTTCCGGCCTAGTCCTGGAAGTACTTCCTTGACTAGATCGGGAAGAATCACATCGTTGTTGTCATTGAAAATATGAAAATCTTGGTAGGCATGGTTTTGCATTTGATCATTACCTTCTTCTTTATCTTATACTTCGAGAAGACCTTCATCATCATCATCATCATCACTCAGCTATAGTAGTCCACTGCTGAACATAAGCCTCTCGTTTATTTTGCCACTCTGCTCTATCTTGAGCCATTTGTATCCAATTACCACAGATTTTTTTGATGTCATCGGTCCATCGTGTGGGGGGGCACCCTCTACTACGATAAGCTTCGTGCCTCGGACGCCACTCCAATAGTTTTTTAGACCATCTTCCGTCAGTTCTTCTAGCTACGTGGCCAGCCCAGTTCCACTTTAAAGTTGTTATTTTTTCGATTACATCTATAACACCTGTTCTTTGGCGAATAATCTCATTTGGTATTCGGTCTCTGAGGGAGATACCCAGAATAGCCCTCTCCATCGCCCGTTGGGTGACATGCAGTTTCTTTGCTGACTTTTTTGTAAGCGTCAATGTTTCGGCTCCGTATGTCATCACTGGTAAGAGAAGACCTTAAGATCTGTTAATTGTCAAGGCTCAATTCGGTTGGTTATCCTGTGAGACAGAGTTCCAGCTATCTTTACATCTCTTGGGTGGTCTTCCTAGCGGTCGTCGGCCTGCTGGTTTTCCGTCTTTAGCGATGTATGCTAGTCTTTTTTGGTCCATTCTGTCTATGTCACGCCCATATCTTCTTCTTTTCCTCCCCTATCTCATTATGTCCTTCACCTTGCATGCCTCTCTTATGTCGCTGTTTTTCACCCTGTCTCTAAGCGTCTTCCCTGCGATGGTTCTTAAGGTTTTCATCTCCGCTGTTTTGAGGATGCTCTTTATCTTATTTGTGTCAGCTCTAGATCTCGATACCATAGGTTAGCACCGGTCTAACACAGGACTTTTATATCCGCACTTTACTATCAATGCGCATGATCATTACCATAGCAGCGAAATAACGACTGACAGCTATTTAACATAAAATTAGTTGACATTTTGATTTTTGAAAGTTTGTATGGTTTTTGGTCGCATTTATTGCAATAAACTATGGAAAGCAGCAGCGATAGTAAGTTTGAAAATGTGCCTTACGAAATTTCCAATGCAGCAGAGCTGTTGCTACAGCAAATCAAAGTCCAGGTACGAAAACGTTTATGATTTGTTCACGAAATGGATGGATGTGAAGAAATGCAAAACTATTGCAGAGGATGTAATTTTGGCTTATTTGGCGCAAAAATTTAAAACTGTCAAACCCTCTAACCTGTGGACGAGCATGTACTCTATGTTGAACAGTACCATTTTAGTGAAGAAAAATGTAAGCACAGCCACTTTCCCAGAGGTTATCGCATTTTTTATAGAAGGAAGAATTTTGGTTATCAAGCAAAGAAATCAGAAGTCTTTAGCAGCGAGCAGATCAACATATTCATTAGGAAAGCAGATAATAAAATATATCTAATGCTAAAGGTAATTTTATCAAAATATTACGTTTGTAGGATATAAAGGTATCAACTTAATTTGCTTTATTTTCAGGTATTAACAATTATTGGGTTAGCCCGTGCGTGTAGACGGAAAGAACTAACAAAAATGTTAATTGATCTAATAAACGACAAAGAAGACGTGTTTTTTGTAAAAATACCAGATTCCAAAACACATATTAAGAGAACTTTTGTCGTAATTGGAAAAGAAAACCTGCTGTTGTATAGGCAATATTTATCTTTACTGCCATTCCATACTCCACATAACAGATTATTCGTGAATTACAAAAAAGCAAAATGTTCGATTCAGCTTGTTGGTATCCGCACTTTTGGGAATCTCGTATCAAGTATCGCAGAATTTTTAAAATTACCCAATCCTAAATATTTTATAGGCCATAGCATTCGTCGAACTTTAGCGACTTTATTTGCTGATAATGGTGGAAACATCACAACCAAAATTAAAATTGCCAAGACCCTTCAAAGATTATCAGATGAAAACAATCAATGTGAAACGAAAGATTTACCTTCTTGTTCTGACTTTAACAAAAGGCATTAAAATATACCAAGCATTTCAAACAAATTGAATCCCTTTAATATTAGCAATTGCTCGAATTTTAATATAAATAAGAAATAGAATGTTTCTGTTAGTAACTATCTTCTGTTCGAATTTTAATATTTAATACAAATAAGAATTAAAATGTTCGAAATTTTGTACAACAAAGAAATATAATAAAGAAATGTGTCTCATTGATTTGTTATTCTACACAGTTGCCAAAAAAATAGTGTACGCAACACGTCCGAAAACAGTTTTTTTGGATTCGTAGACTTCCAGTACTCGCCTACGGCTCGTTCTTAAATTTTGTCTACTAGTCCAAAAAAAAAATGGTATTTTCCGGACTGTTTACGTAAATTACTATTGTTGTATGCATTATTTTCTTTCGTCCAAGCTATAAAGATCTTAGAAATTGTTTCAAATGAGTCGAAATGTACTAATAATATAATAGCTTTATTGCAGAACAGTTTAACCCATTTACAGGACAATATGAGTTAAAATTAAGGTCAGAGTGCATACTTACATTAGAATCTAATTTAATGGGCCATTTAATTAGATTACTTTTTATGGGGATACTTAAAAAGTAAAGTTTACTAAAATAGACCACATAATATCGACTAGTTTAAACTGCGCATATGCCTTGAGATAGCAAAAACAACTCTAGTAGTTATAGAAGAGTTCAATGCTTGTCTTTTTCACTGAACTATGTAAGTGTGTTTGTATTTAGTAAATAAGAATACTACAATAATAAAGTTTGACAGTGTAAAAAACTAAATTAGTTTTGACATTGATAGATGGATAGATAAAATGCCTTCTATTAAAGATATCATGTTATCCTTTTTTCTTTTGGAAATGTACAGAAAAGCTCTCGGATTGTGTAATCCATAATTTAGAAATGTTTGACCTATTTTCTGTGTAGCTCGTGCAACAGGCTGCTTTTTGGCAGGGTTCTTCCTGTACAAAAAACATAAGGGAAATTTCGTCGGGGGTGCGAAGACAATTTTATTTATTTGTGAATTTCTGGAACGCTTTGTTGGGAATCGACTGTGTATTTCTTACGGGAAATACAGAAAAAAGAGGACTGACAAGAGTATAGTACGGGGGAAAAATGAATTGTCGGAGATTCAAAATAAAACAAAATGGTCAGATATAGTATGGGAAAATTTTTGAAATTTTTTGCCATTACCAGAGGTAAATCTCAATTAATCAGTTGACTATTTCTAATGTTTTTTGAAATGAAAAAGTGATCTCGTTGTGTTAAACATTGATTTTTGTTGTTGTAAACGTATAAAGTTCGATTTGGAAGGCTTTTAAAAAGTTAATGTATTATGAATAAAGAGTGGGCGTTGTGTCAGATTAAAAAATTACTTTAGCTCTTAAAATCCATTGTTTTTGAACCGACAATTGTATAATAACAATGATAATAAATTTTTCGTTGATGTAAAAAGTCAACTTAAATAGTCTTGCAGTTAATAAAAAACGCTTTAATGTACCATTAAATGTATTGTCAAAAATGCACATTAAAAGAAATATTCAAATAAAAATATATTCACAAACTAAAACGAGGTTATATTTTGAAGACAGTTATTCGTTTTGGAAACGTCGAAGAATCAAAACGATTTATTGCCTGCCGCCAGACTAAACGCCGTGTTTTGTGACAACTACAAAATCACATCATAATTTCATTCTATTTACATCCACGTTGGAAATTATCCGCAAGTACTCATTAAGAATGATCAGAATTTTGACTATTTTACTTGTCATAGTCGGATTGACTACCGCTTTCACTAAATCGTACTCGATGCCGCACGAAGTGGTAAGTCATTATTTACTTAAACGATTTAAAGTTCCTTCTTTTCATAACCCTTTTCATGATTTGCGAAAAGATAAAGAGTCATCAGGATATTCTCGCTCCCAGTATTGATAGATTTGTTTCTTTTTCGAGTAACTATTTTAAGAATGCTTGAGTAACTATGCTTCAGTAAATATATCATCACCTCTTTTAGTACAACAGGCTGGTTTAATGCTCGAAAGTGGAGGATGTACAAAGTCCCAAGTGCTGTACAAACAAATCTCCAGTCACCGAAAGAAGTAGTTTTTTGTGAAAACATAAAGGTTCTTAGGACTCACTCCCAGCATTAAAATATTTGTTTCTTTTTCGAGTAACTATTTTAGAATAATTTGCTCAAGTAACTTTGGTGTACATGAAGTAAGTGCCATTAAATCCTCATTTCAAAGATGAAATATTCATATGGTAGAGAATCCATCAATTTAGACAGTAAACAATGAAGAGAATAATCTATAGTGGTAGATCTGAAGGAACTTTTTCTAGGAATTATCACCACCTTTTTTAGAACAACAGGCTGATTAAATGCTCGAAAGTGGAGGATGTACAAAGTCCCAAGTGCTGTACAAACAAATCTCCAGTCACCGAAAGAAGTAGTTTTTTGTGAAAACATAAAGGTTCTTAGGACTCACTCCCAGCATTAAAATATTTGTTTCTTTTTCGAGTAACTATTTTAGAATAATTTGCTCAAGTAACTTTGGTGTACATGAAGTAAGTGCCATTAAATCCTCATTTCAAAGATGAAATATTCATATGGTAGAGAATCCATCAATTTAGACAGTAAACAATGAAGAGAATAATCTATAGTGGTAGATCTGAAGGAACTTTTTCTAGGAATTATCACCACCTCTTTTAGAACAACAGGCTGGTTAAATGCTCGAAAGTGGAGGATGTACAAAGTCCCAAGTGCTGTACAAACAAATCTCCAGTCACCTAAAGAAATAGTTTTTTGTGAAAACATAAAGGTTCTTAGGACTCACTCCCAGCATTAAAATATTTGTTTCTTTTTCGAGTAACTATTTTAGAATAATTTGCTCAAGTAACTTTGGTGTACATGAAGTAAGTGCCATTAAATCCTCATTTCAAAGATAAAATATTCATATGGTAGAGAATCCATCAATTTAGACAGTAAACAATGAAGAGAATAATCTATAGTGGTAGATCTGAAGGAACTTTTTCTAGGAATTATCACCACCTCTTTTAGAACAACAGGCTGGTTAAATGCTCGAAAGTGGAGGATGTACAAAGTCCCAAGTGCTGTACAAACAAATCTCCAGTCACCGAAAGAAGTAGTTTTTTGTGAAAACATAAAGGTTCTTAGGACTCACTCCCAGCATTAAAATATTTGTTTCTTTTTCGAGTAACTATTTTAGAATAATTTGCTCAAGTAACTTTGGTGTACATGAAGTAAGTACCATTAAATCCTCATTTCAAAGATAAAATATTCATATGGTAGAGAATCCATCAATTTAGACAGTAAACAATGAAGAGAATAATCTATAGTGGTAGATCTGAAGGAACTTTTTCTAGGAATTATCACCACCTCTTTTAGAACAACAGGCTGGTTAAATGCTCGAAAGTGGAGGATGTACAAAGTCCCAAGTGCTGTACAAACAAATCTCCAGTCACCGAAAGAAGTAGTTTTTTGTGAAAACATAAAGGTTCTTAGGACTCACTCCCAGCATTAAAATATTTGTTTCTTTTTCGAGTAACTATTTTAGAATAATTTGCTCAAGTAACTTTGGTGTACATGAAGTAAGTGCCATTAAATCCTCATTTCAAAGAAGAAATATTCATATGGTAGAGAATCCATCAATTTAGACAGTGAACAATGGTGAGAAAAATCTTTAGGAAAGGAGCTGAAGAAACTTTTCCTAGGCAATATCACCACCTATTTAAGAACAACAGGGTGGTAAAATTCCCAAAAAGGGACTCCTTATCGAGGATGCACAAGACCCCAAGTGCAATGGTGGTACATTTTTGTTAACTAGAAGTTACATTTCAGTTTTAAAAAGCTGAGCCAAAAAAACAAACCAACTTCAGTCACCGAAAGAAGTAGCCTTTTGTAAAAAGATGAAGTTCCTTTAGGGTATTGTAGGTATTCTTCTACAAGCATGGATGTATTTTAAAAATGATTTGCTTGAGTAACTTTGTTGTGTACACGAATGTGTCATTAAATCCTTATTTCAAAGAGGAAAAAATTGTATGAAAGAGAGTTCTCAATTTGGACGGTGAACAATAGTCAGAACAATCCATAGTGGGAGATCCGAGGGAACTTTCTCTAAGCCGCCTATTTTAGAATCAAAGGCTGGTTAAATGCACGGGAGTGGACCGATCTCGATATTGATTGTTTTGTATGAATGTAAAAGTGTATCCTCCTTGGCAACAAAACTCCCCTGCGGTTTCTCCACGTCCAAAGCGCCCGTGTTACTGTAATCGATATTATTCGATAATAATGACAATTTAAATGTTTTCTTTAGCGTGCATTGAAAGTGAAAGCAAAAGGAGAAGGACTCATAGATATCGATCCGATGAAATTTAAACTTTGGAAACTTAAAGGAATTTTAGGAGGAAAAATGTCCGGTGGAGGCGAAAGTGTACTGACCATTGGAGAAAAGCATTAGCAGGTAAAAATTATTATTTGACACAACTATCGACAAATATATGCGATATAATACTGTGGATAAAATGAGTTTTTCCTCTTTAGATAATTGGATTTTTGTACATTTCAGAGCCATTATGAAGAAATGAAGCCATCTTTGTTACAAAAAGCTAATAAATAATTCAAATAAATAATATTGTAATAATACTTTATTGTGTTGCAAGTAAATATAAAACATTTTTTCCAAATAAATAGTTTTTTGTGACCTACTCCAAGGATAGTAGCCCATTTTAACAAATTGGTAATAAAAAATTCCTTCTTGCCATTTTTTATACCTTAAGTGTCTAAGTGGGGTAAAGAAATTACTTCATGATGTGGCCCATCATAGTAACATTCTAGAGAGAGGCTACTGTAAACATCTGAAGAGAAAATTCTCCAAGTGAAGATGGAAGTTTACTGACAATAGTGTGATAAGTACAAAAATATTTCCAAAATAAAAGCGAACATGCCCAGCTACAAAAAATGCAAAATGCAAAAAATTGCCTTGTGTCGAGGCTCCTAAAGAAGTACCAAATTTCCATAGTGAATGTAGAACTAAAACGAGAGACTAAAACTGTGCCCTCAAAAAGCAGTACACCGCCACATTTTAACCAGCCGAGACGAATAAAACAAGGCAATGGAAGGAGTTTTCTTCAGTCTCAGTCAAGTTTGCTCTGGTAGAAATGGGGGGAATAAAATGAGTTCAGAAAAGAACTGGGCATTAGCAAAGCGAATTTTCTGCAGTTTCAGAGAAGTCCCTGTTGTAGCGGTAACTATCACTCTTTGTTTTGCCCATCTTGTTCAGGTGATACCTCATAGAGCAGTGTCCAGTGAGGATTGCCGGCACCAGTTTTAAGTCTTTCTTGTCCAACTCGAGAAGCTGTTTAGCTTTCCTCGGAGAAAAGCGCACTAGCCGTTTTGCTTGTCTTTGTCCTGGCACTTTATTCCAGTGAGATTTCATTTAATCTGTTTCCCAGCGTCAAACTTCTTCTTTCAAGTGGGCCCTGGAGAGTCCACAGTAGGGTTCTGTGCCGGAAAATTGTGTTTGCCCCTTCCTTGGCAAGGCAGTCTGCTTCCTCGTTACCTTTAACTCCCTTGTGACTTGGAACCCACATAAAAGTGACCTGATTGTTTACTGCTAGTTGTCTCAGGGATTGAAACCTCTTTTGACAGAGCAAAAGTGTACATACAATCTATTAAATTTCATTCTAAAGTTGTGGAGTAAAAAAAGTTGATTTCTTCTTCTTCATCATCATCATTATCAATCGACCAATCGCGTCCACTGCTGGACGTAGATCTCCCGTAGCTATTTTCATCTTTGCCGATCCTTTGCTGCCTCTATCCAGTTGGTCTATATCCTTTTGATGTCGTCGGTCCATCTGGTTGGAGGACGGCCTCTACTTCTGTATGCGTCTTGGCGTGGTCCGAAAGTCGCGCCACCTGACCGGCCCAGTTTCATTTTAAGGTTGTTATATGGGTAACCGCGTCTGTCACTCCGGACATCTCCCTGTTATATTTGGAATCCTGTCTCTTAGCGACATACCCAACATCGACCTCTCCATTTTCCTCTGCACGATACTCATTCTATTTGTAGTGTTCTTTGTGAGGGTAAGTGTTTCAGCCCCGTATGTAAGCACAGGCAACACGCACTGGTCAAATACTTTTCTTTTTAAACATATTGGAATGTCTGACTTAAAGATATTGCGCAGCTTTCCAAAGGCCGCCCATGTTAGGCCTATTCTTCTCGATATTTCACGAGTTTGGTTGTCTCTACCAAAAGAGATTTCGTGACCAAGGTATTTATAAGAGCTTACTTGCTCTATGCTTACTCTGCCTATCTTAATTGCCTTCCTACCTTCCTTCTTACAATTTGAAAAATTAGATCTTTTCTTTTCGGAAACCTTTTAGTCACGTGATAACCTAAATTGTGGATCAACATCGCATGTGCGTCTAAAGATTTAAAAAATGGTAAATAATTTGGTTTTTTTTTTAACACCAAATAAAACAAACATTTTTTATTTTATAATTTTTATTCAAGAGTTCTTCAATAACGAATTATTTTTAACTGTTTACGAAGTCAGTATATTCTGAAAACAAAACAAAAATTAGCAAAGTTAAAACAAGTATCAATTGAAAGGCATATTATTATTATTGTTAATTTAATTTATTTCTAAAACATCTGTAATAACTTACTATCGAGATCGTCATCTCCTAAAACAAGAAATCCATTACCACCTCCATTCAAGGATCCTCCCACAGTACCCTTGACATTAAACAACTTAAATTTGGTAGGATCCAATTCTACGTCAGCTTCTCCTCCTGCTTTCAATTTGACGGCCCTCTAAAATATAATTTACCAACAATTTTCAGAACTATTATTTCCCACAGGAAGATCGCGAGAAAAACTTTATTTCGGACCGATCTCAATTTTGACCGAATAATATCCCGGAACATGCTGTAAATATTTTGTATCACTTACCGCATTTATTGGACTGACGTAATCTACGCTTTGAGCAGACGACAACGCCAGTAAAAGTGACAGTACCAATACATACTTAAACGTATCCATTGGACGGCTTCGAAATCGTAATTGATAATGCATTCAACAAACAATTCGATGTTACTTTTAAATGGCAAGAGTGGGTGTTACCGATTTTAGTAGAGACGCTAAAAATCACCTGCCAACGAATTAGATCGGGGCAATAAGGTGTACGCACGAATTTTCAAAACCACTTGACATACTATCTTTTTTTAATCATGATGGATGATTGTTAGTTTTGTGACGGTTATAAAAATTAATTTATTAAAAACCATAATGTAGACTTTTATTTTTTACTATTTAACATTACTACTACAAATTTATTTTTTAAACATATTTATATAAATCGTAGCGTTGGAATTCACTCTATCTTATCTTCGAAGGCTTTATACAAGATTATTTATTTGTGTGATAAAGCTCAGTAGCTCTGTTATAATAAGAAATACCAAAAAGAATTGTGTATAAAAATTGTAGGCAGCTTAAAGCTTCACATTTCAAATTTAGTTACAATGTTACAGGGTGTTCCATAACGCGGTGCCAGATCAAAGGTATGTTTTTTTAAATGAAACACCCTATATTTTATATTAAATTTAAAATCTGCTTTACCTTCCCATTACAACAATATGAGGTTATAGTATGTTATACAGGGTATTTAAAAAGTGATAACCAATTATATGTGGAAATTTTAACAAGTTCAACGGCCTGTCTAATTAAAAATGAGAGTAAAACTAAAATAGATAATTTATTGAAGCCAAACTTTTTTAATGATTGTCAAAGTTTATAAACACGAACAACTTTGCGAACTTGGTACAAGACGGATCTCCAACCCCTAACCCTAGTTCAACCAAGAATGCAACCGTGCGGTTCGTGACAAAAATCAAGCATATCGACTCTGGTGGTTAGAATTCCCGACAATTGCTAACCGAGAAACCTTTGTCCACGCGAGGAACACCTGCAATAGAACGATTGACCTTGCCAAAGAATCTTACGACACGAGAATATGCAAAAAGCTTGTAAATGCCTCTACTGGATCGATACCAATGGGAAACAACTCCCAACGATACCTAGAATAAACTCATCAATGCCTGAGGTCGCTATCCGCCATCGTACTATCAGGAAAATCGTACGAAATCATGACTAATAAGGCAGTAGGACCAGATGAAATTTCGACAATTGTCCTGAAGACCTGTGCTTAAAAGCTCACCCCAGTTCTCTGTAGACTCTTCAAGCTATCATACAGCAAAGAAGTATTTCCCTTCATGTGGAAAAACGCTTAAGTCAAACCCATTCCGAAAAAAGGAAAGAAGACTATTTCTGCGAATTATCGCCCTATTGCATTGCTCTCAGTCATATACAAAGTTATGAAAAAAGCGATTAACATGGAACTTATCAAACATCTGGAGAAATTTGAGATAATTCATGACAGACAATATGGATTTCGACAACTTCGGTCTACTGGAGATTTGCTTCAACCGCGTTTGGCACCAAGCATTGTTAAGCAAATTATCTGCCTACGGTCTCCCAACCAAATTGCGACAATGGCTCATGAGCTTCATGCAAGATCACTCCTTATGCCGGGGTCTCCCAGGGGTTCCATCCTGTCCCCACCTTATTTCTTTTACACATCAACGACCTCTTGAAAACCACCACGAACCCCTTTTAGAGTTTCGCAGACGACAGCACACTTGTCTCAACTTTCACATCCTATCGATCACTTTCGGTTATTGGTACAAATAGACTCAGGCAGAAACAGGTTGACTTCATCGATAGAGATCTTGAAGCAATCGTCGATTGGGAAACCAACTATCTTGTTCAGTTCAACGCCCAGAAAACAAAAAGCGCCACGTTTTCCAAGAAAGTAAATTCCTCAAAATAATTTCATCACAATGTCCAGAAATACCCTTGAATCAAGTTCCTTTATCTTGACTTTGGGAGTCACGGTGTCTAATAATATGTCTTGGCATGACCATGTTGCTAACATAGCAAAGTCAGCAAGCCAGAGGTTAGGTTTTTTGTGGAAGGGGTTTAGCACCAAGGCATTCTCTTGGTTTTCTAGATTCCATTCAGAAAGGGGCCATTCGGTTGATAAACAGCTCAACTCTCACAGATACCCTTCACCCACTAGAACATAGAAGAAGAGTTGCAGACCAGTCATTGCTCTACAGATATTTCCATGGCAGATGCTCCAGAGAAATAAAAACTCTTATACCACCACTGGCCACATTCGGCCGAAGAACTCGGCACGCTGATCAGTCTCACCCATTTACTCTCAAGATTGACACTACAAGGACCAATCTCCATTAAGAATCCTTCTTTTACAGGGCTGCTACGGAATGGAACAAGCTTTCAAAATAAGTTTTTCCATAGAACTTTGACCTGCAACTTTTTAAAAAGCGGGCCCATAATCATCTCCTTTCTATAATCCCTCCTCCTTCCAATAGTCACAGAGCGGGCCTTCCGCGGCCTACACGATAGGTCTACACTTTTTGCGAATATTTTTAGTAAAAAAAAATAATAAAATAAAAGTCCTTCATTATTATATTACATATTTTAATTGTCGTAGTATTAAACTTAAAAAAAACCAAAACTGTTAACTTTTAATCAATAGTATATACATATTTACTTATTAATACCAAAATAACACTACAGAAAACAAATAAATGGCCAGAAACGCCAGATAAAAAGTACCAGCAATCGACGAGCATGTATATAAAAGCGATTATGAAAGTAGAAGAAGCGAATGATGCGTGAAAGAGTCGTAGCTAGTGGAAAGAAGTGGTCTATGCCTACCACTATGGGAAAAAGGCGTGCCTATATGTATGTATGTTTTAATCTGTCAGTTTTAAGATAAAAACACATAACTGCAGTATAAACGAATAATACTCCTGTCAAAATAAAAGATTTTTTCTTGGATTCTTTTTGGTAACAAAAAATCAAAAAAAGAGTTTTTTCAACTTGTTTTTACGTTTTTCGCACAGTCCTGATATAAATACCATCGATTTTAATCAGTTTCCAACCATAAACATTAATATAAAAATGAGAATATTTTATAAATAAATAATATACTCAGTATAAAGTGATTATTTAAAAACTTGTTTGTAGGTATACTTTATATGACAACGCAAAAATCGTGGTACGGTCAATAATGCCACGTCGAGCATTAAGCTAAATTGAACCGTTTGTAATTGATTACTCCCGGTATTGTCCACATGGACTGTCAGCGAACCTTTTGTGATTCTATGCATCTTATTGAATAGTACTTAACCCTAATTGGCCAAATTTTATCGGCAGTTTTCTCACCGCAAAAGTCGATGCCGGCAAAAAACAAATCAGTGTTTACACAACTATTTACCAGTGCAGTGTTGTTGTAAATACATATTTTTCCGTTTTATACATACCTATTATCTTGTTTTCTGTTTTATTGGAGTATCTGTTATATAGTTAGTAACATGGAAATACCTTTTAAAAACTGCACACACAAAAAAATGTTGGAACTAGCGAAACAACAAAATTTTAAGAAAGAATACGTCATAGACAAACTTTTTAAATCTTACGGTAATACAGTTTTGCGTTTGCCTCCATATTATTGTGTATTCAACCCTATTGAACTGATCTGGGCTGCTTTAAAAAACAAATTACGAAAGTGTTATTAAGCTCCTCAATTAAGCGATTCTGTTCTAACAAATATAAGAAAAATAATTGATGAGAACGCCGAAACTGACCTATGGATAAATTGTGTTTACCACGTCAAAGAAAAAGAAAAATAATATTGTTTTGCCACAAATCGAACCGATAGTGATAAATACCCAAGAAGACTCAAGTACTGATGAGTGTTTCGATAGTGACTAATGTATAATAGTGTTTCGTTTAGGGTGGTCACCTTATCAAGTGAGTCAAAAAAATACTTTCTTAAAGTTTAAATAAAATTTGAATTTAAATAGGTATATCCAAAACCCCTTATATTCATAAAAATACATTTCAAAATATATACTTAATTGAGAACATTGTTAACCCAATAATTATTTAATGCAGTAAAACTACTATTAAAATATCTGTTGTGACGCCTATGCAACAACAAAGTTCGACAAGCCGCCGGATGAAATATTGTTTTTATACTTGTCCAACTGACTTCGTAAGAACTATGCTATCAGATTTTAAGTAATTTTTTAAATTTTTGCACTGGTTAATTAATTTTGTATGTTTTGAGGAAATTTACTGCCAAAATCGTAATTTGATTTAATACAATGTTATCGTTTTGTCTTGAAAAAACAATGAGAAGGTAATTGTTTTTCAAAACAGTTTTTAATAAAACATAATAATACGAGTACATCGACCAACTAATTATAATAAATACAATGCCTTTTTTAATTTTCGATTATGTCGACGGATTTGTAATTAATATAATAATCGTAATTTAATTATTTTTGATAACGACAAATATTTAAAAAAAAACAAAACAATTTTAAATCGTTATTTCGGAATCGACAAATATTAAAAAAAAAAACAATTTTTGATCGTTATTTCGGAAATTTACAAAAAATCCATAGAGTTTATTCATTTAAATGAAATTTTGAATGTACAGGGTGAATCGTTCAAAGATAATTCAAAATTACCACTTCAATTACACAATTCGCACTGTACATATTAATTTCGATTTGAAAAAAATAAAATCTGGACCTTTTGAAGCGTCTTTCGCAAATTTCCACAACAGAGCTGATAATATAATTTGTTTCAAACGAAGAAATAATTAGGTATGCTTATTAGTATACTAACAAATAACATAGCATAGATGATATATATCATCTAGATTGATAAAAAAAATTAATTTCAAATCCTTTTATTCACGTTATGAACCAAATTTTTCTCACAGGCAAAGTACCATCCCAATTCAAAATATCTGTCGTAACACCTATTCATAAAAAGGGCTCTAAAACTATTATAAGTAACTATCGACCCATTAGTGTGATTATAACTTTCTCAAAAATATTTGAAAAAGTCTCAAAAATAGGTTATTTGACTATCTAATTCCAGTAAAAGTATTAAACGGCAATTTATTTGGATTTACGAAAAATATAAGCACAAATGATGCTACATTTGAACTGGTAAACAATATGAAAGAAAGTCTTGACAATAATGAGAAAGCAATTGCTGTTTTATTAGATCTCGCAAAGGCTTTCATTACCGTACCTTATAAACAACTTCTTGACACACTTGGGCATACTGGTACACTCACTGAGAAAACTGGCAGCAAACAACCAGGTTACTCTGATGTGGGTTCCACGTCACAAGGGAGTTAGAGGCAAAGAGGAAGCAGACTGCCTTGCCAAGGAAGGGTGAAATACACAATTTTCCGGCCAAAACTTTTCTGTGGACTATCCAAGGCCCACTTGAAAGAAGAGTTTCGACGCTGGGAAAGTGATGAAATGAAATATCACTGGAATAAAGTGCCAGGACAAAGACAAGCGAAAAGGCTAGTAAGCCTTTCGCCAAGGAAAGCTAAACAGCTTCTCGAGTTGGACAAGAAAGACTTGAAACTGGTGACTGGTGAAAGTGGTGTTAACTCACCTTAGGTGCATACTTATAAAAATGTACTGACGAACTTGTTATTACTACATACAAATGTATAACATGTTTATTATTGTTGAATAAATTGAAATGAATCGAATTATTAAGTTTCAATGTATAGGGTGAATCGTTCAAAGATAATTCAAAATTATACACGATTAGACTTGTACATGTTAATTTCTATTTGAAAAAATAAAAACTGAACCTTTTGAAGCGCCTTTTGAAATCTCCCTCATTAAAATGAAATACCCAATTTTTTATTTGGTACTTGAAATTTGAATGTACAGGGTGGATCTACCATTAATTAAGTACGTATATTTAAAAATTAAATAAATAATTTTATTCTACGCCACAATATTGTTACAAATCGGCCCTGTTATTCGTCGACGTCTAAGAATCGACCACAACTAGGGTGCATATTAATGAAGCGCTTTGTCGGCCTCCGACTAATAAACTCTCGCTGCGCCTAGAGACTTCAAGATGGTTCTGTCGCTTTAGCGAAATAGTCTGGAATTATGATTGAGAAATATAAAAAGGACAGCGGTCGTGAAAAAGGGCAGGTTTAATAGTGTTAAGTTATGAAATTTAAATAGTCGTAAAAGTTGTTATTAGTTGAATATCTAAGTGATTTATAAAAGTAAAAAGTATTTGAATAAAAATTGTTTGTTACTGTATCGAGAGTTTAAAATCACCGAAACCAAGAAAGAATTAATTTCGTAACAATTCTTTTTTATTTGTTATTTTTGGGTGTCGGGGTATATTTTTATTAAAAAAAATTCCAATGTGTTATTAAATAAAATACCTAAGTTTATTTACTGATTTTAATAGGCTGTTTTAACATTTCCAGGTATTAATGTCTTGCAAAATTATTTCCATTTTATAAAATAATAATTTCCTAAAAAATATAATAAATAAATTACTAGAAATATAAATAAATAAGCGCAAAATACTTTCAAGTGTATAAACAACAAAATAAGGTGCTAGTTTGTAAAAAAAGAAAAATTAAGCCTGAAAATTTGATGCTCCCATTTCATTGGCCGAGATTTTTTTAAAATAAAAAAATGTTTCTAGAAAAATGGAAAATAGATAATTTTGTTGTATAAAAAAGCTCACAGAAAGATTAAAATTTCTCCTTTTCTTCCAAACATTTATTTATTTTACGATTAGACGTCTGTGACAGTAAAATTAATAAATCACTATGCAGTAAATTTGGGTTGCATAGTGGAAGGTTCGATTTCTGTGTACAATAACATCTTCGCTCTTAAATGTTAAATTCATCAGGCGGCAGCTTCATTTCAGTTTTCGCAAATGAATAATAATCGCCAGGTGGTAGGTTTGGATGATCTAAATCTTTCAAAAAAAAATAAGCAATTTTCTTCTAAGATTCGCGTAGTTGTCAAATTTACATTCGGATTTGTTCTCGACTGCCAAATTTACAGGGTGTCGACGAAAAAAGAGTAGAAAAAAATTGTCAAAAATATTTATTTGCCATGTAATATGGTCACAATCTGCGTAATTTAAAAATATTTAGAACTATATAAGGTGTACCCATTAAATCAGATAGTCAAGCGGCACTCAAAGTTTTGGCATCAAAGAGAATAGACTCAAAAACCGTACGGGAATGAGCCGGAAACCTACAAACCTTGGCTAATCATAACAAGCAAACTAATGCTGAAAGAACCCTCACCTAAGCAGGAAGGAAAGCTGCTCTCGCTAAGTAGGGAAAAGCTTAGAACATTTGTAGGGCTTTGTACCGGACGCTGGTCTTTGAGGAAATATCTGCACAATATAGGCGTGTTTGACACAGAACCTATATGCAGATTATGTAATGAGGAGAAGGAAACAGCCACTCATATTATCTTCGAATGTGAAGCCACCGCCCAATGGAGGTACAACCTGGGTTCTATACAAGACCAAGGGAGTGATCCACCTGGGGCAATAGCAGTACATGAGCTTCTACTCCTTAACAAGAGAATTAAAGAAATGGGACTGGAAAGGTACAAAAAGCAGACAATGCTGAAGTGCCTAGGGAAATTAGACCTCTTCCTTAACTCCTATTTACTCATTCATTAATTCATTAATATAGGGTGTACTAAAAGAGCACCCTGTTATTTTTTTTGGATTTTACATGTGATTATAAAACGTTTCATTAATGGTCTTTTACGCATAGCTCTTGTTGTTATTAATACATCGAAGATTACCTGCCAAAAATGACGGGCCTGTTTGTTTTTGCAGCGATTACTTCTTTTGACACGCTGTGAACTTTTCGGGCGCCTGGTCGCGTTCTCAAAAGCGTAACGATATTTTAATATTTTCAAAAAAAGTTGAATACTCGGGGATTAGAACCTGAATACGCTGACGTGCTAAACAGATAGCTGTACCATTCAGCCATCACGCACTCTTAGTTCAAGATTATGTAGATATTTTACAAAAAATATTTGTGACGTCATGTTTATTGAAGAATGTTAATTATTATATATAAGATATATTTTATATTAAATACGCTGTTCACTTTCTAAAAAATTTTGGATTATGTCACTAATGTACCAAAAATTTTGTATTCATTTATAATCCTCACCCAAATGATATTTTAATTTTAATAATAAATTAAGTATTTGTTACGTTAAATACGTTCAATATTTAATAGTTTCTACGCAAATCATTTGAAGTTATCACTTCTGTCTGGCGTCCTGAGAGGCATATCCCTTTTTTTATACAATAATGAACACGTTTTATTTTCAAAAAACAACTTGAATACAGGGTGTTCGATTTAAAAAATACAACTGTTCTTTCAGGACATACAGAACTTTTTTAACTATGTTTAAATAAAGCAACTTTTGTGACCGTATATCAGATTTTTGACAATTTTTATTCAAATCCATACTAAGCGTTTTACTTAATTTCTATGAGCATAAATAATACTTACCCGTGCAGGTGAAAGCAACAGTTGTGATTGGTGCATTAAAAAGTGCTTTTGTGTGCCAACTATGCTACAGAGATAATAAGAGTTATAATAAAAAAAATATGTTTGAATCAATAAACTAAGTTAGGTAGTTATTTATTTATTTTTGGAAAATAAATAAAACAGCGTAAATAAAAAAGATTTTGGAATATACTGTGATGGTTCGGACATAAAAAAAGAAGGAAAGATCGCGCGAAAAATAAAAGAAACACCAAAGATTAATGCAGTGGCAAGGGATTATTCCCATAGAAACAGAAAGTGTAGTAGTAGTGGCGGTTATCAAGATAAAAAGTTAAGCAGTGCGTAGAAAAATATAGGAAAAAAAAATAATAACCTTTTAAGGTTTATCGTCATCGCTATTCTGCTTCTAAAAGAAATTTTTATAAAGAATAAATATTATCTTCGTTCGTTCTCGCGTGTCAAGTTCGATCGAACTACTACTTCTGTTGATCAATAAAAGTTGAAAAGCGAGAACCTTCGTTATTCAACATTAATCGTTCAACTCTGCATTTCGTCAAATTTTTTTCCAGATATTTTTAAACGATTTTTATCAGTTGCCTTATCCTTTTTTGCTAGTCCCTTCACGATTCTGATGCTCCCAATCGATTTCTATTTAAAATCCGAAACCGACGTTTCGTACGATTTTGTGTTTAGTTTTTCTTTCGAGACGACAATCGCTAATTTATAATTTTGCTCACAACTGATTTCGACGACATTTTAATTGATAACACAGCTCAACAAAAAAAAAATTGCTGCTCTGGATATTTCTTCAGATTTCTATTATTTCAAGTAAACGGTTTACAAATATATTCATGAAAGTACTGAATTGGCTCTGGTTTTTATGATTGTAGTGTATTTATAATAATAAAAATAATAAAATGTAAGTAAAACGGAAGAAATTGTTTTAGAAAAGCATGACAAGCTGTGAAGTTTCGATTGAGGGAGAATGAGAAGTAAATGAATTTATGCATTTGGGTTCAAAGTTTACGAGAGATGGAAAGTATGACAGTGACATTGAGCGAATGTGTGTTGGCAGGAAAACAAATGAATGGGGCACTGCATAGCTTTATGAATAGCCAGAAAGTGTCAAAAAAGGCAGGTCTGGCTGTGCATAGAGGAGTGTTGGTTCCTACATTTATTAGTAGTGAATGTTGGGTTTGGCATAAAAGGCATGAAAATAGGAGACATAACGTGATTGCGCAAGTGATTTCCCGCACTCCTCACTTTGTTAAGCTGCCAAAAATTATTATTTAACAAGATTGTAGGACGCATAACGCGCGTTTGGGTAAGTTGCTACAAGTGGTAGTAAATATGAAGGTTCCACAGTTATTTCTTGAAATGAGCTCAGCGATTTAATACGAAATCTTAATTTATCAAAACAAGCATTAGAACTTCTTGCATCAAGACTAAAAGAAAAAAATGTATTAGAACCAAAAGTAACAATTACAGCATACAGAACAAGGAAATTGAAATATTACTAATTTTTGTAGCGAGAATGAAGAACTTTTAGATATGGGTTTAAAAAAAAAATAGAAATCTGCTGATTGACGACTTTTCATTGAAAGCTGCAAAAACAGTTTAAAATGCGTTGTATTTGGGTATGGAGAAGTTGAAAGCTGGAATATTCGATGGCCCTCAAATTCGGACAATAATGAACGAAACAAACTTTATAAAATTTATGACTAATTCAGAAAGTGAAGCTTGAAGAGAGTTTGTGTTGGTTATAAAACATTTCTATAAAGCACCAAATTATAGAGAAATTATGCAAAAGATGTTGGAAACCATTACGATTTTAGGAGCGAATATAAGTTCTCTACAGTCACCTAAATATATATCCTGATAATCTGGAAATTACAGTAAGAAGCAAAGAAAACGCTTCAACTAAGATCTACAAGTAATAAAGGACAGATATCAGGGTAGATGGAACCGTCACATGATGGCAGATTACTGCTAACCTTAACAAAGAGATTCTTCCAAAAAAAAAATACAAAAGAAAAGCTTATAAAAGGTATTTCTCTGATTTGTAACATTGTTTTCTTTCTTATACCATCTATGTAAATTAAATCAATAAAACAAAAACAACATTTTTAAAAAAAAAAGATTTTATATTTGTAGTATAAATGAAGATTTAAAAAAACCAGAGCCATTATTCCAAAATCATTTAAAGTTTCATAAATTGTTGGCATAAATTTACTAGAAATTATTTTTATATCAAGGGCAACAAAACCACTGTTGACCAGTGTAATTAGTCGATCAGTTTATGTCAAAATGTACATTCGAAAACTGATTCAGCTAACAAAACGTTCAATTAAACTTGACTCGTGAAAACGAGATTTTAGAATATTACATTGACAATAAAATCATCAACCACATATTTTATTAGACTTTTTTTAAAAGCATTTGTAAAACTTTTAGCAAAAACAAAATATGAGGTATAGGACCTCCTTTTAAGCTTTTACAAACGACCACAAGATGGAGCTATTGGTGCTATAATAACAAACTGGGGGGCGGTTTCGAATTCCGCCAACGGCTCTTAAACAATGTCCATTGTGTCTCCACGTGATAGTAATAAGCAATTTGCCATGCCTGTCTTCCTTCAAAATAGAAGCAGGTCGGTAATTGTCTTAGTTGTTCGGGCTCAAGTAAAGCTGAAATTTTTTGAAAAACTTTAAAAATGTTTTAACAAACTTGATTTATCTTTTGTCCCCATTTATAGGGACTTGGATCTTTTACAGCTCCTGCGGGGGTAAACTAATCCTGTCGGCTATGTAACACTCTTTTGGGCTACTGTTCGTTGCGAAACCTCAGTTTTAGGTACTTTTGCACCAGATGGTGCAGTTAACGTAATAGAAGAGACCGAAATATTCATGATAGGAATTATAAAGGAGCAAGAATTTATATAGCTAATGATAGTAAAGCTGCAATCATGGCTGTGGCCAAGTTTACTAAAAAAAATCCAAGTCGAGGAATGCCACGTTGCCAAGGCAACAAAATCTGCCTTATTTGGTCACCAGGGCATTCAGGCATTCCGGGTGATAAAAAAGTCTATAAATTGGTAAAAAAGGTACTACCAATAGGTCCAAAATAATTCTGCGGGTATAAAAAACAGCAAATTAAAGCGGAAACTAAAAGAGATGGAAGAGAAAGAACCGAAATCTGCACACTGGTGTAACCTATAACAGGTCAAACAGGACAAATTTCTACTAGACTGGCAATTCTGTGGGGACAACAATCTCTTATTCCTAAATAGAAAACTGTTAACTGGATGAATTTGGATGAATAACAAACGCTGAATTATTTAAAAGTCGTGGAAAAAGTAAAGATCGACTTGTTTGATCGGTGAAATGAATGAAACGACCGCAATTCGGTCGTTGGTTGGAGTTACTACGAATTAATAGAAAAAGCGATTGTTCGATCGCTTCAAAATGAATACTGAATTGTCGACCGTCTTAGTTGAAAACTATACCGAAACTATACTGAATACCGGCCGTATTAGGCGTTTAAAACAAAACATAAATTGACTGGAGCGCTCAGGGACGGCTAAAAAATGATTTAAATGGTACTAACGAAAAGTTAATATTGTTGGAAATCGACTGATTCCAACAATAACTTGATGTCACCACCATTGAACACCTAAAAAAGATGGGCAAGGTGAAGGACGATTCCTGCAGATTATGTGGAGAGGACAAACAATCTGTACACCTACTTTTGATAGAATGTGAGAAACTATCACAAAAATGGTGAGATCGTTCCGTAAGACAACTCCTACCTACGAATATTTTAGAAATTCTAACTCAAGAAAACTGATCTCGTACTTCAAAGAGCTAAAATTAGACCCAGAAGACACCTAACAAATAAACTAAAAAATTGCACAAAATATTTTAAGTTTGAGGTGCCACATGGCTTTTGTAACGTCCAACCCTATTGTTAGATAATAATAAATAAAGGAAGAGACTGTTTTGCAGGATTTCATTGTGGTCGTGCTTTCGTCATTGACGAAGGTCAAATTATTTGTTGTTCCAAAGACACAATAAAATTTCACGTAAAATTATTTGGCGTGATAATGCTCAAAAAATTCGACCAAGGAACTCGAGTTTTCCCACATGAACCCCCACATGAACCAAATTCAACAAAAGTTGTTCATTCAAGGATCACTTCTAAGAAAATAATTGCTTGTTTGAACTGGACACCTCGCAACCATTACTTCAAAACAACGAAGAACAAATAATGTAGATTGTAGATTGTAGGGGGGGTCGTGAAGGCGATGCAACCTCTCAAGCACCTCGACCTATCAGATCTCTTGTGCATAACCCTTAATCTATTCGAGGCCCGGGATTCCGAGACTTCGTACAAAGTTTATCAGTTTACTGGGAGCTAAGTTTCTGACATCAAGGGTCTTTAGGAAGGCCCTTCCAGAAGCAAATGTTCCGCAGTTTCAGCAAAGTTCTCGCAGTAGCACAAATAATGTAATAATGGTATTAAATTTTTTTGCAGGAATGAAAGATAAAAGCATGAAATACAACCGAAAATAAGAAATACAAGTATGTGTCGAACTTTTCAATCACGATATTTTGATGATACCTTCTCCAGAGTGAAAAAATCCTATTTGATTCCAAATTATTATTTTTATTTTGTAAAAACTTAAAAGTCGTCCTTAATCTAAAAAAATAATGTTGTGGGTCTTACCAAGTGACTCCTCTTCTCTATTTATGGTCGATAATTATCAAACCTGATCCTCCTACCCGTATAGCGCCGCTCATGGACGCCTCTATGAATCCCGCTTTAATATTTATCGGGTCAACATCGATAATTCCCGATCCGCTACCTTGAATTTTGATTCGTCTCTGATGAAACAACAATTTTTCGCTTCTGAGTTTTGATTTTTTTTCCCAGATTTACGCAAAATGGATCTGGCTGTCGCAAAATATTTGAGCAATATTCTTTCCAAAATAGCCGAAATATCAAATGTCACCACACAAAACAACTTAATCCGAATACGACAGATTAGGCATGTCGAAAATGAACAAGGACTCTTTTTTTAGTCATTAGTTAATGGGACTTTTATATTTAGCACCAAATTCACACGTGATAAAAATTTACCATCCAAGTTCTCTCGTATTTTCATTATTATTAATAATCACAACCCAAACAAACTCCATACTTTCGTAAATATTTCATTTAACAGATTACGCGTGAAAAATTAACAAGTAGCCTTTTTTATAGTCATTAGATGAGCAAAACTTGTATATTTTACAAAAACTGGACTCGCTGAAAGTCGTTTTTTTGTATCACTTATGATTACTCTGTCAAAAATTGACAAACACGTCATTTTTATTACATCATAACTAATAGTCACACTGGGTTTATACAGCAAATGAGATAAAATAAGGAATAACAAATAAAATAAGAGTCGGCCAACTTTCATCCCTTATTTTATTTGAAAATGAATGTGCGCATGACTAGACAAAATTGTTTTGTGCCAGAAACATTCTGTTTGTGCTGTTCTATTCTATACTAACCTTCATCTTTCTTTTAAATTTCGTTATAACCTAAATGTTTTTTTATTTTCATTTGTTTTTTTTTATTAAATAATTATTCCGAATTAAAATCTAAATACGGTGTAATTGTTTTATATATTTTCGAAGTAAAGAAAACAAATTATAGAATGAAATTGGTAATAAAAACGAACATCATTGTCAAAAAAGGCGTGATTTCATTGGTTGAAAATTAATTCTTATTTAATTTAGTTCATCTGTATAAACAGGTCTATTTTTGTCTTGTTATTACATCATTACATCCATTATCGTCAAAAGGTTAAAAATTGTTTTTTTAACATTTGGTACTTTTCAGTTTTATAGAAATTTAACATATGGAAAAAAATCATTTAGCTTCGCGTATGATTAAAAATTAAGAAATACGTTTTTTTCGGCAAGTCCGGGAAGAATCACATCGTTGTTGTTATTGTAAATTTGAAAATCTTGGCGGGTATGGTTTTGATAGATGCAGTTGATCATTACCATAGCAGCGAAATAACGACTGACAGCTATTTAACATAAAATTAGTTGACATTTTGATTTTTGAAAGTTTGTATGGTTTTTGGTCGCATTTATTGCAATAAACTATGGAAAGCAGCAGCGATAGTAAGTTTGAAAATGTGCCTTACGAAATTTTCAATGCAGCAGAGCTGCTGCTACAGCAAATCAAAGTCCAGGTACGAAAACGTTTTTGATTTGGTTACGAAATGAATGGATGTGAAGAAATGCGAAACTTTTACAGAGGATGTAATTTTGGCTTATTTGGCGCAAAAATTTAAAACTGTGGAGGAGCATGTACTTTATGTTGAAAAGTACCATTTTAGTAAAGAAAAATGTAAACATAACCACTTTCCCAAAGGTTATCGCATTTCTTAAAAGGAAAAATGTTGTTTTTAAAGCAAAGAAATCAGATCAACAAATGTATTAGGGAATGGGACCACGACCGAACCAAAAGCTGTGGGCCAAATTCGACAAGGGGATTCCCTGAGCCCTCTGCTCTTCAACATCATTATGGACGAAGTAATGAGCAAAGTACGTTTAATGAAAGGATACAGAATGACCGTAAAATTACTGATATATGCTATGCCGATGACGCAGTACTAGTTGCTGAAAATGAAGACGATCTGCAGCGACTAATACATCGATTTAACTGCACTGCCAAATCACTTAATGTGGTAATATTGGCCCAGAAAACTAAATGCATGACGACATCAAAAACGCCATTAAGGTGCAAACTGGAAGTTGAATGCAAAGTTATCCAACAGGAAATGAAATATAAGTATCTGGGCATAGAAATCTAAGGCTATGATGTTGAGACGGAGGTGAGAGAACAGACAACGAAGGCAACAAGAATAGCAAGATGCCTAAATTACAAAATATGGCGAAATAAAAACATTAAAATAGAAACCAAATCAAGAATTTACAAGGTAATCGTAAGACCAACTATGACATACACGGCAGAAACTCGACCAGACACAGCGAGAACTAAACAACTTCTAGAGACAACCGAAATGAGAGTACTTTGTAGAATAACTGGAAAGACGATGTTGGACAGAGAAAGAAGCGAGAATATAAGGACATGCAAGGTAGAAAACATCAATGAGTGGGTTCTCGGCAGATTTAGGGACTGGAATGAGCACATCAGTAGAATGAACAACGAAAGAATAGTCAGAACAGCACGCGACAAATCACCAATGGGTCGCAGAAGTTAAGGACGCCCCCGAAAACGATGGAGCGACAACTTAGCAGTGCTAAGGCAGAGGAACGATGAAAAGAAACAGGCGATCCGCCTAGATTAAAGAAGGAAGAAGAAAGTAGATAATAAAACATATTTAATGCTGAAGGTCATTTTAACAAAATATAACGATTGTAGGATAAAAGGTGTCAATTTAATCTGCTTTATTTTCAGGTAGCAACAGCTATTGGGTTAGCCGGTGCCTGTAGACGGGAAGAACTAACAAAAATGTCAATTGATCTAATAAACGACAAGGAAACATGTCTTCCTTGCTTGTGAAAATACCAGATTCCAAAAAACCTATTGAGAGAACTTTTGTTGTAATTGGGCAAAAAAACCTGCTGCTGTATAGGCAATATTTATCTTTACTGCCATCCCATACTCCACACAACAGATTATTCGTGAATTACAAGTTCGTTTCAGCCTATTGGTATCCGCAATATGGGGAATCTCGTATTAAGTATCGCAGAATTTTCAAATTAACCCAATTCAAAAAATTACATAGGCCATAGCATTCGTCAAACTTTAAAGACGTTATTTGCTGATAATGGTGGAAACATCATAAATTTAAAGAGACAGTGGCTAAAAGTCTACTAATCTCGGTAAAGGATATATAGACAATTCACTTACAAACAAAATTAAAATTGCCAAGACCATTCAAATATTATCAGATGAAAACAATCAATGTAAAACGGAAACTTTACCTTCTTGTTCTGACTTCAACAAAAGGCATTTAAATATACCAAGCATTTGAAACAAATTAAATTCCTTCAATATTATTAATTGCTCGAATTTTAATATAAATAAGAATTAGAATGTTTCTGTTAGTACCTATCTTTTGTTCGAATTTCAATAGTTATTACAAATAAGAATTAAAATGTTCGAAATTTTGTTCTACAAACAAATATAATAATAAAATGTGTCTCATTGATTTGTTATTCTACACGGTTGCCGAAAAAATAGTTTACGTAACACGTCCGGAAAATACTATTTTGGTATCACATCATTACTAATAATCAAATACTCGCTATTTTTAGTTTGCATTGTTTTAGTGACGTTTTTTCGCAACAGAAAATTTAAACATCAAACACATTTTTCGAAATCCATTTTGCGTAAGAAATGCGATTATGGTATACACTGGTTTTAACTTTCACGTGTTACTAAAAATTTCATTATATTTTTCATAAAATTTAGTCAATTTTTGATACCCTCTCATAGACATACTATACAGAGTGTGCGTCTTAAAAGTTTTGACTTTTTTTTCGGTCAATAGTTCAATCTATACCAAAGAAATCGTAATATATATATTGTTACGACCCGGCCCTGTCACCTTGAGGCGTCAGCGAGTCGATCACAATTAGGGAACAGCCACCGGCGATAGAAAAAAAAGGACCCTATTAATTCCGGAACGATGTCGAAAACTCGAGTCTCTTCTCGTAATAATTTGTATAAATTTAAAAAGGCAGCGGCCGCGGAAGGAAATCAGTTTAAGTTTAATTAGTTCGAAGTCAAGTATTTAAAGTAATTGTAAAGTGAATATCCAAGTGATTTGCAAATTAAAATTTATTGTGAAGAAATACTAGAATAAAAATTGTTTAGTTACTGTACTGAGAGTTTAAAATTACCGAAACCGAGAAGTAAATATCGTAACAATATACCAACTCTAGAATGCTAGTTTCATCAAGTTCCACAGTAGAAAATGTGCCGCCTATGCAACTTGTTTCACAACGTGCGCATGCTTACCATCAGTTTATTTCATGTACATCGCCGATCTCCTAAATCTTTTGTTGATTGAATTTTAATTCGATTATATAATTGAGCAATAATAATATTCCATTGGGAACAAATTTATTTTCTGGCTTCCTACGACTATAAAACGCATAAATATTGTTACAAATGCGGTCCTGTCAGCAACCGAGAAATCGACCGAGTCGAGGGTCCGTATTCGACCGCTTCACTTTGTCGGCCGCCGAAGGGGTCCGGCAAGGTCGAGAAACCATCTCGAAGCCACGTCGAACTTTGGAGAAACAGGTGGAATGATCTAGAATTGTGATATGGAGATATAAAAGGGAAAACGATCATAACAAAGACAGTATCGGCTTATATGTTTATGAATTAATAAATGTAAATAATTATATAGAGTTGTAAAAGTGGTATAGCTAAGTGAATATCTAAGTGATTAATGAAAATAGAATTTATTGTATTGAAATAAACATTGTTTTGTTACTGGATCGAGAGTTTTAATCGCCGAACCCACGGAAGAATAAAAAGTTGTAACAATATCATAGGTGAATTGTGATATTTGTGGAATTCGTTAGAAAATCAGTACAATGATGTAGCAGGTTTGTTTGAAAAGATGTAGACCGCACAATAGCGCTTTTTCTCCCTGATGACAACATACATACATAAAGTCACGCCTTTTTCCCATAGGGGTAGGCAGAGACCACTTCCTTCCACTTGCTACGGTTCGTACACACATCTTTTGCTTCCTCTACTTTCATCAGTGCTCTCATACATGCTCGTCGGTTGTTGGTACTCTTGACAGCTGGCCTTTCTTCAAAACAATGTTGATCTGATCGAGATATGTTCTCCGAGGTCGACCTCTACCGATTTGCCCATTCACACTCACCTTATAAATTTGTTTCGTCAATCTTCCTTCATCCATCCTTTCTACGTGTCCAAACCATCTAAGCATTCCTTTATCTATCTTTGTGACTACATCTTCTTTTACACCACAGCGTTTTCTTATCTTACTATTCTTAACTTTATCCAACCGAGTCACTCCGGCTATACAATTCTCAGACTACTCATCTCCGCAGCATTAATCCTATTTTCATGCTTCTTCTGCCAAACCCAACATTCACTACCATACATAAGTGTAGGAACCAACACACCTCTATGATGACAAATGACATTAAAATTCTTGCCACAGACAGTTTATGTTTATGGTGTTGTGCAATTAATATAAATTGATGAATAAACATTTGTATTTGTCCTGCTAATTTATTCTTGTATTTGCCTTCCATAGTTTATATTAGAATGAACTAACATTTGGAAAATTATTTTTGGTTCCAATGCTCAATCCGTTACAACTCAAAATAAGCAATTTCTTAGTATAAGAACCAACAACCGACGAGCATGTATGAGAGCACTGATGAAAGTAGAGGAAGCAAAAGATGTGTGTAAGAACCGTAGCGGAAGTGGAAGGAAGTGGCCTCTGCCTACCACTACGAGAAAAAGGCGTGACCATATGTATGTATGTAAGAAAAAACAAATTTAGACTATTGTGGCAAATCATTACAATATTATTTTTCCTCCAACTGACATATGACCAACTCTTTTATTTCGCATGTTTTCGAGGTTTAAGAAAAATTGCATGTTCTATTTGGCGTTGAAGTGCACATCGTGTTTATTTAAAATGTAGACAGTGGTTCATTTATTAGCAAGAATTTAGCTCATATATAATTTTTTCTGTTTTTTCCGGTATAACCGGAAGTAGGTGCAGGCTCTAAATATTTTAGATCAATTCGGCATAACCGAAAACGTTTTATCTCAAATTTTCAGATTTTTATTACGTCAAGTTTTTCTAAAACGTCTATTTGGAACTCCTAAAGAATCACTCTGTATATTATGATTTCGATACTCTGTACAGTCAAAGATATGTTAAAAAAATTACAATATTTACCATTCCGGGAGCTGTATCTTCTTCTGCCTGGAAAAAAAAACACAACAAAAGGGGTGCATGACGAATCGTTTTTGGGGTGTTATTTATTTAGAATTAATGGGGGACGTCGCGTCGTGCAATCGACAAACAGTGAGAAAGAAAGCATCAAATTTTTTTGCAGACCACGTTTCGATAAATAAACGAAATTTATTTAAAATTGCTGTTCAATATTTACCTCGGCACCATTGGACATCGATAATGGATTCTGAAAAAATACCATATGTTTTGTTGTTATAATAATTATTATAAAAAACGATTTCAACTTGTTTAAAACAAATTATAATTGTCATTAACAATATTCTGTTTATGTCAACCGTATTCTTTCAAACTTTTTCTTATCATTTCATAAGCGGGAGCTGTTTTCAATTTTATAACAATTGAATATTTTTCTTAATTATTATGATCAATGATCATTTATTAGTAACAATATTCAATTGTTATAAACAATGCTTGATTATTACTAACAATAATAATTTTTCACTGTTATAGCGTCTTCAATTTTATTCTCTCAATACTGACACAACTTTAAAATTTTCCAATTCCCATTTTTGTTTTCTGCCCAAAAAAAGTTCTGCCCAAGTAACGAGAAAGAAGAACGAATTACCCCAACGACAAAGTCGAAAATGGAAAACAGAAGGTTACTTTTAAAAGATAAAAATGCAAATCATCAGGAAATAAATAAGGCCAACAAAGAAATATCTAAAGCTATCAGAAATGATATCAGGAAATATAAACAAGGAAAAATCATGCAGACTATAGAGAACAATAAAAGTATGAAAGTATTGAGACGCAAACTAACGACAGGTAGACGAGAAATCATAAAGCTGAAAGATAAAAATGGGAAAATAGAATCAAACAGGGAAAAGATGCTAAACATAGTTGAAGAATTCTATCAAACCTTATACAAAAACAAACTAGAGCTAGAACCAGATGAACACGCATTTCTAAAAATTACAAACCAAGGATCTGAGGACATCCCCGAAATCTCTAAGGAAGAAATTATTCACGCCTTGAAGAAAATGAAAAACAATAGAGCACCTGGCAATGAAGGAATAGTGATAGAATCCATAAAAAATGGAGGTCCTGCCCTTATTGAGGCAATAGAAAAATTGTTCAATTTATGCCTTCAAAATCAAACCATCCCGAACCAATGGAACAATTCTGTTACTATCCTAATTCATAAAAAGGGCGATATGACAGACCTGGATAACTATAGACCCATTAGCCTTCTCAACCACCTGTACAAACTCTACACCCGTATAATCACCAACAGGCTAGAGAATAAACTGGATTTCTACCAACCTAGAGAACAAGCAGGGTTCCGCTCTGGCTACGGGACTAACGATCATCTGCAATGCATAAAAACCCTCATCGAGAAAACAGTAGAATACAACAAACCGCTTACCCTAATCTTTGTGGACTTTTACAAAGCCTTTGACACCGTTGAATTAGTTTCAATATTACGAGCAATAAAAGAATGCAGAATAGATGGAAGATACTCTAACATTATATACAATATCTACAAAAACGCAACAACAACAATTGACCTGCATACATCATCTAGGGAAATAAAAATAAAAAGAGGAATCAGGCAGGGCGATACGTTATCTCCAAAACTATTCACTGCGGTCCTGGAACATGTTTTCAAAACTCTGAATTGGGAAAATAAGGGAATTATGATAGATGGGGAAAGACTGAGCCATCTAAGATTTGCGGATGACATAGTTCTAATGGCAGATGACATGCAGGAAGCCAAGGAAATGCTAAAAGATCTACAACGGGCAACACAAAGAGCAGGTTTGGAAATAAATTATAACAAAACAAAAATGTTAACCAACCTAGTACCAAGCGAACCTGTAGAAATAGAAAACAAAATCATCGAAATCACAGAAAAATACACCTACCTTGGCCATGAAATTCGGATCGGCTGGGACAACCAGACGTGCGAACTGT
This sequence comes from Agelastica alni, assembly GCA_950111635.1. NCBI lineage: Eukaryota > Metazoa > Arthropoda > Insecta > Coleoptera > Chrysomelidae > Agelastica > Agelastica alni. The sequence goes on from OX467715.1 coordinate 3,639,793, forward strand.
CCAGACGAATATCTCTGGGATGGGCAGCGTACGGAAAGCTTAGGGGCATATTTAAATCAGAAATTCCTGTAAGTATGAAAAGGAAGACCTTCAATCAGTGTGTTCTCCCAGTTATGACATACGGGGCTGAAACCCTAACCTTAACAAAAACATAGTTAAAAAACTACAGGTAGCGCAACGGAAAATGGAGAGATCCATGTTAGGACTTTCCCTTAACGACCGAGTCAGGAACGAGGATATAAGGAGAAAAACGGGGGTAGAGGACATAATAGAGAGAATTACAAAGCAGAAATGGAGATGGGCAGGACACGTGGCTAGAATGAAGGACGGAAGGTGGACAAAGAAAGTTCTGGAATGGCGACCGAGATCGGATAAGCGAAGCAGGGGTAGACCACCGACACGATGGACAGATGACCTCAAAAGGATAACCACGAACTGGATCGCAGAGGCGCAAAATAGGGAAAGATGGAAATATTTCGAGGAGGCCTACGTTCAGCAATGGACAAGAGAATAAGGCTGAATGATGATGATGATGATGATTTTTGTTTTCTAAAACTAGCTCTTTTTATGAGATCTTGTCATCATATTTTTATACAAATATTCGTAAAATGCAATAATAATATTATTTAAAAGATCTTAAAGTTCTGTATTAAACATGGTATAATTTCTGAATTGCAAAATTCAGGTAGTTTATCATTTTTTTTAGTTTTTCGATCCTCCATAAAAAAACACCTTGAACGATTTTGCTGAAAACCTAATCAATTTTAATTTGCGTGATTATGCGTAAATTTTTTTTCTTTAAAATAAAAAAATTAAATGAATAAATGTGTAAATAATAAAAAAATAAAATAAAGAAATTAAATAAATAAAATGCCCTAACTATAAATAAAAATAACAATATTACCATTCTTGGTTTATCCTTCTTCACGGTAGAGCGCGTCAATGGATTCTAAAATGTAAGCAGAACAAAAATAAATAAATAATGTCGCGAGCCAATGCCGGACCTGTCTCTCGTTGAAGGGATTGGAACAACTCGTATCGAGATTTCAAGAGCGATGAGGTCCGGCAATTTTTTTTTTTTTTTTTATGAAAATAGTCGCAAAAAGGGTGGACCTATCGTGTGGGCCGCGGACGGCCCGCACTGCGACTATTAGAAGGGGAAGGGATTAAAGAAAGGAGATGATTGTGAACACGCTTTTTAAAAAGTTGCAGGTCATAGTTCTCTGGAAAAACTGATTTTGGAAGCTTATTCCATTCCGTAGCAGCCCTGTAAAAGAAGGATTCTTGATGAAGATTGGTCCTTGTAGTGTCAATCTTGAGAGTAAATGGGTGAGACTGATCAGCGTGCCAAGTTCTTCGGCCGAATGTGGCCAATGGTGGTACAAGAGTTTTTATTTCTCTGGAGCATCTGCCATGGAAATATCTGTAGAGCAATGACTGGTCTGCAACTCTTCTTCTATGTTATAGAGGGTGCAGGGTATCTGTGAGAGTTGAGCTGTTTATCAAGCGAATGGCTCTTTTCTGAATGGAATCTAGAAGACGAAGAGAATGCCTTGGTGCTGAACCCCAAATGTGCGAGCAATACTCCAGTAGAGGTCGGATTTGAGCCTTGTACGTCGTCAACAGTTGATCAGGAGTAAAAAACTTTCTGGCTTTCCACAGAAAACCTATCCTCTGGCTTGCCGACTTTGCGATGTTAGCAACATGGTCATGCCAAGACAGCTGTGTCCGAAACCGGTCTACAGGTGGTTTCTTCGAGCGGATAAATTTAATAGCCCTTTCTCTTACTTAACAAGCACCTGTATATCTTGCTTCCTGTGATGGGGTAGTATACACGGTTATATATCGGATGTAATTCAATGCCAAAGGAGTATTTTGTTTTCTGATATATAATCGACCCACTTATACCCGTATATAAAAATTTGTAGGTATATACAGCAGTTATAATTCTCTCACCTAATTTTCGCTGTCAGACTTTAAAATACTTTTACAGTTTACTGCAATAATATTACAGTTTTGGTTTATATCTAGACATCTTTGGCATATGACGTTAAGTGCAAATAGTGCTTCTCTTCTCTTTGTTCCGAAATCCGAATTGAGTATCACCAATGTCCACATCTGGGTTTCTGTGAATTATTGTGTAAATCACTTTGAGGAATACTTTTAATGCGTTTCCCAATGGTCAGAGCACTGTTTTGCGTTTGCTTCTTTGGTATGGTATCAAAAGTTGACAGGAGTAGTCATTGTGTTTATCTTGTTTTGTTTAAAACTTTTATTTTATTGTCTTATACTTTGTGACGTATATTGGACATATACGTATTTACATGTTATGAATATGGGTTGGACACGAATAAATAAATAAAGTTATTTTAAGAATTAACATTACCGCTTTGGGCGTTTTAAAATAACCGAAACCTTCTCCACCCGCTACCAGTTTTCCGCCTACTATTCCTTGCAAACCTCCTACTTTAATATTCATAGGATCCACTTCGACGCTACCTGCACCACCTCCCTGAAGTCGGATGTCTCTCTGAAACGAATAAATTATTTACTTTAACGGACAAACGGGCTCTGTGGCGTTTCGTGTTTGATTTTCGAACTGCTTCGAAGGTGAACAACAAGCAAATTCTATCCTTTTTGATGTCCTATTAATCGAACAGAGGTCATGGTTATAAAAAGGACGATTCTAAGATCTGTTTTTTTGTGTGGAAAGCCACACAGGAGTGCTAATTGTTTTAAATTATACAGTGTGTATCAGCCACATAAAATAAATTTGATAATGAATAATCGATGAACGGCTAACATCGAACATTTGGGCTGCCAGTCGACTAGAAGTATGTGTGTTTTCCTCAAACTCAAGCATAATATTCAATTTAGTATTATTACTTATTGCATTGGCAGCTGCTTTTTTTTATCTGCCTTACATGCCCAAGCTCGCGAAACTGTTTTTCTATTTTACTAATTGTCCCTTGGGATATAGACGACAAATTTGTAAATTTTTCATGAAACAATCGCTAAGGCCAGGTGTTTTGCACACATTCCTGGAAAAGCACAGTGGACCCATTTGGTTAAAAAACAGTAGAAAAATTTGGCCTGTTCCTTTAATTACTAGACGAAGTAATGAAAGAAAAGATGAAAAAACTTTTTGTCGCTATGATCGCTAAGGATTAAATATGCTTCTTTAGATATCATCATTTTTAAAATTAGTTCGAGCTGTCGCTTGGATGCTTCGTTGCTGTAGAAACAAACATTCTAAAGCTATCACACAGAGAGATGGATTATGCTGAGCTTGGTAACTGGAAAAAGATTCAGGGTAACAACCTGCCTGATCCAAAACTTTTTAAACAATTGCATGTCAAGAAGGATGAGTATGGAGTTGGAAGAGTTCGCAGAAAGATTTGTAGAAGAAAAGACAGCAAAGATTTTTACTACCCTATTTTACTTCCATCGCAACATTTAGTAGTGATCGCTATGATTAGGGAATATCACTTGAGGAATTTCCATGCTGAAGTGAATACAGTTATGCGCCTTCTTCGAGAGAAATATTGGATTCTCAAGAGTAGAAAAAATGTTCGTTGTGTGATTCATGCATGCAAAATATGTAGAAGATTTGAGGCAAAGCTGGTAATGTTAGTGGATAAAATTCGAGAAGCAGAGATGTTCGAGATTGTTGGAATTGATTTGAGATGACCGCTATTTATCCATAAGTCTATAAAAATCTGGTTCGTTGTCTTCAGCTGTACAGTTTTCCGAGCTTTACATTTGGAACTTGTGTCAGCTTTGTCAACGGAGAGTTTTATAGAAAATTAATCGCACGCAGAGAAAGTCCAAAAATTGTTAATACAAAAATTGAATATTTACATTTTTTTTTGTTTATCATGTGTTTGTAAGCTGGTTTTTTCTTAAATCAATTCAAAATGACCAACAGGTACAAAGAAATTTTTTGTGTTCACCTTCAGTTCAAAAATTGACGTTTCTTCAACGCCATTTGTCGGTACGTGCAGTTTGTGTTAACTTCCAAGTACTCTATCATATAATATAGAAAGAATACTTACTAGAGCAGGACTGTATTCAGCTGGGTACTGAAAATTAAAAAAAATTGTGTTTACATATAGTCACGCCTTTTTTCTGTAGGGGTAGGCAGATACCACTTCCTTTCACTTGCTACGGTTCTTACACACATCTTTTTCTTCCCCTATACAGTGCCCCATTCATTTGTTTTCCTGCCAACACCCTTCGCTCAATGTCACTGTCGTACTTTCCATCTCTCGTAAACTTTGAACCCAAGTACACACATTCATTAACTTGTTCCATTCTTTCTCCCTCAATCGAAACTTCACAGTTTGTCATGCATTCTTCTCTTTTAAAAACCATTACTTTCGTTTTTCTTGCATTTATTTTCATCCCTTTGATCGACGTAAAGAAGGCATTTGACGATCAAATCATTCATTTTCAATCCATACGCACTCTCTTTCAAATCTTTTAAACAATCGTATATGTAAAAGTTAAACAGCCATGGCGAAGCCACAAATCCCTGTCTCACACCTTTTTCGATGTTAAACCAGTCCGTGCAAGCTCCGTTTATCCTGACACAAGCAGTGGAATCCTCGCAAAGTGATTTCAGTGCTCGTATTAAACTACTGGTACATACATACATAGACAATGTCGACCACAACTCACTCCTCACCACTCTGTTATAAGTATATGAGGTTTTCAAAAAAGCTCACATGCTCCCGAAATTTTTCTCTTCCTCATCCTCATCACTTCACGACTCTTCTTAAAGCTAGAATAAACATTTACTGTATTTGGGCATGCATTTACCTCTACTGGATATCCTAAATCTCTAACATCGGGAGAATATTCATATCCGAAATTTCTATCTTCGGGAGGATCTTGTGGAGAGGCGGCGACATCACTATTTCTCTAAACACAGATAAATATAATGATGATTACGCCGAATGAAAGGCAGTTGTACTGACCAAAAATTTGTTGACTAAAGCTAAATGCAAATAATTATAGTAATATATTTTTATACCACTTGGATGGTGTTCGGCGACATCTGAAAACAAATGAAATAAATTAATTCATGCACAATCGGTCGAAGGTAAAAAATTGAAAATTTTTTTGCTCTTTTTTATAGTTATTTGACATTTATTATAGTCAGTTCTAATTAATTAAAGTAAGTATAGGGCTAATTCGAATGAAAAATAATCGAAAAGGGGGGTGGGGGGTTGTGTGTACTGTGTACTGATCTTAACAAGACATGTGCGTTTTATCATTTAACAAAAACAAGGTAAAATTTGTTAAATGATAAAACGCACATGTCTTGTTAAGAGACAAATTTTTCTTTGGACAACCCTTGTAATGTTCATTGTTGAGCTTTAGTCATGTCTTCTTCATGTTTCATCTTTTGTAAACAAATTTGTGACGAAAATTTCTCCTGATGATGGCTTGACGCCGAAAAGGTGATAATTTTAATCAAAATTTTGGTTGATGTCCTGAAAAATAATCGACTATCGAAATGTCTATAAAATATCTATAAAATTAAACAGGATCATTTGAACTTAAATAGTGTGACGAATGAAATTAACATAAAGGCAAATATAGGGGCGTTGTGAATAAAGTGTAAATGAATTCAGATACAAAAAAATAAAAAAAATTGCGCATAGTTAATGCGTTTCTAAGAAAGCACGCTATCTAAAGTTGGGTTCACATCTATAAATGTTTACGTTGTAGTTGACACAAACTGAAAATTATGCAGATATGGATTTTGTCCGACCCAAAGAGTATATATAAGGAAAGAGTAACATCTCAGCTGATCAAAATGTGGGGCGTAGGTCGCCCCTGAACTGCGACCTTTAGTAGGTCTATTGTGTTTCACGCTTAGAGGTTACAGTTCACCGAACAATCCAGCCCTTCTCACGAAGTTCATGGTTGTATGGGGTGAAATTTTCTTGAAATCGGTAGGTTCTAGGTTGGTATAACCAAAAATGTTGAACCTTATTCTTCCTAGGCCGGGCATAAACATAATATAAGTTCAGCAGTTTCGTCTTCCACGTAGCAAAACCGACAGTCCGTTTGTTGATACAGACCTAACCTAACCGAGGTGGTATCTTAGACGACAGTCCGTCCTGTAAGCAGTCCCGTTAGAATTCGCAGGTCATTTCTGCTCCATTCTAGGATTTGCTTAGTTGTGTTTCTCGTGGGTTTAGATAAGAACGCCTTTTAGTAAGTCAACCCTGGTATATCGGACCAGTACGTGAGTATTTTCCTCTCCGCCCAGTCCGAAATAATAGTTTTGGCGGCACTTGTAGTGATTACAAAAACCGGTTCTGGTCCAGTGAACGCAGACTCGGCCCACTGTTTTGCAAGGGTGTCCACCCCCAGGTGCCCAGGTACTCACAGCAGGGTCACTCTGTTGTTCGCACTCCAGGGATTCGATGCAATTACATACAAGTTTAGAATTTATCTTGTTGGAGCTCAGTGCTTTTAAAGCAGCCTGGATGTCTGATATTATATTCAAAATACATGCTATGTCCAAAATTAAAAACGTATCGAAACAGAAATAGACCAGAAAAATATTTATTCACCATATATATACTTTATTCACCAAAGTACATATTACTTCTTTAACGTTTTAACCACCCCTAAAAATCAGACCAAGATACAGGGGGCAACACAAATGAATTACAATATATAACGCACGAAAATTCTACCGTCAAAATTAAATTTATGCCGCAAATATTTTTGCTGTATTACAAAATACAACGCACGACCTAAATATTTATAGATATGGATCCGCCTGAATGGAGAAACTTTGTAAAATGGCCAAAATTAGTTCGATAATTCTTTCATGTTTTTAAAACCCCGATTAAATAACAATTTTTACGGATACATTCTAGTCAATTGTATAAACTTTGGAATGGATTATACAATAATAATAGATTAAATTAGCAACAAACTAATATTTTAAATAACACAATAACTCAAAAAAATATTACCTCCTCCATGACGTTGTAATATCGCAATGCATTCTAAAAATAATAAAAAAAAATATTTCAAATATTTTAAAATAATAAGTTTATTTAGGTAAAAAATATGATTTTACGAATATCTCACCGCTGGTTTAGTCTTGAAATAACCGAAACCTTCACCTCCAGCTACAATTTTGCCGCCCACTATTCCATTCGTCTTTCCAAATTTTACATTCAGAGGATCGACCTCAACGCTACCCGCTCCTCCACCTTGAATCCTTATGTCTCTCTAAAGGACCAACAAAAAACAGATACACATTTTGGGAAACGCGGACAAAAATTTACCGCATCATTCCGATTAAAATAATAATAAATAAAAATATATTCACCAGTTGCACGGGATTGACTTCATAGTGTGACTAAAATAAAGAAATATTAAAACTTTTTGGTACTATAACTCGGCAAAAAGTGTTTTACTTTTTACTAATAAAAAATATAATTACCTCGACTCCATACGGGTACTGAGCGGTTCTCTGAAAAAATTTAGAAAAATTAATTCTTTACGTACACTCATGCACAGGATGATAATGTAAACAATATTGTAACGAAATGGATTTGGCACGCCCATGACCGAAGACTCCAGATTTCTCTCGAGACCACAACATAGAAAAAGCTTCTATGTAGTTCGAATCGTTTTCTAGTAATTTCGATGCCATCATAAACATAACTTTCCCGTAGGGGTAGAAAGAGACCACTTCCTTCTACTTCCGCTACGGTTCTTACACACATCTTTTGCTTCCTCTACATTCATCAGTGTTCTCATGCATGCTCGTCGGTTATTGTTGGTACTCTTGACAGCTGGCCTTTCTTCAAAACAATGTTGATTTGATCGAGATCGATGTTCACCGAGCAGTCGACCTCTACCGACTTCCGTCCATTCACACTCGCCTTATAAATTTGTTTCGTCAATCTTCCTTCATCCATCCTTTCTACGTGTCCAAACCATCTAAGCATTTCTTTATCTATCTTTGTAACCATATCTTTTTTTACACCACATCGTTCTCTTATCTCACTATTTTTTACTTTATCCAATCGAGTCACTCCGGCTATACAATTCTCAAACTACTCATCTCCGCAGTATTAGTCCTATTTTCACACAGTTAGTCATGCTTTCTTCTCTTTCAAAACCAAGTTGGTTAATGTAGTCAGTCCCTTTTTAAGGGTCCTTCTGTCTTAAGTTATTACGTAATAAGCTGACCTAACAACGTCTTATAGTGACCATATCAATATTAAAAATCTTCATGTTTTAAATAAATAGATTGACTTGGCCATCGCATGAAAACACTATGTATCTCACAAGTAATACATATTGTTACGAAATTAACTTCTTTCTTGGGTTCGGTGATTTTAAACTCTCGAGTAACAAAATAATTTTTATTCCAATACTTTTCGCACTAAACAATCTAATTTAATATAATATGTATTACTTGTGTTTTCATGCGATGGCTAAGTCAATCTATTTATTTAAAACATAAAAGATTTTTTATATTGATATGGTTACTATAAGATGTTGTTAGGTTAGCTAATTACGTAATAACTTAAGACAGAAGTACCCTTAAGTAGGGAGTGAATAAATTTACCGAGTTGGTATTACATGGATCTCACAACTTTTTACGGTAGAAAAACTAAGTTGCGAGACTTGGTGTTTTTTACAAGTTATGTTTTTGATGGCATCCCGTTGCTTTTTGTAGATAGTCCTACTTTTTTCCTTTCTATTATACATTTAAAGGTACACTGATTCATTCACTGCAAATGTACCTTTGTAATCCTATATATTTTTATGGGATTGCAAAGTTATTTATGCGGTTGGTGTATCTAGAAAACTGGACGGAAATTGCAATAAATTTTATTTTTTTCTTTATTTATATACTAAACACTAATTGTATTCTAAATTTGAAGCTTCTTTGTCTGCTAGAAGTGCCTTAGAGTTTTGATGATCGGTCAGTCAGTGAGTGAGTGACAAAATTAAGAAATTTTGACTGGTTATAATTCTTAAACTACTGGTTTAAATTAAATGAAATTTGAAATATACCGTGTTTATACAATGCCTGCTTGATTACTGAAAATTTAGATTCCTAGTTTTATTCACAACGAAGTTATAGGGGGGTCAAAAATGGTCTGAACTGCTTCGAGAGAAGGATGGTACGGCCGTGCCACTTTTTTGCTTGACTTGGCGGGGGCACTATCGTGCCCCCAGATAGGTGTATGAATTTTACGATACCAAAACGAGTTGGAGTTAGTTAGTGCGAATCCACGAAAGTCACAAAGAAAAATTCAATAAGATTTTCCGCGACAATATTTTTAAAAATTGTCTCATTTCAATCTTATGACATTCAAACATTTTTAATATCTTAAATGACGGTATTGTAAAGTGTTTCCTTACACTTTGGAAACACCCCGTACATAAACGTCAGATATACCCGATTTAAGTACATGTGTTATGTTATTATAATTATATAATTACCTTTACTTCATATGGGACCTCAACGGTTCTCTGCAAATATTAAAACAAATTATTTCTTTTTGTACAAACATACACAGTGTGTCTAAATAATGTATTGTAGATAAAGTTTTCTCTTCAAACTTTTAAACATGTAAATAAATGTCAGATAAACTAATATAAGTTCATGTGTTATGTGCCAAACTATCTTTATATATTCTTTATAATATTGGACCATTTGTTAGTTCGAATCTACGGAAGTTACAAAGAAAAATTTATTAAGATTTTCCGCGACAATATTTTTAAAAATGTCTCATTTCAATCTTATGACATTCAAACATTTGTAATATCTTAAATGACGGTATTGTAAAGTGTTTCCTTACACTTTGGAAACACCCTGTACATAAACGTCAGATATACCCGATTTAAGTACATGTGTTATGTTATTATAATTATATAATTACCTTTACTTCATATGGGACCTCAACGGTTCTCTGCAAATATTAAAACAAATTATTTCTTTTTGTACAAACATACACAGTGTGTCTAAATAATGTATTGTAGATAAAGTTTTCTCTTCAAACTTTTAAACATGTAAATAAATGTCAGATAAACTAATATAAGTTCATGTGTTATGTGCCAAACTATCTTTATATATTCTTTATAATATTGGACCATTTGTTAGTTCGAATCTACGGAAGTTACAAAGAAAAATTTATTAAGATTTTCCGCGACAATATTTTTAAAAATGTCTCATTTCAATCTTATGACATTCAAACATTTGTAATATCTTAAATGACGGTATTGTAAAGTGTTTCCTTACACTTTGGAAACACCCTGTACATAAACGTCAGATATACCCGATTTAAGTACATGTGTTATGTTATTATAATTATATAATTACCTTTACTTCATATGGGACCTCAACGGTTCTCTGCAAATATTAAAACAAATTATTTCTTTTTGTACAAACATACACAGTGTGTCTAAATAATGTATTGTAGATAAAGTTTTCTCTTCAAACTTTTAAACATGTAAATAAATGTCAGATAAACTAATATAAGTTCATGTGTTATGTGCCAAACTATCTTTATATATTCTTTATAATATTGGACCATTTGTTAGTTCGAATCTACGGAAGTTACAAAGAAAAATTTAATAAGATTTTCCGCGACAATATTTTTAAAAATGTCTCATTTCAATCTTATGACATTCAAACATTTTTAATATCTTAAATGACGGTATTGTAAAGTGTTTCCTTACACTTTGGAAACACCCCGTACATAAACGTCAGATATACCCGATTTAAGTACATGTGTTATGTTATTATAATTATATAATTACCTTTACTTCATATGGGACCTCAACGGTTCTCTGCAAATATTAAAACAAATTATTTCTTTTTGTACAAACATACACAGTGTGTCTAAATAATGTATTGTAGATAAAGTTTTCTCTTCAAACTTTTAAACATGTAAATAAATGTCAGATAAACTAATATAAGTTCATGTGTTATGTGCCAAACTATCTTTATATATTCTTTATAATATTGGACCATTTGTTAGTTCGAATCTACGGAAGTTACAAAGAAAAATTTATTAAGATTTTCCGCGACAATATTTTTAAAAATGTCTCATTTCAATCTTATGACATTCAAACATTTGTAATATCTTAAATGACGGTATTGTAAAGTGTTTCCTTACACTTTGGAAACACCCTGTACATAAACGTCAGATATACCCGATTTAAGTACATGTGTTATGTTATTATAATTATATAATTACCTTTACTTCATATGGGACCTCAACGGTTCTCTGCAAATATTAAAACAAATTATTTCTTTTTGTACAAACATACACAGTGTGTCTAAATAATGTATTGTAGATAAAGTTTTCTCTTCAAACTTTTAAACATGTAAATAAATGTCAGATAAACTAATATAAGTTCATGTGTTATGTGCCAAACTATCTTTATATATTCTTTATAATATTGGACCATTTGTTAGTTCGAATCTACGGAAGTTACAAAGAAAAATTTAATAAGATTTTCCGCGACAATATTTTTAAAAATGTCTCATTTCAATCTTATGACATTCAAACATTTTTAATATCTTAAATGACGGTATTGTAAAGTGTTTCCTTACACTTTGGAAACACCCCGTACATAAACGTCAGATATACCCGATTTAAGTACATGTGTTATGTTATTATAATTATATAATTACCTTTACTTCATATGGGACCTCAACGGTTCTCTGCAAATATTAAAACAAATTATTTCTTTTTGTACAAACATACACAGTGTGTCTAAATAATGTATTGTAGATAAAGTTTTCTCTTCAAACTTTTAAACATGTAAATAAATGTCAGATAAACTAATATAAGTTCATGTGTTATGTGCCAAACTATCTTTATATATTCTTTATAATATTGGACCATTTGTTAGTTCGAATCTACGGAAGTTACAAAGAAAAATTTATTAAGATTTTCCGCGACAATATTTTTAAAAATGTCTCATTTCAATCTTATGACATTCAAACATTTGTAATATCTTAAATGACGGTATTGTAAAGTGTTTCCTTACACTTTGGAAACACCCTGTACATAAACGTCAGATATACCCGATTTAAGTACATGTGTTATGTTATTGTAATTATAATTATATAATTACCTCAACTCCATATGGGACCTCAACGGTTCTCTGCAAAAATTAAAACAAATTATTTCTTTTTGTACAAACATACACAGTGTGTCTAAATAATGTATTGTAGAAAAAGTTTTCTCTTCAAACTTTTAAACATGTAAATAAATGTCAGATAAACTGATTTAAGTACATGTGTTATGTGCCAAACTATCTTTATATATTCTTTATAATTAGCCTGTTTCCTCTGAAGATTTAAAAAAGATCCACTAGAGGCAGCACCAGGGGGGTACATATGTTTTGATTTCTCTATTGACAGTAACGTTAAACGTACTTAATAAATCAAAACATATGTACCTCCCCCACTGGTACTGCCTCTAGTGGATCTTTTTTTAATCTTCAGAGGAAATAGGCTAATTGTAATGCTTTGTTTTACTTTATGGCGATACAATATTTTAATTACTATTTGTAGGTTTAAATGTGTAAAGGGATGAATATATTGCTATAATAATATTTTATCATTTAATTGTATAAGCTAAAGCAGCATAATAATGTAGGTTAATGTTTTGAATATATTTTTATTATGGTAATAAGTATCTCATAGGTACATGATTATTTATAGCATTACGAATATTGCTTATATTTACAATACTTGACCCAGACGATTATCTAGGTCGATCAGACTTGTTCTATAAATTGATGTGACAAATAATTAAAGTTAGTCTTAACAGCAAGATGTTTTGTCTTCATTATTAACCACCCATCGTCGACATTTTAGAATAATTTGAAGGTATAGGACTGCCGCCCAATTATATAATGGGGGCACAAGAGGCCCTGTTGGCCGCAATACAACTGATTTTAATACCAACCCCAAAAAAACTGCAAGTAAATCTTGTGATTAAACTTAATGGTGCTAGTGACCCCTTACACATGCGCTAATTTTTAAAAAACATAATATAACAAAGCGCTGAATATGTTATGCGAGTAATTAAAAAAAAGCACGCCAAAATTAACAATGAAAAACAACGTAATTCTAGCTATACTAATGGTTTATTGGACTTACCACACCCCAATATTGTCCATCTGGACTGTAAACGTACTGATAGCTAAAAGCAAGTGAAAACAGCGAGTGCAAAAAAACCGCAATTAAAATCATTTCGCGGATAAATTTACAACTAAATAAATAAAAATCAATGTAACGCTTCTTTTGTATCACATTTGAATGTAAGTGGGTGCGTTTTGTTTAATAGGAAAGCTGGTACATTTTGCGTGCAGCAAAATTTGAGCAATTCATTAAGATACAATACGAATCTTCTGGAATTTCAGTCGATCAGGTCTTTTCTTTACGAGGCACAGCCGAAAAATTATTGGCTAAAAGTCAAAAGGTCTACTGCGCCTTCGTAGACCTAGAAAAGGCCTATAACAGAGTGTTGAGGAATGAATTGTGGTCGACATTGTCTATGTATAGGATGAGCGATAGTTTAATGCGAGCGCTGAAATAACTTTACTAGGAAATTCATTTTCTCGTCAGTAATTTTATTTCTATGTTAAGAATTATTTTTTACTTTGATTAACTCTAAAAGCGTGTTTTTTAGTTTTTTTAAACTATAATTTATTTTTCGCTTTTTAGTTCGATTTGTTTTACTCACTAAAAAAATTATTTATTAAATGGTAAAAGCACAAAAAGAATGCATCGGCCGGAAATCGAAACCGGGCTGCCCGCGTGGCGTGGCGAGCATTCTGCCACTGAGTCACCGATGCATTTCGTTACGTGACGATTCGCCATGGGTGTTTAACTAATACGAAGACGGTTCTTTCAATGATTTGAAAGAAAGTTCGAATGGATTTAGAATTAATGATTTGATCGTCAAATGCCTTCTTTACGCCAATGATCAGGTCATATTAGTATTATCTGAAGAGGAGTCAAAGGGATGCAAGTAATGATTTTTGAAAGTGAAGAAAGCATGACAAACTGCGAGGTGCTCATTAAAGGAGAATGAGTGGAATAAGTGAATGAGTTTGTATACTTGGGTTTAAAGTTTACGAGAGACATTAAGCGAAACAAATAAATGGGGCACTGCAAAACTTTATGAGCAGCCAGGACGTGTTAAAAAGGGCACGACTGGCTGTGCATAGAGTAATGCTGGTACCTACACTTATGTGTAGCATAAAAATAAGATCAATGCTGTGGAGATGAGAAATGTCAAATTTATTTAAAAGCCACGACCTTAATCGAACAACAAAAGTAAGAATGCTTCGCTGTTACGTGTTCCTAGTGTTGCTTTATGGAGCAGAATCATGGTCTTTCACTCAATACTCCACAAAAAAGCTTGAGGCATTTGAGATGTGGCTGTATCGGTAAATACTTAAAATACCATGGATATATACCAAATGTTAGAGTGCTCGAGAAAATAAATAAAGAAGATCAATACTAGGAAGCTTGACTACTTAGGTCACATAATGCGGAATGGGAAATATGAACTCCCACAGCTGGTTCTCCAGGGGAGAGTCCTATGACGGAGGGGACCTGGCAGGGGGAGAATCTCTCGGTTAAAGAATTTGAGAACTTGGTTTGGTACCACAACGGCCGGTCTTTTTGGGGCAGCCTAAATTGCCATGATGATCCGTTAACGGATGAACACTCAAAGAAGAAGAGCATTAGAAAAAATTAGAGCAATGGATCTCATCCCTGACTGTATTAAAAAGGACCTTAAACAGCCAGGAGTATTGATTTAGAGTAGGTTATTGCATCGAAGGCTTTATACGTCGTAGAAAAACAAGAAGAGATTTTATGTAGTCACCAGATCCTAATTGATCTTTAGTAAATAAATAAACACGCAAAGTTCCAGCTGCCAGTCTAAAATTCGTCGAATCATACAATTAGAACTCGACTAATATAATATCCATAATATTCGTTAGTTCACTTTTTAATTTAACATTTTAAATAAAATAATACGTATGCGTAATACGCTCAAATAATTGTTATTTTATTAAACAATAGTTGCGAAGGATGATCGGTTTTTTGTACAACAACCTACGACGTATCCATGACAATGAACCAAAATATCGTAGGGGACGGTCATCTATTTCTAACAAAAACCAATTATTTATTTACATCATAAAGCCGATCGCAGTAGGATTTTACGAGGATGTTACTTTGGATATTATCCATTAATTTGGTAGATGTTTTCCGAGCGTATGCTATTACAAGTGCTGTGAGTTTAACATAAAACTTTGTTGGCAAATATTTTTTTTCAAATCTCATTTTGTTTAAAATAATTTGCAGATATGTAGGAGGTTATATTAATGACTAGCTGTTGCCCGCGATTACAGAATTACACAAGCTGAAAAAAACTAAAGATGGTTCTCACCATTATGGCATTACCTTATTCAATGTTCTACCGACCTCGGTCGAGAAAATAAACTTTAAAATTTTTGAGAAGCAAATTAAGCTCTACTTACTTTCGAAATGCATTTTATTCATTAAAACAATTTCTGACTGCTGATTTTTAGTCCATATACGAGGATAGTTCACGAATCGTTGTCCCTAACACAGTGGGCGTTGAATGACAAATGCAAATAAAGTGTCAGGCAAAAACTTATTGTATGACATTAGTGTGTGTCAATTATCATCATCGCATCAGTTCGTGTATGTTAAAAATTAGTTTTTTTTTATTAAGGTGTGCGCGATTTTATAAAAATGGATAAAATTGAGATAAGAGGTGCGATAAAGTACCTATGTAAAAAGAGGTTATCACCGCAAGAACTTTAAATGGACATGGTAGAAATATTGGGTATCTCTGCACCTTCGTACCAGGTAATCAAGAACTGGTCACGTGATTTCAAAATGGAAAGAGAAACCTGTCAACATGTACCAGGTGCAGGAGCCCCCAAAACTATTGTGACCAAAGCAAATGTAAATTAAGTCCATGACATGGTATTAAATGAAGAAATATAGTCAATGCTACAGCAGAGACATGTAGGTTTTCTGTTGGAAGCGTCGAAAAAATTTAACATCAGGAATTGGGTCTCAAAAAACTCTCTGCACGTTGGGTTACACGAATGCTGACGGCAGAGTAGAAGCGTGTTCGCCAGGTTGCAGCGGAGACAAATTTGGAGATCATTAACAGAAACTCCGATGAATTTAACAGTAAATTTCTTATGGTCGACGAAACATGGGTTCATCACTTTGATCCAGAATCCAAAAAACAAAACATGGAATGGCGGCATAGGGGTTCCCTCCCCCTCGAAAATTACGTGTTGCCCCATCAGCTGGTAAGATCATGGCTACAGTTTATCTATTACCAAAATTAAAAGAACATCTTTTGTGGAATCCGCTTTGCTGATGATAACGAAGTGATGTCGGCGGTAGATGAATGGCTGAAGACTTAAAGTTCTGAATTTTTTTCAAAAGGGTTTGAAACACTTCAACACCAATATACCAAGTGTATAAACGTTGCAGGTGACTATGTTGAAAAATTAATTAGTTTTATTCTTCTCATGTGTTTGCTTCTATGTTAAGAACAACAATTCGTGAACTATCCTCGTATATTTGTTATTAGATTATATAAATCAATGTCAATAGATAATGCCACTCTTCTTATTTATCATTACATTGCATCATTATAAAGACAAATTAATTCCCCACCAGAAAATATATAAACCTGTGAGTCTGCCACGTCTTTTTTCGTTCTCTAAAGAGTACTCTGCCAGCGGTCTCTCTACTGGCAAATTATGCCCGAGCTCAGCCGTAGAGGGTAGAAGAAAAAAAATAAAAATATAAAAGTGAGCCGCGCCACCGACTTAGACGGTTCAAGCCGGAAACCCCTAGGTCTTATAGGCACTAGCAGAGCCACACGATAAACAACTAAGATTATGGTGAACCAAATAAATAAAATTATAGCAAAAATATATTGGATACTTTACTCACACAATAAATTAAAATACACAGCTCAATAACAAAATTATAACAAATATCATCATAATTAACAGCCAACAATAAAACGAAACTTCAAAATATACAACTTTATAAGACAATAATAAATCAAAAATCCAAAGTTTACGATTCCATAAAATAATTAAAACAAAGGTAAGAATAACAAACCTTATCAGGTTACCAAAAAAAAAACGTATACAAGTCAACTTTTTAACAATCTTCATCAACGTTCACGTACGGCTGCTAATTTACTTACGTTTTTTTTTTCATTTACATAAAGATTTACACTGTTAAAACAATCGAGCTTATTTAAAAATATTTCTTTTTACGATGGCTGTCCTTCAAAATAGCAATATTGTAGGATATTTACAAATAAGTATGAAGAAAACATTTTTACTTGGACACAAAGAACTATTGAGAATATTACTTTAATCAAAGTTCAGCCTTGGCATATTATCCAATGCAATAAATAGTTTTCAACAGTGTACCATATTAATAAATTAAAACAAAACTTAATCGTGGTGTCAAAAACAAATCACGTCGTTTAAATATTCTAAAATAAATCACTTGTAACCTTTGGGTATACGAATTCACTAATCCTGTGGCCTACTCCTGTAGCCGGTTTGATTATGGAACTGCACCTGCTACTTAACAATGGCTTCCCTCCATCAGATCCCGCATGCGGATATTTTAACTCGACACCAAAATCCAAAATATCAACAACAAAGGTAAGATAGAATGGTCAGATATGAAAGAAAAAACCGTAGAGGTTCTGCTCACGT
Source organism: Agelastica alni (assembly GCA_950111635.1). Classification (NCBI taxonomy): domain Eukaryota; kingdom Metazoa; phylum Arthropoda; class Insecta; order Coleoptera; family Chrysomelidae; genus Agelastica; species Agelastica alni. The sequence continues at coordinate 3,657,625 of OX467715.1, forward strand.
GTTGATATCAAATCGTTCCAAAAACTCTCACCACCACCCGACTTCGACGACTGACACCAAACGACTGACTAAACTACTGACTCCCAGGCCAGATATCAAAAATGACACGGAACACGCGTCAACCAACAATCTTCACAAATCTATGTTCCAAACTCATAATCGCAATCGTCCGTGTTGATAGCTAGCCCATCCACACATAAATGCAAACCAAACAATAATATAGCTGACAACACACGACAATCGAGGCCAAAAATCAATGCAAAATCTAATAACAAAAACCCCCACTCCATCTCCATCGATTAACAAAAATGTCACAGCCATTAATAATTGAATCCTATCACTACAAGGTATGCAACACTATTTACAACGAGTGATAAATTTAAATTACAACAAAATACGGTAAGCGAAACTATTTACGAGCACCTGAGGAATACCAAACTATCAGAGACCCAATTAATAATGGAACTGTAGAAGGGAAAAAAATAGGCACGTGACAAGTCTATGGACCACTTGAAAACGGCACTCGAAAAATGTATTGCGGTACTTCCACTTACAAAAATTGGAAGACTATTCGATCAAAATAATTAAATATAAGCACTCGAATACAGATTACATATTATACATTCCCCAACCCTCTTATCCCCTAATTTTAAATTATTGAAATTTCATATAATAATTTTCATTAGATTAGAAATATTTTACTTTTACATAGATATTTTAATTTAAATTGATCTAAGTATTTATTTGCTTCAACCTCAAATGCTTAATTTCTTTTTACTTACCTAACTCAGATATTTATTATAGTGTGTACATAAAGTAACGTAACTTACTAATATTTCGATTTCTGTTGGGTTTACAAAAAAAATGTTAAATTAAAGTTTTTTCAAATAATACAGGCCATCTGCATAAGTCGATTAGAAGTATACAGGGTGCGTCGTTACTACAAAATAACTTATTAACATAATTTTTAAACAGTACACCCTGTATAGATTTTTAGTTTTTTATAATCTTTTAAATTACAAATACGACCGTCAAGACCGCATAATTTTATCTTTAATAGTTTCAAAGTTACAGTCGTTTGAAACTAAAATTATAAAAAATTGTTTATGTCAAAAAAGCAGTAGGTTTTTTGACCATATCAAATTAGCAACATTAATAAATTTTGATAAACTCATCTTGGTAAATTTGTAACACAAAAATACGAACGAAATTGTCTAAAACCTAAATGAAATTCGATTATGCAAGAGGGTTTATTTGTGGAAACGCTATACCGAAACGTTTTGTTTGTGGTTGTCATTTAAAAGCTCCAGAACGTCGTGTGACCCACTTATTTAGTTCCATATTTATTGTTGAACAACGCTCCACCGTATTCGTTTCATTTTAAACGGTACACTTTTTACATTTAGCAAAATTAATCCTTATTTCTTTCTCTTTTAAAGCCTTATTCACAATAGAATCTACACGGAATTTTTGTCTGTGTGAAAGGACTCCTATCCCAGAGAAGTCTCATCCATCGGTTTTGTGAAGCTTTCTCATTTTTCTTTCCTGATATATTTCTTTGTCCCGTTTCTCCCGTGAAAGATGTCGAGCATTCGACATGAAGCGGTGACAAGGGGTACTATTTAGTCGCGAGCCAATCAAGAAATATCGTTTAATAAATGCTTCCAATTTTAAAATGTAACAATGGCAATATCTCTTCATCAATTTCATTTATACAAGCAGACCAAAATACTTCTGCACTTGTTTAATAAAACTTTTTTGTTAGGTTTAGGGGGTTAAAAACTTGGACCTTCTACAACTGTCAATGTAATAATGTAAATACCGGTGCACTATATTTCTTCTTATTGGTTAGCATGTATACTACCTTGTCTCAACTGAAATTCTATCAGCCCTGAAAATTTTACGCGCTATTAAATTTACAGCAAAAGTCAAATACAGTTGCGTTCACGTGTGGCTACATTTCTATAGAGAAGTGTATATACTTAAGTTTGCTAAACAATCGCTTCTAAAGGTAACTCGATCAATAAAAAAACTTTTGTAACAAAATAATGTATATGCAATATAGCTTTTTTGGGTTTAGACGTCCCTTAATGTAAAATTAATGACGGTAAAATAGTCACTGCCAGAAATACTGTCAGAAATACTGCCGCGTCGTTTGTGACTTTTCTACTTGTAGTGTCATCGATTTTTAAGGCTAATTTGTAAAAAAAAATTAAAATAAAAACTATTTTTTTCAAAACAACAAAGCATTTTATTCTTTGATTGTCAAAATGCCCAAACAGCTGAATAGTCGATGCAAATAACTTGTGGCTTTATTAGTTAATTATTTTGAACAAGGAAGGAATAATAATGTTGTCTTTAAATGTTGTACAAGAGGTAATATGCGAATAAAATATCATTACTTTACTTTACGAAAATTTGTATTATTTTAGCGTGTAGCTGCTGCTATAAAAATCAGTGTAAGAACAGTGCATCATTGGTTAAACAGAGAAAAAAGGTGAACAGTTCGAGTCACCAAAGAAAAAGCGTTACATAAACTTTAAATACAAGCTCTATTCGTGATACCATTTACAATATGTACAATACGGGCATTATTCCAACCGACTGGCTGAGGTCAACTTTTGTTACAATCTCTTAGAAAAATAGAGCTACAAAATGTAGTGACTACCATACCATCAGCTTGATGAGCAACCTTCTTAAAATATTCTTGCGTGTTATTCATTCGAGAATATATTAAAAATTAGAAGCGAGCATCGGCAGAACTCAATTTGGATTTCGATCAGGATTGGGAACGCGCGAAGCGTTTTTTGGAGTTTAAGTACTGATACAGCGCTGCCCAGACGTTGATTTTGACGTGTTCGTGTGCCTGGTGAATTTTGAAAAAGCCTTTAATAAAGTGAAACATGACAAACTTATGGAGTTACTCAAAACAACTGGTATTGATGACAAAGATATCCGTTTGATAGGTAATATATATTGGCACCAGTCTGCCAAAGTCAGAATTAACGGTCACCTGACGGAAGATGTTGAAGTGAAGAGAGGTGTGAGACAGGGATGTATATTGTCTCCACTCCTTTTTAATTTATACTCCAACGAATTATTTGGGCAGGTCCTAGAAGACACGGATTTGGGAGTTGTGATAAATGGACAAATTCTCAACAACATAAGATACGCGAATGACACTGTAATACTCGCTCAGTCCATCGATGACCTACAGAGACTTATTAATAGGGTAACTGAAGCTTGCGAAGTATTTGGTTTGAAAATAAACACGGCAAAAACCAAATACATGCTAATAAGCAAAGGAATTCATAATCAAGTTGCTAGTGTCTACGTCAACGGAACACAATTAGACAGAGTCTCAAGTGCGAGCTACCTTGGTTGCAGGATAAACGAGGAGTGGGATCCATCAGTTGAAATCAAAATACGTATTGAGTGTGCCCGGGCAACATTTATTCGCATGAAAAAACTTTTTACCAGTTACGATTTATCGATTGCCTTGCGAATGAGGATGATTAGAGCATATGTCTTTCCAGTTCTTATGTATGAAGTCGAGAGCTGGACACTAACAGAAGCCACGCTCAAACGTCTACAAGCTTTCGAGATGTGGTTGTACAGGAGAATGCTAAGAGTAAGTTGGGCGGAAAAGATCACAAACGAGAAGGTGCTTAGAAAGAATGCATAAAGATACAGAAGTGGTCAATATTGTAAAACAACGAAAACTTGAATATTTCGGACATATCATGAGACACCCAGAAAAGTATGACATTCTACATCTTATAATACAGGGTAAGATTAATAGTAAGAAACGCCCCGGCAGACGAAGAACTTCCTTGTTCAAAAATTTTAGACAGTGGTTTGGTCTCACCACTATACAACTTTTCCGAGCGGCTACCAACAAAATAGTGATTGCAAACATGATAGCCAGAATGATCGCTAACGATCGTTAAACGGTCATGGCACCTAGAAGAAGAAGACCAGAAAAGTAAGTATAATTACGACAAATGTACATTTAACAAAATTTTATTTCTGTATGCTTTTAGAACAGCACATAAGGATTCAATGATTGTGGTCCTAACTAAAACATAAAGAATTATTTAATGGTAGTACCACTTCTTTAAAAAGATTGCTCCAAGAACTTGGGTTTAAGTGGATGAAGAATTATCCACGACGAGGACTTATCGAATTACCTAATGTTGTTTTGAAAAGATTAGAATTTTTGAGATATTATAAAGAAGCAAAGGACGAAGGTATATACCAATTTGTGTTCCTCGATGAAACCTAGATATGTCAAAATGGCATCATTGGCCAATTCGATAATTTTGTAGTTTTTATTTAATATATTGTTAAATTACTACATTTATGTTTTTTGTTTAATTCAGTTATTTTCTGTTAATTTTCATATTTCATGAACAATCTGACAACGCTGCAAATGTTCACAATAATGACGTGAACGCAACTTTATTTGGCTTTTGCTTATATGCTTCTAGTTAACGAAGGCAAAAGAGACTATCGAGCAACTGGTTTTAGGCGTTAGATATTTGGTTTTTTAAGATAAACCGAATTAAAAAGTTGTTCGTTAACGAAGAATTTTAACAAAACACGCTGCAAGTATTACTTTGATGGATCTTGCAACATTTCGGATTTTTTTAAAAATCTTTTTGGTACATTACCAATAGTTTTACCTATTTTCACGAGACCATTTTATTAAAATTAATCTAATCCACTAATGGATGTTTGCGATAATATTTTCCAATGCTTCTCTGTTTCTTGCGGTGTGTATCAGCGACTGCACATCATGTATACCTGTCCGCTGCCTGATGTTTCGCAGCCATGAAGTTTTCTTTCTTCTGATTCCTCTTTTTCCTTTAATCTTGCCTTCGATCATCAACTGCAAGAATTGATATCTTTCAATTCGTATGATATGCACCAGATACGTCGTTTTCCTCTTCTTAATGGGTTTATATAATTCGCGTTTTTTGTTGACGCGTCTAAGAACTTCCTCATTTGCACAATTTCGCCGTCCAAGGTATCTTAAGGATTCTGCGGTATAGCCACATCTCGAAAACTGTAAATGGGGTTCGTGGTGATTTTCAAGAGGTCGTTGATGTGTAAAAGAAATAGGGTGGGATACAGGATGGAACCCTGGGGGACCCCGGCATTGGTTTTTAACGCATCAGAAGAAATACTGTCAACTGCCATATGTAACGAGTGATATTGCATGAAGCTCAAGAGCCATTGGAGCAGTTTGGTTGGGAGATCGTAGGCAGATAATTTGCTTAACAATGCCTGGTGCCAAACGCGGTCAAAGGCTTTAGATATATCCAAGGCTATTGCAAGGGATTCACCAAACTTCTCAATATTGTTTGTCCAGAGCTGAGTGACATAAGTCAGCAAATCTCCAGTAGACCGAAGTTGTCGAAATCCATATTGTCTGTCATGAATTATCTCAAATTTCTCCAGATAATTGTTGAGTTCTATGTTAATCGCTTTTACCATAACTTTGGATATGACTGAGAGCAATACAATAGGGCGATAATTTGCAGGAATAGTCTTCTTTCCTTTTTTCGGAATGGGTTGGTTTTTAGCCTTTTTCCACATGGTCATGGACATGGACATTTTTCTGATCTATATCAAGTTTTTTGAGGAGCTGCTTTAATTTGTGGTGTCGCACGCGATCGAATGCTTTTTCGTAATCTATAAAACAGAAAACGTCCTTTCTCTGGTCGTAGCAATTCTGGGCAAGCACTTTGGTTGCGATTATCTCCTCTCTTTTACTCAATCCCTGTATAAAACCAAATGGTGAGTCGTTTATATCTTATACTCTTATATTTTTAAAGTATTATTTACAACAAAATATACACATGTCTGTCTGTGTTAAAAGACTACACGTTTCTTTTATACGAACTAATTTTTCTTCCTTGTTCTATTAGTCCTGAAGAGTTAACGTGCTTTCAGTTAACAAGAGACTGTCAAGAAACTGGTTCTACCAAAATAAACGATTTTTCAATTTAAAATATGTTTACTGTGAGTACATTTCGGTGAATCATGCAAAAATAGCTAGAGATTCGAAATTGACATTCGCAACACACACATACACAAACATTCTATTTAAATTTCATACGTCAAACCGCGTTTTGTAAATAACAATTTTTAAATTAATTTTTAACTTTGTTCGACTTCCGATATTTCAAATGCATCAATCTCTCGGATGAGTTGTGAAAGAAATACTGCTCTTTTTAAATTGAAAAACAATATTTTTGGAAGGCTCGAAAGACGTTCTACATCGAAAAACATTTAAGTTTTGATTTTGCCACAGGGTATTATTTATTCATTTGTATTATCTTGCGCAATTCAAATATCTTGGTTGCTATATCACGGAACAACTAGACCCAAATAAAAAAAATTAAGTGCAGAATTGAGACCGCTCGCACGACTTTTCTGAAAATGAAAGCATTCTTCTCTAACGACAACCTAAACCTTAAATACGCCAAAGAATGATAAAATGTTATATTTGGTCAGTGTTGTTAAATGGAGCTGAGACCTGGACTCTAAAGGCTGTTACAATCAATCGTATGGAAGTGTTTGAGATGTGGTTACATAGAACAATGCTCCGAATACCCTTGTTATCTAGGCAGACCAACGAAGCAGTGTTAAATAGAGCAAATGCGGTTCGCAAGATATTTGTCACTATAAAGATAAGAAAGATATCATACCTATGGCATGTTCTTAGAGGAGACCGATACAGGGTGCTTCAACTTATAATGAAGGGCAAAATAGAAGGCAGCTGAGGAATCGGAAGAAAACAGATGTCATGGCTGAAGAACATTCGCGATTGGACAGGAATACGCAGTGCTGAACAACCATTTAGATTAGCCGAAAACCGCGAACAACTCGCCATTGTAACCTAACCTAACCTAACCTGATATGGCACCGAAAGAAGAAGATTATCCTGCGGGCCTCTTTTAAATTCTCGAAATTTTTAAGTCCTTCTGATACAGCTGACCCTTAAGCCTATTTTCTATCCCCAGATATTTGGGATAAAAGCCTAAGCCCCGAGCCCCTCACTTATCGACAAGATTCCCGCTTGATCGAGACTGGGAAAAGAATATGCATGAGCCGTCTAAACGAAGCGAGATGGGAATGTCTAACTATACAGTGTAAAAAAGCCAAATTATTATGCTTATTTACAAAAAATCTCAAAACACATCAATATTAGATTATGAAAAAACACGCGTGACAGTTATACATTTGTAGGGTCTCTTTTTTGTCTATGCATTTTCTACAACATAATAAGTAATACCTTTAGTTTTCTTTATTTTGAAATTGTTTCTTTACTACCTTATTTGATGTTTTTTTAAGGTTTATGACCATCGATTGAATGTGTATGTAACCCATTTTTGCTGATAAATTCTTATACAACATATTTTTACAAAACTTTCTACTCATAAAAGTGTTTTTATTACATTGGGAACATCTTCGATGAATTCAATTGTGGAATTCGTATCCGATCGACTGTGTTTGAAAAATTGTGTTGTAGCTGACGATAAATCATTAGATTGACCCATTGTATGTCACCCCGGTTAAAACATTGAAAAAATCTGTAGATAAAGAGGAAAACCGCCCTATTGTCGACGTATAGCCTTTCTTTTTCATTGTACTGTCAATTGTGAGGCTAGTGAGGCTAGTGATGCGAATGAACACGGCTCCAGATAGAAAGCTTTGATAACAGCCTATATTTATTAGTATAGTGCGAGAGATTTTTCGACAAAATACCAAACTGATGCAAGAAGAAATTGATTCTAAAGCACGATATTCGACACTGCATGTATCAGTTTATACAACAACTTGCTTGCCTGTTTTCGGTCACAAATGTTCTAAATTCATGCAAAAAAATTCAGTGATTGCCTGTATGAAATTATGATGGATCTTACATACAACAAAATTTCCTCAACCCACCCACTTCCGAGATATCAATCCTAAAATGTTGTGAGTAAAATTAAGTTTTAATTTTGGAAGGGGCGGTCATTTCCAACATTTATTATGAATCGTATTTTATTCTTGCATTTTCCATCTTTACTGTTTTTCACTCTTAGTACGTAGTTTATTTAATAAAAAATAAAAATCATGATATTGTATTTAATTTTTTTTTACTGAATCTATTAGTTCTAAGCAAAAACTTTAAGATTAAGAAATGTTTTTAAATAAACAGGGATTTTAAGTAATATTTTTATTTTACAAAACCAATTCTTTAAAAAAGATTTAATATTAAATAAGGTAGGGGATGTTTATTTTACATCCGCTGAACTATTCCGAGCTGCGATAAACAAAGTTTATCTTTACTTACTTAAATTTGAGAAAAAAAATTTAAACTTAATTTTACTCACCACCTTTTAGGTCATTATATCTCGGAAGGGGGTGGGCGGAGAAAATGTTGTAATAGGAAAGATCCATCATATTTTTATACGGACTTCCTAAATTTTTCGCATGAATTTAGAAACACCCTGTTTATGAACTTCCACCAAGATCCTGGGAGAGAATGGGATGGTTGGGGAAAGACCCCCGTTGTTCACATTTATACAAAGTTACTAGGAAAGTTCTTTTGTAAGTAAGTAGATATGACAGTGTTTTAAAAGCATTCAACTACATTTCTGGTTCCCTGGGGTTTTTTAAAAAGACATAAGAACAAGGAGCTGCTGATTTAAGAATGTCAATCAACTGTAGATGTCCTAAAAATAAGAATTTCTGTCGAAGCTTTCCTAATCTTTCAACTCTATATTTAAAATTGACTCATAAGATTTTTAAAAATTTGACTCATGTTGTTTTTCTTTTACTATTAGTAAGGGAGAACATGAATGTGTGAAGTTGAAGATAAAGGTAATGCCTAGAAAAAGGACCGTGATGTTTAAATATGATTATTAGTTCGTTAATACAGCAGCTAGAAGGTCGGCTCTAATTATTCACAATCTATGAAAGACTGATCGGCATTGCTTGACGATGTACAAATGAAGAAGTAATCTTTGTTAGACAAACAGCCAGCTATATTCTGGATAGTACAGTAAGAGAAAATGGATAATTAGTTTTATTTTTGCATTGTACACTTTAATTGAATTGTTCCAGGAGGTAGTAGATGATTTGGGAGATTATGTAAATTGCGTTAAATTCGGCAAGATTTTTTTTTGAATTTCTATCTAATTATTAAATAAAAAAAGTTGGAGCATAAGCATTATTATCTTGTATAGCTTTACTTAATCCCTTTCAGCATTTCCACTTTCTGCTCTGTAGCACTTTGAACGCCCTAAAAGGTCGGAATGAATAATTCGTATACAAGCAAGTATGAAATTATTTACGAGCATTCTGTGAGCTTGGATTATGCATAAATAATTTCCATATATTTTTTTATTACAAATTCGTTTTTAGAATGTGAAAATATCGCCTTTAATGATTTCAAACTAGGAATATTTTAATTTAACTTTAAAGGAATTCTGTCCCTACAAACTGAACAAAATTTGCTGTCCAACATTTTTTCCGCAAAGAAAATGAATTTTCACTATCACTTGAAAAAATTAAGAACCCCTTCTGAACGCGCTGATTTCCCACTTGGAAATTTAAGGGTGCTGCTGGTCGATAAAAGTTCGAAGGGTAAGTTTCGTAAAATAATTTAACTGTATAATCCTTTAAATCCCGCATTTTGCTTTAAAAACCATATTTAAAAAATTCGAGGTACGGATTTGTAGGGACTAACCCGAGACAGTTTGTTATGAACGTTTTCTCTGCTTCGCCACAAATGAATTTTTACGACTTCATGTTACACTTATTATTAGACTGATAAAAAGTCAAAACTATTTCAATAATGCGATACAGAAAATTCCAATAGACACTGAACCCTAGACTGTTTAAAAAAAATCGATAAATTTTATTTTCCTGGTGTCGTATCGTACATTTCAATTTCCCATTTAAATAACATGGGAACAACGTTCTCTTGGATTTTGGATTTTTGAGATAATATTTTAGAATGATCAAAACAGATTCTTATAGAAAATTTAACGCTTTACAAAAAAGGTCTCCTACAGTTTTTTGATATATTTATTTTTTCGAGTTATTTACCTAATGTTAAAGTTGGATTGATTTAAAATATTTACATTTTTCTTATTTTCCGAAGCAACCATCAACTTTATAAGAAAATATTATAAGATATCTTTTGTAGAAAATTTAATTTTCTATAACTTAGTTTTAAAAAAGTTTTTGATATTTTTTACATATCGTAAGTTACCAGCAAAAAACTAAATTTTTTTTAAAAAAAATGTTATTTTACTGCTTAAAATTAATCATTATACTTTAATAAATAGATTTTTAACCTAAAAATTGATTGTTTATAATAATTAAAGCAAGTTTTATCGTTACAATAAAGGATTTTTATTACAATTGGGCATTTTTTTTCTGTCTTATACTTAGCAATAAGTATTGTAATTGCTGTTCATTTTTAGTGAAACACTTATTGTATTGTTCAATTAATGCCAAACTTTAAGAAATAAGTCATAGGAAATTGAACCTTTTGTTGTGAAGCAATAAATTCTCTATAAGAATCTGTTTTGATCATTTTAAAACATTATCTCTAACGTGAGTTTGTAATTACCGTGGTAGTCGGCAATAAATAGAGACAGGGTTTGAGTTTCTAAACTATATTTATTACAAAATAAAATTTTAATTTTTTACAAGGTAAATATTATCTCCATTCTTTCTACGTGTCCAAAGCATCTCCGCAGCATTAATCCTATTTTTATGGAGGAACCAACACTCCTTTATGCACAGCCAGACGTGCCTTTTTTGACACTTTCTGGCTTTGAACTTTGAAGCCAAGTATACAAACTCATTTACTTGTTCCTCTCTTTCTCCCTTAATCAGAACTTCACAGTTTGTCATGCTTTCTTTTCTTTCAAAAACCATTACTTTCGTTTTGCTCACATTTATTTTCACCCCTTTTATTTTCAGGGCATCATGCATAACATTAACCATTAATCCAAGTTTATGATATCAATTTATTAATTATCAAGCACGGATATATTATTTCGAAAATAAAAATATTTACATCAACGGTATTTCGGAGAATTTAACAGGTATTTATTTCTTAGACTCAGCACGTAAATGAAATAACGTAATGACAGGATCCGAGAAGTCTCAACACGATAACTCGGTTTAGGAAATTCTCCACAAAACTCAACACGTAGTGTGAGGGCGGGTGGTTGAAACGATCTACCACAAACGCTTCGGTAATGAATGGTTTCAACACGACCATTCGAGTGTAACTCAACACGTCAGGATCGACTGCTTTTACGAGGAATTGGTCGGTCTTTTATACTAATTTAAATACACCTATTCAGTACAAGATTACTTAAATATTATGACGATTATTTCGTTTTTTATGTATACGTGATTTATTTTTATTATTATTATATTAGGTACACCTTGTAGATTTTCTGCGACAGCGGCTAGAAATCTCTAGCGGAGACTGAACTCGAAATATTGATAGGTAAACAAATTAATCTGCCAGACTAATATTCATTTATCAATCTATTAAATATTCTTTAAAAAGATGAGTGTTATGCGCTTGCCTCCGTAATTCCCCGTCGACCAACGAAACAGTAACTTCAGATCAGTTTAGAGTCGACAACATCATCTCCGTCATCCTTAAAATTATTCCTCGTAAGCGTTCTCGCGATGGTAAAGTTGGTGAAATGCGTGATCGCGCTATTCCTGGTGTCGGTCGATTAAATATGATGGAGACAAACAGTTCTGTTTTTTAAAACCCATTTGACCTCCAATCCCCGACATATTAACACACCATTTAGAAGACTCAACGTCTAAAAAAAATAACGACTTTAGTAAATAAAAGACAAACGAAACAAAATTATTTTTGGTATAAACAAGATACTGCACATTAACAGATAAACTAAACCGACTTCTAAATAAATCCAGACATCTAGTAGGGAAAGGGGGCAAGATGGGGTATATATTTATTAATTTATGAATTGTGGTCGACATTGTCTATGTGTGTGGGGTGAGCGGTAGTTTAATACGAGCACTGAAATCACTTTACGAGGATTCCACAGCTTGTGTCAGGATAAACGGAACTTGCTCGGACTGGTTTAACATCGAAAAGGGCGTGAGACAGGGATGTGTGGCTTCGCCATGGCTGTTTAGCTTATGCATAGACGATTGCTTAAAAGATTTGAAAGAGAATGCGTATGAATGAATTGATCGTCAAATGCCTTCTTTACTGCTATGATCAAGTCATATTAGCGTCATCTGAAGAGGAGTTACAGGCGATGGTTAAGGTTATGCATGATACCCTAAAAAGAGATGAAGAGATGAAAATAAATGTAAGCAAAACGAAAATAATGGTTTTTGAAAGAGAAGAAAGCATGACAAACTGTGAAGTTCTCATTAAGAGAGAAAGAGTGAAACAAGAAAGTGAACGTGTGTACTTGGGATCAAAGTTTACGAGAGATGGAAAGTTTGACAGTGACATTGAGCGAAGGGTGTTGGTAGGAAAAAAGATGAATGGGACAATGCATAGCTTTAATAACAGCTAGAAAGTGTCAAAAAAGGCACGTCTGGCTGTGCATAGAGGAGTATTGGTTCCTACACTTATGTATGGTAGTGAATGTTGGGTTTGGCAGAAGCAGCATGAACATAGGATTAATGCTGCGGAGATAAGTAGTCTGAGAAGTATAGCCGGAGTGACTCGGTTGGATAAAGTAAAGAATAGGTAGATAAAAAAACGCTGTGGTGTAAAAGAAGTTGTGGTTACAAAGATAGATAAAGGAATGCTTAGATGGTTAGGTCACGTAGAAAGGATGGATGAAAGAAGATTGACGAAACAAATTTATAAGGCGAGTGTGAATGGAAAAGTTGGTAGAGGTCGACCTCGGCGAACATATCTCGATCAGATCAACATTGTTTTGAAGAAAGGCCAGAGCAAGAGTACCAACACCCGACGAGCATCTATGAGAGCACTGATAAAAGTAGAGGAAGCAAAAGATGTGTGTTAGAACCGTAGCAAGTGGAAGAAAGTGGTCTCTGCCTACCCCTTCGGGAAAAAGGCGTGACTATATGTATGTATATATGTATGAATTAGTCTTACCACACGATAGGTCTACCCTTTTGTGCCCATATTTCTCACAGATAAAACTGCAACCCATCCTTCATTTAAATACAAATATATTCCGTCGTAGTAAAAGCATGTGATATGTTATTTTCATCACTGTCACTTTCTGGTGGAGAAACAGGCTTAATGTGGGTTTTTTTATTGTTCTTTCTCTTTGCCAATTTGGTTTTCTTATTCTTTTTTGTTCTTTTACTTCTTTCAAGTTACATTCTGCTAGTTTTCATTTTTAATTGTTTCTTCTAAAACATTTTTATATGGAGAAGAAGTTAGAAAAGCTGTTTCCTAGTTTCCTCGTCACGCATGAAATTTTACGAGTTACCAGATAAGAAGATGTAGTAACACGTTTAGATGGTTCGGACACGAATGGATAAAAGAAGATTGACGAAACAGATTTATAATGCAAGTGTGAATCGGTAGAGGTCGACCTCGGCGAACGTATCTCGATCAGATCGACATTGTTCTGAATAAAAGACAGATCAAGAGTACTAGTAACCGACGGGCATGCATGAAAGCACTGATGAAAGTAGAAGAAGAGAAAAACGTGTATAGGAACCGTGGCAAGTGAAAAAAAGTGGTCACTGCCTACCCTTCGGGAAAAAGGCGTGACTTTAGGTATGTATGTATTGTAAAAATTGTCTTGTAAAGTCACCATCCTCAAGTAACAATCTTACCGTGCTAAAGTTGCTCGATGTCGTCTGCATCCATGAATTCCTTCTTAAGACTACCGGTTGGAAATTTGACAGATTGAAATAATGATTTTATCCTACGTATTTTAATGTCTAATTCATTATTGAACGCACGTGCCACAAGTTTATAATTATAACGACAAAAACGGAGTGACATTATGGAGAGTTCTTGGGATAAAATCCGACGATTTTAATTACTTCGAAGTTTTCACAACTTTAAAGTTAAAATGTCACTAAAGAAATGACATTGCACGCATTTTCTCACTAATTACTTTTGCAATTATAATGAAATCAGTATTGGAGAAAGCTTGAAATGAAAATTTGTAAAAGAAAATAAAAGATAGATTGAATTTTCATATTTTTTTCCCACACTACACTGAAAAAAAAATACCACACACCAATAAATTTACGGTAAAAAAAAGCAATTTAAAATATTTTCTTGTACTCTTCGGGCCGATTTTGACGCCACATTTGAAAGCAGTCTTTTTCCTTTTTTGATTAACCTATTTTTGTTTGTATGACGTTTTTCAGCGTTTAACTTTCGTCACAATCTCCGCTTTTTTGATGGGATTTTATTGTGAGCAATAAAAAATTTTTCTCCTCAACAGAAACGAATCCGACGTAAATTATTCAAACATCGGGATTTGCTAACTTTTTACACTTTTATGTAATAAATTATAGTTTAAAAAAACTAAAAAACACGCTTTTAGAGTTACTCAAACTAAAAAATAATTCTCAACATAAGAATAAAATTATTGTCACTGTTCTAAAAGCGTGTGGTGTGCTTTCATTCCGAATCACAGAGTTAGTTTAAAAATGTCATACGAAGCACTTCACGCTTTAAAAATAGTAACATAAATTTTCTCGTCAGTAATTTTTTTCTTATGTTAAGAATTATTTTTTACTTTTTAGTTTGATTAACTCTAAAAGCTTGTTTTTTAGTTTTTTTAAACTATAATTTATTTTTCGCTGTTTAGTTGGATTTGTTTTACTCACCCTCTTGCCATTCATCCCTCGGCACGTTTCTCACCAGTATATTGGATTGGGCGAATTACAATATGACATTGGAACTGCGCACATGCGTTGTTCACGCACTAGTTCTATCTCTATTACTCTCATGCAAAGGATCCCTGAAGAAATTTATGAATCCTGGCGAAAGTAATCGGGATAATCGGATATTTTGATCGAATTATTGCATTTTCGTCGGTCTTTGACAAGAGTGTAAAGTTTAATTTAAATCTAAACGCTTAAAGTAGGGAAAAATCGAGGCCAAAGAGTCAGTTACAAACAAACATACAGGTAAAACTAATATAAGCGTGTTAAAAATCAAGCAGTTCTTCGCCATTTATTACCAATTTAATCCCAAACTTTATCTGATAATGTACATTTCCGAACTGTCTGAGTTTCTGATTGTTATGTACCTAAAAGTTATCAACTCCGGTAATTTTAGCTCGAATTTTCATTGTATTATCGCTTATATCGATATATTACAACTGCAAACTTAGATTCTCAGATGAAAACTTACTGTTTTGTCGTCTCGTAACACATTTCCACAAAAGTTTTTACAAATAATAATTAATATAAAAAAACTCGCGACGGTTGCTTGATCTAACCGATCAAGCAGCTTTTTCTCTTTTGGTAAACTTATTGGAAAATCCAAAACGTTTCAGTAAAAGATTTACCAAGTAAACCAAACACATACCAGTCACTCCTACAGCTGCAGACTAACGATTACTGACGATACTTAAAAGACAAGTATGAAAGTAGCCTGTACCAAAACCACTACCCAACTGAAAAATTAAAACTTCCCCTGTTCCAAAACGATCCCTTTTTAATCGTACAGGAAACGTTATTAATAAATTACCCAACTTGTACGTGTATAAATTAAAAGCGAGCGAAAATATGAGTGTAAAATATCCGTCTCGCGGCCAATACTGCAGACGAATGGCTGTGGTCGCATCCCATCACAAATTGGATACCAGAAGTGCTAGTTTGCAGGCATGGAATTCGACAACAAAAAGGTACGGTCCTTCTGCGAAACTTTCGTTTTTGCCACGTTTAACGATCCGTAATTTTCCACACAAAAGCTTTCGCAACATTTGATAACACAGTTAAATTATCCGTATACAAGAAAACGGTCTCTATTAAGGCCTCCTTCACACGAGATGGTTTAGTTAATTCAGGCTGAATGCCGAATGAAGACCAGAGTTCACACGGAGGCAACTTGTGGATTTAACTTCTCCCTAAAGACGTCAGTAAGATGTTAGAACCAGATAAAGCACTTCCTGTTATAATCTCTTCTTCTTTCTGTGCCCTATCTGTCTTCAGACGTTGGCGATGATCGTAGTGATAACATTTTGAAAGGTATTACGGTCGGCGGCCGTTCTGAAAAGTTGTTCAGGTTGCAGTCCTGTCCCCATTGCCTTATGTTTCGCAGCCACGACAGTTTTTTACGTCCAATGCAACGTGTGCCCTCCACCTTTCCTTGGATAATGAGGCGGAGTAGAGAGTACTTGGTTCCTCTGATGATATGCCCGAAATATTCAGCTTTTCTCGCCTTTATTATGTTTATGAGTTCTCCGTTGGTATTCATCATATAAAGTACTTCCTCGTTTGAAGAGTGGGTAGTCCAGATCTTCAGTATTCGGCGGTAGCACCATAGTTCAAATGCTTCTAGCCTATTTGTCGCTGATGTCTTTAAGGTCCACGCTTCACTGCCATAAAGTAATACGGAGAGATTTCTGTTGCGTAGTATAGGTTTCCAGGCTATAACTGCTCGTCAAGCTATTAGTATTTCCTCGTCAGAGCTTCCAGTTTCGTTGATCCAACTACCTAAGGATTTGAAATGGCTAACTCTTTCAAGAGGTCTACCATCTAATAAAAGCTGTTATAATCAGCATAACATATTCGTGCCACTTTCCTCCAAGCTTCGCCTAATTTTATTTTATCCCTATGAGAATATCTAGGGGAGGAAGATTCATGAGGTATTTCATCTCTGCCGATAGTGTGGTGGTCATGGCATCATCCACTGAAGGCCAGCAAGCTTTGCTCTAGCTGTCTGTTGCAACCCTTTGGTCCACCAGACTACTAAGCCATACGTAACCATTCATATTATCATTGTTTGATAAATCCAGTAAATCTGTTTGATGTTTATTTCCCATGCCTGAGGTTCCAGAAAGAAAATAGGGCAATATTTATTGTTTTTTTCTGGTGGGCGTTCCTAGCGAGTCTTTTATCCAGAACTGATAAACTATACCCCACAATGAAAATTAAAGGAAAAACCCCTTCCATTTTGATTTCGATGAACCCAACTAGGCGAGTTTTTCTTTTGTTTTAAGTCGGGAGTAGAACATCCTGTGCGGCCAAGTTAACTGCGTGTGAACGGCTTCATGCAGTTCCCAATCACTTGCTACACCTTTCCGTTCAGCTAGTTGATTTGAACAAACCACCTCGTATGAAAGAGGACTAATTTATCATGTTTACGATACAATCTCACGTGATTTATGTACGAGGAAAATATTTCAGTCATATATTGTGTGATCCTGGAGAAGACGTGATTGATTTTGTCGAAACGTCGAGTGTTAAGCTCACAAATATTAGACGATCTACATCTACTCCGGTTTATAAAAGATTGAGATTAAAAAAAATGCTTTAGAAGTATTTTAACGGAGAAAACTCCTATAAAAGAAAGTGTAAATATCGTTTGAAATTTTGGATGGTTCTTGAGAAATAATTTTTCGCAATGGAAAACAGTTTAGGCAATCGTTAAATGGGGGTATATGCTCCAATACAGGTTTATAAAACATTTAAAAAAAACTTTTTACAAACCCATTTTTATTAATAAAACAGGTGCGAGTAATTCTTTTACAACCGATTTTTGTGTACATGAATATTTTCGCGGTATGCTTTTTTCTCAATAAATAAAGTAGATTTTTCTCGAAAAATAAAAGATGTACGGAAAATAATTTGCGAAAAATAAATAACAGACAATGGGTCGCCTTCATGACCCAGTCTTCATTAGTCCGACCATTGTTATGCTGAATGCTTGCTACATTAGTGCCATCTATGTTTTTCCTTGAGCAGTGAAACTTTGTTCGAAGAGATCAATATTGCTTTCTTTGTTTTCCCGCTCGCTTGAGAACGCGTATCAACCTTTAGCGGTCTCTAGCGGCCGGACGAAGAAGTTGTACTGGTATTGATTTAAACGTTAAAGAAATAACTGTGTTATAGAAAATGATTGCTGCACTTTCGATGAAGATGTAGCTGTAATTAAGTTCATGTGTTTATTTCTTTTAAATACGTAAAAAACTATAAGCTGCCAGGAACAGGATTAGAAAAAATTAATGTTTATATATCTAATAATTATTTAAGCATTCTCATTATCTGTATATAATGTAAAACGCTTAACATCACAAGCCATATGTGCATTATCTCACAGTTAATTACATTGTTTTTTCAAGATAATAAATTCTTTAAAAAAAAGCCGACTTCAAATTAACTTGATCCTAAGAATTGAAGAGTTCCGTTACTTTGTCATGGATCCCATAATCAGAACCTAACCAAACTCTCATCAAACTACCCTTGAAGTACACCCTTTCCAATAAAAAAAATTCATCGATATCGGTTGGCGTTATATTGAGTTATTCGTTCATTTGTCGCGCACATACTTATTGCAAATTTAAGACTTATGTGATTTTCTCATGGATGCCATTGTCAGAACTGGACCAAACTGAAATGGGACTACACAGGAAAAACCAGCTTTCAAATAAAAAAATAATCATTAAAATCGGTTCACCCAGTCGAAAGTTCTGAGGTAACAAACATAAAAAAATACACTCGAATTGAGATCCTCCTCCTTCTTTGAAATCGGTTTAAAATTTAATGAAAATATTCGCGAAAAACAATCAAGTAATTAAGTACAGGACTCCAATTTGAACTGTCCTCACTTTGTCGACATATGTCTGCGACGCTAGAAATCAGTAGGACACTATTAGCGACGGTGTGCGCGTCTGACTTATCAGTAAAGAGACCACGACGCATGCAAGAGATGAAACAATTTCTCTTCTAAAAATGTGTTTACCCTTACCACATCGGCCCCGATAATAACATAAATATTCTTTGAATTAAAAAACATAACATTAACTTCTGAAAAATACGAGTAAACTAAACATTTGTACGTGCAACAAAATATGTTTCACGTTGAGCGTCAAATTTGTGTTACTGTTCTTACTCAGGGTTTTGTGAATGCTTGATTTCGCGATTAAATTAATTTTGAGGGAATAGAGAGATCAGTTCACGGACTTATCCATCCTTTTTTTTTTTTAATCAAACTAATTAAATTAAAAAAACTAAACTATGTTAGGGCGCCGAAAGATTTTTATAAAAATCACTAAAAGTAAATCAAACCTCAAAAAAAAAATTCAACCGTACTATTTTAATTTAATACTTTTAAAACTTTGATACAAGCAACTTTTTCATTAAAAAAAATTCTTGATGACGTCACATGTGGTAAGATAGTAGGGGAAAAATTATTTTATTAAAAAAAAATTAATAAACAAAAATAAAAACCAACCTGTCCGAGCTTTACCTTTAAAAAAATTCAATTCGTGAAATAATGGACCGTTTCCACACTTTATGAACGCACTGTATACTTTTCCATATCTGTATAGAAACAAAAAATTTAAACAATTAGTTAAAAAGATTAAAAGAGAAATCTTTTGAGTACCAACTATCAACTTTTCACTCTGCCATTTTTACAAGGCCCAACACGAATAAAGTAAAGTTTTGCACACAGACGAAAAACAAGCACGTCATATGTGATTTTTGTACAGTTTTAGTGGATTCATTAAAAGTAATATGTGGCCTTGAGAGGTACAACGTTTGAGCTAATCAAGTCTAACATTCCTTGAAAAATCAATGTCAGCTTAGGGATATTTTGTTCAATGTCAGCTTGGGGATATTTTGTGATGATAAATTATGAATTTAGCTACTAAATATTATTACGAGTATGTCTCTGTCACCTTGATGCGACAGCGCGCCGACCACAACAAGAAAAAAAATGCATGAAAGCTGCAGCATAGTATAAGACATTGGCTGATTTTAGAAAAATCCAACAAATTCGCAAAATGTCCAGAGAGACATCAATTTGTCGAGAACATTGGTTTTCAGGTATAAAAACGGAAACACAAATCCGGGTTTTTAAGTTAGTTTGAAGTCAAGTATTTAAAGTAATCATAAAGTTTTATACAGTTGTGAATATCTAAGAAATTTGTGAAGTAACATTTATTGTGTAGAAATATAAAATAAAATTATTTAGTTATTGTACTAAGTGTTTAGAATCACCGAACCCAAAGAGAAGATTAAAGTAACAATATGATACAATAAAAAAACTAATGTAATAAAAAACAGAAGGTAATATAAGTAATGCTTTTATCGGCAGAGATAATAAAATTTCAAAATGGTTTCAAGGTTTTCTTCGTCTTCTAGATTCCATTCAAAAAAGGGCCATTCGGTTGATAAACAGCTCAACTCTCACAGATACCCTTCACCCACTAGAACATAAAAGAAGAGTTGCAGACCAGACATTACTCTACAGATATTTCAATGGCAGATGCTCCAGAGAAATAAAAACTCTTGTACCACCACTGGCCACATTCGGCCGAAGAGCTCGGCACGCTGATCAGTCTCACCCATTTACTCTCAAAATTGACACTACAAGGACCAATCTCCATCAAGAATCCTTCTTTTACAGGGCTGCGACAGAATGGAACAAGCTTCCAAAATCAGTTTTTCCAGAGAACTATGACCTGCAACTTTTTTAAAAACAGGTTCACAATCATCTCCTTTTTATAATCCCTTCTTCTTCTAATAGTCGCAGTGCGGGCCGGGACGTCCGCGGCCCACACGATAGGTCTACCCTTTTTGCGACTATTTTCAGTAAAAAAAAAATTTAGTTAGTTTGTTTGTTAGAACCTTTGTCTCGCAGTTTTTTCCCCAAGGCCTATTGTGCCTCTGTACATAATTGGGCCCTCACAGCATCAGTCCTGTACCTTCAAAAAATCCTGTATGTCGACAATGAAGGTATTATCAGGCATTTCAGGTTCCTTAAAGTACCGTTTGCGAACCGAGAAGCACAAGCTTCAGGAGTTGTTCTGCCGCTTTTCTTAATGATCATTAGAAAAGAGATTTCTAAAGTCTTATAACTAGTGCTCTGTCCAGTCTTTGAGGTGGTTGTTTCGTAAACAGCATCTAGTTTTTTCCTAGTAGGACAGTAAGCAAAACTGCACAGGTAGACTGTGTCTCTAGTTTTTGTGAACCTCTGACTCTTGTTAGCCTGTTAGATTCTTTATTGACACGTATTTCTTGGTGTCTTAAAGTTCACATCAAGCAGAGCTTTTTGTGTTTCCCCAGTTTCCTGTAGCATTCTAATACTAGTTAAGAATCGAATTGGCATTATGTTACCACTGTCTAACATAATGTAGCTTCTTCTGTGTTTAGGACTTCTGCAACATGAATTGGGCACAGTGGAGAACTGCTGTGATTTCGGTCTGATACACTGTAGTTGAATTGACAATATGTTACCACTGTCTAACATAATGTAGATTCTCCTGTGTTTAGGACTTCTGCAACATGAATTGGGTACAGTGGAGAACTGCAGTGATTTTGGTATGAAACACTGTAGTCGAATTGGCAATATGTTATCACTGTCTGACATAATGTAGATTCTCCTGTGTTTAGGACTTCTGCAACATGAATTGGGTACAGTGGAGAACTGCTGTTATTTCGGTCTAATACACTGTAGTTGAATTAACAATATGTTACCACTGTCTAACATAATGTAGATTTTCCTGTGTTTAGGACTTCTGCAAAATGAATTGGGTACAGTGGAGAACTGCAGTGATTTTGGTATGAAACACTGTAGTCGAATTGGCAATATGTTATCACTGTCTGACATAATGTAGATTCTCCTGTGTTTAGGACTTCTGCAACATGAATTTGGTACAGTGAAGAACTGCTGTGATTTCGGTCTGAAACACTGTAGCCAAGTTAGCCAGGTATATGCTTATGACATTGCACGATTCTGTCTTGTAAATGCCCAAACTTATTTCATTTTATGAACTAGATCCGTCCGTATATCAGAAGTGTCCATTTAGGTGAGTGACTACTTGCTTCTTGTTCCATTCGTCACGTTCTGGTACAATTACTCCGAACAGTTTTCGTAATTCCAAGGAAATTTTATATTTTATCCGTTTGAAATATTTGTTCATAAGTTTAAAGATATGTTTGACTAGCAATTACTGCTCTCTTTTTTTTTCAAACTGGTAAATATCAAATGATAAAATTTTCGTTAATATTTTCATTGTCACGTTGTTCCATAAAATAAAAATCAACTTTTATTACATCAGTTTCCATTTTCTTCCTGATTTCAAAAAAGCCCTCGAACCGAACATCATTTTATGGCCAATATTGAAACTGGATTATAAAATAAAAAAGAACCTTATTGAAACTGACGCACTTCGTTGTTATTATACCATTCATTAAACAGCTATTTCGGTAATATATAAAGGGCGTGTTGAAAATTAAGTTATTTTTCAACAGTAGAATGTTCTTCAATCCATTCCTTTATTTAAAAACCTCATTATAGACGCGTGCTATAGGCAACCAATTATTCACTCGGTTTCCTGAGATTAGTCACTTTGCTATAGGCAACCAATCATACATTAAGTCACAAGCAAAACCAATTAGAAAAGCTGACATCAGCGCTGCTATAACTAAACTATTTTGACCACTTCCGTTTGGTGACTTCGTCCATCGTCTTCGTAGAGAGAACAAGCAAGTTAGCTTTAAAATACCACGTGGTAAAAATTTACAATCAATATAATTTAATAAAATCAATCAATTTAAAAAGCCACAACCAGTGAAAAATTCTAAAGAGACAGGAGAGAGGAGAGAGAGACTGTAAGCTCATTGTACGAATTTTTCTACAATACATTATTAAACAAGAAAAGTGTAGATTTTTAAATACTTCATCAAGAGGTTCACGTCGGTAAGGCCGGAAAAACTGACAGCAAGTAGAATATACGAGTCAGCCAACCCAAGCTATGGAAGACCTATGAAGATTTAACATCCAATCGAGGCATGGCGAGATTCAACAAAGGCAGAAATCGACATCATCATACATCCTTCAACAACCCTCTTCTAGAAACGTCCCTGTTTTTTGCCGGAGCGTCGAGAGGGCGTTTTGGAAGTACTAGCAAAAATATGAAAACAATTTTTTGATAATTACGTATTAGTAAAATTGTTTGTTAATCTTCTTATTAAACCTAAAAAATCAACTTTAAAGTTTCATTTGCGTAATAAATAATAACCTATGACCTCAAAACACAGCCATGATAAATGCACATTAAAATTGTTTTTAACTTAAAATATCTCGAAAAATAACGACTTTATCGTTACGAAGGTGGAGTTTGTTATTTACACAGAAAGTATTGGAGAATGGAAAAATTGTGCTAAAATGACAATTCCGCCAGTGGCGTAGAATTTAGGAAGCTACGGAGCAATATAAATTTATTCTCCATTTGCACAGATCATGGACACGACAACAACAACAGTGGGTTGAATATGAAAATTATAATTTTTTGTTAATGTTTAATTTTCCGATGTTTAAGGGGTTACATCTAATCAGAATTTTCGAAAAAAAATCGATTTTTCGTTTTCGACGGATTCTTAAAATATTCTCTGAAAATTTGATGTTCATCCTTTCAAAATTAAGCGAGTTACGGCCATTTTTACTGTTTACGATATGTGGGCCGCGCAGCGCTTTTTCAATATCGGTGACCATGAAATCTCAAAAACGGGTGAACCGATTTACTTGAAATTTTGCATACTTTTTTTTATCAGAAGGCAGTACCTGATCAAACGATTTTTTTGTCGATGCATACTTTTTTTTTACATCAAGGAAGGAAGGATTTTTTCACCGAAATCTATAATGTCACTTTTACTTTTTTAAAAATGGAGAAGTTACAGTGGTCACCACGGAAGGCCTTTTTTTAACAGCGGTCCGGAAAATATATTATATCTGCTTTATTTGTAAATTTTTTACGATAAAAAAATTATGAAACAATCAAAAATATACCCTTTATTACGAAAAAAAAAACATTTCGTAAACTAAAACCATTTTCCCAAAAAAAAGAAAAAAAACACGCCTTTTTTCGTCCGCTAACTAGATGTAATCCCTTTGTGAACGCATTCTAATATCGTACAAAATCTGAAAATAACTTGCTCGACTGGCTAATGGACAAACTTTTTTATAGCAATAAAAAAAGGAAAAGGTTTTCCAGGCGCATTTTCTGTCTTAACTAAATTTGTGTAAATACAAAAAAAAAATTCGCAAAATAAAAAGGTCAAAGACTCCACTCGTGGAAAAAAAACAAGAAAAACGGAGATTTTCCGGCTTCATATACCGTCCATTATAAAATAACGTTAAAAAAAAAAGGGGTTGAAAGAATGTTTCTGAATTTTTAATTATTCGGCGTGAATATGGAGAAGGGTCTTGTTTGCGCATTGACCTCTTATTTTCACCTCTTGCATATAAATTTTAAATTTACAATTTTCTGAATAAATATATGTTAGCTTATTGATTACGAGGCTGGTTTACTTCTGGAGCCTCGGTCGACGATCTATGAAATTGTTAGTGATTGCATTACACGGGTCTACAAAAAAAATTGTGTTGCCTTGGATATCTTAGCAAATTTTTATGTTTTCATGTGCTCAAATTACGAAAGTACTGAATGTGCTGCATGTACTTTTATGTGAAACTAAATTAAAAATGAAAAACTATGATGGGGATAATCTTCCCGTAAAAATTAAGATCTCATACTTGGCAAATTTTTTTTTTTTTTTAATGAAAATAGTTGCAAAAAGGGTAGACCTATCGTGTGGGCCGCGGACGGCCCGCACTGCGACTATTAGAAGGGGAAGGGATTATAGAAAAGAAATGATTGTGGACACGCTTTTTGAAAAGTTGCAGGTCATAGTTCTCTGGAAAAACTGATTTTGGAAGCTTATTCCATTCCGTAGCAGCCCTGTAAAAGAAGGATTCTTGATGAAGATTGCTCCTTGTAGTGTCCATCTTGAGAGTAAATGGGTGAGACTGATCAGCGTGCCGAGTTCTTCGGCCGAATGTGGCCAATGATGGTACAAGAGTTTTTATTTCTCTGGAGCATCTGCCATGGAAATATTTGTAGAGTAATGACTGGTCTGCAACTCTTCTTCTATGTTCTAGAGGGTGAAGGGTATCTGTGAGAGTTGAGCTGTTTATCAAGCGAATGGCTCTTTTCTGAATGGAATCTAGAAGACGAAGAGAATGCCTTGGTGCTGAACCCCAAATGTGCGAGCAATACTCCAGTAGAGGTCGGATTTGAGCCTTGTACGTCGTCAATAGTTGATCGGGAGTAAAAAACTTTCTGGCTTTCCACAGAAAACCTAGCCTCTGGCTTGCCGACTTTGCGATGTTAGCAACATGGTCATGCCAAGACATATTATTGGACACCGTGACTCCCAAAATCGAGATGGAGGGACTTGGTTCAAGGGTATTTCCGGACATTGTGATGGGATGATTTGAGGAATTCACTTTCTTAGAAAACGTGGCGCTTTGTGTTTTTTGGGCGTTGAACTGAACAAGATTGTTGGTTCTCCACTCGACGATTGCTTTAAGATCTCTATTGATGGAATATTTTCTAGAGGCACCTAGCAATTAGTTTTTTCGTGTTTTAGATCCAAAAAAAATATTTGATTTTATTGACCCACCTTAATATTCATAAAAGTACTGAATGTTTTTATGATTTTTACGTATCTTATATTTTGAACAATTATCGGCTTGTTAGTAATAAAATTTATTTTCCCATTCATTGAAAATAATATTCACTGCTTTAAAGAATGCAAGAAAAACCAAACGACCAATTGTGTCAAGTAACAGTTGTCGAAAAAACGTGACCGTAGAAACGTATGAGAAATTCTTCTTACATTTCTTTGGAATTTGTTTTTTTTTGTGAAATATGCACATCAATCAGGTAATTACATTTGCCGTGGTCGTCGGAATAATTGAAATGTTGAAGTGCGGTTTTTAGAAATTAGAATTTTTTAGAATTAAGTCATCGATATTCTAAGTCATTGATATTCACAGAAAATATTAAAATTGATGCACGGGTTTTGTGATTATTGAATTCCTAAATAATCGACGAAAATCCGTTTATGTAATTTTTAAAGTTTATTATCGAATAACATAAAAGAAACTGCTCAATTGAAAAATCTTGTTATTTATCAAATTTGTGCAATGATACGAGTTTAACTTTTTTTTGGATTTTTTTTTGCATATCCAATCAAAACGATGACAAATGAGGACTGCCGACAAAAGTGAAAACGTAAACCTACGATATAACTCCAAGAAACAATTATATTCATTTCCATATGGTTTATTTTATTGCCAATAAAGATCAGGTGTGTCCGGGTATTAATTTTGGTTTGTTTTTTAGTTCTGTTGTCCCTGGAATTCTTGTTGCAATGCCTATGAAAGTCGAAATATCAATTAATGATTATAAATAATATTCCAATTAACTTCGGTAACTTCTATATCTTTCTTAATTATGGAATGTTGATATTTAAACACTGAAAGATTCTGGCTAGGAAAAAATGTATCTTTTAAACGCTTTCTCTGTGTTCTTAAAGTCACTATGAATAATAACAAATAAAATGATAGATCATTGGACAACAATATCAAACTTAACACTGAAAAAATCATCTTTCATAAAGTACTTGCTGCAAACAAACATAAACTTTGAGATTGGTTTTCCTATCTCCAAGATCATCTTCAAATTCTCAGCTGCCTTGAGATTTGAAGGAAATTCATGCAAATATATAATCGAAATGCCATATGTAGAGCATTGTGAAACAGAGCATATTTTCCGCGATTTTATCTCCATATCACCTTTTTTAATTCTTTGCATTTTCGGAATTTCTGGTTTATTAACAACAATTCTTCACATAATATCGTTAAAATATAACACTTTCAATGCTTAAATTGTTCAAAATAATAAATAAAGTTCACTTTTCACCCATATATACAAATGGAGTTTAGTTTGTTGTTTACACCTCGAGAAGTTCATAAATTAATAATGGATGTCGCTCACTGCGAGATTCTTTCCTATATACAAATGCAATAGACCTTCTGACTTCTAGCTAAGAATTTTTCGACCATACCTCGTAATGAAAAGACCTGATCCATACATCTCCTTTCTCTTTTAAATCCTGCTTGCACATCCCATATCATCTTCTTAGTTTCATTCGTAACTCTTTTAATCAATATCTTTACATACAGTTTGCCGACTATGCTGAGTAAACTAATACCTCGGTAGTTCTTACAGTCCTGCTGCGAACCTTTTTCCTTGTAAAGCGGCACGATAACGGCCTTGCCCCAGTCTTCTGGTACGCTAGCACTCCTCCAACAAAGGTTAAAAAGGCGGTACAGTAGACTAGTTACCACGTTTTGTCCAGCCTTTAGCACTTCAACTGTTATCTTGTCGTACCCAGCAGCCTTACCCAATTTTATACTGTTCAACGCTTCCACAATTTCTGTCGTACCAATTTCACTTTTATTGCAACTTTCACTTATGTCTCCAAATGGGGCCTTTGACGACATAAAATAAAATAACCTAAACGCTCGGGTGGTGTCTGTGAGACAAGTGTTTATATGAGCGCACTTGTTTAAATGGCTGGTTTACTGCCACGTACATATGGGTAGGTACTCCTGAAAGGTAGCCAAACAGTGGCGTCGCGCTGAAAATTATGCTTAAAAAAATACTCGGAAATGTCTAACAGACACCACCCGAGTACTCAAAGGTTAACCTTATTAGGTCGAGGTTTTCCTTGGCAGCCGTTCCTTCGAACTTCTTTCTTAATGGTGCAATCAAACGCTATCAAATAAACGTTACTTCAAATATTGTTCTTCTAAATTTTATTCAAAATAAATTATATCGAATTGCTAAAATATCACTGAATCTCGGTCGTACTAATACAATATAACAACACGGTCGACCACGTAAAAATAATCAAAAGAATAATAATTTTTCTGCAGAAGTTTAGAAATAAAGTCAATAGAGTGGTATTTTGTAGAGAAAATCGCCGAGGGGAGAGTTTTACGACGCCATCATAAAGATTAAATTTCAAGTCCAGCAAATGAATTACTTATTTCAGCTCAACTTGGGTAATTTGTAACACGAATAAACTTACGCTTTCGAAAATCAAATCAAATTATTTAGACGAAGAGTGCCGCTAAAAAACCACATTTCTTTAACTTTTCCAATCACTGTTTTCTCGTACAAAGATAACAATGTTCCCATAAAAACATCGTTGATATCTGAATGAATGTTAGATTATCAATACGGGTCTTTAGGAAATAGTTAGGAAAGAAAGAACGATCCTGATCTGGAAGTTGTTACATTATTTAGACATACGAGGTCTGAAAAAAAAGTTCTAGCACTCGCCCTAGATACACACAACATCTTTTGTCCTTTTTCTTAAAACTTTGGACGTTCTCTTTAAAAATGGTATTCTGTTACAGTATTCAATACAACATTATTTGAGTGTAAATCTACTCTGGAAATAAATATACAAGGAAAAAATTGTGATAAATTTATTTGTATATTAATTACTTAAAAAATACAAAAAAGGAATTTCAATAACTGGGATTGCCTCCTCTGGTCCTTATAACTGCATGACATCGTCTTCTTATAGTTAAAATTTCGTTTCTTACCTTGTCTTGCTCAATTTGATCCCACGTCATCACTAGTCGCAATGACAGCTCATGTAAGTTTGCTAGAGGTGGTTGTAAAGCTCGAATACATCGTCTCTTAAATGTTCAATGGACTTCAAGTCTGGACTTCTTGCAGGCCAATCCATTGTTGGAATTGAGGTAATTTTGCACTACTCTAGCAACGTTTGGCCGTGCATTGTCATGCATTAACACAAAAAATTTTCCTACGAATGGGGCAAATGGTGTTCTACATGGTGTTCTAGAATGTCCGTAATGTATTTGGCAGCAGTTAGACGACTTTCTTGAACAATCACTAATTCTGTACGAGCCCCAAAACTGATGCCTCCCCAAACCATAACAGACCACACAATATTACATTGAGCATATTACTCTCCGGGAACTCAAAACACTCTCATACGACGGTCATTCGTAAATAGGCAAAATCAGGACTCATCTGAAAACAATACATTAGCCCACTGATGAACTTCCCAATTTACGTGTTCTCGGGCAAACTGGAGCCTCCTTCAACGATGATCTGCGGTGAGTAGCGGACTAGTGGCTGCTCTACAAGGTCTCAAATTGTGTTTTGCCAATCTTCTTCGTACTGAATTTCGACTAATTATAAACTGGTAGCGGCGAGAAAATTCCTGTCGTAATGAAATATTTGTAAGGAACCTCGTTCTTAGAGCTTCGAGACGCAGAAAGCGATCTTGACGATCTGTGGTAACTTTTGGTCGATCTTGTCCAGGTCTTCTTTGGTTTTGCCTGTTTTTCTGAATTTTCTCAATGCTCGGGAAATCGTTGATTGTGTTACTTCCATGCATTGTGCCACTTGAACTTGGGTAAACCCTTCTCCGAGGAAAGCTATAACAACAACACACTCTTCTCTTGCAAGATTAGTAGTAACACGTTACTGGTTATTCATTTTGTGAAAAAAGCTCTCGACAAAATCACTAATCTCACTATATAAGTATACAAAGTGATATTACCAGCGCTGAAACGTCTAGGTACAGATTTTTATTATAAAGCTTTTTTCAACATTTTACAAAAAGTGCAAAATAAAGAAAGGAAAGAAGTCATAGAGCATAAGAGCAAGAATAATACACGCAAGAAGGCAATTGGATGTCTAAATGAAATTCTCTGGAGTAAACAAATAACCAGACAGTAAAATACAACATATACAATACAATAATTAAAAGTAGCCTACTCTATGGCTCAGAAACATGGAGAATGACCGAAAGGAATAAAAGAATGCTAGAAGCTACAAAAATGGATGCACTTAGACGAACAGCAAGAATTTCCCGTGCAGATAGAGCGAGAAACGAAGACATCCGACAAAGAATGGGACTGGAGAATACGAACATTAAGGATATTGAACAAAGACAACTCGCTTGGTATGGACCTGTGCAGCGTATGGCGGACTATAGATTACCAAAACAAACAATGGAATGGATCCCCCATCACAAAAAGAAAAGAGGAAGACCCAAAATAACATGGAGCGAGGGGATAAAGAAAGCCATGAGATTAAGAAACCTACAGGAGGGTCAATGAGAAGATCGAAGAAAATGGCGTCTAGATATATATATATATATATATATATATAGGTCGTCAAGCTGAGGCCTTCGCCATCACTCATGGTCTAGAACAACTGGTCGAGCTACCAACCCGCATCCCTGATGTCAACAACCAGGCTGCCAATACACTAGATCTTTTCCTCACCACCAATCCTGACCCGTATAGAATAGAAGTTTGTGCCCCACTTGGAAACTCTGATCACACCCTTATCTCCACAACATGCTCTTTCCATTTACCATCGAGCAGCACAATACCACCCCGACTCATGTATCATTACAATTCGGCCGACTGGGAGGGTCTTCGTATGTTTTTCTCAGCGTTTCCATGGAAGAGAGTTTGTTTCTCCTCAGTAGATCCAACACGATGTGCTGAGACAATTTCTGAAATCATCATGTTGGGGATGCAAACTTACATACCGAATACCGAAAGAAGAACATTATCCGATAAGACCTGGTTTAACAGAAACTGCTCTAGAGCTGTGGCTTCCAAACAGGCAGCATACCATCGATGGCAAAAAAATCCGGGACCTGAGACCAGAGCAGCATATGTTGAGGCTAGAAGCATATGCAAAGAGACAATAGAATGTTCAAAAGATGCTCATAATGCCAAAATAAGATCAAAACTTGTTGAATGTCCTAACGGATCCCGTTCATTTTGGTCTTTCGCCAAAGCTGTGGGAAGAAGCTCTTTTCCTCCCCTAACCAATGAAGATGGAACACTAGCAACGACTGCCCAGGAAAAAGCCAATATCTTTGCGCACCTATTTGCTGGAAATTCCACTCTGGATTCTTCGGGAAAACAACCCTCGAACATTACACCTATTGACAGTCACATGCCCGAGATCACCTTTCGCCAACGTACTATCAGAAAGATTTTGCTGGGTCTCAACACCAACAAAGCCTGTGGATCTGACGGAATCCCGCCGATTGTTCTCAAGAAATGTGCCCCTGAACTGACACCTGTTCTTTGCAAGTTGTTCAACCACTCTTACAATTTGGGAGTATTTCCGTCTAATTGGAAAATTGCAAGAGTACAGCCAGTCCCTAAAAAAGGCAAAAAGACCCTACCTAGCAACTACAGACCTATCGCACTGCTATCTATTATTTCAAAGGTCATGGAAAAAGCCATCAACATCGAGCTCATGAAATATCTGGAAGACTCAGGAATTATCAATGATAGGCAATATGGCTTCCGCCATCAGAGATCAACTGGTGACCTGCTCGCATACGTCTCACATATATGGCAGCTATCTATTGAAAAGTATGGATAAACTTTAGCCGTGGCATTAGATATCTCCAAGGCGTTCGATCGAGTTTGGCACCAGGGACTCCTCGCCAAGCTTCCATCTTATGGCTTGCCCCCTCAGCTGTGTTCTCTGCTTGCTAGTTTTCTCTCAAACAGGTCTCTCCATGTAGTGGTCGATGGAGTTTCATCTGACACTCTACTCATAAATGCTGGTGTTCCGCAAGGATCCATTCTAGCACCAACACTATTTTTACTTCACATCAACGACCTATTGAAAGCAACTTCATGTCCCGTACACAGCTTTGCCGATGATAGTACCCTCCATACCGCATTCTCTTCCAGGGCCCCTATATCAGCCCGTGAAACCAGAAATGAACGAGGAAGAAATGTTAACAATATAAATATGGACTTAGCAACAATTCTCGAATGGGGATCCAATAACTTGGTAGAATTCAATGCAAACAAAACACAAGCATGTCTTTTCTCTAGAAAATCCGATCTCACTGTGCCTAACATAACTTTGTCAGGAGTAACCATACCACTGAAGTCATCCATATCGATGCTTGGTATTACTATCAGCAATAACCTTTCCTGAGAAAATCACGTGAGGTCCATTGCCAAAAGTGCATCCCAAAAACTTGGTTTTTTGTTTCGTGCCAAGAGCTATTTCACCTCCAGTCAGCTGCTTATGATCTATAAGGCACAGATCCGACCTGTACTGGAGTACTGTTCCCATATTTGGAGTGCAGCACCTAAACATATCCTGAAGCTACTGGATTCTGTCCAAAAAAGGGCAATTCGTCTCGTCGGTGATGCCTCGCTTACAAACTCGCTCACTTGTCTGGAACACCGTAGAAAAGTTGGCGATTTGTCTCTATTTTATAGATATTTTCATGGGCGATGCTCTTCTGAAATATCAACAATCGTTCCTTCATTGGCAGTCTCTTCGAGATTAACCCGTCAAGTTCAGTCTTCACACCCCTTCGTGGTCACTTTGGAGACCTGCAGAACATCACTTTCCAAAGACTCATTCATCCAACGAATTGCGAGGCTTTGGAACTCATTGCCTAGGGAGGTGTTCCCCGAGGCATACAACCTCCAGAAATTTAAGAAGAACACCAACTCCTACCTTCTTTCCCTTGGTTCCCACGATGTTCTCTGAACATTACAGGGTATCCCTTTTCGTGGAAACCAGAACATAAAAAAAATATATATATATATATATATATATATATATATATATATATATATATAGACTTTTTTGTTTTTAAAACTATATGTGTTAATTTTGCGGTAAAGATTTAATTGCCGTTTTAAAAGGAAGGTGTTTGTGTTTGTAGCATTTGCTGGCCTAGATAACCTTTAACTGCTCTGTAATAAATTTATAACTCGCGTCAGGCGGCGTAGGGTTAACGGCTCTGGTTTCTTGTTAAAAAAAACTAAAAGGTAATTATTTTACGACCGCAATTTATGCCACAGGCAGCTGAATACACTTTTTCAGAGATAACGTGCGCGCTAATGGATTGATTTCTATTGTTTTTTTTCCCTCAGTGAATCATTGTTTATACCAAAGATTATATCAATTTTTCGTACGTTATCTTGTGTGTACTGTATTTCCGTTTCCACGTTACCGTTTGCTATCAGTTAATCAATAATTATGATCGAGTGCGTAGATTTTTTATGCACGCGTTGGTACTGATTTACATGTACGTTAAAGTATTACAAAGTATTCTTCTTCTTTGGGTGCCATCTCCTATCGGAGCACAGTGGAAAATAGACCCATTTAGGTGGACGGAAGTCTGAAACTTCTCCATATTTAACCTTTGGGATATCAGATTACGGAAAAAATAATAAAAAAAATCTAATTAATTTTTTGGCACAATTGGCGAGCGTAGAGCGGTCAAAAATCAAATTTATTTGCTAAAATCTAAAACTTTACTACATTTAACGTTTGAAATCCCAGAATACGGGAAACATAATACAAAAAGTCTAATTATCGGCTGGGAATGGCGTAAACCTGCTGATAGATATATTTTAAATCATTTAAAAAACTTTGTTGAAAAATAAAGCCAAAGCTTCTTCAAGCGAAAAACGTCGAATGTTGGTAAAGGTCGACTTTCTTGTAAAAGAAGATGGCTGTTGAGAGGTATTCACAACTTTGGAAGCACCACGCTTGCCAGAAACATAAAGCGCGTGCTGAGCAGCGAAAGTAAACTTTTCGTAGTCTACCTTCAATAATTCGCTGACTTTTCTTTTTTTGTTTTCTCACTAGAACATTCGAAACTTTTTTCAGGGCGTCCTGAGCGTTGACAAGTAGGTTGGATAACTGAAATACTAAAATCCAAGTCATCTGAATTAAGCCAACTAGAGTATTTATTTACAACTAATAATCCAAGGCAAGATAGAAGGAAGAAGAGGACCTGGCAGAAGGCGCACATCTTGGCTCAAGAATC
Organism: Agelastica alni; assembly: GCA_950111635.1. Taxonomy (NCBI): domain Eukaryota; kingdom Metazoa; phylum Arthropoda; class Insecta; order Coleoptera; family Chrysomelidae; genus Agelastica; species Agelastica alni. The sequence goes on from OX467715.1 coordinate 3,691,561, forward strand.
TGAGACAATGGTTTGGCAAAACATCGACTGAACTTTTTCGGGCAGCAGTGAACAGAGTAACCATAGTAATGATGATTGCCAACGTTCGCTGAGCGGACAAGGCACCAAGAAGAAGAAGAAGAGTATTTATTGAAACAATCTTCCAGTTTTCTGTGACATTTATCCCACCTTGCCGAAATTTTGTCGGAAAGACGGGAAATTCTAATTTTCAAAGGTCCAATCTCCACATTTTCTTCATTATTAATGTGAGCAGAAGTAAGAATAAATTTCAGCAAGTGGTCTTGGCTTTTTTTTTAGGAAACTTAACCCACTCTTCAAAAAATTTCCTCCTCGTGATTCGGACCAAATCGCAAAAATTCTTTGCAACATTTAAAGACTAGAAGGATTGATGAAACAAATCCTGCAAAAAAATCCTTGGGGTAACTTGGGGGTTACATAATTTTTCGTTTTTTTTTTAAGAAAATAGTCGCAAAAAGGGTAGACCTATCGTGTGGGCCGCGGACGGCCCGCACTGCGACTATTAGAAGGGGAAGGGATTATAGAAAGGAAATGGTTGTGGACACGCTTTTTAAAAAGTTGCAGGTCATAGTTCTCTGGAAAAACTGATTTTGGAAGCTTATTCCATTCCGTAGCAGTCCTGTAAAAGAAGGGTACTTGATGAAGATTGGTCCTTGTAGTGTCAATCTTGAGAGTAAATGGGTGAGACTGATCAGCGTGCCGAGTTCTTCGGCCGAATGTGGCCAATGGTGGTACAAGAGTTTTTATTTTTCTGGAGCATCTGCCATGGAAATATCTGTAGAGCAATGACTGGTCTGCAACTCTTCTTCTATGTTCTAGAGGGTGAAGGGTATCTGCGAGAGTTGAGCTGTTTATCAAGCGAATCGCTCTTTTCTGAATGGAATCTAGAAGACGAAGAGAATGCTTTGGTGCTGAACCCCAAATGTGTGAGCAATACTCCAGCAGAGGTCGGATTTGAGCCTTGTACGTCGTCAACAGTTGATCAGGAGTAAAAAACTTTCTGGCTTTCCACAGAAAACCTAGCCTCTGGCTTGCCGACTTTGCGATGTTAGCATTGGTTTTAAACGCATCAGAAGAAATACCGTCAACTGCCACATGTAAGGAGCGATCTTGCATTCTCCTATAACACCAGAACGACTGCAGTTTGTTTATGTTTTCTTGTTTAAGTGTTCAGCTTTCCAGTCCATAATATATTATTAAAAACGCATAGCACCTTAATGTTCTCACTCTTAGTTCTATGTCTCTGGAACAGAGGATTGTTTTCAGTTTTACAAACGAATTTCTTGTTGTTTTTATTCCAGTTCTTATTTTTGTTGCTCTTTCTATTTGTCGATCCAGAAAATTTATGTTTGATTGAATGTTTGGCTTCTTTGTTATTACCATATTTTTAGTCACTTTTAATGTTTATTTTAAATCCATACTGTTCACAAAATGTAGTTACTTTAATAGTCTTTGAAGTTCTTCCGCGAAAAAAGCATTGTAAAATCTTAAATACATTTTCACTTTTTGCAGATAAATATATACTGTTTCCGCAGTATAATTACAACGATTTTGTATGAAATAATACTAATAAGCTAACATTCATTAGAATTTCAGCAATGGACTATTATCTATTAGCTCTATAAATCACAGCTGATAAACACCAACTACACGTTGACAAACACTAACAAGCTGTTTTATATATTAAAATTACACAGTAAAATTACAATTAACAAGGTTGTCGTGGTGACAACTGGTGACCTGCTCGCATACGTCTCACATATATGGCAGCTATCTATTGAAAAGTATGGAGAAACTTTAGCTGTGGCATTAGATATATCCAAGGCGTTCGATCGAGTTTGGCACCAGGGACTCCTCGCCAAGCTTCCATCTTATGGCTTGCCCCCTCAGCTGTGTTCTCTGCTTGCTAGTTTTCTCTCAAACAGGTCTCTCCATGTAGTGGTCGATGGAGTTTCATCTGACACTCTACTCATAAATGCTGGTGTTCCGCAAGGATCCATTCTAGCACAAACACTATTTTTACTTCACATCAACGACCTATTGAAAGCAACTTCATGTCCCGTACACAGCTTTGCCGATGATAGTACCCTCCATACCGCTTTCTCTTTCAGGGCCCCTATATCAGCCCGTGAAACCAGAAATGAACGAGGAAGAAATGTTAACAATATAAATATGGACTTAGCAACAATTCTCGAATGGGGATCCAATAACTTGGTAGAATTCAATGCAAACAAAACACAAGCATGTCTTTTCTCTAGAAAAGCCGATCTCACTGTGCCTAACATAACTTTGTCAGGAGTAACCATACCACTGAAGTCATCCATATCGATGCCTGGTATTACTATCAGCAATAACCTTTCCTGGGAAAATCACGTGAGGTCCATTGCCAAAAGTGCATCCCAAAAACTTGGTTTTTTGTTTCGTGCCAAGAGCTATTTCACCTTCAGTCAGCTGCTTATGATCTATAAGGCTAAGATCCGACCTGTACTGGAGTACTGTTCCCATATTTGGAGTGCAGCACCTAAACATATCCTGAAGCTACTGGATTCTGTCCAAAAAAGGGCAATTCGTCTCGTCGGTGATGCCTCGCTTACAAACTCGCTCACTTGTCTGGAACACCGTAGAAAAGTTGGCGATTTGTCTCTATTTTATAGATATTTTCATGGGCGATGCTCTTCTGAAATATCAACAATCGTTCCTCCATTGGCAGTCTCTTCAAGATTAACCCGTCAAGTTCAGTCTTCACACCCCTTCGTGGTCACTTTGGATACCTGCAGAACATCACTTTCCAAAGACTCATTCATCCAACGAATTGCGAGGCTTTGGAACTCATTGCCTAGGGAGGTGTTCCCCGAGGCATACAACCTCCAGAAATTTAAGAAGAACACCAACTCCTACCTTCTTTCCCTTGGTTCCCACGATGTTCTCTGAACATTACAGGATATCCCATTTCGCGGGAACCAGAACATAAAAAAAAGGTGCAATATCGTCAAAAATTTTTAGATTATACGCGCGGTAAAAGTATACAAACTTGTAGCGAAGTGAATCATAATTTTTATGCAATGCTGTACCCTTGGAGACATTACCCATTCAATTTTCATATGTATGCATACACTAATACTTCCACAAACTTATAAAGGTTCTAAATTGGCAACGTTCAATAAAAACTGAAAGACACTAACAAGCTGTTAAATCCATAAAAATTACACTGTTAATTTACAATAAACTAATTCAACGTAAAAAAAACCTTAAAGCCGATGTTTCTTGACCATCGACTTACATTAGCAGCAGTTATTACAAGAAAAAAACTAGTGGTGTTAATGGACTTATAATGTTAATTACTGCCATGCCAATTTAAACAAACAGGTTAATGATACTCGTAAACACTAACAAGCTGATGAGTTATCAAAATTGCAGACTAGTATCGTTAATGAACCGCAGGTTCCTTGTTGCAACCTAATTAACACTAAAAGATACTAACAAGCTGTTAAATCTATTTAATTATTACGGTAAAGTTATTGGCTGAATCTAAATCATGTTATTGTAATGCAAGTTCAAAATCATAGATTTAGTACATTCTCTACCTTGGAAACTATCATCTGGCCCAGATGAGATCCCTTTGCATTTGATTAAAAATTTACACTTTAGCAAAACCCATTCACTACCTGTTCAACTTATTCCTCGAAAAAGGTACGTTCCCTAGCTTTTGGAAACACAGTTTCATAAAACCCATCCACAAGAGTGGTTCACGGGACAACGTTGACAACTACAGAGGTATTTAAAATCAATCAGAATTACCAAAAATGTTTGATTGCTTGATTTCCAAAAAACTATCGTGGGACTTCAAAAATATTATAATCAATGAACAACATGGATTCTGCAGAGGTAGATCTACTACCACTAATTTATTGCTTTACCAAAATTACATCATTAATGCTCTCGAGAATAAACTGCAGGTTGACTCCTTATACACAGATTTTTCGAAAGCCTTTGATAGAGTCAACCACAGTTTACTACTTGCTAAACTTGGGTCTTTGGGAGTAGAAGGAATATTTTAGAATGGATCAAATCCTATCTTAGCGATAGAGTCCAATTTGTCAAATATGGTAGTTCAGTATCAGATCCAATTGAAGTTCCTTCAGGGGTACCTCAGGAATCTCACATGGGACCACTACTGTTTAATATCTTTGTTAATGATCTTCCAAATGTTATCACCAACTGATCCTTCCTATTATTTGCTGATGATTTAAAGATGTTCAGAACAGTTCAATCCTTATCTGATGCTGAGAGATTACAGTTTGACCTAAATAACCTTTCCAGGTGGTGTAACATTAACTTACTTAAACTGAACTTGGGTAAATGTCAAAGAATCAGTTTTTCACGAAATAAAGAGGCAATTAATTATGCTTATCAAATTAACGACACAAACTTGTCACAGACCAACAAGATTAAAGATTTGGGAGTTATATTCGACACAAAAATGAATTTCAAGAGTCACATAACAGAAATCTCATCTCGTGCAAAAAAAATGCTTGGCTTTTCTCTTCGTTCTGTAAGAGAACTATCTGTCAATGCTCTCAAGATTATCTATTGTGCCCAAGTCAGATCTATTCTTGAATACACTTCTATCATTTGGTCACCATGCTATAGAGTCGACATAGATAGAACTCTTGGAAAGTACTCAAAATAAATTTTTAAGATACTGTGGCTACAACTTAGGAATGAATAGAGATGAATACAATTATTCACAAGTTCAAAAAACCCTAAATTTGAATACTTTAACACATAGAAGACTTGAAATCGATCTGGTATTCCTCCATAAAATTATCAATGGCAGTATTGATTGTCCTGAAATTGTTGAGCTTACCTCACTTTCTGTAAATGCTAGAAGAAGTAGAAATAGTGACATTTTCAAGATCCCTTTTTGTAGAACAAATTATGATCAAAACGAATCCATTAACAGAATACTGAAGTCAGCAAACACTCACAACAACAAGCTTGAGCTGTTCGGTTCATCTTTACCATCCTTTAGAAAAGCAGTTAAAAATTTGTAATAGTGTTAATTTTTAGTTTTAACATAATCTTAGTCATCTGTAAAATGTATACATTGTACAATCTTTTTGTAATGGTATAATTGGCTTGTCCGTTGATTAATAAATAAATAAATAAATAAAATTTAGATAGACCAAATATTAATAATGGATCTTTTATTTTCAGGTATGTTCATTAATATAAATTTCTCTATTGTCATACAAACAAAATGGTAAGTAGTAAATTATTGTAACATTTTACTTAAATTCACACTCAGGGTTCGAATTTATATGCACATTTATTTATAACAATTTATGTAAACTAGTGAACACAATCAGTACCTTCAGAAAACTCCCTAACCTCCGCGAATAGAGGCCAATTTATATATTAACGTTTAAATTAGAGAAGACGAGAAAATTCTAAAGTTATCCCGACTATTTTTTCGAAAATTTATATTGGTAGGGAAGGTACTGGAACATCCTTGTCATTGGCTGTGACGTCGTCGTACCACCCAGCTTGTTTGCGTAACATTCCAGTGCCGTATAGCAAAATCGTTGCATTATTTACAAAAGCATAAAATTGTTCGTAGTCTAAAATTTTTGAAAATTAAATTTATTCATTGTAAAAAATAAAATGAAAATTTTGTTTGTATATTTAAACGACTTGTCAATTCGATTATTTTTCAGTATTTTCTGTGCGCACCCTGTAAACGTAACTTCTAAAAATATGTTAAATATCAAAAAATATTCATCGGTGAAACATTTTTCGCGAGACAAAGATACGGCATGGTCTTTGAAACAAAAGAAAAAGAATGAAGTTAATAAGGACTTTAATAGGGGTAACATTATTCTGCACGAGAGATTTTTTTTCATCTCCATTTCTTTCAACACGATAATCTTAATTCTTTTCAGTTTCCGAATGCAAATGGTAACCTTAAAAAACACTTACAATTAATACTTTCAGAGTAATTCGCCATTCGAAAATGACTCTTTTTGACTTAATATTCCAGAAGATACCCATCAGTCGCGAAGGTAGAATATTATTTACGAGGATAAAATACTGGTCATCTTTAAAAACATTCAAAAAATAAAACTAAAACTTCCAGCTCAAACCTAAAATGCATAAAATTTGCAAAACATGCAGCTTTTATCTGAAAGCTTTCTTTCACCCAGAGCAGGTTCGTTTTAATAGTTCGGGTACCTAATCTAATTTTCTTTTATTTACACGCCCAAGTATGAGATAAAGACAAAAATTCAACGTTAATTGAGCGAAAACCAGTAATATTTGAGGAATACTAGGTTTTTTAAGACCTTCAAAAAAAAAAGCTTCGATGTTCTTTGCTTTTCTGTGAATTTCTGCGTTTTGATTTTGATTCTTGTCGTGTACATAAAAAATTGGGAAGAAATAACCGAGCGAATTATGAAAATAAAAATAGAAATTTGGAGCCATGTGTTTGCGGTCATTGCGGCTTATGCCCCGACAGACGACCTAAAAGATGAATTTCAAGCACAACTGACGAATCTCCTTACCTCAATTAACCAAATCGTGCTCATCGGTTTAAAGTTATTAAATGGATTTTTCCAGCACCAAGACATCCATAAATATAATTGGACACAAACAGCAAGACAACTTAAATCTATAATAGATTATGTCATAATTAAACAACAGACAGAAATAAAACCAAAAGATGTTACCTTTGAAAAAAGTAAATTTTATCTAAAAGCTCTTTAAAGTTGGGCGCCAATGTGTTACCTTAGGAAAAGTATTTTTCTCTAAAAATGTGTTAAAAAGAAAATAAATCTCAATCAGGGTTCGTGGCTACTTGATTTCACAATTGGAAAAAATTTGAGGGATTGTATAAATCAGCTCACGGATTTAAACAATCATATTTTTTTAAACATATCAAACTAACTAAAAGAAAAAAACAACTTATATAATTACCACGCGAGCGACAAGTGATTTTTGATTTACAATCACTAAAAAAATTACCGCAAATGAACCCAATTGTGTTATTAAATTTAGTGCCTCTGTTTTTGGCGTCGAATAGAAGATGGATACCATATTCCTCTGACCATTCCAAAAGGGACGTACCATTTATGTCATTGTCACGGTACTTCCACATCTCATGGTGGCTGTTAAAATATGGCTAATATATGGCTGGATGCTCGTAGAGGTTGAGTACATGGGCAGGTCAGGTGAGAGCTGGTGGTTTGTAAATGTTAGCTATTGTGATATCGCCAAGTTTTACGGTTACCTTATGGACTTGGAAAAAGCATATGACACGGTTCCCCTCAAAAAGGTTCTAGAAAATAGTAAAATTATGGAAAATATGTTTCCGCCACAAAATCGTTGTACAAGGGGTTAGAGACGAGAATAAAGGTTGGCGCAAAGGAGCTTTTCAAAATTGAAACTAATTAAAAATTATTTAAGAAATACTATGGGGTACTTTCAGCTTTGGCAGTTTTATCTGTTGAAGCAGAAATAGCATCTAAGATAAATTACGAACCTATCATTAAGGAGTTCAGTAAAACCAAAAGTAGAAAATTTATGTATCTTTAATTTTCTTCATTTTTGTTTAATGTTCCAAAGAAGTATAAGTAAAAATTTAGGTTTGTTTCTTAATGAATAAAAAACTGTTTAATTTTAAGTTGCACTAACAAGATGGTTAAGCAAATGGAAAATAAAGATAAACGAAACAAAAAGCACCTATGTTACGTACACGTTAAAACGCTCACAGTGTCCCCCATTATATCTTAATAAAATAGAAATTCCCAGAGCAGACGAGGCTAAGTATTTGGGACTACACATGGACAGTAAACTATCATGGAAGAAGCAAATACTTAAAAAAAGGAAAGCCATGAATCTCAAAATGAAAAATATGTACCGGTTGTTTGGCAAAAAGTCATCTTTATCCATAGAGAACAAAATTTTATTGTACAAAGCTATAATCAAACCAATATGGACATACGAAATAGAACTATGGGGATGTTCCAGCAAATCGAACATAAATATTATTCAACGTTTCCAATCAAAGTCATTAAGAATAATCGCGAATGCTCCATGTTATGTATCTAACCGCACACTGCACGTAGACCTTGACATACCCTTTATTGAAGAAGAATGCAAAAAAAGAACCCAAAAACACTTCGAAAGGCTTGGACACCATCCCAATGAACTGGCATCAGACTTGATAAATATTGTAGACCCAAGGTGGCTCAAAAATGGTCAATTAATCTTCTGCAGGTATAGTTAGGAGGATTACGTCAATGGATGTGATACCTTTCCCGACAAGAAGCCAGCAAATTAGCTCATAGGACGTAAATTGTATATAAGTTGTTCTGATGGTTAATATAAACAAATCAATAAAAAAAAAATTTAAGTGATTTTTTATTTTATATTCCCTCCTTCTTGCACCATCAGAGGGCCTGGCGCGTATAATCGATATATTACAATCGAATGATTTTATGAATAATACAATAATGAGTGCTGACAGCTTTTATTTAAAACATTTATTGTTAGCTTGCCGGTGTTTTAATTTATTTTAAATCATTTTACTTTCCTAATAGTACATTAATACAATTGACCTAGATCTAATTTTCCTTTTTTACAAAATTATTGGAATTTTAAAAACAAAACTAACCTTACTAATTGTGTTGACAGTTGACACTTAATGTTATCGATAGTCAGTTTTCGATATGAAATGAAATATATCGATACCAAAAATACAACAACAGCGACATGAACACGCCCACCAGGGCTTTTGTTTGCTTCTGCTAACTATACCTTAGTAGTGGTCGTGGTGTAGTTGCTAGCGCGCCAGCCTCTGCACCAAGACACCCGGGTTCGATTCCCAGGTCAAACCAACGAATTATAAGCGACCGCTGCCGTTCGGAAGGCAATGGCAAACCACCGAATGTACTCTGCCTAGTAAGGCCTCTCTAAACTAGCCGTTCGGAACCGGAATTAAACTGTAGGTCCCTTCTATTCATGCAACACTGATTGAGCGTGCACATGAATAGTTGCAGAGAGGTCGCCGACGCCCAGGGGGTATGGCACAACAAGAAGAAGAACTATACCTTACCCACATAAAGTTTAGTTCTTGCGCTGCCACTGACCAGGAACTCTAATTATAAACACGAGCACTAAATATTAACTTCCCAATACTCAGATTAACGCCAAGTGGACAAACTCCTTTGGTTCCAATTTAATTGTACTTCTACGTCTTCAAGCAATAAGACCCTTCAAAGAGATTCAAAAGATTCGAAATAATAAAAAAATGAGTGTCAGTTACAGCAACTTTTGGTAAATAATATTAAATTTTATGTTGTTAAATTGGGAACGAACGCGTGTTTGAAAAAAAAAAATTGCGCGGTAGACGTTAAACGCATTGCCCGCGTTGACATCCCAATAAACTGACAGATAACGCGCCAGAGCTTTGAAAATTCAGTCGAAGCTTTTGCATCGCGTCGCAAAGCTGGTCTTCTGAATCGCGAGCTTTCCGCGGACGCGCGTGCCAACAAAAGTGGCGAGTTCGAAGACCCCGCAAACGAAATCGGGAGAATTTCAATTTTCAGGGGTGGGCGGGCGTTTGCATCATGGTGATGGTGCAAATCGCTCGAAATTTAAATAAGGTTTGTCTAGGAATCGAGTTGTGTATCGGTTTGTTATCGCAGCAAGAAGTTGCTATTGTCTTCCAAAAATAGAACGAATTTTTTAACTAGTTTCCAGAGCGTCGCTAGATGTTCTACAAAGATATGGAGTAAATGATAAAGCGTGTTACTCCATAGAATTTTCTTAATTACAAAATAATTAAGTGCATAGAATCACGAAGGTAAACGATGCAATCAGCGTTTCCAACTTATAAAATACAACAATGTACAAAACCAATTACTATTTAGTTATTAAATTTAATGTAATAAAAATAAACTAAATTTCCATATATTAAACAATTAATCAAAATTTTGTTGGGGTCCACCACATTTCTAAAAAAAAGCATCGAAAAAATAACATTTTTAAAAAATTAACATTTTTAAATATTTTTTTTTTAAATTAGTCTATTTCATGGCGGATATAGAATTGCAATTGTTTTTTTTCATACATACATACATATAATCACGCCTTTTTTCCGTAGGTGTAGGAAGAGACCACTTCCACTTCCGCTACGGTTCTTACACACATCTTTTGCCTCCTCTACTTTTATCAGTGCTTTAATACATGCTCGTCGGTTGTTGGTACTCTTGACCTGGCCTTTTTTCAAAACAATGTTGATCTGATCGAGATATGTTCGCTGAGGTCGACCTCTACCGACTTCCGTCCACTCACACTCGCCTTATAAATTTGTTTCGTCAATCTTCTTTCATCCATCCTTTCTACGTAACCAAACCATCTAAGCATTCCTTTATCTATCTTTATAACCACATCTTCTTTTACACCACAGCGTTTTTTTATCTCACTATTCTTTACTTTATCCAACCGAGTTACTCCGGCTATACTTCTCAGACTACTAATCTCCGCAGCATTATTCCTATTTACATGCTTCTTTTGCCAAACCCAACATTCACTACCATACATAAGTGTAGGAACCAACACACCTGTATGCACAGCCAGACGTGCCTTTTTTGACACTTTCTGGCTGTTCATAATTCGGTTTTCTTTTTTAAAACGGTGCCAAATGTAAAACAGGATAATGAAAAAGAGGCCGCATCTCGATAAATAATGGCTTTTCGAAAAAGTACCAAAAGCCGAAAACATTCCAAAAATAATGTATTAAACCAATGGTGTCACAATACTAATTTAATTGTAACGCATATAAGAGTTTAGAGGGTTTAAGGGGTTCAAAACTCCCATAGCATTTTTAAAGGCTGTACAGATTTCGTGGTTGTATATGAAAGAGATGCTCTTACAATAAAAAAGCCATGTATCCATTTTCGTTACAAAATGTTAAACAGTTCATCAAATATTGGAAATATTGTACTTTCCAAGGGCTGGAAAATTAAATGCAGAGACAAAAGAAAATAGAAAATCATAATAAAAGGTTGATAAAAGATGTTCATTTTTTTATATTTTATGGCCGAAATAATGGTGGATCCCACTTCTAAATGATTACTAAATGCTTTTTATTTTTTTCCTCAATTTTGGGTTACGCTGAAATTATTATAAAAACTCTTTTCATTTTATCAAAAATGACCAAGATTAATTTTCAACTAAATTTACATAAATCATCTTTGTAAATAGATTAATAACTGTCTAAAAGGGTTGAGTTAAGTAAAATTAAAAAAATTACAAAATTATAAATATAGAAGATTCTGCAGGATTTTTGCAAAAAAAATACCCCAGATTTTTTGTGATTTATACGAGATCTGATAATAAAGTTTCAAGACTCTTTTTAGGGACACACCAACAATCAAAATGTCACCTAAGATGTGTCATATTATTCTTTAAAAAGTCAACTTTCGAACAATACTCGTTCTGCCAACTATAAAAATGTAATAAAAAGAAAGAGACCATGTCCGTGAGTCACGACGAAAAAAACAGACTAAAAAAAAACAAAGCGTCAATTTAAAAGAGCTGCAACTTCAAAACATCAAAAAAAATTCCATCCCTTTCTACCTGGACATTTAAATATCCACTTTTCCTGTCTATTGGTGAAAAAACGTTTTCCATTTCCATGGAAATTTAAATCGAATGATAAAAATCTAACGTGGACCTTTCGAATGGAACTTCCACATTCCTACTAAAAACAAATAATGAAAGGCACGAAATCATGCAACCTTTTATTATCAAACACTTTAAACTGGGTAAAGTATTGGACGGTTGTTTGTCGTCCTTAGCAGGACAAATTTAATGACAAGGAGACGAAGTGTGTTCTATTTTTCTTAGTATTATGTCATTTGCAAAAGAATGCAGCGATCATAGAACCATAAATCTCCTGTGTCACATTCTAAAGATTTTTTTTAAAAATAATTCATAAACGTGTATATAACAAGCTCGAAGAAGACATCAGTGAAAGTCACTTTGGATTCAGAAATGCAATGGGGACACGAGAAGCATTATTTAACCTAAATGTTCTAATACAGAGGTGCCTAGATGTGAACCAAGATCTATTTGTCTGTTTTTTGGATTACAATAAAGCATTCGATTGTGTAAGACACGACATACTCATGAAAATACTAAGTGAGAAGCATATAGACTTCAACGACATGCGAATAATTAGCAATCTATATTACAATCAAAGAGCTGTTTTTAGAAAGAGCGAGGAGATGTCAAACGAAATAAAGATTGAAAGAGGAGTAAGACAGGGATATGTTCTCTCTCCTTTACTCTTTAATCTCTACTCGGAGAAAATCATGCAAGAGGCTATATCTGAAGAAACAGCGGGAATAAGGGTAAACGTCGAACTCATAAACAATATCCGTTTTGCCGACGATACCCTGGTTATAGCCCAGGGTAGCGTGGACCTACAAAGAATGATGGATAAAATCGTCGACAACAGTGGGAAAGCCGGTCTTACACTTAATATCAAGAAGACAAAACACATGATCATCAGCAAAGCACATGACAAGGAAAGTTATTATATTCGCAATGAGGAGGTTGAGAGAGTACAAATACCTGGGTACCATGTTGAACGAGACTGGGGGACACTAGCGAAAAATAAGATGCAGAATAGATCAGGCTAGAGCTGCGTTTACAAACACGAGGAAAATATTCTGCACCAGAGACCTGAGTGTCAAACTTAAGATCAGACTAGCCAAATGTTATGTTTTTTCAATACTTCGCTATGGAATGGAGTCGTGGACAACGAACAGAGATGACTTTAATAGACTCCAAGCTTTCGAAATGTGGGTCTACAGATGGATACTCAGGGTTTCTTTGACAGAACGGGTAACAAATGCAGAGATATTGAAGCGAGTAGGTAAAGAGGCAGAAATAGTGAACACAGGAAAACTTGCTTATCTGGGTCATGTTATGCGCGGAGAAAGATACCGCATGTTACAGCTAATAATACAAGAACAAATTCAGGGTAAACGAAGTGTGGGAAGAAGACGCACTTCACAGCTAAAGAACTTGAGAGAGAGTGGTATCTCTGTACTTTAATAGAATTGTTCCGAGCAGCCGCATCGCCATGATGATAGCCAACCTTCTAAGAGGAGACGGCACGTGAAGAAGAAAAAACAATAATTCTTTACAAAATATCGTTCAAATATAACACTTTCAATGCTTAAATAGCTTAAAATAATATATAAAGTTCACTTTTCACCTAAAACAAATGGAGTTTGTTGTTTACACCTCGAGAAGTTCATATGATCAATAAAAGAATTCGCCCACTCCGTGATTTTTCCCACAAGTGTCTGTCACTTTTTTGACAGAAATAATAGATTTTGTGTCGCAATATTATGTTATCATGTTTTGTTGGATGTTGATCTAATGAACACAACTGAATTCGTAGATTTAATCGATGGAGGGGTCATTGAATGCATTTAAAATTTTCGAGACACTATGCAGACTTGTATTTTGTGGTGGCAGAAATTAAACTGTGATTAAACAAGGTGTTTAACAATTTAGAAAGTGTTTAGCTACACGAGTGTTGGACCAGCGTTTAAATTATGTTTTGAAGTAAGACCCTAATTCTCTTACATTCGGTGGTTTTGGGTAGTGACCTATTTAAAATCTTCAATTTGAAAGCAACGCGAGTTCGTTGGAAAATTATTAATCAAAATTTGTGTCCAATTTTCGGACCTCAAATTTCGCACTGTTCATAAAAAATTTATTTGTCGACAGGGCAGAAAGAGAAATCCGCTGCTGAAAAAATGTACTATTGCCTTTTAAAGCAGACAAAAATGATGCAATTAGATTTTTTAATAATATTCTAAGAAGTAGAAAAATGTATAATCAAGTTTTTTGGACGTTAAAAATTATTTCTTATATTTTAAAAATTTTACCGGGCTATAGCCAGGTAAAGTAATTACTTGATCTATTTGGAAACGTGGAGACTTTTCACTTTATTTATACGAATGGAAAAATTTTGATATTTAGTATTCAGGTCAACTCGTGTTTTGTTTTGTTGCAGACACAGAAATTCAGCACTTTCTGTGTAGAAGTTTCGTTAGGAGCTTTTTGTATTTTCTAAAATTATTTCATACTTGGGTATAGCTTTATTCAAAATGCAGCAATCACAGATGCACTGCGTTGAGAAAATCCTTTGAGGGAATCCTTTGAACGTAATATCTTAAAGAACAAATTATAGGATTATGTGAACAACACGCGCCATTCAACACGTTGGTACTTTGTATTGATTAATTAATTTTTTTAAATAGCATCTTTTAAAATACGAGAGTCGTTCTAAAAGTTTTGCGTAAATGACGCCGATTAATAAAATTTCAGCAGTAGACAAGTATCATTAAATCGATCAAGGTATTAACGTATAACGGCCAAGATTTTTTTTTTTTGATGAAAATAGTCGCAAAAAGGGTAGACCTATTGTGTGGGCCGCGGACGGCCCGCACTGCGGCTATTAGAAGGGGAAGGGATTATAGAAAGGAAATGATTGTGGACACGCTTTTTAAAAAGTTGTAGGTCATAGTTCTCTGGAAAAACTGATTTTGGAAGCTTATTCCATTCCGTAGCAGCCCTGTAAAAGAAGGATTCTTGATGGAGATTGGTCCTAGTAGTGTCAATCTTGAGAGTAAATGGGTGAGACTGATCAGCGTGCCGAGTTCTTCGGCCGAATGTGGCCAATGGTGGTACAAGAGTTTTTATTTCTCTGGAGCATCTGCCATGGAAATATCTGTAGAGCAATGACTGCTCTGCAACTCTTCTACTATGTTCTAGAGGGTGACAGGTATCTGTGAGAGTTGAGCTGTTTATCAAGCGAATGGCTCTTTTCTGAATGGAATCTAGAAGACGAAGAGAATGCCTTGGTGCTGAACCCCAAATGTGCGAGCAATACTCCAGTAGAGGTCGGATTTACTCCTTGTACTTCGTCAACAGTTGATCAGGAGTAAAAAACTTTCTGGCTTTCCACAGAAAACCTAGCCTCTGGCTTGCCGACTTTGCGATGTTAGCAACATGGTCATGCCAAGACATATTATTGGACATCGTGACTCCCAAAATCGAGATGGAGGGACTTGGTTCAAGGGTATTTCCGGATATTGTGATGGGATGATTTAAGGAATTCACTTTCTTGGAAAACGTGGCACTTTGTGTTTTTTGGGCGTTGAACTGAACAAGATTGTTGATTCCCCACTCGACGATTGCTTTAAGATCTCTATTGATGGAATCAACCTGTTCCTGCCTGAGTCTATTTGTATCATACACCGAAAGTGATAAACCTTATCAACCTTATCAAAACCTTATTAACAACTTAGGTTTTACAAAAATTGTCTCCCTCGTCCCAGGGAAAAATAGCACATACTAGTTTTTGTGAAAAGATTATCAGCTTTTCGCGGGAAAACCAATTAAAAAATAAGACAGTTCGTCGTAGGGAACATAAAATAAAAACGAAAATAAACAATATAATTTAGATTCTTTTCTTTGCATTAAGGGAGGCGAGGAAGAATTGATCAATCTTTTTTGTCTTTTTATTGTGGCAAGTGTTTGCTCGACATTATTTGAACGTAACATATTGGATTATTATTCTCACGTAATATGGTGAGTTTTTAGTCCTAGTGAAATAAAATGAGGGAAAAAGGAAAATTGTTATAGTTTAAAAATTTTATATAATAATAGGTATACAAAGGAATCAAAATTAAAGTATAATCCGGGAAAAGTAACTTTAATCTGTTTTTTTCTTTACTATTATTCAGTAGACCACCTGCTAAATCGTTTGGGTGGCTTCCAAGTCTTGTTTGGTAGGCTTTGCTGTAGGTGATTATTTCTTCTTTAACGGTTGGTACCTTTCTAATATAAACTAAAGCAAGAGCGACAAGGCGTCTCCCTGTTTGAGACCGTTGTTTATGAGAAAAGGCGTTGAAACTCTTCCCCCAATTCTGACACTACTATAGGACCCCTCGAAACACACTTAAGTCATGATTATCAACTTTCTAGGTATTCCCAGTTATGCCATAGCGTTTCATAGCTCCACTTTTAAAATGCTATCGTATGCTTGTTGGAAATCAATAAATAGCTGGTGTAAAATTTTGCTCATTATTCACCGGTTTAAATTTAATATTAGAAGTGTGAAGTTGGTGTGTGCTTGGCGATGTAAATCAATTTTTTTGCTAACTAGGTAGGACACTGCGACAAAATAATCAATAAAACACCGATCCAGGAGTTCGTATGTAAAAAAGAACCATTAGTCTTATATGCAAAATCGTACATTTTTCCAAAAAGGTGGCATGGGTCGTTTTGTTTTTTTTATAAAAGAATTTTACGAATTGTCGTTTTAACGTCGAAATAGTGCAAAGCAGGAATAACTAACATTTTAATTGAAATTCGAGTCGGTGAATAAAGATAATAAATAACAGAATACCGAGGTACAAAATTTCGATATGTATGCGTAACTAATAGCTAAAATTTTATCGTTTTTCTATTTTTAACATACATATCGCAAATTTCCTTGACACAAATCGCATCTACGCTTGAATGTTAAAATGTAGCCGCGTTATTCATTTTGTTATTACTTATTTTCATTTGCTTATTAAATGAAGTCAATGTTACTGTTGCTTGTTTAAAAAATTAATAACCTATTTTCATTTGCTTGTTATATCAAGTCAGTTTTACTGTAGCTTATCGAATAAAAAAATATTAATACTCTTGTCTTTTCCGGGATTTTAATTAATTTTGCTCATAACTTACAGAGAAAATAGGCTAACACCTTTAACACTGAATTATTTCTGTCAATATACGAAAATTACATCTAATATTACATCTAGCATCCCCACTCCAGGGGGAAATTTTTTTTTTGTTAGCTTTCCATTATATTACAATCTATCTATTCGGTGAATGAAACAAATAGACTCAGGCAGGAACTCAATAGAGATCTTAAAGCAATCGTCAAATGGGGAACCAACAATCTTGTTCAGTTCAACGCCCAAAAAACACAAAGTGCCACGTTTTCCAAGAAAGTGAATTCCTCAAATCATCCCATCACAATGTCCGGAAATACCCTTAAACCAAGTCCCTCCAGCTCGATTTTGGGAGTCACGGTGTCCAATAATATATCTTGGCATGACCATGTTGCTAACATTGCAAAGTCGGCAAGCCAGAGGCTAGGTTTTCTGTGGAAAGCCAAAAAGGTTTTTACTCCTGATCAACTGTTGACGACGTACAAGGCTCAAATCCGACCTCTACTGGAGTATTGCTCGCACATTTGGGGTTCAGCACCAAGGCATTCTCTTCGTCTTCTAGATTCCATTCAGAAAAGAGCCATTCGCTTGATAAACAGCTCAACTCTCACAGATACCCTTCACCCTCTAGAACATAGAAGAAGAGTTGCAGACCAGTCGTTGCTCTATAGGGCAGATGGCAGATCTCATCATGGCAGATGCTCCAGAGAAATAAAAACTCTTGTACCACCATTGGCCACATTCGGCCGAAGAACTCGGCACGCTGATCAGTCTCATCCATTTACTCTCAAGCTTGACACTACAAGGACCAATATTCATCAAGAATCCTTCTTTTACAGGGCTGCTACGGAATGGAATAAGCTTCCAAAATCAGTTTTTCCAGAGAACTATGACCTGCAACTTTTTAAAAGCGTGTCCACAATCATTTCCTTTCTATAATCCCTTCCCTTTCTAATAGTCGCAGTGCGGGCCGTCCGGGGCCCACACGATAGGTCTACCCTTTTTACGACTATTTTCATAAAAAAAAAAAATCTGTATAACCCAAATAATGTTAGGTATGTATTAAGTAATAATTATGACTATTCAGAAAGACGTGTAGGGGAGGCATCCAGTGATACGTTCCTTTTGAAGTTAGTCTACTACAAAATGGACTATTTTTGACATTGGGCGTTATTATGTATTCTTAGCACTAAGTAACTAATTCTAACGGAACTTTTCGTTTCAACCTACGCACTACACGCGGTTTATTCACTATATTTTTTGCGAACACATTTGGATGCACTTTTAGTTTTTCTGCATGTTTTTTCGCATACTTTTTTATTTCTTCTTTGATATACGATAGACCTTTATTGGTTGTAAACCATGGGACTCCTAGTATTATTCTTATGGTCTTGGACTGAAATCTTTGTATAATTTCGATATTTGAGGAGGAATTAGACAGGGAGATAGCTTAAGTCAATTTTATTCAACCTCCTGATGAAAAAAATCCATAGAAGAAGTAACATCCCTCAACTCGGGATACAGAATGAACAATAGGGCTATCAGCACTAGTCTGCTACGCCGACGGCGCTGCAATATTCTCAGAAAGTGAGAATGACCTGCAGAGACAGTTATTTAAGTTCTACCAAATCAGTCAGCAACTCAATGTGGACATATCCATAGGTAAAACGAAAACCATGACCATCGCTAGGGAACCAATGAGATGCAAGCTGGTAATAGATAATAAACCCATAGAGCAAAAGCTGAAAAAATGGTAAATTACCTGCATTTTGCAATTTATGAATTATACTATTTTTAATATCTACAGAATTTTAAAATCTTTTGAATAATATGATTATTGCATGTTGGGAATATTTGTATGAAATATGAACAAAAATAGGAATTGAAGAATTTTAAACTTGTGTCAGTATTGAGAGAATAGCATTGAGGACGCTATAACAGTGAAAAATTATTGTAAGTAATAATCAAGCATTGTTTTTAACAATTTAATATTGTTACTAACGAATGATTATTGATCATAATAATTAAAAAAATTTCAAATGTTATAAATAATTGAAAATAGCTCCCGCTTATAAAATGATAAGAATAAGTTGGAAGAATACGGTTGATATAAACAGAATATTGTTAATGACAATTATAATTTATTTTTTATAATAATTTTATTAATTATAACGACAAAACACATGGTATTTTTTCATTCTTTCCACTGAGAAGTTAGTCGTGTGGACCTCTCGAGTCGCACCCAGACTACTGTTATTTTTTAATCGGGATTAACCGCATAAAATCCCAAATATTCGATAATAACGAGGTACAAAACTTCCGTCGTTAAAATAATTCAATGTCGTTTTTAATAGCTGTAGACATTGATTTTTAACAAATAAAAGTGATATCGTCGTCACTGAATGTGGTAACTAAGAGAAACGTACTGGTAAACATATTAAACATTTTACACGAATTACTACTTCAGGTATCAAATATTCGACAATAATAATTTATTAACTTTTAATTTCTACAAAAAAACATGTGTGAATATGACTATTTGTTTTTACTATTTTAAACACATTCGTGAATTGTATCTTTAAATGAGAATAACTTTTTTTCTTGATATCCGATTTAACATTAAAGAATGTTTTTTAAAATTTCTGATAGCCTGTTCTTAATATAAACAGCGCTATCTATTGTTTTTTTAGGAGCCAAACTTTAATGCGAAATAAAATCCAATAGTATTTTTTTACTTTTCCATCTACTTCAAAAAAGGAGAAGGTTCTCAATGCGATTGTATTTTTTTTATGTTTGTTACCTCAGAACTTTCGACTGGGTGAACCGATTTTGATGATTCTTTTTTTTATTTGAAAGCTGGTGCTTCCCGTTCAATTTGGTCCAGACAAATGGACGAATAACTGAATATCACGCCAAGCTCTATCTACCCTTGAAAACGCATTAAAATATATTCTGTAATTTCAGAAATGTACCCAGATAAACAGACAGACAGAACAAAATTTAAAATTTATGACACTTCAACTTTATTTATATGTATAGATTTAATGCAAACCAGTTGTTTTAAATTTCAAATATTTCATAATTTCGCAAAAATTCAAAGTAGGTACTATTAAATCAGTCTGATGTTTAGCTCTAATGTTCCATCTTCCAACCCCCCAAATTAACCAAAACCGGGCGAGAACTTTTAAAAAGGAAGACAATTGCGAACCTTTACCCAGTTGACTAACGTCAAAAATATTATTTCCGTCGAGGCTTAAAACGTCAACCGGTCAAACGTTTTCCTTTCGCGAATCAATCAAGAAAATTAATGTCACTACGATTTTCTTTTAGAAATTATTTCCGTCGAGGCTTAAAACGTCAACCGGTCAAACGTTTTCCTTTCGCGAATCAATCAAGAAAATTAATGTCACTACGATTTTCTTTTAGAAATTAATTACGCAACGAAACAAGATCCAACGTTTCGGCACGATTACGTGATAAAGGACGTTCGGTAATAAATGTTCGTGTTCTCATTTGTTGTTATTGCTGGTATCTCCACTCATTTTACGATTAATGGTTTCCGAACATGAAACTTGAATTTTCACGTTACCTACTTTCATGTGCAATTCAAAATGATCGTATTTACATTCATAGCCAACGGAATTTTTTAAAAAAGAATTTCCACTTTCGCAAAATCGATTCCCAGAGATCCTTTCCTGCAAGAAGAGTTCCAAAGATGTTTTTCCATTTAAAGAGCGTCTGTCGTATGTTTAAAGGTTTAAAGCCCTGTTTCCCAAATCCACTATTGGTGTCCATGGCAGGGGTCCATACAGACTTTGAAACTAGGTTTAAGGTTGTTTTGACCATAGAAATACTACGTGCAATACCAGTGTATTAACAATCCATACGGTAATACTGAAAAAACTTTGGCTTTTGGCTTCAGAAAGAACAAATTACTCTTTTCGCTCAGACCCGTCGATTTTTTATTAAAGGAGGACATTCTTTTCCGGGATTTTTGACTCCACTACTTTTAACCCCAAACAAGGGTAAGAATTACCCCAAAGTTTTTAAATGGCATTGGGGGTTGAAAAAGATGTCTTTCAAAAGCTCTTACAATTAATTAGAATTTAGTACCTAGTACCTAGTTTTTTCTTGCACGGTACGGTAAATCACCACAATTGCCGCTGTTCGATTCTAATCCAAGAGTTTTCACAAGGTGCATACACAGCAACCGGAGAAATTAAATGTATGAGCTGGCATTTGCGATGACCGCCTGTTGGATTTTTTTTTACTAAGCAATTTGACCGACGAAACGTATTTGCAATTACTGGAAGACGCTATTTACTCTGCCTTGACTGATATGTATTTTAAAATAATCCACAGTATGACGAAGATCATTTTTATTTTCAACAGAACGGTGCTCCCCCGCATTATGCGGCGGTAGTTCGTCAGTATTTAGACCAACGTTTTCCACGGCATTGGATTGGGAGAAGAGGCAGCATTATTGAATGGCCTTTACGATCGCCAGATTTATCGCACCTCGATTTCTTTTTGTGGGGACATCTGAAAAGTAAAATCTATAAAACACAACCAGCGTCGTTGGAAGATTTGCATCAAAGAATCGTTGACGAATGCCGTCGAATTATTCCGGAAATTCTTTGGAATGTGCGTGAACATTTTGAACAAAATCTTTATTATTGTGTGGAAACAGGCGGTCATTAGTTTAAAAATTAAATCAATTAAGTAGTAAGTAAGTAACTAAAATAATTGGAATTTTAACATATAATGTTTTCAAAGGATTGGGAGGAAATGTAAAATTTAAAGACTATTGTATAGATAATTGTCAGAGCTTTCAAAAGACATTTTTTTTGACCCTTAATGCCATTTGAAAATTTTGGGGTAGTTCTTACCCTCGCTTGGTGCTGAAAGTAGCGGAGTCAAAATTACCGGAAAAGATTTTTTTTTTTTTTATGTTCTGGTTCCCACGAAAAGGGATATCCTGTAATGTTCAGAGAACATCGTGGGAACCAAGGGAAAGAAGGTAGGAGTTGGTGTTCTTAAATTTCTGGAGGTTGTATGCCTCGGGGAACACCTCCCTAGGCAATGAGTTCCAAAGCCTCGCAATTCGTTGGATGAATGAGTCTTTGGAAAGTGATGTTCTGCAGGTCTCCAAAGTGACCACGAAGGGATGTGAAGACTGAACTTGACGGGTTAATCTCGAAGAGACTGCCAATGGAGGAACGATTGTTGATATTTCAGAAGAGCATCGCCCATGAAAATATTTATAAAATAGAGACAAATCGCCAACTTTTCTACGGTGTTCCAGACAAGTGAGCGAGTTTGTAAGCGAGGCATCACCGACGAGACGAATTGCCCTTTTTTGGACAGAATCCAGTAGCTTCAGGATATGTTTAGGTGCTGCACTCCAAATATGGGAACAGTACTCCAGTACAGGTCGGATCTGTGCCTTATAGATCATAAGCAGCTGACTGGAGGTGAAATAGCTCTTGGCACGAAACAAAAAACCAAGTTTTTGGGATGCACTTTTGGCAATGGACCTCACGTGATTTTCTCAGGAAAGGTTATTGCTGATAGTAATACCAAGCATTGATATGGATGACTTCATTGGTATGGTTACTCCTGACAAAGTTATGTTAGGCACAGTGAGATCGGCTTTTCTAGAGAAAAGACATGCTTGTGTTTTGTTTGCATTGAATTCTACCAAGTTATTGGATCCCCATTCGAGAATTGTTGCTAAGTCCATATTTATATTGTTAACATTTCTTCCTCGTTCATTTCTGGTTTCACGGGCTGATATAGGGGCCCTGGAAGAGAATGTTCTCCTTTAATCAAAAATCGACGGGTCTGAGCGTTTTTCTAAAATGTTGACGAGGTTCCTGCAAATGGCTCTGTTTCGTTTTCGGTTGGCCACCCTTTTATATATATATATATATATATATATATATATATATATAGCATATTTACCAGTCAGTCATATTTGGTGCCATATTTTTATATACCAGTATTATATAATTACATTTAGGTATATATTATCTTAATATATTGTTACCAAATTTACTTGGGTTCGAGTATTTTAACCTCTCGATACAGTAACAAAAAAATTTTTATTCCAATACTTTTACACAAAAATACTTTACTTTTACAAATCACATAGATATTCAACAAATTACAACTTTTACAACTATTTTAATTTCATAGCTCATAAACACTTTTAAAACTGTCCTCATCGCGACCACTGTCCTTTTTATACCTCTTAATCATAATTCGACCTTTTTCTCGTGAGTCCGGAACAATTCTTCTACCTTCTGGAACCCGCTAGACCAGGTGTTCGACAGTTTACCTAACGGAGGCGGAAGCCGACAAAGCGCTCCCTAAGTATGGTCGATTCTCGAACGCCGATAAATAAACAGGGCCCGCACTGCGACTATTAGAAGGGGAAGGGATTAAAGAAAGAAAATGATTGTGGACACGCTTTTTAAAAAATTGCAGGTCATAGTTCTCTGGAAAAACTGATTTTGAAAGCTTATTCCCTTCCGTAGCAGCCCTGTAAAAGAAGGATTCTTGATGAAGATTGGTCCTTGTAGTGTCAATCTTGAGAGTAAATGGGGGAGACTGATCAGCGTGCCGAGTTCTTCGGCCGAATGTGGCCAATGGTGGTACAAGAGTTTTTATTTCTCTGGAGCATCTGCCATGGAAATATCTGTAGAGCAATGACTGGTCTGCAACTCTTCTTCTATGTTCTAGAGGGTGTAGGGTATCTGTGGGAGTAGAGCTGTTTATCAAGCGAATGGCTCTTTTCTGAATGGAATCTAGAAGACGAAGAGAATGCCTTGGTGCTGAAACCCAAATGTGCGATTAATACTCTGTTTTTAACAAATACCTTTTTCATCGTACGCCTATGTAAACTTTTTAAATAAGAGTGGGAAGGCTACGTACGAAGCACCGCACAAAGAGAAGACCGATAAGGCTGTATTATGTGTTTGTTTCTTGTTAGTGTCGCTTTCGTTCGTTTAATCGAGTTTGAAATCACAACGATTCTAACAAAGTTTTACTTCAAAATCTTCTCGATTCACTGTTTTATTTATAATAGAAATGGTATAAATTGCTTCCTACAAATCTTTGACTATTTTCGGCAACGTTGTTAAAAACAAACTTATCATTTTGCTCTTACCACTTCGGTCATAAAAATGTATAGAGCAGGTAAATTTCTAGATTATGAGTTTTAAAGAAGATTAATTAAATTATTATTATTATTAAATTTTTTTATAATGCTTCAACTGCAAGTACCTTTGAGTACGATGATTTTTAAAAAATGTCAGTTAGAGTATATGTTTTAAAGTCTGGTAAAACATATCACAGTCACCACTCACCAAATTCACTAATTCTTCCGAACCATTTTTTATAGTTTAAACTTCATTAAATTAAATAAAAAAATTATGAAAAGAAATACCATGACTCAAGAACCATAGTGTAAGTAAATTAAAGAATAAAAGACATGAATTATGGCTGTATTCTACATAATAATACGACTTATGTAACATAATATATCAAACATAATATAACCAATAAAAAAAAATGTCAAATATAATACAAACAATAACAAATAGATGTCAAATATAAAAACCAATAAAAACCAGCCGCTGGTCGCATGGAGGAGGAATTAAACGTTTACGTCTCGTTTACGTTTTCAATTCTCTACGGCGAGTCCCGTCCAACATAAGAAGCATGGCTTTAAAAATTGGTCGACAGTAAAAGAATTCCAGAGACTCGGGAAGTTTCAGCTAATTACGATTTAGTCTCACGATTTTATCTAAACTGCTTCTTCGTCCAATTCATTATTTTGCCAAGAAGTTTGTTTTACCATTCGCTAGCGCACTGATTGATTGATCGAGCCGTGTTGCGTATCAGTGCTGCAACAAAGTTTGTTAAACTTCCTAACAAAACTCGATTTGAATCAATAATACCGAAAGGAAGATGCCGACTTTTTGTGGGCAGAATTATTGTAAGTAGACGTTCGATTTTTCGAGGTGTGAATACTATACAGAGTGAATTTTATGTAAGGAACGCCTATTTTGTTACGGAATCGACTGGCACGATTTTTTGGATTGTTTGGGTTCTGTGATATGACCAACCGTACGGTGGTATTTACATTGTTGTCAGATCTTCCGTTTTTCTTTAAAAATAATGAACCTTGTTATATCGAATGGATCACCCTATATATATTTTTTTTCTATTTTTAACATCCTTAAAAATTACTACATATTTTTTATGTAATTATACCTAAATGCAACAATTTCGAAGTTAGCTGCATCGAGGTGCTCATTATGTTAACTGTGAATTTTCAATTATTTATTATTGTTGGTGTTTATTAGAAGCGACGTGCCTTTTTCGACACTTTCTGGCTGTTCATAAAGGTATGCAGTGCTCCATTCATTTGTTTTCCTGCTCAATGTCACTGTCATACTTTCCATCTTTCGTAAACTTTGAACCCAATTCTACTAACACATTTACTTGTTCCACTATTTCTTCCTTAATCAAAACTTTACAGTTTGTCATGATTTCTTCTTTTTCAAAAACCATTACTTTCTTTTTGCTTACATTTATTTTCATCCCTTTGATTTTCAGGGTATCATGCATAACAATAACCATCGCCTGCAACTACTCTTCAGATTACGCTAATATGACTTGATCATCGGCGTAAAGAAGGCATTTGACGATCAAATCATTCATTTTCAATCAATATGCACTCTATTTCAAATCTTTTAAACAATCGTCTATGTATAAGTTAAACAGCCATGGCGAAGCCACACATCCCTGTCTCACACCTTTTTAAATGTTAAATCAGTCTGTGTAAGCTCCGTTTATCCTGACACAAGCAGTGGAATCCTCGTAAAGAAGAAGAAGAAGAAGAAATATTTATTAAGTAGGTTTCCCTAATATACAAAAAAAACTCTAATATATGTATACATAAATAACAATATAATCATCCTATATGAATGATCTGTTAAATAGGTTATTAATCTGTAGTAATAAGAATAACATTATTACAATTAAATATAAAAATTATTACAATGAAATATAAAAACAGTTATAATTCATACAGTGTAAAAAAGAAAAGTATATAACAATTTAATTATTAATCCTTTAAGATTTAACAGTAAACTGGATAATAAGAGTAACATTGCAGATAAAAAATAGTTCTAATTTAGTTCCCTTATATGTATCAACAATTTGTGTCTGAAGTTTTCACAAGATCCACTAGATTTAACATTATGTGGTAAGTTATTGTACTCTACTATACCTTTATAAAGTAAAGTAAAGTGATTTCAGTGCTCGTATTAAACTACCGCTCACCCCATACATGGAGAATGTCGACCACAATTCACTCTTCTCGCCACTCTGTCATTTGAATTAACAAAGTTCATTAATTTTACAGAAAAACGAAAGATCTGACAACAATGTTTATACCACCGTAGGATCGGCCATATCACAGAACCAACACAATTCAAAATTTGTCAAAATCGTGCGAGTCGTTTCCATACTTAAAACTCATTCTGTATATATTATGTTTTAATTTGTTTTGTTTCTTGTTTAAAGTGTCTCGCCAAAGGTATGTCCTCTCCAAACGTTATTGTAAATTCACAGGGCTGCTACCCAAGGGCATTCGAAGGGTTTTAATGAAAGTTAATTATCCCGAATACCCAGATAATGGGCTTATTCTACCGAAACAGACAGCGTAAAAAATTGGGTTTTAATTTTGTGTGTATGTGTTTGAAAGTCTCGTGAATTTTGCTAGCAAATTTCTCTACGGCGTTCTTTTGGAATCACAGTCAAATGCGATATTAGTCGAGGTAATATTCGTAAAATGTATCAACATCGTGATATTAAGCGTCAAGAAGATGTTTTCAATCAATATTTGATACCGTTTGCACGTTAACGCTACATATTAGATTGATTAGGTTTCAGTAATCAAATATTTTTTACGTCGTCACCTTTTTCCATAGAAAATACTCAGGAATTTGTTACTACAATTTAGACCAATTGTGAGAGAGAAGCGGCCCAACACACCACGCCCAACTGGACGCCCACCAAAAAGATGGTATGATAGCTGGTCTTCATCGTCCCAATTGTTTTTGGGCAACCTTTGAGGCAAACACAGGACGTAGTCCTAACGTAAGAAGAAGAAGAAGAATTTAGACCATGAGACAATCAACATTGTGTGACATTTAGCATACAGATATGGAATAGTACTTTCTCCACGATCATCACAGAATTTGCTAATTCTGAAATGAAATTTGATTACAAAATGCTGGAATTCTCTCTCTTGAGATAGAAGAAATATTCTGCAACACCTCTGCCCCCATTCAATTCAAATGTATTTACATTCTCTCTCTTGTAATAGAATAATATTCTCACACTGGTTAGCAATAATAACATTAGCCTTGACGCAATTGATTGTCACCGTAGTGGCAATTTTCAGTAGTGTCAAAATTATTTCTGTCACATTTTCATTCGAAAATATAAAAAGTATCATGCATTTATCCAGTGATTCAGAATCAGAGTGTGAAAATACACCACCTGAAATTACAAAGTCTTCTCAAGTAGCAGAAGGATACATAGAAAATTTGGTGCAAAATCGAATAAATATAGCAAATAAGTTAGTTTCGTCAATTACTGGATCTAATACTCCGCTAATCATGCTTTCCACTTCAAATTATGTGACTGTTAGTTCATCTTCTGCGAACCACGCAATTGTCGAAAATTCCTCCAATAATGCATCAGTTTTTAATTTCAAGAACTGTACAAATATAATAATTAATACAAACTAGAAAGTATAGTCTGCTACTCGGTTAGAATGAAAATTTGTGATGCTCGTGGTTCCGAGCGTGAGCCGAAGGCGATCGGGTTTTTAAGGATTATTTTCTGTTATGTTAATAGCGTAATTTGTAATCTCAGGAGAAGTATTTTCAAATTCTAAATATGATTCACTTAAATCCTCGCTCATTTTATACAAAACTTTTAAAAAATAACTTTTTAAGAACGACGCGTGACAAATTTAATTTGAAACTGACTGATTTACTTCAAAGAGTTTATTTGACAGCCATTGTTTAAAACAATTACGGAATATTCATACCTTAACAAGTGATGGAAACCCCATAAGAAACAATTGTTACAGAATGAATATTATCATTCTACAGTGTGAATGTTGTCCTTTTGTTATTAAAAATAATTTTATAACGAGTATAATACAAATATGGTCGTGGAGAAAAATATTTACGGAACATAGAAATTTCAATACAAAACGCTGAGATTCACAGAAACCAGTTGAACAGAACAAAATATAATATTTAAGTAATTAATTACACGATTCCAATTTAAACTGTCCCCACCTCGTCGATATGTGTCTGCGACGTGTTTTATTTAATAACTTAAAAATTATTTTTTGCTTCATTACTTTTAAACTGTTTAATTAATTAATCTTTATCATATTTGGCAGGAGGTGTAGACACTGCAAATCCTACTAAATTATGGTAAATAAACGTTTCTGGCTACTACCATAGGCGTTCGACAGGGGCAAGTCAGAACTTGACCCTTCCTTAAGTCTACGCCACTGGCGGAATTGTCATTTTAGCACAATTTTTCTATTCTCCAATACTTTTTGTGTAAGTAACATACTCTACTTTCGTAACGATATAGTCATTATTTTTCGATTATTTAAAGTTAAACATAACGTTGAACAATTTTAATGTGTATTTATCATGGCGGTGTTTTTAGGTCATAGGTTTGCATTTATTACGCAAATAAAACTTTAAAATTGATTTTTCAGATTTCATAAAAAGATTAACAAACAATTTTACCAATACGCAATTATCAAAAAGTCTTTTTCCCATTTTTGCTACATTAAATAATATGAACAACATTTAAAAATACTGAAGGGAAAGTTTAAAGAAAGCCAATTTTAAGCAACGATTAAATAACAATGGAAGGCTGGTATCAAAGGCAAAACAATATGATTTAATAGAGATTTACCAGAAATTTTAAATGAGTGGAGGTGTTTCGGCATTACTTATTAATATGTCGCATTTCTGAAATAATTAAAGGGGTGGGTCATTTTCAAATGAACAATTTTAATCAACGATTAAATTACAAAGGCTGGTATCATATTTATTATTGCAGCAAAAATGTGAACAATACTTTTTGATAATTACGTATTAGTAAAATGGTTTATCTTCTTATTTGACCTAAAAAATCAAGTTTAAAGTTTCATTTGCGTAATAAATGCAAACCTATGCCCTAAAAACTCCGCCATGATAAATACACATTAAAATTGTGCAACTTTATGTTTAACTTTAACTATCTCGAAAAAAAATGTCTTTAACGTTACGAAGGTAGAGTATGTTATTTACACAGACAGTATTCAAAGGATATTAGGAAGGGTTAAGCTTTGACTTGCTTCTGTCGAACGCCTCTTGTAGTTGCCAGAAACATTTATTTACCATAATTTATTAAGTTTGCAGTGTCTACACTTTCTGCCAAATGTGATAAAAATTAGTCAAACAGTTTAAAAGTAATGTGAAAAAAATCATTTTTTAATTATTTAATAAAACACCCTGTAACTCAGACAGGAGACACATTTTATCTAAGTGAATTGAGTTAAATCTTATTATTTTAAACCCAAGATTCTCCAGTTTAATTAATGATAAAGGAAATGTTTCGTATTCGTCAGGTAGCTGGAAACCTTGATGATATCATTGATATTCATAATTTAAGGGTTGTTTCCGAAAGGCAAAAGGCCCTCGTTTAAGATCATAACAAACTTCATTTGAATCAAACCCAAATCAATCAATGTTGATTTATGTATTTTCGGAGAGTCAGCTATCATTTTCAATTTGTCCGCTTAGGATTTGTCATCATCGTACCTTTGCTAGTTTATGGTCAAAAATAATTAGAATATACAGTAGGGTGCTTCATAATAATAGTATAAAGCAATTTTAATCTGGTCCTTGTAAATTTGTTTCGTCAATTTTCTTTCATGCATTCTTTCTTCGTGTTGAAACCATCCAAGCAGCATTCCTACATCTACGTTTATTACTATATCATCTTTCACATCACAGCATTTCCTTATCACACTATTTCCCACCACATCCGTGTAAGTCACTCCAACTTTAATTCTCAGACTACTCATCTCCGTAGCATTGATCTTACTTTCATGCTTCAAACCAAACATTCACCAGCACTTCTCTAGGCAAAGCCAGTTCTGGCTGCTCATAACGTTACGCAGGGTCCCATTTATTTGTTTCCCTGTCAACACCCTTCGCTGAATGTTACAGTCATACTTTTCGTCTCTCGTAAACTTTGAATCAAAGTAAACAAACTCATTCACTTATTTCACTCTTTTAGCCTTCAATCAGCACCTCGCAGTTTGTCATGCTTTATTCTCTTTTAAAAACCATTACTTTCGTCTTACTTACATTCACTTTCATCCCATAAAATTTTAAGGCAATATGTATAATATTAACCATCGCCTGCAACTCCTCCTCGGATGATGCTAGTATGACCTGATCATCGGCGCAAAGGAGGCATTTGACGATTAAATAGTTCTTTCTTAATCCTTACGCGTACTCCTTTTTGAAATCTATTAAACAACCGTCTACGTATACTTGTAATCCAAACAGCCATGGCGAAGCCACGCATCCCTGTCTATTACCTTTTTCGATATTAAACCAGTCTGTGTAAGCTCCGTTTATTCTGACACAGGCAGTGGAATCCTTTGTAAGTGATTTCAGTGCTCGTATCAAGCTACTGCTCACCCCATACATAAACCTTGTCGACCACAAGAATTCATTCCTCACCACTTTGTCATAGGCCTTTTACAAGTCTCCTCTCATAAATCCCACTTGCAATTTATTTACTATGTTAAATTCCCTGTGACCTACTTTTCATTATACATATGAGTACATTTTGCTGTCTATTTTAAAAAGATTAATTATTATAACGCGTTAATGCATGTTAGAGCTGGATTTTGTTGACATAAGTAGACCATGAATAATCCATTCTGTTGTTCCGGAAAGTTGAGACTCCCTATTAAAAGTTATACCGATGATAAAATTATTTAATAATCATACTTTTTAAAACGCTAATTAGCACCTGTACACTCTCATAAACAAGTTTGGAATTCCTTTTGAATTTGCAATAAATGATACAAATATGCTTTTATTGCACGCGGCCCAAAAATATGGCATTTTTGGAATGTTATTATTTTTTATATTTTTCAATTTTTTTAATGATATCTAGTAAATTTTCATTGAGTTTAAGAGAGGTTTTATTGTTGTAGATGAAAAACTCGGGAAGGGATTGCAAAAATAACGTTTATTTACTGAAAACAGAAAAATCCCAAGTACCAAAAAGAAATAAAAACGATTTTTAGTTTTTGGTGTTGCACCTCTGGTTCTAATAACAGCTCCTTATTAAATTCGTTATAAATTCTACATCTAACTTTTTTATTCGTCTTTAAAAACATGTTCCAACTCCTTTAGGTTGGAGCAATATCACGAGATCTGACGCGCCGTTCTAGCTAGACCTAAACATCTATAGGATTTAAGTTCAGACTACTCTATAGAATACCAACTTTATAAAAGTGTTATCAGCTGTAAAGAATCTCCTACGAAATAAGATTAACTCTATGTGACCTTTAAAACAAATGCCCCCCCATACCAGAATGGAACTACCGCCAAAATTCCTGGCTGGTTTATGATGTAGTGCGGAAATCGTTCACTTTCGCTTCTCTAGACTGGAATAGTCTAAGATTAGATTGGATGAAAGGCTTTTTGTAAGTATGCACTTCGGCCTGATAAGGTGATTGTGTCATTTCTGTGGTTAGATCTCCTCCTCCAACCCCAGTTGTTTTACCAACTTCCAGAGGCTGTTAGGGGTCCTGATGTAGCTCTCCGGCTCAGGTTTTTCTTTGCTTTAGCACAGGAACCGGGGCCTTGCCAGTCCCTCGCAGTGGCACAGAACGTGTTCCGCCGTCTCTTCTTCTTCATGACAGAAACGGCATTTACTATTCTCAGTACCTCCTAGATATTGGACACATCTGTAAAAAGTATATATCCAACTTTTCTCGACCTATTCCCAAGAGAAGGACTCTAGGGAGTTCATTTTCTAATTACCGTGCTGTAATTTGCCCGCTGGGTCTAGAGACGTAGATAACGATCATCTGCAGAGATGAAACACCTTGGACGTCCTGGAACTGGTCTTCTATTGTATTCCCTAGTTTCTATGTACCTTTATAATGTTATAGATACATTCGTTTAGTTAATACCGATAGCTTCGATTATAAACTGCTGCAATCTTCCACCTTCACTTAAGACCAACATTACTCATTTCATCCAAATGCACAAATGTCCGCACCAGCTGACTTTTATCGCATTTTTCTTCTTGTTCGACATAAACGTCATAATTAAGGTTTTTTTGACAAGTGAAGCAGACCATGAACGTAAATTATTATTTTGTGGGTAAAAGATTTAATTCGCGATTTCAAACTTTTTATAATTATAAATGATGCGATACTTTTTGTACGAAGTGTATTTTAAAAGGCTTGCGTTGTTCGATCGATGTCATTTTTATTTAATTTCGTCTTACATTTAATTTGCATGACATAACTGATATTTTTCCAACCACAACATTATTTTTCGCTTAGTCTCTCTTTCCTTTGTCTTTCAATTTCCAGTGATTGCTATCTTCTTTTTATTAACTTGAATTGGGTTTTAAAATTGTTTTAAAATCATTATTCAAAACAAAACCCCATCTTTTGCTGGTTCTATTAAAACTTAATGATTTTTATAAAAGTTTATATTAATTTATTTTTTAATGAAAATAGTAGCAAAAAGGGTAGGCCTATCGTGTGGGCCGCGGACGGCCCGCATTGCGACTATTAGAAAAGGGATTCAAAAAATTCTTCTGTCAATTAAATCCATGTCACGGACAAAATTCACATTTTTTTTGGTCACCACAGCTTTGGGGGCTCCTAGACCTGGTGTAAGTTGTCAGGACTCTCTTTCCAGTTTGAAATTTCGTGACCAGTTCTTTATAACCTGCTACGAAGGGGCAGAGTCACCCAATACTTCTTCCATGTCCTTATAAATTTCTTGCGGTGATAACCCCTTTTTACAGAGGTACTTTACCGCACCTCTTATCTCAATTTTGTCCATTTGTATAAAATCACGCACACCTCAATAGAAAAAAAATAATATTTAACGTACACGAACTGATGCGCTGATGCTACTTGGCATACACTAATGTCATACAATAAGCTTTTGCCTGACACTTATTTGCATTTGTCATTCAACGCCAACTATGTTAGGGACAACAATTCGTGAACTATCCGCGTAATGTGATATCCACATTTTCATCTCCAAGATCACTTCCTGTTTATAGAGCTGATGGGAGTTTTTAACTTGTCAGTGTCAATTTTAAATTATCATTGTCAATTGTCAATATTTCGTGGTTCTATTTTATTCTTACGATAACGATTTCTATGTACTTTGCATTGGGTCTAAGGTGGGTAAATATTTACCCTGTATACAACAACATCCTCTCCGAAATCTTGGTGTGTTATCTTTTATCAGTATACATTATTGCCCATAAATTACTTCTCTTTTTCGACAGTTCCCACCACTCCATGTTTTTCCATTAAAGTTTTCGAGCGATGCCTAGTAATTTTAACGGGTAGAACCCTCAATTATACAATATTTTAAGTTTGCTCCCTTAACTTCATGTGAAGTGGAAAGAAGTTTTTTGCGCGTTTTTTGCGTTTAAAACCAATGCCGGGGTCCCCCAGGGTTCCATCCTGTCCCCCACCTTATTTTTTTTACAAATCAACGACCTCTTGAAAACCACCACGAACCCCATTTACAGTTTCGCAGACGATAGCACACTTGTCTCAACTTTCACATCCTATCGATCACTTTCGGTGAATGATACAAATAGACTCAGGCAGGAACAGGTTGATTCCATCAATAGAGATCTTAAAGCAATCGTCAAATGGGGAACCAACAATCTTGTTCAGTTCAACGCCCAAAAAACACAAAGTGCCACGTTTTCCAAGAAAGTGAATTCCTCAAATCATCCCATCACAATATCCGGAAATACCCTTGAACCAAGTCCCTCCATCTCGATTTTGGGAGTCACGGTGTCCAATAATATGTCTTGGCATGACCATGTTGCTAACATCGCAAAGTCGGCAAGCCAGAGGCTAGGTTTTCTGTGGAAAGCCAGAAAGTTTTTTACTCCTGATCAACTGTTGACGACGTACAAGGCTCCAATCCGACCTCTACTGGAGTATTGCTTGCATATTTGGGGTTCAGCACCAAGGCATTCTCTTCGTCTTCTAGATTCCATTCAGAAAGAGCCATTCGCTTGATAAACAGCTCAACTCTCACAAATACCCTTCACCCTCTAGAACATAGAAGAAGAGTTGCAGACCAGTCATTGCTCTACAGATATTATCATGGCAGATGCTCCAGAGGAATAAAAACTCTTGTACCACCATTGGCCACATTCGGCCGAAGAACTCGGCACGCTGATCAGTCTCACCCATTTACTCTCAAGATTGACACTACAAGGACCAATCTTCATCAAGAATCCTTCTTTTACAGGGCTGCTACGGAATGGAATAAGCTTCCAAAATCAGTTTTTCCAGAGAACTATGACCTGCAACTTTTTAAAAAGCGTGTCCACAATCATCTCCTTTCTATAATCCCTTCCCCTTCTAATAGTCGCAGTGCGGGCCGTCCTCGGCCCACACGATAGGTCTATCCTTTTTGCTACTATTTTCTTAAAAAAAAAATTATTATCAGATAGACGGCACAGTTTTTCTCTAGAAAATTTAGAACAACATTGATTAACCTATAGTTTTAACTGTAATAATAGTGTAGGTATTGATGATATTGGTAATGAATAATCTTCTTCTTCTTATGACGCCGTCTCCTTTCGAAGGTTGGCGATCCAAATAGCTAACGTCGTTCTAGATACAGCCATGCGGAATATATCGATCGATGAACAATCAAACCATCTACGAATGTCTTTTAGCCAGGAATTCTGGCGCCTGCCGATAGATCTCTTGCCCTGGATTTTACCTTCTATAATCAGTCGAAGGAGTTCGTATTTTTCACCCCTCATTATGTGTCCTATATAGCGTGTTTTTCTTTCCTTGATGTTAAGCATGAGTTCTTTTTGTTTACTCATTCGATTAAGAACTTCTACATTTGTAACTCTTTGGACCCATGATATTCTTAATATGCGGCGGTAGATATACATTTCAAAGGCGTCTATTTTCTTTTCTAATGATGTGTCGAGAGTCCAACTCTCGCATCCGTACAGGAGAACCGAGAAAATGTAACACCTGACCATGCGCACCCGGAGCACTAGACTCAGATCTGACCTTACGAAAAATTTTCTCATACTTATAAATGTCTTTCTAGCCTGTTCGATGCGGCTTCTAACTTCTCTCTTCGGGTCGCATTGATCATTCACTATACTCCCCAGATACTTGTATGTAGATACTTGTTCCACCAGATCACCGCCAATAACCAGATGTGCCTGAACAGGTTTTTTGGTGAATGCCATAATCTTAGTTTTTGTGGTGTTTATGAGGAGACCATAGTGTTCACTATGTCGGACTATTTGATTCAATAGTCTCTGAAGGTCCTGCTCATTCTCGGCCAGTACAACTGTGTGTAATAATAAAGTAATAATATATTAGGTAGTAATAGAAAATAAGCAATAATAGGATTAATAAGAATAATTAGTGTAATAATGAGTAGGTACCTAATTTTAATAAATATATTTTGTGACATTAGCACATAATATAATAAAATTACATTCGATGCAAAGATTATTGCGTTTTTTATAAATGTATAAAAGCATATTTTAGTGCATATTTCCCGAGCTCTACTTATGACAGATCAAATAAAAAGCACCACTAATTTAAGGTATACGAATGTCACGAAAATTGACACCACAAATATCAAACGTTTTTATGCTCTGGAAACATCTACAAATAATGACGTAATAATTTACGAGCTGGATTACAGACTAAAACTGGTCGTTTCTTGTAGAAAACGTGAATGAATTTCTAAATATATCTTTGAATAGTGTTCGTGTATGTTTATCAGAGGGCTTTTGCATTCAAATTCTTTTCAAAGGCGTAATTGCTGTTCTTTCAATGTTGCTCTGCAACAATTTTTTTTCAGGGAAAAATAAAAGAGTAGCAAGAAAACAACTTGATACAAACGTTGAAAAATATCTCAGGATGTTTTTTGATGTTTGCCTCAAAATTACACAGTTAATATTTTCTTTTTGAATGAATAATCTTAGATAATTGATACTTTGTTATAATACAGGATGTCTCAAAGGTAATAAATAAAAAATTTACAGATAAACTACGACCTTTTATTAGACAAAACATTTTATCGTACTAGTTTCGTGATTAGATGCAAAAAATCTTCCTTTTTAGCAAAAAAAAGACAAATTTATCTGTCTCCCTTTAAAGCTTTATTTCTTCCTTATCGCTTGCAATAACACGGTAAAAGATTCCCTACAAAAGTAAATGGAACAAAGATTTGAAAAGGACTTTCGAGGATTTAGAATTTACGCACCTGGTGTTTAAAAAAAAATTTGCATTGTAAAAATTCGATTTAGAAACATTTTTTTGGAATTCGATTTAAATTTATGATTTTCCTTTTAAAAAAGTTTTTCGCAATTTGTCGATATCGATTTAGAATCGTCTCGTATAAGTCATGTTATAACGTTTTAGAAAAAATAATTGACGCGGTGGGTGTTCTATACCAAATATAAAACAATAATACACTTGTTTTTTGTTTTAAAAAAAAATCAGCATCACCCACATTCATTTATCAATAATCGCATTCATTATAAATTCTAATGAAATCAATCCCACCGAACCTCCTACAAGATAATATATTTTAAAAAAGAACCGCTTACTCTTTATTAAAAATAGTGCAGCAGGTTGGCATTTTTTAAAAACAATTATTGCAAGGATTTTGTTGTAAAATACTAAAGTCACCAAACTTTACTTTTATTTTTAAATCATAATTATGCGCGTCCGCTGCACGCAAAAATATAATGCCAACTAAACACTTAAACTAAAACTTAAACCTAAAAACCCTTTTCTTTGTTTACAAATCGTCCGCGCTGAGTCACGTCCTTAAAGAAACACAAACATACTTATCATATCTTAAATGGAATCCTCCACTCATTTCTTTCGAAAAAACTAATACCCAACAATAATTAATTAAAATAACAATTACATTATTACTTCTTTCATTTTTTCTACCTTGCATGTCCTTCTTATATTCTCGCTTCTTTCTCTGTCCAAGATCGTCTTCCCAGTTATTCTACGAAGTACTCTCATTTCGGTTGTCTCTAGAAGTTGTTTAGTTCTCGCTGTGTCTGGTCGAGTTTCTGCCGTGTATGTCATAGTTGGTCTTAAGATTGCCTTGTAAATTCTTGATTTGGTTTCTATTTTAATGTTTTTATTTCGCCATATTGTGTAATTTAGGCATCTTGCTATTCTTGTTGCCTTCGTTGTCTGTTCTCTCACCTCCGTCTCAACATCATAGCCTGAGATTTCTAGCCCAGATACTTATATTTCATTTCCTGTTGGATAACTTTGCTTTCAACTTCCAGTTTGCACCTTAATGGCGTTTTTGATGTCGTCATGTATTTAGTTTTCTGGGCCGATATTACCATATTAAGTGATTTGGCGGTGCAGTTAAATCGATTAAATAGTCGCTGTAGATCGTCTTCATTTTCAGAAACTAGTACTGCGTCATCGGCATAGCATATAACAGTAATTTCACGGTCATCCATTCTGTATCCTTTTAGTAAACGTACTTTGCTTATTACTTCGTCCATAATGATGTTGAAGAGCAGAGGGCTCAGGGAATCCTCTTGTCGAATACTTTGGCCCACAGCTATTGGTTCGGTCGTGGTCCCATTTATTTTTGCTTGAATCATTACTTTACATTATATTATTACGTATTATTATAATCAATAAATATAACAATCATAAAACAATGCAAGTGATATATTAAAAGTAACTTTTTGGGAACGACATGACACTTTGTGTTCGAATTTCACACAAAATTTTTCTAGAAACGCAGATGTTAGACACAAAGTGAAACACCTGATACTTTATTATCTGCTCGTATTATAATCCAAATAGTATTAGTCCGGGAGATAGTGTCAAATTTCACCGGACCATTTTACTGAGGCTGAATTTTTTAGTGAAGGCTTTAGTTATGTTTTTGAGAGGAAATTTCCATGTTAGCTGGTCTAGATGCTTGACTTTAGATTGTGAGAGGCTGCGGATCTCGCGAGAAAATAACAATTTTCGCAGTATTTTACTGAAGGTCATAATTTGCAGATAGCTAAATGATTGAATTATAATTGTGAAAAACATGTTAGCTGCATAATTTCTGTCCAGTTTCTTTTTCATTATTTTCAATTTCAGATACGAGCAGTAAGCTGCTCCTCCTCCGCGCCAAGCTAATTCAAACGCCAAAATATTGTTACGATATTTTCTCCTTGGGTTCGGTAATTCTAAACTCTCGGTACAAAAACTAAACAATTTTTATTCTAATATTTCAACACAATTAATTTACAAATCACTTGGAAATTCACTTTATAATTACTTTAAAATACTTGACTGTAAGCTAACTTCAACTTAAACTTCGATCTATGATTCCGTTTAAATACCTCCAAATCAATGTTCTAGAAAAATCGGCACTATTCAAAAGAATTCGAGAATCATCCAGTGGCTTCTATTACTAGCGGCTCAATAGGTATTCACCCTATTGTGGTCGATGCGCTGTCGCCTCAAGGCAAGGTCTCAAAAACTAGAAAAATCGTAACATCACCCCCCTCTCAAATTTGATCGTCTCGATCAAATACTTGCGCAACCTTACCATTGTAAGCTTTAATCTCTCTAAGTGGACGACTTTCATCTTGGCCCTGGGTCTGCGTTGAATTCTATAAACCACATCATTTATTCTTTTTATCACCTTATATGGTCCTTCCCATTCCCAAGATGGTATCAACTTGGGAGACACACCTTTTCTTCGTTGTGAATTATACAGCTATACTCGATCTCCTTTCTTGAATCCCTCTGAGTTTGCCCTAAGGTCATAGCGAGCCTTCATTTTATTACTTGCTAATCTCAATCTCTTCCAGTTTCTTGGATTTTGAATAAGCTGATCTGTATTTGACCAACATTTCTTTTTAATTAAACTTT
The DNA here is from genome assembly GCA_950111635.1 of Agelastica alni. Lineage (NCBI taxonomy): Eukaryota > Metazoa > Arthropoda > Insecta > Coleoptera > Chrysomelidae > Agelastica > Agelastica alni. Next base: position 3,730,708 of record OX467715.1, read on the forward strand.
TTTTTATACTGTGATATCAGGACTTACACGGAATTGCATGAATGAAATCTTTTATTAATAAACTTTATAAACCACCCACGTGAAAAATATATACAAACATATTTTTAATGATATCATTATTTTTACTGCAGTAAAAGCACATTCTATCAATTTGACTCTTTGATATTAATTCACTTCGACGAAATACAAACAATGTATTTTATAAATAGTCCCTGCTTCATTGCCTCATTTTAAAAATACTCAGAACTCGCAATTTTCCGAATTTAGACCGATTCCCGTGGGATGTCGCTTTTTTACGTTGACTCCAAAGGAGGCGGGAATACCCGCTATTCGGTTCGACTAGGAATATTGTTTGGGCAAATATAATGGCAAAATATTTAAATAAAATAAAGTGAAATTGAGCAGTTGAATTTTTCGAAATTAATTAAAGAAACAATTCGTATGAAATTCGGTCCAACGTTTTTTCTATGTACTTAGATTAAAAATCTCGATTAATATTCGTGCGAACGTTTAGTGATTCGAGCATCGCTTAGAAGATGGACAGCGGCGTACATTCAATGTGAAAAAAACAAAAGTGATGTTGTGCTTAGACATGAGGTTAATGCAACGACTTCGTGGTGAAAGAACTGTCGTGGTAGACGAAGAGACTTCCAGAGATAGAGACCGATCAAAAAGTGTTTGCGTTGCAAGTTTCAGAAGTAAACCGCCCAGAGATGTCAGCGCTTTCAAGCTGTTCCATCGCAGAGCCAGCAGCGCAATGTAAGCAAATTTTCTTTTCTCTTATTTACACTTTTGAAATGAATCACAGTCGAATTCCATTCCTACAAACACCCTTCAGTTAAAGCTTTGGGGAATCTCCAGTATAAAACTATCTGATCTTAGTCTACAAACACCAGACAGTCGAAGCTTTAGGGAATTCCATGTATAAAAGCATCTGATGTTAATAATTACGTTTCTGCAAACATCCTTTTATCATTCATCCATTTCAAGTAATAAAGCATAAACTTAGTAAACAAGTTTTACACAATTTCGTACGTTTCATGAAAATGCGGGATTTTCTTTTAATAAAAAATAATTACCGACTCGGACACCTCACTAGGCTTCGTTGACTTATCGTAGGAGGATGTCAGTCTTTTTTAACTTCCAGGTAGAAAGTTATAGTAATGGGTCCGATAGTTTTTAAGTGGACGTCTGTGTGTGGTGTGCGTGTGTGTATGTGTGTGTATGTGTGTGTATGTGTGTGTGTGGGTGCGTGCGTATGTGTGTGTGTATGTACGTATGTGCGTATGTTCATATGGGACGAATTGCATTCGATGCATAATTACGCAACTTAGCGAGCTGTTTTTTATGGAGAATTAAAAAACTGAAAAAAATGGTAAACTTCCTGAATTTTGCAATTTATAAATTATACTATTTTTAATACAGAATTTTAAGATCTTTTGAATATTATTATTGCATGTTGGAAATATCTGTATGAAAAAAATGATGACAATATTTCATAAAAAGAGATAGTTTTAGAAAACAAAAATAGGAATTGGAGAATTTTAAACTTGTGTCAGTATTGAAGACGCTATAACAGTGAAAAATTATTGTTAGAAATAATCCAGCATTGTTTATAACAATTGAATATTGTTACTAACAAATGATTATTGATTATTATAATTAAAAACAAAATTTCAATTTTTATAAACAATTGAAAATAGCTCCCGCTTATGAAATGATAAGAAAAAGTTTGAAAGAATACGGTTCACATTAACAGAATATTGTTAATGACAATTATAATTTGTTATAAACAATTTGAAATCGTTTTTTATAATAATTATAACAACAAAACATACGGTATTTGTTCATTCTTTCCACTGGGAAGTTAGTCGTGTGGACCTCTCTGGTCGCACCCAGACCACTGATATTTCCTTTATTATTTTATTTTTTCGCGAGCTATTCTTTGAAGTAGAAGATTTTTTTCGACTCTTTAAGACCCGTATAAGCCACTGCTGGAAATATTATGTCCTTCTTTAGTATGCTGCGGCGCCTCCTCGTTTTTGGGCATCTTTCATATTCCAACACTTAAAAAAAATAGATAAAAATTTACGGCTCACTGAGCCGTGTTGCTCTCGTAACACGTTAAAAGGACACTCTACTGTCTTCGGGTCAAATTCGATTATCTGTTTTCGATTTAAGAACTGCATCATCGTGAAATATACGAACGTTCGTTCACATTAGACGAACGAGCATTAAATCATTCATGGATAAAGTAAGTCGTTAAAATTTAAATAAGATTAATGCTACGTTGCGGTTTTTCTTACCTACTACAACGAAATAGCACGTAGCACGAAAACGTCGACTTCGACGCGAACAATGTCGCCGTGACTCATCTCGTTTAAAGGAAAGATCGCTTAAATGCACACAGAAGTGGAAATCTACTTGCCTCGTAACATTCCTAAACCTCTTCAGGACACACTATCTCTCACTCTTTCCTTTACTCCAGGCAATAATACACTAAATTTTTTGCTCGGCTTAACAAAGTAACTGCAACGGCGAATTTCCACTCAGTGTCGTCTACTGGGTCTTACATAAATGTAGGTACTCTTTCTTTTTAAAATATTACAATCTAATTGTGCTTTCCTTAAATATACTCTCACAGTCTATCAAAACAATGTTGCATGGTGGTGAATGGTTTTTCGGGTTTAACGGCCGTCGTAAGTTTCTCAACGTTTCGCCATCGCGAGTGGATGGCATCCCCGGGAGATGTAGTTTTGTCGGCTTTTCTAAGGCTGAAAGTTTGTGACATTTGTATGTCACGATCGCAGGTTATATACGTTTTGGTGGGTGGGCGTGTTTCGGGGCTGTTCAGGAATTGGTAGCAGATATGATGGGTTGGCTTTTAAAAAAATATGAAATCAAAAATAACTTTAAACCATCTAAGAAGATCTAGAACCATCTGAAATCTGCCAAGGATAAGACAACCCCATTAAGTTCTGCAGGCGTTTATCTTATTCTCCGAACTTGTGGAAGTGTCTACATAAGAACAACTAAACGGTCCATTAACACCAGGATCAAAGAACACAAAGCCAACTGCCGTCGCGGAGCACACACATAATCACAGAATCATATTCGAGGACACCCAAGTTTTATGCACCACATCTGCATATTACCCGAGACTCTATAGAGAAGCGATTAAAATAAATAAACACCAACAGAGTTTTAATAGATCTGAGGATACACACATCAATGGGATATGAGTACTGGTACTTAAATTTACAACGGTGCTCCGGAACGTGAGCAATTCCTGAACTGCCCACCAAAACGTATGTAAGCTACGATCGTGACATACAAATGTCACAAACCATCAGCCTTAGAAAAGCCGGCAAAATCACATTTCCTGAAGATACCATCCACTCGCGATGGCGAAACGTTAAGAATTATCTCTAACTTACGACGGCCGAACAATCCCAAAAACCATTCACCACTAAACGATGGCCGCGATAGCCTTTCACAATTTGTAATGTTGTTTCTCCCATTGTTCATAGTTGTAGAGAGGGTTAGGTTAAAACGGTGGTTTGTAGGAAACTCACTTAGACCGTTTGGCCCGTTGTTATACCGTAATTAACGACAGTGCCCTTCCCCTCTACCGTGAGAACCAGTTAGAGCTTCTAATGAAAAGCGTAAGCTCTTTAATGTTAACTGAGCTAAGATTACGGGATTACGGGAAGGAAGGTTGGGCCCTTAAAGTCAACAACATTAACAAGTTGGATGCGCTCGAGATGTGGCTTTACCGCAGAATGCTCAAGATACCGTGGACTGCAAGAATAACAAACGTACAAGTTCTGTCCAGCATCAACAAAGAACGTGAACTGTTGACTACCATTAAAAAGAGTAAGACTGCATATCTGGGGCACGTCATGAGGAACAAAAAGTATGAGTATTTACAGTTGTTGATCGAGGGTAAGATAGAAGGCCGTAGAGGAATAGGAAGGAAGAAATTGTCCTGGTTGCGGAACATAAGACAGTGGACAGGAATGAATGACATACAGACCCTAATTTATACAGCAAGGGATAGAGAGGAGATGAAAAATGTGATTGCAAACATCCATTAGTGGATAGCATAGAAGAAGAGCTAAGATTAGATAAGTCATAAAAGTTCGGTTGTCCTAGTATAGAAAGTCGTTTTCTGCATAGGGCAGGGCAGTGGCAGAGAAGATGTACCATTGTTTTCTCCTCTACCTCATCGTGACAGCTTCTGCAGAAGTCGTATCGTAACTCTGCGATTTCCATGCGCCATGCGTGGGATCCACCTGCCCAGTGTTCTGTTATAACCGAGATCGCATTTTCCATGGACTTCCTAAATAGAGCTAAAACATCATTAGTTCGACAAAGATCCAGTTTAGGCCAAAACTGCTTCGATGATGGGTTCATTTTGCCAACTCAGGTTGGCTTTTTGAACTACCTTACTGAGCTGAAGGATCCGGCAGTTTTTAATCGGTACTCCTGGCTGAGACGAGACAGATACAGCTGGGAAGGTGGTGCCCTCTCTTGCTAGCTTGTCCGCCCTACAGTTGCCTGGTATGTCCCTGTGGCCGGGTACCCAGACAATGTGAACTCTGAACTTAGCTTCTAGCTGATTTAGGGAGTATTAGCATTGGACGGCCGCACTAGAGGTCAAGTAGACTGAGTTTAGCGATTTGATAGCAGCCTAGCTGTCGCAAAGAATGGATATCTCGCTGAACTTTTGTTCAATGCGGGGTATTCTAACAACTGCCGTCATTTCGGCCTGATACATACTGCCAAACGAAACTACAGGCTAAGTGAGGGATCTTCTGGGAAAAAACTACTACCTAATCCCCCCTCTTGTTTAGATCTGTCAGTATAAAATACAGCGCACTAAGGTTTAACTAGGTTCTCGGCCCAATCTTCTCTGGTTGGGATTTCCAGAGATAGATCGCCATCGAACATAGGGGTTTGTTGAGTATAATCGGTATTTTTTGTGCTTGAGTCATATTCTGTTGACAGACTTCTCAGATGTTAGGCTGTTTAACTAGGGCGTAGTTTTATCCTTTATTTTTTCCAAGTACTAAAAATGGGTACCTTTAAAAGATTCCCTTATTTTTGAAAACGAGAGGATTTAAACACAAACCTATATCAAGTGAATATGCGGGATAGGGATGTTTTACAGCTAAAAACTACTTCGCAGACATTGTGGGCATTGCATTCTCCATAAAACTTCCAAGTAGTAAATTTGATTGACATTCTGCCTCTCAGACACCGTTTGAAGTAAATTAAAAAAAATTGTGAGCATCTCTTTCGTATTCGATTTTTTTTTTTTTTTTTTTTTTTTTTTTATGAAAATAGTCGCAAAAAGGGTAGACCTATCGTGTGGGCCGCGGACGGTCCGCACTGCGACTATTAGAAGGGGAAGGGATTATAGAAAGGAAATGATTGTGGACACGATTTTTAAAAGACATGGTCATGCCAAGACATATTATTGGACACCGTGACTCCCAAAATCGAGATGGAGGGACCTGGTTCAAGGGTATTTCCGGTCATTGTGATGGGATGATTTGAGGAATTCACCTTCCTGGAAAACGTGGCACTTTGTGTTTTTTGGGCGTTAAACTGAACAAGATTGTTGGTTCCCCACTCGACGATTGCTTTAAGATCTCTATTGATGGAATCAACCTGTTCCTGATCATTTTGGGTGATGATGGTGTCTTTTAATACAAGTATTGCCTCTTGGTTTCTGGATCAAACATTTTTAAGTAAATTTAGATAAGTTATGATCTTTCAATGTCCTAGCAAAATTGTTGGCGTCTTTTTGCTCTCGGCTAAGGTTTTTTGGAACTTTCTTCACACAAACCTTTTTCATGTCCAATTTTTTATGTAAATTATAACCAAATCTGCGTTAATTATGATGCATTGTCGATCCTTACTAACGATTTCCTAACACTGTCATTTTTTAACGGACGTTTTTCACGTTCTAAAACAATCTTGGAAAGTGTCTTGACAATTTGAAGAAACGTTTTTTCGCAGTATATAAGACACCAATGATGAAAAAGCAACTCAGAAATAAGGAGAATTTTACTCTTTCTTAAACATCAATATTCCACAAGCAATTATCCATAAAAACAATGACGGTGTTGACGGGACTAGGGAAAAATCCAGGAAACCCTAACAAGGATTTAATTTGTCTCCAATTTCTCTCTCCGTCTTGACTTCTGCATGTAAGCATAAATATAATGAAACAAAAACCTTCTCGGCTTCCCGGTTATTTTTACTAAAGTAAATGCTCCTGTCAGCATTGATTTTTACTTACGATACTTCACCGAGATCGAGGGAATTGAAAAATGTATATTTGAAAGAGAAATCGCTTTCTGATTTATCTCACCTGCTTTGCATCGCACGTTCAACTCATATTTCATTCCCCACATTTTTATATCGACACACTATTCGCATGGTTCGAGTATTAGGAATAATCAGCGATGGAGATCGACGAAACCGAGACGTCTAAAATTGAAAACTATGCAAGTTTAGAGAGTTGAATTAGTGCTTTGAGAATAAAAAGTCTCGATGTGTCATAGTAAAAAAAGTAAGACAATCAATTTATCGCGATAACCCTAAGGCTGGTTTACTACAGTTCGTACAAAACTTAAAATTAAATTCTAGACCAAATTCGAATCAACTATTTTATTTCGCAAATGACTCTCCCAATAATTGGACAGCACACTGTAGCCCAAGTTTAGACCAACTTCTATGACAAAAAATACTTTACAATATTGTAGACCTAAAGACGTATTAAAAACAATTTTACATTCATTAGTTGCTTTAAAATATTAATCAGGTTTAAATGTTTTCAAATTGAAAAAAAAAACAACATTTACGTGCCTCCTGTAATGCTTAAACAACGCGATCGTTTCAAAACGAAGTGTTTGATAACAATAAAGAGCTAAGCATCAATCTAGCGACGTGCCGCACTCAAAACTGTCAACTAACCTAGTAACGAAAATTTAATGGAAAGTTCTATCAAACCACTGCCCATATTTAAACAATTTCCTAACGTCTTTAGAATGAAAAGAAATAAATTTTCCCATTCAAATATTGCGAATCACTGGTCATCTTAAAATTAAATTCATGTATCCCACATATCGACAAATTTGATTATCTCACAGCCATTATGTCAACACCAAAGGACGCACACAATAATTCCGGTAATTCCTTTTCAATTCCATCCAGGATTAAATCGCTTTTGCGGAAGATTCCAATTAATTTGAACACCAAGATGTGTTTACTGTTCCCCGAATAAATTGACCCGATCATGAATATTAATAAAATTTAATCATCGGATGTTGTTTTAAACAAAACATTTCATATGATCTATCTACTGAACAGAATCATTAATTTAAATGTAAGCTACAACATGAAGCTGCTTAAAGCGTTCACTGCCGTTCAATAATAATTTGGTACAATATCACCGAATGTTAATGCAATGAAATTTTACAAAATGTTTTAATTCGGCTCAAAGGACCATTGATATGGATGAGAATGACGATGAGCAGCATATTTGAGAGTCAAACGCAATTTTGAACAAAATCTTTTTTATTGTATGGAAGCGGGCGGTCATCAATTTGAACATTTAATCAGTTAAGTAGTAAGTAAGCAACTAAAATAATTGGAATTTTAACATTTAATTTTTTTCAAAGCATTGGGACGAAATGTAAAATTTTAAGACTATTGTAAAGAGAATTTTTAGAGCTTTCAAAAAACATTTTATTCGACCCCAAATGCTATTTAAAAATTTTGGGGTGATTCCTACCCTCACTTGGGATTGAAAGTAGTGAAGTCAAAAATACCGAGTGTCCCCCTTTAATCAAAAATCGACGGGTCTGAGCGTTTTTCTAAAATGATGACGAGGTTCCTGCAAATAGCTCGTTTTTGGTTGGCCACCCTGTATGTAAGCCTACATTAAAAAGTTCTCTTCTGGTGTCATCTGAAAACAGACTTTTGTTCCTAAGATCGATTTTTCATCCAGCTTGATAGAAAAAGCTTAAGCTGGAGGTCTTTGCCACTTTAAACGTTCCCATTTTTAGGGTAAAAAAGGAAAGTATTGCTTTACTCACAAAAATGATTAATCCGGCTCGAAGGACCATTGATATGGACGAGAATGACGATAAGCAGTATATCTGAGAGTCAAACGCAATTTTATTTTCGATAATGCCAAAATAACTTCTTACTTTATTGTATGTTGTTCACCTTCTGAGTCCTTTGACGAGATTTTTTTTCGACCGACCTTCAAGCTTCTTCCCCAATTGAGAAATTGCGAACTTGCAAATAAACCCAACTTATAAAATTGTTCTTCTGAATTTATTCGAGAATTTGGTACAATATCACAGAATTTCGTGCTGGTCTTTCGTTAATAATAACTCCCACTCTTTTTTATTTATTTTTATGGGGCACATTGTAAAAAGAATGTAAGTTCCAATCGCAACTCCTTTTAATAATAATTTATCCCTTCGCATTAGAAAAGTAACTGACTTTTTTCATTAGCAATACTCTCACGCGGTTCAAGAAAATTATTTTTCATTTCCATCTTCGAACGAGGAAAACACGTATTTTCAATTAGGGCCCTTAATAGATACCTTCTTTTTTAGTAAAAAAAAATAATAAACCCATTAGGCTTTATTGGCTCATGTAGAGGTCGCTGCAGCCTTCTTTCACGATAACACACTGAAATTTAATGCAACGGGGGGCTAATGTGACGTATTATTTAACGACGAGTGCTTGCTTGCATCGCTGGTTATATGGTTTTCCATATTTTCTAGCCCAAAATGTGTTTTATTACCTATGTCATATTTTGACTTGTCAGAGGTAATTAATTTTGTCACTTATAATTGCCATAACCCATAAGGTGCAAACTGGCAGTCGACAACAAGATAATTTAGCAGGTGAGAAAATTAAACTTTCTAGGAGTGGAGGTATCAAGCGAAAGAAACCTTATTGAAGAAGCACGAACACAAGCCATAAAAGCAACAAGAGTCAGAGGATTCCTGAGAGATATATGGCGAAATAAAATGATGAGTATAAAAAGCAAACTGAGGATTTACAAAACATGCTTAAGACCTATTTTAACGTACGCTACATAAACCAGAGCTGAAACATCAACAACGAAAAGAATAATGAGAACGACCGAAATGAAAATACTAAGAATATCAAGGGTGTTACCCTCAGGGATAGAATAAGAAGCCAGGATATCAGAGAAGAACTAGAAATACAGGATGTGGTAAGATGGGCTAGAACACGCAAGAGGTGCTGGAAAGACCATGTGGAAAGAATGCCAGATGAAAGATGGGCAAACTGTCAGCTATTTCAGGTTGACAGTTTTTCAATTCAAATTGCTAAGGGAAACAGTTTAGAATAACAATAACAACAACACTGCAACACTTCAAACCTGGTGTTGTCTCTAAATCTCAGCTTAGGTTTTCCTAGGGGTCTCTTTCCTGTTGGGACTTCCTTCCTTATGTTCTTTTGTTGTTGTCAGTAAAATATACCTTTTGGAATAAAAGTTTTCATTACGGTGGTAATCCTATACCTTTTTTTTAAACAAAACAGCTATTAATTTATTGAGTTTTAATCCAAAAACACATCATACAAACTATAATGAAACACTGGAGATTAAGCAACTCTGGTCGTAATAATTTTAAAACATTTTGCATTGAATTTTAACAAATATAAAATAAAAACATCAACATCGACGTTTTTTTGTATTCCGATCATTTTTGTCTATCCATAACTCAATAAGTCAAATCGTTTGAAATGGTGTGTGTGTGCAGAGAAACAAATTCCAATTTTTCATCTCCCTCTCTCTCGTCATTCAGTTCGATCTCTGAACTGTCTGAATTGAAGATTAAAGAGGTGAAAGAACCGACGAGCCCTTTAAATAAAGTGTCCTCGGAGTTTGTGAAACTATTTGTCTAGGAATTTTCGGTGTGTATATCAGAATAAAACCCTTTTCTGGAGTAAAGAAATCTGTCGGTAATGTGGATTCGGGGTATGCCACCATTGTGAACGGCTATCCCTAACTTAAATTTTATGCTCTACCGACATTTTTCGAATTTACGCTTTGATATTCATTTATGAACAATCTTGCACCTGATTTATGATATTAGCTTCGCACTTTTCGGTAGTTGATCGAATTTTCGAAGACCCCTTGCATTCTTTTTTTATCAAATTATTCTTATTGTTACGTTATTAACTTTTTTCTTGGATTCGGCGATTTTCAACTCTCGATACAGTAACAAAACAATTTTTATTCCAATACTTTTACACAATAAATTTTACTTTTATAAATCACTTAAAAACTTAACTAATTACAACTTTTACAGCTATTTAAATTTCATAACTTATAAACACTTTTTTACGACCGCTGTCATTTTTATATTTATAAATCATAATTCCAGACTATCCCACCTTTTTCTCGAGAGTCCGAAACAATCCTTCTACTTTCGCGACGCGGTGTTCGAGACTTTGCTAGACTAAGGCGGCGGCCGACAAAGCGATCATTAATATGCACCCTAGTTGTGGTCGATTCTCGGACGCCGACAAATAACAGGAACATTATTAAAAAAACTTCAGTTCATGAGTTTTTGCTAGTAAGTTTTTTGACGATCCCATTTTTCAGCTCTATCTAGCTCATTAACAACGATGAAATAAACAGCCATTAAAATTAACAAACGAAAAGAAATTACGATATAACAAAAAAAACAGTAATTGCTTATAAAATTAACGAAACAACCATCACTACGGGGCAGGTGTGTTTGGAGCATCCTGCAACCACAGGGAAAGCATACTCCTATGGAAATACGCCTCGGTCTTCCAGGCCGAGGTCTATGCCATACTCAAGTGTGTCACGCACTTTACAGAAAACAGAGTGACCAACAGTGAGATTGATACTCTCACTGATAGTCGCGCAGCCATTGGGGCCCTTGTAAGTTGCACCACAACATCATCGGCGGTGTGGGACTGCATGCAGGCCTCACTGAGTTAGCGACTACAAATAAGGTAACTCTTACATGGGTTCCTGGGCATACAGGGATAAATGGCAACGAGGTAGCCGATGAACTGTCAAGAAATGGAACCCTGGTGGAACCAAGAAGCGTATCAATTGTTAGTTAGCCATGATTTATTTGTCAAAGAAAAATTAATAATTACTGTTTGGTAGCTTGGTAGTTTTATAACGAGTACAAAAAAAATGATTAGAAATAAGGTTTAAAAAATAGAAATAAGAAACAATACACGTAATATTAAAAAACAACACTATTACTAAAATAAAGCAGGTCTCAATTATTAAGATGTTAAATATGACCACCCAAAATATCTATGCATGCCTGAAAGCGTTCATTGAAAGAGTTACTTACATTACGAAACATTTGTACACTAACATTTTGAAATGCATTTCGTATTCTCCCAAAAAAAAACCCAAAAAAAATGAGTACATTTTATTGAATTCTTGTGACCTGGGTGGTCCACCTCTTGCAATCCATCTTCCAGGAAACTGATCATCAAGAAATAAGAGCAAGAATAATACAGGCAAGGATGGCAATTGGATGTCTAAATGGAATTCTCTGGAGTTAACGACCAGACAGGAAAATACAACATATACAACACAATAATTAAAAGTAGCCTACTCTATGGTTCAGAAACATGGAGAATGACCGAGAGGAATAAAAGAATGCTAGAAGCTACAGAAATGGATGCACTTTTTTTTTTTATGAAAATAGTCGCAAAAAGGGTAGACCTATCGTGTGGGCCGCGGACGGCCCGCACTGCGACTATTAGAAGGGGAAGGGATTATAGAAAGGAGATGATTGTGGACACGCTTTTTAAAAAGTTGCAGGTCATAGTTCTCTGGAAAAACTGATTTTGGAAGCTTATTCCATTCCGTAGCAGCCCTGTAAAAGAAGGATTCTTGATGAAGATTGGTGTCAATCTTGAGAGTAAATGGGTGAGACTGATCAGCGTGCCGAGTTCTTCGGCTGAATGTGGCCAATGGTGGTACAAGAGTTTTTATTTCTCTGGAGCATCTGCCATGGAAATATCTGTAAAACAATGACTGGTCTGCAACTCTTCTTCTATGTTCTAGAGGGTGAAGGGTATCTGTGAGAGTTGAGCTATTTATCAAGCGAATGGCTCTTTTCTGAATGGAATCTAGAAGACGAAGAGAATGCCTTGGTGCTGAACCCCAAATGTGCGAGCAATACTCCAGTAGAGGTCGGATTTGACCCTGTTACGTCGTCAACAGTTAAACAGGAGTAAAAAACTTTCTGGCTTTACACAGAAAACCTAGCTTTTGGCTTGCCGACTTTGCGATGTTAGCAACATGGTCATGCCAAGACATGTTATTGGACACCGTGACTCCCAAAATCGAGATGGAGGGACTTGGTTCAAGGGTATTTCCGGACATTGTGATGGGATGATTTGAGGAATTCACTTTCTTGGAAAACGTGGCACTTTTTGTTTTTTGGGCGTTGAACTGAACAAGATTGTTGGTTCCCCACTCGACCATTGCTTTAAGATATCTATTGATGGAATCAACCTGTTCCTGTCTGAGTCTATTTGTATCATTCACCGAAAGTGATCGATAGGATGTGAAAGTTGAGACAAGTGTGCTATCGTCTGCGAAACTGTAAATGGGGTTCGTGGTGGTTTTCAATAGGTCGTTGATGTGTAAAAAAAATAAGGTGGGGGACAGGATAGAACCCTGGGGGACCCCGGCATTGGTTTTAAACGCATCAAAAGAAATACCGTCAACTGCCACATGTAAGGAGCGATCTTGCATGAAGCTCAAGATCCATTGGCGCAGTTTGGTTGGGAGACCGTAGGCAGATAATTTACGATTATTTACTTAGACGAGCAGCAAGAATTTCCCGTGCAGAAAGAGTGAGAAACGAAGACATCCGACAAAAAATGGGTTTGGAGGATACGAACATTAAGGATATGGAACAAAGACAACTCTCTTGGTATGGACTTGTGCAACGTATGGCGGACTATAGAAACAAGCAATGAAATGGATCCCCAATCACAAAAAGAAAAAAAGAAAAGAGGAAGACCCAAAATAACATGGAGCGAGGGGATAAAGAAAGCCATGAGGATTAAGAAACCTACAGGAAGGTTAATATATATATATATATATATATATATATATATATATATATATAAATACTTATGGAACACCGTCTAACATTGTAACTAAATTTGAAATGTGAAGGTTAAAGCTGCTTACAATTTTTATACACAATTTTTTTTGATAACAGAGCTACCGAGCTTTATCACACTAATTAATCACCCTGTAGGTTTATTTTCATTTTTTTAATAATTTATTTAAATTATCAATAAATTGCTGATCCTGGTAAAAATCACAAAGGCATAAAATGCATTTACAATAGAAATGATTATTTAAATGGAATTATTGAAAATTTCTCGACTGATTCAACAATTTAATTTCCACAAATATGCAAGTAGAAACATCGGTTTATTTGAGTGAATTAAACAATTCATTTTCGTAGCATACACAAGCGTACCAAATTTTATTTGAAAGGACTCAACAAATGATTTATTCATACGCGAATCCATTATGGAACATCAACAACCTCCAAGGTTCAATTATGTTGGTAAACATTTTTAAAAGCTTCAAACATTAACGATTCCAATAATTTAGTTTCCATCAATATTTAATGAAAAAAAAATACTTTTTTCACAACCCTTTACAAAAATACGTCATTTTAGCGAATTTCTCCTAACGGTACCTTTTCGTTTCTAGTGGCAAAAGTTAAATTTATATTTTCAATAATTTCTCGCCCTCGTGTATAATTTATTTATTTATTTATTTACACTGTTCTACAGAAAAAAAGATTTCCAATTACAGAACAGGAACAAAGTAAACATTTGCACAACAGTACTAACAATAAAAAAGCTTAAGAGTAATACACAATTTACAAAATCAGACTAACATTAGTAGAAAGCTTAAGACTAACACAATATTACTGCTGATAATAATAGCTCTTAATTTGCCTCACATTACAATAGAATATATCAAGCTGGTCACTTATTAGGTTATAGTTGCTACACATAGTATGAACAGGAGAGTTTTTAAGTATATTTGTTCGTGGTGTGGTAGTGTAGAATGAGTCGGTGTATCGAGATGCCTGACGGGGAATTTTAAAGTTTATCTGATGTAGTAAGCATTGACATTTAATTTCATTGTTAATTATTTTGTGTAGCATAATGACACTAGAACATTCTCGTCTTCTATCCAGAGTGAAAAAGCTATGTCTTGACAGTAAACTCTCGTGTGCCGTGCCAATTAGTGGATAAGTCCGATCTACTTTAAAACTTAGGTATTTGAGAAAGCGTCTTTGGATTGCCTCCAGTTTATAAATATGCACTTGATAATATGGGTTCCAGATAACCGATGCATATTCTAGCTTTGATCTCACAAAAGCATAGTAGAGAGTTTTAAGTGTTAAATGGTTAAAGTCGCAGCCTACTCTAATTATAAATCCATACATACGGTTTGCTGACGTAGTTATATTGTCTATGTGGTTTTGGAAAGATAGCTCTCGGTCGAAAGTAACTCCAAGATCCTTAAAATTACATGGTCTGTCTAGAGAATAATTGTCTATCTTATAGTCAAATATAATTGGATCAGATCTCAATGTATATGACATTACGCAACATTTGGTAGGATTTAACGCTAAATTATTATGACTGCACCATTGGCTTATTTGATTAAGATTTTTCGATAGTTTCTCACATTCAGTCATAATAATGATAGGAGAGAAAATTTTTAGATCATCAGCATACAGTAAAAAATTAAGCTTAATTATGTCACCAATGTCATTGATAAAGATATTAAACAGTAGTGGACCGAGGTTAGATCCTTGCGGTACACCTGATTTGGCGAGGTATTTGTTAGACTTAAATCCATTTAACTGCACATACTGTGTGCGGTCGGACAGATATGATTTGAATAACGCAAGTAGGTTACTCGATAAGCCGAAATTCGAGAGTTTTTGCAGCATTAGATTATGGTTAAGTCTGTCAAATGCTTTGGTCATATCCATGTAAATAACATCTGTCTGAATTCTGTTATCTATATTTTCCGCTATGTGTTGTGCAATAACGGTAAGATTTGTTGTTGTTGATCGGCCTTTTACGAAACCGTGCTGCTGGTCTAGAATATAATTGTTGACGTGCTGATACAGAACTCCTTGCACCAATATTTCAAATACCTTGCAAAAATTGCATATAATTGAAATCGGCCTGTAATTTTTTACATCAGTTCGCGTTCCTTTTTTAAAGATCGGACATACCTTAGAGCACTTCCATATAGAAGGTATCGTATGTGAACGAATGCAAACAATAATAAGGGTTGTTAATGGGTGAGCTAATACTGAAGCACAGTCTCTAACAATAAATGCAGGGATATGATCCGTTCCTGTGGTGGGTTTTGCTTTAATAGACGTCAATGTAGCTAAAACTTCTTTCTCCTGAAAGCTGCTTATATTTAAATTTAAGTGGTTCGATGAATCATTATCCTCTATGGTATTTGAGGCTAAGTTTAAAGGGTCCGCGAAAGAACTACTAAAAAAGTCTGCAAACCCATTTAGTATATCCGATGGATTAGCTAGTATCTGACTTTCGTATGTCATGCTATTAGGTACTTTACCAGATTTGTTTTTATTGTTAACGTAGGCCCAAAATTTGTTAGAATTTAAATTTATCTCAGATTCACATTGTCTGACATAATTTGTATGTGCAATGTTAACGGCAGTTTTTATTGCCTGTCTAAGTTGTCTAAATTCTTCAAGTGATTGAGTGTCGTTGTTATCTTTATACAAGCGCCAGTATTTATACTTCCTACGAATTTGCCTTATAATACTGCCAGTGAACCATGTTTTGACGACTTTAAATTATTAATAAAACAGGAACAGGAATCATTTCTATAATAATTAAAATGCAGTTTTTTTACTTATGTTTAATTAAAAACCAAAATGGAATCGCAAAAATACCGTGAGATTTAAAAACAATTGCCTGGTTTCATTAGTTTGACGTTCCTCGTTAATAGTTTAGACTCGTCAGTTGTCACTGAAAGCATTGTTATTTTTTTAAGTTATCATTATTTCCGATTCGTAAAGTGATTTAGATTTTTCAATACATAAAAATCTTGATTGTAATACTCCTATAATTTTGAATAACTGCTCGAATGTAACAATTTACTAATATTTAAATCAAAAATAATATTTTTAATTTAAAATATACCAAACCATATACAAACTCTTCGTTTACTGATTAAAAAAGCAAACAAATACAACATTTAGCATTTGTCAACTACAAGGAAGCTTTCGACTCAGTAGAACAATGGGCAATTATGCATTCCTTAGATAATGCCAGGATAGACTAAGGTTTAAAGGATTCCTTAAGTCTATATATAAAACATCAGTAATAGTAGTTAAATTAGATGAGGACCTGCAAACGGAACAAATAGAAGTAAAAAAAGAAGTAAGACAAAAGGTGATACCATCTCACCCAAATTATTTACGCTGGCGTTAGAAGAAGTATTCAAAAGACTAAACTGGGAAGGAAAAGGAATTAGAATTGATGGCAAATATCTCCACCACCTAAGTTTTGCAGACGACGTGATTCTAATTACACCATGCTTCTCAAAAAATAGGACTCGAGGTTGACATCACAAAAACAAAAATCCTCAGCACGCAAAACATTCAACTTTCAATCGACGGGAAAAAGATAATATAATATATATATATATATATATATATATATATATATATATATATATATATATATATATATATATATATATATATATATATATACCTAGGGCATAAACTCAGAATTGATAAAGAAAATCAAAAAGCAGAAATACCGCGAAGAATAGGTCCGAGTGGGATTTATACTTAAGAACAGAGATGTCCCCATGAACCTAAAAATGAAAGTGTATGATGGCTTTATACTTCAAGTTAAGACAAGACTTAGGGGTTGCAAACAATGACATACATACATACATAGAGTCACGCCTTTTTCCCATAGGAGTAGGCAGAGACCACTTTCTTCCACTTCCACTACGGTTCGTACACACATCTTTTGCTTCCTCTACTTTCATCAGTGCTCTAATACATGCTCGTCGGTTGTTGGTTCTCTTGACAGCTGGCCTTTCTTCAAAACAATGTTGATCTGTTCGAGATTTGTTCTCCGAGGTCGACCTCTACCGATTTGCCCATTCACACTCGCCTTATAAATTTGTGTCGTCAATCTTCCTTTATCCATCCTTTCTACGTGTCCAAACCATCAAAGCATTCCTTTATCTATCTTTGTGACCACATCTTCTTTTACACCACAGCGTTTTCTTATCTCACTATTCTTAACTTTATCCAACCGAGTCACTTTGGCTATACTTCTCAGACTACTTATCTCCGCAGCAATAATCCTATTTTCATGCTTCTTCTGTCAAACCCAACATTCACTACCATACATAAGGGTAGGAACCAACACACCTCTATGCACCGCCAGACGTGCCTTTTCTGACACTTTCTGGCTATTCATAAAGCTATGCAGTGCCTCATTCATTTGTTTTCCTGCCAACACCCTTCACTTAATGTCACTGTCATACTTTCCATCTCTAGGAAATTTTGAACCCAAGTACACAAATTCATTAACTTGTTCCACTCTTTCTCCCTCAATCAAAACCCCACAGTTTGTCATGCTCACATTTATTTTCATTCCTTTGATTTTCAGGGAATCATGCATAACATTAACCATCGCCTGCAACTCCTCTTCAGTTAACGCTAATATGACTTGATCATCGGCGTAAAGAAGGCATTTGACGATCAAATCATTCATTTTTAATCCATACGCACTCTCTTTTATATCTTTTAAACAATTGTCTATGTATAAGTTAAACAGCCATGGCGAAGCCACACATCCCTGTCACACACCTTTTTCGATGTTAAACCAGTCCGTGCAAGCTCCGTTTATCCTGACACAAGCAGTTGAATCCTCGTAAAGTGGAAACAATGAGTCTCACAAAAAACAGTCTACATCACCTACAATACACGTAGTGATCTATGGAGAGACAAATTCTGGGTGTCAGTTTGAGAGATCATATAAGGAACAAAGAGATCACAGGAAGAACCAGAATAACAGATATAACCAAGAGAATAGACAGATTGAAGTAGCAGTGGGCAGGACACGTGGCCAGGATGCATAGCAATAGATAGACATCTATTGAAATGGAGACCTTGGGAAAATAAACGAAAATTGGGTATAGCAATAAAGAGATTGACTGACGACATTAAAACCACAGCGGGAAGAAATTGAACACAAAAAGCGCAGGATAGAGATATCTGGAAAAAACTTGACGAGACCTATCTCCAGCAGTGGACGAACTACGGTTTATGAAGAAGAAAAAGAAGAAGATTTGTTCAATGTCCCTTTTTAGTATATTATTATGATATAAACAGGGCAGTAGAAAAGTATAGTGTTCCACTCGTAGAATGCTCGTGAACATTACCAACCTCGGCAGGTAAATTGTTCTCTCGCTTCAAAAAATGTTACTTTCGTCACTCGGCAAACAATATACTTTTTCTCTACAAGCATTTTCAGGAAAATACAAGGATTTTTGGCGTTAAACACATTGGGGAAAATTTAAGAAAAAGTGGGAACAAAGATTTTTCAACGAAATTCATTTTTTAAGAAATATATTTGGAAAGGAAAAAATCCTTTTGCGCAAGTGAAACCCTGTTTAAAAATATAGTTGGAAAGTCTCTTTTTTGGTTCTTTTTACCAAAAAGATCCAAGAATGAAACTTTGATTAGTTTATTATACTTATGATTTTGAATACTGCATGGTAAAGTGCTTTTATTTACAAACATACGTATTAAAAGTGCGTCATAATGCATTTTACATTTTAGCGATTTAAAACACCATTGCTAATATTTTAAAGAATAAAAAGGCAATAATTAATAATTGATTATCGAGTTAGTCGAAAAAAAGTTCAGAAAGTTTTTAAATTAACGAGGTACCATATTGACAAGTTATTAAAAGTTTTTAATCAGTTTCTGAGTTTTTCCACGATATAAACGGGTTATTTACCCTCAATAATCAACGCAACTTTGAGCCGGACCTATTTATCGTTAGCTTATCCTTCCCTACAATAAACCGATTTAACAATGCCCCTTTAATGAAGGTCTAGACGATTTTATTAAAAGTTTTCATTCGCTGCTCAACCGTAAATGACTGTACACAACCCATAGATACTAAAGAACAATGAAATTAGTAACGAATTAAATATAATCGATGATTCGATTGTCGAATTATCTCGAGATATCTTACAGTATCACTCAAATGATCATTCGATTATTGGAATGATTCAATGCCCCTTTAATGAAGGTCTAGACGATTTTATTAAAAGTTTTCATTCGCTGCTCAACCGAAAATGACAACAGAACCGATAGATACTAAAGAACAATGAAATTAGCAACGAATTAAAAATAATCGATGATTCGATTGTCGAATTGTCTCGAGATATCTTACAGTATCATTTAAATGATCATTCGATTATTGGAATGATTCAAATACTTGAATTCTAACTTTGTTTATATCAGTTGTAATTTTTTCAACGTTCATTTATTATTAATGAAACGTTTTACTAGGCTATACCTTTATTATTTTCAGACTTTAAATCGTTGTAAAACCGATTAAAGGGTGGTAAAGTTGTTTTAGGATTCCAGCAGTTTATTTTGAAAAGGGTCGTAACGTCACCGCCTGTCTGGCCATTATTTCACCGATAAAAGTTGCTAACAGCGCTACATACAATAACCGTAGTTTGATTTGGTCATACGGAAGGAATGGAAATTACCTACTTAATGATATTACGGCATTTTATGCGACGCATTTAATGCTTCAAATTTTAACGCTCCAAATACGTTAAAGCGAATATAACCTGCTTTTATTGGTCAAATCGACAATCCCAAAATAACGGTCCCAACTATTACGAATAAATTCAATGCTTGAAAATGATGGATTTTTTCTAAAAGGACATCCATCCGCTCGCTAGAGCGTGTTGCTTCTGCCCCCATTCACATCTTTTAATATAATTGAGTTATTTTCTGCACTTCTATAAATAGTTAATGGATTTAGTAAAACAACTGATAAATTGTAAATCAATAAAGTGATTCTTTGTGTATACTTACATTATCCTTATCGACAAATTATCGAATTATCAACAGTATTATTTTAATCTTTCTTCTTGTAATGAACTGCAATAAACTCTCATTTATTAAACCACTTAGATATTCACTACACTTCAACTTAAACCTTTCAAAATAATCTTTTATAAAATTATATCATTGACTAGCTAACTTTTCACGATCCGCGGTGTTTAAATAGTTACGAACAATCAATTCAATACACATAAAAAGATCAAAGAAGTCACGGGCACGTTTAGACAAAGAGCTTCCGGAACTGTATCTGACGAGAATGGTAATATTATGCTTGAAATTAATGATATATTAAGAGTATCGGAAAAATATACTAAACATCTGTTTGATGATGAACATCGACCCGATAAACCAATCTGTGATACTGTTGAAGGTCCACATATCACTATATCAGAAGTAAAGCAGGCAATTAAGCTCATGAAAAACACAAAAGCAATTATTACATTGCACAAGAAATCCAATGCAAAATCGTGCGAGGAATTCCGCACCATAAGCCTGATGTGCCATGTACTTAAAATATTCCTAAAGATCATTCTTGCGCGGATATATAAAAAATGTGAAGAGAACAACGGAGAAACACAATTCAAGTTCAGAAATGGACTGGGAACACGGGAAGCATTATTTGCAATCCAAGTCTTGATTCAACGGTGCAGAGACGTAAACTGCGTCGTATACTTGTGTTTCTTAGATTACACCTAGGCTTTTCGCCGCTCCTGTTCAATCGTTTTTCGGACAGCGTTTTCAAAGAGGCTCTACAAAACACAAAACGAGGCATCAGAGTTAACAGCGAAATCATCGATAATATCCTCTATGCTAACGACACCGTCTTATTATCGTTGCACTTAGCATTATAGGTTTAATAGACTTTTATGTTTCAGCTAGGAACTTGAGAAGGTGCCCTTTGCTATCGGCTAGATCGTGTAATAAACGACATGTGCAGAGCATTGGGTACAGTCGAATTGCTTGCCAAGATTAGGCATTTCCTAGCCAGTTTGATTTGGCAGCTCGTTACAAAACATTTCATGACAAAAATCTAAAAGAAAGCATTCGAAAACCTTTAATTGAAAAATATGAGCACAGAATCACACCAAAATTAACTAGAACATTTTGGAAAGAGCTCTAACATGCTCGGTTCTAATATGAGCATTAGGGAGCATTTACTACAAAACCATCTTTTTCTAAGTCCTTAAACACTCTTGGTACAGCCAATGGTGAGAAATTTCACCAATATTTAAAGGTTTTGCAAACGTGGTATCAAGGTAGATGGGATGTTCATATGATGGCTGACTAAAGATTTATTCTCACAGCAGTCAAAAATAATCAGTTGATAGTCCGAATTGTACGTGGTATATTTAGAGGAATAAAATTGTTTTCTGTAAACAGCATGTCTGATAATTTTTTCCTATTGTTTGACTTTTAAGACAATGGGTACCCTATAGCTTAAAAGTTTTATAATTTAGACCAAAAACTAAGGTCATATTTTGATACAGATGTCAAAAGTTAGCCAAAAACAAGTTTCAGATCCAAATATTCAACAAAATTTGTTTTTTCTAAAGTGATCAGTGCAATTTTAAAAAAACATAAGACACCTTAATCGTGCTGGTAATAAAAATTCGAACACTAGGTTAAAAGAAATTGTTTGCAATCATTTTTGATCAAAAAATTACAAATATTTGTCAAATCTAAATTACAAATCCGCCAGCATTCACTAATATTTGAGAGATGTTGTTCTGTAAAGTAAATTTGGTAAGAGGATTAAATATATTTTTTATCAGTAGTTAATTTTGGTCGGATATGGAAATTTTTGTAGCTACAAGCGAACATCAATTAATATCTGTCGGATTAGTAACAAGTCTGCGACCATATTGTAGTTAATATGATATAATTGACTAGGTTTAAAAGGACTTTGTGCATGTAATATCTCCCATGTGCCGTAATATAATACAACCCGGCCTCATAATATGATATGCCGCAGAGACGTGATATATTATCTTATCAGCTAAAATTGCCCACCCAACACCTAACCTTTGTTATACAGAACATTAAAAAGAGTTTCTTAAACTACCAGGCGAGACAAAAACTTCATTACAGTACGTCAAGTTTTTCACACTGGCAAGTCAGCAGAATAATAAGATTAACCCTATAAAACTTTCATACAAGAAACGCCTCAGCAATAATTATGTTTTCCTCACCTCTATAGAAAGTACACACTTTTCTCCCTCACATAAGGGAGGAAACTCATACTTCCCACCCTCAGTTTGATTATGTTGTAAATGATGAAACTTGTGAATCTATTATATTCAAATTATTTCCGTAATATCTTATTTATTCTGTATTCTGGTAAAAATTAATCATTAATGTTACTAAAACGTTGGGTTTTTATATAAAAATTTTAACCTTAGGATTCTTAGATATGTTTTTGGGTTAAGAATAAGAATATCATAGTATGCTGTGGCTCACTGACGGTTAACACGGCGATTTTAAATTCAGGGTTCTTAGGTACGTTTATTGACCTAAGAATAAAAAATCATACAATGTTGGGGCTCACTGACAGTAAACAGGGCAATTTTAAATTTAGGATTTTTAGATACGTTTTTTGACTTAAGAATAAAACTATCATAGTATGCTGTGGCTCACTTGCAGTAAACGACTCAACAAGAGGTCCTTCTTGGATAGCTGATTCAATCTTCTTCTTCTTCTAAAAAGCTGTTACACGTCTAGATCTGTCCAGTGGCGTATATTACGAAGCCATTATAGTTTCTTTCGTCCTATCCATCTTGTACCCTTTATTTTACCATGAATTATGAGGCGAATCATTTGATACTTAGGGCCTCCAATCTACTAACGTTCAATCCATTAATTATTTTTATCTTTATTTTCAGCTCAACCGCAAGCGACCTCATCTCCAGAAGGGGGGTATTCTCGAGGAGATACTATGGATCCGTGGAGCAGGTAAATCCAAAATTGCTAGTTAGTTAGTTATCTAGCTGTTGACGATGATGCCAATTTTAAATAAATCAACAGAAAAGCAGAATTTATTAAGTAATTTCTAATTACTAAATGTCTCTCTGAAATGATCACTGCTTTAACAGCTGGTTTGGACGATCGCGAGATAAAAACGTTTGAATTAAGTTGGCTTCCATTAAACACCAATAATTATAATATTTAAAACCTCAAAATCTACCCACGGGTATGACTATTTACAAAACTATCGAAAAAATCCTTGAATTTTATAATATCCAGTTATGAAGATAAAACTGTTTGAATCAATTTGATCACCTGGGTGTTCATTTAATACAAGTAACTTTGACATATCTTATCTTAAAATCTAAAAAGAGGTTGGATTTCCTTCATAACAATTTTAAAAACCCATCTACGAAACTATGTCTTATTTCATCGATAAACCACCTCATGAATTTCCATGTAAAATATGTTCACCTTCATTTTTATGTTGCGATTGTTAAAAAAAAAAGTGAAATGTTGGCGTTACAGTTACAACAGCCTGAAGTGGACGGACAAGAACACTGTAGACGATTTAGGATAGAAAATGGAGACTCGCCGGGAGAAAAAGATGAGGTACGTTCTATTTATGCACATATTTAATTACGATTTTCCCAAAAAAACTGGCTTTCATATAAATATGTTGTAGTAATGCAGATGTTTTTTAATAGGTATAACAAGATATATAACAAGTGGACCAAAAGTCTGGAAACGGACAATTATCTCGTACAAATTTGAGATAAGCCTATTTTGAGATACGGAGATTCCAGATTTGATATTTGCAATGTTGTCAGATTTGCCGTTTCTCTGATATTATTAGTCATTATTAGTTTTTTAAATTCATCACCCTGTATATTCAGTCATTATTGGAATCTCTTCTTTAATTAATTTTATTTTTTATCTTTTATTTAATTTTAAGTAGTCTAGACAAGGTCTGGAAAAATGTAGTAAACGCATTCTACCGTCGATTAGGGTGCTGTCAACTTACAAATGGAGCACATTTTGGACAATTGATTAAGTAATCATTATGTTAAAAATGTTATCTTTCAATTGTTACGTTTTAATGTAGTTGAAAATAGTTTGTATTAAAAAAATTATTGAGACAATTAGGCGTTGCCACACTTCTGTTTTATTTATTTAAGACCTTCTAGACTATATAAAATCATATGTGTTGCATATGGCTGAATTTATAATTTATAATCATATTTTTTTTTTGTATGAAAATAGTCGCAAAAAGGGTAGACCTATCGTGTGGGCCGCGGACGGCCCGCACTGCGACTATTAGAAGGGGAAGGGATTATAGACACGAAATGATTGTGGACACGCTTTTTAAAAAGTTGCAGGTCATAGTTCTCTGGAAAAACTGATTTTGGAAGCTTATTCTATTCCGTAGCAGCCCTGTAAAAGAAGGATTCTTGATGGAGATTGGTCCTTGTAGTGTCAAGCTTGAGAGTAAATGTGTGAGACTGATCAGCGGCCGAATGTGGCCAATGGTGGTACAAGAGTTTTTATTTCTCTGGAGCATTTGCCAGGGAAATATCTGTAGAGCAATGACTGGTCTGCAACTCTTCTTCTATGTTCTAGAGGGTGAAGGGTATCTGTGAGAGTTGAGCTGTTTATCAAGCGAATGGCTCTTTTCTGAATGGAATCTAGAAGAATCTTGTAGAGGAGATTCCAATAATGACTGAATATACAGGGTGATGTATTAAAAAAACCAAAGTGACTAACAATATCAAATAAATGGCAAATCTGATAACTTTGCTATGTCAAATCTGGAATCTTCGTATCTTAAAATAGGCTGATCCCAAATTTTGTACAATTGGGACTAGCAATTTACGAGGTAATTGTCGGTTTCCAGACTTTTGGTCCACTCTGTAATTGCAAGGAAAATTTAAACAGACGTTCTTTTTATTAGGTTATTTAGTTATTAATTGACATTTTTTTGGGCAAATTTATTCGGTTCTTGCCGGCTCGTGGGAAATCTCACACTGAAAATATCGGGGTCACAACCTTTCTTCATATTCCATGCATATATGCATGTACACATACATATCTTTAGAAAATATGTACAAGATGGAAATGTAGGAGAGTTATACGATTTTCAGATGTTTGGCTCTCCCAGCACTCCCGTCCTTGAAAACCCAGAATATCAAACAAGATGGTACTTCAAGTATTTCCTGGGAAAATGTAAGTATTTTATTTACGTCCGTAAGTATACCAGATGTTTCTGGAAAATATTGCATTATATTTTATCAATAACGCTGATTACAATAATGGTAATATTAGTGTTCAAGTGCTTGGAAAACTGTTTTTTACATTAGCAACCCCAACAAAAAACCCCTACACGATAAAGGCATCAGAATTACGTTAAAATATGGATTTTTCAATTGCAACTTTGAAACTTTGGTAGTTTTTTAACATATCGCGACGAATAAATTTTCTCACGACAAGGGTGAATAAGTAAAAAGGCGCTCATTTTCATAACGAGTATTATCCATAGATGGCATATATTACGAAAGATATCGGTCATTTGAGAAGCAGCAATAATAATGAGAATAATGAAAGAAAACCAGTTGGTTCAGTTTTGGTGAATTCGCCGAAAAATTTTGGCGAATTCTCTCTCGCACATTTTAAATTCGTTGAAAACTTTTTTCACGACGTCCCGCAAAATTAGCATGAAACTTTGCGCCGAGTTTGCTCAATAAACATCTCCAGGTAATTGCAATCAATTTCGATTTTTTAAACAAATGCGCAGCGTCAATATATTTCGAAGGGGACATTATTTTCCAATCTATCAAAAAACGTATAGACCAAGATCCAGTGACCAATTTTCAGTTGTCATTTCAAAAGTCTTGAAAATTTATGTATGGTAAATAAAGCTTTTTTACAACTTTCATTAACTAGAAAAGAACTTACTTCTCTCCTACTTTACCAGTACATTTTAAATTGGCCGTCTGTTCTATCTTACCATGTCATTCATCTTCAAAATACTGTCAGGTAATGCACCCTTATATTTTGATCAATTTATTGTTTTTCATCACCAAATTCATAATTACCCCACTAGCGGAAATACTAATTTATATCTACCACGTTTGAACTATACACGATCCATGAACTCCTTATTCCATTAAGGACTATTGGACTACAATAGCCTTCCGCTTGAGAGAAAACAAAGTGAATATATTATAACATTTAAAAAAGGACTTACTACTAATATTTGTAATTAATATTGTTATTTTTTCTATTCTTTTAATGCTTGGATAATTCCGAGCATACATATTTTATTGCTATGAAGTTGGACTGTGACCTTGTCCATCCAATTTTAAAAATGTTTTTGTATATTAGGATGCCTATTTGAAACAAAGATTTTTAGTATAAAAACCCAAATCTTTTCGGTTGCAGTGCATCAAAATTACGTAGGACTGGATAACGACAAATCGCCATTTTTCCTTAGTATAGTATTGAACGAAGATAGCAATACCTGTGTGCCTCTATTTCGTGCAATTTTATTCAAGAAAACCGTAAGTACCTCTCGTTTATTTCATTCTACCTCTCCGAGTCCGCCACCATCTTAGTGCGGTAATGAACCGAAGACGGAAACGCCAACTTCGCGGGAGGTGTTTCCTGTTCGAGCAGGTCACGGCGAATATGTAATGGGCGGTGAAAACTTTGCGAAGTTTATTTATAGTTGGTGTGTTTCAGGGGACGCAGAAAATATCGCTGCCGATATCGCAAAATAAAGTTTTGACGGTGAAACAGATCCTGTCAAATTTTCCCAATATGGATAGAGTTGAAAAAGGACCAAAGGAAATATTTTCGCCTGACATTCAAAAAGACTTATTACTATTAGAAGAACAAGAGGGTTCGGTCAATTTTAAATTTGGTGTTATTTACATGAAACAAGGGCAGAATAGCGACGACGATATTCTGAGCAATGGTAAGTAAGTTAAATAAAAATTTCCAATTCCATTTTACGTTTACGTGTCAAAAATTTTTATCGGCAAAAAAATCATTCCAATCATATTTTTTTTCCAGAATTTGGTAGCTATAGATTCGAACAATTTCTATCATTGTTGGGAGACAAAATTAAATTACGAGGCTGGGATAAATACAGGGGAGGTTTGGATATTAAAGGTGGGCACAATTTTTTTTTAAATATACTGACTTTTATAAAAATTCGACCATTATTAATATTTTTACAGAAAAATGTTTAATTTAGCCTAAAATATTACTAGTTTTTTAAAACATAATATTAAAAAATAACATATTATTATTGAGTGGGTCTTTCTTTCTAACTGTTCGAATGCTTAAAATTAAATGGTTTATGGCTTGCATGGGTCTATCTGAACTTCTCAAAAACCCTGGGACTAAGAGACCTTTTCTTAATTTTTGCCGTGGAGTCCACAGTGTGGACGATACAACTCTTAGACCCCTTTCACACTGGGAGCTTCACGTCTCTTGTTTCCGAGAGAGATAGCACCAAAATGCATCCAATGCTTCAATGGAGCTTTAAAACGAAGAGCGGTAGTCGCCATGTCTCGGGAGACGAAAGCCTTCACGTATCCTGCACCTCAAGCCGTCCCCTCCTCGAAATTCAAGAGAAAAGAAAGAGGAGTGAAAACGGCTCTCCCTCTCGTCCCCAGTTGGCGTTTCTGTCGTCAAAGTTTGTTTTAACGGTAGAGAAGGTATATGGCAACAACTCGCGTGCGATCCATTCTACGACTGAGCCCAAGGAGCTAGGAACTAAAATGGCTTCCTGTGTGAATGAGCGGTGGGTAGGAGCGATAAACGCTCCTGTATAGGAGCGAGAGAAGTAAAGCTCCCCGTGTGAAAGGGCTCTTAATGTAAAAGCACTTTTCTGCTTTTCACACGTGCCCTAACCTGCTAACTCTGAGTTGCCTTATTTTCGTTACTTTATCTTATTTTATTTGTTTAATTTCTTCATTTGTTCTAATTCTTTATTCGTCTTCTGTGATTTTTATTGGTCCTGATACTGCTCGTACAATTTTTTCGTACGTTTATGAAAAGTGGTTTAATTATTGTGTTCTAGATTTTCATTTTGGTTTTCTTCGTGAGTAATTTGATTTTTACGATTTTTTTTTGTTTGCGTGGAAGGTTTTATTTGTAGTGACTTTTTTATCCTGATCATAAATTTTTTAAATATTCAAAATAATATTATAGCAAGCAAAAAACTTGCAACATTCAGTACAAAAACGAAACAATTTATTTTAATCTTTTTTCTGTAATAAAATACTTCCGAAAAAGTGAATTCCTCAAAACATTCCATCACAATGTCCGGAAATGCCCTTGAATCAATGTTGCTAACATCGCAAAGTCTGCAAGCCAGAGGCTAGGTTTTCTGTGGAAAGCTAGAAAGTTTTTGACTCCTGCTCAACTGCTGACGACGTACAAGGCTCAAATCCGACCTCTACTGGAGTATTGCTCGCACATTTGGGGTTCAGCACCAAGGCATTCTCTTCGTCTTCTTGATTCCATTTAAAATAGAGCCATTCGGTTGATAAACAGTTCAACTCTCACAGATACTCTTCACCCACTAGAGTCTTGTAGTAACTCTTTCTGTAATAGGACGTGCGTTGTCTTTTTGAAAAAAGGGTTGAATTAACCCTTCTAGGTATGGTAGTACAACTAGCCGCAGTACGTTTTGTATGTAATTATTGGCATTCAAATTTTTGTCAATAAAAACTAGAGGTTTGAAAATCAGAACTTTTTAAAAATCTCTACCACATTTAATGTAAATTTAAAATTACGATGCAATTATTTTATTTAAAAAAAAGAAACAGGATTTTTGGACTATGAGACTTATTTGTGATACAATTTCATGTTTTTAGGCGATATGACGGGTAAATTTTCGGTATATACGATCTACGAAGGGCACGAAATAATGTTCCACGTGTCCACTCTGTTGCCCTATTCACGTGACAATCGACAACAAGTGGAAAGAAAACGACACATTGGCAATGACATCGTTAATATTGTGTTTATAGATGCCGAAAACGAACTCGCAGAAATTGCTCACACGCAGTTCAATCCTGCATGCATCAAATCGCAATTCACTCGTATCCTTTTTTAAACAAGTCAACGTATACAATGACAAAAAAAATGTAGGTAAAAATTGTAGGTAAAATGTTGATAAGTAAAATGTTACATATTTTGCTAATATTTTAGTGAAAATCTTATTTATGATGCTTACCGTTTTATTAGCTATAAAAAATTTATTTGTTTCTTAAGCTGAATGAAAAATTAAAATTTTACGAGATATTTTATGATCTACTCTAAAGGTTAACATTTTATTAAGATTTTTTTTATGTAAGGGCGTGATGGATTAAGAAATATAATTTATTTTACATAACTACTTAGTACTCTTACTAAAAAGGTTAAAACCCATTATAAAAACTAAAAAATTAATCCCTAATCATCAGTTTGGATTCATAAATAAACACTCTACAATAGAGCAAGTTCACAGAATAAAAGACGTAATAGAAAAAATTTTAAAAGAAAAAATTGTATGCTCTAAAGTGTTCCTAGATGTAGCACAAGCATTTGACAAGGTATGGTACGAAGGCTTGAACTATAAACTAAGATCATACTTACCGAAACAGTACTCTGAAATTTTGCAATCATACATCTCTGAGAGATATTTTAGAACAAAACAAGAATATTTAGAACTGAAACCAATTAAAGCTGGTGTGCCACAGGGTCCGGTCCTGTACCTTTTATACACGTGCGACATACCACAACTAGCAAATGATACTATTGCCACTTTTGCTGACGATACAGTTATATTAGCAGTAGGTAAAAATAGTAAAGAAGCAACTGAAAAACTACAGACAGCTGTCAACAGAATAAATACCTGGACTAAAAAATGGAAAATCAGATTAAAAAAAGCAAAATCTACACATGTCAACTTCACCAATAAAGTATGCCAACATATATCAGTAAATATTAATAATACCATAGTACCATTTTCAAACACAGCAAAATACCTACGTATAATGCTCGATGCAAAGCTCCGCTGGAAAGCTCGTGTTAAAGAAAAAGAGAAGAAATTGGTATAAGATATAGAAAAATGTATTTGCTAAAAGGGAAAAACTTCACTTTGTCATTACATAATAAGCTTTTGCTATACAAGCAAATATTGATGCCAGTATGGACCTATGGTATACAACTATGGGGGTGTACCAAACAGACATATTTAAATATAATACAACGATTCCAAAATAAAGTATTAAGGAACATTGCTGATGCCCCTTGGTATATTCGTAATAGTGATATTCACAGAGACCTAAAGATGGAAACTATTGAACAAACTATTATCAATTTAACCAAAAGACTGCTCGATTAATTGCAGTTCTGATGATCAAGAATCAATGCCATATTATATTACTAAAACTTTGAATACACTGGAGAAATATTTTACAATGCATAATCTGTAGCTTAACTAGAAAGACAAGTTAATAAACAGGAAAATATGGTGCTATATGAACAAAATATATACCTTTAACAGGACTGAGCTACACCACATTAGGCACTAGTTGTAAGACAATAGCTAGAAGGTCGATTTCCAAGATATTGAATCGGCAAAAGGGGTTTTATAGAATGGTCGGCAAGATCTCCACTTGACTTTTTTATGTGGGGCTATTTAATAACATTACTTTACAAACTCTTTCTGAAGACATTGAAGAACTAAAGCTTAGAATAACTGAAGAATGTAGACGAATTACTAGCGAAACTTTGCAAAGAGTTCGAGAAAAATTTGAAAACAGGTTATATTATTGAGTACAAAATAACGGAGCACACTTTGTACAGTTACTGTAAGTAGATTTAGATAAATTGTTGTTTATATGGCTGATTTGTATTTTTCTTGGATTTTTATTTGATGTATCACAAGGTAGGGGTTGCTATTTGACATGTTAAAGAAGAGGTGGGGGATGGTTAAGGGGTGACACTTGGAAACAACAGAATAACATTTTTAAATCTCCCTCTTGATTAAAAATTCGACGTGTTTTGTTGTTTTGCTTACATTTACGCAAAATCAAAAGTTGTTTTTAATAATATGGCCCTTTACACATGTTAGAACAGAAATCACAGGCATAATACAAGAAAGAAAACACAATTTTCTAAAAACTAGGCCCGACTACGCATACATTCAGAAAAATATTCCCTTCTCAGTAATCAACATATATAACAAATTACGAACAAAGCCTATTAGGAAGCTGAAAATTAAATTAAAAAACCTGCTTTTCAAAAAAACATACTGAAAGAGCACACTGGAAGAGTTTTTCACAGACACATTAGATTGGTAATTTTCTCTTTTTATTTTTTGGACTGTAAGACTCACTTTTTTATAACCTAAATCTAATTTTTTATACGTGTATGTGCTTATCGGTGTGTGTATGTGTGTATTCATGTGTAAGATTGTATATAATGAGTGTTCTCTTTTTTATTACCTTTTGACCTTTTGTGTTGTTACTGTAATATTTGTTTTTACCTGATAACTACGTGTAATCTTAATTATATTGACATGTTCTACACCTAAAAAGGTATTTGTAAAAAAACTCATAAAGGATTTATCTATCTTACTACGATTAAAGCAGAATTTTATAAAATTCCTAACAATAATCTCAGATATTTTTGCCATTGTGACCATGGACAACGACAATCAGTATAGACTTTCGGTATTTTCCGATGAAACTGTACCGTTATTCGGTCCAGGTCTACCATGTCCTCCGCTATTCAACGATCCCTATCTATTCAGAGAGTTTCTTTTGGTAAAACTCATCAACGGCGAAAAGGCCACCTTCGAAACGCCCACGTTCGCCAGGAAGAGGCAGCGAACATTGGATATGTTGATTAAAGATTTGTACTCCGAACACATGATCGATGGAAGGATGGTAAGTCATTTCAACTACTAGTTAAAAAAAACTATATTTTAGCTATATCACAGGATCATACGAGTACTATCTGATCTTGCAAGATATTGACACGTTAAGAGAACAACAAAAGTAGATAACAGCCAATCCGTAAAGTACCAACTCCTTAGCTTCTCTTTAAAGTCCAAAGCCTTTACAACAAAATATAACTAACACTTTAAAAGAACAACAACACCACCAAAATATACCCATTTGAGCTGTAAAGTCCCAAGCCTTTATTAAAATAGCAAGTTTAAAAGAAGAACAGGCCAACAAAACTTGACTTTTATAAAGTCATAAGCCTTTATTATTACAATAAGATCAAAAAACATTGTCATCTTATCTATCAGAGTCCTTGTACTGTAAAAGAACAACAACACCCAATTTCTTGACATTACAGCAGGACGAAAAAATATTACTATCTAATCCTGTAAAGTTCTAATACTTTAAAAAGCACTAACAATAGATGACCAGAACCTTTTTTTATAACAACAAGTTAAAAAAACGATACTATCTAATGTCCTAAAATTATAGAAGAACAATAGGATCCTATCTCTTAACAAAACAACAAGACCAAATAATATTACTACCATACATGAAGTCATCTGATGGTATGGCAGAACAACAGGCTCCAATCTATTGTCATGATTTGTCAGATGCAGAACCAAAAAATATTACCATCTGATCCAGCAGAATTAACACAAAAAAAACAGCACCTACACAAGATAATCAGTTCTAAGCCTTAACAAAAAAGTCATTGTCATCCGATCTATCAGAGTCCTGATACTATAGAGATAAAACAGGACTTAATCTCTTGACATAACAGCAGGACCAAAAAATATTACTACCTAATTCCGCAAAGTTCTAATACTTGAATGAATAAATAAATAAGTAAATAGGAGTTGTGAAAGAGGTTCAATTTTTTTCCTAGGCACTGCAGCATTGTCTGCTTTTTGTACCTTTCTAGCTCCTTAGTTTAGTCCCATTTCTTTAATTCTCCTGTTAAGGAGTAGAAGCTCATGTACTGCTATTGCCCCAGGTGGATCACTCCCTTGGTCTTGTATAAAACCCAGGTGGGGCCTCCATTGGGCGGTGGCTTTACATTTAATGATAATATGAGTGGCTGTTTCCTCCTTCTTATTACATAATCTGCAAGTAGGTTACGTGTCAAACACGCCTATGTTTCCTCAAAGACCAGTGCCCGGTACAAAGCACTACAACTGTTTTTAGTTTTTCCCTACTTAGCGAAAGCAGCTTCCATGTCTGCTTAGATGACAGTTCTTTCAGCATTAACTTGCTGTGTCTAGCTCCCTCTGGCTGTGCCCACTTCAGCTGATGCTGAGGGTAGACCCATCCATTGATCGTTGCTTTAACGTTGGCATTGGGTATCCCTATTATTGGTTCTGGCCCAATAAATGGTGTTCCAGAGCCCCGCTTAGCTAGTTTGTCCGCTTTTTCGTTACCAGAAATACCTTTATGCCCTGGCACCCACGACAAGGTGGCCTTGTTATGGATAGCCACGGTTCGTAGGTTTCCGGCACATACCCGGACAATTTTTAAGTCTATTCTCCATAATTCCAAAGCTTTGAGTGCCGCTTAACTATCTGATCTTATAAGGATTGTTTTCTTTTTCTATCAATGAGTTTGTTTGCTCATATTTGGGTTTTGGAGAGTAGACGCATGAGCCAGTTCCTTCGCTGGTTGTTGATCCATCTGTGTACCATGTGAGTTCACCAGGTTGATCATCATTTTATTTGTCATCCCTTAGTTTTGCGTGAACCTCATAGTTTGTTTTAAAGGATATTTCTGCACTTATATAATCAGTTGCCACTTCCAGAAATGGCTGTCTAATTATATTTTTATGGTTGTATGCCCAACAGTTCTGTTGTTCTAGTCTATACGCGCATTGTCTTGCCACAGCCCGGATATAAATATCTAGAGGTGGGAGGTTTAGCATTGCTTTCTTAGCAGCAGTGGGGGGTTGTGCTCATAGCTACTGTAATACATAGGCAAGCCAGCCTTTGTATACTGCTAAGTTTATTTACGGTTTGGGATTGCCGTACTTTGGTTCACTTACACCACCATCTGATCCATTAAAGTCTTGTTACTATAAACGACAGAACAAGGATCCATTCTAGCACCAACACTATTTTTACTTCACATCAACGACCTATTGAAAGCAACTTCATGTCCCGTACACAGCTTTGCCGATGATAGTACCCTCCATACCGCTTTCTCTTCCAGGGCCCCTATATCAGCCCGTGAAACCAGAAATGAACGAGGAAGAAATGTTAACAATATAAATATGGACTTAGCAACAATTCTCGAATGGGGATCCAATAACTTGGTAGAATTCAATGCAAACAAAACACAAGCATGTCTTTTCTCTAGAAAAGCCGATCTCACTGTGCCTAACATAACTTTGTCAGGGGTAACCATACCACTGAAGTCATCCATATCGATGCTTGGTATTACTATCAGCAATTACCTTTCCTGGGAAAGTCACGTGAGGTCCATTGCCAAAAGTGCATCCCAAAAACTTGGTTTTTTGTTTCGTGCCAAGAGCAATTTCACCTCCAGTCAGCTGCTTATGATCTATAAGGCACAGATCCGACCTGTACTGGAGTACTGTTCCCATATTTGGAGTGCAGCACCTAAACATATCCTGAAGCTACTGGATTCTGTCCAAAAAAGAGCAATTCGTCTCGTCGGTGATGCCTCGCTTACAAACTCGCTCACTTGTCTGGAACACCGTAGAAAAGTTGGCGATTTGTCTCTATTTTATAGATATTTTCATGGACGATGCTCTTCTGAAATATAAACAATCGTTCCTCCTTTGGCAGTCTCTTCGAGATTAACCCGTCAAGTTCAGTCTTCACACCCCTTCGTGGTCACTTTGGAGACCTGCAGAACATCACTTTCCAAAGACTCATTCATCCAACGAATTGCGAGGCTTTGGAACTCATTGCCTAGGGAGGTGTTCCCTGAGGCATACAACCTCCAGAAATTTAAGGAGAACACCAACTCCTACCTTCTTTCCCTTGGTTCCCACGATGTTCTCTGAACATTACAGGATATCCCTTTTCGTGGGAACCAGAACATAAAAAAAAAAACTCAAACTCCCAAAATTGCAGATAATCTTAACATCTGATCCTGCAGAGTTCTATTACTTCGAAAGGATCAATAAAAAATAACCAGCTATTTTATAATCTTTTATTAGGACAAGAAAAAATATTACCATTTTAAAAGTGTAATCTTTTTATATTATTAGGTTTAACAAATCCTTTAAATTGCTCGAATAAGAAAATACCTACAGCACCTAAATGTCCTTACTTAAAACAGCGCGTAGGTCAAATCTTGTGCCGACTTTGCGACATTTCATTCTTTTTTCGATGTAATTAGTTTTGAGACACTTTCCGTTTGGACGGATGCCTCTTTTAAAATAGACGCGTCTCGAAATTCAAATTAAATTAAAAAGAATCTCCTAAATAAATTTTTCCATCTCGAACTGGCGCGACGAAGACGGTCTTTTGTTAAGTGAAAAGATAGCAAGACTTTGGGGATTATTTAAATTGTTGAAAAATAATTTAGCACTAAATGGTGCTCCGTTGTCTTCGAAAGATTAAAAAAAATCGTTTTTAGAACACCAACATGCCCAGTGCGTTCACAACGTTTCGTCCATTAATTTTTTGTACGACCCAGGTTGTTGCAGACTTCAGTCAGGGTAAATTGTTTTTCCTGCTCCATAAAAAATTATTACATACATACACTCACAGCCGCACCTTTTTCCCGTAGGGGTAGGCAGAGACCACTTCCTTCCACTTCCGCTACGGTTCTTACACATTAATATAATATTAATCTCTTAGGATACGATATTTTCTGTTTGTAGACGATGCTGAATCGCAGAGCCTTCTCCGACGTGCTGGCTGACACGCCTCGACATTCGAAGCTCAAGGAAGATTCCCGTCAGATAGAGTTCGTGAGAATAGGACAAGCGCTCAAATTGGAAGCCATTGTACGAGGAGACGCTCCGACGAGTCTAGCTTCGGCGGGATGTAGCACTGGAACAGTCTTCAAAAGATCACCGTGGGAGGCGAATTGCTTTTACCCCATATTTCCGTGCCAATCTATTATTTGCGCCGACTCCTGGGGCGACAATAGACTGGTTATCGGCACCGAAGAAGGTATTTTCATCGTCACCGGTACGTATGTGTTAAAAGAAGTATTTTCTTCTTCTTTAAGTGTCGTGTCCTCCCAGAACAGTGGCATGATCTTCACTTTGTCCGCAGCGGACCTAAACAGTGTTGTAGTGTTTCTCCATACCATTGGCGAAGGTTCTTGAGCCAAGATGTTCTTCGGCGACCAGGGCCACTCTTTCCCTCTGTTTTTCACTGAATAGTTATATAGAGTAATTCGTACTTTGGTTTTTATTCTCTTTATTGTATCAAGTACTCTCTTTCTTTGTTCATAAGCTGTATAGCCGCTTCATTCGTCACCCTGTCCATCCCCGATATTCCCAACATTCTTCGGTAAGCCCACATTTCGAAGGCCTTAATCATCTTGCAAATATTTTTGGTGAGAGTCCAAGCTTCCATCCCGTAGAATAATATGCCGAAGACGTAATAACAGTATTCTTAAGCGAATTCTTAGAGCTCTGTTGGTTAAAACTTTTTGTATGCTCTTAAATGATGTTCTTGCTTGCTCTTTTCTATCCTTAATGTCTTGAATTATGTCCCATTTTTCATTCACCCAGCAGCCCAGATATTCGTATGTTTGTACTCTCTCCACTATCTCTTCGTTTAAGGTGATATTTGTTAAATTATAAGCTGTTTTCGTTTTTGCTGACGACTATCCATTTGGTTTTCTGTATATTTTAACGTAGACCCATTTTTTGGCTATGGTCTTATACCGCTGAGAAGAGTGCCTGTAAGTCATCTTTATCTATTGCTAGTAAGACCGCGTCGTCAGCATATCTTAGGTTGTTGATGACAATTCCATTAGCACACCATTCCATTAGCACACCCTACCGTTTTGTCTTCGACGGCCTCCTTAAAAAAATTTCTGCAAATAAATTAAACAGAAGAGGGAAAAGTACGCAGTCTTGCCGGACTCCTTTCAGATGTCTGGCCGTTCACTCTAATGTCAGCCTTTTTATATTTTATGCAAAAAAAATTGTTGCAGACGGCAGTTCTCACCGTTTGGTATTCGACAAAACGCTTCAAGTACGTCAATTGAATGTAGTGGAGCCTCATGGAATTTTCCTACTAAGAGCCGGACACGGTAACAAAGAAGGAAAAATCTTTGTATTCAGACTGTCGCAGATCGAAGAGCTGTCCGATGCCAAGTCCAGGGGAGAGGTCAAGGATCACAGAATGGAGAGGACCAGAGGAACCAACCTTTATGCTTTATCCAGACCAGGTAACAGACAATGTCAATTTTTTTATTACAAGATAATTTCCATTTAAAATTAATTGTAAGTTACAACTGCAGATAATTTAAAAACAAAATACATACTTAAAATTACGAACTTAACGTGAAGATGGCAGCACTCGCCGATAAAAGCTACGTCCTAGGAGGACATGGCAGGTGAAGAAGAATAGATTGACCGTAACCTTAAAAAAATTCTTTGCATAATTTCATCAAATTTTTCAATAAGCTAACAAGAAAAAATAAAATTACTCTTTTCTCCAAATTGTTTAAAAAAGAAATTTGAAAACTCCTAATGAACTTAGAGCCCTACTATATCACGGATTACTTAGAAGCACACCTTGAATAGCTTTCGTGGTATGTTTGTTTTTGTGTACCTACATACTGTTCCTAAATGTTTTGTGATGGTTTTAGTGACCTACAATGTGTTTTTTTCTTTGACGCCTGTTTGTGTCTATCACCTTTTACAGGTAAAATTGCTTGTACTTGGTTGTTTTTTCAAATTAAGATTATTATTATTATAACTTATGCACTACTCAGCTTGAATCTGGTATCATTTACCTATCCCGGATACAAATTATCGAAAGGATTAGGCTCAGTTCACATAATACACTTGCGTACTGTATGCCAAGTATTCATTATTACAGCCCTACTGTCGTGCAGGGTTTTGGGTACGACGCCAGTTGCTGACATAATAACTGGGACTATTTCCACATGTTTGCTGTGCCACATCTGTTTAATCTCAATGGCGAGATCCACGTACCTGGCCAGTTTCTCCTGGTGTTTGTTGAGGACGTTGTGTGTGTTCGGTATGGCTACATCGACGAGAAAGACTGAATTGACTCTTCTATCAACCACCACGATGTCAGGTCTGTTATTCCTCACCTGTCGAGCACCTTCTGCTGAGAAGAGCGAACTTATTGGCCAGTTTCTGGTGAATAATGTTGTACACTTGATTATGCCGATGCAGATAGTCATTATTACCATACAAACTACAAGCAGTTATCATATGTTGAATGGTCTCTGATGTTTGCTGACACTTTCTGCATTTTTTATTATTGTTAATAATAAGTTTTGGCGCCGATTAATTACTATAAATAAAACTTGGATCAAATATTATACGCTACAAACAAAAATACCAATGTGGTTTTAGGCCAAATAGGTCCACCGTAGATCAGATTTTTACCATCAGACAAATAATGGAGAAATGCTGGGAATTCGACAGAGAACTCCACCAATTGTTTATTGACTTTAAGCAGGCATTCGATAGAGTATGCAGATCAAAGCTGTGGAAAGCAATGCAAGAACTTGGATTCCAAAAAAAACTTATATCGATGATGAAAGTATGCATGGAGGGTACGCGATGTAAAGTAAGAGTGGGGCAGAGTCTCTCCGACCCCTTCAATATCAATAATGGTCTCAAGCAAGGGGACGCCCTCTCACCTCAACTCTTTAACATAGCATAGGAATATGTAATTAGGAACTCCAAAATTGAGAAGCCAGCTGCCATCTTTCACAAAGGAGGACCCAACCTGCTCCTGGCTTTCGCAGACGATGTCGATGTGATTGGCAATAGCAGGATTGACCTCAAAGACACCTTCATAAAGTTTGAAAAGGAAGCAGAGAAGATAGGCCTCAAGATAAACGAAGACAAGACCAAGTATATGTATCTCAGCATAAAAAATCGGAACCGAGATAGAGTAGGACAAAACTTTTCTATCGAAGATTACAACTTTGAGCGGACAAGACAATTTAAATATCTGGGTACAAGTATTAGCGAAAACAACGACATCACAGAAGAGATAAATAACAGGATACAGGCTGCAAACAGATGCCTTTTTGCTCTTCAAGACCTAATTAAATCTAGAATACTTACCAGGAAAACTAAGCTGAACATATACAAAACAATTATAAGGCCTGTCGTAATGTATGGATG
Source organism: Agelastica alni (assembly GCA_950111635.1). Taxonomy (NCBI): domain Eukaryota; kingdom Metazoa; phylum Arthropoda; class Insecta; order Coleoptera; family Chrysomelidae; genus Agelastica; species Agelastica alni. The sequence goes on from OX467715.1 coordinate 3,770,286, forward strand.
TGAGACCTGGACTCTAACGGTTGCAAACGAAGAACGACTTAAGGTACTTGAAAGGAAATTGCTAAAAAAAATATTCGGCCCAAATAGAGACGAAAATACAGGACAATATAGAATAAAAACCAACCAAGAACTCAAAGAACTCTACACTGATACCAACATAATAAACGACATAAAGGCCAGGAGACTACAGTGGGCAGGACACGTTAAAAGCATGCCGGATGATAGAATAGTAAAACTGGTGTGGGAGGAGGTCCCGGGGGGAAAACGCCCATTAGGTCGACCTTGCCTCAGGTGGAGAGATAATATTGCAAAGGACCTAAAAGCCATGAATATCGAAGATGGACCCGATCGGATGCTAGATAGAAAAAGATGGAGACGTGTGGTTGAGTCGGCAAAAACCCACCCAGGGTTGTGAAGCCATTGATGATGATGATGATGATGATGACAAACAAAAATACAGTCAAAACAGCGGACTATGGAGGCGGAATCGGTTTCAAAAAAGCAAAAACTTTTTTTTCGGCTGGGTGATGGTTTTTTAGGATAGTCGTGGAGTTATCTTAATCTATTATCTGTTTCACCAAGACTTCTCACATCTCAGCGATTACCAATGCGAAAATCCTGGAATTACGGTTTAAACTGCTTGACCACCCTCCTTACTAACCATATCTAGCCCGAAGCGATTTCTTTTTGTTCGGAGGACATATATTTTCTCCAAATGGGGACAGAAAATTATTTTGCAGAGAAAGATGCCGATAAATTTGTATCTTTATCGGAAAATTTTTAGACCACCCTCGTACATTACTTTTTTGGTAATATTTTATCGATGACATAAAGAGTGATGTGTTAAATGCAGTAAGTAGGAACGGTACATTAGACGAAATATCGAGTCAAATAAGAAGCAAGATTATGCGGTCCTATGTTGTAATTGCGTATACTTGAAAAGCAATTTAAAGTTTAAGTTAGGTTAAGTTTAAGTTGAAATTTAAATTCGTCCTCGAAATATTTCCAATTACTTCGAAAACCCCGTCACACGCTATTATAGACTATATGTATGGTATACCTAGTCAATTAGTTCTATACATATATCTGGATTGGTGTTTCGATAAATTTGAGTTGAGACACATCTTCGAAATTAATTATAATATACTGACTTTCAAAACAATTCGAACGCGCAGTAAGAGTTGATCAATTTTAGAATGTCTGTTTACGCCGAATCCTTCAGCGTTCGCGAATTCCGAATCGACCCTGAATATAACTGTTTTCTTGGTTAGCGGTAAATGTTTATTAATCAAGGATGACGAAGGTTGAAGTGATGAATTAATAGACGTTTTCAAAGAAAAAATTCGCTCTACACGGCGTCCCAAACGTATTACAACGATTCAACAATCTTCTTATTCACGTGCCTTCTCCGCGGCGGAGGTTGGCAATCATCATAGCTATTCTGACCTTGGAGGCGGCAGCTCTGAACAGTTAGTTTGACGTGCATCCATACCATTTCCTCAAATTGCGCAGCCATGATATTCTTCTCCTACCTATACTTCTCTTGCCCTGGATTTTTGCTTGTATAATTTCTGGTTTTAATGGTTTTTTAATGGTTCTGTCCATGATATCTTCAGGATTCTTCTATACACCCACGATTCGAATGATTCCAGTTTGTTAATGGTTGCCGCGTTCAGGTTCCAAGCTTCCATGCCGTAGAGTAACGTCGAGAAAATATAACACCTTACCAGTCTAACTCTTAGGTTCAAATTCAAATTCAAATTCGCACTTTGACTTTTTTAGCATAATCATTTGAGGAATTGACTGTTCTAGCAAGATAACTGTTGTTCTCCACTTGTTCAAGAATCCTGTCATTGACCGTCACTTTCATCGTTATTTTGGGTTTTTGATATCCTCTTAAATTTCGTTTTCTTGACGTTTATTGTTAGTCCGTACTCTTGATTCATTCAACTATCTTGTTCATAAGTCTCTGCAGATCTTCGAGGTTGTCTGCGAACACGACAGTATCGTCTGCGTATCTAATATTGTTAATCGGTGTTCCATTGATCTTTATACCGGCTTTTTCTTCCTCGAGAGTTTTCTTCAGAATTTCCTCAGAGTACGCGTTAAAGGGGAGTGGCGATAATACACATCCCCGTCTCACCCCTCGTCTAATTTCAATCTCTTCTGATGTATGTTCATCAATACGTTGTTTGTAATATAGATTCGCTTTGATTCGAAGGTCATTATAGTATATCTGTTTTGTTTCGAGGACTTTCATTAGTTGTTTGTGGTGGACTTTATCTAAAGCCTTATAATCTGAAAAGCGTATGTATATGTCCTGGTTAACATCTTAACATCTCTGAATTAGAGAACAATGAATGCAAAAAGTGCCTCACGTGTACCAAGACCTTTACAAAATCCAAATTGTGTGTCTTCGATGTCCATGTCCGATTTTTGGTATATACGATTGTGGATGATCTGGTGCGGTGATCGCTGCATTCTCTAGAGCGTTTATCTTTTTGTGGAGACAAAAAAAAGTCGAAAGTTACCATTCCCTGGGTAAGTCACTTGATTGATAAATTTCATTAAAGAGCTTTTTACCAAGACGTCGATGTATCTCTCTTCTAATATCTTGAGAATCTCGATAGGGGGGGTTCGTCAGGTCCAGGACTTTTTCCGTTCTGATTCAACAATACAAATACCACAAATATTTGATCGAAACGTTTATTGTTTAAGGTGGCACCAAATTGAGAATGTGCGTCGTGATCGGAAAGAAACTTCAAATGTATCAATGGAAACATTCGGCAGCGTGGACAGCTTGGTGCCCTTCCAGCGACACAGATACCGTCGAAGGTTTCACCTTTTTGTGGGTAAGAAAATGTTGTGGTCGGCGTATCTTTACTCTCCATCGCGCATGAGTAAAGATACACGCACCCATTTAAAATTTAATCTTCTAAGCGAACGCATTGTGCAGGAATTAAATTTAAACGAGACACCGACGATGGTGACCATCTTGGACAGCGGTTGGAGTCCCAATTCCCCGTCGCACGGGGACACTCTCGTGTGCGTCGGTTACAAAAATCATTGGGACATCGTGAACGGAAAGAGCGGTCTGGCAAAACATTTACACACTGTGGAAAGCGCCAAAGTCAATCTGGTGGCGGCACTCGATCTGTACGAAGACCAAGAAGTACAGTTACTTTTGTGCTACAATCGTAAGTTAGTTTATTACATTTTCTTTTAATATTCACAACCGAATAACACGTTTTCAGATACATGCCACTTTCAGAAAATTAACGAGGAAACTCCGTCGAATTCAAATTTTGATTTCCATTGGAATTCTGTACCTTCTGATATAAGTAAGTTAGATATATAAGATCACCATTGGGTTTGTTCCTACAGAGAATCCTCAACGAGTTACTGATAAGTTTAAATATATTTGTTTTAATATGCACGAACAGCAAACACCCTGGTCAGCAGCTTACTACAGGCACTCTATTTCTTTTTCTTCATGTGTTTTTGTGGACAAATTGCACCATAGTGGACCATACATATTGGAATTGTCGACACATAGAGCATTATACTCTATATATGGGTCTTATAAGAAACAAATTGTTAATTCTTTGTATTTCCTAGTGTGTTTTTGAAAAGGTTTTCAAGGCAAAACATTTCATCGGAAGGTTGACAGAACTCCGAAAAGTATGCTAGGTGGGTATTCGAAACATTCTTTGAGGAAAAAGAACTCAGAATTAAACAGAAATGGTCCAGTAACTCTTAGAGAGCTTTAAAAGGTTTACTTGGTTGCATCATGGTGCATCATATACCCAGAGTCGTTTTAATAATAATAATAATATCGTCTTTATTATTTCATTAAATAAACATAAAACATAATTGATATATATGCAATAAGTTATCAAGAAATAAAAGGCGAAGTTCATTGTCTGCAATGCTATGCATCACAGAAAATGTTCTTCCACTTAACCCTGACAGTCAAAATAAGAAGGAAAACAAAACAAAACCTGTGATCGTTACATAATTATCGTTTATAATTTGAATACGAATACTTAACATAAAAATGTAGTTTACCTATTTTCTACAAGATTTTAATAATTTACTTTAATTACAGTCAAACAAATACTCTTTATATTTATTTTTGAATTTAATGGAATTTAATTGTTTAAGTGAGGTGGGAACAGAATTATACCTTTGACAAATTTGGTATCTAAAAGACCGTCTAAATACTTCTGTTTTGAATTTAGGCACTGCGAGCAAATTTTTATTTCTAATATTCAAATTGTGAATGTCAGTACGATATGTAATTTTTCTATGTAAATAGGAAGGCTTTTTTGTTACAATTATTTTATGGAATAGACAAACTGCGTGAAATACCCTTCTTTTTTCCATGTTCAGCCATCCAATTTCCTGAAGTTTATATGAGATTCTTTGTCTCCGACGAATACCAAAAATTAATCTGAGGCACGAGTTCTGAACTTTTTGAATTTTGTTTTTGTATTGAGTGGTTAAACATTGGCCATAAAGAACATCCGCATAGTTGAAAACTGAAAGAACTAAAGATTCACATAATGATTTTTTTACATGATAAGGCAGAAAATGTCGGTTGCCATAAATGATTTTCAATGCAGAGTACGCACGTTGTAGAAGTTTATTTACGAACTTTTCAAATCTTAGCTCTACATCCATCAAGACACCAAGATTTTTTGCTTCACTAACATTTACTAGTGATTCATTGTGAATGCAGATATTCACAGAATTAGTCACTATGGGACGATGATATTTTGGACCAAATATCATAACATTTGATTTACTGGAGTTTATAAATAAACAATGGCTCGCAGCCAGATTAACAACTCTATTTAGATCTGCATTTATTAGATCACAAGCATTTTCTGCCATTTTAGCAGGAAAACTATAATAAATTTGAGTATCATCAGCGTATAAATGCACTTGACAATTGAGAAGAGCCAGTAGTAAGTGGGAAGTGTATATAGAGAATAGTAAAGGGCCAAGTATAGAACCTTGAGGTACTCCTGATTTTAGATATAAAAGATCTGAGCTGCATTCATCTATACTAACCATCTGTTGCCTATCTTTCAAATAGTTCGTCAGCAATAACAAAGCATTGGCAGAAAAACCGATATAGTCCAGAATACCCAATAATAGATCATGACTTATGGTATCAAACGCCCGGCTAAAGTCTAGTAGGACTAATACTGTACATTTATTTTCGTCTATTGCTTTTATTACATCATTTACAATATGTAGTAGAGCTGTTGCGCAACTATGTCCTTTCCGAAATCCTGATTGAACAGATGGCAACAAAGAAGAGTTCCAAAGATGGTTTTTACTTTACTAAAGGCACAAAAAGTTTTGGTAGGCAAATTCTCACATTTTTTTGCTGACTCTTGGCATACTTTTATCAATATTATGAGCAGCAACCTTTCATTAAAGTTTAAAATAATTGGGTGACAATTAGCACAAACAAAAGAAAATATTGCCGATTGAAAAAAACTGACAAATTTTTTGCCATTTTGTTGCTGTTCTTCAGCATACTTGACATCGATATTCTGAATAGCAACAAAATTAATTAACATTTCAGCCAACAACAATATGTGACGGTTCTTAAATACTGTGGGAACAAACCTATCAACTGTTCAAAATTGTTGGAATAGAGCTTACGTATTATTGAGACTTTATGTATTAGTTTTTAACAAAATTCAATTATTTAATTTTTCTTCTAAAATGTTATTGTAATAGGATAAAAAAAATTAGTAATGTTTGTTGTTGTTCAGTTAATTTTGTATTTGTGTTTCGGGTAAAAAAGTTATGAACCAAACGATAAAAATGGGATATATTTTTGTTGTTGTTGTTATGTTTAGTTTGTGCGTTTCCCTACGTAATCGCTTTCACTCAAAACACGATGGAAATCCGATTGATTGTAAATGGGAATCTTATTCATACGATGACGATGCCGAAGCTGCAACTGATAGCTTCGAAAAACGATATATTTTTCGCCACGACCGCGCCAGAATTTTTCCCCAACAAAACGGACAGGCTGTTCGTCGACGTGCGGCAACAGGATCTCCAAAAGCGATCACCACCGCCCAGTCCGAACGGTAACTAATCATTTTTTTTATTAAACGAACGGTCTGATTATAAACAGGCGCGGATTTAGGCACAGCCTAAGTAGACTGGAGCAGCAAATTTTAAAATATATTTTTTAAAAGTTCGGATTTTTCCCCCTTTTTTTTTATGAAAATAGTCGCAAAAAGGGTAGACCTATCGCGCGGACGGCCCGCACTAGAAAGGAAATGATTGTGGACACGCTTTTTAAAAAGTTGCAGGTCATAGTTCTCAGGAAAAACTGATTTTGGAAGCTTATTCCATTTTGTAGCAGCCCTGTAAAAGAAGGATTCTTGATGAAGATTGGTCCTTGTAGTGTCAATCTTGAGAGTAAATGGGTGAGACTGATCAGCATGCCGAGTTCTTCGGCCGAATGTGGCCAATGGTGGTACAAGAGTTTTTATTTCTCTGGAGCATCTGCCATGGATATATCTATACAGTAATATCAGGTCTGCAACTCTTCTTCTATGTTCTAGAGGGTGAAGGGTTTCTGTGAGAGTTGAGCTTTTTATCAAGCGAATGGCTCTTTTCTGAATGGAATCTAGAAGACGAAGAGAATGCCTTGGTGCCGAACCCCAAATGTGCGAGCAATACTCCAGTAGAGGTCGGATTTGAGCCTTGTACGTCGTCAACAGTTGATCAGGAGTAAAAAACTTTCTGGCTTTCCACAGAAAACCTAGCCTCTGGCTTGCCGACTTTGCGATGTTAGCAACATGGTCATGCCAAGACATATTATTGGACACCGTGACTCCCAAAATCGAGATGGAGGGACTTGGTTCAAGGGTATTTCCGGACATTGTGATGGGATGATTTGACGAATTCACTTTCTTGGAAAACGTGGCACTTTGTGTTTTTTGGGCGTTGAACTGAACAAGATTGTTGGTTTCCCACTCGACGATTGCTTTAAGATCTCTATTGATGGAATCAACCTGTTCCTGCCTGAGTCTATTTGTATCATTCACCGAAAGTGATCGATAGGATGTGAAAGTTGAGACAAGTGTGCTATCGTCTGCGAAACTGTAAATGGGGTTCGTGGTGGTTTTCAAGAGGTCGTTGATGTGTAAAAGAAATAAGGTGGGGGACAGGATGAAACCCTGGGGGACCCCGGCATTGGTTTTAAACGCATCAGAAGAAATACCGTCAACTGCCACATGTAAGGAGCGATCTTGCATGAAGCTCAAGAGCCATTGGCGCAGCTTGGTTGGGAGACCGTAGGGTAGATAATTTACTTAACAATGCCTGGTGCCAAACGCGGTCAAAGGCTCCCTGTTTTCAGAGAAGAAAATGCCTCATTTTTACTCGGGTAAAAATAATTTCATTAAATGTGCGTATGTGTCTACATAATAATAAATAAAGTAAATTTTAACCTTCACTCAAATTAATTAATTTTAATAATTGTAAGTTATAAGATTTAATTAATTTTTAATGCATATAAAACAGAAGAAGAATATGAAACATATATAAAATTTAACCCATAACTTTATCAAGTAACATTTAATTACATACTTATTTAATTCGAACTTTCCATTACAGATGTGGTAAAAAGAAGTATGCGCACCACAGAAAGAAAGTATGTCATCTCAATTCGTGTGTTTGTCACGGTTACACGCGGGTTGGAATGACATACTTTCTTCCCTAGGTGCGCGATATACTATTTTCGGGTATTTAAAAGATATTAATACATTTAAATGAGGACTTAAAAAAGGGTTAACTATTCCACCTAGTGGGGCAGGGAAATTATTATTATTATTATTTTGAATTATTAGCTAAGGGCATCACAAGTTTTAAATCCGCACCTGATTATAAATGCTGGTTGTTGAGAAGATTATGTTTAATACCTTTATTAAGAAAAACTATGATTTAAAGATAAAGTAAGTTTTATTTGGCTAAGATGAACTATTATTACTCGGTTGAAAAGCTATAAATAATCTTGGAAGATAGATAGTCTGTGATAACAGTGGGGAAGTGGGGTGTGCTGAATTTAGAAATTTCATTAAATAAATAGAAACATGGCGTTTTGAAGGCCATGAGTTAATGAATATAATTAAATTGTACAGTGTAGTAAGAATAAAGACAATATTTTAGACATAGGTATTTTTATAAATAATAGGGTTGGATGTTTGGAAAATGTTTAGCAAACAAATCTCAAACATTACTGTAATTATAGTCAAGTTTCCACCATGTTTGTAAAACATATACACACCGCGCCGTCAGCTTACTATTCATTGTTCTCGAACATAACTTCAGACTGCGGTATCAATTTTAATTCTTCTGGCGCAGCTGTAGATACAATTAATGTTGCAAGGGTATTGAGTAACAGATCCATTACTCAGATTTCTAGTAACAACTGACTTGTAGCTCACCCTGTATTTTTTTTATTAAATATAAATATTCCAATAATGCTCAATTAACATAATTGGTTTTTATTGTATAACACTGTTTGCATTTATTTATTTTTTTATATTTTAACGATTTTTCGATATATATATATATATATATATATATATATATATATATATATATATATATATATATATATATATAGGTATGAAAATATATTAACTGTGAATCTTCGTTAGAGGTTTTTTTTTTAATTTATTTGGTTAAAGTTCTCAAAAATGAAAATATAAATATAGCAAGAATAAATATTTAAACAATTTCCAATCTTCATACTAAATTAAAAACACCGATTCCAAAGGAATTCAAATTTAATATTGTTTATCAAATTCCGTGCATGGATTGTGACAAAATTTACATTGGTCAAACACAACAACTCTTGAAAGATCGAATTACAGGTCATAAAAGTGACTGTGGGAGGCACATAAAATCATGTGCCCTAGCCACTCATGCTATTGATGAAAATCATTGTATTGATTATAAGAATACGAAAATTTTTGATATGGAAAGTATTTTAACAAAAAGGCTATTTTTAGAAATGGTACATATCAATAAAAATAAGTATAACACCATTAATAAAAGAACAGATATTGATGACCTGAGTGCTATTTATACAATTATTCTTAATAAAAAAAAACAATTAGATTTCAGACAACCATAATACACTTATATTTTTGACATTCAGTAAGACAAAAAGTGACACTGACTTATTATATCAAATTTCGTCCAAAAAAACATCTTATGTTCCTCTTTGCGATAAATTTTTTAATAATTTCATGTTAGTAAGTATATATTTTTTAAATTGATTTTTCATATATTAATTAAAATATTATAGAAAAGTCTTGAAAAAAAAAATAAACATTTTCGATAGCTTGACTGAAAAAACAAAGAATTTTATTGAATTGGTCGCTCCTAACTGCCACCCAAATAAATAAAAAGAAAAACCTCTAATATATAAATATATATAAGGGAATTAACATCAACATAAAAAAGACAAAATTCCTAGTAATCACCCGCAAATTGGATGAGTTCCAGAATGCGAAACTCTCATACGATAGTGAAGACATAGAACGAGTAAAAAAGTTTAACTATCTGGGGACTTGGTTATGTGAAGACTGGTCTTCAGACATAGAAATCAAATGCCGGATAGAAAAAGCGAGGAGCTCATTCCTAAAATTCAAAAACGTCTTCACGAACTCTGACTCAATCTCAGAATAAGATTCACAAAATGTTACGTATGGTCCGTACTGTTGTATGGTATGGAAGGCTGGACTTTGAAGGTTAGCACAATGAATAGGCTGGAAACATTTGAAATGTGGATCTATCGAAGAATCTTGAAAGTCCCATGGACAGCAAGGAAAACCAACGAGGAAATTTTGAGGACGATAGGAAGAGAACGCGAATTGTTGGGCACAATAAAACGCAGAAAACAGCGTACCGGGGACATGTGTTACTCAACTAAAGATATCATTTGCTCCAATTATTAATAGAAGGAAAAATAAAAGGAAGAAGGGGTGTAGACAGAAAGAGGGTGTCATGGCTCCGAAATATCAAACATTGGACAGGAATAAGAACCACAGGCGAATTAATTCACACCACCAGAGATAGGGAAAAATGGTCAGAAGTGATCGCAAACATCCATTAATGGATAGCAGCGGAAGAAGAAGATATACAATATTCCAGTAGCGCCACGTCAAATCACGAGTGTTCGATGGAACGAGATCGAATATTATAGTGTCTACTGGACAGTAGCGTCGTATATAAAAATCTACCACCGGTTGCGGAAGTCAATATGTTTTTGAAGTTTGATTAATGTGTTAAGTTTTTAGTAATAAAAGTGCAGGTATTTCGAATGAGAGGGGCGGCAGCGAACGCATTACTAGTTAATTAATTACATTTTTTTAGCATCTCCAGAAGTAAAGCCTCTTCGCATATACCGTATTCCGATTCATTCGTTGAACAAAAACGATCAATGCATCGGCATCGGTAACTGCTCACCGCCGACATGGAAATCCACAGAGTCAAAGTTGACGATTCCAGACCAACCTCGAGTATCAAGAAGCGCCACCAGCTCTCCCGTTCCTCCCAAAGGAAAACTACTCCAAGCTACCATCAAATGATCCCGCCTCTTGTTCCTGAACGCCTCCAGTGTCTAGTCACGATCTACTTTTATCGGGCGTTTGTAGTAATTTATTTTAATTAACACGACAAAGCAACCAATTTTCAATTTTTAATAATGAACAATATGTGTGCTACACTGCAACTTTTGAATTTTTTAATTAAAATTTTTTCGTTGTTGATGAAAAACTGTTGGAAATAATTTTAAAATATTGTTTAGTTCGGAATAAAAAAAATAATTAATTATTGTATTACACAAAGTTCCTACATGGAAACAATTTAAGAATATTTTTTTCTGAGCTAGAACTTTTTAACAAAATAAGGTTTTGAAATTGATAAATTAAAATAAGTTAATTTTGATAAAGTTTATTTAAACCCCTTCTTATTTTTTTTTTTTTCGAGAAAAAATATTTTTAACAATAATATAACTTGAAAATAACCTAAAATAGCTAAACACAGGTGAAGGGTACTGAGAAAAAATATGCGATGTCACATTATATCAAGATGTCAAGATAATGTATGATATATTGGAAGCCATCCTCTATTCATGTAATTGCAGTTGATCATGTGTAACTGTTTGTTTAAAAACCAGCTTATTTTCGCTGTATGATACCTATTTTATTATATGTATATATATATATATATGTGGGTCGATTATACATCAGATAACAACTACTCCCCTGACTATATGTCGCGACGGGCATTGAATTACATCCGATGTATAATATATATATATATATATATATATATATATATATATATATATATATATATATATATATATATATATATATATATATAAGAAGAGAAAAATTATTGTTGATTTCAATGATACAATTTAAATTAAAAAATTCAAAATATCCAATGAAACAATTTAATAATATTTAAGTATAAATAAATATCCTTAGATTATGTCCATGTGTTTATTTTTGTTGTCAAAATTTAAGTCCAAAACTAAAAAATCGTTATACAATGCGATTATGTGTAGAGCACCTCGTGTATTGGAAAAAGAAAAAAATATTTAAAAACTACGAATGTCGGATCGGGCTTATTTGGCGGCCATTTTGTGGAAAAAATGACTTTCCAGTTTTTTAAACTCTCTGTATTTTAAATGTGTCTCTAATACTCTGATCACCCTCGTTATCGATATGCATATATTGTAAACATTTTTGTAAATATTTATATAAATATTATGTCATTTATTTTACTGTTAAATAAGTTCAAATCTAGCGAAACTTTATGAACGTTAACTTTATATAAAATAAATATTAAATAAAAATATACTTAGTTCATAAGCGTAAGATACTTTTACTTCTAAATATCATCTGTCGTTTTTAAATAATATTTCTTGAGGTAGTTCAGTCGTCAAATTTCGAATTACGTTTTGTTACTGATGGTAGTACACACATATATATATATAGTCACGCCTTTTTCTGTAGGGGTAGGCAGAGACCAATTTTGTCCACCTGCTACGGTTCTTACACGCGTCTTTCGCTTCTTTTACTTTTCTCAGCGCTTTCACACATGCTCGTAGGTTGCTGGTACTCTTGACCTGGCCTTTCTTCAAAACAATTTCGATCTGATCGAGACACGTTCACCTAGGTCGACCTCTACTGACAAGCCCATTCACACTCGCCTGTTTCGTCAATCTTTTTTCATCCATCCTTATTACGTGTCTAAACCATCTAAGAATTCCCTTATCTATCTTCTTTCACACCACAGCGTTCCCTTATCACACTATTCTTCACTTCATCCAACCGAGTCACTCCGGATATACTTACTTCTCAGACTACTTGTCTCCGCAGCATTGATCTTAGTTTCATGTTTCTCCTCCTCCTCCTTCATGCACAGCCAGTCCTGCCTTTTTTACTCGTTGTGACTGCTCACAAAGTTATACAGGACCTCACTCCCTATCTACACCCGTCGCTTAATATCAGTCCGTCTTTCGTAAACTTTGAAAATGTTTAAATGTTTCTTTTAGTCCCACTACTAACAAAGATTTAAGATGTCAGATCCTCAAAACTGTCCTTATTAGTTATTAAAATAACTGCCAATTACTTCGATTATTTTTTGTTACGGTCCAAAAACGATTAGTAAAAATTCATTTTCTAAATATACTCAGACGAACGTGTTTCAAACGAGAATTGATCGCATAAAATACCAACTTTATTATCAATTATCTCGACTCCCGAAAAGTAAAATATCCTCAAATTTCAAAATACATCAATTATAGTCATTTTATACCCCTGTACGTCAAAATTAAATTATAATCTGTTGAATTATATAACTTGATAAATGAACTACCTTAATTATTGTTAACCGATTTTATTTTTGTTGTTAAAGTTAGAACGAATTCTTTACATTTAATTACGTTAAAGATCACGCTGTGTTTTTAATATTTTGTCAAGTTTTGCATACGGGGTGTTTTTAAATTCGAGCAAATAAGTTGGAAAGCATTTAAAAAACGATTTTCTTCCCCTCTCTCTTACGAGTATCGCCATATAAAAAAAAACAATTAATTATAAGCCAATGTTTATCTAAAGTGTGTATACGAATAGAGTTTACAGAAGGGAAAATAGTGAGTTTCCTAACAAGTGCGGAAAGTGAAACTTTTTCGCACGCGACTGCCGTTGACCCGAACGACGCGGAGCGTCTGCCAAACCCAACATTCACTACCATATATAAGTGTAGGAACCAACACACCTCTATGCACAGCCAGACGTGCCTTCTTTTACTCGTTTTGACTGCTCACAAAGTTATACAACACCTCATTGATTTGTTTCCCTACCTACACCCGTCGCTCAATGTCACAGTCCGTCTTTCGTCAACTTTGAACTCAAGTATACAATTAGCTAACCTCTTCTTCTTTTTCGTCGTTTCTTCATGTCTGAAGCATCGTGACACTATGGTTACCTGCAACTCGCTACCTTACGTTTCCAAAGGTGGCGATCCTCGACTTCGCGGAGATTCGTTTGCAATGGTTGACCTGTGATTTTCTTTGTTTGGTCCAGCCAACGGAATGGAGATCGGCCTCTGGGTCTTCGGTCTTCTTCTTTGCCCTGTACTATAAGTTTCTCTAGGTTATCCTCATTTCTGCGTGTGATGTGTCCAAAATGTTGGAGGATTCGTCTCCGGCAGACGGTAGACAGTCGATCCGTGATGCCAAGCTAACCTAACAACATCTAATTACGTAATAACTTAAGACAAAAGGACCTTTAAGTGGGGACTGAATAAATTAACCGACTGGGTATTACATGGATCTCACAACTTTTTACGGTAGAAGAACTGAGTTGCGAGACTTGGTGTTTTTTACAAGTTATGTTTTTGATGGCATATTCTTTTTGAACGTTTTGCATTGTGCAACACTGAGTCGCATTATGCCCGGTAGTTAGAAAACAGCGTATAAATGGGGTGTCTTTGTGAAAATATCCTCCTCCTTCCCAAGGTACTGCAGATAGATTCATGCGGTTTATTCTAGTTAGGGTGGACCAATTTCTAGTAGTACGGATACGTTGGTTCGGTGTTCTGTCCATGATAATAATAATAATAATTAATAATACTGATATATATGTAAAATTATGGAAGGGAAAAAATTAAATCTGGCTTTAACTATAATATTGTCCGCATGAATTTAGAAACGCCCAGTATTAAAAAAAATATTTAATAATGGACTGTTTTTTTTTGTTAATACAAATATTGGAATTTAAGATACCAAATTAGAATCATTTAAAAAATATTCTTATATCATTTTGTAATATCGTGATTGTACATTGAACCAATCTCTCAAAAAAGAAAATTTTTGTAAAAAAATATGTAGATGAAGAATTCGATTCAAAATTTCGTTTATTTTTTTAGAGAGACTTGAAATTGTAAATAATTTGTATAATAAATATCACGAGGAAAACATTTTCCGAAACGTCGAGGTAATAATTTAAAAAAAAAATATCTAGTAAATAAAGCAGCTCGACTTTTTCGAAAATTTCCACAATTCTCTATACCTGCTGTCTTTCTAAAGGAGCCATTTAGTTCGGCAAAAACGGGTTAATGGACACATATTGTAAATCTTTTGATCTATTCATAACACTTTAATAAAATCAAAGAATATTTAACGTTTTTCTTTTTTTTTTAATCCAAAACCTAAACAAACACTTACTACCAAAACAATTATTAAAAAAAATCCATTCGCCTCTTCGAGCCATGCTTAAAATAAATCCTGAGTAATGTCTTTTTACATCAAGGAGTAACACCTTCAAAGTGGAACAACGCCACTATAGTAATAATGCACAAGAAGGGGAACATTGGTAATCTAGCAAATTACAGACCCATTAGTCTCCTATCCCACTTGTATAAACTATTTATGAAGATCATTGCTAAACGCCTAACTCCAAAATTAGATTTTTACCAGCCGAAAGAACAGGCAGGATTTCGAGCAGGGTACGGTACAAATGACCATTTACATACAATCAAGACCCTTATAGAAAAATCAACAGAATATAATAAACCTCTCATCCTTGTTTTCGTAGACTATGAAAAAGCTTTTGACTCAATCAGCCAACAACATATGCTCAAATCATTAACAGAATGCAGAATTGATTACAGGTACATTGCACTGATTAAGGGTATATACGAGAAAGCAACGGCGTGTGTAAGATTACATAAAAACACAAGAACATTCCGAATAGAACAAGGTGTACGTCAAGGAGATACCCTCTCTCCAAAGCTGTTCACCACACTGCTCGAATATGTCTGTAAGAAAATCGACTGGGGGGAAATGGGCCTAAATATAGACGGTGAAAGATTAAATAACTTAAGATTTGCAGACGATATCGTCCTTATCACCGACCGTATAGATCAAGCGTCCATGATGTTGGAAAAATTATACAATGCTTCAAGGGAAGTTGGCCTAAGAATTAACTTTGCAAAGACGCAAGTCATGACAAACCTAGTCCCCAGTAAAAACATAACTATTGGAAGCAAATCTATTGAACAGGTCACCGCCTACAAATATTTGGGTCATGAGATCCGAATAGGACGGGACAACCAGACGTGCGAACTTCTCCGGAGAGTAGGCTTGGGGTGGGCATCCTTTGGAAGATTAAAGTATGTTTTCAAGTCGGATATTCCCATCAGTCTAAAACGAAAAGTATACAATCAGTGCATATTACCAGTGATGACATACGGAGCCGAAACATTGACGCTTACAAAAAAGTCAGCAAAGAAACTGCATGTCACCCAACGGGCGATGGAGAGGGCTATTCTGGGTATCTCCCTCAGAGACCGAATACCAAATGAGATTATTCGCCAAAGAACAGGTGTTATAGATGTAATCGAAAAAATAACAACTTTAAAGTGGAACTGGGCTGGCCACGTAGCTAGAAGAACTGACGGAAGATGGTCTAAAAAACTATTGGAGTGGCGTCCGAGGCACGAAGCTTATCGTAGTAGAGGGCGCCCCCCCACACGATGGACCGATGACATCAAAAGAATCTGTGGTAATTGGATACAAATGGCTCAAGATAGAGCAGAGTGGCAAAATAAACGAGAGGCTTATGTTCAGCAGTGGACTGACCTTTCGGTACCCTAGCTATGTTTATAATTGTTAGATTTACACTTAATGGCCTTCTTTACGCCGATGATTAAGTCATATTAGCGTCATCAGAAGAGGAGTTGCAGGCAATGGTTAATGTTATGCATGAATCCCTGAAAATCAAAGGGATAAAAATAAATGTAAGCAAAACGAAAGTAATGGTTTTTGAAAGAGAAGAAAGCATAACAAACTGTGAAGTTCTAATAAGGGAAAAAGAGTGGAACAAGTAAATGTATGTGTGTACTTGGGTCCAAGTTTACGAGAGATGGAAAGTATGACAGTGACATTGAGCGAGGGGTGTTGGCAGGAAAACAAATAATTGGGGCACTGCATAGCTTTATGAACAACCAAAATGTGTCAAAAAAGGCACGTCTGGCTGTGTATAGAGGTTTGTTGGTTCCTATACTTATGTATGGTAGTGAATGTTGGGTTTGACAGAAGAAGCATGAAAATAGGATTAATGCTGCGGAGATGAGTAGTCTGAGAAAGATAGCCGTAGTGACTCGGTTGGATAAAGTAAAGAAAAGTGAGATAAGAGAACGCTGTGTTGTAAAATAAGATGTGGTTACAAAGATAGATAAAGGAATGGTTTGGACAAATTAAGAAAGATTAAAAAAGGGTACACCTGTTAAAAAAATTTGTCCATATTGTTACCATTTATAATCAGAGTTAAGAAAATTTCATTACCATTAGTAGATTCTTTCTGAGCATTTGTTTTTTTTTTTCTAAATCAGTATATTTCTAAATAATTAAATAAAACGAATAATTATTCCATTCAATAAAAAATTTGTTTTTAAACTTTGCCTCGTTTTAAAAATAAATCTGACACCAAGCAGAGGTCTCGAAAATAATAATTTTCTATGACGATCATTAAATTTTCATATCTTTAACAACACTTAGCGCACGAGTGGCAAGATAATATTTTTTTGGATTAAATTTTATTTCTTGATCAATACATTTCAAGTTTTTTCTATTGGAAAATATCACGTAAATTGCGATCTTGAGTTTTTTAAATATTGATTCGCTTGATAATTTTAATTAAATCAGATTGTTCGTTGGACGCAGAAAGTCCGAAAATGTTGAGCCGTTACTTCATATTGGTTCTTTTTTTCTTGGTGCACTCTTCAGTGGTAAGTAAGATGTATATTACTATTTTAAAGCTCCGAATTTAAATACGTATAGTAGAATACCACAATTGTAAAGAGTGACTAATTTTGTAGAGCGATTTTATAGGCCAATCTTATTAGACGATTATCCTGTACCAAAAAGTTGTTTTAAATAGTTGTTAAGTTTTTGAATACCGACAAAAAGAGAAAGATTCAGTATTAGTTAATAAAAAAGTAAGTGGGTTCTAACAAAAACTGTTTAATCTTTTACAAATTTACAAAAACCTTCTTTTACTCACTTTCAAAAGACTATATGTTTAGGTAGTTTCATAAAAATTGAGAAAATCGCTATTTTTATATTTTTTTTTTGTATAACTAATTTATTTGTTTATTATTTACTTTCCGAACAGGTCTCATTTTGTTGAAATATTCGTTTATTTGACTGGTTTACTTTTAAACTGTTCAAATTTATTCAAAGCAATAAACGGTTCGATGCAAAATGAAACTTTGCCAGCGTGTATAATTCAACTTGAAGGTATCGGCATTTTTGTAGTTATATCTTTCTCTAATAGTAATAGAGGAGATCAACAATGACGTCGCAAATTAAAGCTACGTTATTGGCAACAACGCCATTGATCAGGCAGTTTTATGGACGTACTGCAAAGGTTTCGTAAAGCAGAGACCGGAATTTTTTTGTATTATTAGAGAAAGGAGTTTTTATTTTTAGTTTTGATTGTATATATATTTTTACGTTTTGAAGTTTGTAATAAACATTGTTTCTATTTCTTCATTGATCTTCGATATTATTATGAATTGCAGTAATTTAGTTTCAATTAAATTTAGTCACAAACAATAAATATGAGTGAGAATGGTAATAGTAAACCGGATATCAAAAGGAAACGTCACAGTTTAAGACCCGAAGAAAAAACCATGATCAGAAATGTGTTTGAAGGACTTCGAACCAGAGAACAAAATATGAATGTTAATGAGGTAGATTTAAATTAAAACATCAAGCTTTTGTAGATGTTTTATCGACAGGTTTAAAAGCCCCATCTATAAAGGAAAACCACCTTATTATTACCCATATTGGTAGTGACTCAGGATTCGTTGAAGGAGGTTTAAACGCATTTGTTTCTAAATGGATGCAGAACATTATGAAAAATGGTTTTTAGATATTCTCTTAAAAATCGAACCAGGATCTGTTATTGTTATGGATAACGCTCCATACCACAACCGGCGTGTAGAACACTTACCAACCACCCAGTGGAGAGTAGAGCTTGTTGATTTTCTTACCGGCCATGACTCATACAGGCGCAAGTTTAAAATTTCTGCACAATTTAATTTTGTTTTCTTTAAGAATGCAGATGACGTATACATAAAATTGCCATTGGGAGATGTGAAAGGTAAAACAAGAACAACAATAAATGGGGTAACTATTTACTCTTTTCAAGGAATACCGTTTGCAGAGCCTCCGATCGATGAAAACAGATTTCAGGTAAATCTATGTCTCATAATTTTTTATTATTTAAGGCTTAACTTCATTAAAAATTAAACTAAAAGTAAATTCAGTAAACATTTGACACAAGAATTATTAGAAATTATGTATCTTTGATAATGTTGAAAGTTCAAACAATTAATTTGTAGGCGCCAAAAGTAAAACAACCTTGGCAAGGTGTTCTTGACGCAACTGAAGAAAAACCTTTCTGCTTACAAATGACATCTGACACTGTCGCCGGCCAAGAAGACTGCCTTTTCATAAATATATTTTCTCCAAAGGTACGTACAGCCACGAAAATAGGGTTAGGATTTTTATAATCGAAATTTGTACCTGCTGACAATACAATGAATTTAAGGTTGGGCCTAATAAAAACTATAAATTAAGTAACTTAGGTACACATTCTACAAACAAAATAACAAGTGGTTACTGCTCATTTTTTTCTTTTGTTGCTCCAACAAATTAGACATGTTAAAATTTTTTAATGAGCAGTCAGATGTAAATGGATTTATTTTTTTTTACCACTCGTACTATGAACACGGCCGTTTCGCAGATAAAAATGGGCAACTGAAGCTGCACGTATCACTAGCTATAAGTCGCAACTGACGTGCCAATTTCGAAAAAACCCGCTTTCCAGAATTAGAACACTATCTGAAATATGAATACTTTCCTCTACAGTTAATATTTTGTATCATGTTTTAATTAAATATATACTTATAAATCCTTACTATAATTACAATGGTAAACACTAATCATGCCAACACGAACTCTAATAGCTAATACTGTTTTAGCCACCTACCCTCATTAGTAAACTGCAGTAGTTTTGTTTCGGTTGGCCTTAGATTTCTGGTCACGTGTTACGTAATTACGTAATTATTGAGATTGTGTGAATATGTCGAGAAAGTTTAATAATTATTCTGACTCATTTTGTTATATTTATGGTGAATTAAGGTTCAAAAAATAAAGACGAAATTTTACTTAACTTGTAATTGAGAGTATTTTGGTTTAACTGTGGCTTACCTATACAAATCTTGGGCCCCTCATATTTGTTGCATCATCACAGTTGTAACATCTTGTCAGATGTATTGTGAACTCATTTTATTGTCAGTTGTTGTTGGTACTGGCCGAGGCATTACTGCTACATAATTTTTCGATTGCTCTCCTAACGGTGTTTCGCCATCTTATTCTGTTAGAAGTCAGTTCGGAAGCCCTGCTGACGTTTAGATCAAGACACATCTTTGTTATATCCACCCAGCGTGTAGGAGATCGACCACGTCGTCGACCAGTGGGGGGATGGCCCTGCACAACAAGTTTCTCCATTTTGTCATTCCTGTGAATGTGTCCAAAAAATGTCAGGGCACGCTTCAATATTATGGAGGACAGGTGCCTTGAATAACCAATCTCATTTAGAACTGAGACGTTCGTTCTATGTGCCGTCCACGGAATCCGCAGCATTCTCCTCCAGCACCACATCTCGAAGGTATCTATACGATGGCGATCAGCCTGTTTGGTAGTCCACGTCTCTGACGCGTACAAAAAGATGGAAAAAATCAGGGATCGGACCAGAGATATTTTAGTTGTCTTAGTGATGTTAGAGTCATGCCATATTCTATTGAGTTTTGTCATGGCTAGTCGTGCCTGTTGAATGCGCCGGCGGATTTATTTTTCGCTGCTGCCTGTGTTTTCAATTAACGGTCCGAGGTATACAAAGTTCTGCACCACTTTTGAGGATGGTTGTTATGTTCTCTGTCTATAATCATCACTTTGGTCTTGTTGTAATTAACTTTAAGGTCGTAAGCCTCGCCAGTTTGTTCTAAGGTATTAAGGAGAGCTAATAGTTCAGTTTCTGTGGTTGCTAGGAGAGCTGTGTCGTTGTCGAATCTTAAGTTAGACATTCTAGTTCCAACAATAGTTATACCTCCCTCCCAATTGTCCAGCACCTGTCGCATGATGAATTCAAAGTAAGCGTTGAAGAGCATAGGGGATAGTATACAGCCCTGACAAACTTTCTCCGTTTTTGTTTCGGATCATGATGATTTAAGCTATATGACTCAAAAACTTATAGAAGAGTACAAGAAATGGGGCCTCGAAGTCAACATAAAAAAAAGAGTGCATGTGCATTGGTGGTCTAGCACAAGACATTGACTCGGATGATGGAACAAAGATTAAACACTGCGAGGAATATAAATACTTGGGAATGAAGATAACACACGATGGGCCACTCGACACAGCAATCAAAGAACGAAACACACAAGGCAGAAAAGTTATCTTTATGATGAACGGAATCTTATGGGATCAAGCTAATAAACAAGGAATATATAATACCATCCTTAAAAGCATTATAACCTACGGTAGTGAAACATGGCAAATAAAACAGTCCAGTGTTTATAGAAAAATTAATTGATCTAGAAGAACGATCAAATTTAAAATAATTTCTAAGTAACCATCAGAGTGATAGCTACAGAGAGCTTGTTAGCGAGCTATTATTGGCTTATAAGGCATTGGGTTACACCATGTCACTTAAGATTCATTTTTAGACGCACATCTGGATTTTTTTCACAAGAATTTGGAAGCTGTTAGCGACTAGCACAGAGAAAGGTTTTTTCAGAACATTTTACAGACGTAAAAGTGCCATAATGGCAAATGGAACCCAATGATGTTGGCTAATTAATACTGGACGATGAAAAGGGACTAACCAGGAGCGAAATATGCTAGAAAATCTTATTCGTTAATTTATAATGGAACTTTTTTACTTTTTTTGTATCAGATAGTCATTTTTTTTAAATACATAAAATTCTTAGCCAACATATATTTTTAAATTACTTATTATTACCAACACTCCCTCATCAATGTAAAAAATATAAGTAAAGTTCGTGTGGCACTACAATAAAAGATTTATTTATCGAAATAATGAAGGTATATTTTATTTAGAGCCCCTATTTAAACGCAAGCCTCCCAGTAATGATTTACATATACGGAGGAGGTTTCATAGAAGGATCCTCTGGTGATATAAACATCGGTCCTGACCATCTAATGGACTATGACGTAGTTTATGTTACTTTTAACTACAGAGTAGGACCTTTCGGTAAGTATGCAAACCTAATTCAAATTTATTAAATACGCGAAAAATATTAAGAGTGAAGAAAAATCTAGCAACACTTTGATAAAGCTGGAATATTTTTCTTTCTTTGATCTGCTCGCTTACGTCTCACACATATGGCAGCTATCTGGTCGTTATAGATATTGTCAAGAGTAACCATACCATTTAAATCATCCATCTCGTTGCTTGGTATTACTATCAGCAACAACCTTTCTTGGGAAAATCACGTGAGGTCCATTACCAAATGTGCATCCCAAAAACTTGGATTTCTGTTTCGTGCCAAGAGCTATTTCACCTCCAGTCAGCTTCTTATGATCTATAAGGCACAGATCCGACCTGTACTGGAGTACTGTTCCCATATTTGAAGTGCGGCAACTTAACATATCCTGAAACTATTGGATTTCGTCCAAAAAAGGGCAATTCGTCTGGTCGGTAATGCCTCGCTTACAAAATAGCTCACTTCTCTGGAAAAGTTAGCGATTTGTTTCTATTTTATAGATATTTTCATGGGCGATGCTCTTCTAAAATATCAACAATCGTTCCTCCTTTAGCTGTTTTTTGAGACTAACTCGTCAAGTTCAGACTTCACACCCCTTCGTGGTCACTTTGTGAATCTCTTTCCAAAGACTCGTTCATCCAACGATCAGCGAGGCTTTGGAACACATTGCCTAGGGAGGTGTTCCCCGAGGCATACAACCTCCAGAAATTTAAGAAGAACACCTTTCTCCTTTTTTTCCATTGGTTCTCACGATGTTCTCTGAGCATTACAGGATATTCCTTTTCGTGGGAACCAGAACA
This sequence comes from Agelastica alni, assembly GCA_950111635.1. Classification (NCBI taxonomy): domain Eukaryota; kingdom Metazoa; phylum Arthropoda; class Insecta; order Coleoptera; family Chrysomelidae; genus Agelastica; species Agelastica alni. Next base: position 3,793,010 of record OX467715.1, read on the forward strand.
TAAAAGGGAAAAAAATATATAAATTTTTTCCATTCAAGAAAAAAAAATTAATTAATTCATTTCGCTAGAAATAAATTCGGTTTTAAATAACCTAAAATTTTATTGATGACAAAATAAGTAAAGCATACACAGATCGATTTTTTTTATTTAAAACACGGCTTATTACGTAAAAATTATTTAAACTCTCATTTTTAATTTAATTAACAAACAAATTTTTCGTACTTTTAAGGTTTCTTTTCAACCGGTAACGAAGTTGTACCCGGTAATGCTGGATTGAAAGATCAACTGGAAGCCATTCGATTTGTAAAAAAATACATTCAATATTTCAGCGGTGATCCTGAAAAAATCACTGTATTCGGACAAAGCGCTGGATCAGCTTCTGTACAATATCAAATTTTAAGTCCAAAAACTAAAGGTTGGTAGTACTATTATTAATGTAGTCAAGGTATAGGGAAGGTGTCGAAAAATAAATAACTACATCAGATGGTGTTACATAAAGTAACGAACTTGCTACTACAGTGAAACCTGGTTAAGTGGGCACTGGAAACCTCTTTTATTAATAATTACAATGAGGTCCCGACACTTGCATTGAAATACCTCTGTTACTGGAAATTATCAAACCTTGTTAACTGAGATTGGATTTCATGGAGTTTTTCGATGTTTACCTCTATAATTGGGACTTCGTAGCTCAATAACCCGTATAAGTCAGAAAATTTATCAGTCTTATGTCACATAATTTTTTTATTGACACGCTTATATTAGTTTCACCTGTATCTTGTATGTATCTATGTTTGGAACTGACTCTTTGGCCTCGATTTTGTCCTTCTTTAAGCGATCAGATTTAAATGGCTTACATTTATTAAATACACTGTTCATTTAAAAAGGACCCACCATTAATATTTCAGAAATGCGACATATTAGAATGAAATGCCGAAACACTTCAACTTTTAACTTAAGGGGGACACTTTTTAGCGCTAATGTCATAAACTTCAGATTCACCCCCTCTCTACTGAAGATACCAAATGGCGTTAGGTATATCAAGTCATACGTCATAAAGGTTCTAGTAAATCTCTATTCAAAACTGAATCCTGTTAATGTAATTATTACTATGACTTTTTTCATTGTCATGATTGTTTTTGTTTTTGTCACTGTTACTATGACTTTTTGAATTGTCAACATAATACGGGGGCATATGAAAAGTTTAAAGAGAGACAATTTTAAACAATTTCCAAACAATGGAAGGCTAGTATTAAAGGCAAAACAATATGATTGAACCAAAGACGACCCGTGCGAATACTTCGCACTGATAGCGGTCAGTTAAGTAATATAATAAAGTAAAAATAAATAAATGTAAATATTTATTAATTTTAAATATTTTAATTTACAAAATAGTAACGAAATCAGTCTTATATTAACATTATTATCCTAGATGGTAACCACGACTTAGTCTGCGTAAGAATAGTACTTCGTGTAGCTCATTTTCTTCTCCAAGAAATTCATTCATCTATCTTCATGCCAAAATTTAATACTCATTCGTGTGCTTACACACTTATATATTAATGATGCCTGTATCCCATTTATATAGTAAATAACTAAAATGTATTTTTTTTCAAAATAACATAATTCACACTTGACACTGACAAGTAAACTTTAAACTGACAGGTGTCAATTTAATTTAGTTTATTGCCTATTGCCAGTTAGAAATTTATGTAGCTAATTTGATTTTAACTAATGTCATTTTGATTCTGATTGCTGCCAGCATCCATACATACTCACAAACTTTCGCGTTTATAATAGTAGTAGCAAGTAGGTTCACACAATATCTTTATAAATTACTAACTGACCCGGCAAACGTTATTTTGCCATATAAATAATTTCCTAGTAATTTCTAGTGTAGACAAAAAATAGCTTACTTATTGTAAGTATGTATGTATGTTAGAATGTGTATATTGTATGTATGTAAGAATGTGTTTGTCGTTGTTCTAATCTTCTGACTTCATTGCGTTCAGCTCGTGTATCTTCTGGCTCTACTTGATGCAATTGCGCCATTCTGACACGTGCATCAGTATTTTGTTGCTGGATTTGTTCTTCTGTTCTTTCGGATCTGCTATTTCGCAAGTTTCGAGCTTTACTTGTACTGCGGCTCAAATCAGCCCCTTTGCGTTTTCTTGGCATTGCTCACCCCGTACAAAACATACATAAATAGAATTAAGGAAATTATTTAATGATAAAAAATGTTAAAAGTATAATTAGGGCCAGGATTTTTGCCGCAGTTTTGAAATGATTAGTTTTAATTTATGAAATTATAACAAAAATATAAGTTTTATGGAAAAAATTTTCAAACAAAAGTAAAAAATTAAATTTTATGAAAACATTGTCTCTTATAATTTTTTCATGCAACCAATATTTCCATTGACATTTCAAAATAAAGATTCATAATGATTGATTTTTTGGAAACTATGAAAATCTTAATTGTTCAATTACATTTTTTTAATAAAATTAAATTAAAATTACATTTTTTTAAGATCAACAACATTTTCGATATAAATAAAAAAAAGTATACTTACAACACAAAATCCGTTGTTATTGGAAGCTCGTGTCACGTGTTGAGTACTTTTGAGGTTATAAAATCACTTGATTAACTAATCGTGCAAAATACACTCAAAATTGATAATTTAATTATTATTGATAAAATAGGAATGATTAAAAGTTAATATGAGAGTTACACTGAGATAGAAAAATAATAATTGTCAACGTTACTACTACACTTGATGCATAAACAATAATGATGGCCGACAACTGTGTAGGGAGTGAGAAAGAAAGGAGACCGGCTTCGTTCTCATCCCTACTCCGTGCTGTTTACTGGGTCAGAAGTGACACCTGTAGACATCTGGCGGGGATAACTAATTAAATGACGATTGATCAGTTTTCGACCGGAGAGGAAAAATGATTAAATTACTAAAATGGCTATTAAAAAATAAGGGTTGATCGTAGAAGGGTGAAAATTGAGAATTGTATGTATTTTTGTATGTTGCATCATAAAAAAATAGAAATTAAAAATTTTGTCTAAAAAATAAAATAAAAATTTAGGGGTGGACTACCCCTAACATTTAGGGGGATGAAAAATAGATGTTGGCCGATTCTCATAGATACCGGATAAGCACAAAAAATTTCATCAAAATCGGTCAAGCCGTTTCGGAGGAGTATGGTAACTAACATTGTGACACGAGAATTTTATATATTAGATAGCCCATGTGTTATTCTAATGTATAAGCTACATTATTGTAAAATTTCATTAAAATCCATTCAGTACTTTTTTCGTGAAAGAGTAACAAACATCCATACATACATACATACTCACAAACTTTCGCGTTTATAATAGTAGTAGGATAGAGATTGACCAGACCTTTTAAATGAGGTATGACTTGATACCTAACGCCATTTGAAAACATTTAAGGAGTATCTCCGATAGGGAGCGGGTGAATCTGACGCTATGGCATTAGCGCTTCAAAAGTTATATCAGCACCACACTACACTGCTGGTTGCAAAAGCTTGCATCCAGTTCAAAGATTGTCCAGTAAACTCTTTAACGTAGTAATGGAGTCCTATAAAATGTATCATCGTTGATGTAGCTTTGCACCTAATTTACATTGTCTAATATTTCTTAAGGCAATGGTAATTATTTAGATACTATCTCTGACACTATTTATTTTTTAATAAAATGGACTCTTTGTACCCTGGCAGCGCCATCTACTAACGATACTTGACAATAAACGGAAGTAGAATATTGCTGACCCAGTAAAGTAAAACAAATAATTTAGGAATCTTCCATATCGACATATTGCTAAAATTTAAATGCTGATGGTGCCACCTAGTAAAGATTATTTTAAATATTTATAGATAACTATTATTAAGAATTTTTACAAGTCCATTTGTAAATATTTTTACAGATAGATGCAAGTATTAGGAATAGGGATAAATCACGTAACGCGAGATGGTGCTGTCAATGACAAAATATCGTATCGAGGTGTGAGCAACAAATATTCTGCCATTTGATCACTTGTAAAACCAAAGTTTTTATTGAAGGGAATTTTAGTTATCTCAGAGATTTGAGTTAATTTTTTGTGTTAGACTATTGGGTTGAAGCTGGATTTAAGGTTTGTTTTCGACGTTTTAGTTTTATTGTCGCTGGATTCTTGTTAAATGCCAATAAAGACCGGGTTTGTCCAGGTATCAATTTTGGTTTGTTTTCGAAGTTTTTCAGTTCTGTTGTCCCTGGAATTCTTGTTGCAATGCCTATGAAAGTTGGCCACATAATTTTATATGGAACTGACGGTCTCAATGAAAAAATTACAAAAAGTTTATACATGAGATCCTCTACAATTCTTTAATCCCCTCATAAAATCGCCATTAAGCTAGATGAGACATTGGTTTTTAAATGTTCCTGTAAAGCAGGTTTAGGAGGATATCAAACTTACCACTGAAAAAATAATCTTTTACAAAGTGATGGCTGCAAACAAACATAAATTTTGAGATTGGTTTCCTATCTCTAAGATCTGCCTTAGGATTTGAAGGAAATTTATGCAAAGATATAATCGAAATGCCATACGTAGAGCATTGTGGAACAGAGCATATTATTCGCGATTTTATCTTCATACCACCCTTTTTATTCCTTTTGTGGTTTATTAACAACAATTTTTCACAAAATATCATTCAAATATAACATTTTTAATGCTTAAATTGCTCAAAATAATATATAAAGTTCACTTTTCATCCATATAAACAAATGGAGTTTAGTTTGTTGTTCACACCTCGAGAAGTTCATACGATTAATAATAGATGTCGCCCACTCCGTAATTCTTTCCTATAAGCATTGTATACAATGTTATAAGATAAGAGGAAAAGGTCGCGTATAATCGACACACATGCCATCTGTTAGTTGTGTCCAAGTAATGAACTACTGTCATGGCGATTTGTAATATATTTATGCGTGTAATACAGCGTAGATCGAAAATATGAAAAACAAAAAGCCATTCTACCGCGTTTTTCGTTTTTAAGACTCTGGACACAATCACTAGAGGCGCTATAACTCGTATATAGTAAAATCTCTTTATTTTCGGTTTTCTCATTCGCGTTTCAACTATTTGCGGGTATAAAAATTGTGACCAAGTTCCTGTAACAGCTACAAAAATTTCTTTATTTGCGGTTCCAGTCGGTATCTTAAAAGGATTCGGATGCAGATGTTTTGTTCCTGGTATTGAGACTTATTTGAAAAAAAAATAATTCAGACTTTAAGGCCGTTCTAGTTTAGGACAATGCTTTAGGTCATCCTCGTGAGCTTGAAACTATGCATCCAAATATAAAGGTGTTATTTTAACCTGCTAACTAAACTGCTTAACTCCAACCCATGAACCAAGGAATAATCCAGACGTTTAAACTCCATTACATCAGACGAACCTTTAAAATCACAAAATCATGGAATGTGATATGCATGTAATGTTATACTGGAAAAATGTTAACATTGCAAGATGCATTGTTATCATAAATGAATCATTGAAAGAACTTAAACCATACACATTGAAATCATGTTGGAAAAAACTAGGGACCAGTCTGACTGATGAAAGTTCTGTGCAAATTCAAACTTTAACAGCAAAAATTGCTTAAGTTGCCAATGGAACAAGAAGGGTGAGCTTTGAGCAAATAGAATCTAGTGACATTTAAGAGTTGCTTGAATCGCAAGACGAAGATTTGACCGAAACCGACTTGGAGAAAATGTTGAATCCGCATTCCATTGAAGAAGAGGCTTCAATGGAACTAAACAGCACTAAAAAGGCGAGCTTTAATATATACCTTGTAACGTGCCTTTTTTTTTCCTTCTACAGTTCCATTATAATTATATCTCTGATAATTTTATATTCTTCAAGTACTCGTAAATAGTGTCGCGTACCGTATTTTGTTGTAACTTAAATATATCATTCGTTGTAAATAGTGTTGCCTAGCCTCGATTATTGTGTATTATCGATTATATTATTGTTTGGTTTACATTTCTGTGTAGATGAGGCTAGCTATCAACACTGACGAACGCGATTCTTAGTGTGGAACATAGATTTGCGAATATTCTTGGTTGACGTCGATTCCGTGTCATTTCTTGATATCCGGCTTGGGAGATGGTCAGTCGTGTGGTGACAGTCTTGGGAGTCGTGTGGTGACAGTCTTGGGAGTGGTGTGGTGAGAATTTTTGGGACGGTGTGATATTAACAAGTGTGCGGAGCCTCTACGGTTTTCTTTTCATATCTGGCTGTATTTGGGCCATCTTGATTGGATTTTGAAGAAAAACCATTTAATTTTTAACTTGACCATTCTATCTTACCTTTGTTGTTGATATTTTGGATTTTGGTGTCGAGTTAAAATAACCGCATGCGGGATTTATTTGAGGGAAGCCATTGTTAATTAGCAGGTGCCGATCCATAACCAAACCGGCCACAGGAGTAGTGCATTCGTATACCCAAAGGTTACAAGTGATTATTTTTGAATATTTAACGACGTGACTTATTTTTGACACCACGATTAAGTTTTGTTTTAATTTATTAATATAGTACATTGTTGGAAACTATTTGTTGCATTGGATAATGTGCCAAGGCTGAACTTTGATTAGGATAATCTTCTCAATGATTTTTTATGTCCAAGTAAAAATGTTTTCTTCATACTTATTTGTAAATATCCTACAATATTGATATTTTAAAAGACAACCATTGTAAAGATATTTTTAAATAAACTCGATTGTTTTAACAGTGTAAATCTTTATGTAAATGGTAAAAACATGAGTAAATTAGCAGCCTTATGTGAACGTTTGATTTAGTATTATTGAGGAGTTGACTTATATACGTTTTTTTTTGGTGACTTGGTGAAGTCTGTTGCTCTTACTTTTGTTTTGGTTATTTTGTGTACTTTGATTTATTGTTAGCTGTTAATTTTGACTATATTTGTTATAAGTTTATTATTGAACTGAGTACTTTGATTTATTGTTGGCTGTTAATTTTGACTATATTTGTTATAATTTTATTATTGAACTGTGTACTTTGATTTATTGTAGGAGTAAAGTATCCAATATATTTTAGCTATAATTTCATTTATTTAATTCACCATAATCTCAGTTGTTTATCGTGTGGCTCTGCTAGTGCCTATAAGACCTAGGGGTTTCCGGCTTGAACCGTCTAAGTCGGTGGCGCGGCTCACTTTTATTTTTTTTTTCTTCTACCCTCTACGGCTGAGCTCGGGCATAATTTGCCAGTAGAGAGACCGCTGGCAGAGTACTCTTTAGAGAACGAAAAAGACGTGGTAACCTATTGTTAAAAACTTTAATTGAATATTTTTTTTTATTTTGAAACCTTGGCACGTTTCTCTTATAATTCCATACAAATCACTATTCCATAATCACGGTTTATATATTCGCGACATATTTACAGAACGTATACCCCGCGAATAAGGAGCTTTTACTGTACTCTTTTTTTAACATTGCTCTTAATGGAAGCCTTCCCCTCTATCTTATACTCTTTGAAATACCCATTGCATACGGGTTATAAAAAAATAACTTGAGATTATTTTTTTGTCACAAATTATATTTATTTTCTGTTATGAAGGATTGTTCAGGGCCGCAATTTGCGAAAGCGGTTCGGCAATTAGCCCGTGGGCTTCTCAAAGCAACCAAACGGAAATTTCATATTTACTGGCTTCTCTACTCAATCCCCAACTGAGAAATGCTTCTGCTGTAGACGTGTACGCATACTTGAAACAATTGCCCGCAGAACAGATCGACAGAGCGGCACACATAATACAAAAAATGGTGCGTAGCTTGCGTCGAAAATTAATATACGGGGGTGGTACCTAAATTTTTTATTTTCAGGAAAAACCATCGGACAATCAAATCCAACAGGGTTTCTATTTTGCACCGGTTGTCGAACATGAACACGAAGATGCTTTTATAACTAAACCTATGTACGAGAGTTTGAAAAACGGAGACTTTAACACGGATATTAAATTGATGATTGGCGTCAATTCGGAAGAATCCTTATTTTACGTATCGAGTACGAAACATTTTTTTATTTGACATTCCTGCTAAGAACGTATATAAGGGCACGAAACTCGAGTGTCGGGGGTGGGGTAAGGGAGACGACCCCTGTGTCAGTTAAAACTTTGAGCGATTCGTTGCGTAGAACCGTTCTGCGCATCCTGCCTTTTTATATGAATGATGAAGAGAGTTGTTTGTAAATAGGTATGTACTCGAGCTGTGTTTCATTTTGCAACGACTTGAATATAGAGAAATATGAAAAATAATTGAAAAAATCACGCAAGTGTCCCATTAAATCGGGCTGCAAAGAGTGCAAAGGTAATCGTGGGGTGTGGTGCAATGTCCCACTAAATCAGATAGCCAAGAGAATCGTGGAGTGATATTATTTGAGATCAATTCCGTAAGTTTTAAATCTTGACTACACTTAATTTATTAGGTCCAGTATCTTAAGAATATTACATCTAGCATCCCCACTCCAGGAGGAAGTAGACAGGGGGATAGTCTTAATCCATTTTTATTCAACCTCCTAAAGGACAAAATCATAGAAGAAGTAGAAGTTTTACTTCCTGATGGACAAAATCATAAAAGTAACATCCATGAATTCGAGTTACAGAATGAACAATAGGGCAATGGTCTGCTACGCCGACGACGCTGCAATCTTCGCAGAAAGTGAGAATGACCTACAGAGACAGTTATTTAAGTTCTACCAGATCAGTCAGCAACTCAATATGGATATATCCATAGGTAAAACGAAAACCATGACCATCGCTAGGGAGCCAATGAGATGCAAGCTGGTAATAGATAATAAACCCATAGAGCAGGTCATGCAATTTAGATACCTGGGCATAGATATGTCCAGCGCTCACGACCCGGTAAAGGACCTGAGAAACCAAATTAACAAATCAGTCATAATATCAGGATGTCTAAGGGAAACTTTATCGGCTAATCCTTATACCCCGCAAGAGATGGAGCGACAACCTCTCTAACAATCGAACGGCAGAGGATACGAAGAAAAACAAGCAATTTGCTTACATTAAAGAAGGAAGAAGAAGAGAAGAAGACTTAATTTATGAATGATGACTACTCTATAATGTCTATAATGACAACACTTTATTTATTATGTTATCGATATTTTGAGAATAAACCTCTCTCGCGGAGAGAGAGACAAACTGATACGCATTGCGTAGCGCAATACTACATACACATCGTCACAGGGCTCATTTTTTCTGCTACGACTCCTTATAGCTCGGCACACGGAGTTTCTTGCCCTTCCTATATACGTTCTTGTTCCTGCTGGCAAAGACGTTACAATGTAAATAATGTAATTTTACTTTCGTTTTGCAATTTTAGACGAAACAAATTTAGCACAATTGGCTGATGAGATTTCTGCGGATAATTCCATTTTAATTCCAAGAAGTTTGCACGCCAAATTGGAAGATCGCGCCGATATAGCCAGAAAAATACGTGATTTTTATTCTCCGTACCTTAATTTTAGTTCAGATTGGAGAAGCATCATTAGGGTAATTATTAGCTTTGTTCGCGGGTCACTTTTGGAACCGATTCCGAACTAGAACCGAACCAATGAAGGATTGTTTAAAAGCGCTTGTTCAGTTATTTCACCGATTCGGAATAGATTCACCGCGAACGAATTATCCAGAAGTACTTAATGACAATTTACGAAGACAATAATCCGTTTCCTATTTCCTAACCTAAATAAAAGGTTAAAATTGAATAAGATGAGGGAAATAACAAGCTATACCTACCGATAACAATTTTATAAAAAACGTTTAGAAACAGATAAAAAAACAATGATAAAAATGTTAATAGAGAAACAAAATGAACTACATTTTAATAAAGAAGAAAGTGATCTTGGGTAAACGTTATAATTTGTTAAAAAGCTACCCAGAAAAAATATTTACACTCCCATTACTGATAGGTGATTTTCTTTTAGGTAGTTTAATTAATTATTTTAGAACCTATTACATTGTTATTTAGATTATTTTTATCTTGTGTCATTATATTTTTTACATACATACATACATATAGTCACGCCTTTTTTTCGTGAGGGTAGGCAGAGACCACTTCCTTTCACTTGTTACGGTTCTTACACACATCTTTTGTTCCCTCTACTTTCATCAGTGCTGTCATACATGCTCGTCGGTTGTTGGTACTTTTTTACGTGTCCAAACCATTCCCTTATCTATCTTTGTAACCACATTTTCTTTTACACCACAGCGTTCTCTTATCTCACTATTCTTTACTTTATCCCACCGAGTCACTCCGGCTATACTTCTCAGACTACTCATCTCCGCAGCATTAATCCTATTTTCATGCTTCTTCTGCCCAACCCAACATTCACTACCATACATAAGTGTAGGAACCAACAACAGCCAGACGTGCCTTTTTTGACACTTTCTATATTTTATATTTATTTATATAATTTTATATTTTTTTTAGTGCAATATTTTTGTTCTTGTGATTTTTATTTAAATATTCCTTAGATCATTGTTTTTTTTAGTATTTCAAGGTTCTTATGTATATAAATGTTACTTCTATATACTTCATTTTTATCTGGTTCTATTTTATTTTTCATATGATTTTTTTATAATAAATGGTCATAATTTTTTACTAGCTCCTGGTCTTAATTTTAAACAGAAAAAATTAGAAAATATTTTGATGTGCCATTCAATTTAATTGCACATACATGTAATGATCAATTCTTTATTTTACCTAGTGTTTATCTGAACACATTACAGTTTAATAAAAATGCCATTTTATACAGAATATTTAGATAAAATTACATGGAACAAATTATCGTTTTCAATTTTTTTTTAAATTATAAATGGCAAGTACCTAATTCATAATTTCATAATTCCTTCATCATTTCTGGTGCCATTGCATAATTTTGGTGGATTTGTATTGCGCAGCAACATGATTGGCGCGCCAACTCTCAATTTTAATATGTGAGTTGGGAGACCGGGGGGCTTCAGTGTATTCAAAAAATCGACCTGATAATGAATGGCATCATCGGTGTTTATCACTGAGTCGACGGATTTATATTGGTATTCGACCCCTTCGAATGATCTCAAAAGTATTTCATTTATGACTGAGGCTTGTTCGTTTTTTGGTGTTAGGATGGCACGCTCGCATAATTATTCTGCAGATTTATCGTGAATATTATTAATGTCCCCTAAGACGGACTCTCATATTTTTGGTAAGGCTCAGTTTTGTCACTGAAGGCCACAAATATTCTTTTATATTTGACATTGCAATTTTAAAGAGTATTGCATTGCACCAAGCTTTTAAGTGAGTTCAACGTTTTTTGAATAAAATCGGATTGAGTTTTTAAACATGTGTCAAAATAAAATGTAATTTAAATCAAAAGCACCAAGAAGTATTCCCAAAAAACTTCTAGCCCTTTAGACGATTAGTTTCAATAAAATACAAAACACGAGTTCCATCAATTCTGTTAAAAAATATTTATGCAAAATTTGAAGTAGATTGGGCCAAGGAATCACGTTGTCCCATACAAACTTCCTCCTTCCTCCTTTCTTATCGGATGCCTACGTCATACAAAGAACACACCCTTCAAGTTTCAGATCTCTACGATCAGCGGCTTAGGCTGTGCGTTGATCCGTCGGTCAGTCATTCAGGACAAAGTATTTTATATGTATTTTTATATAAAATAACTTCGAACTACACAGTAAAGACTATGCCAAACTAAAAGTATATGCTCATAGAAGGGTAAATATGCATGTGCTACACGTAACACTGTCAATTGATAACTGATGGTTAATGTCCATGAGCCGACGAACCGAATTTTTAGTCCTAGAAAAAAGCTGAGGAACAGTCTACCGATTCCGAATCGATAACGAACCAAATTGATGTGACCCGCGAACACGGGACTAAAAATTCAGAATTATTTGACCCGCGAACGTATCTTTGTAGACAGCGCATGCGTATACTTTATGATTCGGAATCGGACCACCTAACAAAGGTATTTTTCACATTTATCTGGAATATTTTACAATTCGTACTTTAGTATTTCAGTGATCAAAGTTTCGCCAGATCGATTATTAAATCAGCCGAGTTACAGTCCAAATGGGCAGACGTTTATTTTTACGAATTCAAATTTCACGGAGTTCTAGGTAGTTACGTCGAAGATTCAGGTTAGTAAGCACTTTTTTTTACCATATTTCACCGTTACGTCATTTGGAAGCTAGCATGAAAAGTGACATGTAATTAGAACTTTATAAATATTTTTTAGTGATTGGTTTTTCTGAAGACGTGCGGCACGGCGAAGAAATGAGCTTCATTTTAAGGCGAAATTACGGTGGTTTAAATACGACAGATCTTTCCAAATATCCAAAAATCGATCAAACTGTTCAAAAAAGAGTTATCACTATGTGGACTAACTTTGCCAAATATTTGTAAGTACCTATAAATCTATCGTTAATGCAAGCATGTACAAATATAAATATAATAATAGTATGTATAGAAAATATCATGATTAATATTTTTAGAAATCCCACCCCGGAACCAACGCCTCTACTAGAAAATATTACATGGCCCAAAGTCAAACCCAACGATTTCCAATATTTAGCCATTGGATCGTGGTCAGAAGTGCGAAAAAATCCTAAAGAAGAAATGTACGATTTTTGGAGTCAATTGTTCCATCAATATGGAGTGGAACCTTTTACTTCTTGGTAAATTACAATGATCAAGATTGTCTACATTTTATTTACTTACGAGAATCAATTGTAAAAATAAATATCGAAATAAAATGTAATTTTTGGATGCCAAACAATAATACATCATTAATTTATTAAATTTTTTGCAGGTCAATATTTTTTTTAATAACCCTTATACCTTATATATAGATTGTAAATGTAATATTTAAACATACTAAATTTTCAAATCAAATGATACATACATTTTCTTACTTCAATATAGATTTTTCTCAAATTTTTAAGCTGTATATAGTAAAATGTTTCATTCCAAACGTTTATACATTTGCAAGAGCAAAAAATACAATTGTTTCTGCATTACTGCATTACTTTTTAACTTTGGGTAAACAACTTGCGCAATAAATTAATAATTGTACTTACAAAGGAAAACATCTTCAATCATTTTTGCAATAATATACAAAAATTAATTCACTAAAACTAACAACACACAGTCATTTCGAATTTTATAATTTCTAGAACATTATTCGTTCAATTGTTATAGTTATAGCGTCTATTCTTTTTTTGACATGCACAGCCTGCTAAGTACAACAAAGTCAAGTAATGAGAAAATAGAACTAATGTAACATATTCATAAGAAAAACATTGCATTTAGACCAGTAAACTTTTGTAGTTTGTCAATTACTATTTTATATTTTTATTAGCTATGTTTAATTAATTTTAACTTTCTGATGGATGTTTATCCAAGTGATCCCAACCCAAATAACCCAACGTAAAAAAGAAGAAGACATAACCATTTTTGTTTTCGCACATGATGAAGAACAGTATTTAACATATTAAATATACAAATTTTGTATTTGTTAATCTCTTTACAAAATGAGTAAGAAATTTGAAAAACCCGTTAGTTATTTGGTAGTTGATACAACAGCCTTTATAAAAAATGCACCACTACAGGTTAGTAAATTTATTTACTAGTTTTACACAATACAACTGTTTTCTAAAACGTGTTCTTTTTTATATTTTTTATTTATATTAAAAGGATGCTGCAGATAACATTATTACGTGCCCTGAAGTGGTAGATGAAATAAAAAATAAAAGACAACTTAGGCGTTTGGTAGTACTACCCTACAACTTAATCGTTAAGGAAGTTTTTCCCGAGTATGTTACCCTTGTCACGGAATTTTCCAAGAAAACTGGAGACTATCCTAGTTTATCGGCAACTGATATCAAAGTTATGGCTCTGACATACCAACTAGAAAAGGAAAAAGTCGGAACTAGCCACTTGAGATTAGAACCTATAATGCAAAAAGCAGAAATCACTACAAAAAGTATGTCTGAAATGAATCTAGACGTAACTGGATTCTTTTCCCCAAAAGAAGCCAAAAAAACTAAAGAAAGTGTAGATCAAATTGAAGACATAGAAAAACAAGTGAAAGATGAAGAAGGACTTGCAATGTTTGAACAATTAAATAAAGATTTACTTAATGAAATAAATGAGATTAATGATGTTGATGATATATTAATACCTATACAAAATGAATCATTTGGTAAGTAATCAATTTTAAATTTTGTTATTATAATTTAATGATTTTGTTTATAATTGTAGAAAATGAGGATGACTCAGATAATAGTATAGATGTAGAGGATGATGATGATAGTGGTTGGATAACACCTTCCAACATTAAAGCAGCTAAGCAGCAAGTCAATTCAGAATTAATGGAAAATAAACACGTGGAAGTAGCTTGCATGACAACTGATTTTGCAATGCAAAATGTTCTCCTTCAAATGAACCTCAACGTATCTGCCTTAGATGGTAAACAAATAAAACAATTGAGAACTTACATTTTACGTTGTTATGCCTGTTTTAAGACAACTAGTATAATGACCAAGAGATTCTGTCCGAAATGTGGCAATGACACGCTGAAAAAAGTTGCAGTTTCTTTGGATGAAAATGGTAAAATGCAAATACACATAAACCCTAGGCGAATACTTACAGGCAGAGGAAAGAAATTCAGTCTTCCAACCATAAAAGGTGGTAAGCATCCAAATAATCCTATTCTGGTGGAGGATCAGCCAATGCCAGATAACAAGCCCACCAGGCTTGCGAGGACTAAGAATAATCCTTTAGATGATGACTACATTGCAGGTACTGTTTAAAAAATAATACCAGTATCCTTGCATATAATTTGAGGATATTTTATTCAATCTTTGGTTAATTATTAGGAATTTATGGTCACACACTTAGGATAATATATCATGAAAATTAAATAATTATTTATTGGAACATTATCAAAATTAACCCAATAATTAATTTTTTTTCCAATATTTGGTAACCTGCAGCAGGTGGCAACTTTTTGACATCATAGAAAGGGTGATGTACATGTGATGTCATTGCATGTGGTACAACAAATGACGTATCTTTCATAAAGTTGTGTCTTTCTTTGGTTATCGATTTTGGTTTTTTTAGTTTAGAGTGAGCTTTTTGACAACTATTTAGGTCAAAGGAACAATATTGTCATGTTATTGGTGTTTTTTAAAGACTTAACATTAATATTCATGATAAAAAGTAGGATTTATGTCACCTGTAGCCAAGGCCACTTTTTGACAGAGTCTCAAGCTGTGACATCATATGTATGTCACACTTTCTTATTGAGCTGAAACGTCATGTGCATGTTACCTATTATTTGATTTTTTTGCACTGCACAATTAACATACTTCTGTTTATTTCATCAAGCTGTAGGTAATGTTTGATTAACTATTGCCATCTTTATAACAGAAATTTTTTATTTAAATTTGTAGGTTTTTCACCATTCATCATGAGAGATATTAATTCCAAATCGGCACAGCTTTGTATTAGACCTGGACAAGAATTTAAATACTGGATGAAGAAGAACCCCAATGAATCGAGAAGGAAAAGAAAATAATTTTATATTATTTTGTTACTAAATATCAAATACTTGGCTAACGTTGTTTAATTAAATTTTTTTATGATTTCAATGTTTTGCTATTAACTTTCAGCTCTCTTGAACGAAATATAGGATTCCTTAAAGTTTTCGTTTGCTTAGATTTAGAGAGTGGTGTCTAATTTCTCTACGAATGTTGATGCAAATATTGTATTGGGTGGGTTGGTATGACTAAGTTGTGAACAACTGACATAAATTTCATGACATTTGCTTCATTAGGCTAGAAATTGCAGCGTTTAAAAAAAAATATCTTTGGACAAAAAAAATAAGTGTATTCTACAGGAATAGTGAATTACTTTGAGAGACAATAAATTTGGATGAATATATTCTTTTTGTGATTTATTTTCACAGTAATTTATCAATATAGGCAAATGTATAATACAAACAGTAGGTATATAGTACATTTATTTTTTAAATATGAATAGATGTTTCATTACAAAATCACTCAATTATAATTGAAATAAGATGTGCAATAAAACCTCTGTAAAAAATGGTTATCAACGCAAGAAATTTTTAAGGACATAGTGAAAGAATTGGGTGACTGCCCCTTCGTACCAGGTAATCAAGAATTGGTCACGAGATTTCAAAGTGGGAAGAGAATCCTGTCAACATGCACCAGGTATTCTCTTTGTCTTCTAGATTCCATTCAGAAAAGAGCCATTCGTTTGATAAACAGCTCAACCCTCACAGATACCCTTCACCCTCTAAAACATAGAAGAAGAGTTGCAGACCAGTCATTACTCTACAGATATTTCCATGGCAGATGCTCCAGAGAAATAAAAACTCCTGTACCACCATTGGCCACATTCGGCCGAAGAACTCGGCACGCTGATCAGTCTCACCCATTTACTCTCAAGATTGACACTACAAGGACCAATCTTCATCAAGAATCCTTCTTTTACAGGGCTGCTACGGAATGGAATAAGCTTCCAAAATCAGTTTTTCCAGAGAACTATGACCTGCAACTTTTTAAAAAGCGTGTCCACAATCATTTCCTTTCTATAATCCCTTCCCCTTCTAATAGTCGCAGTGCGGGCCGTCCGCGGCCCTTTTTGCGACTATTTTCATAACAAAAAAAAGGTGCAGGAGCCCCCAAAACTGGTGACCAAAGAAAATGTGAATTTAGTCCATGACATAGTACTAAATGACAGAAGATTTACAGTCAAGGCTATAGCAGAGATATGTAGGTTTTCTGTTGGAAGCATTGAAAAAATTTTACATCAGAAATTGGGTCCCAAAAAATTCTTTGCACGTTGGGTTCCACTAATGCTGACAGCAGAACAGAAGTGTGTTCGCCAGGTTGCAGCGGAGACAAATTTGGAGATCATTAACAGGAATGCCGATGAATTTAAGCGTAAACTTTTTACGGTCGACAAAACATGTGTTCATCACTTTGATCCAGAAGCAAAGCATTGAATGGCGGCATAAATGTTCACCTACCCTTCGAAAATTTCGTGTTTCCCCATCAGCTGGTAATATCATGGCTACAGTTTTTAGCATTTTGCAGGTGTTATTTTTGTGGATTATTTACGTGAGCGCACCATAACAGGTGAATATTATGCGAATTTAATACCAAAAGTACGCGAAGCGATCAGAGAAAAAAGAAGAGGAAAATTGAGTCGAGGTGTGCTCGTTTTAAGCAAGTTATAAATTTTTAAAAGAAAATTTTTTAATAATAAAAAAATAAAAAATTTTCATTTAATTTATTTGTATCTTCGTTTCGAGCATTTATGCGTACAAATCAAACCGCCATCTTTATTGATGATTATTACGTATCCATTGTCTCCATTGGTGAAGTAATGTTGTTCCTCGGACCGCCAACTTACGGGACAATCCGAAAATCCCTGGACGTAAATAGCCAGCCATTGCTTCTCCGAACGAGCGATGCCTTTTCTAAAATAAACGAAATTTACGTTTCCAAAAGTTTTGTAATACACACAACACTGGTAATTTTATGTAAAATTATTCTTAACTATTATACTTACGTAATTTGCTTGACGATCTGCGACACATCGGCCGTGGAGAAGAATCCTTGCATCTGCACACATCTGACTTGTACTTTAGAATCGTCGGTTACCGGAACGTAGCTCGATAAGTAATTATCACGATCTTGCTGGTCATCGCAATTCGTGGCAACCACTCCCAACCATTCGATGAATTCGATCAAGTCGAATTTGTCCGCGTTCCTAAAATCCAGGTTAGGAATGTTCGTTTCGATACGACGCGATTGAAACGAAGACGTACACTGCCTCACTTTGTAACCAACGTCGACGAAGAACTTGGCTACTGACGAAGGACAAATCTCCTCAGTCTCCGGTTGCCACGAAACCAAAACTGTAACGGTGTTCAACACTCGCAGGCTAGATTTTAATTTTTCTAACTTCGATTTTGTGCTCAACAATTTTTCGTCTGATAAATCTGTGATAACAACTGAAATTTCGGAGGTGGAACATTAGTTTTTGTTTTCATTTCCGTTGATGTGAGATTTTCATAAATCAATTCCAACAAACTGTACCCCACAGAAAAGAACTTTTTTGCTCCGAATTATTTTAATAAAATATATGTATAATCCAAGAGATTTTTATCTCCCCAAAATATTTTATTTTTATACCCCAATGCATTTATGGCAGCCAAGATAACAGCGGTAACAAATGAGGAAGGAACAAAGTTACAAATTGACATAATTACTAGTTAGCTCGAGATGTTAGTTGGGATTTGGTCCGGTGTATTGAAAAAAATTTTTAAAATTTTACTTTACAAATCACTTAGATATTTACAACTGTATACAATCTTTGTTACTCTTTTAAACAATATATTTGCATAAAGTTTGCAGACTTTGCCGAGTAAACTAAGACCTCGGTAGTTCTTCCAGTCCTGCTGCGAACCTTTTTCCTTGTAAAGCGGCACGATAACGGGCTTGCACCAGTCGTCTGGTACGCTACCACTTCTCCAACAAAGGTTAAAAAGGCGGTACAGCAGACTAGTTACCACGCTTGGTCCAGCCTTCAACAATTCAACTGTTATCCTGTCGTACCCAGCAGATTTACCCAATTTCATACTGTTCAATGCTTCCACAATTTCTGTCGTACCAATTTCACTTTCATTGCAATTTTCACTCATGTCATGTTATAATTAATTCAAAACTTGACTTTAAACTAAACTAAACTCTTCGATCTGTGATTTTATTTATACATCTGTAAACCAATGTTCTCGACAAAGCGATGCCTTTTGGACATTTTCCGAAATTAGTAGACCTTTCAAGAATCATACGATGTCTTTTATTACGCCCGCGGCTATATATCATGCATTTTCCCTTTATTGTGGTCGACGCGCTGTCGCCTCAAGGCGACAGGGACTGACCCGCAAATCGTAACAATACATAGAGACAAACTAAGAACAAAACGTAAAACGACGTGTCAGAAGTTCATATTCTCAATGTCCAGTTTGTTTTGTGAGAATATGAACTTCTGAACCGCCCTTTTACGTTTTAACGTTAGTATGTCAGTATTTTCAAAAAGTTTAAATTTTTTTAGTAGGGAAAAATTACTTTTAAGCTCTAATGAAGTAACGCTGGAGATCAAACGCACCAAATTATTATTTGTATAGGAAATAAAATATTAAATCACCACTTATGAAAATATATTTATACCATTAACAAATATTCTGTTTCACCATAAAAAAACTTTAATTTTAAAGAATAGTTCGCTGATATTTTTGTCTAAAAACAAAAGCATCCTCACACAAATTATATCATTATTGGAACATTACTAACTACACCTGGAAAAAAATCGCATGACTAGTTATGATTCATAGTAACGGTCTTTGTTAAAATAAATTATTTGAGAAAATTCAAAACTAAATTTCCCAAAAATTCCGCGCGAGAATGTAACTTTAAATAGCTCGCTAAATAGTTAATAGTTTTTGGAATTTCCAAGTTACTTATTAGGCATATTATCAGAGAATAACAAACCAACAAGAAGCGACAAAAACCTATTTTGAAACTTTTTTTTCTGAAGGCGCACGACAAAAAGTAAGAAGTACAAATAAATACCGACTCTTTTGATCCTTTCTTTTGAAACTAAAGTATACAAAAATCACAATACCCAATATTTATTATAAATTTGACCTTGTACTATAAAAGTATCGGAAGTATTGGCACGTTTAATTGAATTTGACTTGGGGTTGAGCCAGGCGCTCAGCTTTATAGCCCGTGCCCTACGAAGGACAATTCATGTTGAAGCGAATGGGTTCAGGAGACCAACCTCATGCGCAAAGCGAATCAGCCTACCTGGTCCCACCTCCTTGATGTCGGTGTTGTTGCCTATATCTAGCCCGAGGATGTCCTTGCGGATTCCCCTGAGCAATTCACAGTTAACCAACACATGGAGTGGAGTTTCTTCTTCCAGCCTGCATCTTGGACATAGAGCATCATGGGTGATGCCCATGTTCATAAGATGCCTTACGGTGGACCAGTGACCAGTGTTATTAGCCCGATGATCGATCTTAACTGATTTCTCTCTTTAAAAAGAGCTTTGGTGTGTCGCATGCAGTATTAGCACGTTACTATTGAAAGGCCACCATTCAGAATGTACAGTTTCACGTCAGAAATTCCCCCGTTGACACAGTCTCAACCATTAGTTATCTAGGAGTGCAACTAAATAACGATTGGACCTATCGAGTTTGATCAGCTCTTACTTCCCCGTAATCTTCGCTGGGTAGTGATGTTATACAATGTTAATAATTAAGAGAGTAAAGGGTTAAGACACAATAAATGGTTAAGTAATAATTATTTAACATATTAAATACTAACTGTTGTCCGCGATTTTGTCTGCGTCGAATTTAGTTTTACCTTAATATCTTTAAAAGGGGATAACTTTTTTTCTTGACACCCGATTTAACACCAAAGAATTTATTTTTAGGCCACCATATTCGTTTTAAAAATGAACCGTGACATCTAGTGAATTTTGAGGAACTAAATTTCTAAATGATTCCGATCTGGTGGACTGTTGTAAAAATTTCCATAGCGCGTTCTAAAAATAAACAGTGCCAACTATTTACTTTTTTCGGAACCAAACTATAAAACTAAAAAAAAATTTGTTTTTTTTTTCAACGTTGTTGCTCGTTAGTATTGTGACGTCTATAGGACATCGACGGTAGCTATTATTATTTGCCTTGTAATTTCTCAGGCTTAAAAGATCATTAATTGAGAATAACTTTTTTCTAACAACCGATACAAATAAAATAAAGCTTATATTCTGCTCCTAGCCAAGCTCTATCTACCCATGAAAACCGCGTTAAAATTCGTTCAGTAATTTCAGAGATGTGCCCGGACAAACAAACAGATAGAGAGACAAAACATTAAAATATGCGTGTTTATGTTTTGATAAAATGCGAATAATAATATGAGCTTAGAAAATGGATTTATTTTGAAAGCACAGACAGACACTTCAATTTTATTTATACCCTCAAAGTGGCGCAGGGGTTGTGATGAAGTGAGGGACGTTGCAAGTATGCCTTTCATTAGTAATTTATCTCACACGATTTTCTTTTTTTTGCCATACAATGGCACCGAAAGTCACCGAAAATAGATCCTATAAACATCAAACGTGCCGTCAATGCTGTCGCTTTTCGTCGGTCTGTTATTATTACTCTCGATTTTGGGAAATATAAGTTGTAAAAAGTATGAATTATTAAAAATACCGAAAGGGAGTAATAACAAAAAAAATCGGGCAAATATTGCGAGCCAATTTAACGAGACGCTCTCGTTATATACGACATCATCTAATAATTTGTATGCCTCAAGTGGTAAACGACAAAGTCGGTCGTATATCCAAATTAAAATTATTGGTTCGAATGTACTGTTTGAAAGTGTCAAGTTGTTCAATGGTAACGCCCTGCCAACTCTCCAGCTCAGACAACACTTTCAAATCGGTGCAACTGGCCAAGAGCAGCTCCACCGTCCGCATGCTCATGTCACTGCTGTAGAGAACGCGCAATTCTTCTAGCTTCCTCATGGGATTCACCGACAGCACGTTCACCACCGTCGCGTGCGTGATACCCGTCGAAGAGCCGAGATGAATGAACCTGATGTTGTAAGCGTGGTTCAGTATGAATTCCAAATGAGTTACTGCGCTATCCACCACCCAAAATATCCTTTCTAAATTCGAAAAGGGCTGGATCTTCGGTTTTTGATACGGTACGGAATTGTTCCTGAAATCACAGTTGTAGCACACCAGGTTTCTCAACTTAGGACAACACTGGCTTATATCGACTAGAACTTTAAAGTCCATCTCTTCGACGTGCTCTAAATGAAGGCTAGTTATGTTGGTGCCGCGGATTTCCAACAGTTGTTTTAGGTAATCGCCGTAAAAGGCGCACGACAGCAACTTCAAATCCTTCAGATTATCCAAAGAGATGAGGACTGTTAAATCGGATATTTGTACGTCGTGAAAGAGACTGACGTACTCGATTTTAGGAAACATCGCCACCAATAACCTTAAGTTTTCGGTGGAGATATCGCGTGTTTGGATCTTTCTGAGCGCAAAGGGGCCTTCGTTTGAAAACTTGTGGTGCAAGTGTTTGATCACGCCGCCAAAATCGTCGCACCGTCCGATATCTTGCAATTTAGGAAGACCTGCGACAAGTTGCGCCAGCCCTTCGGTGGTGACGGAAGTTCGGTGCAACTGCAACTCTCTCAGATTACTGCATTTTAACAGAGACGGGATGCATCTGTCCGTCACGGAACCTGAAGAAGTCAGATCCAAGCACCGAATCTGTAAACAATTATCGCCGACCGTTTGGACTATAACGTCAGTGCTGTCGAAGCACAAACAGAGCGATTTTAAATTTTTCATTTTTGATATGCTTTCTAATAAACATCTGTCAAATTCAGAGGTGCGCCATCCTCCAGAACAAGACCCTAAATTGAGATTTTCCAAGCCGGTGAGATTCTGCAAGTTCTTGTACAAGATGTATCGCATAATCTTAGGCCATTGGGAAAAGTCGATGCTCTTCAAATGGGCATTTAGAATGACTTCCGTCAAGCTAACGGCGACGTTCATGCCGGTGAGAAAAGTTGCCATAGATGTATGAGGTGAATAAGTCTTCTTCGTGTCTTCTATCAGTATTTTCACAGCTTTTAGCACTTCCACAGCCATACGATCATATAAATAAAAAGGAACGTGAGACGAAAGATGATTATTTAACCAAACAAGAGTCTTCTGTAGACTAGATATTACCTTCTGAGGTTCTTTATACACACTTATTTTAGATAATATACACGGTGCCATATGTACAACGAGACAACCTATGCTCTCGAGGCAGAGGGACTGAAGAGAAGGTACATCTCGATGTCTTGGCATTTTCTGGAAATAACGTCAAATTGTTAATAAACGTGACTGAATCCCATTCAAATAAAATACTCATAGTCAACGTCATTTGACATAACTTCCTTTTAATCAGTAGCTGCAAAGATATTTACCATTTAAATTTATCACCAAGTCACTACAATTAACATAAAACTTCTTCCTTTTCTAACTTTAATTTAATTAAGTCAGTCACACCCGCGAATATCTTTACAGTTACTTTATGTTGTGTAAGTATGGTACTTGGTTGGCATAAAAGGTGAGGAGAATTTTCAAAAGTATTTAAATCTATTATCTCTTTTTTACTTACAGAATTTTGCAACTTTGAAGAAAAGATTTTATTTTTTAACAGTTTTTTTGTCCTAAATGTATAATCAATCATTTTAAGCTGTTAAGAATTCAACTATTTGCCAAAATAATGACAATGTATGTTAATGATGCCATCTATAAGAGGATAAGTGTGTAAAAAATGTATATAAAAAAACAAAAACAATTCCAAAGAAAGTGTTTCATAAATAAATATATAAATATATTATTTTTAATACTTACTGTATCTATTTCCCAGTTTCCTAGTAAAATGAGAAGGCGACCCTTCTATACCCAAAGATTGATAAGTTTCTTTGTCTAAACTCAAACAGAGTTTACCATGTGGAGTTATTCCAATACAATTATCACAGTCTATCCTTCTGTTAATACTCAACAATGTTAGTTTTCCTAAAAAGCAACTTCATAAGCTCCAAAAACATTCCTTCCAAATATATGAACAATTGAACTCATTATAGTAACTAATAAAATTCTAAGCTTTAATTATATAATCAATTGTTATTGTAACCTACACATGATGTAATTGATGTAACATACCATTTTGTATAAAACTTGAAATAAAATTTACTTCAGCCAAATCTTGAACATTAAGTTCAATTATTTTATAGAAAATTCGGTTATCCAAAAAATTGTGTTCAAAATCCTTTTCAAAACTACTTTCTTCGGGAATAATTACTGTCAGCTGTAAAAAAAAAGTAGTAGTTGTAATATTGCTGTTGTAGCTATATTTCAATCAAACATTTCAAAATTTGAGCATGTTTAGAGTCCTAAAGAATTTTAAAAGAAATGTTATCTAAATATTAATTTAATCACACAAAACAATAATAAATAAAAAAATGTAATTATTCGATACAAATTTATAACATTACTGCATGAAGTCAATTGGTTCAAAGTTTGCTTAAAATATCAAATCATTATGTTACCAAACAATAAGTAGCTATTTATGCCGAGGTTTAAATGTAAAAATAAAAATTGCATTTACCTACCCATTTGGAGTTATACAAAATAAAAAAATATCACCACACTTGGATATATAAATAATATTTGTAATCATATGGGATGAAGCTATTTAACAAAGATATTTTGGTATTATTATTTAATTAAGTACATACTTACCAAATGGCTATAATGAAAATTGTTAATGGAGCAATTGTTTAAGGATGGATATCCTTCAAACTTCTCTACACAGAATTGAGAATCAGGCGCTGGGAAATTTTGAACTTCAGGGCTTTGCATCCTATGAGTGTGTATGTTCTTACAACTATATTATATTAGGTAATAATTTGTCGCACAACTAGCTACATTCTAATACGCAATAACTACTGTGAATAAAAGATGTGACATTTAAAAAAAAACAACTACTTTAAACTAACCTGAAAATATTGACAGTATTTTGACATCTTACATCTTGCACGTTTTTTTGTCTATAAAATCCAGATTTTAAACGAAAACCTCAAGATGATAACTTCTTTAATTTAAAACAAAACAGTTATTTAATTACAAAAAAATGTTTAGTTTTTCGCATCATCAATACACAAATCCAAATAATAGTGAAGTGTTTTTATGACCATCCGTACCAGGGGCGCGCCAACTATGTGGCGAATGTAGGCAAAAGCCACGGGCAGCAAAATCCAAGGGCGGAAATTCGGCTTAGTTTGATTTTGAAAGTACTGACGAACCAATAACAGACCCGAAAATGAATTACAAAATAAAAGTATTATTTTCTGTATTAGATACGACCTTATCATCTCTTAATGAAAGATTCAAGGGGTTGGAACAATTTAATAACATTTTTGGATTTATTTATCAAGTGTTCAGCTTGAATAAAGAAGAATTAAGAGACTCGTGTAAAAATTTATCATTTCATTTAAAAGATGAAACACGTAAAGAATCAGTTATTGATGCAAATGACTTATTTAATGAAATTATTTATTTAAAATGCTACTTACCAGAACAAAATGAGTTAGATTCTCAGTTAATTCTTCAACACATTTTAGAGAACAATTTGATTTCAACAGTTATTTTGTTCTTTTTTTCTGTTATGTAACATTTTTATTGTTTAGTCACTTTTGTTATTGCTTTGCTTTTATTACATTCTTCGTTGATCCTAATGTCTAAGACTTGTCAAGACCTTTTAAATGTTATGGGGATGAGTAGTCAGGTATCATGCTGATAAAAATCAGTACACTTTTTTTTAATTGAGGTTTCAGAAATATTAATTTCCTTTGTTTGCAAATATCAAATGATAATGATGATTTAAAATTATAGATTATACATTTTGCGGTAATTATATAAATTAACATGTAACACATATTACACATAAATAATAACACAACGTTAATTATGTAACCAATTTTAACTCAAGATAAGCCTTTTTTAAAATAATAAGCATTAATGGTAATATATTTGGGGTAGTTATATATGTATTTTATTGGCGTAGTCGTGAGATAGCTAAAATTGCACTATAATTTTGATACACAGTGAATATATATAAATATGGCAACAGGATCATCCCGACAGACGATCAGATGGGGTTGTTTTTGGATACACAGGTTAAACTAGAAATGACAATGACAACTTTTTTATATTAGTTAAGTAACACCATCTTTGGATGCGTTCATAAATATATATTGTAACAATTTTGCGATACGCCACTGGAATGTACTCAAGCAAGCCGGGCGGTATGGTGACGTCACAACAAATGACAAGGATGTTCCCGTACCTTCCCGACCAATCTAAAATTTTTAATAGAACAGTGTGGATACGGCCAGAAGACAAAAACCTATTATCAGAGGAAACGGAACTATTTACTTTTAAACACGATCATACATCCCCACTTTCTAGTCTATTGTATTGTCTTGATACGGCCGACTGGAATGTGTTGTGCTGTGATATTGCCTGCTCTCCAGCTATGGTAAGAGATTCGTGATTGTTATTGAATCGTCCTTAGTATTTGGTGATTATATTTGCAACAATATTGTGACCATAATGCTATCTCTTATTAATATTTCATTAATCATAACAACCTGAATAGTACATGGAATGTTGAACCATTGAAATATTTCATTCCGTTAGATCATAGAAATTTGTGGTTCAATAAGCGACAACGCCGCACGTTTTGTCTGAATGGTTCCACGTGCAGAGATCCGTGCGTACAACGAAATCGGCTATTATTAGTAGCGCTGTTGCCGAAGGTGTTGCAACGAGATTTTAGAGTATTATCGGTGATTTTCAGCGATTTCAATATCAAAATAAACAGGTATTATTTTGAGGCGTAAAACACGAATCTGAAAACCAAACGATGCGTAAATCAATACTTTTCGAGATTAATTACTTACTTACTTAATCCGTAGCGCTACAGCCCCAGATGGACTTTGACTGACAAGACGACTTGCCTCCATTTAACACATCGGTCATAAGCTCCGTGCCATTTTCGACGCCCAATTTTCTCAAATCCGCAGCAATGTTGTCTCGCCATCTCAATCTGGGTCTTCCAAGTGATCTTTTCCTCTCTGGGGCTTTTTGCCATACTATTCGTATTAGCCTATTTTCGGGTTGCCTACGTACGTGTCCTGCCCATCTAAGCCGTTGAGCCTTTATTAAGTTACAGAGATCTGGTTCGTCGTATAGCTTTCTCAGTTCTGCATTTGTTTTACTTCTATGCCGTTGCGTCTGTGGATCCTTTGTCGGGCCGTATATTTCCTTTAGTATTCGTCTTTCGAATCTTCGGATGATCGTACATGATGGCAGGTCTGATGACAGTTTTGTATATTTTGATTTTGGATCTTCTAGTAACTTGTTTGGATCCAAATACGTTCTTAAGGGCATAAAAGCAGTTGTTTGCGTTTTTTAGTCGGTATTTTATTTCCTCGCTGATGTTATTGTCGGCTGTAATGATCGAACCCAGGTACTTGAACTGCGTGACATTTTCAAAGTTGTACTCATTCATTGTTACATTTTTTAACACTTTTCGAGATGGTCTCAAAAAAGGTTATTTCCCTGTTATTCAGCAACACTTATTCAGTGGTATTATCCTTATTTCGTTGTTATTTGAAGAACTATATACCTACCTAATCCATTTTATAGCAGTATTTCATAAGAAATTTATACATCACCTTAAAATTTAATCAAGTTTTTTTTCATTTCAGACAGTTAGGTAAAATTATTTAAATCCTTTTTCAGAACTTTAATTTGATAAAATAATTTAGTTTAACGGGTATTAGTAAAACTGTTCGCTACACAATTAGCAGCCCTTGAGTGAATAATTTAGTTTTATAAAAGTAACTTATAACATTACACACAAAGGAAACTTTAACGTGACACAAAATTATCGCCCAACATTTGGGGAATTAGTTACACAAACTTGACACCCCACTTTTGTAACTTTTGTTGTCGAAATTATGTTATTAAATGCCAAATATTGGGTAAATTGTCCCAGTGAAATTAACCAATAAAAGAGAAGAAGAAGAGGAAATGTCAAAAATTAGAGGTTGTTTTTGTAGAGTTCATTAGTTTATTTTCTGAATTTTCTCACCGTGTTTAATTAATTGTAATATTTTGTAAGTATTATAAACAAATCTGTCTTCTTCAAGGCAATTAAATCATTTCTGTATTTGCCAAGGTAAAAGTTTTTATCTTCGTTCTAATGTAAAATTTTTCCTGCGTCCTCAAGCGTCGTGCGCAACACAGATTATATGAGATAGGTCATTTTAGCTTAGATTAATAATTTCGTGTATTATTTATTTATTTTAACTTCAACTTCACAATCATTTCAAATTTTTAATGTTTATTCATGCCAAAAATAATATTCCTCAGAAAACTATGGCAGCAAAAATATAATATTTTATATATATATATATATATATATATATATATATATATATATATATATATATATATATATATATATATATGTAAAAATGTGTAACTGATTGTTTAAAAACCAACTTACTTTTGCTGTATGATACCTATTTTAATATAGGTATATATATATATATATATATATATATATATATATATATATATATATATATATATATATATATATATTATAAATTTATCTATCCAAACAGTTTAGTGATTTGGTAGTTCTTTTAATTTTTCAATAATATTTTTTCTATATTTAGACTTATAGTTATAATAATAAAAATATAATAATAATATTATTTTTATTATAAAAAAGAGAAAATATTTGATTGTTTGTTTGTTTCCTTTGAATAGGCTTCGAAACTACTAGATCGATTTAAAAATTCTTTTACTGTTAGGAAGCTAAACTATCCCCGGGTGACATAGACTATATTATATTTTCAAAAAAATTAGGGATTTTTACTGAAACTCCTTTAATATAGCCCAAGGTATAATAAATTGACCTAAAAAATTCCTTACTTCATTACTTATGTCCGAAACTATGGGAGATCAGACTTATTTGTCACTGTTACGTGTAACCATAAATGGCCTAAAATTAAAGCGGAACTATTATCTGGTCAGAGATTTTTCGATCGGCATGAGATAATTTTAAGGTATTTCATTTAAAGATAAAAAAATTCATAAAATTATTCACCAAAGACGAAATACTTAGCAAAGTGAAATGTTACATGACAAGTGTGAAGTGGCAGAAGTTGCTAACTGAATAAATTTTTTGTTGAACTATTTTTTAACCTATGCTTTACCCAAAATCATGTTTAACTTTTATCAGTTGCAATCTAAGTAACTATTATCTCTTACTATTTTTTGCTCATATTTCTGTGTTTATTCAAGTTAGCAACTAAATGGACGAAGTTATGTTTTGGATATTCTCCAAAACCGAATGTGTGTCTAGTTGCTGACTAAATAAATTTTTTATAAAAAATTTCTTTCCTATACTTTACCTAAAATCATGTTAAACTTTAATCAGTTAAATTCTAAATAACTATTTTCTGTTACTTTTTTTCTCATATTTCTGTTTTTATTAAAGTTAGCAAGTAATGTAAGTTATGTTTTGGATATTTTCCAAAACCGAATCCTCTGTCCAGTTGCTGGCTGAATAAATTTTATCTTGAACTATTTTTTCTCATGCTTTAATTAAAACCGTGCTAAATTTTTATCAGTTGCAATCTGAATCACTGGGGTTCAAATGGGGTAGTGCATGCACACGGTACGATGCTGCTTTCTGTTAGCGTCGCTTAGCCTCTCCTACCCAATTCCGACTCTCACCTCCTAGTAGCCTTTATATGAATATAAATGTGGTGAGCCCCGGGAACCTGAGCAACCTCACCGGAGATCTGGTAATCAACCCAGGTGGAAAGTGAGTCAGGGCTGACGAGAGCGGAAGAAATGGCCCTCCGAATAGGGGATTGGGCGTGGGGTTAACAACCACACCCCATAAAACAAAAATTGTTAGTGAAGCAGAGCAGGCAAAAACCCACCCCGGGTTGTAGTGCCAGCCGAAGAAGAAAAATTTAAATCACTATTTCTACTATGTTTGGCAATATTTGTCAAATTATTTAAGTAAGCAAGGCGCTGAATGAAGTTTTAAAATATGTTTTAAATTTTTTTGTTAAAAATTACACAAAACTGATAAGCGAATTGAAACTAAAAACCCCATGTAACAATTTACTTTTTTTTCCTTTAAATTGTTAACCTGTTTTTTTGTTAATCGATTATGTAGATACTAATGTGTATGATTTTATAAATCGTTACCAAAATTATCACCAGAATCGTCTTTGTATCCCGATGGACTAAACAGCTATGAATAATTTGGTAGCAGGACTCTTCGTATTCTTAGTATATTTAGTAATCTGCAGAGTGTCTCTTGCAGGTTATAAATAGCTTAATGATTTTTTTTAACCCGCTTCTTACCTCGGGCCTCTGTGTAGTGCCTTTGTATTTTAAAGGGTAAATAGCTATACATCATTTGGTAGCAGCACTCTTTTTATTCAAAGTATGTATGGTAATTTTTTAAATTGGATTAAGTACCTGAGAAACGGGTAAGAGTATAATTTTAACGTTGTATACTTTGAAATCTGAAAAGTATCTCTTGCAGTGATCACCCCAGATGTGTTGAAACAGACCGTTAAAACTGGCACGTCTAGTTAACGGCTGTTTGCGATCGGTACATAGTGACATTCGACGCTTTATCGACACTGGGGGCGAAAAGCTAATAAAGATAACTGTAAGTTTCTGTTAAAGAAAGCTACTGACCTCGGGCCTCTATGTAGTGCCTTTGTATTCCGAGGGGCTTAAAAGCTATAAATAATTTAGTAGCAGGACTTTTCGTATTTAAAGTATTTATGGTAATTATTTATAGTATAAGAGTATAATTTTAACGTTGTGTACTTTGAAATCTAAAGAGTATCTTTTACAGTAATCACCCCAGATGTGTTGAAACAGACCGTTAAAACTGGCACGTCTAGTAAACGGCTGTTTGCGATCGGTACATAGTGACATTCGACGCTTTATCGACACTGGGGGCGAAAAGCTAATAAAGGTCACTGTAAGTTTCTGTTAAAGAAAGCTACTGACCTCGGGCCTCTATGTAATGCCTTTGTATTCCGAGGGGCTTAAAAGCTATAAATAATTTAGTAGCAGGACTTTTCGTATTTAAAGTATGTATGTTAATTATTTAATGTATGAGAGTATACTTTAAAATCTGAAGAGTGTCTTCCTTTATATGTGAGTGTGCAGAATTTAAATTGAAAATGATTATGTGCAAACACATACACGCTGTTGCCTTATTTGAGCAGAGAAGCGAATCTGTTTCAGTTCTTTTAAATGGAACTACAACAAGTTCCGAAGAGGATGAAGAAGATGTTTTATTAGCTGATGAAACTTCCACCAGCCAGAATAAGTACCAGCAGAATTTAAAACTGTTTTTAGAAGAAACCCATCAAAGTAAAAAAAATATATTAATTTAAAAAGAAACCTTGAGGTATGTTATTTAAATTTTGTATATTTTCATCCAATTATTTAGGTACTAGACTGTTAATTTATAGAATAAAATTAACGAAATTAATACTTATCTCACTAACTTGGAAGATAAAATCTTTGAAGAATTTAAGGATATGGTAAGAAAACATAAAAATAAAAATGACACCAATACATGTAAAAGAAGAAAAGTAGAAAGTCAGTTATATGTTTTAAACAACAAATAAAATTTAACAGGTTTGTTTACAAAAAAAAACATTTTTTGGTTCTTATTTTTTTCTCTCTCTCTCTCTCTCTGTCTTGTAGATATTTTAATAAATCTTTTTTCTTTGGTTTAAAATTATTTACTTAGCTACAACGTTTTTAACTAACAGTTCTTATCAACATTCCTAACTAACATTCCTGATTTTAACAATCCTTATCCCAATTCCTTGGCGAAGAATAAGCTCTTACCTCCTCGTGGTCTTTGCTGGGCAGTGACGATATAAAATATTAATTAATAATCAAGAAAGTAAGGGTTGAGAGACAATAAATGTTTTTACTCTGAAATTGTTTCATACCAGTTCTTAACTAACAATAAGCAATTATTATTTTACATAATAAATATATGTTTACTCAACTCACACAATATATTTGGTAACATAATTTTTTTTTATTTTGTCACTGGCAAAAAGAGCAACCCTTAATGATCTCAAAAGTGCAATTTTAAATTACATACTTATGATATATTCAAGTCTTTTTAAATTGTTTTGTTTTATTAACTTTTAAATATATTTAATATTTTGCTTATTATTTTCTTCCTTCTGCATACAAATTTCAATTTTTTATCAGGTACCAAGTAAACTAATTCATTTTTTTATATTAATTTATTATAAAATATTTGAGTACCCCTACCGTGAACAACTCTTTCATTAAATCCTAATAAACGTTAATTTGTTTTCCTAGTGTTACAAATCCGGTCCTGTCGGCAACCGAGGATTTTGGCTTTCGAACGGTCTAGCAAAGTCGAGCATAGAAGACAATAGATAATTCGAGAAATTACTGGACCCTTCTCGTGGTTATTCGTTCAGGTATAAAAAAGGGGGACAGTGAGCGGAAAAGGACAGTATCGGCTTATGTGTTTATGAATTAATAAATGTAAATAGTTGTATAGAGTTGTAAAAGTTGTATAGCTAAGTGCATATATATACATATATTTTTATTTTTTTTTTCTCATTTCTGACACTAATGGCAATTGACACATCAAATTTATACGCCCCATGAAAAGACAATACTCTTTCCAGGATGTTCGTTTTAGAACTGGCAACAATGGCTCACCAATTTAAAAGTCCAAGGTCATATAGTCGGCAATCGTAACTGTGTGTTTTTCTAATCTGTGATAGTGTTTCAAATCGATTATTTTACTCTGAATAATCGATTTTTCAATTAATCGATTTCAGGATCGACATACCTAAAGCGAGGTTAAATTGCTATTTTTAGAAAGGGGTGGGAGTCAGGAATTATCTTGCTGGTTGTTTTATGCCCAGTTCATTTTTGATTAAATTTTAAATTAAACAACATAGGTAGTTGGTAACAAAATTATTATTGACATTTTTCAACGAAAATTTAAAATTATTCTTCCAAATTTCTGTTATAAATACATTTATTCTGAAACTTATCGCAAGATAAAAAAAAGTATCGACTTCTGAACAAACAAAAGGTCAGTGTCCTATTAAACACATACAAAACGAGTAGGGAGTGTAGTTCAAGTTCAACTGTAAAAATAAAAAATTATTTTCAAACACACGTGGTTACTACGACTTGATGCATGTGCATACACCAGTTTTTATTTTAACGATGTACCGCGAATTGGTCTAATTATTCGTTAGTGTTGAGTTTTCCTGTATTTATTAATAATGTAATGTAATTATTAATTGATATTTATAATCAAGTTTTCGAGAAATTCGATGATTACATTTGGCGACAGCTCGAGGTAAGCTAAAACTCTTTTTTGCATTTATATTAACTACAAGTACTACAAGTAAGAAACGTGTAAAAAAATATTAACAATTAGTTTGATTTTTAGGCTTACTGTAAAGCGAGCAAAACGAAATTCGAAAAATATTTATGACGCAATTGTGAAACACAATAAAACAAATTTTAACCATGCATTTATAATCGGAATAAAATTCTGTATTTAAATTATGTTTTAAAATTGGTCAGTCAGTCAGTGATGCCGTGAACATGCGTTTTAAATCAACAGAGTCAGACTCGACAATATTTTGAGCCCCCGATTGCAATGTTAATGAAATACAGCAAAATTCGTTTTAGGAGCTAAATTATAATAAAACTCAAATTGTAGCTTCAGTAGCACATCAGATTTTTTTTTTAATATTCATTAAAATTATTTTTCGGCACATTAAGACAATCAGTATGTAATATTTTGTCGAAATAAATATTAAAATGGATAGTTATTAACTTGTTTATTCACAAATTAAATTGCCTTGCGCTTATACAGGGTGTTACTAAATTCAAACGAAAAAATTCAGGTGATTACGCGTATGAAATTATGATGGATCTTTCCTGCAACAAAATTCTTCTCTGCCCACCCCTTTCTGAGATATCACCCCTAAAAGATGGTGAGTAACATTAAATTTTAATTGTTTTTATTAAATTTAAATAAAAATAAAAACTTGAAATTCTTTTTTTTTTTATTGAAAATAGTCGCAAAAAGGGTAGACCTACCGTGTGGGCCTGCACTGCGACTATTAGAAGAGGGAGGGATTATAGAAAGGAGATGATTGTGGACCCGCTTTTTAAAAAGTTGCAGGTCATAGTTTTCCGGAAAAACTTATTTTGGAAGCTTGTTCCATTCCGTAGCAGCACTGTAAAAGAAGGATTCTTGATGGAGATTGGTCCTTGTAGTGTGAATCTTGAGAGTAAATGGGTGAGACTGATCAGTGTGCCGAGTTCTTCGGCTGAATGTGTCCAGTGTTGGTATAAGAGTTTTTATTTCTCCGGAGCATCTGCCATGGAAATATCTGTATAGTAATGTCTGGTCTGCAATTCTCCTTCTATGTTTTAGTTGGTAATAGTTGAGCTGTTTATCAACCGAATGGCCCTTTTCTGAATGGAATCTAGAAGTCGAAGAGAATGCCTTAGTGCTGAACCCCAAATGTGCGAGCAATACTCCAGTATAGGTCGGATTTGAGCCTTGTACGTCGTCAACAGCTGACTTTGCGATGTTAGCAACATGGTCATGCCAAGACATATTATTAGACAACGTGACTCCCAAAATCGAGATGGAGGAACTTGATTCGAGGGTATTTCCGGACATTGTAATGGAATGATTTGAGAAATTCACTTTCTTAGAAAACGTTGCGCTTTGTGTTTACTGTGCGTTGAACTGAACTAGATTGTTGGTTCCCCACTCGACGATTGCTTTAAGATCTCTATTGATAGAATCAACATGTTCCTGCCTAAGTCTATTTGTATTATTCACCGAAAGTGATCGATAGGATCTGAAAGTTGAGACAAGTGTGCTGTCGTCTGCGAAACTGTAAATGGGGTTTGTGGTGGTTTTCAAGAGGTCGTTGATGTGTAAAAGAAATAAGGTGGGGGATAGGATGGAACCCTGGGGGAGCCTGGCATTGGTTTTTAACGCATCAGAAGAAATACCGTCAACTGCCACATGTAAGGAGCGATCTTGCATGAAGCTCATAAGCCATTGGCGCTATTTGGTTGGGAGACCGTAAGCAGATAATTTACTTAACAATGCCTGGTGCCAAACGCGTATTTCCGGACATTGTGATGGGATGATTTGAGGAATTCACTTTCTTGGAAAACGTGGCACTTTGTGTTTTTTGGGCGTTGAACTGAACAAGATTGTTGGTTCCCCACCCGACGATTGCTTCAAGATCTCTATTGATGGAATCAACCTGTTCCTGTCTGAGTCTATTTGTATCATTCACCGAAAGTGATCGATAGGATGTGAAAGTTGAGACAAGTGTGCTATCGTCTGCGAAACTGTAAATAGGGTTCGTGGTGGTTTTCAAGAGGTCGTTGATGTGTAAAAGAAATAGGGTGGGGGACAGGATGAAACCCTAGGGGAACCCAGCATTTCGAGGAAAATTCAACAAGATTCCGCACCAAAATTATGCAGTTAAAGTGAAAATAAAATCTGAAAATTTAAATAAAAATCCAATGGATTCAAAATTGGGGGACAGGATGGAGCCCTGGGGGACCCCGGGATTAGTTTTAAACGCATCAGAAGAAATACCGTCAACTGCCACATGTAAGGAGCGATCTTGCATGAAGCTCAAGAGCCATTGGCGCAGTTTGGTTGGGAGACCGTAGGCAGATAATTTGCTTAACAATGTCTGGTGCCAAACGAGCTCAAAGGCTTTAGATATATCCAAGGCTATTGCACGGGACTCACCAAACTTCTCAATAGTGTTTGTCCAGAGCTGAGTGACATAAGCCAGCAAATCTCCAGTAGACCGAAACTGTCAAAATCCATATTGTCTGTCATGAATTATCTTCCATACGGCTAGAATCTTCTCGTCTTTTCTCGATTCAACGTTAAATATATAAATTGGCCTTCGTTCGCGAGATTTAGTCAGTTTTCTGAAGTTAATAATTGTGTTCGCTAGTTGACATAAATTGTATTGTTACAAATAAATGTGCAAATAAATTCGAACCCCGAGCGTGTAAAACGTTACATTATTTAATATCAAATCTTTTTTTCGAGTTTTAGTTTTGTAAAATCAAAATATTACCAAAAATCTCTCTTTATGATTTTTATTCTTTATTAAATAGACTACGGAAATTACAAAGTATCAAGTTTGTGTCTTTACTTAAATTTCAAAAAAAACTTAATTTTACCCACCATCTTTTAGGGGTGAAATCTCGGAAGGGGGGTAGGCTGAGAAAATTTTGTTATAGGAAAGATCCATCATAATTTCATACGGACAATCACCTCCTGAATTTTTTTGCATGGATTTAGAAACACCCTGTATAAGAACTCGATAAAGTGTTGATGATAAGCTGTACCGTTGATAAGAAATAATATAGATAAATACAAAATCTGTGAACAGAACCAAACCCCACCAGCATTTAATTGTGAAATGTTTTAATTTCAGTGTGTGATCGATTGTACTAATAAAATAAATACAGAGGAAATGTCGATCAATAGGAGACTTTTGCCTATAAAGGCCCATTACTTCTTTTTTATGGCAGGTAAACTATAAATATTTATGTAGGGTGAAAAATAATATATTTTTTAAATAATTTTCATGCCCCGCATCTCACTTTATTTACATTGAATTTATATAAAACTCCCCCCACCGAGGAACAAAGCATGATAAGTAACCCAGTGCAGAGAAGATTTTGAGTCACGTGATTAATTTTCGTTCCGCGTGTAATGCGTGAATCTTTATTCATGGCGGTGTGAAATGTGAAGTTAGCGATTCGCACATTCCCAGTTAAGTTATTGACGTATTCATTAAAAATGGGAATATTGCATTTCAAATTGTTTTTTTTTTATTTTTCATTTATTTAAATAATTCAGTACGTTACAAATTTAAAAATATAAGTGGTCTGGGTGCGACCCGAGAGGTCCACACGACTAACTTCCCGGTGGAAAGAATGAAAAAATACCATGTTTTGTTGTTATAATTATTACTATTAAAAATATTGTCATCGTAGTTTTCATACAAATATTTCTAACATGCAATAATCATATTATCAGTTCCCGCAGTCAAAAGAAAAAAAAATCATATTATTCAAAAGATCTTAAAACTCTGCATTAAAAATAGTATAATTTATAAATTGCAAAATTGCAGGTAGTTTACCATTTTTTCAGTTTTTTTATTTTCCATAAAAAACAGCTTGACAGATTTTGCTGAAAATCTAATCATTTCTAAGTTGCGTAATTATGCGTTTAATGCAATTGGTCCCACGTCGATATCATTTTTTGTTTTCGATATAATCGAGACGAAAAATAATTCCAAAAGTTTACCATTTTTTTCAGTTTTTTGATTCTCCATAAAAAAAACAGCCTGACCGATTTTGCTAAAAATCTAATCAGTTCTAAGTTGCGTAATTATGCGTCGAATGCAATTGGTCCCACGTCGATATCATTTTTTGTTTTCGAGATAATCGAGACGAAAAATAATTCAGAAAGTTTACTACCTTTTTTTTCAGTTTTTTGATTCTCCATAAAAACAGCTTGACAGATTTTGCTGAAAATCTAATTAGTTCTGAGTTGCGTAATTATGCTTCGAATGCAATTGCTGCCACGTCGATATCTTTTTTTGTTTCTGAGATAATCGAGACAAAAAAAATTCCGATCGCACTTACGAACATACGCACATACACACACAGACGTCCACTTAAAAACTATTGTATTTGACTCTGGACTTAGTCCTATTAAAAGAGGAAGAAGATTTTTATCCAAATGCACCTTTTTAATGATATTATCAACAAATATCCGTGCCATTTTTATTTTTTTGCGTTGTTTTTGGAAGCTGTTTATGTAAATGTGTGCTCCATTAAATGCTCAATATTTATATTTTGGTAATAAAGATTTAATCACAACTAGATTGGAACAAATCGGTGATAAATGCTGATTCAAGGTGCAGATAAAAGACTCACTTTCAGTTTTTCTTTACCTTATTTGGCCGAATATCTATTTTTGGAAGTAAATTACTAAATACTTATTGTTTTTCAAGTACTCATTGTTTTATTAATCGATGGCATTTGAAATTAAGAAGTATTTGACTCTGGGGACCTTGAAATGTGAAGATATGTCAAAATTCGGGATTTGCATAATCGGACCCATTACTATAACATCCAATGGGAAGTTATAAAAATTTAGTACCCACTTCAATTCTTCCTGTTTATTTATTCATACACGTCACTAAATAAGAACACACAAGACCTTTCTTTCTATCACCTACTGTTTTTTAAGTACGGTATCTAATAATTATATTTATATTTCTGGTAACGAAAATTTAAAAACGTAAAAATTACCTGTATCTACAGCGTCATAGATCTATCAACGATAATAAAGCGTTTATTTTTTATTAAAAATTATTCAAAGGTTCCTTAAAAAAACTCTAGCAGTAGCAACTGCTCTAACACTCCCGAATTTTATTCCCAGATACGACCCTGACTGCACCCGTGACGGTGTAAAAATTGTCGCATTTCCTTCGAGGTTTTCCACTCTTTGTCTTCGTAATAATTCCTTTTTTTTCCAGCGATGGGACCGATCCTACCTCAGCTTCCTGTTCTTGGGAAAGAGCTAGGGGTGTCTTCGATTGTTATGGGCATAATAACTGGGATCTTACCAATATTTTATCTGTTGGCGAAACCGATTTTCGGTCTAATAATCGACATTTTCAGGAACTATAGAAAAACCGTGTTTTTATCTTTGATTATATTAATGATAATTTGTTTCGCGCTTTTGGGCTTTGTGCCTCCGGAGCCCAATTTACAGATAGTTTTAAGCAAGATAGATAGTAATTTCGTCGAGTGCAATAATACGGTAAGTTATCCACATTGTGATCATTAAAAAAATGTGAAAATTATGTTTGCTCAAAAACCTGTAACGCTACGAATATAATTATGTTAATTGATATGTACTCGTGATTTATAAAAATGTTTCATGTACTGTTTTGTCATTACAACTGAACGTTACAATACTTTTGATAACATTCAACTCGAGAAGTAATATAATATTTTATTCAATAATCCAAATAACCAAACGTGCAAGAGCAGGCAATGGTTTAATACTGTTTTTAACGATTTAAGAATCGCGAAAATTATTATGCTTATGTAACTAGCCATACACTTATCTGTAAAGCTGGTTGCCTGTATCCAATTCCTAATTCAATCTCCAAAAAAGTCATTTATATTTTGTGTCGAATTTATAAATGACTCTTCTATAAAAGAAGACCAGTTATTTTCAAAACGATAATAGGGAAAAATCACGGAGTGGGTGACATCTATTATTGATCGTATAAACTTCTCGAGGTGTGAACAACAAACTAACCTCCATTTGTTTATAAGGGTGAAAAGTAAACTTTATTATATTATTTTGAGCAATTTAAGCATTGAAAGTGTTATGTTTAAACGATATTTTGTGAAGAATTGGTGTTAATAAACCACAAAATCCGAAAATGCAAAGAATTAAAAAATGTACCCATGGCAATTCAATGAACTCTTTGCATAAATTTTCTTCAAATTTTAAGGCAGCTCAGAAATGAAAGAAGATCTTAAAGATACGAAAACCAATCTCAAAGTTTATGTTTGTTTGCAGCAAGCACTTTGTGAAAGATGATTTTTCCGTGGTAAAATTGAAATCCTCCCAAACCTGCTTTACAGGAACATTCACAAACCCATGTCTCATCTAGCTTAATGGTGATTTCATGAAGAGATTGTTGCATGCATAAACTGTTAATGGTTTTTTCATTAAGACCGTCAGTTTCACTTAAAATAATGTGGCCAGACTTTAAAACCTCTTCACCTTCCTTAATTGGTCGAACACGGTCACCCACATAACCCAATATGTCCGAAATTGATATTTCGACTTTCATAGGCATTGCAACAAGAATTTCAGGGACAACAGAACTAAACAACTTCGAAAACAAACCAAAATTGATACCTGGACACACCTGGTCTTTACTGGCATTTCACAAGAAACCAGCGACAATAAAACTGAAACGTCGAAAGCAAACCTTAAATCCAGCTTCAATCCAATACATACATACATATAGTCACGCCTTTTTTTCGTAAAGGTAGGCAGAGACCAATATGGTTCTTACACACATCTTTTGCTTCCTCTACTTTCATCAGTGTTCTCATACATGCTCTTCGGTTGCTAATACTCTTGACCTGGCCTTTCTTCAAAACAATGTTGATCTGATCGAGATATGTTCGCCGAGGTCGACCTCTACCGACTAGTCCATTCACACTCGCCTTATAAATTTGTTTTGTCAATCTTCCTTCATCCATCATTTTTATGTGTCCAAACCATCGAAGCATTCATTTATCTATCTTTGTAACCACATCTACTTTTACACCACATCGTTCTCTTATCTCACTTTTTTTTATATCATCCAACTGAGTCACTCTGGCTATACTTCCCAGTCCACTCATCTCCGCAACAATAATCCTATTTTAATGCTTTTTCTGCCCAAACACCATTCACTACCATACATAAGAATACGAACCAACACTCCTCTATGCACAGCCAGACGTGCCTTTTTTGACACTTTCTGGCTTTTCATAAATCTATGCAATGCCCCATTAATTTTTTTCCTGCCAACAGCCTTCGTTCAATATCACTGTTATATTTTCCATCTTTCGTAAACTTTGAACCCAAGTATACAAACTCATTAACTTGTTCCACTTTTTCTCCCTCAATAGTAACTTTACAGTTTGTCATGCTTTCTCCTCTTTCAAAAACCATTACTTTCGGTATGCAGTGCTCCATTCATTTGTTTTCCTGCTCAATGTCACTGTCATACTTTCCATCTTTCGTAAACTTTGAACCCAATTCTACTAACTCATTTACTTGTTCCACTATTTCTTCCTTAATCAGAACTTCACAGTTTGTCATGCTTTCTTCTGTTTCAAAAACCATTACTTTCGTTTTGCGTACATGTATTTTCATTCCTTTAATTTTCAGGACATCATGCATTACATTAACCATCGCCTGCAAATCCTCTTCAGATGACGCTAATATGACTTAAATCTTCAACCCAAAAACCCCAAAAATCAACTTTAATCTCTGAGATAACTAAAATTCCCTTTAATAAACACTTTGTTTTTACAAGTGATCAAATGACAGAATATTTGTTGTTTACACCTCGATTCGATATTTTGTCATAGGCAGCGCCATCTCGCGTTACGTGATTTTTCCCTATTGATAGTAGAATGTAGGGGGGTCGTGAAGGCTATGCAGCCTCTCATGCACCTCGACCTATCAGCCAAAACGATAATAAATAATGTTAATTTTTGTAATCGCGTTTTATTTTTCAGACAATTTTGGGGGAACAAAAGTGCAATAACGTAATTACAAGAGTGATATGCACCTCGAAATGCTTCGTCAGCTCCGAATCGTTCCTGGTGGAAACGACAAACTCTTCTGACGTTGTCATGCAAAAAAAATTGTGCCATTTAAGCAACGAAAGTATATCGGTCAGTTCAAATAGTACACAATCTACTTGTGATTTGGTGTGTCACCAAGATGTCGAAAACGGTTACAATTGCCTATACAAACATTTTTCATTTTGGGCGTTCGTTATTCTCATGTGCCTGGGATCAATAGGATTCAATGTAACCAATTCAATCAGCGACGCCATTTGCTTTGATGTTATCGGTAAGTAAGTTATCTTCAAAAAATGCGTTTAATTTTCTGTTTGGACGTCAAACCTTGCTAGTCCATACTAACTACGGAGTCTCTAAGAATCTACATATATTCGTTGATCTAGTTATATTATTATTTTAAAATATAAAACATCAGAAAGAAGCATAGTCTCAAATAAGTGTTGACCGGCCACTACTTTCGTTTTGACCGAGGCGTAGGGCTTTAAAATATAATAAAAATAAACAAACAACTCATAAATGTTATAAAAAATATAAAAAAATGCTATATTTAAGTCAACAATTATACTACAATCAATAGAAAATTATGATATATAATTTGGAAACTTTCATTCTAAAATTTTTAATTTTGTAAATTTACAATTTCCTATTTTTTTCTCACGCTATAGGGACAAATCACGGAGTGGGCGTAATCTATTATTGATCGTATGAACTTCTCGAGGTGTGAACAACAAATCAACCCCCATTTGTTTATGTGGATTAAAAGTGAACCTTACATATTATTTTGAGTAATTTAATCATTGAAAGTGTTATATTTGAACGATACTTTGTGAACAGTTGGTGTTAATAAACCACAAAATCCGAAAAGAATTAAAAAAGGTGATGCTTTACATATGGCAATTCGATTATCTTTGCATAAATTTCCTTCAAATCCTAAGGCAGCTCAAAAATGGATCTCATGCATAAACTTTTGTTAATTTTTTCATTGAGACCGTCAGTTCCACATAACAGGATGTGACCAGCCTTAAAAACCTCTTCACCTTCCTTACTTGGTCGAACACGTTTACCCACATAATACAATATGTCCGAAATTGATATTACGACTCTCAAAGGCATTGCAACAAGAATTCCAGAGACAACAGAACTGAGAAACTTCGAAAACAAACCAAAACTGATACCTGAAAACTCCTGGTCTTAACTGGCATTTAACAAAAATCTAGCGACAATAAAACTGAAACATCGAAAACAAACCTTAAATCCAGCTTCAATCCAATAGATCATTGGACAACAATATCAAACTTACAACTGAAAAAAATCATCTTTCGCATAGTGCTTGCTGCAAACAAACATTTTTTTTTTTATGAAAATAGTCGCAAAAAGGGTAGACCTATCGTGTGGGCCGCGGACGGCCCGCACTGCGACTTTTAGAAGGGGAAGGGATTATAGGAAGGAAATGATTGTGGACACGCTTTTTAAAAAGTTGCAGGTCATAGTTCTCTGGAAAAACTGATTTTGGAAGCTTATTCCATTCCGTAGCAGCCCTGTAAAAGAAGGATTCTTGATGAAGATTGGTCCTTGTAGTGTCAATCTTGAGAGTAAATGGGTGAGACTGATCAGCATGCCGAGTTTTTCGGCCGAATGTGGCCAATGTTGGTACAAGAGTTTATATTTCTCTGGAGCATCTGCCATGGAAATATCTGTAGAGCAATGACTGGTCTGCAACTCTTCTTCTATGTTCTAGAGGGTAAAGGGTATCTGTGAGAGTTGAGCTGTTTATCAAGCGAATGGCTTTTTTCTGAATGGAATCTAGAAGACGAAGAGAATGCCTTGGTGCTGAACTCCAAATGTGCGAGCAATACTCCAGTAGAGGTCGGATTTGA
This sequence comes from Agelastica alni, assembly GCA_950111635.1. Taxonomy (NCBI): domain Eukaryota; kingdom Metazoa; phylum Arthropoda; class Insecta; order Coleoptera; family Chrysomelidae; genus Agelastica; species Agelastica alni. Next base: position 3,836,285 of record OX467715.1, read on the forward strand.
GCCTTGTACGTCGTCAACAGTTGAATAGGAGTAAAAAACGTTCTGGCTTTCCACTGAAAACCTAATCTCTGGCTTGCCGACTTTGCGATGTTAGCAACATGGTCATGCCAAGACATATTATTGGACACCGTGACTCCCAAAATCGAGATGGAGGGACTTGGTTCAAGGGTATTTCCGGACATTGTGATGGGAATATTTGAGGAATTCACTTTCTTGGAAAACGTGGCACTTTGTGTTTTTTGGGCGTTGAGCTGAACAAGATTGTTGGTTCTCGATTGCTTTAAGATCTCTATTGATGGAATCAACCTGTTTCTGTCTGAGTCTATTTGTATCATTCACCAAAAGTGATCGATAGGATGTGAAAGTTGAGACAAATGTGCTATCGTCTGCGAAACTGTAAATGGGGTTCGTGGTGGTTTTCAAGAGGTCGTTGTTGTGTGAAAGAAATAAGGTGGGGGACAGGATGACATAAACTTTGAAATTGGTTTTCCTATCTTTAAGATCATTTTCCATTGCTGAGCTGCCTTAGGATTTAAATAAAATGTATGCAAAGATATAATCGAATTGCCATATGTAGTGCATTGTGGAAGAGAGAATTCTTTTCGCGATTTTATCTCCATATCATTCTTTTTAATCCTTTGCATTTTCGGATTTTTGGTTTATTAACACCAATTATTCACAAAATATCGTTCAAATGTAACACTTTTAATGCTTTAATTGTTTAAAATAATACATAGAGTTTACTTTTCACCCATATAAACAAATGGAACTTTGACTGCTAAAATATATAAAAAATTTACTTTATTGGCACACTCACTCATGTATGTTTTATATTCAAATATTTTGATCAATGTTATCCTGATTTTAAAATAACCTCAAAATCGAAGTTATGACAATGTCACCAATCTGTAACTATAAACTCCCTAGATTTCCATAGCAAACTTTATAACAATGTAAAAAAATATTTTTTGTGATTATTTTTTTTAAATTATTCAGGTCAAGAGTACGACTACGGAAAGCAGCGTGTTTGGGGGACGATTGGCTTTGGAATTTCAGCTCTCATATCTGGATATGCTGTTAATTATTTTTCAAGTTCGTCAATTAGTTATATTCCTGCTTTGATCGTAATGATGATATGTTCACTATTTGATCTTCTATCCTGCATCAAACTTAAGGTGAGTTGATAATTTTAATTAATTCGAATATTATTTGTAAATACGGCTTGCGAAAACAATGTTTGTCTTATTAAGGACATTTTTTTCATCTAGTAAATTTTTCAGTTGCCCGTCATGGAATCCTCGAAAAATATTTTTAAAGATCTGAAGGGCTTATTGCAGAACAAGCACGTCGTGGTGTTTTTAATTTTCACCATTTTCGCCGGAATAGTGGATAGTTTTATCATTTACTATTTATTTTGGTAAGTACATATTCGATGTTTTTCTAAAATAAAGAAATGCTTGAACGTACCAAAAATAGAAAAACCTATTTTGTTTAATTGTTATACTCAGGTACTTGGAAGATTTGGCGGAAGCATCCCAAACGACAAATGTAAAATTACTTGAAGGAATAATAGTAGCTGCGGAAACTTTGGGTGCAGAAGTAATATTTTTCTCCATATCCGGTTGGTACGATTGTAAAATTGCAAGTGCTTCGAAATAATTTTGATTAAATCGGTATTTCAGGTTTTATTTTGGAGCGATTTGGCCACGTCCACTGTTTCACTATGTGTTTTATTAATTACGGTCTACGTTTAGCCCTCATATCGGTGGTATCTTCCCCTTGGTGGATCGTACCAATAGAATTCTTCTTTCAAGGACCAACGTACGCTCTAACATACACCACTATAGTAGCTTATGCAAACGAGTTAGCGCCTCCTGGAGCATCGGCTACCATGCAGGGACTAGCCGCAGGATTGGATGATGGATTCGGTAAGAAAAGTTCGCCAAGTATGTTTCAGTACAAGCCCGTTGAAAAATCCACCTTATTTAGCTGATCTCGTTACAGGTGGCTTTATTTAAACACAAAAAAACAAAGAATTTTAATTTTTTCTCGATAGCCTTCGTTTTAATTTCTTAGTACAATAAAGATTATTATTTTAATTACATTTAATGTGGTCCGTGTCATTAAATAAAATGTACGGGGTCTCATAATAAAGTACTTGGTCTGGTACGATACATACGTACATACATATAGTCACGTCTTTTTCACGTAGGGGTAGGCAGAGACCACTTTCTTCCACTTTCTACGGTTCTTACACACACCTTTCTCTTCTTCTTCTTTCATCAGCGCTCTTATACATGCTCGTCGGTTGCTGATAATCTTGGCCTGGCCTTTCTTCAAAACAATGTCGATCCGATCGAGATAAGTTCCACCTCCACGGACTTTTTCGCTAAAAATGCAACAAATTTTGGCACAAGTCAAGCTGCAGAAAGTGCAGTGGCTAGTTTGTTTGGGAATCAGAGGGAAAACATTCACGTGCCCTACTACAGCCGTAGAGATAAGGCTGAACCTTCCACCATTGCACTTATGTGTAATGAAAGAAGCAGCAATCAGTGCCTTCAAACTGAGCTAGACGATAAATCTTAGAGCAGGAAATCGGATTGGACATTTGAAGATTTTGAATAAAATTGTCCTAGAATTCATTTCTAAGCCGACAGATATTATGCCAGTTGAGTACGACTTTGAAATACAGTTTAAAGTGGTCATAAACAACCAACAAGTTTGCACAGAGAACGAACCTCAACTAGGAAGGGATGCTTAAGTGTGACACACTGATGGATCCAAGATGGATGAAAGGGTTCGAGTGGGCATTACAGGGCCAAATTTTAGGCTCTTAAAACCCCTTGGTAATACCCCAAACATATTTTAAGCAGAATTACATGCCATAAAAATATGTGCCCAGGAGTGAATCGAAAAAAACACCCGAAGGGCAGATATCTATATTTTATCAGATAGCCAAGCAGCACCAAAAGCTCTGAAGTCATACACTTATGAGTCTAAGCTGACTTGGGACTGTAAACAATCCCTGAGACAACAGGCAGCAAACAATCAGGTTATTCTGATATGGGTTCCAGGTCACTAAGGGAGTTAAAGGCAACGAAGAAGCTGACTGCCTTTGCCAAGCAAGGGGCAGATAAACAATTTTCCGGCCCAGAACCCTTCTATGGACTTTCCAAAGCCCACTTAAAAGAAGAGGTTCGACGCTGGGTAACAGATGAAATGAAATCTCACTGGCATAAAGTGGCAGGACAAAGACAAGCGAAAAGGCTAGTAAGCCTTTTGCCAAGGAAAGCTAAACAGCTTATCGAGTTGAACAAGAAAGACTTAAAACTGGTGACGGGACTCTTCACTGGAACCAGCGCTTTTCTGCAAGTTTCTGGAAGGGACCTTCCTAAAGCCCTTCGATGTCAGGAACTTAGTCCCCAGGAAACTGATAAACTTTGTACGAAGTCTCGGAATCCCGGGCCTCGAATAAATTAAGGGTTATGCACAAAAGATCTGATAGGTCAAAGTGCTTGAGAGGCAGCATAGCCTTCACGACCCCCCCCTACAATCTACAATTCACAGACTTGCTCATTCACACTCGCCTTATAAACATGATTTAACTGGTACGATAAGGCTATTTTATTTTTAAAATAGTACTTAATAGTCCTTACCTATGTGCACTCCGTTGCATACGTTTCTCCCATTCTTCATAACAGAAAAGAATGTCTTCGGACGTTGGTCAGTTCAGAAAGAGTGTCGTGAAAATGGGCCCCTTTCAAATATTCCTTTACTTTTATCACTTTTAAATTGACGCGCTACTTGATTTTTTCACCCGGTATTTTTCGACGCGACGCTTGTAAAGGGTCTATTTTTTTATTACTAAACTCAGGGCGGCTTGCATCAAAATTATAAACTAAACTTAAATAATTCGAGATTAAGTTCTAAGCTCTACTTAACTTAAATCAGATTAACTTTGTCTTGCATCGATGTCATTAAGGCCTAAATTAACTAAGTCGAGCCGAAGTCCTACCTGAATCGAAACGGTTCTGACATTGACATTTTAATTGTCAATGTGTCTCTTAGGCACCTTTTTTATCAGACCTCGTACATGAATTTTAGAACCATTATAAGCACGTACGAAATAAATTATTATTTACCCGTAATTATTTTTTTAGGCTTCGCCGTGGGTAGTTTCATGGGAGGTCTTCTGTATAGATATTTGGGGGGAAAACTCACTTTACAAATTTTCAGCTTCGTCGCTGTCTCCTGCGGCATCGTTCATCTAGTTTTGCATAAAACTTTTCTCAAAACCGTAGAACCGCCAGACAAAGTACGATACAACTCTCCAGAAGAAGCAGTCAAAATTACAACAGATAATGTTTCATAAAAAGATTCGCCAGATATTTTTGCATTTATAAATTAAATGGACTTCGCTGAACAATTCAGCATAAAATAATTGAGTTGAAATTAATAAAAATTTATACGTTCCAAGTTTATGAAATTATTTTTTTTTACTGAATATAGTCGCTAAAAATGTAGACCTATTGCCTTGTAAAAAAAGAATTCTTGATGGAGATTGGTCCTTGAAGTGTCAATCTATTAGAAGAGGAAGGGGTTATAGAAAGGAGATGATTGTGGGCCCGCTTTTTGGAAAGTTGCAGGTCATAGTTCTCTGGAAAAACTGATTTTGGAAGCTTGTTCCATTCCGTAGCAGCCCTGTAAAAGAAGGATTCTTGATGGAGATTGGTCCTTGTAGTGTCAATCTTGAGAGTAAATGGGTGAGTTCTTCGGCCGAATGTGGCCAGTGGTGGTATAAGAGTTTTTATTTCTCTGGTGCAACTGCCATGGAAATATCTGTAGAGTAATGTCTGGTCTGCAACTCTTCTTCTATGTTCTAGTGGGTGCAAGGTGTTTGTTAGAGTTCAACTGTTTATCAACTGAATGGCCCTTTTTTGAATGGAATGTAGAAGACGAAGAGAATGCTTTGGTGCTGAACCCCAAATGTGCCTCCACAGAAAACCCAGCCTCTGGCTTGCTGACTTTGCGAGGGACTTGATTTAAGGGTATTTCCAGACATTGTGATGGAATGATTTGAAAAATTTACTTTCTTGGAAAACGTGATGCATTGTGTTTTCTGGGCGTTGAACTGAACAAGGTTGTTGGTTCCCCACTCGACGATTGCTTTAAGATCTCTATTGATGGAGTCAACCAATTTACCACTTATTTATTATTATAACCCTTAACAACCACCCCTTGTAACAAAATAAAAAATTAGTTTTGAACTTCTTGAAATATTTTGAAGGTACATACAAGATAATAATTAAAATATTTTTATATTTTATGACATAATTTTGATCATAAAAGTATCGCTGGTTTTTCAACGATAAGTACATTGATTTTGAAGGTATCTATTATTGATTAAAAAAGTAACGAATGAAACTGAGAAGATGATATGGGATGTGCAAGCATGATTTAAAAGAGGAAGAATATGTATGAATCAGGTCTTTTCATAACGAGGTATAGTCGAAAAATGCTTGGCTAGAAGTCAGAAGGTCTATTGCACTTTTATAGACTTGAAAAGGCCTATGACAGAGTGGTGAGGAGTGAATTGTGGTCGACATTGTCTGTGTATGAGGTGAGCGGTAGTTTAATACGAGCACTGAAATCACTTTACGAAAATTTCACTGCTTGTGTCAGGATAAACGAAGCTTACACGGAATGGTTTAACAACGAAAAAGGTGTGAGATAGGGGTGTATGGCTTCGCCATGGTTGTATATAGACGATCGTTTAAAATATTTTAAAGAGAGTGCGTATGGATTGAAAATAAATGATTTGATCGACAAATGCCTTCTTTACACCGATGATCAAGTCATATTAGCGTCTTCTGAAGAGGAGTTGCAGGCGATGGTTAATGTTATGCATGGTGCCCTAAAAATAAGCAATAAGCTTGTAAGCAAAACGAAAGTAATGGTTTTTGAAAAATAAGAAAGCATGACAAACTGTGAAGTTCTGATTAAGAGAGAAAGAGTGGAACAAGTAAATGAATTTGTGTACTTGGGTTCAAAGTTTACGAGAGATGGAAAGTATGACAGTGACATTGAGCGAAGGGTGTTGGCAGGAAAACAAACGAATGAGGCACTGTATAGCTTTATGAACACCCAAAAAGTGTCAAAAAAAGGCACGTCTGGCTGTGCGTAGAGAAGTGTTGGTTTCTACACTTATGTATGGTAGTGAATGTTGGGTTTGGCAGAAGAAGCATGAAAATAGGATTAATGCTGTGGAGATGAGTAGTTTGAGAAGTATAGCCGGAGTGACTCGGTTAGATAAAGTAAAGAATAGTGAGATAAGAAAACGCTGTGATGTAAAAGAAGAGGTGGTTACAAAGACAGATAAAGGAATGCTTAGACGGTTTGGACACGTAAAAAAAATGGATGAAGGAAGATTGACGAAACGAATTTATAAGGTAAGTGAGAATGGGCAACACGGTCAAGGTCGACCTAGGCAAACGTTTTTCGACGAATAAACAAAATCAACAGAACATGGGTACCTGTACTTAAAATACAAGGCCTCTTCCTTACAAAAATAAGAAGAATGAATCTCCGGAACGTGACCAATTTCTAAACAGCCATCAAATATGATTTTTTAGAAATTTTGAAAATAATCGAAATATCTCGAAAATACTTCATTTTTGGTACAGGACATTGTGCGTAAATTTCATGTAGAATTCGAAAATAAAATAAAAAACATTGGGTTCTATTTAAAATAACAAAGTTGACGTCTACGTCTACATAACTGTATCCGCCATTACTTTTAATCAAAACTTTTCGCGCCACACCCTGTATGTATTTAAAAAAAGCTGTTGGTTAATTTTGTAATATTGACAACGAGACAAAAATAGCGCAGTATTAAATAGAGCGATATAGAGTTTCAGGTTCATGTTTAGCTCGAATAAAGTGAAAACGACATAAATAATATTAATCTCGGATGAGTGTTTCGTGTTTCGATCGCGCGAGAGGACGTAACGAACAAAGTTGTGTAAAGATTGTGAACCGAGCGGTAGTGGTTCCATTATCTATACACCCATCCACCGCCCGTCAGACCGTTGCCTGCTGTCAAATGGTGAGAATGATCAGCTGTACGAGCCCTAACTTTGTTATGGAAACAAAATTACCACTAAAATAATCGTTAACATTATTAGAGTCATTAGTTGTGACCTGGCGTCAAACATACAGAGAGGGCCTTCGTCGTTTTTCTTTAATCTTTCTTTTATTTGCATTACAGGGTGGGCCATAAGTTACTTATCCATTATTTAATTTGTTCACGCCTAATGACTGGGAATATTCACTACAAGATGAAAAACAAATTACATTGGTAGTCAATTAGAAATACCAGAAAAAGGATTTAAAAAATTGAAGTCAAGAATATTAAACGACACAATAACGATCCAAAAAAAGCCACAGAAAACGACCTTATCGCAGGGAAAATTCTTCGGCAACTCCCAGAAAAAGGTTTTTTAATTTCTGACACAGTTGTTTAATTCTATAATGAAAATAGGCCACTTTTCATAAAACTGGAAACTAGCACAAATAACGATATTAAAGCCAGGAAAAGAACCTGAAAATGAAAAGTCCTACCGACCTCTTTCGTCTCCGAATGACAGTACTAAAACTTGAAATTGTGTTTGTCATCTTGCGTTAAATAATAAATGCGAAGATACGGCGAATCAAAAAGTAATCTACGGATTTTAAAACACTAATATCGTGAATAATTGATGGCAAAAATATAATAAATTGTTGGTCGGTCGTTTGAGTGATTTTATAATAATTGAGCACAATCCAATGGCCTTACGTGTCGCGCAGTATCACCTGCTGCGGCTCGATAAACTCTCACGGCTTATGACTTCACCGTTCACCACGGCCCTGCTCAATCATAAAAACTTCATTTTTATTGTTTTTACATTAACTCTTATCCTGCCGTTCATCGCCACCGCGAAACAGAAAATGCAGAGCCGGAATACTTCAAATGAGATAGAAGATTCCAAAAACCACCGACTAGTTGGCTCAGCGTCGGTTGAACGCTATCAATGTTCAAATTAACACACAATTAAAAGTGAACTTCGGTCTACTCGAGATTTGCTGGCTTATGTCACTCAGCTCTGGACAAACACTATTGAGAAGTTTGGTGAATCCCGTGCAATAGCCTTGAATATATATATATATAAAGCCTTCGACCGCGTTTGGCACCAGGCATTGTTAAGCAAATTACGAGGGCGGTTTGAAGTCAGTGACTTTTTAAATAAAACAAATTTTTTTCCGCAAATAAACATTTTATTTTTCTACATAATCACCTTTTAGCTCGATACATTTAGTCCAGCGTTTTTCTAATTTTTTTATTCCCTCCAAATAATAGGTTTTTTCAAAGCTCTCAAAATACGCGTTTGTTTCGGTAATGACTTCTTCATTCGACTCAAATCTCTTACCGCCCAGCCATTTCTTTAGGTTTGGAAACAGAAAATAGTCGCGGGGGGCAAAATCTGGAGAATATGCTGGATGGGGTAGCAGTTCGTATCCCAATTCGTGGATTTTGGCCATCGTGACTAGACAAGTGTGCACACGTGCATTGTCTTGATGGAACAGCACTTTCTTCTTCTTAGCCAAATGCGGCCGTTTTTGCTTCAAATCAACGTCGAATCTGTTCAAAAGCTTTGAATAATATTCGCCGGTGATCGTTTTACCTTTCTTAAGGTAATCGATGTGAATGACACCGCGTACATCCCAAAAAACTGTGGCCATGATCTTGTTGGCTGACAGACTCTGTTTCGACTTCTTTGGTCCACGTTTACCCCGAGCAACCCACTATTTCGATTGTTCCTTGGTCTCTGGCGTGTTGTGATGGATCCATGTTTCATCCACAGTAACAAAACGGCGCAAAAATTCGTCCGGATTACGGCTGAACATCGCTAAACACTCTTTTGAAGTGGTCACACGATTGCGCTTATGGTCGAGTTTGAGCAATCGCGGCACCCATCTCGCAGAGAGTTTTTTCATGTCCAAATATTCGTGTAAAATATGATGTACCCGTTCAGTTGAGATACACCTACAGCATGAGCCAACTCACGCACTTTCATTCTCCGATCATCCAATTTCATTTCATGGATTTTATCGACGATTTTCGGCGTGATCACTTCTTTTGGGCGACCTGGACGTTCGGCGTCACTAGTGCTGGTACGTGACCACAACTGAACTCTGTAAACCACTTCTTAACCATTGAAATTATTGGTGCCGAGCCCCGTAGTATTTATCAAGTCTTTCCTTAGTTTCAGTGATGGATTTTTTACGTAAAAAGTAATGCTTAATCAGCACACGAAATTCACTTTTTTCCATTTTCGTAAAAATTCACGAGGTTGTCTGCTTTGAACGGTTATCAAACACCAACTGCACGACGTAGCTTGCTCAAAATTAGAAAGTTGCCCACTGATAGATTATAGTTGACGGCAGCACTGTTGCATTTGGAGTAACTGCGCGGGAAATTCAAAAAGTCACTGACTTATCAAACTGCCCTCGTATCTGCCTACGGTCTCGCAACCAAACTGCGCCGACCACCGTCATTTTTATACATCTAAATCATAATTCGACGTTTTTCGCGAAGGTGACAGAACCCTTTCGAAGCGGCGAGAATTTACTAGACAAAGGCCGACGCACTGTCGCGACAGAAAGGGTTTTTTTCGTTCGTGATTGTTTTAAGATTTAAAGACTATTGTATAGAAAATTTTAAGAGTTTTCGAAAAATATCTTATTCGACCCCCGATGCCATTTAAAAATTTTGGGGTAATTCTTACCCTCGCTTGGGGTTGAAATTAGTGGAGTCAAAAATACCGGAAAAGAGTGTCCTCCTTTAATAAAAAATCGACGGATCTAAGCGTTTTTCTAAAATGTTGACGAGGTTTCTGCAAATGGCTCTGCTTTGTTTTCGGTTGGCTACCCTGTATATTATAGTATTTGTTTAAAACAACGACAATTATGCTTCTGTTTGGTATTGTAAATTTTGTTTATATTAGGTGATTGAATTTAGGTTTGCTTTTGTGTATTTTAAATAAGTCAGTGATTTAACTCGTTTAAAAGAAATTTTGATTTTTCAATCAACATATCATGATTTTTTTGGTAATGCGAGGAGAAATATGTAGTAAATAAATAACGGGATCAAATACTATTTCCATCCAATGGCGTAATGCTTTGTTGGCGTGCTTCTTATTACATGGATGTTATCATAATAAATAATTAGACACATCCTGGACACCCCACAGGTACGTGAGAGCAGACACGTGGCATTCTTCGACCTTTAAACGGCGTGTACAATTTATTTTAAAAATCGTAAATTTTCAACAATTGCTACCGCAGCATATTTAGTTTTTAATTGTAGAATTCCTTCAGATTCTTTTAAGTGAGTTTTAATGCTTGTGTAATATTTTTTAAAGCTATTTTCTTATTTGTAACCTAATAAGTTATTGTCTTTTTTAAAAATACAACCAAATATCAAAGTTATTGAATCAAAATTCAAGAAGAACTGTTAAGTTTCTAGGTGCTCTTCTTCGTCATGTTTCTTTTCTTTAATCTTAAGGATGCAAAATTATGGAGAAATATGCTGAAAATTGGAAAATCCACTAGTTTGCCTGTGAAGGCCTGTGCTCAAGAGCTCACCCCAGTTCTCTGTAGACTCTTCAAGTTATCATACAGCAAAGGAGTATTTCCGCCCTTGTGAAAAAACGCTAAAGTCCAACCGTTTCCGAAAAAAAGGAAGAAGACTATTCCTGCGAATTATCGCCCTATCTCAGTCATATCCAAAGTTATGGAAAAAGCGATTAATAAAGAACATATCAAATACCTGGAAAAATTTGAGATAATCCATGACAGACAATATGGATTTCAACAACTTCGGTCTACTGGAGATTTGCTGGCTTATGTCACTCAGCTCTGGACAAACACTATTGAGAAGTTTGGTGAGTCCCGTGCAATAGCCTTGGATATATTTAAAGCCTTCGACCTCGTTTGGCACCAGACATTGTTAAGCAAATTATCTGCCTACGTCTTCCAACCAAATTGCGCCAATGGCTTATGAGCTTCATGCAAGATCGCTCCTTACATGTGGCAGTTGACGGTATTTCTTCTGATGCGTTAAAAACCAATGCCGGGGTCCCCCAGGGTTCCATTCTGTCCCCCACCCTAATTTTTTTACACATCAACGACTTCTTGAAAACCACCACGAACCCCATTTACAGTTTCGCAGACGATAGCACACTTGTCTCAACTTTCACATCCTATCGATCACTTTCGGTGAATGATACAAATAGACTCAGGCAGGAACAGGTTGATCCCATCAATAGAAATCTTAAAGCAATCGTTGAGTGGGGAACCAACAATCTTGTTTAGTTCAACGCCCAGAAAACACAAAACGCCACGTTTTCCAAGAAAATAAATTACTTAAATCATTCCATCACAATATCCGGAAATACCCTTGGATCATGTCCCTCCATCTCGATTTTGGGAGTCACGGTGTCCAATAATATGTCTTGGCATGACCATGTTGCTAACATCGCAAAGGCAGCAAGCAAGAGGCTAGGTATTCTGTGGAAAACTAGAAAGTTTTTTACTCCTGATCAACTGTTGAAGACGTACCAGGCTTAAATCCGACCTCTACTGGAGTATTGCTCGCACATTTGGGGTTCAGCACCAAAGAATTCTCTTCGTCTTTTAGATTCCATTCAGAAAAGGGCCATTCGGTTGATAAACAGCTCAACTCTCACAGATACCCTTCACCCTCTAGAACATAGAAGAGGAGTTGCAGACCAGTCATTACTCTACAGATATTTCCATTGCAGATGCTCCAGAGAAATCAAAACTCTTGTACCACCATTAGCCACATTCGGCCGAAGAACTCGGCACGCTGATCAGTCTCACCCATTTACTCTCAAGATTGACACTACAAGGACCAATCTCCATCAAGAATCCTTCTTTTACAGGGCTGCTACGGAATGGAACAAGCTTCCAAAATCAGTTTTTCGAGAGAACTATGACCTGCAACTTTTCAAAAAGCGGGTTCACAATCATTTCCTTTCTATAATCCCTTCCCCTTCTAATAGTCGCAGTGCGGGCCGTCCGCGGCACGATAGGTCTACCTTTTTTGCGACTATTTTCAGTAAAAAAAAAAAGCTAAAAACCTAACCTTTTCTGTTTCTAAAAGCATAATTTTCACGGTTTTTGATATCAGAACCATCAAAAGGAAATTGCACAACATCAAAACTTTTGAAAAGGGCAGCTGTAGTATCAGTAAAGATCCATAAAACAGAATGGAAGATAATAGCTATGTTCTTTGTGATTTAAAGTGATCCAAAAAGTGTTAAACTGATCCGCTTACGCCTGCGCAAACGTATTTTCTATCTTGCTTTTACTTACGAGTATGCGCAAGTAAAAGCAAAAAGAAATTTACGCTTGCTTAGGTACAAGTACATGATGATTGATTATCCTATAAATTAAAGAATTATACTTATTCCGTAATGAAATATATCTCAAAAAATTAATGAAATATGATAGTATGGACAAGACATAATCGCAAAATCAGTGTGAAAAATCAAACAGTCAAATAAATCAAAACATTAGCGAATTAATAGCCAATGAAGCAAAATCAAAGTGATGCTTTACTCTAAAAATATCTGAGATACTCATCTCAATCCTATGCAATTTTTTTTAACATGATAAAGGAGTAGAAAGTAGTGGTAAACAAATATATCAATTACCCCGTTTATCTCGCACATGGAAGGCGTAAAAATCATCTGCTGAATGGATTATGAATCGTTTAAACTTGTTTAAAGTATCTTTTGGGATTGTATCGATTTCACAATAAAAAATCTCCTGAAACGATTGTTTTGTTCTGAAAACTTCAATTTTAAAATGGCTGAAATTTTGTTGACACCATCTATTGGTACATCATTCTCACAAACTGTGTAAGCTTTGTAGATGTCACTAACCAATAAGACTTCATTTTTTAAAGGGTTGTCGTTAAAAATGAAATAATGAGAAAATAATAAGAAACGTAGTAGTTCTAACCCTTTATAAGACCTTGCGCTTTTCTAACATCCCCATCATTTAATTTTTACTTGGTATTACCTTTTCTTTGTGATAAAGAGCTGGAGAATAATCCCCGCAAATTGCTTAATCACAAGGCTCGCGTAATAATATCCATTCTTTTGAGTAACCCTTTCTTATCAATACCGTTCGAGCTCGGACTTCGCCAAGAACTTTTCCTGCTGGCCGTAATTATTGTTATATACAGTAAAACTTTCAATTAGTTTTCTTAAATCATTCATTAAAGGATACGCCGACGAAGGGTATGACCCTTTTTATCGCGGCTACTGACGAAGGTATCCATTATTTAATAGTCGGTAACGTCACCGCAGAAGAGGTCACTAGAGCAAGGGGCTCGACGTCGATGTTTACGGAAGATATCCCCATAGAACTGGCGCTCTATGACGTTTTAAATAACTAGATTTGTTGAAAATTAATTAAAACGAATATTTACAGTCACAACTATTAATTTTAATTCTAGCTTTCTTTTAGTGAATAATGTCACTACTTCATCATTATACTTTGAGAAGCATTCGAAAATCTAGCCCATGCAAGTTTTGTTTTTGTTTTCCTAGACTAAAAAAAAAACAAGGAAACAATAAGTCACAACTTTCCCGTTATATTTTGACATATTTGTTTTCTGAAGTCTAATGTTGGATTCATGTTTCATCCAAAGGGAAAAATCACGGAGTGGGCGACATCATTTAAGTATCTGGGAAGTTGGATCAGCGAGGACCTGGATCCTGAGATAGAAATAAGATCCCGCATAGAGCAAGCGAGAGCTAACTTTATTAAAATGCGGAATCTATTAACTGACAGAACACTCAATTTAAGCATAAGATTTAACTTCGTTAGATGTTATGTGTATTCCACGTTACTGGAGTCAAGGCCTGAACGCTAAAAGTCAGCAGCATTAACAAGCTGGAAGCATTTGAGATGTGGGTGTACCGCAGAATGCTGCGTATTCCATGGACCGATCATATCTTCAATCAAAAGGTCTTACATAGGATGAATAAGGACCGAACAATCCTCGAGACCATAAAAAATCGAAATACTGCTTACCTTGGCCATTTCATGAGACAGACAAATACAGATTCCTGCAACTGATTATGGAGGGCAAAATTGACGGAAAACGTGGTCCTGGACGTGGACAGTGCTCTTGGCAGAAAAACATAAGGGATTGGACAGGCTTAGACTCAAACTCCCTGCTAAGAAGAGTCCAGGACAGAGACGAATTTGCCAGAACTGTGGCCGATCTTCATTGAATGGAGAAGGCACTTCAAGAAGAAGAGAGAGCGACATCTATTATTGATCGTATGAACTTCTCGAGGTGAGAACAACAAACTAACCTCTATTTGTTTATATAGGTAAAAAGTGAACTTTGTATATTATTTTAAGCATTTTAAGCATATATATTTGAACGATATTTTGCGAAGAATTGATGTTAATATACCACAAAATCCGAAAATGCGAAGGATTAAATAAGGTTATATGAAGATAAAATCGCGAAAAATATGCTCTGTTCCACAATGCTTTACACATGGCAATTCGATTATTCTTTGCGTACATTTCCTTCTAATCCTAAAGCAGCTTAAAAATGGAAGATGATCTTAAAGATAGGAAAACCAATCTCAAAGTTTATGTTTGTTTGCAGCAAGCACTTTGTGAAAGATAATTTTTTCGGTGGTAAGTTTGATATTGTTGTCCAATGATCTATCATTTTATTTGTAATTATTCATAGTGACTTCAACAACACAGAGAAAGCGTTTGAAAGATGGATCTGTTTCTATCTAGAATTAAGAAAGATAGAAGTGAACGAAGTTAATTGGATTATAATATATAATCATTTTAATTGGTCGAACAGGTTCACCCACATAATACAATATGTCCGAAATGGATATTTCGACTTCCATAGGTATTGCAACAAGAATTTTAGGGAAACCAGAACTGAAAAACTTTGAAAACAAACTAAAATTGATACCTGAACACACCTGGTCTTTACTGGCATGTAACAAGATTCCAGCGACGATGAAACTGAAACGTCGAAAACAAACCTTAAATACAGCTTCAATCCAATAGTGTAACACAAAAAATCAACTTAAATCTTTGAGATAACTAAAATTCCCTTCAATAAACAAATTGGTTTTACAAGTGTTCAAATGACAGAATATTTGTTGTTCACACCTCGGTCCGATATTTTATCTATACGTAAGCGTGTGTATGATACGATGGGTATTGGTGAAACAAATAACCTCAGTTTTAAAAAGTGTGAAAGATGAAAATAGTAAACAAAAATTTAAAAAATATAAACCCCGCCGACATCCAAAGACTGTTGACTTTCCCGAAGCTTACAAATTTGAAATTCACGACATTTTGTACAAAAATGCGTGAAAAAAAAAAGAAAATGTCTCTTTAGATTTATTAATAGAAAAAATAAAAGAAAAAGATGTATTTGAAATTTCTGGAACGAGATTTTTTAAACATATAGGGTTTAAGTTTAAAAATGAAGACATCCGAAAGGCTTTGTGTGGAAAATTAATCACTAAAAAGTGTGGTTAAATCTGACTAAGAGCCGAATAATTCTACATATATATATATATATATATATATATATATATATATATATATATATATATATATATTGGTTTTCTAAACGTCTTTCGACGTTGTCCAATGCCTAATCTTTACGTCCAGCGGTCATTACATTGGTCTACTCGCAGGTTCCTTTTGCTCATGGCTTTTGATACTCCTTCTTTCCAGATTTTCTTCGGTCGTCATCTTTTTCTTCGACCGCGCGGTATCCATTCCATTGCTCTTTTTGGTAGTCTCGTATTTGACATTCGCTGGACGTGTCCATAGCATACTAGTTGTTTTCTGTCGACGTAATATATGCCAATTAAAAAGTGTTTCACCCGGTATCAGTACTTCTAGATAGCTATGAAAATTCTGTCATCATCAGCGATAAGATCGTGAATGTCCGTTAAATGTTTATTTTCAGTTATATGTTGTTCTAATGGCAATCGTAATATGGTGTTTGTCCAGTAAATAGTTTTTCTGGAGCAATCATCAGTAACTCATTATTTCGACATTATCGACATGCATACATTTTTTTGAATTACAGGATTTATTTACGTGGAGATTAATTTTTTTTTTAATAATAAATACCAAAGAATATTATTTGTTGAACTATAAACGAACGCATCTATAGCTGCATCTGGAAGTCTTTCTTTTAATGCAACTAGTATACGCTTATTCGAGCTAAAATAAATTATATTATTTCCAGATTTTTTTATTAGACTTATTGGAAGCACGGGAAGAAATTGATGTCAACGGAGAAGTAATAAATAACTTGCGTTCTGCGGATGATACAGTTCTACTGACAGGAAGTGCTGATGACTTGCAGGCGTTACTCCAAGGAAGAAGATGTCCTGGAAGAAGACGCACGTCCTGGCTGAAAAACCTGAGAGAGTGGTATGTTGTTAATTCTACAAGCCTGTTTCGTGCCGCTGCTAATAAAATAAAAATCATAATGATGATCGCCGACGTCCCAAGAGGACATGGCACGTGAAGAAGAACTATTTTGTCCGTTTCATGGTTAAAATGTACTGTTTTTTTACACTTTTAAAATTTTAATAAATAAAAAAAAAAAATTGGCAGTCATTGAGACTGTTCACTCGAGCAACTCTTTACATACATCACGTACCAAAAATCAAGATCGTCGATAAGTTGCAATAATTTAAAAAAAAAACCCGAACTAAAAAATAAAAAACAATAATAGTTAATAAAAAATAATTTTACAATCAAAAGCGTGGGGTGCGCTATATCAATTAATATATTTGATAATAAACAGATATTGATAAAAGTAAAGTCTCCAAGAAGAAAACGTGAACATCATAAAAAGCCCGCCACGCTTTTGATTGTAAAATTATTTTTATTTGTTCGATAACTCTTAAATAGTTTTCTTCTAGATGTGTAGCAAATGATTTTTTTGTTGACTACTCTAATTTTATCTCAAGCGCGTTGGAGATTATTTTTTTATTTTTTAGTTCGGTTTTCTTATAAAGCGTGTTTTCTTAGATTTTTTAAACTAATATATAAAATTCTCGTGTCACAGTTTTCGTTGCCATACTCCTCCGAAACGGCTTGACCGATTTTGATGAAATTTTTTGTGCTTATCCGGTATCTATGAGAATCGGCCAACATCTATTTTTCATCCCCCTAAATGTTAGGGGTAGTCCACCCCTAAATTTTTTTTTTTATTTTTTAAACAAAATTTTTAATTTCTATTTTTTTATGATACAACATACAAAAATACATAAAATCCTCAATTTTCACCCTTCTACGATCAACCTTTATTTTTTAATAGCCATTTTAGTAATTTAATCATTTTTCCTCTCCGGTCGAAAACTAATCAATCGTCATTTAATTAGTTATCCCCGCCAGATGTCTACAGGTGTCACTTCTGACCCAGTAAACAGCACGGAGTAGGGATGAGAACGAAGCCGGTCTCCTTTCTTTCTCACTCCCTAGACAGTTGTCGGCCATCATTATTGTTTATGCATCAAGTGTAGTAGTAACGTTGACAATTATTATTTTGCTATCTCAGTGTAACTCTCATATTAACTTTTAATCATTCCTATTTTATCAATAATAATTAAATTATCAATTTTGAGTGTATTTTGCACGATTAGGTAATCAAGTGATTTTATAACCTCAAAAGTACTCAACACGTGACACGAGCTTCCAATGACAACGGATTTTGTGTTGTAAGTATACTTTTTTTTATTTATATCGAAAATGTTGTCGGTCTTATAAAAATGTAATTTTAAATTTTTTTAAAAAAATGTAATTGAACAATTAAGATTTTCATAGTTTCCAAAAAATCAATCATTATAAATCTTTATTTTTAAATGTCAATGAAAATATTGGTTGCATGAAAAAATTATAAGAGACAATGTTTTCATAAAATTTAATTTTTTACTTTTGTTTGAAAATTTTTTCCATAAAACTTATATTTTTGTTATAATTTCATAAATTAAAACTAATCATTTCAAAACTGCGGCAAAAATCCTGGCCCTAATTATACTTTTAACATTTTTCATCATTAAATAATTTCATTAATTCTATTTATGTATGTTTTGTACGGTGAGCAATGCCAAGAAAACGCAAAGGGGCTGATTTGAGCCGCAGTACAAGTAAAGCTCGAAACTTGCGAAATAGCAGATCCGAAAGAACAGAAGAACAAATCCAGCAACAAAATACTGATGCACGTGTCAGAATGGCGCAATTGCATCAAGAAGAGCCAGAAGATACACGAGCTGAACGCAATGAAGTCAGAAGATTAGAACAACGACAATCACATTCTTACATACATACATCTTACATCTAACATACATACATACTTACAATAAGTAAGCTATTTTTTGTCTACACTAGAAATTACTAGGAAATTATTTATATGGCAAAATAACGTTTGCCGGGTCAGCTAGTTATTTATATAAAAATATCGTCATTTTTTGAAGATGTGGGTTTCACTCACGTTCATCCTCTTCCACCGATGATTCAGGGCCCTCCAAAAAACCATTGTGCCACCTAAAAATTGTTAAAAGGACATTCAATCCTCTCTGTACTTCTGTGACAACATTTGTTGGCATTCAATTGGTTTTTTTTATTAGGAATTTTAAACTGTACAGGGTCTACTTACACCTAAACGTTAAAACTAGCATCGACCACAACGGGGGTGCATATTAATGAGCCCTTTGTCGGCTTCTGCCTCCGTCTAATAAACGCTCGCCGCGCCTAGAGACTTCCAGATGGTTCTATTATCTTTGCGAAATGGTCTGGAATTATGATTGAGAAATATAAAAAGGACAGCGGTCGTGAAAAAGGACAGTTTTTAAAAATTGTTTATAAGTTATTAAATTTAAATAGTTGTAAAAGTTGTAATTAGTTGAATATCCAAGTAAATATCTAAGTGACTTATAAAAGTAAAATTTATTGTGTAAAAGTATTGTAATAAAAATTGTTTTGTTACTGTATCGAGAGTTTAAAATCACCGAAGCCAAGGAAGAAGTAAATTTCGTTACAATATTATACTTAGGTAATCGACATTTTTAGTGAAAAAGTGTGGAAGACTTTTTACCGTTTACTAACAAAAATAAAAAATTTACTTGCATATATCATAATTATTATTCTCCTTTTCCATAACTCAAATTTCGATGTAAACGTCTGTAACATTTCTGTTTGGGTGGAGTTTTACGAAACGTTACTTTGGCGTCGTAATAGTCCTGGTTTTTTCTAACCGCAACTAACCAATGATGGTGAAAATTACCTAGTTATTACATGCGCAGGACAACAAAGGCGGGGAAAATGGATAAAGAAAACGCCTCGGTGGTGTCATAATAGATTCATAGCAACGTTACCTATTTTTTTAGTACGGTCAAATTCTGTCACTGACGTCGAACAATCGGTCTTTGTGTTTTGATTATAAACTTTGTCACTACGATTCAAACATTTCGTTTAATTTTGCACATTAATAATACTCCAATAGAGACTCTTTCACAGTCATAATCGTTATTAGAAAAGTATCTTCTTCCGTTTTAAATTTACTACAAATTTTTTACACATCTTCATACGATTTATCAATGAAGATAAACGATTAACAAGAAAGATGCGTCCACCAATTATCAATATTGTTCGTACAAAACTAATAAACGAGTAAAATGGGTTCTTGCTTCTGCTGTCACTTGTGACGTCGCTGTTTGACGGACTATTGGCAATGCCAGACAAGCGATACGACATCTGGTGGACAAATCTGAACTGAAATTAGTCAGTTGTCTGGTTTATTTACATAAGAGATAGTGCTTTGCTTTCATCAATTATTGAGGTATTTTTGATTGATTTCTCAAAGTTTCAATGAGTCGGTATTATTCAGTGCCTCTTTGTTTCCGAAACCCAGGCAACGAAAAGAATTTTTGCCAATTTGGGGTCGGGTCTTCATATCCTTCATACGGTTTCCTGATACAATAGAAATAAAAAATTCCTAAGTGTTTCGAAGGTTTTCATGATGTTCGAATTGTTCCGGATTGTACAGAAATACATTTTCAGACATCAAAATGCTTATAATACCCCATAAAAATTTTCTCCCAGAATAAATCCCACGAAACAGTAAAGTTTAAAACAGGTATATCACCTGGTGGAATAATTACTTTTATTAGTAAACCATACGAAGGTCGTGCATCTGATGAGTTGATATTTGATCAAAGTAATTTAATCACAAAATTGACAAGATCAATTGTGCTAGACAAAGGATTTATGATTGATGATTCATATAAAATATTCAAAATAAAGTTGATAAGACCACCTTTCCTGACAGACAAAAAATAACTGAGTACTTTAGAGGCTTTACTTTAATCAAAAATAGCTGCAGCTCGTGTACATATTGAGAGAGCAAATCAACGTATCAAAGTTTTCAAAATTTTGAATCACTCTCTTTTTTAAATGAAGGCTTTTCATTTGCTTCTAACACGTTCGACTTTTCTAATGGTTACCAAATTTCGTCGAAAATGATAGTTCCAACTCCCAGACAGTTTACAAAAGGTAGTATTTTAACAAGGTCGATAAAGTAAGAGATATAGATCCGGGCTTTTTGGTGACCACTGCTTAACTGGTAGATATGGTAGAAAGTTTCGAGATGTGGGCTTTGAGACGGCTCTTGAGAATTCCTTGGACTGCTCATAGAACGAATGCGTCAATATTGTTAGAGCTAAAAGTTAAAGATAGACTATCAACCATAGTAAGGCGAAGAATTCTTAAATATTTTGGACATGTGAGCAGAAAAAGTTATGACAATCTTGAAAAACTTGTAATCCAAGAAAAAGTCGAGAGAGTGAGACCTCGGGAACACTCGCCCAAACGCTGGTTGAACCAAGTGAATCACTTCACGGTGAATCCACTACAAGAAAGCATAGGGTGGGTTCCAGATAGAGACGAATGGAAAGGAATTACAGACACCATAAAGTGAACGACAACTTTAGGATATGAAGTAAACGACTAGAGAGAGAGAGAGATTCATGGATCTCGTACGGACAGAAACTATTTATGTGCGAGCGACAAAGCATATACCCCATATACCCCAGAACATAAGAGAGACATCGCCGATGGAAATCCTTACAAAGATATTGCAATGAGTAAACCTCTCTCCTGGTCTTCACAAGACTTGTTCACGACCATTTGGAAGTTTTAGACTAACCCTAGTTTCATCTGTAAATAAAACTTTTTTCAATTAT
Organism: Agelastica alni; assembly: GCA_950111635.1. Classification (NCBI taxonomy): domain Eukaryota; kingdom Metazoa; phylum Arthropoda; class Insecta; order Coleoptera; family Chrysomelidae; genus Agelastica; species Agelastica alni. The sequence goes on from OX467715.1 coordinate 3,857,677, forward strand.
TTACAGACTAATTTTGATGATTTCAAGCAAAACTTAGGTAACGTGGCAACTCTGTTCTCTTTAGTAAGCGAGGGTACAGTGGCTGGTCTCCTACTATTTAATACAGTTTTATTTAACTGTCTTCTAACTGTTTTAGAAGAAATTGTGACATGGCGGACAGCTTCGAGTTCGTATCTGATCACAAAAGAAGTGACAGTCCTGTTTCTTATTGTCTAATAAAACGTTCATCTCAGTTGATTTTCTAATTTTACTTTCAAAAAAGAAACAATTTATAATTATAAGCTTACTTTTACCGAAAATCTATCGCAAGTTTTGCACAAAATTGTTTATCTTCAAACAAATTCTTTAAAATTGTAAATCTAAACGAATCGTTTTGATAGCTGTCATTAACAACGAGATAAAATATACATAGCCTACTACTGATTCTGAAAAAAGGAAAGAAGACTATTCTTGCAAATTATCGCCCTCAGTCATATCCAAAGTTATGGAAAAAGCGATTAACACAGAAGTTATTAAATATCTGGAGAAATTTGAGATAATCCATGACAGACAATATGGATTTCGACAACTTCAGTCTACTGGAGATTTGCTGGCTTATGTCACTCAGCTCTGGATAAACACTATTGAAAAGTTTGGTGAATCCCGTGCAATAGCCATGGATATATCTAAAGCCTTTGACCGCGTTTGGCACCAGGCATTGTTAAGTAAATTATCTGCCTACGGTCTCCCAACCAAACTGCGCCAATGGCTCTTGAGCTTCATGCAAGATCGCTCCTTAATGTGGCAGTTGACGGTATTTCTTCTGATGCGTTTAAAACTAATGCCGGGGTCCCCCAGGGTTCCATCCTGTCCCCCACCTTATTTCTTTTACACATCAACGACCTCTTGAAAACCACCACGAACCCCATTTACAGTTTCGCAGACGATAGCACACTTGTCTCAACTTTCACATCCTATCGATCACTTTCGGTGAATGATACAAATAGACTCAGGCAGGAACAGGTTGATTCCATCAATAGAGATCTTAAAGCAATCGTCGAGTGGGGAACCAACAATCTTGTTCAGTTCAACGCCCAAAAAACAAAAAGTGCCACGTTTTCCAAGAAAGTGAATTTCTCAAATCATCCCATCACAATGTCCGGAAATACCTTTGAACCAAGTCCCTCCAGCTCGATTTTGGGAGTCACGGTGTCCAATAATATGTCTTGGCATGACCATGTTGCTAACATCGCAAAGTCGGCAAGCCATGGGCTAGGTTTTCTGTGGAAAGCCAGAATGTTTTTTACTCCTGATCAACTGTTGACGACGTACAAGGCGCAAATCCGACCTCTACTGGAGTATTGCTCGCACATTTGGGGTTCAGCACCAAGGCATTCTCTTCGTCTTCTAGATTACATTCAGAAAAGAGCCATTCGCTTGATAAACAGCTCAACTCTCACAGATACCCTTCACCCTCTAGAACATAGAAGAAGAGTTGCAGACCAGTCATTGCTCTACAGATATTTCCATGGCAGATGCTCCAGAGAAATAAAAACTCTTGTACCACCATTGGCCACATTCGGAACGCTGATCAGTCTCACCCATTTACTCTCAAGATTGACACTACAAGGACAAATCTTCATCAAGAATCCTTCTTTTACAGGGCTGCTACGGAATGGAATAAGCTTCCAAAATCAGTTTTTCCAGAGAACTATGACCTTTAACTTTTTAAAAAGCGTGTCCACAATCATTTCCTTTCTATAATCCTTTCTCCTTCTAATAGTCGCAGTGGCCCACACGATAGGTCATAAAAAAAAAAAAATTAAATGCTTGATAAACTTCAAAAACGTGCATAAGACAAAGATAAAATAAATTTTTTGTATAATTTCATTTGGTTGCGTTAATTTTGTCCAGGAGTTTATAAATATGGGACATTCCAAAGGATTCTACGTAGTTCCCGTTACAGAAACTCGACGTGTAAGAAGTAAATCCTGATATATATCGCGTCCGCGTCCCAATTTGACGGGGCTAAATCGGATTGATAGCGACGTTACCTCTGGTAATCTAATATTCAATAATAACACAATTGAATTCTTGCACGACAAACCGATCGTCAGTATTCATTCAGAAAGTGCGGGAATAAAACATTAACGCGGGGGTGCAACTCGTAATTCGAAAGATGGATTCGCAGAATCCCCATTTAAGATTTTCTGAAAATGCAGCGGACAGTCCCATCCTGCCCGTCTCGGCCTTTTCCACCTACAGCCTCCTCAGGAATTGTAATTATCTGTTGACTTCGCAGTCTCAAGGTGCGTATCTTACAATTAATAAGGAAAAAATTAACTGGAAGCGTAAATTTTAACCTGTCAAACAATAAAAAAAAAGCGTGATCTTTTTGAAAGTTTTTTCCTTTATTTTTGTTTAATAATTCGATTGTGCTGTCTCTAAAGTGGCCTAGAAAGGGGAGAATACAATATTTATAACCCCGTTAATAATTCAACTAGTATTACTCTAAGAAAGTATTAAAAAATGATGTGATTGATTTTCATAGAATTATAATCTTAACGTTTTGATGTTGCAATATTTCAATGGTCTTTGAGGTGTGTAGATTTTGGGTTTAGTTTTTTAAGCACGGTGATAACTTCAACGAACAATGATTCCCAATCTTCATTCGTCTCTGTTGGCCCAAATGTTTTCGTACAGGCCTCTATCTCTGATTTCACTATCGATTCCTTCTCTCCGGCTCTTTCTTGGCCTTCCTCGTCGTCTTCTTCCAGCTGGGTTTCACGTTAACACCTGTTCAGGCAATCTGTTCTCCTCCATCCTCTGCACATGACCGTACCATACTAGTTGTTTTGTTTGAATGTCATCGACTATGGTATGTTCCACTTCTATTATTTCTCTAATTCTCTGGTTGGTGACTCTTTCTCTCCTTGATCTTCTTGCAGCTTTTCTCCAGTAATCCATCTCTGTATCACACAACAACGAACAATGATGCAGAGCTCAATATAAAAAGGGAAAAGGCAAAAGGGATCGCAAGCCCTTATTTTTCTTATCTACAAAAAGAACTGGAGAAGAAAGCTTCTTGGAGTAAAAGGTCCAAGAGGTCTTCGATGGATCAACGAAGAAGAAATATTTTCGTTGTGCCTCATTTACGAGAAGTCTTGGTATTAATTGAACTTTGAAAAGTGTTTTCATAGGTTGAAAAATGTTTTTGAGAATCGTCTTCGACAAATCTTTAAGATGAAATGCGTAAGCTAGTCTCTTAGAGCTCCATTAAAACTTCCTAGTTTTCTAAAGCAAACTGTTTTGATAAAGAAAACCAACTAACGACTCGGCAAAGAATTAAGACGAGCAATTAAATGTGTGCCTAAAATTTGTATCGCATTAAGAGTTCCGACATGAAATTTAGTAATTCCCCACGCTAATTTGCCACACGTGAGTAATTTTTCCACGACCTGGCACCGTTGGTTCCAGTAAGATTCCGTTCTTTCGCTTTGGATGCGGATTTAAAATATATACCTACCGAGTATTTTGTGCACGTTATGATTGTTTTATCTGACCACATTAATTTATTTCCAAAACAATATCAATATCTTTCTAGAAACATTACTCGTTTCGACATGAAACGGTGGAATCACGCCTTCCGAGACGGCATGCGAGAAACGAACACTGTTTTATAGAAAAATCAAATTGTATTTACGTGATAGACTTCAGCGGTTGTAACTTAAAAAAAATAAAAAGTAATTTCTTTTTCTGCACGCAATTATCCTTTCCAGTTTCGCTAAATGTATACTATTTACTGCGTCACAAATAGAACTACTACCAAATTGTTTCCACCTATAGTTGAAGTCAGAGATATTAATGTTTCTGTTCTCTTTTTACATATTTGGTTTTTTCACTGCTAACATTTAGTCCAACTTTTTTGCTCCATTTAGAAAAGTTTCTGCCGATAGTATGTCTTCTTTGCTATCTGCCAGTAACACAATACCATCAACGAAAGTGTAACGCTACTACTTTCCATTGGGAAAAAGTTGTCGATATTAAAAATGATTAAACAAAAAGATCTTTTCATTACAAGGTATAGTCAAAACATTCTTGGCAAGAAGTCAAAAGGTCTACTGCGCTTTTATAGACTTGAAAAAGGCTTATGACAGAGTGGTAAGGAGTGAATTGTGGTCGACATTGTCCAAGTATGGGGTGAGCGGTAGTTTAATACGAGCACTGAAATCACTTTACGAGGATTCCACTGCTTGTGTCAGGATAAACGAAGCTTACATGGACTGGTTTATCATCGAAAAAGGAGGGGGGCAGGGATGTGTAACTTCGCCATGGCTGTTTAACTTATACATAGATGACTGTTTAAAAGATTTGAAAGAGAGTGCGTATGAATTGAAAATAAATAATTTGATCGTCAAAAGGAGTTGCAGGCGATGGTTAATGTTATGCATGATGCCCTGAAAATCAAAGGGATAAAAATAAATGTAAGCAAAACGAAATTAATGGTTTTTGAAAAAGAAGCAAACATGACAGACTGTGAGGTTCTGATTAAGGAAGAAAGAGTGGAACAAGTAAATGAGTTTATATACTTGAGTTCAAACTTTACGAGAGATGTAAAGTATGACAGTGACATTGAGCGAAGGGTGTTGGTTGTGCATAGAGGAGTGTTGGTTCCTACACTTATGTATGGTAGTGAAGCATGACAATAGGATTAATGCTGTGGATATGAGTAATCTGAGAAGTATAGCCAGAGTGACTTGGTTAGATAAAGTAAATAAAAGTGAGATAACGGAACGCTGTGGTATAAAAGAGATGTGGTTACAAAAATAGATAAAGGAATGCTTAGATGGTTTGGACACGTAGAAAGGATGGATGAAGAAAGATTGACGAAACAAATTTATAAGGCGAGTGTAAATGGACAAGTCGGTAGAGGTCGACCTCGGAGAACATATCTTGATCAGATTAACATTGTTTTGAAGAAAGGCCAGGTGAAGAGTACCAACAACCGACGAGCATGTATGAGAGCACTGATGAAAGTAGAGGAAGCAAAAGATGTGTGTTAGAACCGTAGCAAGTGGAAGGAAGTGGTGTCTACCTTCCCCTACGGGAAAAAGGCGTGACTATATGTATGTATGTTAAACAAAAAAACTTCTTCTAAGAAGTCTGAATCATGTAAAGATACAGTAAATTTCTTAGAGAAAATATTTAAAGGCTGAACTAAAAATAATCTAGGAAGCCTTGCCAAGCAAGGGGCAGATATACAATTTTCCGGCCCAGAATCCTTCTGTGGACCCTCCAAGGCCCACTTGAAAGAAGAGGTTCGGCGCTGTGAAACAGATGAAATGAAATCTTACTGAAATAAACTGCCAGGACAAAGACAAGCGAAAAAGCTAGTAGCCCTTTCACCAAGGAAATCTAAACAGCCTCTTGAGTTGGACAAGAAAGACTTGAAACTGGTGAAGGGAAAAAAATGGGCAAAATAGAGAATGATAGTTGCTGCTACTGCGAGAACTTCGCTGAAACTGCAGAACATTTGCTTTGTAAATGCCCAGCGCTTTCCTGCAAGAGGCTCAAGTTTCTGGAAGGGGCCTTCCTAAAACCCTGCGATGTCAGGAACTTAGCTCCCAGGAAATTGATTCGAAGTCTCGGAATTCCGGGTCTCGAATAGATTAAGGGTTATGCACAAAAGATCTGATAGTTCGAGGTTTTTAAGAGGCTGCATAGCTGCCACGACCCCATTTACAATCTACAATTTACAAAAATAATCTAAAATACATTTTTTCTATAAGAAAGCTTAAAATAAACTTGAAATAATGTTTAAGAAAACTTACAATAATTTAACAAAACTCACCAATTATATTTCCAACTTAACTACAAATAAACAGTACACATATATATTAAATCAAAAGTATAGATAATTATTACCAACGAAAAATAGCCGTTTTCAACGAAACCAGGAATTTTATATTATTCAAAAAGTTTCTTATCAGCATGTTCGTTTATCATTTAATGCAGTACCGGATTTTACAACTAATTAATTCAAGCCAATTCCAGAGTTGGCCTGATGGTTTTGTCAAGGGAACGTTAGAAAAGCTAGCGTGTTTATGGTGGGTACAATATTTACACCTTTGTCTATTTCTGTAGTTATATTCGGGGTTTTTTTCAAGGACTATATTGAATAGAAGAGGCGATCATTTCCCTGTCTAACACCTGAATTACAAAAAATTAAAATAGTGTATCTACGCCTGTAATTTGTTTCTCATATTTTTATAATTTTTTTTAGAGTATGGAAAATTTCATTGTAATTGATCGAATCTTTATGGAGGTTAAATAACAGTATATGATTTTTTTATCAAAATTCGTGTCAACTTTGTTTTAGAGCCCCACTTGAAGTCGTTTCTAAACCCCGACTTGCAAATGCGATGCCCCACGACGGATAATCATGGCAAGAATTTTTTATCATCATCTGCGTTACTAAGATATCCACCACAGTTTCATTTTTTACCAGAACAAATCCGTAAGTTTTTTTTTTTATTTTATATCAATAAAGAATTTTTGTTGTTAAAAAGTTGGTTTGTTGTCAGGCGCTCGCACCCCTCCAGAAATATCCCAATACACGTCCTTGTACGATTCCGCGAATTTAAGGAGACAAAGAGGAGAAAAAAAGCCCATACCGGACGAACAAAAAGATGATAAGTACTACGAGAGGAGAAGACGTAACAATCAAGCGGCTAAGAAGTCGAGAGACGCCAGAAAAATGAGAGAAGATCAGGTAAGAAGGAAAAATCAGTCGAATAAAGATCATCATCATCATCATCATCAATGGCTTCACAACCCTGGGTGGGTTTTTGCCGACTCAACCACACGTCTCCATCTTTTTCTATCTAGCATCCGATCGGGTCCATCTTCGATATTCATGGCTTTTAGGTCCTTTGCAATATTATCTCTCCACCTGAGGCGGGGTCGACCTAATGGGCGTTTTCCCTCCGGGACCTCCTCCCACACCAGTTTTACTATTCTATCAACCGGCATTCTTTTAACGAGTCCTGCCCACTGTAATCTCCTGGCCTTTATGTCGTTTATTATGTTGGTATCAGTGTAGAGTTCTTTGAGTTCTTGGTTGGTTTTTATTCTATATTGTCCTGTATTTTCGTCTCTATTTGGGCCGAATATTTTTCTTAGCAATTTCCTTTCGAAGACCTTAAGTCGTTCTTCGTTTGCAACCGTTAGAGTCCAGGTCTCACATCCATACATTACGACAGGCCTTATAATTGTTTTGTATATGTTCAGTTTAGTTTTCCTGGTAAGTATTCTAGATTTAATTAGGTCTTGAAGAGCAAAAAGGCATCTGTTTGCAGCCTGTATCCTGTTATTTATCTCTTCTGTGATGTCGTTGTTTTCGCTAATACTTGTACCCAGATATTTAAATTGTCTTGTCCGCTCAAAGTTGTAGTCTTCGATAGAAAAGTTTTGTCCTACTCTATCTCGGTTCCGATTTTTTCTGCTGAGGTACATATACTTGGTCTTGTCTTCGTTTATCTTGAGGCCTATCTTCTCTGCTTCCTTTTCAAACTTTATGAAGGTGTCTTTGAGGTCAATCCTGCTATTGCCAATCACATCGACATCGTCTGCGAAAGCCAGGAGCAGGTTGGGTCCTCCTTTGTGAAAGATGGCAGCTGGCTTCTCAATTTTGGAGTTCCTAATTACATATTCCAATGCTATGTTAAAGAGTTGAGGTGAGAGGGCGTCCCCTTGCTTGAGACCATTATTGATATTGAAGGGGTCGGAGAGACTCTGAGAGACTCGAATAAAGATCACAATCAAATAAAAGATAAGATTATACAGGTCAGGCAGGTTTTTTTTTGGGCAGCTGGGGTGTCATTTGCTAAATAATTTGGTGCGTAGAATTCAAATCAAAAGTTAGGTCCTTTTTTATAGTTGCATCAGAAAATACTACTCTTACCTATCAACTATTGAGCGGTCACCTACGATTTTTTCTTGCAAAGTTACGAGCATTTTAAGCTATAAAATATTTCCCAACAAGGGTGACGTGATGACCCAATTCTGATCTTGATCTTGGGTCCGTATTATACGCAGCAAATTACTTGGGATATGGTCCCTGCTACCCAAATATGACCCCATTTTTTGTAGACCTGTGTTATTGATCTTACTAAATTCAGATATACAAGCGTGATAAACACATTTTTTAATTTCCTGATTAAAAAAATTACCAAGTCAGCAATCACAATAAAGAAAGCCCAAAGGAGTCTTGGGAGGCTGCTGAGCTTAAAAATTCAATAGCGTAGTGAATGTGTTTCTCATTACAAAAATTTTTGCAACATTACCTGTATAAACAGATATTTTCAAAATTTGATTGCAAATGTCCATAAAGTAACGCATAAATTCATTATTAGCTAAATAAACGATAATATAAAAAAATCTTAAAACAGGTCGATTTTTTATTTTAATTTACTATTTTTAAAAGAATAATCTATCAAACAAGATGAATAAATAACCTTTGAGTGATGACGTTAGCACCAGCTTTTTTAAATGAAACACCCCCTTTATTCTTCCAGTTTCATACTTTCATAAGTAATCCTAGCCGCTCAACTAAAATGAAAAAGTTTAAAAGTATTTCTTGCCATTTGTTTTTGACGCCAAGTGTGATTGCATTTGCTATAACCTATGTGTTTACTAAGAGAAGTATACAATTTAGTGAAAATCTCGATATTTGAACGTTATTAAATTCAATATTTTATATTGGAAGAAATTCAGATATGTTTCTACCATTGTTCTCAATTTTTGTTTATCTGGCTGCTACTCCAAGTAGTCGATGCGTCGTGGAGGGTAAAGCTGTTCTTGCAGCAAACCACATTATTGTTTGTGGTGTCAAAGAATAAAAGGATGATAAGTGTATAATCAGTTCTTATTGTTTGCAGACCAGTGCTATTAAAAGTGATCCTCATGAAATCAACGGATGACATGACTTCAATGATAATTATAAGTATTTATTTACTTTTGACTTCAATAAAAATAACCAACAAGAGAACTTGCCTGTCTTCTTTCAATGAGTTTTTCACATCTTTTCTTTTCCTCTTCTATCTTCAGACTTTTGGACTTTGTTATAATGCAGGACACAGGTAAGTTTTTACTTGGTATAGGAGTGTTTTTCAGGTAAAGTTTTTGATAGCCCCCTGACAGATTGGTAGGTAATTATAATAACCACATAAAATATAGAAAACAAAATACTTACACTGACTAGGAGTCATGAAATCTTTTTCGACAAAATGTTTAGAACAAACTCTCATGTTTTTGGTAACTCTCTTTCCTATTTTCAGTTTAATCTCCCTCAGTTTCTTTCTAACAACTATAGTCACCATTCCTGATTCTCTAATATGCTCAACTCTTTGACCCTCATTTGGGAAATAATGAAAAGTCAAATTGGAGTTTTTTATGCACTGAATTACATCCAGGTACACAACAATTTGCTCTGCTGGTCATTTTCACTATTAACAAATTATTAGTCACAACTATCGCATAAATGCGAGCTTCAGGTATATAAACACAAAGCAATCACACTTGCTCATCACGTGCTATTGATGCGAGTTTATTCCGTCAGATGGCGTGATGCTTAACATTAAAGGACAATGTCCAAGTACAATTCCGTATTTATCATATCCTATTTAACAAACTGTTTAGTTAAAATGCCTTTAACTGAAGTGAGAGAATTGAAATTTTGATTGGTGTTGGCGATAGGATGCAGAGTCAACAAGTGGTATGCATATTATTTTATGAACTTATTAAATTTTTTGCATTTTTGTTTAAGATCGCACTCAGAGCTACCTTATTAGAACACGAGAACGCCATATTGCGAGCTCAAGTTCTCACGTTACGAGAAGAAGCTTCTTCGCTTCGACAAATGCTGCTCCAGAAAAAAGCAATAGAAATTGCCTCACGAGACTCCCAAATGTGCATTTCCTGAACAGAAATAAAAAATTCATTGTGATACTTAAATTAATAAATTTGAATGTACATATTTTACCATAATAAATAATATATTTAAATTATTTGTTAAACGACGTGTCTCTATTTCAAGAAATATTCTCAATCTGAGATCGTTATCAGTGACATGCAGCACTTGGCCACTTTTTGACATCGGTACGATGGATGACGTACACGTGACGTCACGTGCCCGTACATATCTTTCATAAAAATATGTCGGTTTGGTTAACTAACGATTTTGATTTTCTGAACTTTTTTTTTTTTTAATTTAAATAGAGCTTTTTAAAAAATGTTTGGGTTTAACAAACAATATTGTGGCGTATATTGTGATTTTTAATAACAAAACATTAATATTCAAATGTTAAAAAGTAGGGTTTAGGTTATCTGCAGCCAAGGCCACTTTTTGACAGATACAAATAATCTCAAGCTGTGACGTCACTATTTCTACCATTGTCAAGCTGAAACGTCACGTGCACGTTACCCCTTAACGAGATGTTTCAATAAAAAATTGTCAACAAACGTACGACTTGACAAAAAAATGAAATAATTTAAAACACTGTGCATTTATTTAGCAAACAAAGTCATCAGTACATTCGATTTACTAAAATAACTAAGACTAACAGAAGCCTATGTTAAAAACTATTAAAAAGTAATATTAAAAATTAGCACTTTTTTATAAAAAAAAATTAAAAATACCTTTTAGTACATTTTATAATGAGAGTAATTAAAAAATTATTTAAATTATTTGCAATAATGCAACACTGTAAAAAAAAATAAATATTTAAAACTAACGTTAATCGAGATCATTTTGTTACATGGTAATTAAAAACTATGCAAAAACTAAATACGAGGTTGGTCTGAACGATCTTAACGTGAAGAGCACTCGTCAATAAAAGCTAGGGAATGTGATTACGCATCTTTTGACAGGTACTCACCAAAATTTCAGCCATCTTGGACGCGCAGTTGTTGTTTGACAATCGTTTGAGTGAGTGAGTCAATGTGAATGTTTTTGTGAAAATGGGAAAAATCGAGTATCGAGCTGCCAGTAAATATTTGTTGTTAAAAGACAATACGCCTAAACAAATCAAAGATGAGTTGGACGCTGCATACGGGAACTCTACATACCATCATTTACCACCATAAAATATTGGGCAGCTTAATTTAAACGTGGCCGTACCATCTTGGGAGATGATGAACCTTCGGGACGTCCAAAAACTGCAACCACTGACATTAACATTGTTAAAGTTCACCAAATGGTGCTAAACGACCTTCAAATTAAAGTGAGAGATATAGGCTATAAATATGTCCAAAGAACGTGTTTGTCACATCAAAAATTAGGTACGAGAAAGCTGTCCGCGCGTTGAGTGCCGCGTTTGCTCTCGTCAGACCAAAAACGTGCTGAATGAACTGTTGATTCTGTTGGCGCAGTTTAGGCGCATAAATCGGAGTTTTGGCGCCTATTAATTACTGTAGACGAAACTTGGTTACATCATCATACGCCCAAAAATAAAATACAGTAAAAACAGTGGACTGTGAAAGGGGAATCGGCTCCAAAAAGAGCAACAACCGTTTTTTCGGCTGGGAAAGTGATGGAGACTGTTTTTTGGGATAGTCATGGAGATATCTTAATCGATTATCTTCAAAAAAGAAAAACCATTACGGGAGCATACTGAGCATCATTACTTGACAAGCTGAAGGCAGAAATTGCGGAAAAACGGCCGCATTTGCAGAAAAAAATTTCTGTTTTACCACACCTCAGCGGTTGCCATGGTGAAAATCCACTAATTATGGTTTGAACTGCTTGGCAATTCTCTTTACTCACCAGATATAGCCCCAATCGACTTTTTTTTTGTTCCTTCATCTAAAAATTGCGCTCGGAGGACAGAGTTTTTCATCAAATGATGAAGCCATCACCTTCATAAACAATTACATTGCAGAGAAAGACGCCAAATACTTTTTGGACGGGTTTATGAGATGGGAGCATCATCGCTGTGAGAAGTGTGTAGACTTACAAGGAGACCATGTAAAAAAAATAAAATAAATTTAAAGAAAAAATGTCTTGTATCTTTGTTAGGTCGGAAACTTTTCAGGCCACCCTCATAAGTACAAAACTTATGTGCCTGGCATGGCTTATGTTATTTTTTAAGATATAACAAAGATGGCACTGACAACAGCGCTATTTTCTGGTGGGGATTATTTATGTGAAACGATCGTCAATCATGCTGAATGTTGGGAACTGTACAATCGTCAGTAATTATTATGCATAACTGCTTATATTGCATTCATTCCGGTAAAAAACGCTATGCCAGGCACAAAAATTCAAGCTCTGTATGAATACCAATAAAAAAATCTTTCCACATTTTGTTACTAATAAACCTAACCGCTCTTGATTTGAGAGTATTCATTTTGCTCTCCTTTTACCAAACACTCCTGCTTATCAACACTAGGGACGATAGAGTTTAATCTACAGTACGATTTGATATGTCTATTGAATGAACTACGATCCGTAAATGATTTAGAACAAGTGACGCAATGAAAAGGCCTCTCTCCATTATGATTTCTAGCGTGGATGATTAGATGATGCTTGAAAGAGAACGTCTTTTGGCAGATCTCGCAAGAATAGGGCCGTTCCCCCGTGTGCGTCTTCAAATGCATGTTCAAAGTGTCTTTTCTGGAGAAATGCTTTGAACAAATCTCACAAGCGTAAGGTTTCTCTCCCGAGTGACTCCTATGATGTATAGCTAAATAGTATTTCTCTGCAAAAGAATGACCGCAAATCCGACATAAAAACGGTTTCAGCCCTGTGTGGGTTTTCAGATGTCTATTCATCGAGCTTCTATCTGCAAAGGGTCTCGAGCATATCACACAGTGATAAGGCTTCACACCTGAGTGGGTTTTTAAATGACCTATTAGGTGGTGTTTCAAGTTAAAAGACTTGTCGCAATATTCACAATGCCATGGCCTAGAACCTTCCTTGTTTTTTGGAGAGCCCTTTTCGATTTTCATCAAATCTAAAAGGGGTTCTTCTTCTTCAAAAGACTGACTTCGGGATTCGGCTAATAAGTGATTCCATCCTGCAATTAAAAACAGCTGATAATTATAAAATGATAAAATACATCTATCCTATCTTCCCGGGAATTTTACGTGACATAATTTTAAACCCTCGAAAAAAAAGCTGTTAAAACATAACCTAAAACATTGCTGGTTTATGTTTGTCTCAAACAGCATAAATAATTATGTGGCTAAATACCTGTTTCACGACACTCAGCTGATTTTATTGGCAAAAATGGATCCCGCATTTCATCAGAAAGCGGACTCGATTCTTCATCTAGATATACGTTCAAATCCTCACCTATAACTTCATCTTTAATAAAATTAGAACTGCTGGGCTCATCCTTTTGCTGTAATCTGTGTTGAACAAAGTTACCCATATTTCCAATTACAGATTTAACTTGTTTTTCTGGCTGTGGAACAAGTGGTATTTGAAGTGGTTGTTTTCTTGATAGATATTGTCTTAATGCCATATCGTTAGTCCTACATAAATCGATATAAACAGCAATATCTTTTAATTTTTGAATGCACTCGTGGCAAATATAACTTGGCAAGTTGTTACCATTCGAATACTATAAAAAAACGACAATACAACAATTAATTATTACACCTTCCAAAGCAATTAATGTTAAGATAAGTAAAAAAGCATTTTAATGAAATTGTAGTATCTTCCTACACAGTTTTCAAAAAAGAGATTTTATCTTTGAAAAACTTAGTTTTAAATACATTTTAATACTTACTAAAAGATTATAGTGTAGGTGTATTTTTAAATAATTTCCTTTAATTATGCCAAACTATTTACCTGAATATTGGTTATATCTTTAAAAATATTCCATATATAATGTTGTTCTTCAAAGAAAATCACGTTTCTGGTTCCAAAGCAAGCTCTACAAATTTGTGGATAATTTAGAGAAAAATTCTGTTCTCTTACACCATTCATAGTTATTATAAGTCAGATTTTAATTCCTTTTACAACTACATAAGGAAATGCTAAAATTTTATTTAGTAACGATGACAGGAAGAACATCGATTCACGAAAAGCATCGAAAAACATCTATGTGAATTATGAATCGATCGTCAATCGAAATAACACAATTTAATAATTCATTAAATAATATGAAAATATCGTAATAGTTAACTAACTAAAAATTAATCAACAAATTACTAGTTAAATTACTAAGTAAATGAATTTTAGCAGTTTGAAATTTTATAATTTATTATAAATGTCATGCATTTCTAATGTCTGCTTGTTATTGAGCTGTTATAATTGTCAGTGAAACTGTCAGACATACTTTCAAACTTTTAAATGTAAATATTTATGTTCGTTTTTGTTTATTTATTTGTTTAAAATGAGTACAGTTTTTGAAAGATTTAATGAATTAGGCCAAAAACAAGACCAAGTTGGACTTCAATCGTTAATGAATGAATTGGATGGTATTGAGGTACTATTTTTCTTTACAAATTTGTTTTTATATTTTCAACAGACATTGTTTTCAGCTCATTAATGTCGTTAATGAAAATATTTACTCGGCAAATTTCACTGAAATTTGGAACTATATTCTTAAATCGTTCCAAGATACAACAGAAAATCATTTCAAAAGGATAAACTTGGTCCTAAGCCTTTTAACTGAATTAGAGAAAAGAGATTTGCCCCAGTCACGAATAGATACAATTATTAATCGATTAAACCTTGAATTACCAAAATTCAAGTCTAAAGATTTGGCCAAAATATGCAGTCTTTGTATAGACCAAATTCAATCAAAGAAAACTTTAAAATTTGTATGGAAAGATTTACTGCCTGAACTAATGAATGTATTAGTGGAAAGGGAAACTTTTACTTATCAAGAACTGGATTACACAGGGGTAGAATACAAGGCCGAATTTATAAATATAGTTTGTATGTCTTTATGGTCTCCTAGTATTGTAACTTCTTTAACAACACTATTTAGTGATATGCAATTAACTAAGGAAGAACATCTTAAAGTTACAAATAAATTAAGCACTTACATTGAAAAATTGACATCTCAAGAGGTTCCCGCTTTTGTTCATCAATTACTGTGTCTTTGTATGCAACAGAATGGAAAAATTCTATTTTCAAAGCTTCAGTATTACTTTGAAGTAAGAGTTTACAATAACTCCAACAATGCAAATGAAAATTCACCTGATTCTATGGTATTTGATTTAATCGGTAAGTACATTTGTACATTATGATATAATTTAATTAAGAATGTAAATAAAAATACATTTTTAGAAACCGCTGATAACAAAGATACCATAGAAGCTGAAAGTACAGTTCTTTATCATATACATACAGCTGCTTCTATGGGGTATGAATGTATCAAAGAATATCTTCATTCTTTAAAAAATGTAATAAGAGCACCAGAATTCGTTCTGAATCCTTTTCAACTCATGGTGCTATTCACAATATCAGCAATACCACATTATGAAGAAATAGTTTTTGACATTGTGCGACCATGTATAGTAAGATTCTTTAATGAGGAGCAAAGGAAAACCCGTTCTGCATGGTTTAGAGAAATAGTACTTGGAGGGCAAAAACCAGAAGAAGTGTTATCCCAAGTAATCAGTTTTAGGTAAGTCTGATCTTAATTATGCAAAAAAGTTTACGTAAAATAATAATTTCCAGCATTCAAGATAGAGATTTGGTTCTTTCTGGTTTAGTCAAGTTTGCATTTGTATTACTGGAAGTAGGATCGCCTCTAGGGCGGGATACAATAGCAGAGAAACAGTGGGTTTTAGGTAATATGATTCTGTTAAAAATTGTCAAGAAAAAACATCAAGTTGCAATGACTATTCTTCAGACTCTCGTAAATCACATAGTTGCCAGGCAAAATGTAACGCAATATATTGGTGAGTGGTTTTAAATATATTTAAATTAAGATACATACATGCTCTTCAGTTGCTGGTAAAACTCTGAACCCAAGGATGCACTAACTTTCAAATCTTTTAAACAACCATGGTGAAGTCACACATCCCTGTTTAACACCTTTTTCGATGTTAAATCAGTAAGCTCCGTTTATCCTGACAAAAACAGTGGATTCCTCTTAAGCTAGTATCAAACTACCGCTCACCTCATACATAGACAATGTCGACCAAAATTCATTCCTCACCACTTTGTCGTAGACCTCTCCAATTCTATGAAAGCGCATTTATATTAAAATGTATTTATTTTAGAATACTTCTACGTTCTCAGTAGATCGATGCCTTTGTTGATGCTGGAAAACCAAAGTTGCATCTTGAAATTGATTGACTGTCTCGAACAAGTCCCAGCCCAAGTGGCCGATCAATTGTTGGACGCTCTGGTTTATTTAATGAAAGTTTCACTGACTATTAGAGATCATTTTATTATGTATCTGCGAAAAGCGCTGTATTCCAGGTGAAAGAAAATTCATTGTGAATGAACGAAGAACTATTTTGTGAATTATAAGTATTTTAGGTCGGTCGAGAAGCGGCAGATGGCGGTAAACGGTTTTTTAAAACTAATAAAAAATTTGAAGATATCGAATATGGCAGTGTTGAGTCAAGAATCTTCGAATAGCGGCTCCTTTGCGAGTGGATATTCTGTTTTTACGCAACTATCTTGGAATAAAAGTTCTCAAGGTGCAGGTGCCAATGGTTTTAGTAACGAAGCCTTGAGTTTTGAAATTTTAAGCATTCTAAAGAGGTGTTTTATGCAACAGGTCGATGTCAAATCACAGCTATATGAAGGTAAAGTATAATAATAATGAGGAATTTTATTGAACTGAAATAACTTCAATCCAACAGGCTATCGACCGAAGTCCTTCTGCCTAACATTAGTATATATTTCTTAATTATATCTTTTTTTGTATTAAATTTTCATCGAAACTCTTATTTTAAATATTTTGTATCGACCTTTGAATATGAAACAAACAGGATTGATTTCGTATACAGTGATTCAAAAAGCGTTGAGCTGATCCGCTTGCGCTTGCGCAAACGTACCTCCTATCTTACTTTACTTAGAGTAAGAGCAAGATAGAATATACGTTTGCGCAGGCTCATGTGATTTAGTTCAACGCTTTTTGGGTAATTTTAAATGCAAAATAACTTAGCCCATAATATGCACACATTGAACCTCTTATGTTCACTTTTTGTGTCCCCAGAACTTTGTTAATTAGTACCTTGAAAGAGGGTCAGCTGAAATATATTTTTGTCGATTCGTAGGTGATTTTAAATAGTGGGTTTTATTTAATTATAATGCCGTCGTGCCATCAGTGTTTTTATAGAGGGTGTATTATTAACACAAAGAAATATCAACCTGCCCTGTCATTCCATCAATTTTCATCAGAGAAAGGTAAATAATAATTTGCATAGCTAACAATTATAAAACGACCCTCGACCTTGAGTTGACCAATGGTAGGTATAATTCATCCAAAGTCAGTTTAAAAATATATAAAAACATCTCATTTAAAGTTATCAAATCTTCGACAGAAACCGACCAGTGGCGCATCAATTTTATTTTTAAATCAGATATATTTCAAAAATTATTTAATTATTTATTGAACGACATCTTAAGTGTCGAACTACGTTTCATCTAAATAAACTATATTTCTATTACTTTCTCTATAACTTAAGATCTGACCTAAATAATTTTGACTAAGAACCACAATACGAGGTGATTCCATAATACACGTTCAGCTATCTAATTTCTTATACTGCATATACCACATTTTATTAAAAAATTTTAAAGTGTTTTTAATGATTTATTTTTAAAATCGTTAAAATCTTGCTATTTGTTAAATATAATTTCTAATGTTGGGACTTGATTTTCTTTGTAGGTATTGTAAACTGTTTGTCGAATTACATTTTTAGAAGCATCATACATCCGACAGCTGCCGATACGTTTTCGTTTTCTATCGTGTTCAATCACAACACCTTGTTTAATTAGTAAGAGGAATAAGTAATTTTCGTTAAGTTGCATATTCTTTTAATTATTTCATCTTAAGTTGAATTGACATTTTAAGCTTTTAAGAATGAATATATATTTAAAATTACTTGTTGAACTTGAATATGAAAATCTCGATTTTTAAATTCCCAAAATTGTGTCTCATTTTTATTATTATTTATTAAAATTGCATTAATAATATGTGTATTTCATCAATAATTTGGATATTATCATTACTTTGAATTACATAATTATCAGAAATTTCAATATTAATGTGAATATCGTCAATATTAAGCAATTCGTTAGATTCATCATTTACCTCAAACGGTCTCCAAAAAGCCATTTCACAAATATCACAAAAAAAATAAAACGCAAACAATAAAAATCTCCTGAGATCTTATTGAAAACCAGCGTGCGCTAATGTTTTGAAACGTCTAAAGATTTGACCAACTCATTTTCAAGTGAACACCTGCGAGCTAGATAGTCGACCGATGATTTGATGAATGCGTATTAGCGACGTTAATCCTTTAGAAACACCCTGTATATTTCAGTTGATAGCTCTGCTGACAGCTACCTAATATCGCCGCCTAATTTTTGGGGTACCAACTAACAGAGTTCTGGGAACACAAAAAGTGGGTAATGTATAATGTATAATAAAACATTAAATATCAAAAAAAACATTCTAGGTTTGTTCGAGGCTGTGTCCGTGAATCCAGAATTGGGAATTCCGATTTTGGATGCGTTGTGGCTTCATTTCAATAAATTTTATAACATGGACGAAGAACACCTGCCGCCCTTGAATTTCGATCAGATAACTTTGAGGGAATCCCAGATGGTGCAAGAAGAACCGATCGGAAGGCTTGTGCAGGCAATCGGTTTAATAGTAACGAAAGTGATGGAATCTAATGAACATAAAGAAAATAACACGGTCTTGAAGTTTAGGGATATTTTGAATTCGCTGTGCTACAGAATGTCCAATTGTGAACTAGTCCATTTCGAATTGGTATGATACATTTACGATATCTACGGGGACTGTCGGGAAAGAATGTGATGTAACTTTCGTATCTTCCTGATCTAGTTGTAGTGATTTCTTTAAACATTAAATTACGAAATTAATTTAATTTAACATATACATATAGTCAAGCCTTTGTCCCGTAGGGGTAGGCAGAGACCACTTCCTTCCACTTGCTACGGTTCTTACACACATCTTTTGCTTCCTCTACTTTCATCAGTGCTCTCATACACGCTCGTCGGTTGTTGGTACTCTTGACCTGGCCTTTCTTCAAAACAATGTTGATCTAATCGAGATCGATGTTCGCCGAGGTCGACCTCTACCGACTTCCCTCCATTATAAATTTGTTTCGTCAATCTTCCTTCATCTATCCTTTCTACGTGTTCAAACCATCTAAGCATTCCTTTATCTATCTTTGTAACCACATGTTCTTTTACACTACAGCGTTCTCTTATCTCACTATTCTTCACTTTATCCAACTGAGTCACTCCGGCTATACTTCTCAGACTACCCATGTCCGCAGCATTAATCCTATTTACATGCTTCTTCTGCTAAACCCAACATTCACTACCATACATAAGTATATGAACCAACGTTACCACGACCGCCAATTCACACTTGGTAGTGAAAACAACCAGCTGGTCTAGCGGTAGTGCTCTCGCCCATTTCACGACTCCGTGTGAACCCGGCTTCAGACCACAAACTTACCTAAACGGCCCTCGTAATTATTGAAGAATCAAACATATTTTAGAAAATGTAACCGTTGAATTTTTTATTAAGGATGATGGAACTGATATTTTGGATACGCTACCGGAGTGCCAGAAAAAATTGCTCGTTTTAAAAGAAGTTTTGATTACATACGAAGCCTTATTGGGCTATAAAATTTTCTCGTGGAACGAAGATTGTGAAAAACAAGGGCAAAACGTGAACAGCTTGTTTCAAGGTTACATCAGATTGGTTCAGTTTTCGAAGGTACTATTTATATAGTTTTATTTTTAAATCGAATAAGTTACTGACACCTCAGAAGTCGAGTATTGTTAAGAGATATTTCTTTTAGTCCCTATCCAAACCCAAAAAAGCGGAATCGAAAAAGGCAAAAATCGAAGAAAAAACGAGCCAACGTTCGCAAGCAATTAAAAAAGATAACCAAAAATTAAACAAGAACATTATACCCGATACGGTATGGAATTTTGAAATCGTCAAAAAGGCTTTGAATTTGTTACACGAGTAAGTATATTTATTCAACAATTGGAGGTAGGAGATCTTTTTCTCGCTTTTTCTTTATACTTTTGAGAGTTTTCTTCGTGTACAAAAAAAAGTGCGTGAATGTCGTGGAACACTCGGTAGTATATTATTATTGATAAACGTATTATATTTTCTCTCACGCTTGTTTTTGCATTTTTCGTCATTGTTGCTTTTTTTTGATGTTTTTTTTAGTCAAATTGTCAACTAATTGGCTATAAAAAAATAAGAGAGTCATATTATAAACATTTTTGGTTAAAAATAAATTATTCATTTATTGTTGCATTTTAACTCAGACACTTACCTAGCGTCATTGTTATTATCTTCTAAGCCACTATCACAATGCATTATTGAAGTATATTAACCCATAAGAAAAGTTATTATCACCCAACAAAAGTGTTTACAAACAATTCGCAAAGAGATTACGCAGCACATGTTTTGTTGAAAATAAACATAGTATAAGTACACAAGTACAAGTAGTGTTAGACGGTTATCCATAACGCGTATGTGAATGTGAAGAGTATTTATGCCTTCATGTCCTGAAACACCTTGATAATTAATCCTGATTATGATGTATTTTCCAGGCCGAAACTGACGTGGGTGTCCGCTTCGGAGGCAAACGTTGTGAAAACGAAGGTTGAGCTGCACCAGCACGTTATGCAATCAGCATTACACTTAATACAATCAATCAAACGTAGGAAAGATATGGAAACGCAGACGAAAAAAATGTTTTACGATCATTTAACTGATATATCATCGCTATTATTCAGAAGAATCGTCAGAAGGATGGACGAATTTGTGGAATTCGACTCTGTCACCACCACGCTGGCGTTAGAGTGTTTCGGATTAATTTTTAATCTGATTAATTCGCAATACAAGTCGAATATGGACGCGTTTTTGATTAAAATTGGTAAGAATAATTCAAAAATTCACGAATCATTATTCTGACCCTGAAATATGTTTTTTGCAGTATCTACGGATGATAAAACCGAAGATATGAAATCCTCTTTAACGACCTTAGTGGAAATATACGAAAAAATCTTCGAGAAGTACGAAGAAGAAATCAACGACGACCCTGAATTTAAAAAATTATCTTTGATAGCCATAAACACGTTAAATTCGTTAGTGAATCAAATCGGCACCAGCACCGCAATTTCGATACAGGTAAACGTTAATTGCTCCTAATTTTTCAATATTTTTTTTTAATACAGAGTAGGTTAGTTGTCACTAGACATTTTTAAACTTTGATAAAAAAAATACTTAAAACAAACACAACTATAGTTCTTCCAATGTCAATTTAAAAATATATAAAATACATCTCATTAAGAGCCATAAAATCTTCAAAAGAAACCTACCAGTGGCGTATCAATTTTATTTTTAAATCAGATATATGTTCAAAACCACATTCTATTAAAATTTGTCGAAGTGTTTCTAATGATTTATATTTAAAATCGTTAAAATCTTGCAATTTGTTAAATATAATTTCTTATGTTGGGACTTGATTTTATTTGTACGTATTGTAAACCGTTTGTCGAATCACACATCTTTAGATGCATCATATATCCGACGGCTGACGATACGTAACAATATTTAAGCTATAAAAAAAATTAATTTAATTATAGGTACAAGAATGGCTGAAAAATTACGCGTACAATAATACCCTATCGTTAAAAAATGCTGCTCCATTCATTACCTTACTTTTTGAAACTCACATGAAGTATAAAGTAAGTCTGACGTTATTTGAGAGTATTTCCGTCAGTGTTGGGGATGTTTTTGGAGTTATTGCTGAGGTACGTAAGGTTGTTTTTATTTGTTTTTCAGGCAATGGGGTAAGATGTTGAATAACCAGTTACATATTCCAAATATTTAATGTTTAAAAAGCAGCCTAATTTTTTTTGTAGTCCTAATGAAATGGGACACTTTCGAAACTCCTTCAGCAACTTTATTAACAATAATTTACCTTTTCTTCAGGAAGAACAGTCTCCCGAAAATTTTAAAATCGTAAACGAAGCAACCGCAAATAATATTGTATTAGCGTTGTGCAACAGTTTAAAAACTGTCCTGGAAGACGTCGAAGCTGTTACGGCTCGTTTAAAATCAGAAAATAGCATCCTCAGCTATCCCGGCGAAAACGAAAATGGTAAGTTTCTCTGATAGCCCAAACCAGAAGAATAATAAAAGTTATTTAGGAAATTTTCTTTTGAAATTTTTAACAGAGTAACAAAACTTTTGTTTTTCTAAGGACATTTATTAAAATCCTTCGCAACATCTGCAAGCATACTTAACATTTTATTAACGATAGTTAAGTTCGTGGTGAAAATCATTTTTAGTTAGTCTGTTCTAAGTTTTCTTTAAATAAAGATCGTTTTCAACTTTCATCAGTGCTGTTTCAGTTAAATAAAACTTTTCTTACTTTTAAATCATATTCATCCAAATTATAGCAACTTAATGGTTCTACATAAAATAAGTACTTGTCACCGCCACACAAACTATCCTTTTTTATTGCGAGACTGTTTGTACATTTGAACTACTTCCAATGTACAAAACGTTTTATTAAAAATTTCTTCAAGTATATCAGTAAATTAGCATTATTGGAATCTTTATTTGTATATAATACATTGAATAAAACCATTGTAGATATTATGGTGTGGTTGAACGATGTTGTTAAACACTTCATTTAATGCAAACCAGGTGTAAGAAATTTTCTTTTGAAATTTTTATAGTGTAACAAAACATTTGTTTTTTTATCGGTAAAGCAATCATTAAAATATTTAGCATCATCTCGTAGCCATTTTTATAAGAATAGTTAGTTGGGATAAGTTCCTGTAAATAATAATTTTTAGTCTTTTTATTAGAGTGTTCTCCTTGTGAAAGTTTGTCTTAGTTAAGTACTTTAAAACCGTAGTATTTCTTATCAAGTAATCTTCCCACAAAAATCATAATTCAAGATGTGGTAATTATAGTAATTTATAAGCTGTACATAAAAAAATAAACTTGTCGCCACCACAAACTATCCTTTTTTATTGCTAGACTGCACATTTGAACTACTCTCATTAGTAAATCAGCATTATTAAAATATTTATTTAAATTTAATGAACAAAAATAAAAATATAGTGGATATTATGATATGGTTAAATGATTTTGTTAAAAACACTTGATTAAATCCAAATCAGAAGACTTATAAAAGTTGTCTAGGAAATTTTCTTATGAATTTTATAACAGTCGCAAAACATTTGTTTTTCTCAGAGCAAAAAATTTATTGAAATCGTTTACAACATCTGCAAGCCATACTTAATATATTTATAAGAATAGTTAGTTGGGATAAGTTCCTGTACAAATAATAATTTTTAGTTAGTCTCTTTTCCTTATAGTCTCCCCCTTAAAGTTCATCCTAGTTAAGTAAAACTTTCGTTACTTTTAAATCGTAGTGTTTCTTAATTTATATAAAGTAATCTTTCCAACAATAATTATAATCCAAGATGTGATGATTATAGCAATTTATAAACTTTACATCAAGAAAATACTCTTGTCACCACCACAAACTACCTTGTTTTTATTGCAAGACCGTTTGTGCATTTGACCTACTCCCAATGTATGAAACTTTATCACATTTTTTTAAAATAAAAGTTGTCTAGAAAATATTTTTAATAGAGATTACTTCATTCATTTATTGAATTTATTTATTGAAATCCTTTCCAACATCTGCAAGCCAGATTTAAAATTTTTATAAGAAAATCATTTTTGGTTAGTCTCTTGTAGTTTTTCTTCGAGTAAAGATTGTGGCAGCCTTACGAGAGTTTTTCTCAGTTAAAAAATACTGTTTCTATTTCAGCAAAGGAAAAAATAAAAACCAAAGAAAAGGGAATATGTTCGCAACTGTGTTTTGCAGTAAACATACTAACGAACCTCTCCAATCTCCTCATTCAACCTGGAAACTCGTCCGGAGCAATTTTTAAAAGCGCTATTTTGTTGTTCAATACGCTCAGTTCCTTGACTAAATATTTCAATAAAGAATCTTCGAAAGACAACTTGGTGTTTCAAAGAGCTAGGTGAGATTTTTCGCATAAAATGTTTAATTTTTTATATTTTTATTGACATCTCCATCAAAAAGGTCTGTTGCGCAGTAAAAGTAAAGACAATCGTTTTATTAACTTAGAAAAAATGGATAGATTGATGAAAGCTTGGAAAAATTAGTGAAGTTACTCCACAAATGAAAGTATGTTCTTTACATTTTAAATAATTTGTGCTTAAATCTTTTAAAACAGTAATGCTGTTCAAAGGGAGGCGTTCATATTGTTTGTACGGAAAAGAGTTGTAAATTCATTTTTCCGCACACGGTGAAATTATACTCTACTTCGATAACAGTGGACTGGTTTAAGTTATAGGTCGCTGGAAATAATTCGAACGCCGTGGAAAATATCAGGAAAATCGATCGTTCGATCTTTAATGGCCTTTTGGAAGATACTTTCAATAATAGGAAAACCGATCGTTTGGTAGAAACTGTCTCTAACGGCGTTTTACAGACGTTGTTGCTCAGGGACGGCTCGAGACAAACAAAAAAGTTAATAAAGCTTGTTGAAATCAGTGATTCTAACATTGTTTTAGAGCATTATATTTTAAATTCTTCCGTTTACATTTTTTAGTACGTGCATGAAAGAGTTGCATTGATGCAATGCATCAATAAAGAACTTAACCTCAAATTCTTTGTTTGGAATCAGTTTTTGACAAGAATGAAATTTATGACGACACACTTTCCTCGTCTATAATGTTGGTACTGCAAATGAAATTTTAATTTGAATTTAAACAAACAATTTCTTTGACGTCTTGAATGTTCGTTTATCAGATATCGAAAGTAATAAATTCAGATATGAGATTTCTAAAATATGTCAACTATGGCGCGATATGGACCTTAAAATAAGAACCCCCAGAAATGTCTGTTTAAAAAAATAATTAAATAACTATGAATAAGAGCCCTGGCTAGAATACTGAATAGAAGGGTATAATGAAAGTCTTGATTACAAGACAGCTTAAAAAGAATATAAACAGGAGTAAGAAACGTTACAAAACTTAAATATAAGTATGTAGGTACATAAAAAATAAACAAATATCTTGTGAGTGGCATCGTGTATATTTATTTTATTTGAGTTATTACCTTTCCAAGATATTATTTCATTTATTTTTTTAATACCATTTTGTTTATCAACACTATTATCACGTAGGTTATATTTTTAAAAGTGTAACCTATTTTCTGACATGTTTTTAAGCCTCGCCTACAGGTCAGTTCCCAATAGAGGAGGTTCGGGAATGAATGTTAAATAAAAATGATTTTATACATAAACTAAATAATAAACAATCCTGTAAAATTACAAAAATAACCTTTATTTGCACCTCGTTTGATAAAAATTGGCGCTCCCTTCGATAGCGCGTTTATACAAGAATAAATTGATCGGCCAAACATGTTTACATTTGAAAACGTTGCAGGTTCGAGAGGTTGGTTAAAATGGCGGGAAAGCAGCTGGCGCCGACCATCTACAAATTCATCCTTCACTTGGAGGACGCTCAGAAAGAAAGCACTCAACCGTCGCAACACGCCAAAAAGAGAACGGCAAACGCGACCTCTCTAAAATCAAAAGTATTGAAAGAGACTCGCCTTATTCCGAAAGTGATTTACGAACTGGAGCAATTCAGTAGATGCGTCATTCAATTATCCAACAAGACCAAGGTGGATTTATCGAAGTACGTGGGCCAAGGCACGGTCAGGGATTTCAGGATTTTGCATTTGACGGAAGCTTTGAATCGAAACGAAGATGACGAGGAATCGGTTGATCAACACGACGAAACGGGTACGAGTCGAAACGATTCCAGGACCAGTCATGACGAGTCCAAGTCAAGTCATGACGAATCTAAAAATGAGGAGGAAGAAACTGGAGAGAGCGATGGAAGCGATGCTACTCCTCCGCCGTCAAAAAAAGCCAAGCGTTAGATTGTTTTTGACACATGTGTGGAAAAATTATTTGTTTATAGTTCCAAGGTGAAAATAAATATTTTTTTATTATGTTATCTACTTATTTTTTGCAAATTTGGGGATTACAATTTGGTATCTAAAATGAATTGTTTGTTGAAAACAGTTGCACTGTAATTTGCTACCATTTTGAGAATCTCACGAAGTGGAATTACAAAATACGACGATTACCAAACAAACTGGCAAACTTTTTTTCATACCAACATCATTATTTTTATGACGTCAAAGGGGCGGCAAATTATGATTCCGCCCCGGGCGACAATGGTCCACGCTACGCCACTGTGTGTATGCACCTCGTGAAAAACTCTTGGGTTTGAATCAGACCAATAGCTGCAATTGTGGCGATTTACCGTCGCTTGCAAGAAAAAACTAGGTACTAGGTACTAAATTTATACTATTGGCATACTTAACTCGAATGAATGACATTTTTACCGTTCGTGATTGTTTGCAGATAGGTTTCACATTTAAAATCTAATTTCTCAATAAGTAATGGGCGGAATTTTAAAATTTAAGGACTATCGTAAAGAGAATTGTCAGAACTTTCAAAAGACCCCAAATGCAATTTAAAAATTTTGGGGTAATTCTTTTTCTTGCTTGGGGTTGAAAGTAGTGGAGTCAAAAATACCGGAAAAGAGTGTCCCCCTTTAATCAAAAATCGACGGGTCTGAGCGATTTTCTAAAATGTTGACGAGGTTCCTGCAAATGACTCTGTTTCGTTTTCAGTTGGTAACCTGTATGTAAGCCTACTTTAAAAAGTTCTCCTCTGGTGTCATCTGAAAACACTTTTGTTCCTTGGTTTATTACCTAGCTTGATAGAAAAAGGTCTCTGCCACTTTCAAGGTTCCCATTTTTTTCTCGTACCTACAGCTACAGGACTTTCTTTTGCATCTGTTAACTAGACCTCAAGATGTATTGAAAACAATTTTACATTCCTTAGTTACTTTAAAATATTAATTAGGTTTAAATGTTCTCAAATTGGAATAAATAACAATATTTACGTGCCTTTTGTAATGTTTAAACAACGCGACCGTTTCAAAATGAGTAGTAAGTAAGCAACTAAAATAATTGGAATTTTAACATGTAATTTTTTTTCAAAATATTTAAAGGAAATGTAAAAGTTTAAAACTAGTCACGCCTTTTTCCCGTAGGGGTAATCAGAGACCACTTCCTTCCACTTGAGCGGTTCTTACACACATCTTTGCTTCCTCTACTTTCATCAGTGCTCTCATGCATGCTCGTCGGTTGTTGGTACTCTTTATCTGGCCTTTCGTCAAAACAATGTTGATCTGATCGAGATATGTTTGCCGAGGTCAACCTCTACCGACTTGTCCATTCACACTCACTATTTTTTACTTTATCCAACCGAGTCACTCCGGCTATCCTTATCAGACTACTCATCTCCACAGCATTAATCCTATTTTCATGCTTCTTCTGCCAAACCCAACATTCACCACCATACATAAGTGTAGGAACCAACACACCATTATGCACAGTCAGACGTGCCTTTTTTAACACTTTTTGGCTGTTCATAAAGCTATACAGTGCCCCATTTATTTGTTTTCCTGCGAACACCCTTCACTCAATGTCACTGTCATACTTTTATCTCTCGTAAACTTTGAACCCAAGTAAACAAATTCATTTACTTGTTCCACTCTTTCTCCCTTAATCGAAACTTTACAGTTTGTCATGCTTTCTTTTCTTTCAAAAACTATTACTTTCGTTTTGCTTACATTTATTTTCATCCCTTTGATTTTCAGGGCATCATGCATAACATTAACCATCGCCTCCAAATCCTCTTCAGATGACGCGAATATGACTTAATCATCGGCGTAAAGAAAGCATTTGACGATCAAATCATTTATTTTCAATCCATATGCACTCTCTTTCAAATATTTTAAACAATCTATGTATAAGTAAACAGCCATGGCGAAGCCACACATCCCTGTCTCAAACCTTTTTTGATGTTAAACCAGTCCGTGCAAGCTCCGTTTATCCTGACACAAGCAGTGGAATCCTCGTTAAGTGATTTCAGTGCTCGTATTAAACTACCGCTCACCCCAAAAGCGCAATAAACCTTCTGACTTCTAGCCAAGAATTTTTCGACTATATCCTCCTTGCACATCCCATATCATCTTCTTAGTTTTATTCGTTACTCTTTTAATCAATATCTTTGCATACAGTTTACCGACTATTCTGAGTAAACTAATACCTCGGTAGCTCCAACAGTCCTGCTGGGCTTTTGAGGACTGATTCTACTGCACATCTTGTGGGGCATAAACCCCTATCAAAAAGATACGAGTTAGACCAACCTTCAGCCTCACCCAGAAGAGTCTTGGGCTTATACATTAAAAGTCAGGTCACACATTCATTCATTCTAGCAGAGAGTATTACACCAACGCCCTGAGAACCTCTGCTGGTTTCCAGAACTCCTGACCAGTAGGCTGTATAAGGTCCATGTGTTGTGGATTTCAATAGACATCTTATTTGACCCCCAATGCAATTTAAAAATGTTGGGGTAATTCTTACCCTCGCTTAGGGTTAAAGTAGTGGAGTCAAAAATACCGAGGAGTGTCCCCCTTTAATCAAAAATCGACGGGTCTGAGCGTTTTTCTAAAATGTTGACGAGGTTGCTGCAAATGGCTTTGTTTCGTTTTCGGTTGGCTACCCTGTATTGTTGAAAAACGACAATGACAACAATACCACATATTCAAATATAATCCTTACATATAAATTGGTTGAAAATAAAGACAACGTCAGTCTTAAATTTTTATTTCATAAAAATATAAAACAACAAATGTTCGATATTTAAAGCTTAATAAATAATACAAAAAACTGACGATAACTGAACAACCCTTAAGTCTAGTGTATATATTTACAGAAATTTTAACAAGTGTAAAAAGATTCTCCATTTAATTTTAATTTTTTTTTATGAAAAATACTACAGCACCGACACTTTCAATATGTTAACTAAACAAAAGTCATTTTAAATTTATGTAAAATCTGCATTATTAATTGTTTAGATCCAAAGATGAAAGCATATCAGTCGCGGTAATATATTATAAAATATATAATAAAACATAAATCGAGAACCTTCTGAATTAATATAAACCCGAAAACATTGGAGGTATAGCAAGTTAATGTAAAAATTGCGTTCTGTAATGAATGAGGTTATTTAGCTGAGGTATTGGTTGTTCAAATAAATGCCTTATGAAGATCACAAATTACGCTACAAAGTCCAATGGTCTATTGAAACCACCTTTTCTATTCATATACTGTCTATATTTTCTTTTAAGTATAACGTGTACAGTCCCCACGTCATTTCCACTTACTTTCTTACCTTTTGTGGTATCAAACTGACAAAAACCCATTAATTTCATCATTTCTTGTTCTTCAACACTTTTACCTTCTAAATCTGCAGCTGTTACCACAGGCCTCTCAGGCTGAGTATTCTTCTTTCTCCTTTCCACTGGTGACCTGAAGCATTTAAAGAATTCTTCTTATGTATCAATGCAACATTAAAGCAAGAAGAGACTAAACTACAATTCATCTGTATCATATATAATTGTAACAAATAAAAAGGACAGAAGTAATGATTAACCTTTACACTCTACAAGGGTAATTTATAACTAAATATATTAAAATGTGACACTACAATTAATTATACAATTCAGAATAAAAAATATGTTCCTCTGTTGATTTTTATAAGTGGGTACAATTATACTTTATTTGATTAGGTATTCCTTTTTGAAATTTAATAATTGTAATTTATATTACTTAATTCATATTATTGATGAGTAGGTGATAAAATACAATTTTTGAAATTATTAATGCATCAACTAACCTAGACCTCGAACGAGAATATCTTCTACTATCATCTCTTTCAACAGAATGGCGTCTTCTTTCCCTGTCTCGCGACCTATCCCTAGATCTTTTACGTCTATGTCTCTCCTTATCTTTGTCCCGATCCCTATCCCTGTCTCTGTCCCTTTCTTTATCCCGTTCTCTATCTCGTCTCCTTATACCGAAAGGGGATTTTGACCTACTTCTCCTTCCCATTACCCGAAACTAAAAAAAAAAGTTAAAAATAAGGTTATATTTTATATAAGATTATTTAACGCACTTTTAAAAATTACCTAAAAGAAAAAAACGTTTTTAAAAATGATTTTTTACCTGTTGTTTTTGAAGATTTTTAATTTGACAAATCCCACCAAATAAAAATGTCGGAAAACGTCGATTTTAGTTATTCTTTTTTACGCGAAAGCGCTAGTGTTCGAGTAGAACGTTTAAGAATGCGAAGTAGAAATTTAAACGTAACGGAAACGTGCCAAAAGGCTGAAATTTGATTGAACGCTGAAATGTGGATGGGGGAGAGGAATAATACATGTTGCCAGGTTTTATTTTAAAAATTCAAACAATTTTTTTCGGAAATAAATTTTTTTTATCCAAAAAAATTGGACGTCTAATGACACGATCTAATGACACAATTATTAAGAACATAGCTATTAGAATGTATTTAAAATTGTAATTTACATGGTTAAAATAAATCACTAAAAAATATTAACAACCCCACTTAATATCACTAAATAAAGATTATCAGCAATATTTTGTAGACAAAGTAAATCTTTATTGCAAAAAAATAACAAATGCACCCATAAATTATGGATAAACTACAAATAATAAAGATTTTTTTATGTATGTTATCACATTTTTTAAATTATGCAGCTTAATTTTGATGCCGAAACTTCTGTTGCAATATCTTATTTTATGAGTAATATTTTATAATAGTTGACATTACTACCGGTTAGTTACACTGTGAAAAATAAAAAACACTTCTTAAATCTATTGAAAATTATCATTCACAAGAAATACGTAAAGATTTATGTATCTCTTTGTAAATTCGTGGTATGTATTTTGGATTAGGGAATTTTTTTTATCTGAGATAAAAATTTATTTATGATGCATTTGGCAACGACGTAAGTATTGAATGATTTCTGGTTTTGTTGTTTGGAATGCGCGCGCGCACTAATGTAATTCGTCAGAGATGCTCATAGTGTAAGAGTGGCGTAGGGAGATAACTGATGTTGGTACGCGGATTGAATGACTTTTCTGTCCCAATCTTGTAAATATTAAGTGCTTTTGTATAAAGTTAAAAAAGGAAACGAAACTTCGTTATTGACTGAACCGTTTATGTGATATTATCGTTTGATCATATGAGGCGTATCCTCTTAAAGCATCAGTGATTAGTTTTTAACACCTATCTAGTTATTGGCGAAGCAATCGCCGGATCCAGTCCCTGGAGAATCGTTTGAAGCGGTTCGTAATTATTTTGAATTAGTCACTATTACGGTAAGTTGTACAAATTAATGTTGAAATTAAATAATAAAACGTTATTAGCGGTTTCCACTACTTATGGTTTACTTCACGATTTTTATGTGACAGTTTTCGTATCAGGGGTGTGTCACTCACCTGTACGTTCATATGCGAAATTCGGGGCCCTCCTTCCTTTTGTTTCTAATGACGGTGCGATTTGAACTCTTTTGTATATTAAAGGTAACCAATTTTGTGGTCTAGACGAAGGAATGAGGGCGGGAACCCTGCCTGAAATTTTCAATTACCTGAAAGTTCTTTCTTTTTCCGGTAATAAAATATATACACATAATTTTGTTTATACTGAACTAAATATTAAATAAAAATCAGAATTAGATACGATGACCTCCAAGCAAAATTTTCCGAATTTCCAATACCTATCTTTATATTTACATAATTATTCTAAATAATATCAATTTTATCATTAAACAACAATTTGATTTTTAACTTACATATTCAATATATTTTTGGGTATATTTTTAATGAAGGTTACATTATCAAATTGACTTATGTATAGATGATGATCTCATCTTCCAATGAAAGTTGTTTAGCATGTACAGTTGCACAAAGGTACTCGCTAGAATTTAGTACAATTTAAAATTGTTATGTAATTTTCGGGTTTATTGTACTAAATGTAATGTTATTGTTCGAGAGATTTTGGTGTTATTTTTTATTCTTCACTGTTGGTACTGATGATATTTTCGAACTTGTGAATCTCTCGCAACACAATAAACTATCTAATTGTGGATTAGCTGTCGGTGTGCTTACAAGTTTTGACATTGGGTAGATTTTTTTTAAATATGTAGTAAGACTCGTTATTTTTTCTTTTTATCATTGACAATTAGTTTTCATCTTTATTGGGTGGAAAAGATACTTTATCTACTTGTTCTTGTAATAATAACATTAAATAACGATACTAAAGTTCAAGTTTTTATTAATCTTGCTAAACTCTTTCTTAAAATGAATTATGGTATGTGTGTGTGAATTTGTTTGTTACAAAAATGCAGGAGTCAGTTTTTTCGATTACCAAAAAGTACAGAAAGTTATTTTAACAAGTGGCTACGCCATCTGTGGGTTTATTTTTATAATTATGTAATAACAGTTAAAACCAGTGGTCGATGTTTTAATGTTGTCGTTAGGTATTTTATAAATTATCTAGTACATCGAGTGGTGTGATTTTCTCGAAATCCGTTTAGGTACATAGAAAAGGATAAACGAATGGCGATTTATTCATTGTAGGTATTATCTGTGACAGTATTTATTTAATAAAAAATATATTTAAATAACCGAGATAAGATTTTAATTTAATTGGTTTACTGCTTTAAGTGTACATTAAAAGACAAATGTAACGAATACTTTTCTTTAATCTGTATCGATAAATAACTTATCTAAATATTGGATGCGCATACGCAATTTTTTTTAATATGTTTTTACTGCAACTCAGTTTCGAATTTTTTCGAGGTCAACGTCAGTGTAAATAGATAATTTTTACTTGTCATGTAGGTACAAGTTAATATAAACGAAAATCCGATGCATGTTACACATGACATCGTCACAACTGTCATTGCCTAATTGTCAGAATTATGACAGAACTTAGCAATCGTGGGAAAGTTCTTCTTTTACTTGTTAAGGCGAGTTTATACAGCAAATAAAATAAAATAAAAAAGATAAACATGCCCAAAACTATGAAAACGTTTATACAAGAAATAAGATAAAATAAGAAATAATAAGAACAAAAGATGGCCAACTTTTATTTCTTGTGTCTTATTTTATTTTATTTTGTTTAAAAGCTGATAATGCGCGTGACCCTAATCTTTTCTGTTCTAAATATTCCGAGTTTACAATCAACCTAACTTAACCTAATAATATTATTTGTGGAGGTATTTTTGATTTTCCTTCTTAAAAGCTTTCATCTGTGTTCAGAAGCTTCAGCTACAGAAAAAGTGATTTAAAAAACGTTAAACTCTCTGATTTTTTAGCACTTGCACGTGCTTTCTCCATTATGTTGGCAATTGTGAGCAATGAGCAAAGCTTTTTCTTTCAGTCGGCTGTTCTTGTATTTTCCATCAGTTTTTGCATATAACTTAGGAAAGGTCTATACCTGTTCTATCTATTATAATATTTTTTAATAGGAAATTTTTACACTCATTCCTTATTTTATTTTATGTTATTTCTTATTTTATTTTATTTGCTGTATAAACTCGCCTTTAAAGATCTAGATGATCTGTTGATTCCGGACTTGCCTCTGTAATATTTCCTGAGCTGTGGACTGCCAGCTGTCTCTACATCTCTTTGGTGGTCTTCCGGGTGGACGAGTCCCTGCTGGTTTTCCCTTTAGTACAATGCGTGGTAGTCTATCGTCGGTCATTCTCTTCACGTGGTTATACCATTCTCTTCTCCTCTGCCTTCCCCATCTCACCACATCCTGTACTTCGCATTGTGCTCTAATGTCAGTGTTTCTTACGTGATCTCTTCTTGTTTTCCCGGCTATTGTTCTCAGTACTGACATTTTGGCGACTCGTAGCATCATTTTGGTCTTGTTGGTATCCTCTCTCGCTTCTATACCATATGTCATTATTGGCCTGACGCATGTCTTATATATTTTGTTCTTACTCTCCTTTCGCATGTAAGGATTAGCCCATCCAATTTACCTTAGACATCCTGATATTATGGCTGATTTGTTAATTTGGTTTCTCAGGTCTTTTACCGGGTCGTGAGCGCTGGACATATCTATGCCCAGGTATCTAAATTGCATGACCTGCTCTATGGGTGTATTATCTATTACCAGCTTGCATCTCATTGGTTCCCTAAAGATGGTCATGGTTTTCGTTTTACCTATGGATATGTCCATATTGAGTTGCTGACTGATCTGGTAGAACTTAAATAACTGTCTCTGGAGGTCATTCTCACTTTCTGCAAATATTGCAGCGTCGTCGGCGTAGCAGACCATGCTGATAGCACTATTGTTCATTCTGTATCCCAAGTTCGGGGATGTTACTTCTTCTATGATTTTGTCCTTTAGGAGGTTGAATAAAAATGGACTAAGGCTATCTCCCTGTCTAATTCCTCCTGGAGTGGGGATGCTAGATGTAATATTCTCTCCAGCTTTGATTTGCGTGCTGTTAGTAGTGTTAAGGTTGTATACAGTTGTTACTATATTAGCAGGGGTTTTTTCTTTTGGATTTTTATGACGTCTTCCAGGCGAATTCTGTCAAATGCCCTTGTAAGGTCGACGAAGCAAATAAATGTTGATGTATTAGACTCTATTGATTTTTTCCTTATTTGCTTGGTAATAAATATGGTATCGGTTGTCGATCTATTCTTTTTGAATCCTTGTTGTTCCTGTCTGGTTTTTATTTGCTCCTATAGTTTGTCCTTGAGCAACCCCGTAAACAACTTCATTGTTGAGCATAGTAGAGTTATTTCTCTGTAGTTTTCAGGCTTTGTGTTTTGCCCTTTTTTGTATATGGGAATTGTGATGCTGGTGTGCCAGTCCTTCGGGATTTCCGTGGTGCTCAAGATTTTGTTAAACAGCGTTGTAAGTCTTGCTGCAAGCCCATGTGTCATGGGCGTACGGAATGTCATTTTATAGTTTATGAATATAGTGTTTTTACATTTATATAGCAACTAATTTAAACAAGTTTAACTATTTCATTCCATTTGTAAATAAATAGTATAACAACATAAACTGGTATGAAACAATGTATTCAAAGAACTTTATATAATTTATTCTACAAAAAAATTTCGCACGCCAATGGACTAAATGTTTCGGTAGGTGGTATCACTGCTTTGAAACGTCTCTACGTCATTGATGACGTGCATTGGAATTTATATTTACTGTTTAAGTGTGTGAATTAAAAATTTAAATATACATAATTTGTACAAACAGCGGCATAGTTAATTTTTTTTCTCGAAAGGTGTAGAAAAAACGAATTGTATCGAGAATTTTATAAAATATTGATAAATGCATAATAATGCAGAACCGTCGTCGAAAATTCGGTATATACGTTTGAAAATATTAAGTCGATCGGTGTGAAAAGCCGTTTTAACTATTCCTCTTTTGATTTATTGTTTGGAGCTTCATCTTTCCAGGTACTGGCCACCCACTCAAAGCGGTAACTTCCAGAGACCGACACCATCATTTAAAAAACCGTTCTTATCGTTAGATAATGACGGCGAACAAGCTGAAAATGCTATCCGAAGAAAGTTTGACGCGGCAACCCGAAGAAGTGTTCGACATAATATGTAAATTGGGCGAGGGTTCATACGGTAGTGTGTTTAAAGCGCTCCATAAAGAGTCGGGCAACGTGGTGGCCATCAAGCAAGTACCGCTAGATACCGATCTGCACGAAATCATCAAAGAAATATCGATAATGCAACAGTGCGATAGCCCGTACGTCGTCAAATATTACGGTAGCTATTTCAAAAACACCGATCTGTGGATAATCATGGAATATTGTGGAGCTGGCTCCGTTTCTGATATTATAAGACTGAGAAAGAAAACTTTGAGTGAATGCGAGATCGCCACCATCCTCTCGGATGCCCTCAAGGGTTTGGAATATCTGCACGCTAATAGAAAAATCCACAGGGACATCAAGGCTGGCAACATATTGCTGAATACCGACGGGCACGCCAAGCTGGCTGATTTCGGTGTGGCTGGGCAACTGACTGAAACCATTTCGAAAAGAAACACCGTGATCGGTTCTCCGTTCTGGATGGCGCCCGAGATAATCCTCGAAATCGGCTACGATTGCGTCGCTGATATCTGGAGCATCGGGATAACGGCCTTGGAAATGGCCGAAGGGAAACCCCCATACGCCGATATACATCCCATGAGGGCGGTGTTTATGATACCGACCAAACCGCCTCCTTCTTTTCGTGATCCCGACAGATGGAGCGCCGAATTCATAGACTTCGTCAGCGTGTGTTTGGTGAAAAATCCCTGCGACAGAGCCTCTGCCACGGATCTCATTCGGCACGTTTTTTTGCAAAAGTCCAAGGGTCCCAACGCCCTGAGTCAGATGATTGCAGAGGCGTGCGAAATCAGGAAAAATCAAAAGTACACCAGAATGCCTCTGGGAGGCGTTATTCACGAACAAAATGAGGCAGAGGCGACGTTGGTACCAAACAGAGTGCCCAGTCAAACAGGCACGATGATTACCCTCCAATCAGACTTGGGCACCATGGTGGTAATCAACAGCGACGACGAGGACATCGAAGGTACAATGAAGTCCTCAGAAGCGAAGAAATACAAACCCCCGTTTTTGGAGCACTTCGATCAAGCGCAAGACAAACCGACGACGACGACGACGACGTCGTCATCGTTGCAGGAGGATCAAGGAGCGTGTGCCGCAGGTCCTTCCTTTTCTCAAAGACTCGCCCACGATTATTCAGAAACGCTCGACGTGAAATTGGATCGCATTCGACCGGTCGATTGTAATTTTAGTTTTCTGAAAGATCTCAGCTACGACGAACTGAAGGAGAGATTCGATCTGTTGGATGCAGCCATGGAGAAGGAGATCGAGGAATTGCAACGGCATTATTCGTTGAAGACGCAACCGCTCGACAACGCCATCCACATCAAAAGGGAGAGGAACAGAAATTTTTGATGCTTTATCGCGATAAAAAAATTAATACGGCTTTCGACAATTTTCTTACGAATATTAATTGGTGGATGGGCTGGCTGATTTGATTTAAAGAAAAGTGAGTATTTTCGAATAAATTCAGGTACAGAGAAAAGAAAGCAATCGGACAGTCAGACAGTTTGGGGAGATCATTCGAATGATTACATCAATGTTTTTCAACCTTCTCGAACCTTTTTACGTGTTAAAAAATGCGGTGGCCCCTCCAGTCCATAGTAAAACTACGAGAAGAGTTCACGAATTGTTGTCCCTAACATAGAAGCAAACCCATGAGAAAAATGAAACTAATTTATTTTTTTTACATAATCACCTGCAACGTTTATATACTTGGTCCTTTGCGGGTCGCAACTCACACAGGTTGAAAAACACTGGATTAGATCGCTCAAATAATTATCTGCCGAATGAAATGAGTAAAAAATCGTTTCGAATGAATGCAAGTACAGAGAAAAAGAAACCTGAACTCATTTGATTGGAATTGCATGCAGAACAATCAGAGTTTAGGGTCCTTTTAGGAAGTCAAAATAAAGTGAATAAAAACGTCAGTAAGTACTTTTATTTAGTTCTATCACTCGAATGATCATTCTATTACACAAGTCTACAAAAAATATCTTGAAGGGTAAAAGTAGTAAAATGATGCGACCAAATAAAGGACCAAAAAATGTGGTACATCTTGTACATATCCTCAAAAGTATCCAAAACCCCAATTTTTTGAGTACATAACCTTGAATGTCTTAAAACTCGTGACGTGATGTATAAATTTTGACCTCGAGTTTTGATTCTACGCAGCAAAATACTTCGGTAAAGCCCTCAGCTGCTAACAATAGATATTTGTAGACCAGTGTTGGAATAAATCAGTTATGCCCATTCCATCTAATATTTATTGAAATTTTAACATAATCTTAATGTATCTTTTTTTGGTTTTTTGGTTTTTTTAATAAATAACCTTTTTTTTGCAACGTCTATTTGTTATTTTCATTTTGGTTAGGATACTTTCAGTGGCAAGCGTGTTATTATATTCCATTCGTTTCAAGGATAAGGATCGTCCTTAAAATATTCGACGCCCTTTTTTATTTTTTGTTATTTAAAGGTGTAGTCTTCCCACAACAACGCCCAGACACGATTCCCTTTTTCACGTATCTATTTTTAACCCAATTAGGTAAATATGAGAGGAGGGGTGTTGTCATGACAAGAAAGCTGATACGCAATTATAATCTTATTTGGAAAATTGAGAACATTGACCCGGTAATCTTTGATAAATATTTTGTTTAATACTCCCTTACGTGGTATGGAAATTTTACATGGTTTGCATGGTTTTTCGTGTTACCTGTGACACACTTTAAATTGGAACTTTTTCAGTACCCCAGAGCTGAATACTTTCTAAATAGGTTTCAGGATGGCCTTGGAGAGCAATTTTTTTGAAGAAAGAAAAATCGATTTTTCAACGTAAGGAACGAACGTTATAAATCGATCGACGTAAACATTTAAGTAGTGTCGACACGCCTTGTATATTTAACTAAAACAGTTCGTCATAGTCCACAAAAAACTCGTTCGGCATTAGAAATCTTTTTGGGTCTGCGCCAAAAGGCGCATTTCGACAATTTAATTTAATCTTTTTTTTACGATTTTTTTTATTTGTCTCGAGATACAATTAAATAGGCGTTAATTACACGACAAAGTTCGTTTGCCTCTGACATTAATCGTGTAATGACCTTTAGATCGATAAATGAAAAGTCAACCCAAACCGAAAATAAAAGAAATTTAGTGTACAGAAAATGTAAAACAAGGTATTCTGGCTAGTTAATAACAACTTTTTGATGAAGCTGCGAGTAAAATGGAAATATATAGTTTGTACGTTTTGTATAATGGATTAACAAATATATAATAATCCCGAGAGGTCCACACGATTAACTTTCGAGTGGAAAGAATGCAAAAATACTATATCTTTCGTTATTAAAATTATTATGAGAAACGATTTCAAATTGTTTATAACAAATTATAATTGTCATTAACAATGTTCTGTTTATGTCAACCGTATTCTTTCAAACTTTTTCTTATCATTTCATAAGCGGGAGCTTTTTTCAATTGTTTGTAAAAATTGAATTTTTTTTTAATTATTATGATCAATATTCATTTGTTATAAACAATGCTTGATTATTACTAACAATAATTTTTCACTGTTAAAGCGTCTTCAATTCTATTCTCTCCATACTGACACAACTTTAAAATTCTCCAATTCCTATTTTTGTTTTCTAAAACTATCTCTTTTTATGAAATATTGTCATCATATTTTCCATACAAACATTCCTAACATGCATTGATTCTCCATAAAAAAAAACAGCTTGACCGATTTTGCTGAAAATCTAATCGGTTCTAAGTTGCGTAATTATGCGTCGAATGCAATTGGTACCATGTCGATATCATTTTTTGTTCTCGAGATAATCGAGTCAAAAAATAATTCCAAAAGTTTACCATTTTTTTCAGTTTTTTTATTCTTCATAATAAATAGCTTCACCGATTTTGCTAAAAATCTAATTAGTTTTAAGTTGCGTAATTATGCGTCGAATGCAATTGGTCCCACGTCGATATCATTTTTTGTTCTCGAGATAATCGAGTCGAAAAATAATTCCAAACGCACAAACGTACTTACACACACAGACGTCCACTTAAAAACTATTGTATTTGACTCTGGGCATAGTCCTATTAAAAGAGGAAGAAGATTTTTATCCAAATGCACCTTTTTAATGATATTATCAACAAATATCCGCGCCATTTTTCTATTTTTGCGTTGTTTTTGGAAGCTTTTTATGTAAATGTGTGCCCCATTAAATGCTCATTATTTATATTTTGGTAATAAAGATTTAATCACAACGAGATTGGAACAAATCGGTGATAAATGCTGATTCAAGGTGCAGATAAAAGGCTCACTTTCAGTTTTTCTTTACCTTATTTGGCCGAATATCTATTTTTGGAAGTAAATTACTAAATACTTATTGTTTTTCAAGTACTCATTGTTTTATTAATCGATGTCATTTGAAATTAAGAAGCCTGTTTAACAATTCTTTCCCTAGTCCCCCTGCATTTGATGATTATTATTGATAGTAAAAAAAAACTCTTATTTATTTCAATAAAAATTAGTCACCTTTCATTGAAACTTAGATTTTAGGTGTATAATATTAGGGGGGAAACAAAAGATTCCCTATGAAAGTGAATTATACAATATAGAGGCCAAATTTACCAATGTTCCAACTGAGAAGGTGGCTGAAATGTCAAGATTTGGGGTGCATTCATTTAGACCCCTTTTTTTATTACCTTGGATATGGTTCACATCTTGGTAAGTTTTTCTGCGTAGAGACCAACGACATCGAATATTAACAAACGACTAGAAGTGTCACTCTACGCTGTCGATGGATTTTAAGCCGACAATTTCTAGCATGATCTAGTATACCGGCTGGAATCGATGCGGTCGTCGGTCGAATTTGGAGGTTTAACTATACCTTCTAACACTTTTATAAATTATTAATTTAGAAAACATGTTTACTAAAAGTTTTAACGACCTAGCTTGCAGAACTGGGGTAGGAGAAGAACTCAAAAACAAACTTAAAAATATAGTTTTTAAACATCCCTGTTTCAATTTTCCTTTTAATTATTTCCTTGCGTTGTTCACAAGATTGCGATTAGATTTTACACTGAAAGAGAATCAAAACATTACAATTTGTTAGATACAAAATAAAAATCCCAAATTAACTATATTAAAAGACTTTTTTTTAATAATTTTGCCCCGCGAGTAAAAACATTTACATATAAGCAGCTTGGGTGGTAAAATATAAAATATAACTAAAAAGTTTTATTATTTTAGTTAAGTATGTTTTATGTATCTATCAAGTCTTTTCATTACGAGGTATAGTCGAAAAATTCTTGGCTAGAAGTCAAGTCTATTGCGCTTTTATAGACTTAAAAAAGGCCTATGACAGAGTGGTGATGAGTGAATTGTGGTCGAAATTGTCTATGTATGGGGTGAGCGGTAGATTAATACGAGCACTGAAATCACCTTACGAGGATTCCACTGCTTGTGTCAGGATAAACGGAGCTTGCACAGACTGGTTTAACATCGAAAAAGGTGTGAGACAGGGATGTGTGACTTCGCCATGGCTGTTTGTCTTATACATAGACGATTGTTTAAAAGATTTGATAAAGAGTGCGTATGGATTGAAATGAATGATTTGATCGTCAAATGCCTTCTTTACGCCGATGATTAAGTCATATTAGCGTCATCTGAAGAGGAGTTGCAGGCGATGTTATGCATAATACCCTGAAAACCAAAGGGATGAAAATAAATGTAAGCAAAACGAAAGTATTTGAAAGAGAAGAAAGCATGACAAACTGTGAAGTTCTGATTAAGGGAGAAAGAGAAAGAGAAAGAAAAAGTAAATGAAGTTTTGTACTTGGGTTCAAAGCGAAGGGGCACTGTATAGCTTTATGAACAGCCAGAAAGTGTCAAAAAAGGCACGTCTGACTGTGCATAATGGTGTGTGGGTTCCTACACTTATGTATGGTAGTAAATGTTTGGTTTGGTAAAAGAAGCATGAAAATAGGATTAATGCTGTGGGGATGAGTAATCAGAGAAGTATAACCGGAGTGACTCAGTTAAATAAAGTAAAGAATAGTGAGATAAGAGAACGCTGTGGTATAAAAGAAGATGTGGTTACAAAGATAGATAAAGGAATGCTTAGATGGTTTGGACACGTAGAAACGATGGATGAAGGAAGTAGAGGAAGAGAAAGATGTGTGTAAGAATCGTAGCAAGAGGAAGAAAGTGGTCTCTGTCTACCCCTACGGGAAAAAGACGTGACTATCATGTATGTTTTATTATGGATAGTCTTTATATAGTTTATATTTTTTTAAATATGCTGTATTTGAGAAAACTAAAAGAAGCTTATTTTTATTCATTTATGTTTATTTTTGTGACGAATAAATGCATATTTCATTTATTGGCCATACCTTTTATATTAGTAAAACATATTTGTATCTAGTTGTTTCCAGCTAATCAAAAACCCCACAGGCGAACAAACATTTATTCTTGTAATTTTCTATCCTTGTATTTTAATGTATCATAAAATTGTTTGATAAAAGCATCAAACCGAATGTTCACATTAACACGCAAATGTTTACCTAAAAAAAACACTAATAATTACGTATAATTTTCCATGAGGGTCCTAACCAATTTTCCAAATAATATTGACACGCAATAATATTTGAAAGTTCGTTCAACTCCAACATTACGTGAAAAAAGGATAAGGGCTAGCCGTTTGAGTAGGGTCGGAATATAAGAGGGTAGTTGAGACTTTTATCAAACACGATGACTGACTAACCACCTGTGTACGTGTATGTTTTTGTGGTTTTAGTTTTTTTAAGACGGTTCTAAGAGACAGCGATACTGTTAATAAATAGGTCAAGTGGATTATTAAAGTAATCATTCTTTTCTTTGTTCATTCGAATATTTAAAATTTTAAAATTGACCATAAATATGGGCGAGATGCAAATATAATAAAATAATATCATTTTAAACCTATACGTGAGTCAGAAATTGTCAAAAATAATGTCCGAAACAAAAAACAAATCAAAATTAATGATTTTTTAAGAAATAATACAATCTACCTTTTTTACATTAGTATTTTACTTGTATACTGGTTGGTCCGTAAGTAATGGTCCAAAGTGAAATGGAAGATACTTGGTCTCTAAATATTACGGTCTGACGCAATTTGCTTTTATAAAATACTGATAATAAAAAATATACTTCTTCGGATGCATATCCACTAATGGATGTTTGCGATCGCACGTTTCATTTCTTCTCTGTCTCGCTCAGTGATTGTAATATCACGTAGCCCTGTGTATTGTCTTATGTTCCGAAGTCAAGACATCTTCTTCCTCCCTATTTCTCTTCTGTCCTCAATGTTGCCCTCTATTATCAAGTGTAGGAACCTACACTTTTCGTCACGCGTGAAATATCCCAAATAGGCCGTTTTTATTTTCTTGACTGCATTGAACAGCTCACGTTCTCTGATCTCTGATCTCTGAT
Source organism: Agelastica alni (assembly GCA_950111635.1). Lineage (NCBI taxonomy): Eukaryota > Metazoa > Arthropoda > Insecta > Coleoptera > Chrysomelidae > Agelastica > Agelastica alni. The sequence goes on from OX467715.1 coordinate 3,900,991, forward strand.
CACACGTCTAAGAACTTCCTTGTTTGTCGTTCTCGCTGTGCATGGTATTTTAAGAATTCCGCGATACAGCCACATTTCGAAGGCTTCCAGTTTCTTGATACTACTCATCTTCAGGGTCCAATCTTCCATGCTTAGACCCATGGATTTACTGTGTTCTTCCACCATATTTACCATTTGCCGCAGATCGTCTATATTATCGGCTATCAAGACCGCATCTTCGGCATAACGGATGTTGTTGATCCATACTCCATTAGCTTTAATGCCCATTTCAGCGTCTTTTAAGTCCTCTTGAAAAATTGTCTATAAATAGAGGTTGAATAAGAGTGGAGACAGCACGCAACCCTGCCTCACTCCTCTTTTAATTTGTATATAGTGTTGGACACTTTTGGTTCTATTTCAAGAAGAGCTGCATCAATTTCTGGTGTTGCAATATGAGAAATCATAATATATCAGTTTCGGTGTATTTTCTAGATGGCGCCACATGAGCCATGTTGTTGATGTAAGGTTGTATATAATTTTTTACCCATAGCGCTGTAGCTCTTTTCATTCCTAAAAAAAAAACGATATAATTTTTTGGAAAAAAAAAATTTATCATTAGCCTCAAAAGTTGCTAGATTTCAAGAAAACGATATTTGTGTCCTTTGACCTTGAATACCTTTTTTTGGCACACACGGGATCGGTGGGGACTTGGGATATTTCACTTATAATGGTGTACCAAACACCTCCACCAATATTTAGCACTATGCAAAATGTTGTAAACTTCTATTTTTTTTTGGCTCTCAAAACCCCTTGGTAACACCCCAACCATCTTTCAAGAAGAATTACATGCCATAGAGACATGTGCCCAGGAGTGCAACGAAAGAAACACCCGAAGGGCAGAAATCTATATTTTATCAGATAGCCAAGCAGCACTAAAAGCTCTAAAGTCATACACTTGTAAGTCTAAGCTGACTTGGGACTGTAAACAGTCCTTGAGACAACTGGCAGCAAACAATCAGGTTACTCTGATGTGGGTTCCAGGTCACAAGTGAGTTAAAGGCAACGAATAAGCAGATTGCCTTGCCAAAGAAGGGGCAAATACAAAATTTTCCGGCCCAGAACCCTTCTGTGGACTTTCCAAAGCCCACTTGAAAGAAGAGGTTCGACGCTGGAAAACAGATGAAATGAAATCTCACTGGCATAAAGTGCCAGGACAAAGACAAGTGAAAAGGCTAATAAGTCTTTCGCCAAGGAAAGCTTAACAGCTTCTCGAGTTGGACAAGAAAGACTTGAAACTGGTGACGGGACTCCTCACTGGTCACTGCCCTCTAAGGTACCACCTGAAAAAGATGGGCAAAACAGAGAGTGATAGTTGCCGCTACTGCGAGAACTTCGCTGAAACTGCAGAACATTTGCTTTGCGAATGCCCAGCGCTTTTCTGCAAGAGGCTCAAGTTTCTGGAAGGGGCCTTCCTAAAGCCATTCGGTATCAGAAACTTAGCCCTCGGGAAACTGATAAACTTTACTCGAAGTCCCGGAATCCCGGGCCTTGAATAGATTAAGGGTTATGAACAAAAGATCTGATAGGTCGAAGTGCTTGAAAGGCAGCATGGCCTTCACGACCCACCCTACAACCTACAATCTACTTCTATTTTTTAGTCTGTTTTGACCGGACTATAAACCAATGTGACAAAAGTCTACTTTTCAGTGAATCTGAAACTGCCTGAAAACTACCGCTTAGTGGTAAATGATGTATGGTTAATAGCTTTTGTTGACCAATATCTGCGTTTATGAGACCGTTGTCCTAGTTTACATCGAAAGCCTGTAACGGATATATGTAGGTATTACTCGCAAGATGCGACATTTTGATTACTATTAAAAATAACTATCAACCTTCTTACTTTAGAAATCGCCAGGGGGCACTACGATATCGGAAAGATTCCAGTTTCTCCATAATATGTAATTATGCGACAAAAAGGTAAAATTTTCCAATGCTGCATTTGATTTGTAATAGTTTCCAAGATTAAACCGTTACGATAAAAATTTATTGTTTCATAAATTATAACGGCGAGTTAAATCCACCTTTAATCTGTGCAAATTTATGAGAGCGTTGGATTAGCAATTACCTCCTCGATTATAATTGGCGCTCGTAGTAAAGGAAAGAGGAAGGAAGGATTTATTGTGGGTGTTTTGGAAGCTACTAGTTTATTTAGGAATTAAAGTTTTTTAGGGGTTAATTATATACGTTCTTTTGTTTATCATTAGTTTTTAAGAAGTTTTTTAAGAGTTTATTTAAAAGTTTAATTCAGACATTTTTTAGGAGTCCGTTCATGAGTTTTAAAGAAGTTATTTTAAGAGTTTATTATGGTTTTTGGAAGTTTATTATAAGTTATTACAGGATTAATTATGAGTTCATTCAGAAAATTATTATGAGTTGTTATAAAATTGTTTTATTATTAGTTTATTCAGGAGTTTCTGTAGAAGAACTTTCAAGAGATTAATATGAGTTCTTATATAAGTTTATTATGAGGTTTTAAGGAGTTCCTCTAAGAGTTTAATTTTGTTAGGAGTTCTTTCAGGAGTTTATTATGTTTTTTTTAGGAATTTATAATGAGTTTTTAAGAAGTCTTTTCGTCTGTTACTATTACTTAGGCCTCTCACTGTATAACGTGTTTAAAATTAACTGGAATTTTGAATTTCTCGTTTTACGTATATCGAAGTTATTGATAGCTCCTCGTATATGGAAATCGATTAAAATCGGCTAGTTTTTTTTCTCACGTAATACGAATTTTAGACGGGTATAATTACGCCCGGAAACAAGAATGGTAAAAGGTAATGGTGTAAATATAGTTGTTTTCAAGTGTGTAGGTAGGAACGGAAAATGTTGATCGTCCAAATGTCAACGACCTGCCCCTTTGTCGAACAATGTAATATCTATCTATCGTCTGTCGGTAGGTATGCACACACGCGCGCGCCTTTACGCGACGACCACACTGGTGTACCTTTCGAAATGTTTTTTTCTCCATTCTTGACCGTTTCTACTAAGTTGTGTCGATACTTCGATGTTTTAAAACTATTGGAGCAGTGAATCTTCACCCAAAACACACACAAACTGATTTCCAAACAACGGTACTTTTCTTTTTTCATCAGCGCTTTTATACATGCTCGTCGGTTGTTGGTACCCTTGAATTGGTCTCTTTTAAACATTTCGATCTGATCAAGATACGTTCGCCAACTGCACTACTTGCCCATTCACACCAGCCTTATAAATATGTTTCGTCAATCTTCTTTCATCCATCACCTCTACGTATCAGAATCATCTAAGTATTCCTATTTTACAACATCTTCTTTCACACCACTGCGTTCCCTTATCTCACTATTTCTTACTTAATCATTAGAGTCACTCCAGCTATACAATTCTCAGACTGCTCATCTCCGCAATTTTGATCCTACTTTCATGCTTCTGCCAAACCCAACCATTTCTACCATACATAAGTGTTGTGACCAGGACTCTCCTATGTGCAGTCAGTCGTGCCTTTTTTGACAAGTTCTGGCTTATATACTGTACATCTATTAGAAATTTATCTAATCTACTTGTCCTGAAAAATCACCAAATCGCAACATTCTTTTCGCAATAGGTACCTCACAATTAAAAAAAAAAATGTGTTTATCCCTTATTCTTATTTTTTGAGTGGTGTCATTATTCTTCTAGGATTGGGAAATAACTACTGACATTACCTACAGTCATCCATATTTGTTTATGTCTCGCTGCGCCCTTAACGGTAGTCACGTAACACATACAGTTTGTAAAGTTTGAAACTAAACGAGTGATTCTCGCAATTTGATCATATTTGACCAATATGGCAACAGCGCATCCCCACTAGCAGTGTAGAATTTATATATCCATACAATTGAATCAATATCAATATTAATTTAGTAATTGTTTATAATTTGTATAAGATGTACCTCTGAAAGTAAATTTTTATTTAAAAAAGAAGCAAGCATGAAATTAAAGATTTCAATTGCATTCCTTTTGCGGCAACGAAACGCCCCACATTTTAGCGAATGATTTAAAGCCGCGGGCGAAACTGAAGGCATCCGATATATCTACAAAAGTCGATCACTTTCGGGACAATGTCCAGAGAGAAATCGTTCTATCCATTAAATTTCGCGAAATATTGTTTAGATTTATATAAGAAGATTTGTCCTAGTTTTAGTTTTAAGTTAATTATAAAGCGTTGCAAAAAAATTGTAAAGAACCTGTGAATATGTAAGAGATTAGAATAAATTGTTTAGTTTTGGTACTGAGTGTTTAAAATCATTAAATCCAAAATTAAATAACAATATAAAAATCAAATTATGTCTGTTTGTTTGTCCTTTAAGCGTTTCTAAACCGCTGAACCGATTTTAATGAAATTTTGTAAATGTGTATTGATTACTCCAACTTGAGAAATAGAATAGTTTTTATCCCGAAAGGAGTGAGAGGGGGCTGAAATACAAAAGCTATCAAAAATGGCCGTTATTAGTGATGAATTCAAAGTTTTTGGGGTCGCTGAGTTTAACAATGACATTCCCAATTTTTTTAGCACCCCTACGAAAGGAGTGAAAAAGGGATGAAATATAAAAAATATCAAAAACGGCTGATATTAGTGTCGAATTTAAAGTTTCGGATTGGCTAATATGAAATAAAATAAAAGTTTAAATAATTAAAAAGCTGCTCTTATTTATCCTTATTCGTTCAGATGTTAATAACCAAACACGAAACAAACAGTACGAGGGGTGGACTCAATACCTTCGTGGCGTGGTTTTAAAAAAAAGTACCCAAAATACTTTACACGGTTTATTTTAAGTACCTTATTTTTTTATAATTTATCATTTTTTTTTCCGGTAATTATGGTAACTATCTGCTTTAAGTGAACAAGATAAAATTAATGTAATTACAGCATTATTTGTCGAGTGTATGGAGATAAAAATTGAGCAAGAACTAATTGCCTTCTGGAATTTGACTCGACGTAAATGTATCGCAAAATAACCTATTAAATAATTTTTTAAAAGGAAAGTAAATGCTTCTTTTTTACCTTGTATACATTTTTAACGTCGCAGCCACAAAATCGATATAGTTTGTTGTCGACTTTGACGTGATAATATTGCAACCGTTTCCGTTCATTATCTTTATCAAACCACGTTAACAAAAACATTTTGCACTTGCTACTGAACAATGTGACTGCTTACTGTTATTTAATAAACGAAGAATGTATTTTCAAAATCGAAAGTCTGACGCGACGGCGTCTGGAGACCCAGGAAGCCAGGCTGACCGGAATTCGTCTAATAATACAAATCTGAAAAAAAATGACAATATAAACTCCTGGACAAAATTAACGCAACAACATATTAAATTATACAAATTGATATAATGAATTGATTTTAATAATTTTTTTTGACATTGGTTACATTAATTAACAATCGGATACTTTTAAAGTCTTCTTCTTCGTCTTCTACTTGTTGGAGATCTGTCGATCTGTTAATACTGAAGCTGCCTCTGCATATTTTTCTGCGAGATAGATTGCCAACTATCTCTCCATCATTTAGGTGGCCTCCCGGGAGGTCTTGAGCCGGGCGGGTTGTTTTCTAGGTCTATTTTCGGAAGTCTCTTCTCGTCCATCCGACTTACATGGTTACAACTAACAATTTAAGTAAATTAACTTAATATTTCTCTATAAGATTGGAATTAAGACAAATAACGAAATTGTGATGTTGAATTATGGTGTAATATGACAGTAGTATTCAGTCATTTTTTTGCCTCTCAAAATGTCACGGTTATGACGTGATATCTGACGAACTTCGACCTCTTTATGAAAAGATGCTGTGATAATCTCTTTAAACTTTTCATGTGTATATGATACGTTTCCGTTGACGTACAAATAAAATTCGAAATTATGTAAATGGGTGTGAAAAATAAACAAGCTACCCGTGACTACAATTCGTCATCGTAATGAAGCACTTTGATTGGGTACATTTCGAGAAATAAATTTGATAAAAATTAAACAGGAATTTGTTTTTTTGGACACCCTGTATTTAATAAACAAAAATAAAACTATTAGGATATTATGTGTGGCTGATGTTGTTTTAAACACTTTATAGTTTTCTATAATTTTTCTTCCATTCAGAAGCTATTAACTGGGTGGTGCTTGTTAAAAAGTATAGATATCGTGATTAGCGCTTTTCGTGTAGTCCTTCATGTATACTTGGTAAGAGTTGGAATTGTTGATTTGTCTCTTCGTAGTGCAAACAAGACAAGTTTGTCGAGACCTACCTTATGCTGATAAGGGGCAACACCCCGAAACCGGTCCATGGGTGGTTTCTTCGAATGGATAAATTTAATAATTCTTTTACAAGAAACGGGAAGTATGACTGTGGCATTGAGCGAAGGGTGGTGGCAGGGAAACGAATGAAAAGGACCCTGTATATCTTTATGAGCAGCCGGAACGTATCAAATAAACAGAGGGCTCTTCTCTATTTAATGTAGATCTAAAAAAAAACCTGAAATTTTCATCGCCGTAGTGACTCTGTTGGATAAAATGAATAATAGTGTAATAGGGGAACGCTGATGTGAATTTTATTCAGATTTGGGCTTTAAATAATATATATTAAATTGTTGCAATTTGACAATTTTTTCAAAATAAATAAAAAAATTATTACATCACCAGAAAGAAATCCATATTTGTTAAAATGCGCAGACCGATATTCACCTACAAAAGAAGCGAAGCCAGAAAAAGTATCAAAAAAAAATATTAAAGACAAAAACAATGACATTTGTTGAAAGACAGAGATCGGTCATCCATATTTTCAATGACGAATTAAGCCTGATTCATCACGCTTTACATCATCCAATAATATTTCAGTAATCCATCAGTTATTTCAATTGTTTAACAAATGTATAGTCTAAAGTCTGTATGTCTTTGAAATTCGTCTGGAATGTTTGTAGCCAAATTTGTGGGCCATTGAAAAATAATTAATTAATTTGTGAAAAACCCATCTAAAAATGCGTGTGGCTCAATAGGCAGTAAATGTGGGTTTCCTGGACGACCGAGCACTATGACCTTTTATCGATCCATAGCCGGCTGCTTGTTGCAGAATATGTGCCGCCATCCGTCCGTCGATGCCAAATGCACCGGAAAATCTGGTAATCCCCAAACAATCTCAACCCTTAAACTCTAATTGGGGAGTAATCATATCATAGCTGAGTCCGTTCAAATATCTTGAGACACGCTGTAGAGGAGAAAAGAGGCGTTCTCAATTTGCACGAGCGCACTTATGCTGTGTGCTTTAAAAAATATTATTGATAATGTTTGTTTAAAATATCGAACTGGCCATTCATTTGTTTTTAATTTAGTCGTGTTTAGTCATCGGTGTATATTCATAGATAAAAATAGACACGGAAAAATTACTGCAATAAAATAAAAACTGGTGGATATCTCGCTAACGTCGAAATACAAAAAGAAGAACCGCCAACATTCAGCTTTCGAAAACAGTCCAGATATATATCACAAAAACCGTTCGATTCAATCTTATTTTTAGGATGAAAAAAAAAACAACACGGACATGCTTTGCGAACAGATGCGTAATACACAAGAATGCCGAATACATTTTTAATATCGTTTTATCTGTTAAAAATACATCGATGGAAAAAAATATCCACTTTAATTGACACGAAATGCAGTCTCCACGAATATCACGACAGCTATGACTACGAGTGACAGATGAAAATTAGTCCATACTCAAGGCGAAGTTGGTGCTTCGAGGCATCGTGACGCAGCCAAAGAAGTTTTAAGTTTGGTTTCGTTATCCTTGACGTCGCTGTTTTATTCATTATTGCTGGGTTTCTCAAAGTGGGGTATAGCTGACTGGTACGTGCGACAAAATGATTGAAAATGATTTATGTTAATCGCCATTTATTACCGATACGGGTCAAAAAAACACTATGCGAAACACTGGTTCTCTCCATATTTAATTATGCTGACGCTGTCTATGGCCTCCCAATTTAACCACCCGATATAAGACAAAAATACAAAAAATACAAAATTCATGTCTACGTTTAATCTTTGGTATCCGGAGGCGACAAAGAATTTCACATAAGCTAAGAGAAATTGGATGGTTAGGTTATGAACAATAGAAGAGCACATCACACTATTATTCTATTTTATATAATTATCACTAGAAAGATACAGCCCTATTTTTCTACGAAAATATCATATCGTACTCAACATCTTCGGCAAACTGTATACAAAGGTATCGATTAAAAGAGTAATAAATTAAAATGATAAAAAGACATGGGATGTGCAAGCAGGATTCAGAAGAGGAAAAAGATGTATGAAGGCTTAGTCGAAATCCCTATCAACAGTATCAGATATGCTGATGATAATGTGTTCTTAGCTGACACAGCAGATGATTTACAGTCATTATTGAATGCCGTAAATGATGCAAGCAATGCGTTGGGTCTAAAAATAAATGCCGCTAAGACCAAGTTTGTGACCATTTCAAAAAGCGTCCTACCAAATTTCAGATTAACTATCAATGGTATTAACCACATGGAAAAGTACGGAAATTCAAATACCTAGGCTGCTACTTGAATGATAAGTGGGACCCGGAGGTGAATATTAGGTGCCGTATAGAACAAGCGAGAGCCGCATTCTTACGTATACGTAAATTTTTAGTTGACCACCGACTAGACATTAAATTGAGACTCAAGATGACCAAATGTTATATGTGGCCTATTCTATATGGCGTGGAAGCGAGGACTCTTAAGGATGTGTCAGAAACGAAGAAGTCATCAGGAATAAGGGCCTTTTAACCATACCAACTTTCAAGACTGAACATTTCAGACGATCTTTCAGTTATCAAATCTGCTTTCAATGCAACCCGGTTTTGGAGGAAATTAAATTATTCAGAGTATCCAAATTCAAAGTGTTCATTAAAAAACGTCTATTGGATTCTCAATAATAAATTTAGAAATAAATGATCCCACTGTATACTTACTCATTTCTCGAAAATGTTTCACTCACTCCCAACTATTTCGTTCTCACTTTTGATACGTGTAGGTTTTTGGGGGTTAAGTGGAAGAATATTTTTTGTGATGTTCACATAAAAAATTTATTTTGCCTTTTACTTCCAAGAAGTCAATTGATGATTGAATGCTCATGATTTTGTGAAAATTTTATTTGTTTGGAAGTAATAAAGACGATTTATTATTATTATATTGATAATGCTGAAGATTGGATTCGAAATCCATTCATGCCCACAACTGCAAGCATTAATGATGATTTTAGCATTAAGTAACATGTATCATTGTTGGAAATAATGTCCGCAGATCAAACTCTTCAAGCTGATGTTAAAAATACGTTTTTAATTGATTTTTGGGTAGCAATAAATAAAGAATCTTTTCCGTAAAGCGGTCATGATAAAGACAAAAAACAAGCCCACCCATCTCATTTATTTAAGTACCTACTCACGTTATTTTTTAAATTATGTCATTTCTTTTATTGTTTATCCCCGTATCTATTTTATATCTAATTCTAAACATATTGTTACGGATTGTGGGTCCGCCCCTGGCACAAGAACACGAGGTGGTGTATCGTCCACACAAAAGTTTTGTGAATCCTTTCGGCGGCATCAAATCGCCCGACATTTATAGCCGCGGGCGGTAATTGGAGGCCGCGATATATCTAGAAATGTCGTTCACAAATCGGGACAATTTCCAGAAATATTTGTTGGGTATATTTAAGAATCGCGAGCCGTGAGTTTAAAGTAAGTTAGAAAGTGATATAGTTATGAAAAGATTATTATAAATAGTTTAAGTTTTGTATAATGTCTAAGTGAGTTATAAAATAAGATTTTATTGTGTTACCTGAAGAAAGATTAAAATAAATTGTTTAGTTTTTTTGTACCGAGTGTTTTAAAATAACGAACCCAAAAGTAAATATCGTAATAACATGTATCTATTGCTCATTTGTATTTTTGTTTGAGTTTGAGAAAGCCTGCATTATTGGAACATCGTTCTTCGCAACAAACAAAGAGTGTAGTAGTAGAAGTCAAAAACAACCTCAAACTATACAATGGTTTAGTTAGCTGTTAGCAGTTAGCTGCTACTACATAATTGTTTAGTCTGTGTTACTTGCAAAGTGTTTGTAAAACGTAAGCAATAATAATTAATAAGATAGTAATCTTTCAACTGTCGACAAACAATCTATTTAACTGCAACGTCCTGCGAATGTTCACAAATGCATTTTATTAAACGAATTATTATTAACAAATCTATCTCGTAATGATATCTGTCCTTTTTTTAGTTTGTCAAAGGTTTTCAGAGAACCGATCATCGAATATTATATTAAGGGTAAATATCGTCAATTTTTACAGGATATGTGGCTTCGCCATGGCTGTTTAACTTATTCATAGAAGGTTGTTTAAAAGATTTAAAAGAGAGTGCGTATGAATACGTCGATGATCGGGTCATATTAGTATCTTCTAAGGAGGAATTGCAGCGATGGATAATGTAACACAAGGCCAGGTCAAGAGTACCAGCAACCTGCGAGCATGTATAAAAGTGCTGATAAAAGTAGAAGAAGCGAAAGTCAGATGTAAGAACCGTGGAAAGTGGAAAGAAGTAGCCTCTGCTTAACCCCACGGGAAAAAAAGGCGTGACTATATGTGCTGTAAGAATAACAACCCCCCCAATTTTTGACCCTATTTTTGTCCTCTTGACCATAAGTAAGTAAGGTTTATAAAAAACCATAAACCTTAATAATTATAATACACGAATACTGAATATTAACTTCCCAATACACAGATTAACACTATCAGAAAAAATTATGATTGCTTACTCGAGTGTTTATCATTAAAGGAGTCACAGCTTTCAGCCGTTGTTTATGCTGCTATTAGTCATAAATAATAATTATTGTAACAAATCTTACGACGCTTGATTATAACTTAACTTTGCACGTAAATCTTTTTTCATTTTTCACAGAATATCTCCAAGCAGAGCAAATTTGATGGTTTTGGTGGACAAGATGTTTGCTGTATATTCATTCATTACCCAGTATTAGACTAGAGCAGTGTTTCCCAACCTTTTCTGTGCCATGCTTCACCTTAGCCTTTCTAAAATTCGTATGCCCCCTTTTGTTACATAATTTTAATATTAAAAAATTTAATTGTTCACTTGAGAAACTTAGATGATAGGTTTTAGGAAGAAATCACTAGGAAATTGTTAACGAAACACAGTGAGTAAATTTTCAAATTATACATACATATAGTCACGCCTTTTTCCCGCAGGGGTAGGCAGAGACCACTTCCTTCCACTTCCGCTACTGTTCTTACACACATCTTTTGCTTCCTCTACTTTCATCAGTGCTCTTTTACATGCTCGTCGGTTGTTGTTACTCTTGACAGCTGACCTTTCTTCAAAACAATGTTGATCTGATATATTCGCCGAGGTCGACCTCTACCGACTTTCGTCCATTCACACTCGCTTATACATTTGTTTTATCAATCTTCCTTCATCTATCCTTTCTACGTGTCCAAACCATCTAAGCATTCCTTTATCTATCTTTGTGACCTCATCTTCTTTTACACCACATCGTTCTCTTATCTCACTATTCTTTACTTTATCCAACCGAGTCACTCCGGCTATACAATTCTCAGACTACTCATCTCCGCAGCGTAAATCCTATTTTCATGCTTCTTCTGCCAAACCCAACATTCACTACCATACTGATAAGTGTAGGAACCAAAACTTCTCTATGCACAGCCAGACGTGCCTTTTTTGGCACTTTCTGGCTACTCATAAAGCTATGCAGTGCCCCATTCATTTGTTTTCCTGCCAACGCCCTTCGCTCAATGTCACTGTCATACTTTCCATCTCTCGTAAACTTTGATCCCAGGTATACAAACTCATTTACTTGTTCCACTCTTTCTCCCTTAATCAGAACTTCACAGTTTGTCATGCTTTCTTCTCTTTCAAAAACCATTACTATCGTTTTGTTTACATTTATTTTCATCCCTTTGATTTTCAGGGCATCATGCATAACATTAACCTGCTACATTTCTAAACATATAATGAAAAACTGAAATTCAAATTTCAAATAATTTTAATAAAGATTAATTAAGAATTTGCTTTTTTCGTTAAATTTGGAAACGAAATCTAACATTGCATTTAAATGGCCCGTAGCGAAAGGGTGTCGAGTCCATTTTCGAATTTCCCCCCTTAACAATCAAATTGCCCCCATGTGGATCGTGGGCCCCACGTTGGGAAACACTGGACAAGAGCTAGTGATTTGCTGCAAAAATATTCATGTAGGGAAATTAATATGGGAAACGTTAATACTATTGTAAACAAAAAGAATTATTATGTTTAATTAGGTGACTATTTTGCGATTAAAATAAACAAATCTTTGTTACAATATTGTTACCTTTACGTACCTTAACCTTGCGAAGAAGTTACTAGTCAAAATCATATTTTATAACATCGGCTATTTATAAATTAATAGCAGCAATTTAATTTCTATATTTATACAGTGTGAGTAATCGTAATGCAACAAACCGGTAGATATCTCGTCGAGTAACATTTTGGAAAACATTTTTAATATGAACATTTTAAAAAATTGGCAAGTGTACACGCAAAAAAATATTATGTTTAAATAATGTTGCAGTGCCATTCGTTTAATAGTTTTCCAAACTCTTCTGAAATGTCAACAACCGTTCCTCCTTTAGCAGTTTCTTCGAGATTAACCCGTCAAGCTCAGTCTTCACACCCCTTCGTGATCATTTTGGGGACCTGCAGAACAACTCTTTCCAAAGATTCGTTCATCCTACGAACAGCGAGGCTTTGGAACGCATTTCCTAGGGAGGCGTTCCCGGAGGCATAAAACCTCAAGAAAATTTAAGAACACCAATTCCTACTTTTTCTTCCTTGGTTCTCACGATGTTCTCTGAGCTATACAGGATCCCTTTTCGTGGGAACCAAAATGTAAAAAAAAACAATTTTGGCAAAGGTAGAGGTAGAGATATCGAATGACCAGCGCGCTCTGCAGATTTGCCGCGTTTGGATTATTTGTCTTAAAAGTCAAAAATTCGAAAATTTAATGCGTCAAACGAACAAGCGACAATCCTTCGCGGTCGTTAAAAACGTATAATATTAATGAAAACCGAGAGCGTTCGTTAAAATGGAATTCGTCGTCTGTTAAAGAAAAACTTTCAACGAAAATAGTAACGGGAGAGAGAGAATTTTTATAAATAAATCGATGCTCGTCCTTGGAACGCGTCGAGGGGTAAGGAAATACGTGTTGCGCGATTTGTTATTTCCGCCCGATTACCGAAAATGTAATTTTGATTCTTATCTTCACATTGCGTACCCCGCAGAAATCTTAAAACCCATCATCGGAGTTATATAACATAAGGATGCTGATTGCCTTAGAGACATAACAGGTATGCTACAATCTTTCAGGCTGAAGTATTCGCTATCGAATTGTGTGCAAGAGAGTTGACCAACAGACCTCTAGCAAACATAAATATAATATCAGACAGCCAGGCTGCTTTAAAAGCACTGAGCTCCAACAAGATAAATTCTAAACTTGTATGGAATTGCATCGAATCCTTAGAGTACCTTGGTGCGAACAACAGGGTGACCCTACTGTGGGAACCTAGGCACCAGGGGGTGGAAGGAAACGAAAAAGCCGACACCCTTGCAAAACAGGAGGCCGAATCTGCGTTCACTGGACCAGAACCGGTTTTTGGAGTCACCACAAGTGCCGCCAAAACAATTATTTCGGACTGATCGGAGAGGAAAATACTCACGTACTGGTCCGACATACCAGGGCTAACCCACTCGGAGGCGTTTTTACCGTTACAACCCTCGAGAAACACAACTAAACAGATCCTGGAATGGAGCAGAAATGACCTGCGGATTCTAACAGGACTGCTTACGTCTAAGATACCACCTCAGAAAGATATATCTGAACCAACAAACGGACTGTCGGTTCTGCTTCGTGGAAGACGAAACTGCTGAACATATACTATGTTCATGCCCCGGCCTGAGAAGAATAAGGTTCAACATATTTGGTTACACTAACCTAGAACCTACCGATTTTAAAAAAATCTCACCCTATACAACCATGAACTTCGTAAGAAGGGCTGGATTGTGCGGTGAACTGTAGTCTCTAGGGGTGAGCCACAATAGACCTACTAAGGGTCGCGGTGGATTGGCGACCACGCCCCACTCACATGAAACCTAACCTAACCTAACCTAGAGACATAATTAAAATGTCATTTGTGATTTGTGTACGAGATTGAGCAAATAAATGGAGGGTAAATTTAACTGAAAAATGTCATAACAACGTTAAGAATGTGTAAATTTGGCACAGGGCACCGCTAATACGAGTGACAATAAATCATATCGGTTGTACAAATTGTAACATTGTAACAAATTGTAAACAATTATTAATTAAGAATGTAAGCAAGTACCTAATGAAGTAGGTATATACATAAGGTCGCCTGAGTTTTGATCCCAAGACATAAAATCCCTCGACCAAAAATACGCGACAAAAATATTGAAAATGATTTTGTTCAAAACGATAAATACTACGTTATCGATAATAAAAATAACATAGTGTTAGATAGAAAATCCAACGACAAACAGCAGCACTTTAAAACGACCAATTTGCCGCGTTCTCTTATCTCACTATTTTTTATTTTATCCAACCGAGTCACTCCGGCTATACAATTCTCAGACTACTCATCTCCGCGACATTAATCCTATTTTCATGCTTCTTCTGCCAAACCCAACATTCACTACCATACTGATAAGTGTAGGAACCAACACACCTCTATGCACAGCCAGACGTGCCTATTTTGACACTTTCTGACTGTTCGTTAAGCTATACAGTGCCCCAATCATTTGCTTTCCTTCACTAACATTCAAAATTGTCTAGCAAGGGTTGTCTACTCAACCTTCATCTACAAACTAAAAATTATAAAATCCCAAAAAGTTGCCTCTTGTAACTTAAGGAAGAAGAATTCTAGAGCAGTGGTCTCCAAACTTTCCAGCCTTAGGGCCATACTGATTACTCCAGTAAGTTCCGAGGGCCAAAACCATATTATCATTGTTGCCGGTGGTAAAAAGTGAAATAGTCCACTGATGAAAAAAAAAGTCCGAAAAAGTACGCAACGTTTAAAAAATGCTGCAAATCGGACTTAAGTCCGCAAAACGGCAACACTGCATATTATTAATTTTCCTGTCATTATCTGTAATTTCTAATTGATACTGTTTCAATCACAACTACGAAGTAAATGTTTTTCACATTTTAAAACATGTGAAATATTCAGCCACACCACTGAGACTGAGTTTCCTATCGATTTTGCAATCGAAACTTTGAGTGCTTTGAAAATAAATTTTGATACTCGTTTCTCGGATTTTGATGCCATTGCGAATCAAATTAAGATTTTTCAGAATCCTTTTGATACTGACATTGAAACCCTAGCCCCGGAACTTCAAATGGAAATGATTGATCTACAGTGCAGTGATATAATTAAGAACAAATATCAAAACTCATCTTTGTTGGAATTTTATAAGAGTCTTCCACTGACACAATTTGATAATTTGCATAAAATTGCTCCTGGGCTGTTTTCTGTTTTTGGTACTACTTATTTGTGTGAGAAGACCTTCTCCAAAATGAAGTACACAAAAAATGTTTACATATCTAAATTAACTGATGAGCATCTTAAATCTCTTTTAATAATTGGTACAAGTAAAATTAGTCCACTACTACAAACTATTGTCAGTGGAAAATCTCAATTACATAAATCTCATTAGTATTTCATATGTCATTATTTATGTTTTTATTTAAAATGTATAAAATGTTAGTTGGATTCATTTCAATAATTTGTTAGTTGGATTCATTTCAATAATTTGTTAGTTATTATATACTGAAGTTAAATTTTCTGCATATTATACATGTCTTTCATCATCATCATCACTCAGCTATAGTAGTCCACTGCTGAACATAAGCCTCTCGTTTATTTTGCCACTCTGCTCTATCTTGAGCCATTTGTATCCAAATACCACAGATTCTTTTGATGTCATCGGTCCATCGTGTGGGGGGGCGCCCTCTACTACGATAAGCTTCGTGCCTCGGACGCCACTCCAATAGTTTTTTAGACCATCTTCCGTCAGTTCTTCTAGCTACGTGGCCAGCCCAGTTCCACTTTAAAGTTGTTATTTTTTCGATTACATCTATAACACCTGTTCTTTGGCGAATAATCTCATTTGGTATTCGGTCTCTGAGGGAGATACCCAGAATAGCCCTCTCCATCGCCCGTTGGGTGACATGCAGTTTCTTTGCTGACTTTTTTGTAAGCGTCAATGTTTCGGCTCCGTATGTCTTTACTCATTACAATTCTGTGTTTCTTTATCCAACTTATCACAAAAACAATAACAATAAGCCTACAACAATGTTATGAGTAGTTAGCCCATGACCATATCAATGTAGATGTCATATTAATAATTATTCAACATAAATGTGGCCCTCGGGCCGTAGTTTGGAGACCCCTGTTTTAGAGCATTGTAAGGTGAGTTCTAACAGTGCAACGTGTTGAACATGTCATCAGCTGTCGCTGACTTATTTTTAATTGGTTGGGTTGTTAGTCATTTACATAAAACGGCCACGGACTAGTGATGGGTCCAATCTCCCATTTTTTGGGTAGCAATTGCTTGTGCTGATGCTATTTTCTTTTAGCGGTTAAAAATAGTATTTTAGCATTATACGAGTTGTACAAATGTATATACATATTTGTTAAATTTGTTTTGCTTTTAAAAGCATTTCTTTTGTCTCAGCGGTGTACTGTTCTAAAAAAAACAATTTGATTTATGGACAGTCTTGTCGATTTTGTACTTTTATCGGCTTGTGTTTATGACTCTGTTTACTTTACATCGATTTCTTTTACGGCCTTCCAATGAAATATCCAACTTTGGTCGTCGAATATTCACAAACTTTCAGTTAAAAACCAGGCAGTCCAAATAATTTTTAATTTTGCGCAAATGTAAGAAAAACAAAATGTCTAATAATATGTCTTGGCATGACCATGTTGCTAACATCGCAAAATCAGCAAGCCAGAGGCTAGGTTTCCCGTGGAAAACTAAAAAGTTTTTGCTCCTGATCAAGAGTTGACGACGTACAAAGCTCAAATCCGACCTCTACTGGAGTATTGCTCGCACATTTGGGGTTCAGCACCAAGGCATTCTCTTCGTCTTCTAGATTCCATTCAGAAAAGGGCCATTCGGTTGATAAACTGCTCAACTCTCACAGATACCCTTCACCCACTAGAACATAGAAGTAGAGTTGCAGACCAGACATTACTCTACAGATATTTCCATGGCAGATGCTCCAGAGAAATAAAAACTCTTGTACCACCACTGGCCACATTCGGCCAAAGAACTCGGCACGCTGATCAGTCTCACCCATTTACTCCCAAGATTGACACTACAAGGACCAATCTCCATCAAGAATCCTTATTTTACAGGGCTGCGACAGAATGAAACAAGCTTCCAAAATAATCCCTCCCCCTTCTAATAGTCGCAGTGCGGGCCGTCCGCGGCCCACACGATAAGACCTACCCTTTTTGCGATTATTTTCAGTAAAAAAAAAAAAAACCCGAATACCGTACCGAAGCTGCAGGTTGGAACAAACCTTACATATCGCACGATTTCGCCATTTCACCACCCTCTGTACACGTCATACATTGTTTTTTATTGAAACATTTCCTATCATTCCCCGCATATCATAATGATAAAGTCAGTTACCGTGTTAATGCGATGAATGAAGAACGAACGGGCTAGAGGTCACTGTTAATTTGTCCATTCAGTTTTGTGACCTCATCTTCCAGTTTACAACTACATAATGGTTGGTTTAGGAATTGTTGCACTTTTAAATTGTACTGTATCATTTATTATACGTTCAAGGTTGCGAATATATGGTTTTTAAATTGCTTCCAAATTATAGCGACGACAGGACGAAGTTTGTTACGAAAAAATATATATATTACATACAAAAGAAAATGTGTAATTATTTCGTAATTATGTTCGTGTTCCTTTTTTTTTTGTTAAACGTTTCAACTATATTAATGATACAAAACCTGTATAATGCGATTCAGTCTTGCATGGTCGTTAAGTCCGAGAAGAATTTGTACAAATAAGTCGAGAGAGGTTTATATTTATAGCCATAATAGACGATAACTTTCACTCGAAAAGTCGTACAATGATTCACAATCAAATATTACAAAATTTCTTGAATAAATAACCGACTGAAGAAAGACTCTATTCTCACGATTATCTATATTATTAAATAAAAATAAAACAAAGATGAAACCGACAAAGTAACAAACAATAGATTATTTATTGTATTTAATTCCGTTCATTTGAACTTTTGGGTCACCATCATAGTAGAACATGATAACGCCAAAGCTGGTTCCTTTTTTTGAGAAAAATTAAATTTGATTTGATCTTAACATTACTATTAGTCCCATATTTAGAGCTATTGGGTCTTCCTTTTTGAAGTGAAACTTCTAAAGCCGCGTCACACGAGCTAGCGAGACGAAAATGTGTAACGATTCATAACGCGCATGCGCGTTCTGTTGGTGTCGCGTAGAAATACTTAGCAACGCGACGTCTATTTGTGTAGTCCACGTGTTTGTCAAAAAATATTTAAAAAAACCACAAAAGATGTACAGGCTATTGAAGCACATAGTAATGTACAGATTACAGAAATAAATTAAGAATAATAATCATATGCAAACAGTAGTGTATGTCGTTCTATTAATACTTCATTTCAATCCTTATAATTTAATCCTAGCCGTTTAAACGTTAGAAATTTTACTAAAAATGCTCTCCAGCTCCAACCCTCTCGTCTGTGTCAATAAGAGAAGCTCCATTTCATTTAAAGATTGAACGAGATAAAGAGCGTGGTCTGTAATTTTAAGTAATAATTAATAATAATATACGTCTTTATTAATTTCAATAATATACATAACAATTATATACACATAAAAATTATTTTAAATGATATAAAATAAAAATTAACAAAAAACTTTAAAAAATAAAAAGTACGCTTTTATCTCTTCCTATTGTTTTGTTTTAAATAAATATTTTTGTATAATGATGCTATTTGGTAGCTGAATTAACGTCTGAATGTTTGTGTTTTGAAAAAGGGTGGCGTAAGAGTGCCTTTGAATCTAATGTTCAAGAAGTGGACATCGGTTCTGTGTGTGATTTTTCGATTCAGTTAAGAAGGTTTCTTGGTAACTATGATCTTATGAAACCAAGCATTGTGAAGAGTTCTCCTGTTTTCCAAGTTCAACCATCCGGCCTCGCGTAATTTATGAGTAAGGGGGCGTTCAAGTATTACGTAACGCAATTTAGGGGGAGGGTGGGTCTTGTAAAACGTTACGATGCGTTACAGGGTTGGGAGGGGGTTCGAACAACGCGTTACATAAATTGTTTTTTTTTTATTTAAATAAATCTGCGGCTTTGACAAAGGACTTCTTCTTCTTGTTGTGCTTTCTTCATTTAATGAAGGTTAGCGATTACATTGGCAAATAACTCTCGGTTTTCTGCTACTCTTATTAGTTCTTCGTAGTTTAGACCTGTCCAATTACGGATGTTTCTAATCCATGAAAGTTTCTTTCTTCCAACGCCTCTTCTTCCTACGATTTTTCCCTTCACAACCAATTGAGGTAGGTAGTATTTATTATTTCTGAGTATATGGCCCAAATACGAAGTTTTACGAACTTTGATAGTATGCAGTAACTCTCTATCTTTATTAAGAGTTTGTAGTACTGCCACGTTTGTTACATGATCAGTCCAAGGAATTTTTAGGATTCTCCTATAGGTCCACATCTCGAATGCTTCCAATCGGTTCATGGCAGAGGTCGTGAGTGTCCATGATTCCACCCCATACAATAGCACTGACCAGACATAGCACTTTAACAGGCGAATTCGAAGGTGCAGATTAAGATGAGGGTCACATAAAAACCCTCTTAATCGTATGAATGTAGTTCTTGCCTGTTCAATCCTGCATTTAATTTCTTGTTCTGGGTCCAATTTGTTATTAATCCAGCAGCCCAGGTATTGGATTTTATCAACCTGCTCCAGTCTTAACCCATTGGCAGTAATGGGCAAGGTAACGTTTTGAGATTTTGAAATTCTCATTATTTTAGTTTTGGTGCTGTTTATTTTCATGTCAAACTCAGCGATTGTGGTATTTAGTTTGTCGATAAGGCGTTGAAGTCCTAAGTCAGAGTCTGCTATGATGATGGTGTCATCCGCGTATCTTATGCTAGATATCTTTACTCCATTGATCTTTATCCCATCTTCTACATTTTCGAATGCTTTCTTAAATATGGCTTCCGAATACAGGTTAAACAGACATGGCGACAGCACACATCCCTGTCGAACTCCTCTGTATATTGATATTTTTTCCGAGAAGGTGTTTTCAACTTCGATTCTCGCCGACTGGTGCCAGTACAGGTTTGTAATCAATCTGATGTCTTTGTCATCTAATCCAGTGTTCTGTATTATCTGAATTAATTTTGTGTGGTTGATGGTGTCAAAAGCTTTTTCTAGATCGATGAAGCATACGAAAATGTCCTTTCTTTGGTCATAGCATTTTTGTAGGAGCATTTGTAATGTAAATATTGCTTCTCTCGTGCCCATGCCAGCCCTGAAGCCAAACTGATCGTTACTTACGTTGACTTCACATTTTTTGAAGATTCTGTTATGGATAATTTTTAATAGTACTTTAAGAACGTGGCTCATTAAACTAATCAGTCTAAAGTCATGGCATGTCCAAGGGTTTGTTTTTTTCGGGAGTGGAACAAAAATTGACTCGAGCCAGTCTTGTGGGATTCTACCTGTATCGTAGATCTTATTAAAAAGTGTTACAAAAAGATCGATATTTTCTTCATTGATCAGCTTCAAGACTTCTGGGTATATTTCATCTGACCCAGGACTTTTATTGGATTTTAAAAGTTTAATTGCGTGTTCTACCTCGCTTCTTAAGATGTCGGGCCCTTCTATACATGATCCAGGGAGAGAACAATCACTCTCTATATCGTCGAATAGTCTCTCTATATATGTCTTCCACATTGTTATTTTCTCCTCGGTGTTTGTTATTAGTTTGCCCCCTGAATTTACCATTGAGTGTGACACTGTAGAATTCTTGTTAAATGTTAATTCTTTCAGTTTCCTGTGTAAGTTAAATGAGTCATGCTTTTTATCCAGCTCTTCAAAAGACTGAAGGTCTCTATTGGTGAGAGTGCAAGCATTATCAACTTCGTTTTGGGAAAAACTAATGCACTGAACAATATTGCAAGCATTTTACTAGATTTGCGGTATAAATATAGAATAATAGGGGCCCTAGAATGGAAACTTGTGGTACTCCTTATCTTAGTGTTAAATAAGTGGAATTATCATTATTTATATTAACCCTTTGTTTTTTATTCAGAAGATTTGATCTTATTAATGTTTATTGACTCACTTGAATTAATACAACAATAAAAAAAGTAATCAAACATACAACGAGAGCTTCCTGCAAAAAATATTGAGTCACTCACCTGGGTATTCCTTGGAGTTTGGGCTGAAGAGTTTCACTTAAAGACTGGGACGAGTCGGATGGTAATGGGAGGAGCGTGCCTCTATTGCTGATCCTTCGATGTCGGACGCGAGCAACACATGCATTTTGCGACGTCATACATCCGCGGTGTGCGGCCCGAAGGGTTATTATTTTAATAGTAAACTGTACAGGTTAATAAACACATTATCGTTGTTACAGGCACCTTAAGATGACGGATACGAGTCAGGCGGATCTACCGCCCCAAACGAACGGAATTTCGGACGTAGAAGAAGACGATAAATCGAAAATGCGACCAGTAGACATTGACGCGGACGTCAGAGAAATGGAACGAAGAAAACGAGTCGAAATGATAATGAATAGCAAATTGTTTAGGGAAGAATTGGAAAGGATTCTCGACTCGCAATTAAAAGACGGTAAGTTTCCATGAAATTACTCCTACCAGAACAACTTTGTTCAGCCATAAATGCCGTTTATAGTTTACGAATTTCAATTACTCTTCATCACTAACCCATGTATGATAATGGACTCATCCTAAAAAAATCATTTCCATATACTTTCCTTCACACAATTCCTTTGTTCCAAAGCAAAGTCTTTTTTTCTTTGTCATATTTCCCTTTACAAATACTTTGTAGTCTTAAGCATCTTCCCAATGTTTACAACAGCCATAAATGTCGTTTAAAGTTTACAATTTTCAATAACTCTCCATTAAATATCCTCTTATAACTTACTACGTCCAAACTACTCCCCATCAACAACCCATGTATTAAAGTAAAGTAAAGCAGTAGCTGATTGTTTTTTTTTCACATACATTTCCATAAAGTTACTTTCAATCGATACGTGTAGCCCATAGGGAAATGTTGTACCTCTCTTTTCGCAAGTACTTTATAGTCTGTAGTCTTTTTTTCAGTAGGAACAACAAAAGGTAACATTGAATTTTAATTGTGTCTCTGCGTTTCAGGATCCGGTCCGAGCGGTCTGCTGCAACAAATCTCCGATATGGTCGGTGTAAACCGACAAGGGGGCAACGTATTCAAGAGTTCCAGTTGCGTTATTCCCGTCAACGACATTCGAGGAATCGAATCGATGGGCTACGCCAAGGGCGAAAAGATACTCAGATGCAAATTGGCCTGCCTTTATAGGTTGATCGACTTGTACGGATGGGCTTACGGGTCCAGCACACTCATCACTGCCAGGTAATTCGCATTGAAGACTCCCTAAATAGTTAGCTACTTCTATTTAGTAAATTTTAGCAGTTTCCTACAAATCGAATAGTTTAGATTTATTTGCGAAGCGGTTAGATGTAATGAATCAGAGATAATCATGTAATAATGTGTTTCAGATTGAACCAGGACGACGAGCAATTTCTGGTAAATCCTTATGGGATGTTGTTCCACGAGGTGACCGCCTCCAGTTTGATTAAAGTCGACATGCAGGGCGGCGTACTCGAGCAAGGCACAACAAATTTCTCTGTCAACGTAACCGCATATTCTTTACATGCTGCAGTACATTCCGCCAGACCAGACATCAAATGTATCGTTCACGTTCACACGCCAGCGGTAGTCGCGGTTTCGTCGCTCAAACAAGGACTGATGCCTCTGAGCCAAGAATCCGTCGTCATAGGTAATCAATAAAAACTATTTATAGGGTTATATATATATATATACAAATCTTTGTATTTTTTTTTTCATTCAGGTGAAGTGAGTACGCACATGTATCTCGGCGGGTTGTTGGATCCCGAAGAAAAGGACAAACTCGCCAGAAACTTGGGTCCAATCAACAAAGTTCTTTTGTTGTCGAATCAAGGCGCTTTATGTTGCGGTGAAACTATCGAAGAAGCTTTCTTCAATGCCAGAAACACCGTCTTAGCCTCGGAATCACAGCTCAAACTCCTTCCTGTAGGCATCGATAATTTAAGTAAGTCTACACTTTTAATTATTTACAATTATAGTAGCTACTTTTTAACACGCTTATATTAGTTTCACCTGTATCTTGCTTATACTTATACTACAATCAAACAGCAAACATCAGAATAGGCATTACACAGACGGAAGATGTAGAGATCAGGCGCGGAGTGAGACAGGGATGCCTGCTTTCCCCTTTGCTGTTCAACATCTACTCAGAAGCGATCATGAAAGAAGCATTAGCTGAAGAAGAAGCTGGAGTGCGAGTTAATGGGATACCTATTTCAAATATAAGGTATGCGGACGACACTATGTTGCTAGCCGAAAATGCCATCGACCTACAAAGAATGGTACAAAAGGTACATAATGTCAGTATTCGATAAGGGCTAAACATGAATCTCAGCAAAACAAAATTCCTTGTATTCACAAAGACCCGAAACAACAACACACAGCTGATAGTAAACAACCAGATAATAGAACGGGTATATAAATATAAATATTTGGGAACATGGATTAACAGCAACAATGATTATGCTAGCGAACTGAAAGCAAGAATTGAAATCGCACGCAGAGCCTTCATAAATATGAAACAGTTTTTCTGTAACAGAAATTTAAATAACGATCTCAAATTACGTATGCTGAGATGCTACATATTCACCATCTTACTATACGGCATAGAAGCGGCCACATTGACAAAATTCATGATGAGAAAAATAGAAGCATTCGAGATGTGGCTATACGGGAGAATACTGAGAATATCTTATATGGACAGAATTACAAACGAAGAAGTACTAAAAAGACTCTCAAAAGAAACAGAAATTAATAACGAAATAAAAATCAGAAAATTACAATATCTGGGCCACACTATGAGAGGAGAGAGATACCGAATGCTACAAGTGGTGATGCAGGGAAAGATTGCAGGGAAGCGCAGCGTGGGAAGAAGACGAATGTCGTGGCTCCGCAACCTGAGAGAATGGTTCAACTGTTCATCAAATCATCTTTTCAGATCAGCAGTCAACAAAATGCAAATAATCATGATGATCGCCAACCTTCGACGTGAAGACGGCACCATAAGAAGAAGAAGTATCTTGCTTGTATGTTTTTAACTGACTCTTTGGCCTCGATTTTGCCCTACTGTAAGCGATCAGATTTAATTTAAACTTTGCACACTTGTCAAAGACCGACGACAATGCAATAATTCGATCAAAATATCCGATTATCCTGATTACTTTCGCCAGGATTCATAAATATCTTCAGGGATCCTTTGCATGAGATTAAGAGAGATAGAACTAGTGCGTGAACTACATGTGAGCGCAGAACAAATATTGACACAGTTCATCGCATCGGGGGTTCAGTGATAGAATGCTTGCCTGCTACGCAGGCAACCCGGGTTCGATTCCCAGCCGATGCATTCTTTTTGTGCTCCTACCATTTAATACATATTTTTTTTAGTGAGTAAAACAAATCGAATTAAAAAGCAAAAATAAATTATAGTTTACGAAAACTAAAAAACACGCTTTTACAGTTAATCAAACTAAAAAGTAAAAAATAATTCTTAACATAGGAATAAAATTACTGACGAGAAAATTAATGACAATGTAAAAAAAATAATAATGTCAATCAATGTCACTGCTTTGTATGACATTTTTAAACTAACTCTGCGTTTCGGAATGAAAGCACCCCACGCTTTTAGAACAGTGACATTTATTTGCTCGTCAGTAATTTTATTCCTATGTTAAGAATAATTTTTTACTTTTTAGTTTGATTAACTCTAAAAGCGTGTTATTTAGTTTTTTTAAACTATAATTTATAATTTGTAGCTCAAAAATTAAAATTCAGTATTCAGCGAGTATTCTTTCTATATTGATGTGTATGCAAGAATCCTTCATTAATCCAAAACGTTTTCTCCAAGTCTTTCAGAAGTTTATATTTTTCTCACATTAAAAACTGTCTTCCATTAATCTTTCTATTTCCAGTTATCCTTTCCAAATGAAAATCTTTAAATCGAAATTTTCCTTCAAATTTCCTAGTTGTTGTCTTCACTTTGTAAATTGTCCTCAATTCGTCTTTCTGTTACAAATTATCTGGAAAGGCAAATAAATGGAGAGCAACTCGGAGATCACTCTGTGATACTGAGTGAAACAAAAAACCACCAAATTCTCGGGATGGTTCCTGACTTGCTAGCCACAAAAATACACGTAGAAAAGTCGTTTAAAGTCCTCTTTCCGAAGAGAGACGAATGGGTGAGGGGACAAATCCTCTTCGCAGAGACTGAATACGTATTGTACACAGATGGCTCGAAAACCCCAGATGGAGTTGGAGCCGGTGTTTTCATCATAAAACCAAACATTGAAATATCTACCAGTCTTGGCAGGTATGTTATAATCTTTCAGGCTGAAATCTTTGCTATCGAATTGTGTGCAAGAGAGTTGACCAACAGACCTCTAGCAAACAAAAACATAAGTATAATTTCAGACAGTAAGGCTGCTTTAAAAGCACTGAGCTCCAACAAGATAAATTCTAAACTTGTATGGAATTGCATCGAATCCTTAGAGTACCAGGGTGACCCTACTGTGGGTACCTGGTCACCAGGGGGTGGAGGGAAACGAAAAAGCCGACACCCTTGCAAAACAGGGGGCCTAATCTGCGTTCCCTGGACCAGAACCGGTTTTTGGAGTCACCACAAGTGCCGCCAAAACAATTATTTCGGACTGAGCGGGGAGGAAAATTCTCACGTACTGGTCTGATATAACAGGGTTAACTCACTCGAAGGCGTTTCTACCTGAACCCTAGAGAAACACAACTAAACAGATCCTAGAATGGAGCAGAAATGACCTGCGTATTCTAACGGGACTGCTTACAGGACACTGTCGTCTAAGATACCACCTCGGAAAAATAGGTCTGAACCAACAAACGGACTGTCGGTTTTGCTGCGTGGAAGACGAAACTGCTGAATATATACTATGTTCATGCTTCGGCCTGGGAAGAATAAGGTTCAGTATATTTGATTACACCAACCTAGAACCTACCGATTTCAAAAAATCCATCCTATATACAACCATGAACTTCGTGAGAAGGGCTAGATTGTGCGGTGAACTGTAACTTCTAGGGTTGAGCCACAATAGACCTAATAAAGGTCGAAGTGGAGGGGCGACCACGCCCCACTCACATGATACCTAACCTAACCCAACCTACAAATTATCTTTCCTAAATTAACATTTGCTCTCTTACATCCTAGTTTTTGTCTCCAGATTAAAAGTTGTCTTTGACGCATTATTCTATTTCAAAGTATCTTTTGCCCTCAAACAGTGTCATTTTATAAGAAATTATTTTTCTGTAAGTGTCCCTTTGTTGATTTCAGTGTTGATAAACGACGAGGGAAGAAAAAAAATTTACGAGGTAGCGCACAAAGCTCCCGAGAGCACTCCCAGGCCGGACCAACCTTCAATTCTCGAAGGCAAAGTCGAAAGGAAATGGAGGGTCGGTGGCGTGGAATTCGAGGCATTGATGAGGATGTTGGACAACGCCGGTTTTCGTACCGGTTACATTTACAGACACCCATTGGTCAAAGGGGAGCCGCCGAAACCAAAGAACGATGTCGAAGTACCACCTGCAGTTTCCTCGCTCGGATATTTGTTGGAAGAGGAGGAGTTGTACAGACAAGGGTAAATCCACTATTTTTACAATTTATGTCAAACTGGGCGAGCTATAATTATAAATTACGGTTTCTAAATATATGGTACTTATCTTTGAAAGCTTTTTTTTGGCACGTGTCTTAAAATCAGACATAGAAAGAATCTTTCCAGCCACTTCAACACGACGTTGTTTTTTAAAATAATTCAAATCTTTTAGAACAAGACGAGAAAACACGAGACAAGCCAATTTAAAATTGTTTGTATTGATCCTCTTTGACTTCATCGACAATTCGAAAGTAAAAGTTCCTTGATTTTGTCGATATTTTATTAGTAGTTAAGATTGATGGTCTTCCTGAACGAGGTTCGTCTTCAACTGCTACACGACTCTCACCAAATGATTTTTACCAATTAAAAGTTTGTGATTTTGATATTCATTTATTGCTGACAACAATAAATAAAACTGTAATTTCTAACCTAATAAGGCAAATGCCATTAAATGTATGTCAGCTGTTAACAACAGTCATTCCAATCTATCAAATAAATATACAGATTGGTATTTATAGGGCGCGTATTTTAAAAAATACGGTCTTATTATTTTTTTGTCTAAAGTAGTAGCTCAGCAGTTAATATGCAAGCGGTTTTTCTAAATTAACAAATACGACGAAAAGAAGTAAGTTCGTTGATTTTTTTTTGTTAATTTTCTTTTATTTCAGACTCTGGAGAAAGTTGGAGGGAGGAAGAAAAGGACATGATCGCAGTCGATGGTTAAATTCGCCGAACACTTATCAAAGAGTAGAAATTTTGGAAACCGGTACTCCTGATCCTAAGAAAATCACAAAGGTAGAAATTATTAAATTCGAAAATAAATAATATCATTCGCTAATTTATCCGCCATAATAATAATAATAATAATAACAATTAAGCACATTTCCATTACATGGCTTGAAGTTTCGCTTATCTATAATATTTAATGATTTAATTAAATTTATTCCTTTATATTCCAATGGTTATAATACAACCTCATTTTTGCCTATTAATTTACATCTGTAGGTATGCAATTGATTTTTTTATAACAAAAATCAATGTTCACGTTATAAATTATGTTAATGAATCAGTTAAATGAATTTTAATTTACTGAATGCTGATAATTTTAACGTTGATTTAATATTTAATGCCAAAATGGACAAATAATTATAAATGCATATGCGTAGGGTGTGATTAATACCGTCGAGAATGGATTTTTTTATTTTTTGTGCAGAACAAAAACATAGTTATTAACAATAATTTCTCAATGTTGCCATTTATTTTACACCTTTAGGTATGAATTTGATTTTTATTACAAAAAGTGCGTGAGTGTCGTGAAACACTCAGTTGGAACGAAGTTCCTTTCGTCGTATATTATTATTATTGATAAACTTATTATATTTTAAATATTTTGTGACAAACACGTGGACTACACAAATAGACGTCACGTTGCTAAGTATTTCTATGTTACGCGTCTCCTCTTCTGTACAACAGAACGCGCGTGCGTGTTATTTTTGCAATTGTTATTTTGACAAACACTTGGACTACACAAATAGACGCCACGTTGCTAAGCATTTATTTGCTACGCGTCTCCTCTCCTCTACAACAGAACGCGCATGCGCGTTATTTTTGCAACTGCTGTTTCGTGACGGAAAAATCTTACACTTTCTTTCGCCTAGCCCGCATCCGCCAAGCCCGTATCGTGCGCTAAGGAACTTCGTTACAACGAAAATCAATATTCACGGTACAAATACTTTTAATTTATCAGTAAAATGAATTTTAATTTACTGATTGCTGATAATATTAACATTGATTTAATATTTAATGCCAAAATGGACAAAAATTATATTTTATTTATAGAAACATTCCAAGAAAAATATAAATGTATATGTGTAGTGTGATATTTATTATCTAAAATGGATTTTTTATGGATTACCCTCTTTGTGTAGAACAAAAACATAGTTTAGTTGCGCACAATTTAATATTTTACTCACGTGCAATCTTATATTTAAATAATTTTATTTTGCGAGCAATAATTTGATGATATATTTTCTATGTAGCTTATATTTTATGAAGAGATTTTTAAAGTTTTATCCTTTTATTACCCCTGTGCCATGTTGTATTTTTCAGTTACCAAAATTACATAAACCGCTCTAAATAATCTAATTTTTTTCTAATTGTTGTTTGAACCTTCGTTTAAACTTATCAACTGCGTTTTATACCCAACTTAAAATGGGTTTGGCTGGAATAGATAACGTGCACGTGTCGTTTGAGCTTGACATACACATGTGACGTCACAGCTTGAGATTCTATCTATCTATCAAAAAGTGGGCTCGGCTACAGGGGTAACCTAAACCCTGCTTTTTAACTCTTGAACATTAATGTTTAGTCTTTTAAAATCACTAATAACACTATATATTCCTTAAACCAAATTAGTTGTCAAAGAACTCACTCAAAAAAACCCAACAAAATTCTCGAAAACCAAAATCTTTAACCAAACACATAAATTTATGAAAGACTAGCTGTTGCCCGCGACTTCGTCCGCGTGGAATTTAGTTTTCTTAATATCTTCAAATTAATATAACTTTTTCTCGACATCCGATTTAACATGTAAGAATTTATTTTGCGTTTTTTTTCTCTTGAACGTTGTGTTCGTTCATGTTGTGACGTCAAAAGGACTAGCAATTATTGTTTGCCTTGTAATCTCTCATCCTAGAAAGATTTTTAAATGAGAATAACTTTTTCTTTCTAACATTCGATTTAAATGAAATAAAGCCTTTATTCTGGTCTTAGCCAATCTCTATCTATCTGTAAAAATCTCATTAAAATCCGTTCAGTAATTTCAGTGATGTACCCGGACAAACGAACAGACAGACAGACAAAAAATTCAAAAATGCTTGTTTATGTTTTAGTAACGGGCGAATAATCATATGAGCTTAGTAAAATGGAGTTATTTTGAAATCACAGACAGACACTTCAATTTTATTTATACGCATAGATATGTGATTTGTTGTACCATGTACACTTTACCCATCTCGAGCAGTGACGTCACGTGTACGTCACCTATTGCAAACTATAGGACCTGTTACTCTACTCGCTGTTCACGTTCACTTTATTCTTATTTTAACAGCGCTGTTACTATGAATTATGTTAAATTTTACCCTCGTCTTTGTGTTTTATTGTTTGAAGCATCACTACTTTCTCTATTCGTTCTTATTCTTATTTTAAAAGTGCAGTTACTGTTAATTATGTCGAGTGCTCTGCTCTGCTCTGCATAATATATTTCCTCTTTGTAGCACTTATTTGTATATAGCTCGAGCTAATATTTAAATTCGTAAATAATCAACTCTGTTAGATGGCTATCAGTCAGTATTGTCGTATCAAAATTTATATTGGGAAAAATCACATAACGCGAGATGGCGCTGTCATTGACAAAATATTCGATCGAGGTGTGAACAACAAATATTCCGTCATTTGATCACTTGTAAAACCAAAGTTTTTATTGAAGGGAATTTTAGTTATTTCAAGGATTTGAGTTGATTTTTTTGTGTTAAACTAAGCTGGATTTAAGGTTTGTTTTCGACGTTTCAGTTTTATTGTTGCTGGATTCTTGTTAAATGCCAGTAAAGACCAGGTTTGTCCAGGTATCAATTTTGGTTTGTTTTTCAGTTTTGTTGTCCTTGGAATTCTTCTTGCAATGCCCATGGAAGTCGAAATATCAATTTCGGACATATTGTATTATGTTGGTGAACCAATTAAGGATTATATTTTTTAATCCAATTAACTTTGGTCACTTTATCTTTCTTAGTTATGGAATTTTGATACTTCAACACTGGAAGGCTCTAGATAGGAACAGATCCATCTTTTAAACGCTTTCTCTGTGTCGTTGAAGTCACTATGAATAATCACAAATAAAATGATAGATCATTGGACAACAATATCAAACTTACCGCTGAAAAAATATCATTTTTCACACAGTACTTGCAGCAAACAAACATAAACTTTGAGATTGGTTTTTCTATCTTTAAGATCATCTTCCATTTCTGAGCTTCTGAGCTGTGGTTTATTAACACCAATTCTTCACAAAATATCGTTCAAATATAAAAATTTCAATGCTTAAATTGCTTAAAATAATATATAAAGTTCACTTTTCACCCATATAAACAAATGGTGGTTAGTTTGTTGTTCACACCTAGAGAAGTTCATACGATCAATAATAGATGTCGCCAACTCCGTGATTTGTCCCTATTGTGTTACACACGACTAGTTTCAAGCATTCTCTCGTTAATTCAAACAGTAAGTGCATCTTCAGACTTAATAATTCTGGGAGATATGTACTTTTGTATATGTTGATCGAGATTATATGAGTTGAGATGTGATTTTGGTAATTTTGTTTGAAATATGTGTATTCAAGATAATTGTAAGTATAATACTAACATTACAAATATATATATCGGTTTGTTTAATGTGGCATAAGGTTGCAATATATTGTGCTTCAATAATAAAGCTATTTGTTGTACATACATTGTATTAATATCCGTCCTGAAAACCTCTGAAATAAGCATTAACTCCTTGGCTTTTCGAAAATACGCGCGGCTATAATTGAATCATTTTCTAAATATTTGGTAAAAGTTTTTTATTACTTGGTGTTGCCTGCTTCCTTTTCGCTTTTGTCAGTATCCCAGCAATAAATTAACTTTGTTATTAGATTTATTTTACATAAAAATAACATTTTTGCAGTTGGAGATTTATAATTTGTAGCATCAAATTTTTTATGCCAACAACTTTTTCAGGACATTGTCGGGTTTGGTTTTTTGGTTCTTAATCATGTTATATTTATTTTAGAACATTGCTTCCCTTTAGTTTATAGTTTAAATGTCTGAAACTTCGATTTGAGTCATTTTTATTACATTTCACGCTTGTTACTTTGTTTCCCACATTCTCTATCTAGGTTTTCGTTAGCTCTAAACGTTTTTTTGTTGATGGAAACTTTACCTAGGAGAGTTCTGGCGTGTTGTACTACAATTTTTTTCGTTGTAAACTATTGGAATATTTATTTATATTCATTAAACAAAAATTTTGTGTAATGTTGTTTATTAAACACTTCACTTAATCCAAACCAGAAGAACAGCAATAAAAGTTGTACAGGAAATGTCCAATAACCAAACATATATTTCTAAAAGCAAAATATTTATTCATCATCTACAAGCCAACTTAATTCGATTTGTAACGCTCACAATTGCATTAAGAGACTTCACCACTTACTTAAGTACAATTACCGACGAAAAATACTGCCAAGCTGTAAAATAGTTGCTCAAATTTATGCTAATTTATATATTTAACAACTAACAGTGTGCTAAGATATATAACTGGTCAAATATGCGGTGATATGGACTTTGCTCTAAAAATTCCAGTTAGATTAAGACTTTTTTGTGAACTCAGCTGGTAATTATTTACATAAACGTTACCGCCAACTTTTACGGAACGTTTTAACAGAAATACCACGGATTTATCAGGAACTGTTTGGCGTTTTTAATTTTAAAAAGAAAGATACAAAACACAAAGAGATTTTAAACATTTTTTAATCGTTTCCTGACGTTATTAAAAGACACCTTTTGTTGGGTTTCGATAATAAATGACGTGACGGATAGTAGTAGTAGTAGTAGTACATCGAACGTAGGATTAAATTAATTTTGCCGTATCAAAATTTCTGTCGAAAAGTTGTTGTTTATGTTGGTCACTATTTTATGCTCCATATCAGTTGCGGACCTGACGAAACCAGCACATTTAATGTATCAAATCATCGAGCTTTATACTAACTAAATTGATAACGAGCAACATTTTGGCACACTCCACTGTACATTATATATTTTCGAATGCCCAATTGGAACGCAATATTATTTTTTTTAACAACGATAACAACATTTTAATGTGCTGGTTTTGTCTTTTCAGTGGGTAGCAGATGGATCACCGAGCCACTCGAGTACGCCAGTTAAAATAGAAAGCGCCCTTCAGTTCGTCCCCAAAGGCACTAATCCCAAGGAATTCAAATTGAAACAACAACAGGTGAGTCGTCATAGTTTTTTTTTTAACAATTCCGATAGACAATTCTTTCTTTTTTATCGCTTTAATTCTTTCAGTCGCTGTTTACGTGCAGCATAACTGATCGATTTTATGTTTAAAGATAAAGGACTATAGGCGAGCCGATAAGATCTCCGCGGGTCCCCAATCGCACATACTGGAAGGCGTAACGTGGGAGGAAGCGAAGAAGATGCAGGATGCGACCGTGACCCAGACCGGCGATCACGTCGTGCTGATGGGGGCCGCTTCGAAGGGCATCATCCAAAGGGGTCACCAACACAACGCGACGGTGTACAAATCGCCATACGCCAAGAATCCCTTCGACAGCATCACCGACGAGGAGATCAACGAGTACAAGAAGGTGGTCGAGAAAAAAGCGAAAGGAGAATGTAAGTTTTATTAATATTATTGTTGTGGTAAATTTACCGTCATTTTTTGTGTGTAGATGATACGGATTACAGCGAATCAGAAGGTCTCTCTTCTGCAGCGTTGATTAAGAGAGTGGACGACCTTCAAATTAGATCTCCGACTTCTGTGACTAGTGAGACGGAGGAGGAAAGTCGAGACGGTGAGTGAGATTGTTCATGCTTTTTCTTATTTTTTTTTTTATTTTAAATCTGAATGACTTGGGACTTATTTATTTATTTTTGACATCATTTGTAGTTCAAACAGTAACTATATTTTAAATGATACAGATTTAAAATTTAATAACTGTATTTTTGTTTAAATAAGATAAAATTATATATATTGACAAGATGTTCTCTTTAAAATAGCCACTTACCTGTGTACTTTGTGTATTGTAATGTGTTTGAGTGGCAGGGAAATAATTTATTCCTGGGTCGTCAATGTGGAGTGGCTGCAAACATTACTAAGTGCACTGTAATAATATCTAATATTTTCTGTTTTAGAACCTCAAATTTTGCGGATAGAAACGAAAACAGCGCCCAGACCTAGTCAACCCGAAATTGTATTGAGCGATGGTAAGTACTTATTTTTTATAAGTTTTTTAAGTTTTTTTTTAAGGCGGTATAAAGCTTATGCAAATACCAAAGAGAGCTTTTCATCAAAACTTTTTTATCTAAATTGTAACACGTGTTTTTAAATAATAGATGTTGAAAGTAATTGATGGATGGCGGGGGGTAAGTTGTCATTTATCGAAAAGACCATCATTATTTTTTTACATTTTTTCATGGAATATAATTTTTATCAATACATTTATTATTCGACCAAGTTTGGATGAAATTTGTGCCATCCTATAGATTAGTTCAGAAAATGTTTTCTCTTCACGTACAATAACTATTTACAAACTATTTTCAAATTTAAGCAAACGTTCAATTTTCGCGATGCGTTTTATCTGGCACACGCTGTAAATGTTTTTAATAATTATTGTGTTAAAAAATTGGCAGTGTACAATTTTGTTGATTCTAACAAATTGAATTCGTAAATAGTTATAAAAATACATTTTATTCTTTGTGAAGAGCTGTTGGATTTTGTTGGGTAATTGTTATGCTTTTAATAGTGCATGCATAGATTTTTTTTATTAGATTATTTTCATGCATTTATCTGTGAATGATTATTTTAATAAATAAGTACAAATTATACGAAAAATTACAGGTTTATTTTTTGAATTTATTTTTGTTGAAATCATTTAAAATTATAACTTAGAAGTTAGTTGGGATTTGAATCGGTATGAGTTAAAGAAAAAAACTATTGTTTTTTTTCTGACGTTTCGAATTTTATGAAATTCCTTGTCAGGGCATCCTCAAAAAAAACGATAGCTTTTTCTTCAATCCATACTGATCCAGATCCCAACTAGCTTCTTAAGTTAACTATCATGGGATCACTAAACCGCAGATGTTAAAATTATAGTTTAAAAATAGTATTTCTCTGCTTAGGTCCGAGAAGTATTTCAATAGTATTTTGCTTCATAAGATTCGCTGTCGGAAACGTATTTCTGCGTATATCTCTCATTCCGTTTCTATTTTTCTTTTTATATAATTTATATTTTACACTATTTCTTGTTATTATATATCAGCAATAAAGCTTAATTTCAGTCCGAGTTGTTTATTAATTGCAGAGTTATAATTTAATGTAACGTTTCCAGTTGTTTTTAAAAAGCAGCGTAGAATTTCAAATAAAATTTAAATTTGCAGCATGTAATTTTGCTATTGCAATATACTTTTGTCTGGCATGGCGTATGTTTACTTAAATGGGTGTAATACACGGACAGTCATGTGTAATCGGCAACAGTGCACTGCCTTTGCTGTCTCTACCGATGCAGGTTGCAATTTTTTGTCAGTTCTCGACCTTTTGGTGGTAGGCATGCAGACATTTATAATCTCTTGTATACCAGTTGGTTACACGAGCTGTCATCTGTCATCTTTGAATCTGGCTACGTGTCACGTCACTTCATTCCCCGCCGCCGCCGTTGTTGGGGGTCCCAGAAACTCTGCCACTTTGGCTGGATTCAACCACGGGTTTGATGGTTGGCTGGGCAGGTGAAAAGGTGGATGGTATAATGTAGAGTTCGGCCACGTAGATACCATTTGTTTTCTAATGTTGGGTCTATTCTACTCATGTATGCGTTGAGGATTTTGGACCAACCGGACCGTAGCTGCGCCAGGGTTTGTATGAGAGCAGCGTGGAAGTTTATGCTCTTTTTGGCTAAGGACTCTTGTTAGGTTTATATTATATTTCTACCTTATTTTGCTTTCATATATAGTGTTTCGATGACATCTTTGATTCCACTGATTTATCTTTTACTTTTAATAATTCTTCTCTCCATTGCTGTTTGTGTTGTTCTCAGTTCATGTTCTTCTTGTTTGTGGTGTTCCACGTCTCACTTTCATGTGCCATGGCTGAGAGTACATGTTGAAGAAAGTCTAGTCTAGTGTTGGTTCCTACACTTATGTGGTTACAAAGATAGATAAAGGAATGAAAGATTAATGAAACAAATTTATAAGGCGAGTATGAATGGACGGAAGTCGGTAGAGGTCGACTGCTCGGTGAACATCGATCTCGATCAGATCAACGTTGTTTTGAAGAAAGGCTATGTCAAGAGTACCAACAACCGACGAGCATGCATGAAAACACTGATGAAAGTAGAGGAAGCAAAAGATGTGTGCAAGAACCGTAGCGGAAGTGGAAGGAAGTGATGTCTGCCTTCCCCTACGGGAAAAAGGCGTGACTATATGTATGTATGGACCAGGGAATAGCGCTGTTGCCGATACTATCGTGTTGTCGTTATATCTTGAGAAATATGGCCCATGCCAGGCAAAAAGAATCCGTGTTAAATGTATTAAAGCAAGAAGTTGTATTTTATTTTTTTTGCATGCGTAGTTGAAATGCCAAGCATAGAAACATTCCTTAAAGCTGAACGAGCGTCTGTAGAAAAAAACTATTATAGAGGTAAGTAGATAGACAGAAGTAAACGGTTTCGAATTTGTCTACATCCCACGTCAGTAAATCATGCACCGAGTCAAGTGTCAAGTCAAATGTCACCATTGTGTGGGAAGTAGAAAAATTCGAATGATTTTAGTGTAGACTAACGCTTTTTTTATTATTTTTTTTTTATTATTTTCCCCGAGGAAGTCCTTTACAGATCGTTTTTACGTATCTAAATTTTGCCAAACAATACCTGAACTCGTAACGTTGTTTTCAGGTAAAACGTCTCGAAGAAATCCGGTTTATAGAACGAATAACTTCGCAGGATTACCGAAAGGATCCTATTTGGAACCGAACCCGTGTCATTTCCACATCGTCAAAGAGAATCGAGTCCAAGAACCGCGTCGCGTCAAATTTTTCACGATTCACGGTTCGTCTGGTCCGTTCGTCCACAACAACGAACTACCACCTACACTGGTTTACATAAATATACCACATCAGACGTTAAAAGGCTGGATCGTTCCCGCCGGTAGAAGCAGCAGTAGCGATCAGGGAACGCAAACGAGTTACTTGAGCGAGATAAAATATTCCCCTCTCTACTTTGACGTGTACAAAAGTTGCAAGACGAAACCGGAGAGCGTCGGATCGTTCGAGAAGCGTATCATGACGAGTTTGCACGAACGGATGCTCTGCGACGCGATGGAAAGTTCAGAATCAGAATGCGATTCGGTGGCTAACGGCAAAGAGTCTATAGACGTTAAAGATCTCGAGGAGATGACGCAGTTCGACGAAAGCGATCAAATTAGCAACGAGAGTTTGATAGAAATAACGCCAGAAGTGGCCGAGTTGATGCCGAGCACCGAAAGCAGTTCTGATAAAAGCGAAGTAGGGAATTCGTCGCTCGTTAACGCGGCCGAAGGATTCGTCGATAAGCTGCAACAAATAACCGACGCGCATTTCGTGCTGGCCGAAGACGTGCTCAAAGAAGCGAAGATTATTTTAAATAAGATAGTTAATGAGGATCGTTTTCCTAAAAGCGGAAGCCTCGACGAAGGAATCGAGGATTGCACTCTAACTAACAAAACTGTTAATACTGTTGAAGAAACGACTACGCTAATCGACGAAAACGAAACCGTTTTAAGCAAAACTGACGAAGTTATCGTGAATAATTTCGCCGATCTCATATTGGAATATCTGATTCAGCAGTGTTTGGAGGTTAAAGAGTTAATACTCTTCCCGGAGTTGCTGCACGATCCTAACCTCTGCAAACTGTTGAATAAACTGAAGGAAGCGTACGACGAGTTTTACGTCGACCTGAGTGCAGTTCAAAAAAACGACCTGAGAGTCTCTTTGGCGAGTACGGTGTTAAAGAAATTAGAACTAGAGGAAAAATTAAGCAGTTCTGGCGATTCCGTCGGCTCGAACACGATATCAGATAAAATGTTTACTATATCTGAGTTCCTCAACGATATTTTAGATCATTTCTTCGACTTGCTCGATAAAAATGTCCCGTTTAAAAATTTCACGAAGCCCTTGACGGATGACGTTGGTAACGCGTTGCATTCCACTCCAGAGTTTCAGAAAAAATGCTACGATCGAACGCTGAGCGTCGAAGCGGTTGAAGTCACGACTTTCCATAAAAAAACTCTACCGAAATCCGGTTCAGAATTGTTCTGGATGTCGGTGTCCCCCACCGTTCCCAAAAGGGACGATAACGTTCCTAAGAACGTAATGAACGTCGACGATATTCCTCTCCGACCGCCCGAAGATGTAGATTATCGATTGTTGTCTCCAATACCAGAGGAGCCTCGTTTTAATCTGTTCGATAGCTGCATTACTGACGACGATTTCGATACCATTACCAAAATGACAGACTCCACTGATAAATTGGATGAAATTTTAACCGGCGATAACCACGAAGATACTAGTTACGTGAATTTCGAATGTCCCGAGATCAACACTGTCTTGAGCAATAAGGTTAATTTCTTGAGGACCCAGACGTTAAACTCCAGCTCTTACGTTAGCGTTAAAAGCGTTTTAATTAACGCAGATCCGGAGAACAAAGAAAACGAACCGTTAAACGATTCTGGTAATTGGATGGGCTACGAAACGGCAAAATTTTGATTTGTTTTAATTTTTTTTCATTTTTTTCTAGTATAATTTTGTATCGTTTTACTGTCTTTTGTAACATTTAAGCTGCATTTAAAATATATAATTGATCGATTTGTGCTACCTAATTTATTAATCGTTACTTATATTTTTCTTCACTGACTGTATCGAAAACGTCTCTTTTGATTATACCAAACGTCATCGTCGTCTTTGTAAATGGAATACCCCGTATATTTTTGAATTGTTGTTTTAAATATGTTACTTTTTTTGAAGAAAAGTTTGGTTACTTCACTTTTAATTTAACTTAGAGACAACGCATACCGAAATCTTCTTAAAAAAGTCTTTATTTAATGTATGACAATAGTACCAATAAAAACAATATAATCTGTCTTCTATTATTTATTTAACTACAGTCAATATAAAAAAAATTGAACGCACGTCATTAATGACGTGCATGACACATTTCCATGCGACTCGAAACATACGCAGTTGGCGATCAAAATATATACATTGTTGTCACTTTCAGTTCGATGTTTGTTTAAACTCACAAGCTATTTAATTCACGTTCAACTTAAAATTTGGGTATTATTCTAAAAAAAATTTCCTTTCGGAAAGATAAAAATGATTTTCAATTGAAAACAACTTCTAGTTTATCCCATAATTCGGACAATTTGGCAACGATGTGTAGCTCTATGCTACCAGATGGAGTGACGTACATCGAAATTAGTTTCGTACTAGATAGTTCAAGTTTGACACATTCATTTGTTTACACGTGAAATTTGGCAAACTATAATTTTAAACGGGTACAAGTACCATACATACATAGTCATGCCTTTTTTCCGTAGAGGTAGGCAGAGACCACTTCTACTTGCTACGATTCTTACACACATCTTTTGCTTCCTCTACTTTCATCAGCGCTCTCATACATGCTCGTCGGTTTTTTGGTATTCTTGACAGCTGGCCTTTCTTCAAAACAATGTTGATCTGATCGAGATATCAATATTCGCCGAGGTCGACCTCTACCGACTTGTCCGTTCACGCTCGCCTTCTCAGACTACTCATCTCCGCAGTATTTATCCTATTTTCATGCTTCTTCTGCCAAACCCAACGTTCACTACCATACTGATAAGTGTAGGAACCAACACACACCTCTATGCACAGCCAGACGTGCTTTTTTCGACACTTCCTGGCTGTTTATAAAGCTATGCAGTGCCCCATTCATTTGTTATCCTGCCAACACCATTCGCTCAATGTCACCGTCATACTTTCCATCCCTCGTAAGCTTTGAACCCAAGTACACAAATTCATTTACTTGTTCCACTCTTTCTCCATCAATCGGAACTTTACAGTTTGTTATGCTTTCTTCTCTTATAAATAAATTAAATAAGATAGCAGTAACGGTTTTAGCACAATGGTGACTATTCAAAGAAATTATTTAATTATTTTGTTTTTTCAAAGTAGCTTGCCATGTACTTATCGGTAATTTAATGACAATTTTCGATGATATTGTCAGTTGTCATAATTGTATCGATAAATAATAATTTTTAATTTTGTCACAAAGGTTTATTCGTGATTTCAAATAAGTGATTTATGGCAAGCTATTTATTAAATATGGTTTGTTAAATCGGATCGTAGTTCTAAAGAAAAATCGTTGGTGTGGTGATGGAAGATGTAATAAAATGTGTAAGGTAATGTGGTGCTTACCAATATCTAACTTTTTGTTTTGCATTATAATATTACCCTTAACGTTTTCAAGTTGTTTTGGTCTTACTGGGTTTGCTTTAATTATAGGTGAGAATACAGTAAACGGAGATCAGTCGGACGCCCACATGAGTACACTGTCTCAGAGTAGCAAAGAAGTAAGTATATAATTCGTTTCTTTACATCGGAGAACTGGGTAAAAGTTTGTTCTGGGCCCGTTACCAGAAATTAATAGTAGACAGATGTTAAGAAGTATTTCGATAAAAGAAGACCGTTTCTCTTCAGTCGTTTATAAACTGCGATTGTTTGTATCTCCCCCTCTAGGTCTTATAAAAACTAAGGCGCTCATGAAAACCTAACCTGTTCTTTAAGTCACATTTTATGAAATTACTTAACCCCTTTTATAAAGTTTTTTTTAAACAACACCTTTTTTGGTGAATGACAGTTAATAATCTAGTATAAGCTTAAAACTAAGTACTTATATACCAGATTCAATCCATCGATGTCTTAGTTTTTTTCTGATTGGTTTATTTTTTTACACATGTCATAACCCACGCACTGTACTTTGCCTTTGCACAATACACTATACGGCTTGGTTCTCTGAAGAGCTTCTGCATTGAGAATTTTAATTGTATTTTTCCCACTTAACCCTATGTTTCAAATAAAAAATGGGGTTAAGTGGGGCAGATACAATTAAATCCTCAACGTTAAAAAAATCATTGAATATGTAGCCCAAAACCAATATTAGACTTTTGTTCTTCACTCCTGGAGACAGTAGTCATATTTAATAAAATTACCCCTTATAAATGCATTCTTTTTTATTATTAACTTATAACTTCTAAACGGGTGGTTGCGACTGAATAAAAATCTCTCTTTAAAAGGATATTTATCCAATTTTAATTTTTTGTAGCGGACCCAAAACGAATTTTGGTCCTGTGACTGAATATTAGAAGCATTATTTCGAATAGATTTTGCAGCCATACAGCTGTGATGTAATTAAAATTTTAATTTAGAACATATATTAAGACTTTTTTTTGATGTTTTTAGGATCATTCAATATCCGAAGGATCGCCCAAAAAAGACAAAAAGAAGAAGAAAGGTTTAAGAACTCCTTCGTTCCTTAAGAAGAAGAAAGAAAAGAAAATCCGTGAAGCATAGGTACGTTAAAGAAAATGATTCATAAAAAAACTTAAATGCGAACTTGTTTATCTTCCTGCGTACTTACAAAATTGGATTTTAAATTCATGTCGTCTCGATTAAAAAAAAAAGTCCTTTTATTATACACAAAGACGCCTTCAGGATAATCGAAAGATAAATATTGATCGTATTTAAGACTACCAACAACCGACGAGCATGCATGAGAGCGCTGATAAAAGTAGAAGAAGCGAAAGATGTATGTAAGAACCGTAGCAAGTGCGGCTAATTGTGGATATTTACAGAATTAATATTACTATTACATATTGCAGTTGTTAAAAAATTAATAAAATTATTTTACAGTAGTCATAAAATATTTATTTTCAAGATGTTTAACTGTTACCAATGGTAACAGTGGTCACATGGACGCTTCGCAACTGAATACTATGTGGTATATAAGCTGGACTTACTTCTGAACTCTCTAAAACTTAATTACCATTTTCATTTTTTTTTTTTTTTATGTTCTGGTTCCCACGAAAAGGGATATCCTGTAATGTTCAGAGAACATCGTGGGAACCAAGAGAAAGAAGGTAGGAGTTGGTGTTCTTCTTAAATTTCTGGAGGTTGTATGCCTCGGGGAACACCTCCCTAGGCAATGAGTTCCAAAGCCTCGCAATTCGTTGGATGAATGAGTCTTTGGAAAGTGATGTTCTGCAGGTCTCCAAAGTGACAACGAAGGGGTGTAAAGACTGAACTTGACGGGTTAATCTCGAAGATACTGCCAAAGGAGGAATGATTGTTGATATTTCAGAAGAGCATCGCCCATGAAAATATCTATAAAATAGAGACAAATCGCCAACTTCGGCATCACCGACGAGACGAATTGCCCTTTTTTGGACAGAATCCAGTAGCTTCAGGATATGTTTAGGTGCTGCACTCCAAATATGGGAAAAGTACTCCAGTACAGGTCGGATCTGTGCCTTATAGATCATAAGCAGCTGACTGGAGGTGAAATAGCTCTTGGCACGAAACAAAAAACCAAGTTTTTGGGATGCACTTTTGGCAATGGACCTCAAGTGATTTTCCCATTTCCCATTTGAAGATGTTAGGTTGTTATTCTAGCAACAAGCAGAAGAGCGTTATCATTCATGAACAAACGGTGCCACATTTTCATCAAAAACCTCTCTAATATATCTATCAGCCGTCAGAATCCACTAAGAAATAAGGTTAACTCTGTTTGACCTTTAGAACAGATGCCTCCCCATACCATAATGATGCTGCCGCCAAAATTTTTAACTAGTTTTATGGTGCACTGTGCTAATCGCATATGTGGGGGATACGTCTATTGGATCCAAAATGTGAAAATTTGGACCAATCTGTAAAAAGAAATTTTTTTTTTCGGGGCGTCGCCAGCGCCTTTCATTGGCTAACTGGATCGAGTGGCCTCCCCGAAATAATCCCTGTATCCCTCGGCATCGCAGAAGCATTACTTCAAGGGAGGGCTGTTCTGGTATTTAAAATTCTACAATTACTGTTGTTTCCTTCTTCTTTCTTCCTCTTCCTTTGTACCAATTATGTTCGTCCTACCCTTCTCTATTGCCTTACAGTCCTCCTCACTCCTTAACATAAGTGGCGTCTTGTTCTATTTGCTAGGGGCTCTCCTGTATGCATTTCTGGTGCATGAGCATGGATTTTGGCTCTAATTCCAACTTTCCTTAACCTATCCCTAGCTGAATTGATGCTTACTCGGACAATATAGAATCTAGAGAGATCGTTTTGAAGGTGCCGCAATATGACGTTCCTACAGGGATGAAGTCGTAAATAACAGTCCTCTGGAGAGTCGATACAACTTGGACGTCTTGGAACTGAACTTCTATCGTAACTCCCAGTTTATCTTTACCTTCTTAATGTTCTAGAAACGCTTGATTGGTTAATACCAATAATTTTGGTACTTACTGTTACGATCTTCCTTCTTTACTTAAGGCCACAATGTTGGCTACTTGTTCTGGCATTAAAGTACTCGTTTTTACCCAAATGCACCTTTTAATGACGCTATCAACAAATATCCTCGTCAAATGGCTTTTAAACAGAAACATTTATCGCATTTTTCTTTTGTTTGTGATTTTTTTACTTTTGTTCGACGAGTAAACGCACGTAAATTGATATTTTAAGTCAAAATGTATTTCACGAATTCAAAGTGCCATTTTGTTTGTGCTACGGTTCTTACACACATCTTTTGCTTCCTCTACTTTCATCAGTGCTCTCATACATTCTTGTCGGTTGTTGGTACTCTCGACCTGGCCTTTCTTCAAAACAATGTTGATCTGATCGAGATAAGTTCGCCGAGGTCGACCTCTACCGACTTGCGTCCATTCACACTCGCCTTATAAATTTGTTTCGTCAATATTTCTATATCCATCCTTTCTACGTGTCCAAACCATCTAAGCATTCCTTTATCTATCTTTGTAACCACATCTTTTACATCACAGCGTTCTCTTATCTCACTATTCTTTACTTTATCCAACCGAGTCACTTCAGCTATGTATAAATTTTTAATTTTTTTCTTGTTTTTAGGAACTGCCTCTGCCAGAATAATAATATTAAAAAAATGCCTCCATCGAGACTGCCAGCAATTCAATTTAGTTTAGTAATACAACTGGTGCGGCTAAGATTTTTGCACTATATCTGTGACATCGGACTGCATTTGTCAAATTTAAAAAAAAAAAATATTACAATAAATTATATTTTAGCTTTATCTGTACAGGAAACCATAAAGATTTTTAAGAATAACTTTCAAAGTGCGACATAGTAGTGGATTAATATATTATATTCTATATAGAGATATGTGTTGGAAAAATAAACAATTCGACACGCAAGAGATGCTAGTTTTTTTTTTCAATAACGCTTCCACTTGCTCAATTTGAAACGAAATATTTCTGTAAACAGATTTTT
Source organism: Agelastica alni (assembly GCA_950111635.1). Lineage (NCBI taxonomy): Eukaryota > Metazoa > Arthropoda > Insecta > Coleoptera > Chrysomelidae > Agelastica > Agelastica alni. The sequence goes on from OX467715.1 coordinate 3,945,561, forward strand.
CACCGGCTAAATTTTGACGTGTCGTCTAATTAATCGAAGAGGGGCAACTACTGTATTTTAAATTATCGCTAATTTAATAAATGTTTTTTTATTAGGTAAAAAAAACTTCGCTGTGAGCACTGAATTGTTTATTTTTAGGAATATACATGATATTCTTATTTATGTAAATTTTTTAGCTTTTCTTCGACTAAGCAATTATTTTTGTTATGTCAGTATAACCAGAAAAATGTGCAAATAGATTATTATACTTATTTTTAAGGCTATACTTTATTTTTTTTCTTGCGAGTACATTGAGATGACGTTGAACATTTTTCGTTAAACAAATTAAGAGGACCGTTAAAAAAAAGTACTTTATTATCGTCGAGTAATTTTAAAAAAGTTGATAATAAAATGTTATAGATGATTAATTGATTGGTTGGTTTATATAAATTTGTTTTGTAATTATTTTAAACAAGCAAACATTCTTTTCTTATTATTTGCGATTCATCCCAGATTTTACTACTAAAAAATTAATTGAAAAGGTATTTTTTTAGAATGATATGGAATATCTCTTGAATAAAATTTTAATGTAACGAAACGTGATGTTGATGTACTGCTCGGTTTATTTAGGTAGCGGGCGGCACAATTTTTGTTGTTTTTCTTTGTTACATGTTCTGCGATAGTTTTGTTTTGCACAATTTACTATTTTTATAAATTTTTGTCTCGGCAATATTTCAGAAATAAACGGCTTTTCTTGCTGAATCATCACTGTTTTTCTTCGCTTAAGGAAACGAATTAGAGTAAAATCCTCTTCATTGTTGTTCGCAACAAGACAAGACGGGTATAGATTTTCGTTTTTACTAATCATCACAACTTTTTGATATTTATAATCGTATCAAAATTTAACGGTTGAAAAAATAAAACTGAAATTCGTCAATACTTTCTGCCCATTAGACGAGCTTCCATTTCTCGAGTTTCGACACTCACCACTGTCACAGAATAAATGTGTGCACAATTAAAAAAAAAATAGGCAATGAGTTACGTCCACGTGACGTTTCAGCTAGACAACGGTAGAAAAAGTGACGTAACAGCTTGAGATTCTATCCATCTGTCAAGAAATTGCCTCGGCTACAGGTAGGTTAGGTTAGGTTAAAACGGCGCTTCGGGGGGAACCCACTGAGGCCTTTTGGTCCGTTGTGATACCGTGATGGACGGCGGTGCCTTCTACCTCTACCTTGAGAACCAGTTGGAACTTTTAATAAAAAGTATGAGGTCTTTAATGCTAACAGCTGAGATCAGATAAGTCATCAAAGTTCGGTTGCCCTGGTACAGAAAGCCGTTTTCTGTCTAGGGTAGGGCAATGACAGATAAGATGTCCCATTGTTTCCTCCTCTTCCTCAGTGTGACAGCTTCTACAGAAGTCGTGTCGTAGCTCTGCGATTCCCATGCGCTGTGCATGGGATCCACCTGCCCAGTGTCCTGCCACGATCGCATTTCCAATGGACTCCCTGGATAAAGTTAAAACATCATTAGTTCGACGTAGATCTAGTTTAGGCCAAATCTGTTTGCTGTGCAGGAGGAGCCGGTAATTTGCAATCGATACTTCTTGCTGAGATGAGACAGATACTACTGGAAGGGTGGTGCCCTCTCGGGCTAGCTCGTCCGCCTTACAGTTTCCTGGTATGTCCCTGTGCCCGGGTACCCAGACAATGTGAACTTTAAACTTAGCTGCTAGCTCATTCAGGGCGGCTCGGCATAGCACCGCTGCCCTAGCGGTCGAGTAGACTGAGTTCAGTGATTTGATAGCAGCCTGGCTGTTGCAAAGAATGGATATATCGCTGAACCTTTGATTATTGTGGAGTGTCCAGATAGCTTCCTCAGTAATGGCTATCATTTCGGATTGATACACATTGCAGTAATCAGGCGAACGAAACGACAGGCTAAGTGAGGGGTCTTTTGAGAAGACACCACAACCTAATCTTCCCTCTAGTGTAGAGCCGTCCTTATAAAATACTGCTCCCTGGGGTTTAACTAGATTCTCGGCCCAATTTTCGGCTACAGATAACACAAATCCTACTTTTTAACATATGAACATTAATGTTTATTCTTTAAAAATCACTAATAACACCTAAACCTTGACACAAAGCCCACTCTAAACTCAAAAAAAATAACATCATGAACCACGTTATCCTCTCAAGAAATGATGTCACGTGTACGTCACCTTTTCTACCGATGTCAAAAAGTGAGTTACGTGCTGCACGTCACCCATCGGTTTAAAAATGTAGAATGTAACTATCTATTAACCTGCAGATTAGAAGGAAGTACAGTTTGAAAAACGTCATACTTCATTGAATTACAACTGGAGAGTCTTTCTTCTTCCAAGTCTAATCTGTTGGCTTCTAAATGTAATTTGATAAAAAAAGAGCTTCATTTTAAACAATAACTTATTTTTCATGGGTTAGATATGTTTTAATCTAAAACGGTATTTGTAACTTACCCTAAGGAGCCCCACGTAAGGGTTTATTTAGTAAAATTTGTTAATAATTTTTTTTTGTAAGATTTACGTGGTAACAAATAACGGATTATTTTGTAAATATAAACTTCTCTCCAAGTCTCAACTTTACGTACGCTTGACAGCAGAGCTGTCCAATTGCAAAAATACATGCATTACAGATCATTTTACACGATCCTGCGGATGTAACTGTCCTAGAGTCATTCTGTCCTTTTTTGTGTTTCAGAATATTGACGTCCTGATAACTGATTTGATTTTTGACAATTTTCGATCGACGTCATTTTAAAATTTCCTTTAAAAATAATCTTAAATATTGTGTGAAACATAACAGGAATTACACTTGGACCGCTTTGCTCAGAGCTGTAACATAGAAAAGAGACTAGTACAGAAGTCCAATTCTTATGGGGCCTACAAACTGAGTAAGAAACACTCTTTATTGGGAATCGGGCTCAAAACTTCATTGAAATCATAGAAATATAATAAATACTAGAAAATCAATCAGTGACGCATGATTTGGCACCCCATAATGCGATTAATCTATCCCTGAGTTTGCGCAATAAATAGTATATTGAGCGGGATATTCAAACGTGTCACCAGAACAGAAATTTTGAAATTGTCCTAGCACTTGAGAGACTACTAAAATTAACTAAAGTAAAAACTTAACCAAATTTAACTACAGGAATGTCAGAAATACACAATTTTTATAAAAACAACGAGGAAACAAAAAACGGAGCACTAATGCAAACGATTTTCCAAAAGCAAACAGGAAAACAGATATATCAACAACTCAATAAACCCGAATATGACACTGTTCATTTCTTTGCTCCTTTATAGTCACGTACGCTTCTGCGGCAGTGTTGCCAGATTTTATCGATTTTTCCTAATTACTTGCCCTAATAGCACTTATTGTATTCCTAACTTCATCTGAAAAATAACAAGAAAAAAAGAACTTGACAACGATGTGGCAAGAAAAGATTTTCTGCGCATGTGCAAGTGGTAGGTGATTGGTTCGTTATGTGGGGTCATTTCAAATCAATATCGGATATACCCATCTATTAGAATTCTAGTATTTATTATATTTATGTGATTGAGACAGAGCCAAAGATTGAATTGGCAAATATTAATTCAAATCTCACCCTACTTCCTTATCGCATGCGCTCTGGAACTTTGTGCGTGACAACGTTTGATTTTGTGAAGCGACAATTAGCGACCGGCTAACAGAAGCTCCGAGGTATGTTAGCCCGTCGTTGTACTTCTATACTAGTCTCGATTCTCTGGCCGTAAGTTCAATGTTTAATCAATCGGTTGTGATCGATGTAGCCCTACCTTTTAATCGATTTTCCTTGAATATATACTATCCGTTTCTTTTCGCAGACAAAAAAACACTTTAAGAACCAGTTGTACAAAACGCAGTTGACCGACAGTTCGGTAGATCACTGGTGAACGTGGTTTACATACCGATCGGTTGTACCAAGTCTAGGTTAGTTGACTGACGATCAATTTAGGTTGGTACATAAATTCTTTAAAACTGCTACTACAGTTTTTAAATATACGGTGTTCTGTGGTAATTTATGTGACTTGATTTTGAACAGGCATATTTATTTTATTTTGAAAAATTAGAAGTGTATTATGGATTTATTCATGAGACGGAGGACGAGGAATTTTTGAAATTAGTAAATAATTTTCATCGCGAAAGGTTGCCACAAACATATAGGGAACGCCTCAATCATTTTACAAAATGGAATGATAGAGATTTCGACTTTTAAAAGAAGTTGTACAGTTTTTACAAGTGTAAGAAGAACGCTATTTTCTTTTGGCGAGAAGTTAACTGACGTGAACTTTTTGGAGGAATCCATTACTTTTGTAATAAAAAAAGTAAAATTAAGTATACTTTTTGAGTTTATCAATAAATTACAACTCAATTCACAAAATCCACAGCAGAACGAACCGTAGAAATAATAATCAGTGGAATGAATCCGATTTCAAAATGAAACTGATAACTTACAATGATCTCACGCCAATATATATTTCTGACATTTTGTTGAGGTTATGATTCCAAGTTAATCGACTTGAACCGTGTTTGAATCACGGATCAGTTGACCTCGCTGCTGATCGCCATTTTATCGTTGATCGAAATTGGTACAACTGAATTTTACTCGTGATCTCGGTTCAGCGGTGATCTATCAATGATCTTGGATGGTACAACAGTCAATCGACTTCTGCAAACCTTCGCGTGGGCTGTAAAAGTAATTTTTAGAGATTTTCGATTGACAAAAGGTAGTGTTCCATTTCATTCTTATTTTGAGAATTAATAGATTTATTGTTAGATGAGAATAAGGCTATTTTGAACAATTTTTTTTAGAATAAAATAGTTAAGTGGCTTATCAAGGACTGCTTGAAAATTTAATTATATAATTTTTTTCTCGGTGTCCACTAGAAATGTTATTTAGGGAGTATTTAACAACAATGTGTGAACGTTTTATAAATTTTTTTCTTCTAATTTTAAATGTACGCGTAGCATTTACGAACAGAACCATGTTTCTACACTTTCGGTTTTATTCTAATTGTAATTGAATCCATAATATTCGAGAATATATTACCTATGTTATATATAATGTTACGCTTTTTTCATAGTTTCATTTAGTTTCCTTTCAGTGTTTATGTTAAAAAATATGCAACCACCCATACACTGGGTCCATGCTTATTTGTGGGATTTATAATATTTCGAGTAGTAAAAAAAAAATAGCGAGTTCACTTTTATTAAATTAACAGCTAAGTATAATAAATACAAATACATCATTTGACACAAATAAATATTAAGTACCTTTTTGGTTGATAATCACTACAAATACTACAAACTAAATCACAATATTGATCAGTCAAAATTCTAAACAGAAGCACGAAAAAGTTCTACAAAATTGAAGTGAGTCGTATTAAATCTTATATTTAACAAAGACTTAATCTGCTGGGAATATCAAATGTGTGACTAAAAGTTGTTGTTAATCTTCCAAACGATAATCATAATTATAATTCATATGTAGGTTTATAGCCACTTTAGCATTACGCAAAACAATTGCTTTTATTACCACCACAAACTATTCTTTTTGTTGGTACATTTGAACTACTAATGTAACGTTTATCGCAATTTCCTAAAATAAAAATTGCCTAGAAAATATTTTTAACAGATATTGCTCTGTTCATGTGTTTTTTTCCAAATGGCAAAGGATTTATTGAAATCCTTCCCATCTGCAAGCCACAAATAATATGTCTATAAGAATAGTTAGTTCTTGTAAATAATAATTTTTATTTGTCTTATCGTTTTCCTTCGAGTTTTCTCCTACTAAAAGTTAGTCTTAGTTAATAAAACCCAACATCTGCAGGCCACACTTAATATCTTTGTAAAAATAGGTATTTAGGATAAGTCCATGTAAATAATCTTGAGTTTTTCTTCGAGTGCTTCTAAGAGTTCAAACCATAGTATTCTCGATACAAAGTATCCTCCCCTTTCTTTCTCATTCGATTTGAATATTGCGGTGTACAATTCAACACTGCTTCACGCCTATGCACTTCGTTAATTATTTAACCTTTACCTTTAGTACCTGCAGCACTTTAACACTCTGCAGGAACCAAAAGAGTCCGGACAGCAAGAAAAATATTTCGATACCGGTCAGAATGATGTCGTCGATTTTCGGTACGTTCATGCGTTGCAGAAACGTCACCAGAAGCATGCATCTCAAGAGCTCGAATACGCAAGCGTACGGTCGGTTATCGAAGAGCATTCCGATCGTCGTGAGCGAGGCGATTATGTAAATCACGAATGATAGAACCGTCAGAGGATTAAGAGTCTGAAACGAACAAATAATTCAATAACAATTTTTTTACACGAAATAAATATACCTACCAAATGTAGAGATGCCAGTTGCTGGTAACCGTAAACGACTAAGCAAAAATGCACGAGGAGATAAATGTTACACCAAAACGGCAGTTTCACGTCGTATTTATTCCTTTTTACGACCTGAAAAATAAAATAAACGATTATATAAGAACGCAATCATTCCATACAAACGAAAGGATCGTCGTGAACCGTTTTAACTACTGATGGTCGTTCGAATCGCAATCGAAACGTCGGACGAATTGGAACTATACCTCAAGACGGAAATAATAGTTAGTGACTTATTCAAAGCTTCGTGAATCAACGGTAAGAGCAGCTATAATATTACATACATACATACATAAAGTCACGCCTTTTTCCCATAGGGGTAGGCAGAGACCACTTCCTTCCACTTGCTACGGTTCTTACACACATCTTTTGCTTCCTCTACTTTCATCAGTGCTCTCATACATGCTATTCGGTTGTTGGTACTCTTGACCTGGCCTTTCTTCAAAACAATGTGTATCTGATCGAGATATGTTCTCCGAGGTCGACCTCTACCGGTTTGCCCATTCACACTTGCCTTATAAATTTGTTTCGTCAATCTTCCTTCATCCATTCTTTCTACGTGTCCAAACTATCTAAGCATTCCTTTATCTATCTTTGTGACCACATCTTCTTTTACACCACAGCGTTTTCTTATCTCACTATTCTTAACTTTATCCAACCGAGTCACTCCGGCTATACTTCTCAGACTACTCATCTCCGCAGCATTAATCCTATTTTCATGCTTCTTCTGCCAAACCCAATATTACAAACAATTATTATTATTGAATGCTCTCCAAGTGCCGCTTGTTTTAAATGAGGACACAACATGTTGGCACAAAATGCGCACCGTTGTCAAATGTACTGAAGCCCGAGTATCGGAGCTTACAAAGCATTTGAAGTTGGAGGTTAGCGATCGACGTATGTAATTTTGTACTAAAATTTTTTTATCGAGTCAAGATTTCTTTGTCGGTCGTGCTTGGGGTGGTTTTATATTAAATAATTATTTCAACTGCCAAAAAAGTGAAAAGACATTTAACTGTGTTAAATACGTTTTTCATTTCTCCTCAACCTTTATTCACCCAGTGTGTACACACCTACTACTTACTTAAATAAACTTAAAATTGTTTCTGATAATTTGTGATTTTTAACGTTAGAAAATCTAATACGATCTATACTAACAAATTTTGTCCGTCATACTTGCATAAAAATTTTAATTAAAAATGTTTTTTTTACAATTTCAAAAATCACTAAATAACAATTTCATTTAAAAAGAATTACACTGGAATTACCTTCTCTCTTCCCTTCTACACTTCGCCCGCCAAGAAGCTTTAAATGAGTCACTGACTATTATTTCCGTTTTGTAGTATAGTAAATTTTATTCTTTACTCAAACCATTATCTTATCAAAAATCAAAATGCTTTCTTATCAAATTTTATCCCTGCTTTACTTGTAGGAAGCACTGAAAAATTTTCCTTTTAATAGTAAATTTTAGACGTTAACCTTACTTTAATTTTATCTTCTTCCAGACCCAAGCGGGGCTTTCCCGGCTGCCAGCTGGGGCCGTAAAAAACGGCTGCAAATCTCTTGCTCCACGTATCCATGGCGAGAAACCTTTGAACTACATAATCCGTATAAAAAGTCTGAAAAAATAACGATAAATGAAGTGCAATTTATTGCAGTAATCACTTTTATTTGTTGTCGTTCAAAGAGAATAACAATTTTTTTATTAACTTCTATAAATATTACAAAGATAAATCTATTTTTGATATTGGTGAGACCGTTGATTTTAAAAATACAACCATTATTAGTTTTAAAAGCAATATCAAAGTAGGATTTTATTTGTTAATAATAAAATAGTAAATCAAAACAAAAAAGGATTTTTTTTTTAAAAAATGGTGCTTTCCACTTACTTGTAGATGGAGAGGATTAAAAGAGGGTTGATTAAAGACGAGTCCATAGATGATTTCTTCGTCTTTCTTTTCGCAAGCAAAAGTTCCAAATATACGGTCCCAAATGATAAGCACGCCTCCGTAATTCTTATCAAGACAATAAATATTACTTCCTGAAAAAGAAAAAACACTTCGTGAAAATCGGTATACCATCTGTTGTGATCACAGATCGCAACACCTGCGATATCTCCGGCTGGCACCGCAGCTGGCTTTTTCTCCTTTTGTTTGCAATGCGCAGACTCGAGCCTGCGCAGTAGTAAATTTTTTCTCATTGCGCTAGCTCGATTCAACGCTGTAATAGTATTCCTCCGACAGTCGTAGTGAGCGGCTTTCATACAGTTCCTTTTTCTACGGTGATTAAACCTCGCTTGCTACTTGCAATGAGTTGTATTCGTTCAGTTTCCTTTCGTTAGTTAGTTTAAACTACTATTTTTCCACGGCTTTGAAAAAATTTCATTGCTTGCAGTGATTTACTAGTCGGTACAAGTGCATTGTGTTTTTGAAAATAGAAATACCTATGTTTTGTGTTAAATAAAAACCAGCCAAATTGTGATTACTTCCAGTCCACTATATCGAAGTTGAGTAATCTATGCTCCCATGTAGGAAAAGAGAAAGTATAAACCCCCGATCCTACACCATCCAAACAAATTATCAAGAATGATTGATTGGGCAATTTAAACCGGTAAGACTAATGGTAATCTCAAGAGAATAGCCGACGAGTGAACGTTTAGATTGTTGTAATATTTAAGGTGTCCTCAGAATTTCCAAAAGGATTATTAAAAACTTGAACCATATTAGTGGGATTGCGATTGTGAAGAAACTATTTAGTTATCAATCTTTTTGGTTTTTGAGTAGCTTATGTAAATCCCCGAACTTTTTCTTTGGAATTTAAAATCATTTGTTTAGAATTCGAGATGGACAGTCACCCCCCTCCAAGTTAAGTTTTTATGAGGCATCATTATGTAACGGTGTTTTATTTTATTATTAACATTATTTAAACGTTCATTATTTACATTGTTTTAATGATTGTTCATTTTTTGATTTATTTTTATACTATGTATAAACTAACATTTTTTTACTGCAGCAAATATTTTTTGACTGGGTATTTATTTATTTTTATATTATCTGGAATATTGTTTGGGTTGATTTTTTTACATAGAATAAAAAAATATTTAATAATAACCGTTTCATTGTATAAACAAAATAAAATTATTAATTTACTTATTCTATTAAAGTGAATCAATTTTTTTCTGAGATTATGATTATGATTTTCTATTTTTTACCACTCTTTCTCCCATTTTTTAGGGGTTTAAGGTGGATAGAAAGTTCAAAGGGAGTAAAATTAAATCTTTGCGCCCAATTTAAACTTATTTAAACTCTTATGGCACGCTGTGAACTTTTCGGGCGCGTTATCGCGTTTCCAAAAGCGTAACGAAATTTTAAAAAAGTTAGATACTCGGGGATGTGAACCTGAATACACTCACGTGCTAAACAGATAGCTGTACCATTCAGCCACCACGCACTCTTACTTCAAACGCCCAAACTATATTTGTGACGTCGTGTTTATTGAAGAATGTTAATTATTATTCATAAGATATATTTTATATTAAATAAATATGCTGTTCACCTTCTTAAAAATTTTTAATTATGCCACTAATTTACCAAAAATCAAAAGTCAAATTGATATTCAACCGTATTTTTACTTACCATGATGGACCCGGTGATGCTGCGGCGTATTGAAAATGTATTCTAAAGGACCGAGTGTCGAGATAGTATCTGTGTGTATCCAAAATTGATAAAGGAGATTGAATTGCTGATGAGTAACGAAATGTGCCGGTGGTATAATTACAGCCAATGGTAGATAAAATAACTGTAACATAAAAGGATACCATTCAGTACAAGTAGGGAATTTATGGTGGTAATAGTGACTAATTTTCATCGGTTCACTCTCTAGAAAAGGAAAGCGAAATTGAGCCAATACCTGTTTTGTTTCTGTAAGCTTGCAAGCCTGTAACGAGGGCCAATCAGAATTATAGACAGAGACAACTATTGACTTTACAGGTGTACGGATTTTAATCCATTCTTAATGCCTATTAAGTAATCCAAGACGCTGTCACATGAAGAAATTCAAGATGACGGCTTATGGGCATACAATGTATTATGTGGCTTGATATTGTTATGGCACAAACTCTGTTTATTAAACTGAATATTTGCTTAACTTCAATACTTGCTGGTTGTGGTTTAGAATTAATATTACAGTATTTATTATATTTTTTTGTTTACGACTTGTGTGCCTACAGGCCGACATTTTCAATGTCACGTGTTCTGGAATATCTAATGGGTTGAATTTTGTCTGTCTCATACATTGCAAAGTTCTTACAACTGCATGCACCATTAATAGTATATTTAATCGGTAGAGGTCGACCTCGGAGAAAATATCTCGATCAGATCAACATTGTTTTGAAGAAAGGCCAGGTCAAGAGTACCAACAACCGAAGAGCATGTATGAGAGCACTGATGAAAGTAGAGGAAGCAAAATATGTGTGTACGAACCGTAGCGGAAGTGGAAGGAAGTGGTATCTGCCTACCTCTATGGGAAAAAGGCGTGACTTTATGTATGTATTATTCATGCGGGATACATAGTATCTTAGAGCACGCAATATACTATCGTGCAACTAGTGCGATAAGTTGGCGATTGTTCATGAAGCGTTCATTCCCTCTCGTAAGCAATCGAAAATATCGCACGGGTTGCACATACTATTTTTTATTGCGAATGCGGAATAACCGCGAGCATAAAACAGAGGTCCAGACCAAAAATATTAACTGAAATAAAAATATAAACTCTGTCAACATGACGGTTGCGCGTTCGGCTGTTAACCGAAAGGTTGGTGGTTCGAATTTGCATGCAACAAGGATAGTTTGCGCGTGCTAAGTATAATTTGCGTGCGCCAAGTAACGCTCAAATGACGTAAGCGTGCGCCGAGTAAACTTGTCGCACTCAAATGGGCAAACAGCTATTTTTCAACCGCAACAGCGTGCTCTAAGATACTACTTATCCCGCATGAGTAATAAAAAATATAATACGGTACCGGTTTATGTCGAATTAAAATTAACAAATGGTAATATTTACTTACAAATCCACACCATCCTTGAAATATTGATTGACGTAATCCAACTGCCAGATTAAACTCTTCCGAACTGTGATGGACTTGGTGTTGCGCCCACAAAATGTGCACCTCTAGAATAAATGTTTCAATAAGGAATAATATAAAAAAAAAGTGGGACGAGCGACAAAATGAAAATTAAATGTCTTACCGTGACAGGCACGATGAACCCAATAATAACAAAAGTCCACTCCTAGAGCTGCCAAGTACCAAGTCATCGTGTAGTTCCACGGTAAATCTACCAAACGGAAATTTTGATAGATATAAAAATACACGTAGCTCTCGGCACTTCTGAATATCAACCTACAAACAATAATTTTCATTTATGATAGTGCTGTTAATAGCAGAAGTTAATATATTATTTACATTTGGCATCATCGGATGGTGCACGTTTCTCTCGAAGTCTCATAAAAAATTTCATGATGGTTTGCTATTACAACAGTGAGAAACAGTCCGTGATAGTCCAGATTGTGTGTCCAACAAGAGATTGTGTATCCAACAAGAGTGACCGGCTGTTTGCAAACATGCGTTCTCACACATTTTGCTAATAGTTTTGGGGTATAAATTTACTTTATGGGACTTACCCAAAAAAAAAATTAACACAACTAAAGAGGTCGTCGTTCGATGACAGTATGACCAACCGAATAGAATAAACTCTACGAATGTCGAGTTAAGGGCCGGCTCAGCCACTAGTGTCATTCGACGCAACCAATCTTTCAATTTTTAGAAAAACATTTTTCACCCGCCCCTAGGAAGGGGGGGCACTCTTAACTATCAATTTTTATGTAATCATCTTAACAATCGTTAAATTTGTTTAAGATTATTAAAATGAGTAAAAGGGGGGGCCCACCCCTTTCATTTGATTAAGATTGTTGTCTATAATTATATAAAAATCGATGGTTAAGAGGAGTGAAAAATGTTTTTCTAAAAATTGAAAGATGGTGGCTGAGCCGGCCCTTAACTCGACATTTGTAGAGTTTATTCTATTCGGTTGGTCATACTGTCATCGAACGACGACCTCTTTAGTTGTGTTAATCAGTCGCCATTTTTGTTTTAACATGCCTCTTAAAATTATAATTTTTTAAAGTTGAAAGAGCCATTTTCTGAACTTGGGAGTGGTGCCAATCGACTCGGTTGATCATGCTGCTTGAAATAACACCATCATATAAACTGCGCCCAAACCTTTCGGACGAGAATTTGTGCCTCAAAAAATTGGAATGTTGAAAATTAAAAGGGGCCTAACTTTTAAACGGGGCTTTTCTGCAACCTGAGAGGGGTGTCGTGCGCCTTAGCTTTACAAGGCGCATCGACTAAAATTGCTTCTTTTTTTTTTGGTGAGTCCCATAAAGTACATTTAAGCCAGTTTTGGTAACTGTAAAAAAAGCTCGCGGATTTTTTAGCAGTCGACTGTCAGACAATTGCGCAGTTCACAAAACGGTCCGTGGTTTTAACGTGATAAGAGTTAGAATTAGTTCATAATCTATTTATTTGAATTGATTTGTGTTTACTTTTGTGGTTTAGTTTTGCATATTTTATTTAACAATTATTTAATTTGTTTTGATTGATTTAGAATAAGTGCCTTTGAGTCAGACGCGTATTTGCAAAATGTCCGTGCTTTAATTAATATTCTTCTTTGAGCATGACATTTAAGAGATTTACATTTATTTGAAAACAGTCAGTAACTTTTGTGGATTATCTAGGAATATAGGTACACCCATTATGGTTCTGTCAGAAATACTTACTTTCCAGAATGTTGTATAACACCATGAGAAAGACTGGTCAAGCCATCGTTCAGTCGGTAAACCGGCTTATTTTCCACCCATAATATTACGTTTTCTATCAACATAAACAACAAAAAGTAAGGCCAGGCCTGTAAACAAAAATTCGCATTATCAGTAAGTAAGTGTTTTAAAAAATATACTTTGAAGGTGAAACATTTAACATATAATGAGAATCATCCAGACAAAAAAAAAACGCATAAGAAAAATTTATCGGCGAGGCCTTCGAAACGAGTTGAAAAGAAATCACAATATTATATTGTGTAGGTAATTGCTAATTTTTATATTTAATTTATCGGTAATATAAATAAGACGTCTATGAATAATGCATCTCGAGTCAGGAGATAGATCAAAGTACACGCGAAAATTTTAGTTCAGTTTTACCGCGTGTCCCAAATTTTCATGCCCTATTAATAATAAAAAACGTTTTTAGAGAATGGTTACATTTGAACACAGAAAAATCGTAGCCCCAAAATTCGATTTTTAATCGATTATTTTTTGTGATTTTTAAATAAAGGTTGAAAAGTTTGAATGTCAACAATTTAAAAAAACAGGTGTGAAATTTTATAAAAAATATTGGAATTTTTCCACACGTCATAAAAGTAATTGCATATTTTATATATCTACATTGTTACACAATTTGTAACACAAGTGTGTCTGTGCTTTGAAGATATTTACAAAAAAAGATATCCCTGACTAAAAAATCATCGATTTTCGAATTTTTAAAGTGAAAACTTCTTTAGATGCGTTGTGCAATTTTTGGTGGTGGAAAAACGTATGGTATCCTGTCACCTGACGTCAGAGACAGATGGGTGACGTCATAGCTTCTTCTATCTGTCTGTCGAAAAATGGGCCCGTGCTGACAGCCTACTTTTATTGGGTTATATAACATTAAATGATTTTGATTTACAAATTATGAAATTTTAATTTCTAATCCTACAAATAATTTGAAAATCCAAAAAAACATTGTTATTTTATAGTTTTAAATTTGTCGATCGGCAGTTTCAATGACTGCCAATTTTTTGTTTTGTCAAAATCTATTGGAACTATTTTGATAAAACTGGTACATATACGTTTTATCTCGCTACGATGATGAGAGTTAATGATATAACATATTTGCACAAAATATTGGAAGAAGACAGTGCCCTTGCACTTCTAAAGACTCGTTGCTATACCAAAGAAGGCTAACTGCAAGTATTGTAAAGATTACAGAACGATTAGCTTAATGAACCATGTATTAAAGTTGTTCCTGAAAATCGTTCATTCCAGAATATACACCAAATGCGAAGCAGCAGATACAGATACAGGCACTTTTAGCAGCGGTTACAGACCATAGCCAACAAATGGGTCTACGATTAAATATAAAGAAGACCAAAGGCTGCTGGGTGAATGAAAAACTGGACAAGAAATCAAAAGCAAAATAGAACAGACACGAACATCTTTCAAGAACATGCAAAAAGTGCTTAGGTACCAACAGAGCTCTAAGAATTCCATTAAGAATACGCCTATTACGTTGCTATGTCTTAAGCATATTGGGATAGAAGCATGCAACCAATAGATATAAGCTGAGCACACATTTCAAGTACGTGTTGTACTTGTATGAATTATTGTAAAAATATAATAGCAGTGGGTTTTAAACAGTGCAAACTTTGTATACAGACAGAGCCACGAATCATTAGACATTATAATCTATTTGAGTCAAAAGTTGACTTCGGCAACCTCGCAAATCTGTTTACCCCTGATCGTCTTGCGTCAAAACAACACCTCGTTGAGGTCGGTCAGACTAGACGACATTAAAAACCACGGTATTTGTCCAGTCTAACAATGTTGCCGGTTGAACTATTTGCTCTTAATTAATGAAACTAAGCTTAACATGAATTTTATTTAAAAATAACGTTGTTTTATTAGTAATTTATGTTAATAATTATTACAAAATCATAGGAAATTACTGAACGCAAAAAGAGTTGGCAACATTGCTGAAACCATTTCTATCCGCAATAGTGTGGTATGTAAGGAAGTGAAATATGATACCTCCCCTCGTCTAGGTGCAAGTATATTCCGCTACAAAGTTGCCAAAAATACATCTCTTCATGATTAATGATTCGTGACTCTGTCTGTATATTCTACAAGACTGTAACATTTATTGCATGTTGACCAATGGCTTAGTTTATAGGACATTGCTTTTAGTTATAATTGGATAATGGCTTATGTTGTAATAATCTATTAAAAAATTCTAGCGTGTCTGTACATTGAAGATATTTACAAAAAAAGGTTGCGATATGGTGTTTAGGTGTCCCTGACTTCAAATCACCGATTTGGGTACACATACATGTTTTTTTTTTCAAAATCCTTCACATTTCTTCATCTAACCTTGTTAAGAAACTTAATAAATCGTACCCTATGGTTCGCGAAGATGAAAGTTATGTCTAGAGAAACCTTAATTAATATCTAATAAATGATCGACTCACTTCCAACAGCAAAATTTTTTTTTATTTATTTCGTCAGTAAAAGTATGTAAATAAATTTATTATTTCGAATTATGTAAAGTTCTGAATTAGGAGACCACCCGGTATATTTAATATACTCATAATTACAGTAAGTATTTCAATGAGAAGAAATTTAAAATTATACGACACAATAAACTGATATTTAAAAAGTGAATAAACATTGCTAATAAATATACTCGTAGATAGCACAAATTTAAAAATTATAAAAAATTTGAACTCGAATTTGCACTTTGCTAGTGAAGTTAATCTCTAATATTTGAAAACACTTATTTTTATACAATTTTTAGCACTAAAAACACACACACACACACTACTTCCCCTTAAAAACTATTGTATTCGACTCTGGGGACCTTGAAACGTCAAAATCGGACCCATTACTATAACTTTCACTGGGAAGTTAATAAAAAGGTAAGAAAAATAACATTTTGACCACAGATAACAGAAATTGTAAGAGTTTACAATAAATTTGAATGAATCACTAGAATATCAAAAAAAAAATGGTGTGCTAATAGAACATTTTTTATGAGATACGAACAGTCAATTTTGTGCCGAATCATCGTCTCTCTGAAAGCAAAGTTCACAATATTTTAATTAAAATAAATCATAAAAAGTGTACCCGAAATGTCGCAATTTTAAATTTCGTTTCAAACACTTATTTATTAATTTCCGAATCGAATCGTTTTTGTACATGTCTTTGTCTTTTCTTAATAAGTTTTTGATCGCCATTGACCGAATTACTATTTAGAGCACCCCCGTATTTACAGTCACAATTTTTTATTTTGTTTCGCGCCGTACACTTTTACAAGTCAACATTTTTTTTTCAGTGTATAAAAAATCGGAAGTGTAATAAACTGCGCTCGAACATTATGTACGTAGTTCCTTGAATGTTCGACCATTTAATACACACACAAATCCAAGTAGGTTAAATGTCTCATAAAGTTTAGAAAAAAATCTCATGCTAAGGTCGAATCTCGTTTACATTTAAATAGTAACAATAAATTGATTACGGTAAAATTTTTGCATTATCATCCATCATCCACATAAACATGAAAATAGAATTCCTTGAAATTACATACAAATACTTTTTATTTTTTGGTTATCCATATTATATTTATTTATTTTTCGTTAATTCTGTGTTGTAAGAGTATTTCTTTATCGACTAAAAATAGACCATATTCATGACCTACTAAATTAAAATTTTTAGGAATTAAATCTAAATTCTAAAGAACTTTCGGTCAACAATAAATGCCTGAATATCCAAGTAAACTTGAACAGGGACTTCTTCCCCCTTCATCAAAGGATCAATAATTAAATTTCATATTTCATTTTCACTCCATTCGTCTCATTCAACTAAAACATTTTCAAAAATTTTCAACCTAACTTCAATTTAAATTTGTGATCAGTTTGTCTTAAATGTCTTGACAGTTTGACAGACCAAATGACAAAAGTGTATTTAGCTTCACACGTTCAATTCAAAAAAAATCTAAGTTTGTCCAGCACGAGTTCTTTTTAGGTGTAGAGATCTCTTATCTCTACAGTTACAGCAAGAATACAGGGGAGCGCCAACTATGTGGCGAATGTAGGCAAAAGCCACGTCCAATTTATCTAAGCATTCCTTTATCTATAACCCGTATCACGCTATCCACACTTCATCCATAAGAGTCCAACCAGCTATACCTACTTCCAGACTACTCATCTTCGCAGCGTTGATCTTATTTTCATGCTTCTTCTGCCAAAACCAACATTTACTACCATACATAAGTGTAGGGACCAACACTTCTCTACGCACAGCCAGTCGTGCCTTTTTTGACACGTTCTAGCTGCTCATAAAGTTATGCAGCCAACACCCTACGCTCAACATCATACTTTACGCCTCTCGTAAACTTTGAATCCAAGAAGGAGGACCTGGTGAACCGGATGACTTGACTTCTATCGTAATCCTCTCGTTTTTTTTTTAATTCTTCCGTCAAAATTTTAAATATTCTTTCAAAGAATGTTACTTCATATCTGAGTCAAACTAAATGTTCAATGTATTAAAAAAGCTAAGTATTCCGTCGGAAGATACTTTATTACTTTGATCTTTTACTGAACAATTTTCATCATTCCACTACTTTGATATTTTCAACAAAATTAAAAAAAGATAAGATGTTTTGTAATTATGTATTTAATAAAAAAAATCAAATGTATTTATCTTAAATATTCAATAAATATTAGCATTTTTCGTTTAAAATAAACTCAGGCTGATTGTAAATATAAAAAACAGCCTTCGAATGTTGATAAAACTGTTATATAAAATTTAAAATGATATTTTTAAACTATTTTTATAGATTATTTTTTATTGTTAAAACAAAGAGACGTCATTGCTGACGTTGTTTAACAAATTAACTCTGAATAAATTTACCTATTGCTTACAAAAGTGAAAAATACCAAAAAGTTTCGTCGAAAAATTCATCTTCAGGCAAATTTTTTTATAAAGTGGTCTCAGCATTTTGATAAAAATAATCTATTATTTTAAAATAAGTTGCATACATCGAACTTGTAAGCTACAGTTAATCAAAATAAGGTCGGAGGTGCTCACGAAAACTATTTAGTAATTCAATTAATCATTTATTTCATAAGGTTTTCTCCTCGGAAGTAGATCGAACTAATTTTTTCTGAATTCTTTGACATTATTCATCGGCTTTATTCAACTTGGCAGTCTGCTGAACATGTTTATGCAATCAAAAAATGTACCTTTATCTGCCATGGTTAACCTATGTCTTGGAAAATTTAATTAAGATAATACGAGTAATTACTCTTTGACTTACAGGGGTCAAATATATGTTTGTTCCAGAAAGAAAATAATAAAATCTACATATAGATAGGGTGTACCAATAGTGCGGTAAAGTTCTTTTTTTTAACCGACTTCAAAAAAGGAGGAGGTTCTCAATTCGACTGTATTTTTGTTTGTTTGTTACCTCAGAACTATCGACTGGGTAAACCGATTTTGATGATTTTTTTATATTTGAAATCTGGTGCTTCCCTTGTAGTACCATTTCAATTTGGATCAGTTCTGACAATGACATTCATCAAAAAATCATATGAGTCTTTGAAGTCGTTTTCTTTTATACGTTTTTGCATACGAATTTATTAGGTATTATAATAGATACGACTAAATTGTAGAAGCAACAAGTAAAATTTGATAACTTTGTCGAAACATATTTAAAGGCAAGGTCAAGAGCAAACAATTATTTTGCAGCGGAAGATGCCGAGTACTATTTCGACCATAGACCTATTACTCTGATAATAGGTCTATGATTTCGACGGGTTAAAGAGATTGGAGCATCACTGAGAAAAGTACAAAGAGACTATGAAGAAAAATAAAAATAAATTTCAATAAAAAATGTCTTATATCTTTGTTAGGTCGTAAATGAGTTCACACATTAAGCTTATTTGCTAGTGTAATTAGAAAAAATTAATAAAAGAAAATGTGTCTTTAATTGTGTAAAAGATAGTTAAACATTATTAAGCTTATCTGCTAGTATAATTAGTAACTTTGTCGTTTGTTTTGGACTGAATTGCTAACGAAACATACAGGGTATCTCAACAGTGCGGTAAAGCTCTTGTATTCCGGTATTATAAAATAGATGCGAAAAAATTATGAAAGCAAAATTGTAAAGCATCTCAAAATGCATACATAATCTTTTGCTATGGACTGAATTGCTAATGAAACATACAGGGGATATCAACAGTACGGTAAAGTTCTTGAATTCCGGTATTATAATAGATGCGAAAAAAATATAAATGCAAAATTGTAAAGCATCTCAAAATGCATAATTCAAAATTGTTTATAAATGTACAGTATATTCTATGGAATCACTATATTTCCATGTAAATACGAATAGAAAAAAAATGTATACCAAAAAGGTGATTCGATAAAAGATCCTGCATTTTATCCAGCGTTTTTAAGAGAAATAACTTAAATATAAGGCAAAATAATGGTGATAATTAAAAAAATTAATAAACAATCAAAAATCCAATATAAAAATTCAAAGGTTTACTTACATTTTTGAAAAATTGCGGGACATTTTGTGGGTCACTGTACGTAGTTTCTGCGGGATCGACTATGTAAAACATGTAACCCAAACCTTTGGAAAAATCCTTAAAAAGTTCGCCGTTGAAGAAACACGTTCGATCTCGATCATCTTCTTCTAACAATTTTACAAATACCGAAGTAATAGATTCGGATTCGTTAAAACCGATCAACAAAACGGAGGTATTCATTTTAAAATATATACTGTCTACAATATTGAACAGAATATCTCGTTGGATGATATCCAACGACCGTGTATATAAATAGGTGAAGTTCAAATTTAATTTTATGTCACTATAACAGCGATCAAGTGAATGAGTTACTTTATATTATAAGAGGCGATTATAAACACTCGAAGTAATGGTGGGGCAATTGAATGTAGTAAGTAAATATTTTGAAGTAACACGAAAAGCGCGAAACGCATGATGTTTACCGGTAAATGCAAGAAAATGATTCATAATTTGATTACATGGCAAATTTTTTATACTAGAATCTCGGTCGAGACGGAGTAATAAAACAAAATTTGATGGTAGATATACAGCACGGATGACCCAAACAAAATCTATGGTTTTACTGAGTCCGCTGTTGAAAAAATGTGATTTTAAAGAATTTCACTTGTGTCCAGTGGTATTATGAAAATATAACTATGACCGACTCGTTACTTAATCCTTAATGGGCGTAGATTTAGGGTCTTTATAAGGTGTTCGTATGTTTTGTTGCTTACTATGTAAACGTTTAAAAACTGCATTTTATTAAATAAAATAAAACAATGTAATGGTACTTACATTAATTTTATTACCAAAATATGAGGATACATTTTTGAGGTACCGTAAAACTTGATCAACATTTAGGGATATCTCCTCATGTCCTGGTGTTGCTGAATCAATTTCAAAGAGTCTGATATCAGAAAAGCTATCCTTTTGTACATAGGAAGAGATCTTGATAGTTGAAAAAATTTCAGGTTGCGCAATTTTGACAAAAAAAATTTTAAAAGATTATTTTCAAGTTTCCCCGGTTTGGGGATACTTGATAAATGGTTGTTTTCTCACGAATTTCTTATGTTGGATTTTTCTCGAGTAACTTGAAAATCATATTAAAAAAAAAATTGGATAGAATGGGTCAAAAAATCAACTTTCTGCTATTTTCAATGCTTTATTCAAAAAAACAATACAAATACTGATAGATATATAACATAATATATCATTTTTCCAGAAGAAAATAACAAAAAAAAAGAATTTTCCTAAACACCAACAATAATAAAATAAAACATGTGCAGAGTGGCAATAGGAATATTAAACTTTTCTAGAAACTCCATTAGAATGATATTTCCATCCCCCAAGTAAAATCTCACAGCCTCCTGAACTGTTTCTTGGTCATAGTTTCTGTAGTTCCTGGATCTCAGGCGTCTTTTATAGATACGAACCACTTTCTAGTTACCCCCGAAAACACTAAAAAAAAAAAGTACACCCTTGCGCTCTCGAAATATTTTTTAAATAAATGAGGTTAGAAAGTTTGTAACAACACATCAGACATTGTATTGCTTGCAAAAGACTCATCTATACATTCAAAAGTATCCACACTACAAAAAACTCGCTTTTTCTTACCTAATTTAATGAATTTTTGTCGCCCAAGCAAGCCTCTCACCAACGCTCACTGTTTTCCAAACCATGTAAGTATTCCTTTATCTATCTTTGTTACTACATCTTCTTTTATACCACAGCGTTCCTTTATCTCACTATATTCTTCACTTTATCCATTAGAGTACCTCTTCTACTTCTCAGACTACTCATCTCTGTAGCATTGATCTTACTTTCCAGCTTCTTTTGCCAAAAGCAACATTCACTACCATACATAAGTGTAGGAACCAACACACCTCTATGCACAGCCAGACAAGCATTTTTTGACACATTCTGGCTGCTTATGAAGCTATACAGGGCCCCATTCATTTGTTTCCATGTCAACACCCTTCGCTCAATGTCACAGTCATACTTTGTAAGCTTTGAACACAAGTATACAAACTCATTCTCTTGTTCCACTCTTCCTTCTTCAATCAGCACCTCGCAGTTTGTCATGCTTTCTTATCTTTCAAAACCCATTAAATAAATTAAAGTACAAAAAAATTCTCTCCGCGTTTGAACTTTAATTGTAATAAATGTATGATACATAATTGCTTAATAAAAATATAATTAAAAGTATTTAAAATCTATTTATTTTATTTACTTAGTTAAAATGTAATTTTAATAATGCGAATATATTTCTTACATATCTAAAATATATTAGGTACTTATTTATAAGAAATGAGTAAATATTGATGACGAATATTCATAAGTTTACTGTTTGAAATGGTTAAAAATTAAGGTTTGATCATAATAATTATTATAATGTTTTTAGTGAACAATAAGCTATATAAAGCGGTATATACAAATTTTTGGCTTATTGTCTTTTAATTCCGAGCCCCCTTTTCAAGACTATATAACTGGATTAAATATACAGGGTGTTAGTAAATAAGTGCGACAAACTTCAAGGGGTGATTCTGCATGAAAAAATAATGACAGTTTGCTATAAAAAAATATGTCCGTTTTCAGAGATACGCGGGTTCTGGTTTCATATTATTGCATAAGATAGTTCTTGATAATTTATTAAAGAAATAAAACATACGCGTTAAAAGATGTTTTTTTTTTCATAAAAACTGCGCCCTATACCAAAAAAAGGCAAGAGAGATTTTTGTCACACATCAGTATGAAACCCAGTCACAAATGACGTCTTTTTCGTGTCTTTTGAAATTATGTGTACGACCAAAAATGAAGATATCTTTGTGCTATCTGGACGAGAGTGTCCTTCACACGGAATTTGAAATTAGGTTTGAGTTTGTTTTGGCCATGGAAATTCTACAGTACCAATCGATACGGTGATATCGAAGAAGTGGATGTCATATTACAAGAAATGATTGAACTAAGCACTATCGAAGAACTCGAGGTACAGTTCAGAAAGGGATATCAGCAATTTTGGCTTCAGAGACCTATTACCTATCCTGCATTGTGGACTCTATCGTGAGAAAGTTTTTGATAGCTTTTCCATCTTCATACTTCGTGGGAAGTGGTTTCAGGGTAGATTTAAGGTTAAATTAAAACTATATTGAAAAATTTGATGTTAAAGCATCAGGCTCGCACCTCCCAGTTCTACAGTTGAACTTATCAAAGTGAGTGGTATGTTTTAATCACAGTTAGGTGTAACTACAGTCATATATTAAGGTACAATAACGATTTTGCAAAAAAAGTCAATCGCTCTCATTACCCGACACGTGCGGGTAATGGGAGCCCATTTCACGCTTACATGGGAAATGGGAGCCATAATATTAAGTATTGCGCAAAAGTTAAACTAAACATACTTTAAATGTGATTTTAATTAGTTACTACGAACTATTCATTGTAACACAAATAAAAAGATCTACTTTTTAAACAAAAACAAGAAAAATAAAGACAAAATTATTGAAAAAGAACATATGACCCAGATCTTACGGACCCAAACAAAAGGTACAAATATTTTTTCTTGCTCAAAACTGAATACTGTATATCTTCCCAACTTAGGTTATTTTTGTACCGATCGTCGTTCTTCTTATAGTGCATCTCCTATCGGAGGTTTGCTATCATCACAGCTATCCGGACCTTATTGACTGTAGCTCGGAAGAGTTCAACATTGCTACAATTAACCAGTCCCTTAGGTTTTTAAGCCAAGACACAAGGCGTCTTCCAATATTCCTCCTTCCACCAATCTTTCCCTGAACTATTACCTGGAAAAATGCGTATTTGGGTCCTCTCAGTATATGACCTAGATATTGAAGCTTTCTCTTTTTTATGGTGTTAATGACTTTACATTCCTTATTCATCCGATTTAGGACTTCCATATTAGAGATCTTTTCTGTCCAGGGAATACGCCACATTCTACGGTAGCACCACCGCTCGAAGGCTTGTAGTTTGTCTGTGTGATTTTTTTGAGAATCCATGCATCCTAAGTCCAATCTTGATATCTCGACTGGTGAACAACTTTTTCATTTTCGTAAATGTTGACCTGGCTATCTCTATTATCGTTCTTATTTATCTTGTTTGGTCATCTGATTGTTCTATCCAGGCTTCCAGGTATTTGTATGACTCGTCGTTAGCTTTCGCTAAATTAAATCTCTTCTTTAAAGGGCTGCAAGGTATGCCAGTTTGCTGAGATACTTTGTACACCGAAATGTCTCCTGCTCTGAGGATATTAACTGCATTTTTCTAATGTATCAACTGTCCAAGAAGCTTTCATGGTTTTCCGAGTTGTTTTTTTTTTACTGAAAATGGTCGCAAAAAGGGTAGACCTATCGTGTGGGCCGCGGACGGCCGTACTGCGACTGTTAGAAGGGAGAGGGATTATAGAAAGGAGATTATTGTGAACCCGCTTTTTGAAAAGTTGCAGGTCATAGTTCTCTGGAAAAACTGATTTTGGAAGCTTGTTCCATTCTGTAGCAGCCATGTAAAAAAATAATTCTTGATGGAGATTGGTCCTTTTAGTGTCAATCTTGAGAGTAAATGGGTGAGACTGATCAGCGTGCCGAGTTCTTCGGCCGAATGTGGCCAGTGGTGGTATAAGAGTTTTTATTTCTCTGGAGCATCTGCCATGGAAATATCTGTAGAGTAATGTCTGGTCTGCAATTTACGTGGCATCTGAAATAAAAAGAATAATATGTATATAAAATGGTGTAAAAATATATTGTAAAGGCTAATAGGGTAATGGAAGCTATGTCGGGTAGTGAGAGCCATCCTAGGATCCCATTTCGCGCTGACTACCATTTTAAAAAGTAATAATATAAATAATGTAATTCTAATTTCAATCACAATTAAACAAATTGCACTAGTTAGTGAATGAATCTACGGATGTTATGAATATAAACATAATAAAATAAGGATTAAATTTAATGCTTACCTTGGCGCTGGAAATTCACAATTTTTTATAAGCGCTGAGCGAAAAACAAACAACCGCCCCTCCTTACTGAACGCATGGCACTAACGGCTCGTACCGGTTAGGCGAAGTTTCTCGAAGGTTGGCGGAAGCGGGCGTATGTTTACAATCGCGTAAATATGCCTACATTCCGTTCAATCACCATAGCTCTCATTTCCCGACCGCTGTCATTACCCCGCGCTCCCCTAATG
Source organism: Agelastica alni (assembly GCA_950111635.1). Lineage (NCBI taxonomy): Eukaryota > Metazoa > Arthropoda > Insecta > Coleoptera > Chrysomelidae > Agelastica > Agelastica alni. The sequence continues at coordinate 3,970,624 of OX467715.1, forward strand.
GATTTGTAAAAATTTCATATTAGAACCCAAAATAGAAAACATTGGCACAAAATCTACAGACGTACACCGTTTCCTTCAAATAACTACAGCGAAAATACGGAAGTATAGCCAAAATACGTTTTAGTCCGTTTAAAAATGAATTGTTTATTTCACACTTCGTAATAAATATCTATTATATATTTCTTTTAATTAATATTTATGTGGCCATAAAATATTCTATTAGAATGATGTTTTTGTTTTCATGTACCTTTTGATAATCTGTCAAAGGCAATAAGAAAAATTATTTCATCAGAATGAATTTCAAAAAACCAGTTTTTGGCATAAAATTATTTTTCATCTCAAATGCAATAGCTTAAAAATAGTCGTCATGTATTGCGTTATCAATTAGATTATTTTTTAATGTCTTCTTGGAAAACCGCATTTATGTACTTATGTACTTGAGACAGAAATTCAACCAACGGTACTTTCTTTCATCATATATTCCCGATTTATATCCTACCGACTCCGATTCAATAACGTACTAACACTAACTGAATAAAATAAAAAAAATATTCCTGTGAACAAAAGCGAGGTGTTTTCATATTTTCAAATAACAGAAAACGATTCTCGTTTTAAAGTTCAATCAACTCGAACAGTGAGTTTTTAAATTTCAAACACAAGATTTAATTTTATTCAACAAAAAATATGGGTGCGTTGCGCATGCAATAAACAACTGTTTCATTGTCAATGTCAAAACAATTTTTTTGTGCTATGAAATAATATCACAATGACAACCTAAATTTTAAATAGAAAGGAACCCTGGAACTTATTTAAAATGGGAGATTAGGTAACAAATAAAAAGTTATCTCATGTTGTAGGTAAGTGCCATTAAAGACTTCTGTTATATTACAAATTACGACTTTATTTTCGATTTCGGAGAAGTAGTGAAAGGGTATTTTGTTGTAAACATGTTTTTGTTATAAATCTTGGTAAAATTGAAATTTTATGCAATTATTTATGTTCTAATTGACGTATACTATTTAAAAAACTTAAAAAACATCCACATTAGTTACTATTTTTTTTATTAAGCTTTTACATATCATTTGAATGCATTTCGAGTTGAAAAATTAAATGTTATTACCTTTAGTATCCTGTATCGTTTTTAATTATTATAAATCACTGTCACTTTCGACTTTTTAATAGAAAAAGTTATACACTGTGACATATTTGACGTTTTAGTATTCACTTTCATAGCCACCTTCCTTTTAGGATGGAGTTCCGCAATTTAACTGCTCATTAAATTCAAAAGTAAGTAAATAATACAAATAATATGTAATTCTGTGGTAAATAAAATAATTAAACCAAAATAAAAGTTTTATTCAAGCAATTATGCAATAAAAATGTCTGAATCAATAATTTATTAAAGTAGATTAATATTGCGAACATAATTGAATTTTGAATGACCCTGCAGATCCAATAAATTTCTAGTTTCAAAAGCTACTTGTCATTGTAGTTGCCTATTAATTAGTTATTACCTATTGTTCTGTAACTATCAGGAATAAGTCAAGGAAAAGCCAATAAAAATAAGCTCAAACATGTATTAAAACCTTAAAAACTGTTATTTTTCAACAAATCATTCATTTAATTTTATAGTTCAAACGTTGTATTCCGCAAATAACGGAAATGATTACTTTTAGAGAAATAACCATGCAAAACAACGTTGTTTAATGGAGTGATAAAAAAATTAATGCGCATTTTTACGATTGTATTATTTGTAATTAGAACATTGTGTTCACAAGAACCTTTTTTTGTATCGTTTTAATATCATACACCGGCTGCAAAATCGTGAACTAGTACTTTTTACGAGAAGAAACAAAATTCCCGTCTTTTCCCTCCCTGAAATTGGAAATCCCATCTAAAGATGATTGGGCCGAGAATCTATTTAAACCTCAGGGCGCAGTATTTTATACGGACGGCTCTAAACTAGAGAGTAGGGGAGAGTAGGTTGTGGTGTCTTCTCAGGAGACCCCTCACTTAGCCTGTCGTTTCGTTTGCCTGATTACTGCAATGTGTATCAATCCGAAATGACAGCCATTACCGAGGCAGCTATCTGGACACTCCGCAATAATCAAAAGTTCAGCGAGATATCCATTTTTGCGACAGCCAGGCTGCCATAAAATCTCTGAGTTCAGTTTACTTGACCTCTAGGGCAGCGGTGCAATGCCGAGCCTCCCTGAGTGAGCTAGCAGCTAAGTTTAGAGTTCACATTGTCTAGGTACCCGGTCACTGGAATATACTAGGCAACTGTAAGGCGGATGAGCAAGAGAGGGCACCACCCTCTCAGCTGTATCATCTCAGCCAGGAGTACCGATTGCAAACTGCCGGCTCCTCCTGCACAGCAAAGTAGTCCAAATAGCTAACTTGAGGTGGCAAAATGAACCCACATGCATCATCGAAACAGATTTGTCCTAAACTAGATCTACGTCGAACTAATGATGTTTTACCTCTATCCAGGGAGTCCATTGGAAATGCGATCGCGGCCATAACAGCACACTGGGCAGGTGGATCCCATGCACGGCGCATGGGAATAGCAGAGCTACGACACGACCTCTGTAGAAGCTGTCACGATGAGGAAGAGGATGAAACAATGGTACATCTTCTCTGCCACTGCCACGGCTTTCTATACCAGGGCAACCGAACTTTGATGACTTATCTGATCTCAGCTCAGTTAGCATTAAGGACCTCGCACTCTTTCTTAAAAGTTCCAACTGGTTCTCACGGTTGAGGGGGAAGGAACCACCTTCCATCGCGGTATCACAACGAGCCAAAAGGTCTAAGTGGTTCCCTCCGAACCGCCGTTGTAACTTAACCTAACCTAACCGTTTTTCTAGAATCCTATGCTGCTTTAAACTTTTATAATTTTGTTTACTAATGTGGGAGCTACTTCTCAAAATTTGGGCTAATCTGGCCCTGTTTGAAATTCTCAAGTCGCCTCGTATATTTGGCCCAAAAGGTTGCTAACTAATAATAATAATGAGCTGGGGGGTGGTTCCTTCCGAAACCAGCCAACGGCACTCCGACAATGTCCATTGTGTCTCCCCCTGACAGCCATTAGCAATCCGCTACACCCGTCTTCCTCCAAAAAAGTAGCAGGTATTTAATCGATAACTGCCTTAATTTCTCGGGCACAAGTAAAGCTGAGCGCAGCACAGCCAGCCTTAGTCCGGCGTACGCCAGGCATTGGCCAAGTATATGAAGGCTAATTTCCTCCTCTCCACACAATCCACAATTAGGGCTATCGGATGTTTCAGTCAGCTTTTGGATTATATTGTTGCGGGTCTTGATTTTTGCCGAGGTATTCATGAGGTGCCCCTTGAAAGTCAGAGATCTATCAAGAGTAATTCCCAGGTACTTTGGAGCTCTGTTGTGGCGTAAGACGTGGTCGTTAAGGTATATCTCCAATTCCCTGTTGGCCAGTTTATTGTTGAGGTGAAAGCAACAAACCTCAGTTTTGCTCGTGCTCGGTTGGAGTCGCCAGTTCTAAAAGTATTTGCTGATAGAATATAAGTCAGCCGATAGTTTTGTTTCGGTGGTTTCTACTGCAGTGCTGCTTGTTGCTAATGCCCAGTCATCCGCGTATCCAAATTTTCTGGATATGGTGTCTGGAATATCCGCTATATATAAGCTAAATAACAATGGGGCAAGGACTGAGCCCTGGGGGAGTATGTTATTTAGTAGCTTTGGTCCGCTAATTTTAGTTCCCATGATGACCTGGAACGTTCTATTGCTCAACATGTTATTTATAAGTGCAGTTGTTTTAATGCATCGCGTGGCTTTAAGTAGTTTATATCTCTCCATACTGTATCATAGGCAGCAGTGAGATCTATTAATACAACAGATGTTTTTAGGCATTTTTGGAAGCCAGCTCTATGTATGTGGTCAAAGATAAGATCTGATCGGTAGTCTTCTATTTGGCCTGAAGCCTACCTGTTCGATGGGCATATGCTCTAGAATCATTGGGCCTATCCTGTTTAATATCCAATAACTTCAAGCAAGTGCTTAGCAAGGCTAACTTGGCTTTCCTGGCTTCAACAGGGCTATGATTTTTGGCCTTTTAAACGTCGAGAGGAGGTATCCAGTGTGTAAGATATCAGAGAAAAGTTTTGAGAGCGATGTCCGTGCATATTTACCACAGTGTCGGAGGAACTCAGAATGAAACTCTTCGAAACCTGGGGCCTTACCAGATGTTTAGCCTTCCAGTTCCTCCGCCATGTAAATAATGGTTAACTAATAAGTATTTACACTGAAGCACACAACGAAATTTTGTCACACTAATTTTAACCGTTACTAAGACTTTAAACAGCTAAAATCTATTATAAATCCACTTTATTGACACACTCACATGGAAACATTCAAATAATTAGTCATACGTGGAGGTTCATGGAGTCCGTTTTCGTCGCACTTTGAGCATCCGAGGGGCGACCACGCCCCACTCACATGAAATCTAACCTATCGGCTCGAAGGTTCGAGAAAAGGCCTCCGGCCTGGAAGTTCCCTTATGATGGTGAATGTAAAAAGAAACATCGAGAATATGAGAAGAAACTACGAGAATCCACTGAAGGAAAGTGAGACGAAAATATCCAGACTTTTTACGACGAGAGACGTTACTTCATTAATTATCTGTGAAGTTCAGAAAAGTTTAAAAAAAAGTGTATTAAACTACATATATTGCATTTTTCGATAGGTAAAATTCATGAAGGTACGAGGAACTTATTCTAAAATGAAATCTTCCTCTTTGCGATTAGAAAGTTAAACATTCTTGTTTAGTTAAAATAATTAAATAATACCCAAAGAAAATAAAAACATAAAATCGATCCCATAAAAATATATTTGTTACAATATTTTTATAAAAATTAAAAAAAAGAATAAATAAGCGTAAGTGTAATTTTAAAAGCATCATCAACTTTAATTAAAGGGTTAAAGAACATAGAAAAAAAATACGAATTAGGTTTTCTTTTTGGCCGGCACCGGCACTCTAATGCCTAACAAGTGACACAACTGATTCCTAAAAGGTCTCACTTCTTCGATGGGTTTCTCCCAATCGACGGAACTCAAAGTTGTCATAATGGCTTCGAGGTTATCTGGATTTATTCTGCTATCCTCCCCGTACACCAGCAACGCTTCGTACAGCTTGCTCGACGTGGTCCTTCTTATGTACGACTGTCGATGACACAGAAGGATACTCAATTGAACTAAAGCTATATCACAGACCTCGTCTTTCATCTAAAACATAATTGCATTAAATACAGTCGTGTAACATTTGTACTCTTTTTAAACAAGTCCGATATGTTTAAACTTTCTTACTACAAAAATATTGAGTAATTCTTATACATAAAAATAATAATTAATAAAAAATAATTTTACAATCAAAAGCGTGGTGGGCTTTTTACGATGTTTACGTTTTCTTCTTGGAGACTTTACTTTTACCAATATCTGTTTATTATGAAATATATTAATTGATATAGCGCACCCCAAGCTTTTGATTTTAAAATTATTTTTTAGTTCGGGTTTTTTTTAATATCCTGATGATCCTGGTCAAGATCTTTGAAAAAATTACAAGTCAAGCTACTATAAAGCGTGTCACGTGCCTATTTTTTCCTTCTACAAATTCCATTATTAATTGTCTCTAATGAGTTTCGTATTCCTTGTTGCATACAGTACACTGTGCTGTAACTCAGATATATCATTCGTTGTAGATAGTGTTGCATAACTTGTAGGGGTAAGATTTGATAGTTGGTTTGCAATTACTGGATATCCCCACGGACGAGGCGATAATGGGTTGACGTTTATTCCGCGCCATTTTTCTTGATTTCCGATATAGGAGCGTCAGTCGTTTGGAGAGCATCATCGAAGTCGGAGGTCGGTAAAAGTTGTTGGGGACGGTGTGTTATTAGCACGTGTGCAGAACCTCTATGGGATTTCTTTCATATCTGGCTGTATTTGGGCCATCTTAATTGGATTTTGAAGAAAAACCATTTGATTTTTAACTTGACCATTTTGTCTTACCTACGTTGTTGATATTTTGTAGTTGGTGTCGAGTTGAATAGCCGTTATCGGGATTTATTTGAGGGAAGCCATTGTTCATTAACCGGTGCCGCCCCATAATCTAACCAGTCACCGAAGTAGTTCAGGAGTATCACAGGAGTAGGCCACAGGAGTAGGCCACCGGAGTACATGTGAATTCGCATACCCAAAGGTTATCAGTGATTTGTTTTTTAAATATATAACGCCTTGTCTCGTTCGACACCACGTGTAAGTTTTGCTTTAGTTATAAATATAGTACTTTGTGAATTCGTATACCCAAAGGTTATAAGTGATTTATTTTTAAATATATAACGCAGTGACTCGTGCTGACACCACTATTACGTTCTGTTTTAGTTTATTAATATAGTACATTGTTGGAAACTATTTATTGCATTAGATAACATGCCAAAACTAAACTTGGATTAAAATAACCTTCTCAATAATTCTTTATGTCCAAGTAAAAACATATTTTCTTCCTACTTATTTGTAAATATCCTACAATCTTGATATTTTAAAGGACCACCATTGTAAAGATATTTTTAAATGAACTCGATTGTTTTGGCAGTGAAAATCTTTATGTAAACGGTTAACTAGTGAATCTTCTTTGCCTTTATGTAAATGTTTGAATTAGTGTTATTAATGAGTTAACTTATATATATATATATATAAATGTTTTACCTTTTGTTCTTTGCCTTTATGTAAATGTTTGAATTAGTGTTATGTCTTACTTTTTGTTGTAACTTGGTAAAGTCTGTTACTCTTACTTCTGTTTTGGTTATTTTATAAAGTTGTAAATTTTACATTTTTGGTTTGTTTTAGCAAGGAAATTTTACCATAGCTGTTAACTTTGACTATATTTGTTATGATGTTGCTATTGAACTGTGTACCTTAATTATCTATTGTGTGAGTAAAGTATCCAACATATTTTTGCTATAATTTTATTTATTTGGTTCACCATAATCATAGTTGTTTATCTTGTAGCTCTGCTAGTTCCAATAAGATCTAGGGGTTTCCGGCTTATACCGTTTAAGTCGGTGGCGCAGCTCACTTTTATATTTTTTTCTTCTACCCTCTACGGCTGAGCTCGGGCATAATTTGCCAGTAGAGAAACCGCTAGCAGAGTACTCGTTAGAGAACGAAAAAAGACGTGGCAAGCGTATAAAAAAACGCGAGGAGGTATTAAAATTACTAGGATTTAAAATGGTGATATGCGTTAGCTACATCTGTTGGAGAGTAGTTCAAGCGTCGCCATCTATTTAAATTGAGTTCACGGGAGATATCAGCCCTTTTTAATCCATATAAAACACTTTTTTTAAATATAACTGATCCTGGACAGGATCTTTGAAAACATTTATGAAATTATTGTATTGTAATCGGTCCTTTAAAAGTATACAAAGTTTCAAATCGATCCGATGTTTTTAAGTGTGTAAACATCGAGTCCAAAGATTCCGTTACATAGATAGATAAGAGTGAAGCTAATATAAAGCGTGTAAAAAGCCACTGTGTTCCAACCAAACTCGGGATTGTTCCTAATAATTTATCAGATGTCGTTTTTATTTACCAATGAGTGGTCAGTCGTAAACTAGTCACAAAACCGTTCCAACATTCAGACCTTCCAGTATTACTCGAAGGAGTACAAAGTTCACGATGAACAATACATACACCAAATGCTGCATCCGCTTTGAAACAGAGGAGTAATCGAGTTATAATTTATACAACGAATTGAAACATTTTTTACAACAAATTAGATGATAAGAACTTGAAACTTTTAGAAAATGTTGCCCGTGACCCTATAAATGTTTAGTAGTCGCATAATAAATATTTTTTCATACTACTATTAGCGTTATTTTTTATTCGCTACCCTCTAGTCTTATTTATATTGTTTACAGTTACTAGAAAAAAGTTGAGGGTTGGAACAAATCTATCGATTTACTTTTACAAACATATTTAAATAGCTCGTCGGACCTACCTGAATGAACTGACACAAAACGTGAATGCCGTCGATCAATTTGTAGATATCCTTGCATCCTGATATTTCCATTTGAATTAGCTTGAGTAACTTCTTGACGAATTCGGAATTTTCTTCGTTGGTCACCGATTCGATGCATCCAGAATCAAAAAGTTTGTCCAAAAATCGAAACATCGGCACGGTGATTCTGTCGACCTTTTGATAATCGATAAAAATATTTAATATTACGTCGCACAACGTTTGTATCAATTTCGATCCGTTCGCCTTCAATTCCGTTTTGAGGTATGCGAAAAACGACGCGCTGGAATCTTTTACCTATCCGAAGAAAAGTCAGTTTGTATTAAAAACAGTGTTCAACATCGAAATCGATTAAGATCATTATTACAACGGATAACGTTCACGTGACGTTTCAGCTTGATAACGGTAGAAAGTGTGACGTACATGTTACGTCACGCCTGTCAACGACTGACAGGTGGCATAAATCCTACGTTAATTATTTGTCTTTAAAAATCATTAATAACATTACAATGTTGTTTCTTAAACCTAAATAATTGTCAAAAAGCAGAGTGTAAATTTAAAAAAATCGTTAATCAAACATTACAAAAAAGATATGTCATTCGTTGTACCACGTGCACTTTACCCATCTCAAGCAGTGACGTCACGTGTACGTCACCCTTTCAACCGATGTCAAAATGACCACGTGCTGCACGTCACCCATTATTGGGCATATTTATAAAATAAAATCCTGAAACAGGTCAATTAAGGGTGTATGAAATAACATCCTGCAACGAAAAAATGCCGTCCCTACATTGCACCACTTTCGAGTAACAGTTATAACCCCTTAAATTTTGGAATTTCGTCAATCAGATGATTTTTTTTTTAATGTAATTTTTGCAACAAATTAAATAATAATTTTGAACAGAGAATTAAAAAACCTTAAATGATGTAAGACAAGCCCCTACTTCCCATTTAAAAATTTGGGGGCTATAACTGTCACTCGAAGGGGGTTCGATGTAGGAATGAAATTTTTACAGAATGTCATTTCGTAACCTAAAATTGACCTGCTACCTGATTTTTTTTCTAAAGCAATAATAATTGAAATAATGAATTTATTCCTTTTGGTTATTCCGCACTGTAGACATCAATGGTTAATTTCGGGTCAGAAAATATAACTTTTTACGTGAAATGTAAGAATAAATTAGTTTTCCTTACTAAAGTCTCTGTCAATCCCCCGACGCTGCATATCATTCCGACGGTCACGTTGTATATAAACGACGGAAGTTGTATCAATTGAACGAATTTGGGAAAAGTGACAGAAGACGAATTCCAATTCAAAATATCGCATTCCGATTTGGGAAATATTCTGATCAGATCGTCGTAATGCGGCAAATTTGGTATCTGAGGATCGCTGAAACAAATTTATATCGGTTAGTCGATATTATTTGCATACACAATAGAGTATTTCCGTCCATGTGGAAAAAAGCTAAAGTCCAATCCATTCCGAAAAAAGGAAAGATTATTTCTGCGAATTATCGCCCTATTGAATTGCTCTCAGTCATAACCAAAGTTATGGAAAAAGCGATTAACATAGAACTCATCAAATATCTGGAGAAATTTGAGATAATTCATGACAGACAATATGGATTTCAACAACTTCGGTCTACCGGAGATTTGCCAGTTTATGTCACTCAGCTCTGGACAAACACTATTGAGAAGTTTGGTGAATCCCGTACAATAGCCTTGGATTTATCTAAAGCCTTTGACTGCGTTTGACACCAGGCATTGTTAAGCAAATTATCTGCCTACCAAACAGCGCCAATGGCTCTCGAGATTCATGCAAGATCGCTCCTTACATGTGGCAGTTGACGGTATTTCTTCTGATGCGTTAAAACCCAATGCCGGGGTTCCTCAGGGCTCCATCCTGTCCCCCACCCTATTTATTTTACACATCAACGACCACTTGAAAACCACCACGAACCCCATTTACAGTTTTGCATACGACAGCACACTTGTCTCAACTTTCACATCCTATCGATCACTTTCGGTGAATGATACAAATAGACTCAGGCAGGAACATGTTGATTCCATCAATAGAGATCTTGAAGCAATCGTCGAGTGGGGAACCAACAATCTTGTTCAGTTCAACGCACAGAAAACACAAAGCGCCACGTTTTCCAAAGAAAGTTAATTCCTCAAATCATTCCATCACAATGTCCGGAAATACCCTTGAATCAAATCCCTCCATCTCGATTTTGGGAGTCACGGTGACTAATAATATGTCTTGGCATAACCATGTTGCTAACATCGCAAAGTCAGCAAGCCAGAGGCTAGGTTTTCTGTATAAAGCTAGAACATTTTTTACTCCTGATCAACTGTTAACGACGAACAAGGCTTAAATCCGACCTCTACTGGAGTATTGCTCGCACATTTGGGGTTCAGCACCAAGGCATTCTCTTCGTCTTCTAGATTCCATTCAGAAAAGGGCCATTCGGTTAATAAACAGCTCAACTCTCACATATACTCTTCACCCACTAGAACATAGAAGAAGAGTTGCAGACCAGACATTACTCTACAGATATTTCCAAGGCAGATGCTCCAGAGAAATAAAAACTCTTGTACCACCATTGGCCACATTCGGCCGAAGAACTCGGCACTCTGATCAGTCTTACCCATTTACTTTCAAGATTGACACTACAAGGACCAATCTCCATCAAGAATCCTTCTTTTACAGGGCTGCTACAGAATGGAACAAGCTTCCAAAATCAGTTTTTCCAGAGAACTATGATCTGCAACTTTTCACAATCATAACCTTTTCCTTTTTCGGTAAAAAAAATAAAAAAATATTTTAGGTGGTCAACGTTTCTTGCAAATGGTCGTCATTTTTGCATACGTAAAGTTAAGAGTAAATAAGGAAGTTAAATAATTTCACTTTGCAATACTTTGAGATTCTACTTAACCAAACCAGCGACGCATGAAAAAATCTGCAAGATCAGTAAATAAAATGTTAAAAAATACCCCGACATACTTATAGATAAAGCTGTAAAACACTTTCGCTGCCAACGCTCTTGTCCTATCAATCTTTTCGACGGCTTGTTGCGCCACTCTGGCCAGCACTCGCGCTATTAACTCTGAAGTTAACACCTGAGGATGTTTATCGGTTAGAAGAAACGTGAGAGACTGCAGACCGGTGACGGAGGCTTCTCGTACCCAAGCCCCGATGTCCCCCCTTTTATCCTGAGTATAATCTTTCAGACCCTCCAAGAAAGTGTCGTACATACTCTTGATGTGGGTTTCTGTAAATTCTAAAAAAACGAGATTTACTGATTAGCATGCAATTTACAATTTTTTTTTTAATTATTGCAATTAATTTTAAACGTTCTAGTCGTCGATACAAATTTTTAGATCAGCGGAAAATTCAAAAATATTATCGCACGTTGGACAAGTGCTTATTCGAGTTTTTGAGTAAAACAAAGTACGAGAGCTCATTCGAGTTTTTGAGAAAACTCTTATAGTACAAGTGCTTATTTAAGTTTTTGAGAAAAATCATAGTACGAGCACTTATTCAAGTTATTGAGAAAACTCTTATAGTAAAAGTGCTTATTCAAGTTTTTAAGAAAACTCTTTATAGTATAAGTGCTTATTCAAATTTAAAGATAAATCATATTACGAGCGCTTATTCAAGTTTTTGAGAAAACTTTTTATAGTATGAGTGCTTATTAAAATTATAAGATAAAAGTTTTTAGAAAAACCTTATAGTACAAAAGCTTATTCAAATTTTTGATAAAATCCTTATAGTACGAGCACTTATTCGAGTTCACCTTTGTCGATGTTATCGGCCATGGTGGTGGCTATGGAAGTGATCGCTTTGACCGCGTCTCTCCTACATTCCGCCCATTTGACAGTGTTTGGGGTGATCCTGGCACAATCGATTAAGGAATTGACAACGAAATCGAAATGCAGCGCCAAAATCGGTTTCGGCAAAGCTCCCAATGCGAGACAATGCCCCATTCGATTCTGCTCGTTGGTTGTGGTCGAAAGTTCTTTGACATATTGTTTGACAATTTCATCGCAACGTTCCAGTTTCTCCACGTAATATTGTCGAAGGAGTGTAGGAAGAGCTGTTGTGGCTACCAAACGAATGTTAGCCACTTCGTAGGAAAGGCATTCGTTGAGCAGTTGAAGCCATTCCTCTGCAACAAGAATTTTTTTTTAAATAAAACCACTCTAATTTCTAAAAATCGTATAATTCTCACCTACAACAGGATCATTGTGAAACGGTAATGCAGCAAGCGAACATTTTTCGATAAAATCTGAACACGCTAGTTTCATCAATTCCCCTCCCAAGCCTCTAAAATAAAACTTCTCTCTGAATTTCGGTATCAAACTTTTTACCTTTTCCAGCAAATCTTCCGAAAGTACGGATTTAATTGGGTTTTGATTTTCTATTGCGCTTTTCGAAATCGCGAACAAGATTTCACCGATAGAAATCACGCTGCCGTGTCGAGCGTTCAAATCTATCGAATTAGTTTTTTCTAATAAAGATGGAAGCACTGACGATTTCATGTAATCCGAATTCTATAAAATAAGAAAGCAGTTTAATAAAGAAAATATTATGCAAGCCATGTTTCGCCTCCTTTTTCATAAAATTAATTACTTTACAAATTATCTCCTTTGTTTCCTTTGAGTGTTTCTTACCGCCCATTTTAAAGTTGTATTTAACAAAAAATACAAAAGCAACTAAAAACACCCACACAAACACTCCTTAATTTTTACATTATTACTTGCTAAAATTTAGCCAAATATTTCTTTGTAATCGTCCAACTCTGTCAAATTTAGTCACCTCCCAATACCTCCCTATTCTATAAAGAAAACTAGCTTACCATAGGCGTTAAATTATGCAAAGCTTTAGCAGTTAACTCTCTGATGCTGGGATCCCAATGATCGACCTTTCTAGCAACCAAATGATCAATCAATGCCAACGAGTATTCCGAAAATTGCGAAATGTATACGCTGATGTTTAAAAATGCGTTACTTCTTACACTAACAGAGAAAAAATCTGCAACTGTAAGAATATCTATACCATGAGGAAAGGTGCCTTGTCTACCGACATTTTCTTGAAATGCAGCAGAGGCCGCTCTCCTACAATTGATCTATAAATTAAAAAAAAAAGTAGCGTTTCTTTTATTTATTTTAAACAAATACTTACTTCTTTATCAAAACAAGTCACAATTAATAAAGTGCTGGCAATTTCTTTAACGTAAGACGTCAAAACGTGGCTCTCGTAAGCTCTGGAGAAAGACCAACAAACGTAACAAGCTGCATCTCTTATATGCGAACCTACTGACGAATATCCCCTGGGCTCATCATAAACCAAAGCTTTTAGCACTACTGGTACCACTTGGGGTAAACGTTCTGGTAATAACAGTCCTCTTCTACCTGTAATAACAATGTTTAGCAGTTGTTTTGCTAAGCTCAAGTCTGTACACTAACCTAATTCAGCTAAAGCTAGACAACCTCCATGCCAAGCACCATCAGACTCTCTTGGACTAAATAATTCAAGAATCGAGCCCACAACATCATCACCCAGTTCCTTAGGTAAACGTCCTGTCACTCTACCAACGCCTTTAGCTGCCGACCACCTAAATTAATAATTTACAAAGAATTATGGTATTAAAACAATTGGCAATTTTTAATAACCTTACTACACCATCTGTACTTCTCAGCCCTTGTATCAACTGATCAATGACTTCTTCTATTTCATCTGGTACTTCAATTGCATCTTCAGACTCTACTTCTTCATCGACATTGTTTGAAGTTGAAGATACTGAATTATCTCCAGAACTTAAATTAGCAGCCAAAGATCTGTTTCCCCTTTTATATCGCCAAGTAGCTATTCTGGGTGCAAGAAATGTTAATCCTAAATGATAAAACACAATTTATCAGTACTGTGAATTAAATATTTTACAAAAACCATACTCTCACCTATTCTCTGAATTATTTTATAAACTAATTTCTGAATGTTTGCTCCAGAGTTATTTTTGAATTCAGCGTTTACCACCCATTGCAACAAATCTCTGGTGTATGGCAAAAGATCCTCACGTTTTCCATGTTTTAATATTGTTGATACACAAGCAAGAGCACCATAAATGACAAATACACTGCTATTATTGGATAGACTCAGTTGTTTTGCCCATTCCAAGAATGATGAAAGGTGTTTTTCTTTAACATCACTCCTAAACATGATATATAAATAAAATCATTACATCTATAAAACTTTACCGTCATAATTTAAATGATATTGTTATGAGCCGGCCCTGTTGTCTGCCGCGACAGCGCGTCGATCACAATTGGGGGACTGCCGGCAAGACTATTGGAACAAAAGAAAAGACAGGCAAATTCTAAAATACTGCCTTCTGCTGGTTCCAAATCGATAAAAGGATTATTCGGGCACTTTCTAGAAAAATGTTCAATAGTTTCAAATGTTGGCGATTCTTCTAGAACGATGATTTGGAAATATAAAAAGGGCAGCGGTACTGAAGAAGTTTTAGTTTAGTTAGTTTTGTCAAGTATTTAAAGTAATTATAAAGTGAATATCTAAGTGATTTGTAAAGTAAAATTTATTATGTAAAAATATTGGAATAAAAATTGTTTAGTTATTGTTCTGAAAGTTTAGAATTACCGAACCCAAGGAGAGAATATCGTAACAATATTTAGCAAGTAGTAATCTTAGGATATTAATTATTAAAAATAAATAAAATATTGACCTGGTTACAAACTGATGTGACAAATAAGCAGCAGCATCCCTACATTTATCAGGTACTACTGCATATGTCTTTATAATATTTAAAATTCTATCCATTACAGTGAGTTTGCCATCTTTATTATCAAACCCATCAAACCTTGACATATGAAATGGAATCATCACGATTATAGACAGCCATAAAAGTAAAATATAGCGTGTTGTCCATGTATTTGCATCATCTGGAGTTTGAGCCTCCAATAGTTCAAGGACTGGTTCAAAGTCTGTTACCTAAATAATAAAATTGCTATAAATGTATTGCTACATTAACATTTTGATGGTAAATTACCTCATGAGGTAAGTGTCTTATAATGACTTTGTATCCTCTTACATTAACAACAACAAACATAAATTTAAATGCTAAATGTTTTACTTCAATACTAATATCGGGATCTCTAACTATTTGTATAAATTTTTCTAATAGTTCATTAATGCTAGAATCTATCAAGTGAGGCTGTTCAATGTACTGGTTAAGTATAAAGGAAAATCTTTCCTGTACTCTTTCTACAAGTGATGTTTCATTAATGGTAAGGTTTTTAAGGTTGTCTATTATTTTGTAAACTTCTTCCTGTTCGGAAAAAAACTCTAAAGCACATCCTAAACCAAATGGTTCTTCTTCCTTCTGTGTTTCTTTATTTGTTTGAGTATGAGTACTCATTTTACATTTATGTATTTTTTTGTTTGTTTACGAATACTGTGGCTTATTCATTTGACTTTGACATTGACATTATGTTTAAAAGTACTAACAAGTAGGATTGACATCTTTCTATATATCCAAAAGTTCGTTCGGTTGTGCTGTTTTCATATCCAATAATCTCCTATCGCATTTGCTGTCCTTTAATTACTTTTTCTTTCAAGATTATTAAAAAATTAATTCTAGGTATATTTTAAAACTGTTTTTCCTATGTTGCTTTATATGTTGCCTATCCATTTTTTAAACATATGCATTCAGCAAATTTAAAACTTGGTAATATTTATAAACTGCAATTTATATTACATATTTTGTGCTAATAACACACCTGCAGCCGGTATTGAATAATTATCTTGTATTATAAATTTACAGGTTACTTTAGATACTTGAGAATTTTTATAGAATTCGATAATAGATGTCACCAAAATAACAGAAATTAAATTGAAAAGATGAGGTTTCAGATTTTAATTTTAATATTCTTTTTAACATATATGTGATTAATAATTTTAATAAAAAAACGTAAGGAGAAACAAAATTTTAAAATTGAAAAGTTTAATGTCAAAATGTGTTTTTAAATGATTTTAAATCATCAATTATCATTTCCTCCAGTTTATTCTCACTTGCGCAGTTCCTATCACGCAATCCCAAAACATTCAGTTGTTTGGTGTGTTCTGTGTTGTTCTTTGGCCGTGGTCAGCTGTAGATTATTTAGAAATGGGAATATGGGATAGAAGTCGTCGATTTGGGTGTGTTTTTCAATAGTTTTGTGTATATTATTACATTGTGCGGTGGAGACCATGTTCAGTGATTGTGTTATTGTGTTATCTTTGCTTCTAGTCCTACCTTTTATTGAAACTGGTGAGTAAAATTTTACTTTTTTAATGTATTTTCACCCCCGATCTTGTTGACGTTATATTGTAACCTATGAGTACCCTTTGTGTTGATAAACCACTGGATATCGCTACAAACTTACGATATTAACGAAATATGATAAGGTTTTTCTGTGCAGACGATTCTGATTTTCATGTCGGAACAGGATATTCACCTATCTGTTGTTTTAGTAATTACACCAACCCACACAAGCAGAAATACTTTGTTTTGACAACAGATTTTCTGTAAATGCAAAATGAAAAATTAATATTTACGTTACTATTATGATGTCCCCATTAATACTATCATCCTCATTTAAAGAACTAAAAATAGGGTACACTCTTTGTCATTGTGTTTAATACTCTCTCTACATTCATGTGCAAAGATGAACTTAAAGCTTGATTGTCTTTGCACACAGTCAATTTGCTGCTAAAAAACCACATAAAGAGTATACAATTTTTCCGTTAAATTATCCTTGTGTAATAGCTTTATTATGGAAATATATTTACTTAATAAAAAAAATGTATTTTTGCTGACAATGAAAAAGCCAATATTATTGTACCCAAAACAATTATTTTTCTTTTACTGAGAAGAAATTAACATTTTTTGTTTGTGTACTAATAAAATGCATATTTAATTATTAACAAATGATGCAAAGCAAATATACTTGCTATTTGTTTTTTATGTTATAATTGAATTTTATTTTTTTTATGCTAAGAGTTTAATTTGTACATTTAAAATTACTTCATGATTTACATAATTTTTATTATATTATTTCAAATTTGTCACTAACCAAATGTAATTAATGTGTGTACCTATTTACACAATTAGGTAATCTGTAAGTAAAATTAGCAAACTTTAGCATATTTCAAAATTGATAAAGAAAATTGTATCTCCTATTACTTATCTGGGTCAAAATGATTTTTAAATATTGGACAGTGTGTTTTGTTTAGCTTTTTATTTTGCAATAAAGTAAAAAATAAAGGTCAGTTATTATTGCACCTGTTTATTTTGTAAATACATTACTTAATATTTTTTTAATTATTATTATTTACCATCCAGAATTAAGTAAATATCACAAAAGAAATAAATAAAAATTTGACTTTTTTGAATTTATTTCTTTGTTATTCTAACAATTTTAAATTATTGTTTAATGTGTAAATGAAATACTTAAGTGTACAGTAAATGGATTTGTCTGTCTGAAGTTTATCATATCATTTTATATTAAAACAATTGAGACAATAATACTTGTTTGTATGCCTTAATGGTGTGGTTTATACCATGTCGGTAATAATGGTTAATTTATTTGTAAAAAAAATTGTTTAAAATTCTCTTTTTTTGTCGATCATTGCTAAATAATTCACGCTTTCAAATATTTCACATAAAATCGATTCGACGATCTGTTGCAAATATTATTTTCTGTGCAATTATGAAATCTTCTAGACAGTGATACTAATTGTAAGTGATCCTGTAAAATAGCCGGACCTAAGTTATTAGTTTTACGAACTGTGGGAAATTAGTTATTAACACGCTTATATTAGTTTCACCTGTATCTTTTATGTGTGTATGTTTGTAACTGACTCTTTGGCCTCGATTTTGACCTACTTTAAGTGGTCAGATTTAATTTAAACTTTGCACACTTGTCAAAGACCGACGACAATGCAATAATTCGATCAAAATATCCGATTATCCTGATTACTTTCGCCAGGATTCATAAATTTCTTCAGGAATCCTTTGCATGAGAGTAAGAGAGATAGAACTAGTGCGTGAACTACACATGCGCGCAGAACAAATATTAAAACAGTTGATCACATCTGTGGTTCAGTGGTAGAATGCTCTCCTACCACGCGTACTTTCGCCAGGATTCATAAATTTCTTCAGGAATCCTTTGCATGAGAGTAAGAGAGATAGAACTAGTGCGTGAACTACACATGCGCGCAGAACAAATATTAAAACAGTTGATCACATCTGTGGTTCAGTGGTAGAATGCTCTCCTGCCACGCGGGTGGCCCGGGTTCGATTCCCGGCCGATGCATTCTTTTTGTGCTTTTACCATTTAATTTATAATTTTTTTAGTGAGTAAAACAAATCGAAAAATAAATTTTAGTTTAAAAAAACTAAAAAACACGCTTTTAGAGTTAATCAAATTAATATGTTAAAAATAATTCTTGACATAGGAATAAAATTACTGACGAAAAACTTAATGTCACTGTTTTAAAAGCGTGGGGTGCTTTGTATGACATTTTTAAACTAACTGCGTTTCGGTATGAAAGTACCCCACGCTTTTAGAATAGTGACATTAATTTTCTCTTCAGTAATTTTATTCCTGTGTTAAGAATTATTTTTTACTTTTTAGTTTGATTAACTTTAAAAGCGTGTTTTTTAGTTTTTTGAATCTATAATTTATTTTTATTGAATGCAAGAGTGTGCTTTAATGACGCACTCGTAAATAATCACTAACTGAATTCTATTTCAATTTGAAATCGGGTAACTGACGGCTATTTTTTCTCGTAACATCGACTATAAAAAGTATGTAAACGAAAACCGCGCGCTGGTATAGATCGAATTTTATATGAGCGATGACTTTGAGGCCACTGACATGAAGTGGAATTCCTGTCTATTAGTCACACGTTGTTACCTTCATCTCTTTTCCTCTCGCATCCCGTCTGTACGTGTCTCGTTCCACACGTTAATTTCTATTCTACATAATTCAATAAATTATATACACGATTATCATTAATTAGAGATTCATTCTGTCGACCGACCTTAGCGTCTGAAGACATTCTGGTGACTTTTTATGTATTTCATCGTACTAATTTTCTTAGCAGGTATTATTTCCAGTTTCCGTTGTATTATTTTCTTGGCTAAATGGAGTGGATAAATGACGTTCCATTGCTCCCCTGGGGCTCTTTTCTCGCCCTCCGGATAACTCTACAATAACTATAACCTTAGATAAACTTACACCGTTATTAACGAATTAGGAAGTGCATTTAATTGAAAACAGCTGCGTTATTCTCTCCTTATTACAATATCGTAATATCGACATTAAACTATTAATAGAGTTTGCATTTGGGTCGCGTGCTTTCTTGAAAACATTATTTTGTGTTTTATATTTAGAATTGTTCTTGTAGACTTTCAGAGTTGGTAATAAATAAACCGAATGCTAGTGACGATGCTTGACTGCTTCACTTATTGGGAAGTTGAAAGAAGACGAGAAAAAAAAAGCTTCAATTAGTCAGCAAAAATTAAAAAAAATTACATGAGAATGTGTTGCTAGAAATGAATTATACATACATACATATATACATATAGTCACTCCTTCCCGTATGGGTAGGCAGAGACCATTTTCTTCCACTTGCTACGGTTCTTACACACATATTTTGCTTCTTCTACTTTCATCAGTGCTCTCATTCATGCTCGTCGGTTGTTGGTACTCTTGACCTGACCTTTCTTCAAAATAATGTTGATCTGATTGAGATATGTTCGCCGAGGTCGACCTCTACCGACTTCCGTCCATTCACACTCGCCTTATAAATTTGTTTCGTCAATCTTCCTTCATCCTTCCTTTCTACGTGTCCAAACCATCTAAGCATTCCTTTATCTATCTTTGTAACCACATCTTTTTTTACACCACATCGTTCTCTTATCTCACTATTCTTTACTTTATTTAACCGAGTCACACCGGCTATACTTTTCAGACTACTCATCTCCGCAGCATTAATCCTAGTTTCATGCCTTTTCTGCCAAACCCAACATTTACTACCATATTTAAGTGTAGGAACCAATACTCCTCTATGCACAGCCAGACGTGCCTTTTTTGACACTTTCTGGGTGTTCATAAAGTTATAAAGTGAATTATTATTGTTGGTTAAATTAGTCATTTGCTTCATTGACGTAACAATCGCGTTTGACAGGGTTCGTTTGGGAGACATTCTACATATATTAATAGGAAATAAGGCACCGGCGAACATAACAAAGATAATCCATGACCTAAATAATAATAACGTAACAAAAGTTACAGCAGGAGATCAATTCACTGGAAACATCCCAACACCGGGAGGAATTAGACAGGGTGACAGCCTAAGTCCCTTTTTGTTTGATCTTCTCATGGATACAATTATGAATAAAGTAACAGACTTCGGATACAGACTGGACAACAAAAAAATTGGTATGGTGTGTTACGCTTCCAAGTAAGCCGCCAACCCAATATGAACATTTCTATCAACAAAACCAAATGTATGACAATCGCGAAAGATCCGCTCAGATGTAAGCTAGTGGTGGAGGACAATGCTATAGAACAGATGATGCAATTCAGATATCTCGGCATAGACATATTAAGTACACACGACCCAGTTAAAGACCTGAGAAGCCAGATTAACGAAGCATCCGCACTATCAGGATGCCTACGAGATATAGTCTGGTCAAACCAGTACATGCGCAAAGATAGCAAAATTAGAATCTACAAGACTTGTATCAAACCGATCATGACGTACGATACAGAAGTCCGCGAAGACACCAACAAGACGAAACACATGCTAAGGGTGGCCGAAATGAAAACACTGAGAACTATAGTGGGGAAAACAAGAAGATACAGAGTAAGAAACACATATATCAGGGTACAATGCGAAATACAAGATATTGTGAGATGGGGAAGACAACGTAAGAGGCAGTGGTACAACCATGTTAGACGGATGGACGAGAACAGACTTCCGAAAATAGTCCTAGAAAACAACTCAAGACCTCCCGGGAGGCCACCCAAAAGATGGAGAGATAGTTGGCAATCTACCTCTCAGAAAAAGATGCAGAGGCAGCTTTAGAATGAACAGATCTCCAAGAAGTAGAAGAAGAAGTAGAATAATTGATACTAAAAATGATTAAACAAAAAAAACTCAATGATGTGATCTTGACTTCTCAATTAAATTCAATTCAAGGAAATTGGTAGATTTAAAGAAAACCAGGAAGTAGAATCATAAATGGGGCCAAGAGAAGGAGACAAAAATGGGGCCAGCAGATGGGGCCATATAGGTCTTCAAGTGGCAGATCCATAAAAGGGTACCAAATGGACGAAACCTTAAAATATGCGACTACCTTAAAGGAGCATGGGGCTCTGTTTTTAATCCTGCTAGTGGACCAAACATATTGGACATTGTCGACAGATAAATAATTATACTCTGATTGTAATAATGGACCTCATAAGAAACAAATTATTAAAGTTTTGTCCATTTTGGTATTTCCTAGTGTAATTTTAAAAAGTTAAAGGGTTTTAAAATGGAACATTTGATAGGAACGTTGAAAGAACTCCAAAAGTATGCTCGAATAGCATTCAAAAACTTTGTCGAAGAAACACAACTTGAAGAAACAACAACCCATAATTACAAAAAAATTGATCAGCAACTCTTACGAGAGCTTCAAATTGCTTGTTTGCTTGGTGCACAAAAGGCATTGGACGGCAAATTCTGCTTGTTGCTGGCTCTCAGCATACTTCACATTAATGTTCTGAGGTGCAACAACATTTATCGATCATTCGCAAACGACCTGGTGCTGCATACCGATAGAGCTCCCGACACAGCCTTGAAACGGCATTCCAGAAGAGCATGGTCCTTAAAATAGTACATCTAGACTGGATCGTTGATCTCTTGATCTCTTGTAGACTTGGTCCAAATAAAAATAAAATCGTCTTGGTAATACATAAATCGAAAAAAATTTCGTCAAAATGATTTTTATGTGCTGTGTTGAATTGTTTTCTATCGATCTATTTATGAAGGAAGTCGAGGTTTATCTTTGATTTTATCGAGAACGGTTTATGAATAAATGTGTATTGTTCGAATACTCGGATTCGTGTAACGTCATATCTTAATCTAAGGAAGTGTTTTCGTTAAATCCTGGTGATAAATAAGTCAGTACGTACGTACGTACGTATACAGGGTGATTTATAACTATTGGGACATAGGCTAAAGGAGGGTGATTTGTACCAAAATATGACGATATGACCAAATATGCCTTCATAAAATATTGCTCTGGAAAAAGGTACAATGCGTTAAAGGCTTCTATTTCGACGATATAGCAGAATTATTCCGTTTCTAATTTTTTTAATAAAGGACTTTCGGATTCAAAGAAAATATGATTCTGTCCCCTTACAAAAATTCGCCGCATTTTGTATGTTCCTCGTGAATTAATTTCATTGGCATGACCTAAGAACTTCAAATGTCTCCAAACATAAAAATCAAGCTGGTTATATATTTCTTGGTGACTATTCAAAATCACTGCCCCTGCCAATCCATCGTTAAGGAAATATGTCTTGCATTAACCACATTATCCTTCTTACATCTAGTGACAGATTATCCAAAATATCATACATACATACTTATAGTCACGCGTTTTCCCGTAGGGGTAGACAGAGACCACTTCCTTCCACTTCCGCTACGGTTCTTACACACATCTTTTGCTTTCTCTACTTTCATCAGTGCTCTCGTACATGCTCGTCGGTTGTTGGTACTCTTGACCCGGCCTATATATGAGCCAGTGAAGGACCAAAACTCAGAACAGTACCGGATCAGAAACAACAGAGAACTGGAAAACATATACCGTCAACTAGATATCGTCTAAATCGTTAAAGCTGAAAGACTAAGATGGGCCGGACACATTAAAAGAAAAAATGATGAACGACTGGAGAAACTAGTATGGGAACAGAATCCAAACGGCAGAAGACCACTTGGAAGACCTAAATTGCGCTGGAGGGATAACCTGTCGGTAGACTTAGAAACTAAATATCGCCAATGCCTAACAGCTTATGATGGACAGAAACCAATGGAGGCAAATCGTAAAGTCAGCTAAGACCCACCCTGGGTTGTAAAAGCTACAGAGAAAGAGAGAGAGAGAATAATATGAATTATTGTTTCAAATACAAGTGCACACAGGTAATACTTCTCAGGGTACTCACATACATCTTCAAATAACTTCCAGAATTATTTTTCAACTTGGATGTATCCAATTCACTATTTTGAAAGTTTGGACGCCATATGATTGGTAACATTTATTAAGCTAGTTCGTGAGCAATCATATGCGTTCAAGATTGTTTTTTATGAATTTCTGATAGATGATTGCTTGTTCTTTGCTATTTTATTACAACAGAAGTGAAAACTTAGTTTTTTATAAAAATTTAAATAACATAAAATATTCACAAATAACATGTTTGTAATATGATTGTTTCAATTAGTTGCGTAAAATCTTTAAATCATCAAAAGGCACATAGATATGTAAAAAGAATTTGAAACTTCTCTAATGTTAGCAGTTAACCCTGAAATATCAGCAATAAAATGTGTAAAGCATTTTGTGGAATTTCTCGGGATCGATAATATGCCATTATTAAAGCGTGGTAGAATGTGCTTGCATTTTCCTGAAGCTCCAGATTTACAAATATATACAAATGGTAATATATTCAAACTGCCTCTAAAGGTATCCAACTCTAACCATCCATATATCTCATTGGGTTTGCCAGTGAGTTAGGAGAGCGAATAGACTCCTTCCTAATTGGATTTTTCAACTGAAATCCCACAATAAAATCAAGTGTCTACTGATCAATACTTGTTTGCTCTCTACGAAACACCGACTATTGTGTTGCCTCCAAATAATCAAGACAGTTATCAAATTTTTGATCATCATTCAACTATTAGAAATTTTATTATAATCATCTATTTATATAAAAATACAATGAAAAAGTCGATGTGTGTATATGTATACGTTTACATTTTTGAAGGACGTCAAGCTAACCTATCTTTCATTAAATCACAGTGGTGGTTTAAAAAAAAATTTTTGGGAAAAATCCTAAAGTAAAAGCTTAAAGATAATATAAAAATGAATCGCCGTTCGTTAGTCTCGCTAAAACTCAAAAACGGCTTGAACAATTTTAATGAAATTTTTAGGCAATATTCAGATTAGCCCGGTGAGTGCTCCTGTAAAGTTTGGTAACAGGCAGATTAACGAAAGGGGTGAGAAGGGGATGGAATATAAAAAAACTATTAAAAATGACTAATATTAGAGTCAAGGCCGCTGGGTTTGATAGTGACATTCCCAATTTTTTAAACACCCCTACGGAAGGGGGCTATACGTGTTGGGTATCAGATCCCACATTCGTAATTAGTTCAAACCGCTGTACGATTGTGCAATTACATTTGTGTTAGTTCTCAGAAGACTTTCCTGTGTTCGCAAAATATATTAAACGACATTGCAAACAACTTAATGTAACATCCAAAGGGGCGGGAGTTCATACTTGGAGCGGAAACGTTCGATCGTGGAAACTCACACTAAGGGTTTCTATTACTTACATTGGAACCAAAGAGCAGGTACTAAAAATGGTTTGCACTTGATTATTAAAGGTTAGTCGAGCTCTGAAACAATCGTTGCGATGAAAGTTTAACCTATATCATGATATACATAAAAAACAAAAATATTTTTAAGTTTTTGTAATACTAAATCCTTCGGTAACTCATAATCTCCACCGTGTATTGGCTTTTACAGACGAGGCTATTCTTCTTTAGAGTAAATTTGGATCTGCGAATGGCTACAAGCCACTATTTTAATCGGGTTTTATTTCTTAAGAAGAACTTTTGCTCTCCTGTTTTATTTGCACATGTAGGCACAGCACAATACTGTAGCATTTTATAAAAGAATATCCTTTACTACTTATTTAAAAGATGAAAATACAAGACACTCATGTATTTTGACGTATGATTAGACTCAGGCTATTGCGCTTTTATAGACTTGGAAAAGGCCTATGCCAGAGTGGTGAGGAGTGAATTGTGGTCGACATTGTCTATGTATGGGGTGAGCGGTAGTTTAATACGAGCACTGAAATCACTTTATGAGGATTCCTCTGCTTGTGTCAGGATAAACGGAGCTTGCACGGACTGGTTTAACATCGAAAAAGGTGTGAGACAGGGATGTGTGGCTTCGCCATGGCTGTTTAACTTATACATAGACGATTGTTTAAAAGATTTGAAAGAGAGTGCGTATGGATTGAAAATAAATGATTTGATCGTCAAATGCCTTCTTTACGCCGAAGATCAAGTCATATTAGCGTCGTCTGAAGAGGAGTTGCAGGCGATGGTTAATGTTAGGCATGATGCCCTAAAAATCAAAGGGATGAAAATAAATGCAAGCAAAACGAAAGTAATGGTTTTTGAATGGGAAGAAAGCATGACAGACCGTAAATTTTCGATTGAGAGAGTAATAGTGGAACAAGTAAATGAATTTGTGTACTTGGGTTCAAAGTTTACGAGAGATGGAAAGTATAACAGTGACATTGAGCGAAGGGTGTTGGCAGTATTCGGCTTATAGTTCTAATAAGATGTCTGTTTTGACTTTCCATAAACCATGGTTTTTTTCGAATCCTTGGTTGAATGCTTTTATAGAACTTCCCTGTGCTCCCCTCAGAATATCTTTCCTGCCATTTTTTGTAAAGTTTTTTTTTAATGTATTAATAAAATCAGCTACAGGTATTTTAGATTTTAAAAATGTTCCGCTTGTGGCTGCTTCCTTAGCAAGAGAGTCCACTTTTTCATTATCTGGAATTCCAGAATGGGCTTTTATCCAACATAAAAAGATTTGTTTTCCCATGTTTAGAGCATCAGTATATTTTTTAATTATATTTTATGGTCAAGATTTGCGTCTATCTGTATGTTTTTGAGTTTTTCTATGGAGCTTTTTGAATCCGAAAAAACAACAAAGTCAGTTTCTTCTTGCTTAAAACATAAAAAAATTGCTTCTTTTATAGTTTTATATTTTTCTTTTTCATTTTATCCGGCAATCCTTCTCGTAAAGTTTCCTTACTAGAATAGTATTTTCGTTAGAAAATTGATAGTTAATATAGGTTTTTATTGGTGTCAATAAATAATATAAATATTAAAATAATTTATTGATATTATTTCTAAAATTAAATCTTTTGAATAAAACCCGGACATAAAAGGTAAACCGCACAAAGAAAGATTACGAATATTTTATATATAATTGAAATTTTTTTTATGTATCAATCTTGTAACCGATTATGTGGCGTTTTCCGATGCACTCTCCGACAAAAAACCAACAAATAACTTCGACGGTGACGAGCGCATTCAACCAAACATCTCTCACAGTTACGTCCTTCCAGGCGCCGTTCTTTATCCCTTTAACGATAACGTTAAAGCCATCCACCATTTTGGGCACGTCTGCTGCGGTCGGGGGTGTTAATTCCACTTTTGCGTATTTATAAAAAATGTCGAATTTCGGACGTCCGAACGAGTACGTTTTTTCGCACAGGATTTTCAGTCTTTGTATTTGAGGTGCGAATCGTGACATTTTAATCTGATATTGTCAAATTTTGACGTATCAGAGCCACCAGTCACCAGTGAGGTCCATCCTCACCTACGCAGCGGAAACTAGAGCAGACACCAACCGGACGAAAAGAGCACTACGAACTACCGAAAGACTCGCCAAGGCCGCATACAAGGAAAAAGCGAACACGACCAGACCCTTAGGAAGACCACCAAAAAGAGGGGCTGACTCCTGGACTTCATCGTCACAGGACATCGAATAAAAAGTTGAAAAAAACAGGACATAGTCCTATCAAACGGAAGAAGAAGAAGAAGAAGGAGGAGGAGCCACCAGCGACCATTAAGAATGTCACGAAGGTCGTCTTGCAAGTAAAAACCAATCGAGACGCGTCAGGCAAGGTTATATTGTTGTAAACAACAATTTAAGTATATATTATTAAGTCTAAAATGACTATCATTCTTTTAATTGCATATTTTTTCCCGAAAATATTTTTTTAATCGATACAATAATATATTACGTAAAATTTGAATCTAAAATGAGCCGCTTGTTCAGGGTGAGCGAAACTCGCTGTCACAGCTCTATTATAAGAAAAGAAAGGACGATAGAAAAAATCTGAAAATATGTTCTTAAACGGGATTGAGTAAGGCCCATTTTTAGCCTAATTTGCATATTATTTCTCCAAACGTTATACAATTGATTTTGAATTGGTAAAAAATCTAAATCACGAGCAGAATGCACTAATATTAGGGGGCGTCCATAAATTACGTGAGATGTTTAAGGGGAGGAGGGGGTCGAGTCAAATCTCATCTAATCTTACGTTGGAGAGACAGGGGGTCTCGGCAAATATCACGCAATTTTTTTTCTGATTGAAACAAAAAAAAATTAGAGTAGATATTCTTTTTTTTAATCACAGTAGTCACGATTTAAGTATTCTATTGTTAAATTTTTATTACACTTATAACTCTCAGCAATATTGATTACTAGTCTTACTAGCCCTAAGGCTATTTTCACACTTATACGGTTTCATTCGGTTCGGTCTGTATTCGGTTCGTTTTCGGTAGCCGCCGAAACCGAATGAAAACTCAAGGTTAGCATAAGGTTTGATATCACGACTGAATAATTGAAGACGCAACCAGCCAACAATATGGAGACAAGACAAATTGTTGCTATGCTATTTCTCTACAGAAGAAACAAAAAACGAAAGAGGAATAATCGACTTCACTGGGTACACCCTATCCTCACCAAACGGATGCAGTGTGGTGCATTTCATACCCTTTTTCCGAAATTAAGGGAGCATGAAGACAAATTTTCAAATTATTTCAGGATGTCTAAGACATCATTTGATGAATTACATGAGAAGTTGAAGGACTGTATTCAACGCCAAGATACATTTATGCGGGAATGTATTCAACCAGTACAGATGTTAGCCGTCACTTTGAGGTAAGACAATAAGACCAATAGTTAGTAGAATGGTCAATTAAACAAAAACACATTCATAAATTTTGAAATAAAATAATATTTTAATAGTATTTTGAAACAACAAATGAAAATAAATGTTATAATTGTACATAATCAAATAAAATAAAATATACAATAAAGTTTTAATAATATTTTGACACAACAAACGAAATTAAATATTATAATTATTCATAAAAAAAATAACATCAAATAAAATAGAATATATTTTGTTCCATATTTAAATTCAAATTAAACAAATATAATCCGAACTATCATCGGAAGTCGTATGGGAGCTGTAGCCAGGGTTTGGGCTTGAAAGATGGTGGGCAGTTTTCTCGTAATATTGAGCAACGGACATTTGCGGCTCAGTATGTAGCTGGGAAGTTGAACAAGGTGGATACTGGTTGTAGATCGGTTGGGTCTGCTGCTGACACTTCCGCTGCCTAATGCTCTTGACGATTTTCAAAACCTCCATTTGAATTCAACCTCAATTTCAAGTGGATCACACATTGTATTCGATGAACAAAATTTAAAATGAACTTGACTTGTTGCTCAAAACGTGACCGAACCGAAACTAAACCGTATACGTGTGAACAGCCCATTGCCTTTGTGAACCTAGGACCCGAAAAGAAACCGAATAGAAACCGATTCGTGTCGTGGGGGCTTTCGGTTCTATCACAGGTTTCTATTAGTGACCGAACACAGACCCCGAATCACCGTTTCACACTTATTCGGTCGCTACTGAAAACGAACCGAATACAGACCGAACCGAATGAAACCGTATAAGTGTGAAACGAGCCTAACGCAGAATAAAATGATTGAAAATTGGCATCGAAAATTAGGCCATCTGTCATTTGACAACGTAAAAAATAGGTTGATATTTCGACAGGACATTTACGACGAAGTCAAAGAGCAAACAATTTACCAAGAAAATTTGATGATTATGTAATGCTTACCTATGAGGAAGCTGTAACAGGAGGCTATTGAAAAAGAGAAAAAAATAACTAAAGCAAAATGGAACGTGAATATTGGTTGATCAAAACGAAGCAACTAACCCAGAAATTAAAGATTCTGACAATGCCACTGAAGAAAAGCAAAACCTAAATATAAATAAATCTAAATTTCATTCCCCGATAAAGAACTTTAGAAACAGTCTATTGAAGAAGAGAAAAAATCACTAAAGCAAAATGGAACGTGGATATTGGTTGATCAAAACGAAGCAACTAACCCAGAAATTAAAGATTCTGACAATGCCACTGAAGAAAAGCAAAATATAAATAAATCTAAATTTGATTCACTGGATAAAGATAAAAATATTAAAGGTAATTTACATAAAAGCAATGACTAGTAAAAATAATAAAAAGAAGAAAAGATTAATAGATGAAGATCATAAAAAAACCACATTTACCTACTAAAATGTTTATAAATGAAAAGATGTAGAAATAGACTATGTTGATGGTTTTCCATGCTTTTAGATTAAAGATGCTTAAAAAAAAATCAGCAAGGGATTATCAAGAAGTGAAATTAATATTTTCTCGAAGTTAAAAAGGAGAGAAGCAGAAAAAGCATTTGCAAGAGAAAAGAAAAAGATATGTTTCAATTGCCAAAAATCTTGCTACAATCTCTCAGAATGTCCAGATCTATATATATATATATATATATATATCAAATTATTCACGCGGGATCTGGAATTTGCTTTAAATGTGGTTCAACAGAACGTACTCACTTTAAATGTAAAGTTAAATTTAAAAATTTTGAAAACTCGTTATTAAAAGTTTACTTTTTATTAGTTCATCATAATGGTTATTGTGGACGTTAATTAATTTTAAAAATTAGAATTAAATCATTGCGAGGTAACTATCGATACAGTAACAAAACAATTTTTATTACAATATTTTAACGCAATAAATTTTACTTTTTTAAATCACTTAGATATTCAACTAACTACAACTATTTAAATTTCATAACTTTTAAACACTTTTTAAAACTGTCCTTTGTTTCGACCACTGTCCTTTTTATATTTCTCAATCATAATTCCAGACCATTTCGCGAAGGTTGATTCCATCAATAGAGATCTTGAAGCAATCGTCGAGTGGGGAACCAACAATCTTGTTCGGTTCAACGCCCAGAAAACACAAAGCACCACGTTTTCCAAGAAAGTAAATTACTTAATCATTCCATCACAATGTCCGGAAATACCCTTGAATCAAGTCCCTCCATCTTGATTTTGGGAGTCACGGTGTCCAATAATATGTCTTGGCATGACCATGTTGCTAACATCGCAAA
This sequence comes from Agelastica alni, assembly GCA_950111635.1. Taxonomy (NCBI): domain Eukaryota; kingdom Metazoa; phylum Arthropoda; class Insecta; order Coleoptera; family Chrysomelidae; genus Agelastica; species Agelastica alni. The sequence continues at coordinate 4,001,068 of OX467715.1, forward strand.
ATCAGCAAGCCAGAGGCTAGGTTTTCTGTGGAAAGCTAGAAAGTTTTTTACTCCTGATCAACTGTTAACGACGTACAAGGCTCAAAACCGACCTCTACTGGAGTATTGCTCGCACATTTGGGGTTCAGCACCAAGGCATTCTCTTAGTCTTCTAGATTCCATTCAGAAAAGGGCCATTCGGTTGATAAACAGCTCAACTCTCACATATACCCTTCACCCTCTAGAACATAGAAGAAGAGTTGCAGACCAGACATTACTCTACAGATATTTCCATGGCAGATGCTCCAGAGAAATAAAAACTCTTGTAACACCATTGGCCACATTCGGCCGAAGAACTCGGCACGCTGTCCAGTCTCACCCATTTACTCTCAAGCTTAACACTACAAGGACCAATCTCCTTCACGAATCCTTCTTTTACAGGGCTCCTACGGAATGAAACAAGCTTCCAAAATCATTTCCTTTCCATAATCCCTCCTTCTTCTAATAGTCGCAGTGCGGGCCGTCCGCGGCCCACACGATAGTTCTACCCTTTTTGCGACTATTTTCATAAAAAAAGGCAATAGAATCATCTGGAAGTCTCTAGGCGCGGCGTGAGTTTATTAAACGGAGGCGGAAGCCGTCAAAGGGCTCATTACTATGCATCCTCGTTGTGGTCGATGCTCAGATGCCGATAAATGTTGATGTTTTGCCAAGTTGATATAAAGTTAGCAAGACAACATCATGATTAATAGGTACTTATAAAAGTTCAAGTCATAGTTTTCGAAGAGTCATAGACCTTTAGGTCCCCTTGTTAGCAAAACAATAAAAAAACGGCCAATTACATGTATGGGATTCCCATTCGATATTTTTGAGTAGTTTTGCCAAGTTGATGGACACAAATGGATATTTAAAGAATTGCAGATTAGGGAAACAGCGAAAAACTTTCCCTTCAGCCCATTACGTTACGATCCAATAGGTAGCAACCCTTTTACAGACACAAGCACTTCGATATTCGGAAGGTAGCTAAATCGTCCTGATACAAAATCGATTTTCAGAAAACACAGATGTGCCGTTTAGGTCCACCTTTTAAGTTTTGACCTACTTCCGAGACAGATTTAATTTTTAAGAATATTTCATTTTAAATATTTCAATGTTTCAGAGCGGCATAGTGAACGCTCCGTCCTATATTTTTGTTATTTCTAAATGTATCCCCCATTATAAACAAGTGTTGGACATTATTTTGTAGTTCGTGCCTAACTGCACATTTAAATTAGAGTGTGTTAATTTTAACTGGTTTCGTAGAGTTAAAAGTTAAAAGAAGAAAGAAAAACTCCCATACATAAAGTCACGCCTTTTTCCCATAGGGGTAGGCAGAGACTACTTCCTTCCATTTCCGCTACGGTTCTTTCACACATCTTTTGCTTCCTCTACTTTCATCAGTGCTCTCATACATGCTCGTCGATTGTTAGAGTACTCTTGACCTGGCCTTTCTTCAAAACAATGTTGATCTGATCGAGGTATGTTCTCCGAGGTCAACCTCTACCGATTTGCCCATTCACACTCGCCTTATAAATTTGTTTCGTCAATCTTCCTTCATCCATCCTTTCTACGTGTCCAAATCATCTAAGCATTCCTTTGTCTATCTTTGTACCCACATCTTCTTTTACACCACAGCGTTCTCTTATCTCACTATTCTTTACCTTATCCAACCGAGTCACCCCGGCTATACAATTCTCAGACTACTTATCTCCGCAGCATTAATCCTATTTTCATGCTTCTTCTGCCAAACCCAACATTCACTACCATACATAAGTGTAGGAACCAACACTCCTCTTTGCACAGCCAGACGTGCCTTTTTTTGTCACTTTTTGACTATTCATAAAGCGATGCAGTGCCCCATTCATTTGTCTTCCTGCCAACACCCTTCGCTTAATGTCACTGTCATACTTTCCATCTCTCGTAAACTTTGAACCCAAGTATACAAATTCATTTACTTGTTCCACTCTTTTTCCCTCAATCGAAACTCCACAGTTTGTCATGCTTTCTTCCAATGGAAGTATCACTCGATTTCCCATCCCTAGTAAATTTACGTATGCAATGAAAAGAATTGGTTACTCGAATTTTTATCGTGCAATAAATAAAATATATTGAACGTTAATATTTTTGCATTGTGCCTTATCAATAATTGAATGACGTGTTGAATTGAAATAAAACAATCGATAATTTCACCATCAGGTGTTATAGACTTTGAACGCCCATTATTTTATCAGCTGAGTGTTGCATAAACAAAAAATAAACAATTTAAACTCATCTTCTCGATTTTTTTGTAAATTAAAATTCGCAGAAAAGAAGGAGAGTGATAAAGATGTATTTGATAAAAGGTTATCTGACGATTTCCAAAACAATATTAAACTCTTCTGGAAGTCCATAAGAACAGCCAGAGCCAACTGGCAACTGGAAAGAATCAGAGATGGAAGGAATACTTCGAAAGTTTATTTGAGAAAGAGGATACACAAGTACATACATGCCAATGTGGTTTACTATCAAAACAAGTAAACACTTTACAGATGGCCCTAAACTTGTTTACCAAGCTATACAATCTACCTGGTATTTGCCAAAACTTTTGTTTGATGTTGTCGACCCTGTGATCGAACGGAATAGTTTTTTTGCCCACCCAGAACACTTACTGTTAGCCATGACTTAAGATGACAAGAAACCCATAAGAGAGCTAGGTCTTCGAAGAATTCTGAAGGCAAGGCAGATAGATGCAAGAAGGAAAACAGTAAGAATATTCAGGACACTTCAATGCGCAAGATTACTCTGAAACGATCAACTGGATGGACTTTGAGTTATCTTCTTCCCCATTGTCGGCAGAAATCAGTGAGGACGAGATCAAATCGCACATCGACAGTGGCTCAATTTCTGACTGGAACATTACTTTCAAGCAATTCCCAGTTCACACGCAGGCTGTTGAGCGCTGTGTAAAACTCGACACGGAAGCCTCAGGAAAAGTTTGTGGAGAGCTAAATCTCGAGACGGATTTATAAAAACCACTCTGCTGTCAAGATCATCGATGCCTTACTTCACCAGCAAATCAGTCTTCAAAGTACCTTCGGCTTTAAAATAGAGAACAGTTAAAATGAACTCAACTAACATGTACTTCAAACTCTGTTTTTGCTTTTTTATAAATGTAAGTTTATTGATAAAAACTATACTGTAACTTAAATATTTTTATATTACACATATCCTACTACTATTATAAACGCGAAAGTTTGTGAGTATGTATGTATGTATGGATGTTTATGGTCTATCACGCAAAAACTACCGAATTGATTTTAATAAAACTTTACAATAATGTAGCTTATACATCAGAATAGCACATAGGCTATAATTTATATAGTAATTTACATAACAAGTTCCGAAAGTGATAAGTAGGAACTCGCCTACGGCTCGTCCTGGAATCCTGCGAGTCCCGTAAAATCACTTTCGGATCGTGTTACGTAAAATATTTTTTCTGTAGCCGTTTTGTATGTTAAAAAGAATATCGATGGATAATAACTTTATATAGTCAATTGCATAAAACAATAGCTCTTATAAATACATTACTTATGAATATTAATTACGCAATTATGACAATTACTTGTATTAATATTATTAGGGATATTAACAGAAGTGGCAGTGTTGAAATTAGAATTCGACGCATCAGTAATTGTACTAGTTTTCGAGATATTAATTTCATTACGGCCCTTTTCAATCTGTGAAGCTATGTGAATTTTGTTTCTTAAAGAATTTTCTATGTATCCCTCTGCTACATTGGTTGATTTCCATCCTACGTGTCTCTTCAAGTTGGTTATACTACCACACTTTCAGCGAGTAAAGTGGCTGAGCTCCTGCGTAAACAGTGCCCGGTGTATCCTTTGGGATTAGGTAATTTAAGAAATTCAGCAATTGTGCAGGCGTTTTTTTCAAAAGTGTGAATACCAATAGGTTATATAGTACATTTTCCGTTTTTATAATAAATAAATAATCTACTATGTGGTGTGTTTGCTTGACGTAACGACAAATATTTTTTGTATAAAGAAATATTATTTTCTCCATTGACGACAAAAGTTCGTTCCATATTCGTTTTCGTTTCGTACTATCGCGGTTTCGATATTAAAATAAAGGGCAGAACAGAGAAATGAGCAACGTGTCTGTTAGCAATAATAATACGATTCAGTTCACGAGACAGTTGTAAAATAAGGGATTTCCCGCATTAAATTCACGAGACACAGTGTAATATAGACTACAGTATTGCTCACTGCATACATTATGAATTAACCATCTAGTTGTCATGCGAAACAACCTCTGTGCAATGACACTGTCCAAAGGGTTGTATCCCCTGTACGTAACGGTCAATAATATAGAAAGTAAATTATATTTTTTTATATTTTAGCCAGGTTATTTATAACACACCAGCGTTATCGTTAACTCTAGCATTATTTTACGTAACTAGAGACACATTTTCCTTTATCATATTTTACTAATTATTCTAGCTATTGGGCTTAATGTTACTACCATTGTTTACATGTTATTTACATGTTTCTATGTTTTATTAGCAATTCAGTTCATACCAAACGACATAGTCTATCTTATCAAATTTTACCAAATACACACAATGCTTCGAAATGTGCAATGATTACTTAAAGAAACACTACAACATTGTATTGACGTCAATGGAGGTCATTTCAAACATTTCTGCTAAAAGTTTTGCATTATTATTTTTTAAATTATAATTTTTATAATTATAACTGTCGCACTGCGACTATTTGAAGGGAGAGGGATCATAGAAAGGAGATGATTATGGACCTGCTTTTTGAAAAGTTGCAAGTCATAGTTCTCTGGAAAAACTGATTTTGGAAGCTTCTTTTATTCCGTAGCAGCCCTGTAAAAGAAGGATTCTTGATAAAGTTTGGTCGTTGTAGTGTCAATCTTGAGAGTAAATGGGTGAGACTGATCAGCGTGCCGAGTTCTTCGGCCGAATGTGGCCAGTGGTGGTACAAGAGTTTTTATTTCTCTGGAGCATCTGCCATGGAAATATCTGTAGAGTAATGTCTGGTCTGCAACTCTTCTTCTATGTTCTAGTGGGTGAAGAGTATATGTGAGAGTTGAGCTTTATCAACCGAATGGCCCTTTCCCGAATGGAATCTAGAAGACGAAGAGAATGCCTTGGTGCTGAATCCCAAATGTGCGAGAAATACTCCAGTAGAGGTCGGTTTTGAGCCTTGTACGTCGTCAACAGTTGATCAGGAGTAAAAAACTTTTTAGCTTTCCAAAGAAAACCTAGCCTCTGGCTTGCTGACTTTGCGATGTTAGTGACATGGTTATGCCAAGACATATTATTAGACACCGTGACACCCAAAATCGAGATGAAGGGTCTTGATTCAAGGGTATTTCCGGACATTGTAATAGAATGATTTGAGGAATTAACTTTCTTGGAAAACAAGATTGTTGGTTCGATGAGTTTACTCATAGTGAGGTGTCCCATAAGAAGTAGGGTTTGTAAGTTTTCAAATTCTGATTGGATTTGTGTGTCTTAAAGAGATTATAACTGTTAAAAGCCTTGCTATACTTCAAGCAAACATCATAGGGTTTGTAGGTTTCCAAATTATGATTTGATAAGTGTGTCTTAAAGACATTATAACTGTTAAAAGCCTCGCTGTATGTTTTCATTATCAATTGAGTCCAAAGCAAACGAACAAGTCTAATAAAAGTTTACTAATAATACTAGCAACTGAGCTTAACGTTATTACCACTTTCTTTTACATCTTAAGACAAATTTTCTTTTACTTAATTTTACTAATTATACAAGCAACTAAGCTTAATGTTACTGCTATCATTTACATAGCAAATGAAAAATTCTTCTATCAAATTTTATTGATTAACACTAGCAGCGAGATTAAATGTTGCTACTATTTTTATTTATACTGGAATTGACATATTTCATTAGTAATTCAGTCCGGGGCAAACAACAAAATCTAATCAAATTTTAATAATAACACTAGGAATTGAACTTAACTTTGTTGCTACTTTCTTTTACACAGGTAGCTAAAGACACACTGTTTCTTGCAAATTTCACTAATTACACTAGCAACTAAACTTTATGTTGTTACCGCTATTATTTACATAACTAATGAAAAAATCTTTTATCAAATTTAATCATTAACAAAGCTTAATGTTGCTACTACTATTATTTATACTTTGATTCGAACCGGGTTTTTCTGATTTAACTGATCATTGCTCTATTATTCACTTCGAGCTGTCTCTATTTCCTGTCGAAATGATATTATAATGATAAATTGTTTGGGTAAGTGCAAGTATTATCGAAAATCTTATTTATTTCAATGATTGGACTATCATCGTTTTCTTAGAATAATAAATGCAATCGTGCAAATAATGACTAAACAATTTAAATTTATATTAATAAGAGATTGTTTTCTGTTCCAAGAGGTTATATCAAAGTTGACCTTCATTTTAAGTTTTAATGTTTCTTATTGCAGGTAGTTTTTTTCTATGACTCATAAGACATAATTAATCCCCGGTATTCTTTTTTCAAATCTGCGTAAAAAATGGTGAACATCAATTTAAACCGACACAAAAAAAATATGGGTAATTGAGTTTTGTAGATTTATTTTTTAGCTACATAATTTTGAAACGAATATTTTTTTTCGTGTCACGAGTCATCCAAACAAAATACGCTTTCCGATTGTTGCTTTTACCATTTGCGTGACTAACAAAGAGTCGCCTTTGTGTTTAATGCATATTGCCTGATACAGATTGTTATTGGACGAAAATTCTCTAAAATATGATATTTTATTATCGTAATAGTGCATATGTGCCTTTACAAGTATAAATTAAAAAATACTACGATTTGAAAGTAACGAAAGTTTTAATTCAACTGAGACGGACTACTTGAATTAAAATTACAAAAGAGTAACAAAAAAAAACTTATCTTACTAGCTATTCTTATAAAATTGTTAAGTGTGGTTCGCAGATGTTGCGACTGCTTTCAATGAATCCTCTGCCATTAGAAAAACACATGTTTTAATACTCTGTTAAAAATTTCGAAACAAAGCTTCGTAGGCAATTTTTGTAACTCTTTTGGTTTGAAGTAAGTTAAGTGTTTAAGGTAGTTGTCGTGGTACAAGTTTAGTAATTCGATTTTTAAAATTGGTTCTGTAAGAAATAATGAAAACGTATTCTACTCGAAAACTATATTTATCGTAAAGCGTATTCAAACTATCTCTCGAAAACAAAAATGCGTCTATTTATAGTCGTCCCTTCATCAAGACTGCCGCCAGCCTCTTTCTCGTCTTTCTCTCTGGATACCTGGCCTCCAGATGTGCTTGTGTATCCAAAAGCTCTCCCCGAATACAGGGTGAATCCAAATATATCTTACAGTTCATTGAATTTAATATTTTTCTTAGCAAGCCCATCTGCTTCGGAAACTTTTTTTAAAATACTACATAATGTAACCTCACTACCATTCATATTTTGTTCTCTGGCTCGAAGTTCTTTGAACACATTTCTGATCATGATTTTTTCTTCGGGTGTTAAATTGTGAAGTTTCCTTTTCATATCCACGTCTATGAAACTTCACCAGCGATAAAATCCACCTGTAAAATGACGCTGTTGCCAATAACGTAGCTTTAATTTGCGACGTCATTGTTGATCTCGTCTATTTACTGTTAGAGAAAGATATAACTACAATCATACAGATACCTTCAAGTTGAATCATACACGCTGACAACGTTTCATTTTGCGTCGAACCATTAATTGCTTGGAAGAAATTTGATCGGTTTAAAAATAAACCAGTCAAATTTACGAAAATATTTCAACAAAATGAGACCTGCTCGGAAAGTAAATAATAAACAAATAAATTAGTTATTCAAAATATATCCAACTTGGTAATACTCCAACGTCTGAATAAATCCACCGAAATTCTTACCACCATCAAAACAAGGAAACTGCAATATTTCGGGCATGTTATGAGAGGCGAAAAATACCAATTTCTGCAGAACATCATGCAGGGAAACATTTATGGTAAAAGAAGAGCGGGCCGCAGAAAAGCTGACTGGTATAAACTCAACTCAAGCTCTCTGTTCAGACTTGCCGTCGACAGAGTAATGATAGCCTTGTTGGTGACCAACGTTCTAGAAGGACATGGTACTTAAGAAGAAGATTTTAAAGAAGAAGATTTAAAACTCCCTAGATGTCAGCGCTTTCGTCCATTAAATTTTTAATTACGTATTTTGACATGCAGATATTGAATATTATGTGTCAACCCTTAAATTACTGTTTATTAAATTATTATTATTTATAATTATTTAATGTTATTTTAAAATCTTAAACTCATGCTCAACCAGTCTATAATTTGGTTAATTTATTATAATGAATCAGATCAACATTGTTTTGAAGAAAGGCCAGGTCAAGAGAACCAACAACCGACGAGCATGTATGAGAGCACTGATAAAAGTAGTGGAAGCAAAAGATGTGTGTAAGAACCGTAGCAAGTGGAAGGAAGTGGTCTCTGCCTACCCCTATGGGAAAAAGGCGTGACGCAGATATATATATATATATATATATATATATATATATATATATATATATATATATATATATATATATATTTATCAACGGACAAGCCAATTATACTATTACAAAAAGATTGTACAATGTATACATTTTACAGATGACTAAGATTATGTTAAAACTAAAAATTAACACTATTACAAATTTTTAACTGCTTTTCTAAAGGATGGTAAAGATGAACCGAACAGCTCAAGCTTGTTGTTGTGAGTGTTTGCTGACTTCAGTATTCTGTTAAGGGATTCGTTTTGACCATAATTTGTTCTACAAAAAGGGATCTTGAAAATGTCACTATTTCTACTTCTTCTAGCATTTACAGAAAGTGAGGTAAGCTCAACAATTTCAGGACAATCAATACTGCCATTGATAATTTTATGGAGGGATACCAGATCGATTTCAAGTCTTCTATGTGTTAAAGAATTAAAATTTAGGGTTTTTTGAATTTGTGAATAATTGTATTCATCTCTATTCATTCCTAAGTTGTAGCCACAGTATCTTAAAAGTTTATTTTGAGTACTCTCCAAGAGTTCTATGTCGACTCTATAGCATGGTGACCAAATGATAGAAGTGTATTCAAGAATAGATCTGACTTGGGCACAATAGATAATCTTGAGAGCATTGACAGATAGTTCTCTTACAGAACGAAGAGAAAAGCCCAGCAATATATATATATATATATATATATATATATATATATTTATATATATATATATATATATGTATGAAAATAAGTTCCTGTGATTATAATTTAATATAAATATTTTGTAAAATTTATTCTCTTGTTTATGAGATGTATTTATTAATAAATTTATTTATTTGAGTAAAGTAAAAGTAAAGCGTGCGAAAATACCTCGGACGGTTATACAATAACGCCCCCTATCCTCTCGTGTGAGTCTAAAATGACAAAAGCCGACGACGCCGACGATAAAAAGAAGTAGAGATTGTCCCTATTAACGGTATTGTTTCTTTTTATTAGCTACAGCAGCCGTTTTTCGCTTTTCGGACTTACCTGAGTTTTCCACTGGAAAAACTACACATGGAAAATTGGAGAGTGTGTGTCCTCTTTGTTCGCTCGAAAATCTCACTCAGTAGATCTCGTTAAAACTCTAACGAAAAGAAAAAAAGAAAGAAAAAACTTTCAAATTACCGGCTATGCGCTTATTGGACGTTGAAAATACGTTTCCAAAAGTTAGCCGATGGGAAATTTTTTTTATTATCTACCCAATAAACCTTATTTCGATTTTTTTTTGTTGAGATGTAAAATAATTGTAAAAAATACAGTTTTCGAAATTTTTTAATAATTAAAATAAATGATGTGCACAAATGCTGCTTAATTTGCGAAGGTAGCTATTGTATTTTAGTCATATTAGCGTCATCTGAAGAGAAGTTGCAGGCGATGGTTAATGTTATGCATAAAGCCCCGAAAATCAAAGGGATGAAAATAAATGTAAGCAAAACGAAAGTAATGGTTTTTGAAAGAGAAGAAAGCATGACAAATTGTGTAGATCTGATTAAGGAAGAAAGAGCGGAACAAGTAATTGAATTTGTCTACTTGGGTTCAAAGTTTACGAGAGATGGAAAGTATGACAGTGACTTTGAGCGAAGGGTGCTGGCAGGAAAACAAATGATATGCGGCACTGCATAGCTTTATGAGCAGCCGAAAAGTGTCAAAAAGGCACGTCTGGTAGTGCATAGAGAAGTGTTGGTTCCTACACTTATGTATGGTAGTGAATGTTGGGTTTGGCAGAAGAAGCATGAAAATAGGATTTATGCTGCGGAGATGAGTAGTCTGAAAGTTGTATAGCCGGAGTGACTCGGTTGGATAAAGTAAAGAATAGTGAGATAAGAGAATGCTTAGATGGTTTGAACACGTAGAAAGGATGGATGAATGAAGATTAACTAAACAAAGTCGGTAGAGGTCGACCTCGGCGAACATCGATCTCGATCAGATCAACATTGTTTTAAAGAAAGGCCAGGTCAAGAGTACCAACAACCGACGAGCATGTATGTGAGCACTGATGAAAGTAGAGAAAGCAAAAGATGTGTTTAAGAACCGTAGCGGAAGTGAAAAGAAGTGGTCTCTGCCTACCCCTACGGAAAAAAGGCGTGACTATATGTATGTCTTCTTCTTCTTATACTTCGAGATCCTAAGGTCCGTTAATTCGGTTGGTTATCCTGTAGGATAGAGTTCCAGCTCTCTCCATCTCTTAGGTGGTCTTCCTAGCGGTCGTCGGCCTGCTGGTTTTCCGTCTTTAGCGATGTATGCTCGGTATATGTATGTATGTATGTTAAAAAAGTATGTTTTGAAAAGACTACACCACTGTATATCGACTTTGAGCAACTGAACCAGGAATATTTTAAAATGAGACGGAGAGCGTGTGACGTTACATTAACTGTGACGTAAATGGCTTGTTCTTCTTTAACGCAAAGTTTAGTTAAAGGCTAGGATGCCTAATAAAAATAATTAATTTAAACTAAATAATAACTTATCCATAATATATATCATTTAACCCAAAACAACATCCTAAAGTAATATTAACGACCTATCCAAACATCACATATCACACCCTCGTGTCACACTTTACCGAAAGCTTGTATTAATATAAATTATTAAAATTTATTATTGTGACAGGAGGGAGGAACACATTACAGTATCATTTTTTATTTTATAAACATTGGCCGAGTGATTTTAATCACATGGAAATTGGGAAGGTGGTTTGGTGTTTTGCAGGAAAGCAATTGTTTGTCGTCAAAATATTGCGGTTCTTGGAATTGCGGTGTTCAATACACACACAAAACGAAAATACGTTTGCCGAGAAATATGAGTACATCGTAGATAACGCGAAAGGTATCATTCAAATTCCAGAAAATATGACGAATTTAGTTTTTTGTTTGTATCCTTCGGCGACGTTAAGCTTCACGTTTTATCAGAATTTCCAGTCGTGTTATCGCTTTATATTTAAGGCCAGGGTCACGCGAGCCTTAAAAACCGTCCCTCACGGCGGTCGTTGGCCCTCGGCCTACTAATTCTTAGTTCGAATATCAATCGGAGACCTGATTTTAGAGGTAATTTTTGGTTTTATCTTTTTGAAAAGAAAATTGAAAATTTTTCTCTCAATTGAGGGAGAAAGAGTGGAACAAGTAAATGAATTTGTGTACTTGGGTTCAAAGTTTACGAGAGATGGAAAGTAAGCGAAGGGTGTTGGCAGGAAAACAAATGAATGGGGCACTGCATAGCTTTATGAACAGCCAAAAAGCGTCAAAAAAAGGCACGTCTGGCTGTGCATAGAGGTGTGTTGGTTCCTACATCTATGTATGGTAGTGAATGTTGGGTTTGGCAGAAGAAGCATGAAAATAAGAATAGTAGTAGTAGTAGTAGTAAAGAATAGTTAGATAAGAGAACGCTTTGGTGTAAAAGAAGATATGATTACAAAGATAGATAAAGGAATGCTTAGACGGTTTGGACACGTAGAAAGGATGGATGAAGAAAGATTGACGAAACAAATTTATAAGGCGAGTGTAAATGGACGGAAGTCGGTAGAGGTCAACCGCGGCGAACATCGATCTCGATCAGATCAACATTGTTTTGAAGAAAGGCCAGGTCAAGAGTACCAACAACCGACGAGCATGTATAAGAGCACCGATGAAAGTAGAGGAAGCTAAAGATGTGTGTAAGAACGTAGCGGAAGTGGTCTCTGCCTACCACTATGAGATAAAGACGTGACTTCATGTATGTATGTATGAAAAGAAAATTAAAACTAAAACTTTTTTTTTAAATAAAATATTGATTTGGACAGTTATACCTGCTTTAAAACTAAGACACAAATGTAATACAAAAATTGGATCACAATTATTGAAGAAAAATATCGAGTGAAAGTAAATTGGAATTTAAGAATTAATGATTAATTTACTCGAAAAACAATTTCCCAGAAAATAATTTTCGAAGAAAAAAGTATTACTCGCATACCTAGAAAGTGGTGACTTGGATTTTCCTACGCGAATAAAAAAAACATGGAATTAATATTTATTTATAAAACAAAATTATAGATTATCAGATTTTATCAAACGAAATAGTTTAAGCAACAAGATCGATTTTTGGCAACTAATTAGCAACAAATTCTTGTGTATTTTCCACTGCTATACCCTATTTCGAAATGGTACGGAGTAATAAATCTTACGCTAACAGAGTGGTCAAACAAACTTTTATGATTTCTAAATGGTATGGATTATTATAATTTACTTGAGCCACCCTAGGTTTTTATCAGCAAAAGGGTCATTTCCTACCTACAGTGGTGTATATATTTATATTACCATATAAATTTAATAATAATATTATTTTAATTTAAAATGCTTGTTATACTTACCGTCGGCGTCGTCAGAAAAATCAGTCAAACTTTCCTCGTGATATGACTAAAGAATCTACAGTAAAGTCAATAAAATGGTCTAGTTTCCACATTTTTTTTTGTTCTGTTATTGATCAAACTGATGGGGTTCATTACAAATACCAAATGACATTTGACATCAATCTCGATCTCGCTGACCCGATAGAGGAGCAGCCACCCTCTAAAATCAGTCTTATCAAAAAGTAGTTTACATCGTTATCTATTTCGGGGCAAATTAATCGAGAGAAACTTTGCCAACATCACCACAAGGCAACGGGGATAAGGCATATGTGACGTACGCCTCGAGGATCCAAACAAAGTTAAACAGAACGCCCTGCTTCGGCCCCTTCCAAAAAGCTTCGAATGTTCACCGTCGTGGAACGCGGTGCCATCGGCGATGTGAAGTTAGTTTGTCTTGGTGTAAGTGTTTGGCCTTAATCAACAGCAGGATACCGTTAGTGGATTTATTGGCGAACAGATCTGGAATAGTGAAATAGAAAGAACTTTTTAATCAACAACTAAAAAAAAATTACAACTTTGTATCGAATTTGGGCTGCGCCGAACCTTGTCTTAACTGTATGAATTGTAATTGTTCATTTGTATAATAACTGTTTTATTTAAATAAGTAATCGATTTCGTCACGTACACAGGTGTACTGAAAAAGAAATAGGTATCAATACACTTTATTGACACAAGATTTACAGTAAAGCATTGCGCGTTACAGTCTAAGATTCGAAGTAAACTTCACCCATCTGTTTAATGGATAAAAATTATTTTATAAGTAATTTAGGATGTTAAAAATTATAAAAAAAATGGGTTGTCTTAAAGAATCCTGGCCAGGCTATAATTAATTAAAAATTCCAAAATCACTTTTTTTTAATTTTTACCGATGAGTTTACGAGACATTAGTTCGACCAGTAATAACCTATGGGAGTGAAAATTGGACACTCACGCTACAAGATCAGAAGAAGATAAAGTGATTCGAACGTAAAAGAATCAGAATTTATGGAGCAGTCAGAATCAATGAAGCAAAATGGCGCATCAGCAACAACCGGGAAATAACAGAGATCCTGAACGGTGAAGACATTATGAAATTTATAAAATCTCAGAGACTCGGTTGGTTTGGACACGTTCAAAGAATGGAAGACGACAGGATGCCAAAGAAAATTCTAAAGATTAAAATCTATGCTATCAGGAAAAGAGAAAGACCACGGTTTAGATGGATGGACCAAGTACTGAGTGACCTGAGGGCAATGCGGATATCCGGCTGGGGAACCAAAGTCAAGGATCGCATTGCTTGGAGGCGAATTATGGAGGAGGAGGCCAAGGCCCACATCGGGCTGTAGCGCCTATTGGTAAGGTAAGGTATGAGTTTAACGAAAATTTTTTACACCAACCGTAAGTACAAAGCCTATAGAATATGCAAACGTAGGGTTGTCTATATTTTTCCGGTCCAACTATTGGGTTTCCAGGTATAAACAGGTATTTTGGTCCTAGTTATTTTTACCTACTTCTTTAATCTATAAATTTAACATAAAAATAAGCGCTGTTTTATTGCGAACACAATGATATAGGGTTGCCCGCAAAAAGTCTGTCCTGAATGATGGTAGTCGATTTTTCAAAAATAAAATTTTAATGCGACTGTGAACGTGCGGCAAAGAGGTTCGAGACAAATATCTCGTGCGATAGACGAAGACACAGAGTTGTAACAGCGCGCGGCGCGACCACAGGACGCAAGAGAGTGCGTATGTTAGTAGTTCATGCAATAGAGAATGATAGCGATAGACCAGTAAACAACAATATTTTACGAACCAAACCGAAGGGTAACTATATTAAATAGAAAAGAGCCCTCGGTTTGGAAAAGTTAGTTTTGCTACGGCAATACTGTTTATTTTACCCTTCGGTAAATTTTGAACTATTTTTTATGTGAAATTGAGAATAAAAAAAACAATTGCTTCGTACGACTTACCACCCCCCAAATCAAGGGCAGATACTAGGGGTACCAAAGCGTACAGTAAGAGTGTCTGTAAAAAACTGGATTGGGGAAAAACACAAATATTACTGGAAAAGTAGACCGTGTCACAAAAGGACGGCAATGAACAGGAATCGGCTAAGATTAACTACGGGTTTCTTGACCGGTCACGCACCAGTAAAGGAGCACCTAAACAAAATGGTACTGTATAATGGTGACCTGACCTGCAGATTGTGCGGCAAAGATCCGGAAACAGTAAAACACATTCTGTGCTACTGCGTGGCACTGGACCGCAAAAAACAGGAAATTTTTGGGCAGCCAACTGGCGACCCAGAACTATATTGCTCCAACCCAGTACAGAACTTGTACAAGGTACAATGATATAAAACATAGGCAAGATACAATGGGCCAACAGGCCTAAGTGTCTCCGGAGGCAATAGCCAGACGGACCTAAATAGGGGTGGAGTTTTTAGTGAGTAGACCTGACATCAGTCAGGGAGTCTCACAGTAGACCTTGAGTTAAAAGACTCATAACTTCTCCGTTACGTATTTTCTCCACCTCTGCAAAAAAAACGACTTACCACGATGAATTCACGTAGTTTCTTGGCGTTGTGGGTCCCCGTATCTTTGGTACTGGTACAGTGCAACAGAAGTAGCTTGGCGGGCGACTATCCTCTAAAATAACAAATATTCGGCTGAATATACTTCACAGTCGTAAACTTCTTCCTCCGATTGTACTTAAGACTCACGATTACTGAAAATTTCGTCGTCGCCGATCGGATCGTTATTCGAATGTATTCGCTGTGCGCAGAATTTGTGATCTCTCGCCCGCCAAGCTACTTCTGTTGCAACACTCCATATGCAATAGTTTATAATAATGTACAGTGCACGTTGAAATATCAGATTCGAAATAAGATGGCGGCTAATGACCAAAAACAATAAAAGAAACGATGATTGTAGTCACTTGAGTACTTGAACTATATTCCTCGACTTCTCTGTAAGGGCCAGTTAATCTCTGCGCCATCGTAGAAGACAATACTAATTAACTGGTTCGTCGATAGGGGCAATTGTTTGTGGAATCAACAATATTTAGATAAAATCTATGCAATCTATGAGCTTTCCCAAACATGTATTTGTCTAAATAAATTATTCAAGAATTAATAATGAGGTTTTTAGATTATCCGTGTTTTTGATTATCCGGCAAAGGTTCGGTCTCGACTGGTCCGGATAATCGAGGTTCTACTGTACGTTGTTGTCTTTAAACAAACCATTTCTTAGACGCCTTGAAAGTTCGTTTATTGTCGCTTATATTTCTTATGAATATAATTTTAATATGAATAAATGAGCAGTGGGATCACTCACAAGAAATTCGCTGCCGTATAGAGAAAGCGAGAACAATATTTCTAAAAATGGCATCACTCTTCAAAAACAAATGAACACCAAAATAAGGCTTCTTCGATGCTACGTCTTCTCTGTGTTGCCGTATGGAGTAGAAACATGGACGTTGACGGAGGCTACCTCAAAAAAAACTACAATCCTTTGAAATGTAGCTGTACCGCAGAATTCTGAAGATTCCATGGACCGACCATGTGACTAACCAATCAGTGCTAACAAAAATGAAGATGAAGTTAGAAGTCATGGATATTGTAAAGACCAGAAAATTAGAATATCTTGGTCACATTATGCGTAACGAACGTCGATACGGAACTCTACAACGGATTCTCCAAGGCAAGATGTTGGGAAAGAGAGGACCGGGAAGAAGACGTATCTCGTGGCTGAAGGACCTGAGAACGTGGTTCTTTACTACCACGACCGGGCTATTCCGTGCCGCAGCAAACAAGATAATGATACCCAGAATGATTGCCAACATTCGGACCGAATAGGCACTTTAGATATTTCTTAGTGTACCGATAAACGAAAGTGTAATTTTGACCTCCAGACGTTTCACTTTTTTTTGTAGGATAACTTATTTTTTGGAAAAGTATTTTTAGGTAAGGGAAGTAGCTAATGATGTTTTTCGGCTTATAATCAAAAAATGATCGCTTTCGAAGGACCAGAAATGACCGAAAGCGTCGCGTGATTTAAATAATTTATCAGAAACGGCAGTGGGGCCACCTGTGGCTCGAGCCGCGTATTAATTTAAATTTATGACGTTTTTCCATCCAGTTATAAATCCCCTTAAATCCAACAAAAACTGAAGTAAACTTTGAAAAATGCATGCCGTGACTGTGTCAGCAAAGTCTGCTTCCTCCCTTCGACAGACTCTGGTCGGCGGGGGTTTTTCAACCCCTTCGAATCGGCGCGGCTACTCGCCCGATACTACGTTATTTTATTAACGTGGTTTTTGATGTAAAGTAGCTCTTAGTTATCGTGTAAATATTTGAGTTCTTCTGCCGACACCAGATCAGGCGAATGAGAAGTCCATTCCTTTGACTGAATTTGTTTGCGGCCTCGTAAAAGTTAGTCCTAAATGAATTCTACAATCTGGACGTTTTAGGTCTTGCAGAGGGAATATTTGGTACATCTCTATGTGTAATTTTTCTACTTGAATGCCCGATATGTAGAAACTGGAGATGTATCTGAGAGATAAACGAAACGCACGAGATCTACAACCCATAGTAAAGATCGTTTTTTGCAATTAGCTGCAAGAAGGAAACCTAAAACTATACCTGAGTTACAATTGATGCTGTTGCAAACTCATGGAGCACAAGTTTTTTCCAGGACCATCATAAATCGTTTGCTCGAAGCTCACTTAAGATAGAGAAAATGGCAATGAAGTCATATTTGTTTTTCAGACGAGTCAAGATTTGGTGTACATTATGCCTCAAGACGTGTAAGAGTGTGGAGAGTGCCTGGCAATGAAGCGCAATTGCAGTATGTAAAGGAGGTTTATTATTATATAGAAGGTACAGAATTACAAAAAAAAAGGAAGGAAAGCGGACTGTCGGATTTATAGAGGAATATCGTTAGTAAACACTGCTTATAAGATAGTATCGTTGATCATAGTGCAAAAGCTAATACCATATGCTGAGGAAATACTGGGCGATTATCAGTGCGGTTTTCGACCAGGCAGGTCCACTATAAAACAAATTTTTACAGTCCGCCAGATCATGGAGTACAATAAAGATATACATCAAATATTTGTCGATTTTCAACAGGCCTACAACTCGATCAACCCGGATTAGCTCTGGTATGCAATGAGGGAGATAGGAATTAAAGTTAATAAACATAAGCAGAATGTGCGTTGAAGGCTTGAAAGCAAAGGTGCGAGTTGGGAATGCTTAGTCAGAAACATTTAATATCCGCACAGGCCTGGGGCGGGGCCACCCTATATCTTTTTACTCTTTAACCGTGCGCTGTACTGGATGATAATACCAGAGATGTTAAGGATGTGTTCTCTTCTTTTGAAACTCAAGCTCAAAAAATGGGATTAAAGATCAACGAGACCAAAACTAAATACATGGTAACCTCTAAGAATCCGGGGCAAAGGATAAGACAAAATATAACTATTACTGACTACAATTTTGAAGTCGTTCAAATATTTAGGAGCAACAATAACAGACAACAGATAGCATCGGCAAACATAGCCTTTTATGCACTATCTACATTCTTTATATTCAAACTACTTACAAGGGAAACTAAGTTAAGGATGTATAAGACCTTAATACGACCTGTTACAGCATATGGTAGCGAGACATGGATCCTAAACAAACGAGAAATCGATAAGCTGTTAGTATTCGAAAGAAAACTATTGAGAGCAATATATGGACCATGCAGGGACATTATAAGAAGAGAGTGGAGACGACGAAAAAATAACGAGCTGAAAGAACTATGGCATGGAAAATATAGTAATGTGGATCAAGTCCAGTCGACTTAGATGGGCGGGACATGTTCTTAGAAGTGATTACCAAAGGCTTTTAAGCATCATATACCATGAAAGACCAGAGGAAAGAAGATCTGTTAGCCGGCCTAGGAGGAGATACAAGAACGCAGTTACGGAGGATCTGAGAAGAGTGGATATAACACAATGGGAAATGGAAGCACAAGATAGACAGAGCTGGAGGGCAATAGTGGATGCGGCCAAGACTCACGCGGAATTGCAGTGCCAGCAAGAGAGAGAGAGAGAGAGGTAAAGTAAAGGTTTGTGTTGAATCAGTATCGGATATGGGATCCCGTTTTGTTGCAACCTTTTTTAAATGCCAATAGGTACATTGATGAAATGCTTTGACCTTATGGCAGGAATTTTCAAAACTTTCAGCAACTATTTGCGGCTTTGCAGGATACAACAAATAGATAACTTGATTCTATCCAAGCAAATACGATTGTAGAGCTGTTATAAATAATCGAGGAGTGATGTAATGTGTTGCAGCAAGACAAATGTGGTAGCGATATATTCCAATTATATTTTACAGTTAGTAGAACAAATAAGTTACTATCTCATTTATAACAACGCACCGACGGCCGAGTATCGACTCTTACGGGAAAAACACAAGTAAATATCCATTAAACATGGATAATTTAGTTCCATGCAATTTACCACTAATCCCTTTTAAACACAATGCAACGCAAGTGAAAAAGGGTGGATTTGATATCGCGGGGCTCTACTAATCCCTATCGTAAATACTGTTGTATCTCTTACGATTGATGGAGAAAATAAACGCTATTTTAAAACAATAAAAATAAAAATTAGCTTACGTCAGGCCGAACGTCTATTTGACTGGAAATACTATGGGGACCGCAACTTTTTACTCCCAAATAAGAAGGAACTAAAACAGCTAGTTAAAGTCACTACAGGTTACCACCCAGTATATATATATATATATATATATATATATATATATATAAAGCATGACAAACTGTGGGGTTTCGATTGAGGGAGAAAGAGTGGAACAAGTTAATGAATTTGTGTACTTGGGTTCAAAGTTTACGAGAGATGGAAAGTAAGACAGTGACATTGAGCGAAGGGTGTTGGCAGGAAAACAAATGAATGGGGCACTGCATAGCTTTATGAATAGCCAGAAAGTGTCCAAAAAAGGCACGTCTGATTGTGCATAGAGCTGTGTTGGTTCCTACACTTAAGTATGGTAGTGAATGTTGGGTTTGGCAGAAGAAGCATGAAAATAGGATTAATGCTGCGGAGATGAGTAGTCTGAGAATTGTATAGCCGGAGTGACTCGGTTGGATAAAGTAAAGAATAGTGAGATAAGAAAACGATGTGGTGTAAAAGAAGATGTGGTCACAAAGATAGATAAAGGAATGCTTAGATGATTTGGACACGTAGAAAGGATGGATGAAGGAAGATTGACGAAATAAATTTATAAGGCGAGTGTGAATGGGCAAATCGGTAGAGGTCGACCTCGGAGAACATATCTCGATCAGATCAACATTGTTTTGAAGAAAGGCCAGGTCAAGAGTACCAACAACCGAAGAGCATGTATGAGAGCACTGATGAAAGTAGAGGAAGCAAAAGATGTGTGTACGAACCGTAGCAAGTGGAAGGAAGTGGTCTCTGCCTACCCCTATGGGAAAAAGGCGTGACTTTATGTATGTATGTATATAAATGATTTCTGCAGATTCTGAGGTGAAAGGACAAATAATCTGAAATTTAATTATTATCACAAAAATCTTAGAAATTGTGATGCAAGTTCATTATTTTCGTAGTTCAAAGGTCTCGATATGAACCTAGAAGGTCGACTTCAAACTGCAATGAATGCCCACGTCAGCGAAAATATAAATTGGGGGTCTACGAAAGTGTCCCTCACACATAATTTGGAATTGGGTTTGAGGATGTTAAGACCATGTTATAGTGGAGAATCAATCCGTATGAAAATATTAAATAAATAGATGTTTAATTACAACAACTGATCGGACTAAGCTCGAGGTACAGTTCAGAAGGGATATCAACAATTTTGGCTTTAGAAAGACATATCTATACTTATCCTGGACTTATGGACTATCGCGAAATTTTTTTTAAAAGATTTTCCATATTCATACCTCGTGGAAAGTGGTTTTAATAAGTAGAGACAACAAAGTTTCGGGACCTCTGGTGTAGTCACAATTTTGGTTTTACATTTTTTTTGGAGGTGCAATTAAAGCTGTATTAAAGATTAAGTAATTTATAGTGAAATCGTCCTGTACAAAATTCCT
Organism: Agelastica alni; assembly: GCA_950111635.1. Classification (NCBI taxonomy): domain Eukaryota; kingdom Metazoa; phylum Arthropoda; class Insecta; order Coleoptera; family Chrysomelidae; genus Agelastica; species Agelastica alni. Next base: position 4,022,176 of record OX467715.1, read on the forward strand.
GGATTTAATAGGAACAAACTATTACAGTCACAGTCTATTTTCTGTCCCTTTTCCGTGTTGTATCTGCGTCTGTCGTCGCCATTTTGTAAGCCTTGTTGGTCCAATCGTAATCGGTAAATGTATCACGTTCTGAATATTTGTTTTTCTTTGCAATACCTCATCGTACGAAACATTAAATAATGATTTTAGGCATTAGGGAACGTTTTAGTTTGTTTCTACGAGCGTTTGAATACGGGGTGTTTTATCTGACAAGGCACATATCTCTTCAACCAGGTTGTTGTTAAAATTTAAATATTTTAAAATACATACAGGCATACTAACAGTAAAACGTAAAACTTCTTGTCAAAAGTTCGTACTCTCACAAACAAAGTGTGGGAAAAACTAGTTTTTGAGCCCTGATGATGAATTTAGTAAAATTCTAAACGGGCCAGACAATAACCTTTTAATCCTAAATTAGAAAGACATAAAACTGCTAGTAAAAATGTAAAACATGTAACAATGAATGAGTGCAACTTTGAAAATGTCACGCAGTTCAAGTACCTGATCATTACAGCCGACAATAACATCAGCGAGGAAATAAAGTACCGGCTAAAAACCGCAAACAACTGCTTTTATGCCCTTAAGAACGTATTTGGATCCAAAGAAGTTACTAGAAGATCCAAAATCAAAATATACAAAACTGTCATCAGACCTGTCATCATGTACGGCTGCGAATCGTGGACGCTATCGGTAGTAAAACAAATGCAGAACTGAGAGAGCTATACGACGAACCAGATCTGTGTAACTTAATAAAGGCTCAGCGGTTTAGATAGGCAGGATACGTACGTAGGCAACCCGAAGATAGGCTAATACGAATGGTATGGCAGAAAGCCCCAGAGTGGAAAAGACCACTTGGAAGACCCAGATTGAAATGGCGAGACAATATTGCTGCGGATTTGAGAAAATTGGGAGTCGAAAATGGCACGGAGCTTATGACCGATCGGGTTAAATGGAGACAAGTCGTCGCGTCAGCCAAAGCCCATCAGGGACTGTAGCGCTACGGAGTAAGTAAGTAATAAAACTGCTAGTGGTAATCACTACAGGTTACCACCAATCAATGAACATCTACAAAAAATGGGCAAGATGGAAAATAATTCCTGCAGATTCTGCGGTAGAAAGGTAGAATGTAAAACCTAAACCAATGGAACTATTGATTGTCCACAATTACTGTGCCAGTTGAATCTGAATGTTGTATCAAGAACACGTAATCCTTCTTTGTTCAGTATCCCATTCAAAACAACTAACTATGGTATAAACAGTGCTTTGGCAAGATTGCAAAGAGACTCTAACGATATACAAGATTTGGTAGATCTATTTTTACAAATACACTGCACTATATTTTGTAATTTACTATGTATATAGTTATAATTTTAATGTTACCATTTTTTTATATATATCTATTATAAAAATTATTGTTGTATACAATTGGAGTTATCCGTTGAAATAAATAAATAAAGACAGTTATAGCTGATCGCCAACTACTACCTCGGGAAGACTCAATGAACATTGTCTGAGTGCCTTTCGGCGTTTATGCATCATAAACCGGGCATAATAAACTCAAAAGAGTGCATGATCGAGTCTTTATAGCAAGCCGTGTGTATAGAGATAATAAACAAGATTTAAGTCAAATTTTATTATTAAATGTTAAACTAATGCAATTGTGAACAATTTGTAAATTTACCATAAAGTAACCAAATATTTATTTTCGTCGACTTCTACAAAAAATGATATTTTAGGTATTAATTTCCGGTTGAAAAATCGACTATTTTTAAAGACAAGTATTTTTCGTCCGCTTTGGTCACTATAATATGGCACGGTGCGAGAGCGGCGATTGGGTCATTTTCGTAAATCCACGATCTAATAAAAACATGGGCGCCTGTGGCAATAACTGTCATTTGCTGTTTTCAAATTAATTATTTACGAAATCCGCTAGATTTTACGTGTGAATAAGACCGTGGTGTGAATATTAGTGTTGATAATAATCAAAAATGGATAGTGATAGCTATAAGGATATCAGTAACACTCCTCCGGAGCTGTGGGAATTGGCAACTACGGCCACGTTGGATTTACTTCCCCCGAAATCACGAATTTACACATTCATTACTTTCATAAAGGTATGTAGAGGTCGACGAAAAAATGTAATATCTACCTCGGCGAAAAACTGTCTAATGTCTCGCCTGCTTGCTAGCCTAGGCTATCGATTTGCAGACTCGACTATAATATTCAGTTTTTTGTACGTTGTACATAAATAGGTTAGGTTAGGTATCATGTGAGTGAGGCGTGGTCGCCCCTCCACTGCGATCTTTAGTAGGTCTATTGTGGCTCACCCCTAGGGGTTACAGTTCACCGCACAATCCATCCCTCCTCACGAAGTTCATGGTTGTATAGGGTGAGATTTTTTTAAAATCGGTAGGTTCTAGGTTGGTGTAACCAAATATGTTGAACCTTATTCTTACCGGGCCGGGGCATGAACATAGTATATGTTCAGCAGTTTCGTCTTCCACGCAGCAAATCCGACAGTCCTTACCTAGCAACAATGACGTTTTATAATTAAAAGAAGCGTCAAATGACATGAACTTATTCACTCGTTAAAGTGCACCAAAATTGTTGTAATGTCCATCAAGTTACGATGCATTTAGACCGAAAAATATCGTTAGTGTCGTATTATTTGCTAAAAAACACTTAATGTCTTTTTTCATCAAAGTAAAAACTGTAATATTTTTACCGATTTTTAAATTCTTTTCCACACAAGTTGTGTAGCATAGTCACGCAATTTAATTACCCTAAAAGTTATTAGATATACGAAAGATAACAAAATGTGTATTCATTTATCAACATCAAGTGAATTACCTTTTTCGAAATGAGTAAGAGAGTGGGTGGAGGGAAACGAAAAAGCCGACACCCTGGCAAAACAGGGGGCCGAATCTGCGTTCACTGGACCAGAACCGGTTTTTGGAGTCACCACAAGTGCCGCCAAAACAATTATTTCGGACTGGGCGGAGAGGAAAATACTCACGTACTGGTCCGATATACCAGGGTTGACTCACTCAAAACGTTTCTAAACCCTCGAGAAACACAACTAATCAGATCCTATAATGGAGCAGAAATGACCTGAGTATTCTAACGGGATTGCTTACAGGACACAGTCGTCTAAGATACCACCTCGGAAAGATAGGTCTGAAACAACAAACGGACTGTCGGTTTTGCTGCGTGGAAGACGAAACTGCTGAACATATACCTACTATGTTTATGCCCCGGCCTGGGAAGAATAAGGTTCAACATATTTGGTTACACCAACCTAGAACCTACCGATTTTAAAAAAATCTCACCCTATACAACCATGAACTTCGTAAGAAAGGCTGGATTGTGCGGTGAACTGTAGCCTCTAGGGGTGAGCCACAATAGACCTACTAATGGTCGCAGTGGAGGGGCGACCACGCCCCACTTACATGATAACTAACCTAACCTAATCTAGAGATTAGTATTTTTTATTTAAAAGCATCCAGAATTCTTTGTGTTTAGTGGAAAAAAAATCGAATTTTTGGTGGAAAAAGCAGCGTATCTTTATTGCTACAAAAGGTAGATATCTCGGTTTATTATCATTGATAATCTCGTCTTAACTTAGTAGAACAGTAGTAACTAATTAAAAAAATGCTCCGATTTTTTTCCCAATATTTTTACGACTGCCATACATACATACAGGGGCGGATATAAGGGGCTCCCAGGCCCCCTCCCCGAAATTAGGCAGTGTAAGACTAATGCGAGTTGTTGTCTGGACTCATAAGCATAGAAGAACCAGAAAAGAATGACGGGAATTTCAGATCGTTATTAAGATACCGAGCTAACGGTGGAGATGAAAATGATGTACACAAAATCTTTTATTCAAAACGAACTCATCAGCACATTTGGTTTCTTGATCCAATCTAAAATTGTGGCAAATGTCAGACAGTCTATTTTCTATTCCATTTTAGCCGATGAAACCACCGATATCAGCCAAATCGAACAATTTTCTCTTTGTGATCGGTTGTTGAGGAACAAACTCTCAGAATCAGAGATTTTTTAGCATTTGTCCCTCTTTATGACGTTAGTGGTGCAGGTTTGGCTAACACAATATTAGAAACCTTGTCAACTTTAGGGCTTGACCTAAACAAAATGAAAAGCCAGAGATACGATGGCGCTGCCACGATGAGTGGGCAATTTAGAGGAGTACAAGCTTTGACCAAAGAAAATTTTCTGTCGGCTCTATATACACACTGTTCTTCACACACTTTAAACTTGTGTTTGTCATATGCAAGCAAAATACCCTCTATAAGAAACTGTATGGGTGTCATCAAAGAAGTCTGTGGGTTCTTCCATATGTCAGCCAAAAGAACAGAGATATTGAAATCAAAAATAACTGAATGTTGTCTTGAACAAAAGACGCAAAACACGATGGGTGGAAAGGCATGATTCGGTGATTTTATTTAAAGATATTTTAGAGCCTATTCTTATCTTCCTTTCTAAAATAGAAGACGAATTAAGTGACTCAGCACACAAGGCACATGCTCTTATTAGTGCTATCAGTCAATTCCCATTTCTTGTTTTTTTTTGTTTTGAGCCAAATGCTGTCAACCACATAGCCTATCTGAGAAGCTTTAACACGAGATTCCACGAGTTAGTCTTCTTCAAACCACGCGCACTAATGTCCCGCATACAACAGAAGAATATTATCGTCGAGCTGTTTATATACCATACCTGGATGATTTTTGTAACTCACTGAGGGAGAGCTTTTAATCCCACAAGGAAACAGTTGCATCCTTACAAAATCTACTTCCACAGTTTTGTACTAAAACTGTTTTTCGTTCATTGGAAGCTGCTGTAAACTTTTACGAAGAAGATTTGTCATATAAAGAGATTGTGCAGAGTGAGTTTATGCTGTGGAAAGAAAAGTGGAGCCAGGAAAAGCCTGAAAATCTCCCGAAAACTGCTGTTGGCTCTTTTGCAAACTGTGATAAGACTTTCTTTCCTAACATTTATATCCTCTTGAAACTTCTAGCAGTTCTTCTTGTATCTGTTGCCAGTGTGGAGAGATCTTTCTCCAGCCTGAGAAGACTAAAGACCTACTTAAGAAACAGTACATCTGAAAGTAGGCTTAACAGGCTGGCTTTACTTTCCATCCACAGGGACATTATTGTTAGTGACGAGAAAGTTCTTGATAAATTTTCAAGTGCACCAATAAACCTGGACTTCGTTCGGTAAACATTGTTAACCTCATTAAGTCGGTATACCAAATCAATCTCATTATTAAATATGTATCCACTGTAATGTTAATTTTATAATATACCATTTTTGTGAAGAGTCAAAGATTCACTTTGTTTAAACCCTTCTTAAAACAATATTAAAATAATCTAGTTGTAATTTACCCACTGAAATCGGCTTTAAAAACTTGCGTGTAACATTGAGTATTGAGTTTATTACCCAAATTATTTAACATAACATTGGTCTTGATAATCTTGATAATTAGGCATGTATTTAAATTTTTCTGCTAACTTTATATGAAGTGATTTTTTGGAAACTAATCAACAACAAACTCTGGTCGTAATTTTTTTTTTTTTGCTGATTTTCCACTTGATAGAGCGAGAAACGTTTTATGAAATTGAGTACAAATTGTGAATGCCCTGTTTGCATATTAATGCTCTAATTGGTGTATCTAGGGTAGCGATCATGAAAAACAGTTACAAAGAGAATGCCATTACTAAAGGCAGTATTCCTAACGCGAGCCACTAATGACATTACTGGTCATGTAGGGTCTGCTTGGGAGTCGATGTATCGGCTCTTTTTAAAACCCATCCATTACAACTATTCAGATAATTGCATTGGATGTTCCTCGGATGTTATATTTTTGTTTTGAAGTGGCTTCATTCGGATGTAACTTTTTTTTTACAACCCAAGGGTTCATCCGTCACCGATGTATAATAAATGAGATTGTTGAAAAGGGGTGTGCATTATTTATTTTTCGATGCTATAAAAGTCGAATTCCTAATTCAGCTGAAAAGGGGAATTGAGCAACTACGTACATCATTTAATTTTTTTTATCTAGTATCAATTATAGGCTATATAGTGTTGCAAATAGACTGTGTGGTAAATAGGCCGATGCGTAAGGGTGTGATTGAATTAATAACAAATACGTTTACTTGAATTATTTAATCTATGATGCAATGTATTGGCCGGAGGAGATTCAGTGTGCACCCGATGGTGTCTGTTAATCGACTGATGTTTTTAGTAGCTAAGCTACGGATACTCTGCTCTGCCAGGTCTGCTCCGGCTCGGTAGGCCCAGTATCAGCGATGGGTCTCGGTTATCGAATGGGCCGAAACAAAATTAACATAATATGCTACGCCGATGACGCAGTTCTCATCGCAGAAACAGAGGATGACCTGCAACGACAGCTCCATAAATTACATCTAACAGCAGCACAACTAAACATGAACATATCAGTAAGAAAATCAAAGTGCATGACCCTAACCAGAGAACCCATAAGATGTAAGCTCGTAGTCCAAGATCAACCTATCGAGCAAGTATCCAAGTTTAAGTACATGGGGTTAAGTACGCCATAGCAGGATGCTCACGACAGGTGGTATGGGCAAATAAATATATGCGTATTGACAGCAAGGTCAAGATTTACAAGACTTGCGTTAGACCAATCATGACTTACGGTATTGAAGCTCGAGAAAAGACAACTAAAACAAAAGGCATGCTGCGTGTAGCAGAAATAAAAACCCTAAGAAGCATTCTAAGAAAGACGAGAAGAGACCGAGTCAGGAACGAGGTTATAAAAGATGAATGTCAAGTGCAGGACGTGGTGAAATGGGGGCGGCAAAGGAAACGACTCATGTAACCTGAATGGCAGAAGATCGACTACCGCGGATAGCATTCCAGAACAGACTAGCGGGAGATAGACCCCCAGGAAGACCACCTAAGAGATGAAAGGACAGCTAGCAATCGACATCCCAAGAGATCCTAAGGCGACCCAATTAACAGATCGATAATTAAACAAGAAGAAAAAGAATATAGTATATTTTGTAGGGTTGAACTTTTCACTAATTAATATAAGTTTTGTTTTGCAGACGTGGCACGAGAGGTTTGTTTTTAAGAGAGCTTCGATGTTGTCCTAGACGTCCAGTCGAAAAAATATATAAACAATAATTCTCATCGCTTTATTAGAACACTTAACACTCACGCTGTTCCTTTTTTACATCAACAATACGCTACATTCCAATTTAAAATTACTTATAACACACCAATCACTAATAATAACCAAAATGGAAGACATTCTTTCATGAGTATTACCTTTTTGTTGGATATTTTCAATGGTAACTCAATACTATTACATAAAATGTCTAAAACTGATTTTTAAAAGAACCAGTTAATTTCGCTGCATGTTAACTTATACTATAAGTATATGTGTAGTTGTTTTCTGATGTATAATCGACCCACATATACCTAAAGTATAGGTTAACATGCAGCGAAATTAACTGGTTCTTTTAAAAATCGGTTTTATACATTTTTATATTTATTTTCGCTGTCAAGAAATTTTAGAGTTTTCTAAATTATATTATAGTTTTCTATAATTTTTATGCTTCCATTAGGAAGCTATTTACTGGGTGGTGCTTGTTAAGAAGTATAGATGTCGTGACTAGCGCTTTTCGTGTAGTCCTTCATGTATACTTGGTAAGAGTTGGAATTGTTAACTTGTCTCTTCGAAGGGCAAACATGAGTTTGTCAAGACCTACCTCATACTGATAAGGGGCAACACCCCGAAACCGGTCCATAGGTAATCACTTCGAATGGATAAATTAAATAATTCTTTTTTTTACTTTACAAGCATCTGCTTATCGCCCGAAATGGAATTATGCACGATTATATTATCAGATGTAATTAAATGCTCGTCGTAGGCATATAGCCAGGAGTGTAGTTTTTTTCTGATGTATAATCGGCTCACATATACCTATAGTATAGGTTAACATGCAGTGAAATTAACTAGTTCTTTTAAAAATCAGTTTTATACATTTTTATGATGGTAACTTACTCCAATGTAAACCTTTAACAATCCCGTCTACTTTCCATCAATATTTGGGCCTTATTTAAGGCGGTAGTTTAATTGTTGAGAATCAGAAAATGCAATAAGAGCGAATAGTAATAGTTCTCGAATTCGATAGTGCTTCAGAAGAACTAGATGAAACAATTTTACTGTATCTTTTATCCAACACCGACATCTAGAATCGATTCTGTAGTTAATTTTGCATGTATAATGAATGGAGCAGGAAGTTCATTGTCGAAACGATGGTATTCTGCTCGATATGTACATTGAACGTGTGGCAACAACAGAAATGATATCTGTCTAATGCAGGATTGGCCTGCATATGATTTGAAACATGGCGCAATTCTTGAGTTTGAATTATATAAAATATATTTAAATAAAATTTTGTATTATCCAAGTTCCTGATAGAATGTGTTGTGTTGTACATTTTTAGTTAAAAATTCATCCTGCGAGATTCTTATTTTATTATTATTCAATTTAATTCCATAATAAAATAAATTATTAAGTGGTGTGTCCCCCTTGAGTGTTACGAGATTGCGAATGGACTGTATGAATATAGATGAGAGTTTAATAATTAAGTAAATTAATGAATATAGAACATTTTGTTGAGAAAATAACGACTATTTTCAGTAAACAAAAAAAAACTGCTAAATCTACCCAGAACTCCGAAAAAAAATTCACTTTTTCAAAAGTGGGGTGGAGCGTGAAGTTAGCCCCCCATTTTAAAAAATTGATTTTTTTTATCCTTTAAAGGCCAGAACTATTCCTAGTACGTATCAGGAACTCTAGAACTCGGAACTCTAAAAAAAAATTTAATAGTGGGGGTGGAACTTCCCAGGGATCATTATTTTCCCGTTAAAAAAGACCGAACTTTAAATTTGATTGAAAATTTGAAAAATATAGTGTACGTATTGTTGTATAATTGAGAATGTCCTTCAGCACCAAGGCATTCTCTTCGTCTTCTAAATTCCATTCAGAAAAGGGCCATTCGGTTGATAAACAGCTCAACTCTCACAGATACTCTTCACCCTCTAGAACATAGAAGAGTTGCAGACCAGTCATTACTCTACAGATATTTCCATGGCAGATGCTCCAGAGAAATAAAAACTCTTGTACCACCACTGGCCACATTCGGCCGAAGAACTCGGCACGCTGATCAGTCCCACCCATTTACTCTCAAATTCCAAAATCAGTTTTCCCAAAGAACTATGACCTGCAACTTTTCAAACAGCGGGTCCACAATCATTTCCTTTCTATAATCCCTTCCCCTTCTAATAGGCGCAGTGCCGCGGCCTACACGATAGGTCTGCTACCCTTTTTGCGACTATTTTCAGTAAAAACAAAAAAAAAAGAACCCTAAAGCAATATAAAACTGAATTTATACGAGAATTTACGTAATTTATTTATGGCCGTTTTATGTTTGTAGGAATAATTAGTTTTTTATAATTTTATTTATTAAACTAACAAAATACAGTTCATTTCGCTTCGTGCCTGCCCAGAATTCATATCTTACCACCCCAATTACTTCTTGCGAAGTCGCGCACGTCTGAAAATCGTTCTTTTTCGCTGGTATGCGCTGGTATTTTTTTTTATTTCCTCCTCCTGTACGTAGTTTGACCTACAAAAGGACTGATTTATTCGAGGCGGTCCCTCTTTACCTTTTATAAGGATAAATTATCCTACCCAGAAAACCGCTTCCTGTTCCTTCTACTTAGCAGAAGACTTATTTGGAGCAGAAGTTACGTAACGGGATTTAATCGCTACCAATCATAGGAATAAAAAAGCCCCACTTTCGCCTGTTGGGCTTAACGCAGAATTTTAATTTTTGAGATAAACGCTTAAATGGCATTTTGTGGATTAATTTTGCGAAGGCGGTGTTAGATTGTTAAAGGTTGAGAGCTGAGAGAAAATATTATGTGCTTAAATGGCAAAATGTAATGAGTTTCAATTTTACATGACACTAATTTTAAGATTTAAAAACGAAAAATCATCAATACATTAAACGACACCGGAAACTATCTGCAACTAGATGAAAAATATTTTTTTTTACTTAAAATAGTCGCAAAAAAAGTAGACCTATCGTATGGGCCGCGGACGGCCCGCACTTCGACTATTAGAAGGGGGAGGGATTATAGATAGAAGATGATTGTATACCCGCTTTTTGAAAAGTTGCAGGTCATAGTTCTCTGGAAAAACTGAATTTGGGAAGCTTGTTCCATTCCGTAGTAGCACTGTAAAAGAAGGATTCTTGATGGAGATTGGTCCTTGTAGTGTCAATCTTAAGAGTACATGGGTGAGCTGTTTATCAACCGAATGGACCTTTTCTAAATGGAATCTAGAAGAAGAAGAGAATGCCTTGGTGCTGAACCCCATATGTGCGAGCAATACTCCAGTAGAGGTCGAATTTGAGCCTTGTACGTCGTCAGCAGTTGATCAGGAGTAAAAAACTTTTTAGCTTTCCACAGAAAACCTAGTCTCTGGCTTGCTGACTTTGCGATGTTAGCGACATGGTTATGCCGAGACATCTTATTAGACAACGTGAAACCCAAAATCGAGATGGAGGGTCTTGATTCAAGAGTATTTCCGGACATTGTAATGGAATGATTTGAGGAATTTACTTTCTTGGAAAATGTGGCGCTTTGTGTTTTCTGGGCGTTAAACTGAACAATATTGTTGATTCCCCACTCGACGATTGCTTCAAGATCTCTATTGATGTTCCTGTTCCTGCCTGAGTCTATTTGTATCAAAAAAGGAACGTCTGGTTGTGCATAGAGGTGTGTTGATTCCTACACTTATGTATGGTGGTGAATGTTGGGTTTGGCAGAAGAAGCATGAAAATAGGATTAATGCTGCGGAGATGAGTAGTCTGAAAAGTACAGCCGGAGTGACTCGGTTGGATAAAGTAAAAAATAGTGAGATAAGAGAACGCTGTGGTGAAAAGAAGATGAAGGATAGAAAGATAGATAAAGAAATTCTTAGATGGTTTGGACACATAGAAAGGTTGAATGAAGGAAGATTGACGAAGCAAATTAATAAGGCGAGTGTGAATGGACAAATCGGTAGAAGTCGACCTCGGTGAACATCGATCTCGATCAAATAAACATTGTTTTGAAGAAAGGCCAGGTCCAGAGTACCAACAACCGACGAGCATGTATGAGAGCCCTGATGAAAGTAGAGGAAGCAAAAGATGTGTGTAAGAACCGTAGCGGAAGTGGAAGGAGGTGGTCTCTGCCTACCCCTACGGGAAAAATACGTGACTATTTGTATGTATGTATAAAGCTATGCCAACACCCTTCGCTCAATGTCACAGTCATACTTTTCATCTCTCGTAAACCTTGAACCCAAGTGTAAATAAATAAATATGATAAATAAGTATTCAGTAACCGTTACAAAATATTTACGTTACGCCATCGGTAACCTATTCAGTTTAAATCGGCATTCGGTTTGTTTAGATAAAGTAAGGGTGATTAAAGTTTCCCTTTTATTAGTAACTTATCTCTATTTTATTTATTATTATAAATTTATTTTTATCCATACATTTGCAGTCTATTTTTGCATACGTCTCTCGCGTTGTCTTCTGGTCGTTTTATTATGTTTTGTAGCAAAAACTGGCGATGATTTATCAGGAAATGTATAGGCTGTCCTCAAAAAGTTTTTTTTTTTGTAATTTTAAAGAATTCTATTTTTTTTTAACGTAGGCGCGCATTTGTGTGTCCGATTGTGAATGTCCTTCTGTTAAAAAAGTCGAAGGTTTATGTCAGTCCAGCAACGTTTGGACTCGGTTCTTTTAAATTATTCAAGAGAACAGCCTTTTATTACGAAGTTTATGCTTGAAACAATGCGGGGGAAATGGTTATTGTACAGCTTTGTTTATTCTTTCTAATGAGTTTTTTTAATGCGACATTCCTTTGATATATGCTACGGTATTGCAAACGATGTATACAGTTTCTTTTTATTTTGACAAGTTAAAGGGTAAACGGGGGCATCTCTTTTGTATTTTTCTTTACGTTTTCTGTTATTTTAAATTAAAAAATTCGCCAAACTCTGTTATCCACCGAAAACGAGAGAATTTTTGTTGTTTTTTTATAGAACGGTTGGAAGTAATGTTATTTTTTTTATGCTCGAAGGGGAAGTATACCCTAATTAAATACGAAGAGTGCTGTAAATCGGATACTCTCAAAATTAGCCTCAGCAGACTCTCCACCTCTACATTGCTAAGATATATTTGCAATTTTAGTTTTTAGAGTACACTGTATATTTATAAATAATTTTAGATTATGCAAATTTTTATTGATAAGGACCATCTTTCGGTGAAATCAGTCGGAGTGGGAAGAACAGTAAAAAAACGACGGTTGCCGATTAACAACCCTGCTTAAAGGTAAACAAAGAAGTACGCGCGAATATTTTTAAGCGGGAATATGAAATCATGTAGAAGGGGGGGACTCTTCTGATCGCTAACTCAGCAGAAGAACTTACAGAATTGATACAACATCAATATAGTATTGCTCGCACATTTGGGGTTCAGCACCGAGGCATTCTTTTCGTCTTCTAGATTCCATTTAGAAAAGGGCCATTCGGTTGATTAGCAGCTCAACTTTCACAGATACCCTTCACCAACTAAAACATAGAAGAGTTGCAGACCAGTCATTGCTCTACAGATATTTCCATGGCAGATGCTCCAGAGAAATAAAAACTCTTGTACCACCATTGGCCAGAATCGGCCGAAGAACTCGGCACGCTGATCAGTCTCACCCATTTACTCTCAAGATTGACACTACAAGGACCAATCTCCATCAAGAATCCCTCTTTTACAGGGCCGCTACATAATGGAACAAGCTTCCAAAATCAGTTTTTTCAGAGAACTATGATCTGGAACTTTTCAAAAAGAGGGCCCACAATCATTTCCTTTCTATAACCCCCCCCCCCCCGCCGCGGACGGCCCGCACGATAGGTCTACCCTTTTTGCGACTATTTTCAGTAAAAAAAATCAACTATGCCAAATCCTAAAGTATTGATAGTTGATAGTTCGAGTTAGATAGCAAACTGTATTCGTACATTCCATTCTGTTTTTTGGGCGCTTTTTCGACGAGCGCGCATTCTGCTGACGATAATTTTATCAAGAAAACAAGAATGTTCAGTAAAGAGTCCGAATGAATGCCTTGATTGTATTCGCTCCCTTGGAAAATAAACAGACGGTCGATCGGGAATTGGATATTCAATCAAAAACCCCATCCGATCGGATTGTTTATCCAAAATTGGGGTAATTGGACTCGGTAGTAAAGAAAAGCCTATTTTTCTTCGGTTAAAGTTACACGCATCAAAATATTTGTCGCCCCATACACGCTTCGCTAACAGATTGTTTTCTTTTTATAAATCTAAACTCCCGGACAAAATTATCCAAAAAATTAATTTATCTTTTTCTTATGTCCGACATGTTTATCGAGAATTTGAATAATAAGCTATGCAAATTTTGTCTCGTTGTTAATGGCAGCTATCAAAACAATTTTTTGCAGTACTTGCGATAGATTATCTTGGGAATATCGTAATAGAACATGTCCATGCCTCTTTCATTCCTTTTTTGGAACTTACTTTCCTGTTTATGCAAGGCAATGCTAGACCTCTCAAAGCTTGATTGGTACACTAGTGGCCGCCAAAAATTCCGGATCTGAATCCGATTCATCATAGCAATTTGTATAATTTAATATGTTGTTGTTTTAATTATTTGAATAGAACTATATTTATTATTAATTGCTATTACATATTAAATAATCTCAAACCTTCAATGACAAGGGTTTTTGCAAAGCATTAGTGTTGAAACCTTGTATGTGGAATTGTTCATTGTACCTCAAATTATAATGTATTGTTACGGTTGTGGTCAGTGAATACGCCCCTGGAGCCAATATTTGACCGCAAAAGGGTGAATCGCCACGAAACAACCGTATGATTTATGGCTTTTCGGTAGCATCAAAAGCCCCACATATTAGCTGATGATTTATAGCCACGGTCGGCAATTGGAGACCTTGGATGTTACTAGAAAAATTTAAAAAAGAAATCGTTCTTTCGGGAAAGATTGATCGTACCTATTTTAGGACCGCAGTGTCGTGAAAAAGGGAAGTTAAAAAGTTAAATTTAAGTTGAAGCTTTGTTTTGTAAACATAGAGACTTGTATTGTATTACCTACTAGTGGACCCGGCAGACGTTTTTTTGTGTCCGAACGTTGGATTGTCTGCTTTGAGAATATCACTATCAAACTCAGCGACCCGAAAACTATGAATTCGACACTAATATCGGTAATTTTAGTAGTTTCTATATTCTATCCCCTTTCCACTTCTTTCGTAGGGGTGCTAACAAAATTTGAATATCACTTTCAAACTCAGTGACCGCAAAAACCATAAATTCAACACTAATATCGGCGTTTTTAATAGTTTTTATATTTCATCCTCTTCCCATCCCTTTTGTATGGGTGCTAACGTAATTGAAAATGTCGCTATCAAACTCAGCGACCTCGAAGACTGTGAATTCGACACTAATATTAGCCGTTTTTGATAGTTTTTGTATTTCATCTCCTCCCCACCCCCTTTTATTAATCCTCTCTCTCTCTCTCTCTCTCTCTCTCTCTCTCTCTGTAGCTTACAACCCGGGGTGGGTCTTCGCTGACATTACAATTTGCTTCCACTTGCTGCGGTCCATCATAAGTTCTTCTGGTCACCGCATCCTTGGCTTTCCCAACGGCCGTTTTTCTACCGGGGTTCTCTTCACACGCCAATTTTACGACACGTTGGTCTTGTCTCTTCACATATCCAGCCCATCTCAATCTCTCTTCCTTGTTTCTTTCTTTCTTATTTTGACTGGTTGGTTATATTGTTGTGTGGCGTTGTCCTTGATTGGTCCATATATGCTTCTAAGAATTCTTCGTTGTGCGGTTTTTAGTCGGTTCTTATTTTGTTTTGTCATCGTCCATGTTTCAAATGCAAATATCATTATCGGTCTTATAATTGCATGATAAATTTCAATTATGTCTAGGTTTATTTTAAAATTTAAAATATAACTTTTTTTATAAAGGTAGGAGTGAAAATCACATTAGTAAAGTGTGTTTTCCATCTGAAGATATTAAACATTATTGTGACTGAAATGAAACGTCGTTTATTAATAATAATAACACTTTCGATGAAGTGAAGGCGCACCATTACTTTCAATTTATGATTAGTCACTGCTGTTTTCATTAAGGCATAAATAAGCGACAATTAAACGGTTTTTTAATGGTCGCCACATGTAACAGATGGCATTAATAACGGTCTCTATTTCCCCTTTTTTTAATACGGTATCTTTCGAGAAAGCAGTATATTTTTTTAAACTCGTCTGCGAGTAGGTAAGTGTGTCGAATGGATAATTGGCTACGCCTACAATTTACCTATCTAAATAATTTTTTCTTTTTACCATGTCTGACAATGCAGATCTAGAACTCCTTGCCTTAGAGACATACTGACAATTAAAATTTCATATTGTTTGAAGTCAGTTTTCGAGCAAGATTTGTCTCGTTTCTTTATTTTACGGACAAGCCAATTAAAACGTTACAAAAAAAGACGAAGAGAGGGAATTTACATTTGTACAGAGATGGATAGTAAGTTAAGATTACAAATAAAACTAAAACAGATTTTTTTTACAGTTTAATTCTGTTGCGAGTGTTCATTATTCTGTTATGGGTTTCGTTTTGACTATAATTTGTTGTTTTTCTTCTTCTAGGTGCCATGACCGTTTAAAGATCGTTGGCGATCATTCTGGCTATCATGTTTGCAATCATTATTTTGTTGGTAGCCGCTCGGAAAAGTTGCATAGTGTTGAGACCAAACCACTGTCTAATATTTTTGAGCCAGGAAGTTCTTCGTCTGCCGGGGCGTCTCTTACTATTAATCTTACCCTGTATTATAAGATGTAGAATGTCATACTTTTCTGGGTGTCGCATGATATGTCCGAAATATTCAAGTTTTCGTTGTTTTGCAATACCACTTCTGTATCTTTATGCATTATTCTAAGCACCTCCTCGTGTACAGCTCTCGACTCCATACAAAAGAACTGGAAAGACATATGCTCTAAACATCCTCATTCGCAGGTCAATCGATAGATCGTGACTGGTAAAAAGTTTTATCATGCGAATAAATGTTGCCAGGGCACACTCAATACGTATTTTGATTTCAACTGATGGATCACAGTCCTCGTTTATCCTGCAACCAAGGTAGCTCGCACTTGAGACTCGTGTCTAATTATGTTCCGTTGACGTAGACACTAGCAACTTGATTATGAACTTCCTTGCTTATTAACATGTATTTGGTTTTTGCCGTGTTTATTTTCAAACCAAATACTTCGCAAAGCTTCAGTCACCCTATTAATAAGTATCTGTAGGTCATCGATGGACTGCGCGAGTATTACGGTGTCATCCGCGTACCTATATTATGTTGTTAAAAATTTGTCATTTATCACAACTCCCAAACCCACGTCTCCTAGGGCATGCCCAAATAACTCTTCAGAGTATAAATTAAAAAGGAGTGGAGACAATATACATCCCTATCTGCAAAAAGAAATCTTGAAGATGTCACTATGTATTCCCAATTATTCCAACATTTACAGTAAGTAAGGTAAGCTCAACAAATTCAGAACGATCAATGCCTTGGATAATTTTATGAAAGAGAAACGTACCGATTTCCAGTCTTATATGTGTTAAAGTATTCAAATTCAGAGCATTGAATATTCATCTATGTTCATTTCCAATTTGAATTTATTGTGAATACTCTCCAAGATATACAGTGTGTACATAAAGTAACGTAACTTGCTAATACTTTGATTTTCTGTTAGGTTTACAAAACAAAATGTTGAATAAAAGATTTTTCAAATAATTCAGACCATCTGCTTAAATTGATTAAAAGTGAACAGTGCACCGTTACTACAAAATAAATTAGATGTTCAAATTGTCTTCCCTCTTCTATTTGACAGTATCCAAGTCTATTATAAAAAGCTTATATAGTATTACGCAATTGCTGATTTGTTATCTGACGGGCTGTTATCAGTATTCTATTTCTCAGTTCATTCCGATTATCAGGTTTTGTCTTGTACACAATGTTTTTTAGATATCCCCAGAGAATATGGTCTATTGGCGATAAATCTGGAGATCTGGCTTGCCACTCAATCTTTCAATCCATATGTCTTGGAAAACTTCATCGAAAAAGACTATCTTATTTGTAAAATGAGGGTCTGCATCTACCTTTTGCATTATAGTTTCACAAAATTCCAGCCCTCGGTCATAATCATCTTTAAATAATTCTTGCAATAGCGTTACTTTATATTGATGAAACTTATTCTTAATAATGTTACAGACGGATCCCACACTAACATCATGTTCTAATGTAGTTTTCCGAATGGATGTAAAAGGATTTTCTACAAAACTTTGCATAACGTCCAAGGATTTTTCATCATTAGTTACGTTCTTTGATCGGCCAGTTTTAGGGTGATTTTTAGTTGAATCCACTTCAAAAAGTTAAACAATCCTACAAACTGCAGTTTTGGTAATTTGGTTGCGATTTAAAAAATTATGTAAATGAGTTATTTTGTAGTAACGGTGCACCCTGTATACTTCCAACCGACTTATGCAGATGGCCTGTATTATTTGAAAAAACTTTTATTCAACACTTTTTTTTTGTAAACCCAACGGAAATCGAAAAAATAACATGAATTTTAAATTTCAAAGTTAACAGTTTAACAGAAACATAGAAAGGAAAAGGTTCTCTCGGTGGATGTCTTCTGTAGGAGGAAATCCAAACTTATCCAGGATATAATGAAAACTTATATTCTTCTTAACATAACCGTTAAAGGATTTTTCTCTTAAAGGAAGGAAACTAATGGACTGCTAAATGCTGTATTTAATGGGAGTCCGAAAAAACCGCCAATCGACGAACAAAATCTTCGCTGACAACCGGTAACCAACAGGAAAAACCAGCTGGCAGGAAAGAGAAAATAAAAAGACCAGCCGACAGGAAAAAGGTCGATAACTGTCATGAAGAATGATTTTTGGCTAAGAAATATTATTTAACATTAACGAAGAAGGTCCCCGACATAAAATATTTTATTAAAATAAAATAAATCGACCAATTCGTTAATGCTAAATTACATTTGAAAGCAAGTTCAAATACAATATAAAAATTAAAATTATTCTTATCAATTATATTATACACTTAGAACTCCAAATACATAGTATAACTGCAGTAGAAACTTATCTACATTAATCGATAAAACGTTCGATGGGATGGCTTAATACCAGGACCAACTTTGAAAAATTCTTGATAAAAATGTGAGGAAAAATTCCATCTACCACTAAAAACAAAGGTTATATGCCAAATTTGGCCTTATAAGGAAAAAATTCCCGTTGTAGGGGCATAACATTATTTGTTTTTTATCCCATAATTTATAAAACTCAGCAAGCTCCTTGTTCACAGGGTGTATAGAGGGGGAATCAACACTGTAATCAATTATATACGATTACAACATTTTACCATTTCTGCGGATCTGCGTCGATAGTTCGGACGGACATCTATAGAGATTTTCAGAAGTGCAGTTTCACGCACCTTTAGAGCCAGTTGGATCGCCAACCATCGGAGGGAGACGGCGTCCTAAGAAGATCATTTCTGCTTGGTTTTATGGAAACGTACAAAACTTACCTCGCACACCTCGTAATTTTTCGTGAAATGATAATTTTTCTTAAACAATCAGATTTTTGTATACAGTTACTTTCGATTCAACAATGTGGCGTAACCGTGACAAAATGATATAACATAAAAAATTGGACCGTTTTTTTTTTGCATTTTGCACAATAATCGTAATTATGAAACAATTATCGTGGGAGTACGAGGAAGAGGAGGTTATCTCCAAAGGAGGTTTACTCAATAATAACACGATTTTAATTTATTTTATTGAAGCAACAAAGAAATTACTCCATTTTTAACAATATAAACATAATTATTGTAATTTAATTAGACTAATATTGTCACGTAGCGATTTTTTTATGACCGTGATTTTGTTTCTTATGAAATTATAACACATTGTAAAAATACGAGGCGTTGTACTTGTAAAATGTGTTGCATACATTCAGGCGCTCGTCCTAACATCAGCGCAGCATCTTTCCTTAAAATGTTTAGTCGACATCTCAGCTAATAAATTATTTTCTAAAAAAAACTAAAAAACACGCTTTTACAGTTAATCAAACTAAAAAGTAAAAAATAATTCTTAACATCGGAATAAAATTACTGACGAGAGAATAAACGTCATACATACATATAGTCACTGTTCTAAAAGCGTGGGGTGCTTCCATTCCGAAACGCAGAGTTAGTTTAAAAATGTCATACAAAGCACCCCACACTTTTAGAACAGTGACATTAATTTCCTCGTCAGTAATTTTATTCTTATTTTAAGAATATTTTTTACTTTGATTAACTCTAAAAGCGTGTTTTTTAGTTTTTTTAAATTATTATTTATTTTTTGCTTTTAAGTTCGATTTGTTTTACTCACTAAAAAAATTATGTATTAAATGGTAGAAGCACAAAAAGAATGCATCGACCGGGAATCGAACCCGGGCTGCCCGCGTGGCAGGCGAGCATTCTACCACTGAACCACCGATGCAATGAACTGTTTTAATATTTGTTCTGCGCGCATACGTAGTTCAAGCACTAGTTCTATCTCTCATACTCTCATGCAAAGGATCCCTGAAGAAATTTATGAATCCTGGCGAAAGTAATCGGGATAATCGGATATTTGGATCGAATTATTGCATTGTCGTAGGTCTTGGACAAAATCGCAAAATCGAGGCCAAAGAGTCAGTTACAAACATACATACAAGTAAACAAGATATAATATAAGCGTGTTAAAAATTGGTGGCCCCATGTAATATTTTACAAAAATAAAAATTATACTAATCCAAATACAGACTATATAAAGGTTAACTTCATTCTACATTTCTTATCATTAATCGGATAAACCATTTCTATTCCCAAAAATTTTTAGTGACATCGGGTGTTTCCCAGGGTTCACACTTAGGTCCATTACTATTCAATCTCTTTATCAATGATATTGTTAGTTGTTTTCGTCATACTGATGCTTTGCTTTCTGCAGCTGATTTGAAGTGTTTTAATATTATTAAAGGTCATGAGGATGTTGCAGTATTGCAATCAGAATTGGATAACCTATCTAAATGGTGCACTCTTAACGGCATTGATCTTAATGCCAGTAAATGTCACATAATTCGCTTTTGTCATACCCAACACTTAATCACACTCAATTACAACATAAATGGTCAATTGCTAGGTACAGTCAATCACATAAGGAATTTAGGAGTAATTCTTGACAGATGACTTACCAACACATCACTACTGTTGAACAAAAGTCTATGAAAATTTTGGGTTTCGTTAAGAAAACTACTCGTGATTTTACTGGTGTTAGTTCAATTAAATTTTTGAATTTTTTTTTAGGTAGGTCACACCTTGATTACTGTTCTTCTGTATGGTCTCCTCATTAGGGAACTCGAACACGTTCAAAAAAACTTTATACGCTATATTGCATTTAAGCTACATGTCTATCGAGACTATGCTGTGTGGCTGAAACAGCTGCGAATCTTCTCTCTTGAGAACCGTAGGAAACAGAGAGATCTTACATTACTTTTTAAAATCTCTTTGTTCCAACGCGGGCAACAAGGCATAGTCGAACATTTTACATACCAATTCATAGATATTATTATATGCATCCTACACGTTGCTTTCTAGATCTATGAGACTCGCTAATTCACTGGAGGACATTTCACTTTTTGATGTCTCTTTTAGTAAATTTAAGTTATATTAGTTATTTAAATGTTGGGTAATTTATATTTTACCATTTCATGATTTTTGTATATCTTGTTTTAAAAACTATGTATATATCCATTTTAGCGTTTATGTCTGAATTTGTGTACATTGTATATTTTTCTTACTGTTGTTTTTTATATATGTTATTTAAGAGGGATGGCCCGTGAATAAATAAATAAATTATTTCGTAATATTAAAAAAAAAAAAAAGTTTACGGGTTGCACTCTGGGAGTGCCGGCAGAAGTGAAAACTTAAGTATTAACGCGCGTGAAAATATTATTTTTAATCTGAAAAATATTGTCTCCAGATTTCCATAGTTTATGAATAATGCATTATTTTTATTAACGCTTTATTATAAATCATATATTAAACATCAGTACCAGATTTGAATGTTTTCGATTTCTTTCTTCCGCTTTTTGCTTGATCTTCTTTCAATATGGCGCTACCTCGTTTTCGGTTTTGTCGCTTTTGGCTACGTCGTCTACGGCTTCTGCTTCTATTTTTTCTTCGTCTTCGAGCCTCCGTTATCGGCAAACCAAAACCTAATTTAAACCTTCCCCCGTTCTCTTTGATCAAACCAGCTTTCAGTCCAGTTTTTAATGCTTTTTTAACACAAATTGATGCATTTTTTAACGGCTTCTTGCACTGATAAATTATTTGATCTAAAATTTTGTTGGGGGGAGAACCATTAGAGTCATTAAGACACGCTATGGTGTCCATAACATCTGCTAAAAACGACATTTCTCCTTGGACCATTTTAATGCAGCAAAAGCAGAACTTAATCAATAAACTAATGAAAAGCACTTAAATTTTGAATTTAGCTACTAAATTAATTTGTCAAAATGACATAAAAAATGTACTTGAATTTGTCAGTTTGTTGAATAAGGTTGCCAAGTTACCAGTCAAGAAAAGTCGCATTTTATATTGCTCCAGTGAAATACATCCGTCTTACGAATTTTCGATCAGGCCACGTGCCCTGACGCGAGTTTAACATTTTTTACCCATTACAAAAAAAGTTCACAGCGTGCCATAAGAAGTTATCACTTCAAAAGTGTCCCCGTATCATATAAATTTGTTTTTTTTTTTATTTTCAAGCCGAACGATTGAACGAGTACATCGTCCACCATGAGAAGCTCGATTACGAGACGGAGCCGGTGCTTAGAGCGCACACCAGGTCGAGACGTTTCCTCGTCACCGACGATTACGTCCAAGTGGCGTTTAAGGCGCACGGTCACAATTTTCGAATACGGCTGAAAAGGGATCTGCAAGTCTTCAACGACAAACTCGAAGTGCGCGACTCCGACAATCGGCCGATAGATGTCGACACGTCGCACATTTATCACGGACACATTTTGGGTGAGTTTCAAATTAATTCGCGTTTGCAACAGTCTGGACGCCACCTGACGGATAATTTATATAGCTAGTTTGTAAGTTATCATAATTGGGCAAAAAAATCGTGCCCTTTTTGTGTTGCTTGTTGTAAAACTGCAGAAATAGGATTGGTGTTGATGTTGATGAATTCCTAAATATCATTATTCATTTGTAAGAAGGTAATTGAAGGTATGCATTATCTTAAAAATACTAGTAATTGTCGTTAAATTTAAAGTTGAAAAATTGTATTTTGTTATCAAATTGGGATTGATGTTGAAAAATTATTGAATTTCTCAGGTTAGCAAGCTAGTAAGGTACCTGATAAGATTAAAAATAGGCTTATTATCAACCAAAAGAAAAATGAATGAAGTGGAAAGTAGGAAAAAGACATTACACAATACGAACTGCTGTGTTTACAAATGTTGTTTTAGAAAAAATACATACCTACATATAGTCATGCATTTTCCCGTAGGGGTAGGCAGAGACCACTTCTTTCCACTTCCGCTACCCGTCCTTCGCTTTTTCTACTTTTATCAGCGCTTTTATACATGCTCGTCGACCTCTACCTACTTGCTCATTCACACTCCCTTAATATGTTTCGTCAATCTTCTTTCATCCATCGTCTCTACGTTACCAAACCATCCAAGCATTCCTTTATCTATCTTTGTTACCTCATCTTCTTTCACACCACAGCTTTCCCTTATCTCACTATTCCTCAGTTTATCCATCAGAGTCACTCCAGCTATACTCCTTAGTTTTCTCATCTCCGCAGCATTCTTCTGCCAAACCCAACCTTCACTACCTTACATAAATGTAGCGACTAGCACTTCTCTATCGTGCCTTTTTTTACACATTCTGACTGCTCATCAAGTTATTCAGCGCCCCATTCACTCGCTTCCCTGCCTTCACCCTTTGTTTAATATCAAAGTCATAAATTCCGTTTCTTGTAAATATTGAACCCAAGTATACAAACTCTTTCACTTGTTCCACTCTTTCTTTTTCAATCAGCACCTCGCAATTTGTCATGCTTTTTTTCTTTCAAAAATCATTACTTTCGTCTTGCTTACATTTACTCTCATCCCTTTAATGTATAACACCGACCATCGTCTGCAACTCCCCCTCAGATGATTTTATTCATCGGTGGTAAGGAGGCATTTGACGATAAAATCATTTAATTACTCTCTTTCAAATCATTTAAACAGCCGTCTATGAATAAGTTAAACAGCCATGGTGAAGCCACACATCCCTGTCTAACACATTTTTCGAAGTTAAAAAAGGATACAGCATAATTTAATACAATTTCATTTATTACCAGCAAATGGTCATTTTATTTTCAGTAAGATATAGGATTTTCCTTCTTCAAATACGATATCATCAGGTGAAAATCTTATCCATGGATAAGGCTTACAAATTATGAATCCAGTTACAACATCGTTTCAATCATACTTTTAAAAAACTAATTGTCAACTAATTTGCTATAAAAAAATAAGTGGGTCGTAATATAAAAATTTTAGGTTAAAAATAAATTAATCACATATTGTTGCACTTTAACTCTGACACTTACCTATCGTCATTGTTATTATATTCTAAGTCACTATCACAATGCATTATTGATGTATATTAACCAATGAATAATTTGATCGTCAAATGCCTTCTTTACGCCGATGATCAGGTCATATTAGCGTCATCTGAATAGGAGTTGCAGGTGATGGTTAATGTTATACATGATGCCCTGAAAATCAAAGGGATAAAAATAACTGTAAGCAAAACGAAAGTAATGGTTTTTGAAAGAGAAGAAAACATGACAAACTGTGAAGTTCTGATTAAGGGAGAAAGAGTGGAACAAGTAAATGAATTTGTGTACTTGGGTTCAAAGTTTTTGAGAGATGGAAAGTATGACAGTGACATTGAGCGGAGGTTGCTGGCAGGAAAACAAATATTGGTTCAAGGCAGCCAATAAGTTTCGTGACGGAAAAACCTTACACTTTCTTTCGCCTAGCCCCCATCCGCCAAGCCCGTACCGTGCGATAAGGAACTTGCAAATGAAACCAACTCTACCTTTGATATTACAGTCCTCTATGTTTGTTTACGTTTCACAGCGTCCTCATCGGTAATTAAAAGGTGAGTTACAATCGACATTTGGAATATTTTACTCTCGATAGGGTGTCGAACTTTTCCTCGCTGTGTATGATTAATGACGCCTCCAGATTCATTTTTCGATACCTTGATCAGAATTGTCGGAATTAATTCTGATTTAGCAACAACCGAGTCGAACTTACGAACTATCTACTAACTGATATAAATGATACTCCTCTGCCCACAGCGCCGAATAAACAGTAAAACTAACCAAAAATTTTTAAGTTATACTATCGCAATTACGTTAATCGAAAATGTTTTAGCAAATCCCGTGCATAAAATTATAGCTTACAGGGGGCGTTTTTTGTTGAACAAAAGACAATAGAGAAATCGTCGAGGGATTTTAACGCGGTTGAACTCTGTTTCGATTAAATTTTAATTTAGACGTTTTAATTAGAAACCGTTTTAAAGTTTCGATCGAACAATGGGGTTTCGAAATCGTAACCTAGTGTAACCAAAAGCGGAAATAATCTTTGAACCGTAGCGATATTTGTTTGTTATTTTTCACGTAATTATTATTGATTGATTGGTGGTGGGAATTTTGTTACACTGCGACCTAAAATATCTGTTGTGTCGCCTTCTGCTGCCCAGCCAGACTTCTTCCAGTCCTATGGCGGAAATTCAGGATATCGGATGGCTTCTTCTTCTTTTTCTTCTCGTAACGTCATAACCCTTCGTGGGTCTTTTTTTTGTATTTCAGAGGTGAAGAAAATCCTTTATCGAGAGGTAATGAGTCCGAAAACTCAAGGTCTACTGTAAGACTCCACTTACTGTGCCAGGACCACTCGCTAAAAACTTCACCCCTATTTAGGTCCGTCTGGCTATTGCCTCCGGTGATACTTAGGCCTGTTGGCCCATTGTATCTTTTCGTGGGTTTTAGTTGCATCTACGACTCGTCTCCACCTATCCCTGTCCAACACAACCTCCTTTCAGTCCCGTACTCCCAAGATTTTTACATCCTCTCCGATATTGGATGGATATATCGGATGGCTTCAGGTTAGGTAAATCTTTCTCTTCTATCTGATGTGCTTCTTAGTATCGCGCCACTGGATTTTGTAGAGTAATGCATTCTGAGAGAATATGAATAAATGATTCGTCCTCTTCTTTACAAAATCAGCATTCTTCTTCTTTAGCAATCAGAGCTTCCTAAGGTGTCATCTCAGCCTGCAGTGTCTTGTTGAAATTCCCATTAGCATTCTATACTTATTTTTTCTGATACAATCGTTCTGGGTATGGTTTCTTTGTATCTTTGCATTTTCTTGCGATTTTATCACGTATTGGGATCTTCTGTTATATACTTATTTTTTTAAGTTCATTAAGGATTGTGTTGGTGCTTTTTTTGCAGAAGGGTTCTGGTCTCAGAAATGCTGTTTTGGCTAATTTTTTCGAGAGTATGTCGCTTTTTTGTTGCCTTCCACTCCGGTGTGTCCTAGGACCCATAGGAGGGTAACCGCCTTATTCTTGCTTAGTTCATTAATTTGTAAGCACTCCCAGACCATCTTGGAGCTGATTACATGGAAGTTCAGAACGTTAATGGCTACTTGGTTGTCTGATATGATAATTTCTTGTTTTTCTATATTAAACTGGACTACTTATTTTCCGTTGGTGTAGATTTTCTGTTGGAAAATGTTGGGGGAATTGCCTAGGTTTTTAAAATATTCGGTTCCAGGTCCATATACTCTTTATTTCAGTACCTTATGTTGTTCTTAAACCATCTGTGTACCATTTAATAACATTTCCCCTAAGTCTTGGGGTGTTGTCTTTATATAATTAATTTTTGCTACTTAAATTTGTGTTATATTCTTTCACAAAATCAAACTCTGTTTGGTTTGATGAAGACTGTGAAAGAGCAAATCGGGAAAAGAACGAAGCTTGGAAAAAAATGCAGGCCCGAAAAACTTAAGCCTCAATTGAAGAATATCAAAATAAACGAAAAGCAGAAAAACGAATGCATAGACAGAAGAAAATAAAATGGATAAGCGAAGAACTGGGATAAATAGAACAACTGAACAACAGAGAACAGAAGTATAGAAAATTTTACAGAGAGTCAATGTCAATAGAAGCAGCTTTAATTCCGGACAACTTAATATAAAAATGAGCAAGGAGAACTGATATCCACAAAGAGAAAGATGGGTAAAGTACTTTGGTCAATTCCTGAACAAAAATCAGAAAACGATAGACCTAGAAAACGCAAGTGAACAGCGCGTAATGGAAAATAATGAAGAACAGGAGCCACCCACAAGAACAGAGGTGAAACAAGCTATACAAAACCTGGCAAACAACAAATCACCAGGGAGTGACAATATACCAGCAGAATTAATAAACAATGGGGAAAGCACGCTAGTTGATAACATCCACAGACTAGTACAAGAAATTTGGAAACACAAAACCATGCCAGATGAGTGAACCGACGTAGTAATCTGCACAATATATAAGAAAGGGGATATATTTGAGTGCTCTAATTACAGGGAAATAACATTGCTAAACACTGCATATAAAGTCTTCTTCTTCTTCTTATCCATATTTAAGATCTTTCGATCTGTTAGTTTTGCAGGTTCCTCTGTATCAGTTCCTGGGCGGTGGACTGCCAGCTGTCCTTCCATCTCTTTTCCCTATTGGTTTCCCATATTATCTGCCTTAAGCAGCCTGATATGGCGGTCGCTTTGATGATCTGGCTTTTAGGTCCTTCACTGGGTCGTTATAGCTCGACAGATCCATACCCAGATATTTGAATTGTGAGACTTGCTCGATAATTTTGTCCTGAATTACCAGTTTACATCTTACGGGATCTTTAGCAAAGGTTATGCTTTTCGTTTTTTCTATAGATATGGTCATGTTCATCGCTTGGCTGACCTGGTAGAATTTGTGTAGTTGTCTTTGTAGATCGTCCTCCGTTTACTGATTCTTTTGTTCTGTCCCATTCTATATCCCACATTTAGTGATGATACTTCCTCTATTATTCTGTACATTAAGAGGTTGAACAGAAATGGGCTAAGGCTGTCGCCTTGTCTGATGCCTCCTGGTGTCGGTATCTCTGCCGTATAAGTGTCTCTTACTGCCCTTACTTTAGTCGTGTTGTTCATATTGAGGCTGCGAACTGCTTTTACGATGGTGTCTGGCATTTCTTTCTCTATCAGTATATTCACGATGTCGGAGAGGCGAGCTCTGTCGAATGCCTTGGTCAGATCGATGAAGCAGTCGTATGCTGGTGTATTAAATTCGATTGATTTTTCTTTAAGTTGTTTGATAATGAATACTGCGTCGGTCGTGGATCTGTTTCGTCTGAAGCCTTGTTGTTCTTCCCTGTTTGATATTAGTGTTTCTAGTGTTTCCTTCAAGATGCCGGTAAAGAGTTTCATGCTTGTGTTCAGCAGCGTTATGCCCCTGTAGTTATCTGGGTGTGTTTTCTGTCCTTTCTTGAATACAGGGATACTTATACTTTTGTGCCATTCCGTAGGTATTTCCGATGTTGCTAAAATTTTGTTGTAAAGGATTTTTAGATGTTTTCCTAGTTCAGGTCCGGCATATTTCAAAAGTTCGTTTGGGATGAGGTCTGTTTTTCAATTTTTTGATTTTTGCCATTACCTCTTTATAATTTTATTATGAAGCATTATAAAGTATTCTCCAAAATACTTTGTGACCGTATCCGCCCTTATGTAGATAAGCTGGTAGAACAGTATTAATGGAAGGAAAATCAACAACCAACCAAATATCATGCCTCAGACAAATCCTTGAAAAGACCCTTGGTTTGTCCTAATTGTCATTACTAAGTGATGCATAGACTAGGATAGGCTAGTCTTTGGATTTTTGGTGAATTTGTTACTGTGCTAGCCAGATTGATTTTGCTGCTCATTAAGTAATGGTCGATCTTACTATTGACGTGTAAATCTACTGCGGAGAAGTAATTGGTCCGACCGCCGTTTTGTAATCACTTGAATCAAACGCACAAAGGTATCTCCATTTTGTACGGTGGTTAAATATCCAATTGTCATACAATTACATAAACATCGAATTGACTTTCTTTGAATTGCAGGTGAACCCGACAGCGTGGCTTTCGGTTCTATAATGGACGGCGTGTTCGAAGGGAAATTGGTATTGCCAAAGAAAGGAGCTTTTTACGTAGAAAAAGCCCATCACTATTTTCCCCACTCCACGCATCCGAACAGAACGTTCCACAGCGTCATCTACCACGAAGACCACGTCGAAGATCCTTACGCGCATATGAGAGAAGGTAAGCACTTTTTTTAACTGTCTTAGCTTCGTATTTATAATTCCATAATATCGTTAGGTCATTCTGCCGGTTGCGGCATCAACGACGAAGTCATCCAGTGGATGAACAACATCCAATCCGCCGGTGAAGAAGAGGTGCCGCCCCCTCCAGAGCCACCGTTAAACAGGAAACCATCCAAACATAAAAAGTACTCGAATAACTCGGGAAGCGAAAAGTCGCCGAAACCGCCGCCGAATTTCGAGGATGTCCTCAATAAATATTCGAAGGAGGCGAACGAACACAGCAACAGCAGGCACAAAAGGGCGACCAGAAAAGACGAAAACAAAAACAAAAATACTTGCTCGTTGTACATACAGACCGACCCGCTCATTTGGAAGCATATCAGAGAGGGTTTTCCAGAGGTGAGTGTCTTGTTTGAATCTACCATTCGAAACGTTCTCTTGTCGGTCCCAAAAGGACCCTCTACCGTCATGATTTCGTTTACAAATGTTTTGTTTTTTCAGCTCCATAAAACTGGCGGTGCCAAATGGGCGAAAATTAAATAAAAAAAAGTTGCTAAATTTGTTGCTAATTTATTGCTAATTAGTTACAAAAGAATCTATTTTGTTGCTCGAACCGATCCCGAATAATCGCCAACAATGCTAGCTAGCTTCACGTTAAGCAGGCGAAGACAACAAATATCAAACGATCTGAAAAAACGGAAGGACCAAAATTTGTTGCTGAAAAACCATACTAACATAAATGGATTTTTTTTTAAATGCAAATTAGGCTGGCGTGGACGGTTTCTGAGTATACCGGTCAAAAACTAATTAGATCTCAGGTTCTCAAATTAGTTGATGACTGTTCAGGCATCAACGATGATAATTTCAATTCGCAACAAAATTAATCCGATTATTTAAATGATAAAAATAGCTATTTCAGCTTGCGTGGACGGTTTGTTAGTATCTTCTTCTTCTAGCCGTTTTCTATCCTTTGGATGTAGGCCTCCCTCAGTTTTCTCCATGCCACTTGGTACCAGTTAAGTCCGGCTGTTCTTTTGATGTCATCATACCATCTTTGCTGTGGTCTGCCGGTGCTTCTTTTCTCCTCCCAAGGTCTCCATCTTGTTGTTTTTTCGCTCCAATTGGTTGTATTTCGGGCAACATGTCCGGCCCAATGACCACCTATTCGCCTCACTATATCTTTGACCCTGGTTCCATTTCTCATCCACTCATTGGTTTTATGATCTTTAAGCGTTATTCCTAGCATTTTTCGTTTTATTGCTCTTTGGTGTACCTTTAATTCATTTAGGATTTTCTTCGTTAGAACCCATGTTTCGCATCCGTAGGTTGTTACCGGGAGAATGCATTCCATGTCAACCTTGGTTTTTAGTTTGAGGGGTAGGTTGGAGTTGAAGACGTGTCGCATCTTCCCGTAAGCCGCCCATCCTAGACGTAATCTATGGTTAATTTCAAGGTCTTGATTAGTTTTTCCCATTGTTACCTCTTGACCTAGGTTGACATAAGAGTTCACCTTCTCTACCTGTTATC
This sequence comes from Agelastica alni, assembly GCA_950111635.1. Classification (NCBI taxonomy): domain Eukaryota; kingdom Metazoa; phylum Arthropoda; class Insecta; order Coleoptera; family Chrysomelidae; genus Agelastica; species Agelastica alni. The sequence goes on from OX467715.1 coordinate 4,052,440, forward strand.
GTAGCACATTTATACTCTCTATGTTTGTCTGTTGGTTTGTCATGAATTTGGTTTTGGAAATGTTCATTTCTAGGCCTACTTTTCTTGTTTCCTGTTGTAGTTCTATAAGCATGGTTTCTAATTCTTCACTGTTTGGATCAAAAATGGCAATGTCATCAGCAAATTTTAGGTCAAAAACTCATCCGATCTCGGGTTATCGATTTTGTTGCTGACTGTTCAGGCTTCAGCGATTATCACGCCATTGAGCAACAAAATTAATCCGAATATTTAAATGATGAAAATACTGATTTAAGCTGGCATGGACGATTTTTGAGTATACCTGTCGAAAACTCATCCGATTTCCAGTTTTCTATTTTGTTGCTGACTCTAGGGACCTTAAAAATCTTTGCTGTGATGAGCAACAAAACTAAATAGTTTATTTATTAGGTAGAAATCGCGATTTAAGTTAGAATGTTCGGTGTAAATTTTAAAATAAAAATCCATTTATTTTAGTATGGTTTTTCAGCAACAAATTAGCAACAAATTTTGGTTCATTCAGTTTTTTCAGATCGTTTGATATTTTTGTTGTCTTCGCCTGCTTAACGTGAAGCATTGTTGGCGATTTTTCGGGATCAGGTTCAAGCAACAAAATCGATTCTTCGGGCAACTTTTTTTTTTCAATTTCCGCCCGTTTGGTACCGCCAGTTTTGGGGAGCTTATTTTTTCGAGTAATTACAGTAACAAAAAAAAATAATCGGGATTGAAGCTAACATGGACTGTAATTTTGGTTTTAAGAGGTGGTATGACGTATTTTATTCAGATCTCCAGTAACAGTAAAGAAACAAACTTTTTCCCTGCCGATGAGATAATAAAGGGAATTCTAGTTCTGGAGGAACGACTGTTCTTTTCTTCCTTGAAGTCTGACCTGAACGACCTTCACTGTTTGACTAATGTGATTCTCGGCGGTCAAAGACAGTAAAAGTCATGTTGTCCTGTCATTGGGTATCACGCACAAAGACTCTCGAATATTTTAGAATAGCGCGGACGAAACAAATATTGATTGTTATTTTTTTTCAGCATCTTGATCCCAAGAAACAGCAGGAGGTCAACGAGAAAACCCGAGAAGAAATACTCTCCTTGATTGCTCATCATGTCACTGCCGTTAATTATATATATCGCGACACGAAGTTCGACGGGAAATCAGAACATCGCAATATCAAATTCGAAGTGCAAAGAATCAAAGTAAGTAGAATTCTGCCAGCAAATCCTTCGTCATTTTATTATCGCCCATCCGTCCTATAGACCTGATTTACTGAATTACAAAGGGTATCGAGTAACGTTTCTGAGAAAGTAGTATATTGGAATATTTATTTATATTTAATAAATATTAAAATGTTTGGGATATTATGTATAAGTGATGGATGTTTTTTAAATACTTTTTTTAATCCAAATAAAAAAAATTAAGAATTAAGTTTTCTGGGAAATATTATTTTGAAATTTTTAAAAAAATGGGAATAAAACGTATTTTTTTCAAGGGCAAGAAATCTTTCACCACAAACTATCCTTTTTTTGCAAGCCAGTTTGTGCATTTGAACTACTTTCAATGTACAAACAGTTTTCTCTTATAGCTTTTCTTCGAGTGCCCACCTTCCAAGAGTTCATTTCAGCTAAACAAAATTTTAGTTATTTTTAAATCATAGTGACTCGGTTGGATAAAGTAAAGAATAGTGTTAGAATATTTATTTGTGCTTAATAAATTAAAATATTAGGGATATTTTATAAGGCTAAAAGATGTTTACTTAATCTAATCCAGAATACTAATAAAGGTTGCCTAAAATTTTTTTGTTTATAGTAAATACGTGTTGTTTTTTCTATGGTTAAAGGATTTATTAAATAACTCGTAACATATGTGAGCCACACTTAATATTTTTATAAAATTAGTTTATACCTATTAATAATTTTTTGTAGCTTTTTTTCAAGTGCCACTTTTCAAGAGTTAAATAAAACTTTTGTTACTATTTCTTAGTTTATATAAAGCAACCTTCGCAACAGAGTGTAAAAATTTTTTTTTGTGATTTCAGATCGACGACGATTCGTCGTGCCGGTGCTACCACAGAGGCTGTGGCGAAATGAACCAATTCTGCTTAGAAAACATAGACGTTAGCAATTTTCTTAACATTCATTCGCTGGGCAATCACGAGGATTTCTGTTTGGCGTACGTGTTTACTTATAGAGACTTTAACGGAGGCACTTTGGGCCTCGCGTGGGTGGCAAGCGCTTCCGGTGCTTCCGGAGGCATTTGCGAGAAATACAAGACTTACACTGAAACGATAGGCGGCATGTACCAATCGACGAAGAGATCTTTGAACACTGGAATCATCACGTTCGTCAATTACAATAGTCGAGTGCCGCCCAAAGTTTCTCAACTTACTCTCGCCCACGAAATCGGACACAACTTTGGATCACCGGTGCGTTGCTATAATGCATGCAAATCTCTTTTTTGCATTTCAACTACTTTCAATGTATAAAAAGTTTTATCTTTTATAGCTTTTCTTTGAGTACCCAGTTCATCTCAGTTAAACAAAACTTTTGTAACTTTTAACTTGTAACTTTTTGACCCTCTTAACCACAATCATAATTCATTATAATCTAGATATTGTTAATTATGGGAATTTAATAACCTCTACATAAAGCAAATTATTTTGTCATCACCAAAAACAATATTGTTTGATCTGGAGACAGTTTAACTACTCTCAATGAATAAAACGTTTTATCACAAATTCCTTTAAGTATATCAGTAAATAAGCATTATTTAAATATTTATTTATACTTTTGTAACCAATGAAGAAACTCTTTAACCCCAAATGTTGGGCGTGAATTGTGTAACGCATAGTTTCATACTAATGCCCGTTTAAACTAAATTATATTATCTAATTAAATGTTACTAAAAATGTGTAAAAACAAATAATAAATTGATGATTTAATAAAGAGCTAAAGATCTAACAGTTTAACAGTAATATAAAAATGAAAAAATTCACTTGGTGGATGTCTTCTGTAGAAGGAAATCCTATTTTTTTCCTACCATGGAAATGTCTGCATCTTAGTTTCCAAAAGGGAAATCAACCAAACTTATCCAATTTTCCTCTTAAAGGAAGGAAACTAATGCTGAATTCTGAATTTTACTACAATATAATTCCAAGTATTGTACAGCGTATCTAACGGGAGAACGATAAAACCGCCAGTCGACAAACAAAATCTCCGTTGGTAATCGGTAACCATAAAAAAGCCAATAGGATAAACCAGCCGGCAGGAAAGGAAAAAGTAAAAAAAAAACAGCCGACAGGAAAACGCAGCCAACGGGGAAAAGACCAACCGACAGGAAACAAGGTCGATAACTAAAATAAAATTGTAACTAAGATTGATTTTTGGCTAAGAAATAATATTTTACATTAACGACAAAGGTACCCGGCATAAAATATTTTATTAAAATAAAATAAATCAACCAATTCGTTAATGCTAAATTACATTTGAAAGCAAGATCAAATACAATAAAAAAATTAAAATTATTCTCACCAATTATATTATACACTTAAGAACTTCAAATAGGTACGTAGTATAACTGCAGTCGACCTTTTATCTAAACTCTCAAAATTCGACCAACAATTGCTTGTAAATATTTAAATTTTATCTACATTAGTCGATAAAACGCTCTATGGGATGGCTTAATACGAGGACCGGCTTTGAAAAATTCTTAATAAAAATAGGAGGAAAAATTCCCGTTACACTTTATTAACATAAATTTAAGTATTAAGGAGGCTAAAAGTTGTTGTTAAACTTATAGTCTTGATAGGCTTTTAATAAATCAACTGCTATTGTCATCACCATAAAAATCCTTTTTTTTTGCGAGGCTGTTTGTACATTTAAATTATATTAATAACTTAGCAATTTTAGATATTATCCGTTACTGATTTGTGATGTTACATTGGAGTTTACCTGCTAGCTTTTAAACTATATTATGAATTAAACCATTCAGTTAATTTTATCATTATTTGTTTTAGCACGATTATCCTCCCGAATGTCGTCCTGGTGGACTGAACGGCAACTACATCATGTTCGCTTCGGCGACGAGCGGCGACCGTCCGAATAACAGTAAATTTTCGAGCTGCAGCATCGGTAATATTAGCAACGTCCTGGACGCCATCGTAGACAACAAAAAACGGAACTGCTTCAACGTCTCCGCTGGCGCCTTCTGCGGTAACAAGATCGTCGAAGCCGGAGAGGAATGCGATTGTGGATACAACGACAAAGAATGCAAGGATCAGTGTTGCTATCCCAGAAAGCTCAACGAGACGGATATAGAATTTAATAGTTCGGCCGTCGGGTGTACCAGAAGGAGTGGTACCGAATGCAGGTATGAAAGTTTTCACTGTTTCAAAACGGTTCTCATTGACGTTGTTTTTCAGCCCCAGCCAAGGTCCTTGTTGCAGCAACGATTGCAAATTCGTATCGGCGTACCGTCAGGAAGAATGTAAAATAGAATCGGACTGTTCAAAATCGTCGAAATGCAACGGAACCAGCGCCGAATGTCCACTGCCGACGCCTCGAGCGGAAAAGACACGTTGCAACAACGGCACTCAGTTGTGTCTCAAAGGAGAATGCACCGGCTCCATTTGTTTGGAGTGGAATCTGCAAGCGTGCTCGTTGACATCGCAGGATCATCCGAATATCGATAAGAGAAAATTGTGTGAATTGGCGTGTCAGAACGGGACGGATATTTGCAGAAGTACCAGCGAATTCGCCGACAAAGTGGGATTGCCGCCTGGCGGGATCAGTTTGAGGCCTGGATCGCCGTGTGATAACTTCCAAGTAAGATGACTTTCTCGCATACAGTTAGAAACAGCCAAATGGAATAAATTCATTATTTTAATTGTGCTTATTAACAAAAAAAACACGTCAATTTCTGTTTATGAAATGACAAAAAATGTTAAACACAATTTTATCCCTACATTAAACGCCCTTTGAGTTTTCAAATCTATTGCGAAAATTAACACTAAACAAAAAATAAGATCACTTGATTGACGAAAATTCGCTGCAACGCTCTAAATCTGATGAGAGAAAATAAGCAAAAACCATTTCAATGTTCTTTTTGGGCAGTATTAATTAAAAAAAAGAAATAATAAGTTACTTTGACAATGTTAGTTTTGTTGACAACGCCAACGACATTTATTTAAATTGAATTTTAATTTGTTATGTATTTATTTTAGTATTAATTGTATTTATCTCATGGGAAGCTATGAGTGATAGTTATATTGACTATGGCCAAAACGGCAGCGATGGGATCGCCACCTATCACCTGTGGACTGCGGACTTTGCTACTTTGAATGTGAGGGGAGGATTGAATGATAAAATTGATGAAAATCTCGGTCAGATCAACATTGTTTTGGAGAAAGGCCAGCTGTCAAGAGTACCATCAACCGACGAGCATGTATGAAAGCGCTGATGAAAGTAGAGGAAGCAAAAGATGTGTGTAAGAACTGTATCAAGTGAAAGGAAGGATGGCTTTTTTAACATATTTTTCCAATTAAAACACTTTGTCGAACCGATAAGACCTTTAAATACACACAGGTATCAATTCCTAAACAGAATAAATTTTAAAAAGTAAAAAACTAATCTTTGATTGTTGTACCAAAGAATAGAGACGTAAAAAGAAGTTTATTTCTAATGGGTCACTGTGGCCGGAAAATGTAGTACGACTCGTTGTCATTAGATGGCAGGACAGAGCATAGATTCGGATTTTTTTCAGTTGTTGGGCGGAGCTCGAGAGTTCGTAATATAAAGGTGGGGAATGTATACCGGCAAGTCCCCTCTCTTTCATAGGCTGATTGAACTGATTGCACGTATCGCCGCCTGATGATTGGGGTACGAAAGCTTGCATTTCCGGTGTCGCCAACTGATAGTTGGGGTAGAAACTTCGCAGTTTGGAGTGATCGCCAAATACAACGCAGCATTGTACTTCTATTTACGTCTTTTTTCTCTGATTAAGGCTGGACTCTCGATCCGATAACTGAGAGACGTATATATACATATATACACCGAGTTACAAACAGGTATTAAGAAGAATGAAAAAGTCAAAAGAGTTATTAAACATAATTAAAGTGAGAAAAACAAGATACATAGGCCATATCATGAGACAAAAAATACGAATTACTGAGGCTAATAGTTGAAGTAAAGATTCAGGGAAGAAGATTTGATGGAAAGCGCCAGAACTCCTGGTTGAAAGACCTTAGAAGATGGTTCGGGTGCACTTCGACTGAGATATTTAGAGCTACTGTATCCAGGACAATGTTAGCCATAGGGATCGCCAACCTTCGTGAGGAGAGAGCGTGATAAGCAGAAGATTTTTTGGTTGTACATAAAACATAAGCAATTAATTTGTTTTAAAAAAAGACAGCCCTCTTAGAAACGTCAAAATAGAAATGCGATTGTGGCTAATCGAATTCCAGAAATACATCACTTTTATGTTTTGGTGTCAGGGAACACCCACAAGATGAACAACTAACCATACTGGTTGTTACTGTCTTAGTAATATAACAATGTTTTACCAAAAATTTATTTAGATGTCTATAATGGTTAACTACATCAAAGCATACAACAATGCCTTGTCTTACTAATTTTAACCGTTATTAAAACTTTAAACTGCTAAAATCTATTAAAAATTCACTTTATTAACACACAAGTTTTTAATGTGTTGCAACGAATTTCGTCAATCAGATGGAGAGCTTTTTTTGCTTATTTAATTATGTGCTTATCTATTATTGTACTTTCATGAACTACACCAAACAAAATATTTCCTACTCCAACATAATTGAGAAGCCTTTTCCTCGCGTAAGTTCAAATTGTATTCGATATTGTTTTTAGGGATACTGCGACGTGTTTTTAAAATGTCGTGCCGTCGACGCAGACGGGCCCCTCGTTCGTCTGATGACCCTCTTGCTGAACAAAGAAACTCTGATAACGGTAGCTCAATGGATCACGGAATATTGGTGGGCGGTTCTTCTGATGGGCATTGCCTTCATCATCTTCATGGGATTGTTCATTAAATGTTGTGCCGTACACACGCCGTCGTCTAATCCGAAAATGAAGAAGGCTCAAAGGATCAGCGACACTTTGCGGCGACCCATGAACACTCTACGCAGAATGGTGAGTATCGATAATAACCAACGAGGATATAAACAAATTTTAAGAGTTATATACAAGCACCGATCTATCCATATTTTTTTTGTTAATTAATTACTACTATTTTGGGCACAATTTTCAATGTTTTGAACATTCCGATTTACATTGATAAAATTTTGGTTCGGCACAAAGCTCTCAGCCATATTGGCGTTTAGTTAACCAGCTCAAAAAAATTCGTTTAACATAGCAATGAAGTTCTATAAGAATCTATCTTCGTTGCAATAACTAACAACACTGTACTGTGCGAATTTAATTTTCAGAGATATCATCATGGCGGTCCTCACAACGCGAACGCATCGAATCCTCCAGCCAGTAGAAGTCGAAGGGAACCACCTTCTCGACCGTCTGCTAGTAGCCAAGGACCGAGACCGGGTTACGGCGAGGGCCGAGGGCATTATCACGCTCCCAAAGGTAATATTCCAATGGCTTGTTATCGAATAACAACTCATCCGTCATTTAACGTCTGACTCTTGTTAGAGCTCTTCCATTATCAATTGCAGAACATAGTTATGTGAGGACCAATCAATATTTAATATATACGCACGGCACTCGTGTCAAATTTAGAAACAAAAGATAATGTTTACTACCCGTATAAAATCCGGTCCACGTGGACTTGATTGACGTGCGTCAAAATTCACAAACTAGGTTATTCATCCAATCACCTATCACCTAATGAACCTTCATATAACAACCTCTTTGAGTTTTTATCACTCAAACTGGACTACATTCAGGAGAACCATCCAACAGCTGAAACCATAATCATGGGGGACTTTAATGTACATAACGCTGCCTGGCTCAAATTCTCTAACAAAACTGATGATGCAGGTCGTCAAGCTGAGGCCTTCGCCATCACTCATGGTCTAGAACAACTGGTCGAGCTACCAACCCGCATCCCTGATGTCAACAACCAGGCTGCCAATACACTAGATCTTTTCCTCACCACCAATCCTGACCCGTATAGAATAGAAGTTTGTGCCCCACTTGGAAACTCTGATCACACCCTTATCTCCACAACATGCTCTTTCCATTTACCATCGAGCAGCACAATACCACCCCGTCTCATGTGGCATTACAATTCGGCCGACTGGGAGGGTCTTCGTATGTTTTTCTCAGCGTTTCCATGGAAGAGAGTTTGTTTCTCCTCAGTAGATCCAACACGATGTGCTGAGACAATTTCTGAAATCATCATGTTGGGGATGCAAACTTACATACCGAATACCCAAAGAAGAACATCATCCGATAAGACCTGGTTTAACAGAAACTGCTCTAGAGCTGTGGCTTCCAAACAGGCAGCATACCATCGATGGCAAAAAAATCCGGGACCTGAGACCAGAGCAGCATATGTTGAGGCTAAAAGCATATGCAAAGAGACAATAGAATGTTCAAAAGATGCTCATAATGCCAAAATAAGATCAAAACTTGTTGAATGTCCTAACAGATCCCGTTCATTTTGGTCTTTCGCCAAAGCTGTGGGAAGAAACTTCACTTCCAGCTCTTTTCCTCCCCTAACCAATGAAGATGGAACACTAGCAACGACTGCCCAGGAAAAAGCCAATATCTTTGCGCACCTATTTGCTGGAAATTCCACTCTGGATTCTTCGGGAAAACAACCCTCGAACATTACACCTATTGACAGTCACATGCCCGAGATCACCTTTCGCCAACGTACTATCAGAAAGATTTTGCTGGATCTCAACACCAACAAAGCCTGTGGATCTGACGGAATCCCGCCGATTGTTCTCAAGAAATGTGCCCCCGAACTAACACCTGTTCTTTGCAAGTTGTTCAACCACTCTTACAATTTGGGAGTATTTCCGTCCAATTGGAAAATTGCAAGAGTACAGCCAGTCCCTAAAAAAGGCAAAAAGACCCTACCTAGCAACTACAGACCTATCGCACTGCTATCTATTATTTCAAAGGTCATGGAAAAAGCCATCAACATCGAGCTCATGAAATATCTGGAAGACTCAGGAATTATCAATGATAGGCAATATGGCTTCCGCCATCAGAGATCAACTGGTGACCTGCTCGCATACGTCTCACATATATGGCAGCTATCTATTGAAAAGTATGGAGAAACTTTAGCTGTGGCATTAGATATCTCCAAGGCGTTCGATCGAGTTTGGCACCAGGGACTCCTCGCCAAGCTTCCATCTTATGGCTTGCCCCCTCAGCTGTGTTCTCTGCTTGCTAGTTTTCTCTCAAACAGGTCTCTCCATGTAGTGGTCGATGGAGTTTCATCTGACACTCTACTCATAAATGCTGGTGTTCCGCAAGGATCCATTCTAGCACCAACACTATTTTTACTTCACATCAACGACCTATTGAAAGCAACTTCATGTCCCGTACACAGCTGATAGTACCCTCCATACCGCTTTCTCTTCCAGGGCCCCTATATCAGCCCGTGAAACCAGAAATGAACGAGGAAGAAATGTTAATATAAATATGGACTTAGCAACAATTCTCGAATGGGGATCCAATAACTTAGTAGAATTCAATGCAAACAAAACACATGCATGTCTTTTCTCTAGAAAAGCCGATCTCACTGTGCCTTACATAACTTTGTCAGGAGTAACCATACCACTGAAGTCATCCATATCGATGCTTGGTATTACTATCAGCAATAACCTTTCCTGGGAAAATCACCAACTCCTACCTTCTTTCCCTTGGTTCCCACGATGTTCTCTGAACATTACAGGATATCCCTTTTCGTGGGAACCAGAACATAAAAAAAAAAAAAAAAAAAATAGAAACAAAATTATCTCCGCCTATGGCAGATCAAACAATATTGTCGGTAAGGGTTCGGAACGAGTTTTTGGAATGAAGTTCCTTATCGCACGGTACGGGCTTGGCAGAAGGGGGCTAGGCGAAAGAAAGTGTAAGATTTATTCTGTCACGAAACAGCAGTTGCAAAAATACCGCGCATGCGCGTTCTGTTGTACAAGAGGAAGACGCGTAGCATAGAAATACTTAGTAACATGACGTCTATTTGTGTAGTCCACATGTTTGTCAAAAAATGTTTAAAATATAATTATTTTATCAATAATAATATACTACGAAAGGACTTCGTTCCAACTGAGTGTTCCACGACACTCACGCACTTCTTTATATTCTGCAATTGATAACGGAAGAACCATTACCTTCTTTACACGAAATAACTTGCAATTATGGTTAGTAATATCAACATGTTTCTTTGCGTGGGGGTTATTTGTCAAAAGCGTTGCGACGTTGCCAGTTATTTTAGCAAAGAAGTTGAATGTAATGTTCCGTTTTAAGTTCTTTTTCTATGTTAGTTGGGCTTTTTAAAGTTTCTTAGTAAATTTTAACTTATTCTTAATTTTTTTAAAATTGAATTAGTCAGTTTGTCGCAATTAATACGATTCCATTTCGTTCTATACTTGGACATTATCGACTAAGATAGAAAGAGAACGCTATTATACTAACTCTCGGTTCATTTAGACTGTCTCATTGCTTGTACACTAACACACGTGAAAAATTAACGAACAACGTTTCTCTTATAATACAATAGCGTATTCCCCACTAGCGACGGCACCGCCAGCTCCGAATTACAGTCGCCAGAACCATCCAGAACCGTATGCAGGCGCCTACGAGATGAGAAACAAAGTCTGACAGGATGAGAACGGCCAGCAAGAGCAGCAGGGCGGATCGCCGCCCCCTGACTACCCTGGCACACCCATAGCCGACGTTTCTTCTTCCTTTCTGATGGTCCATCACAGACAAAAGGTGGTGGAGGAAGACGTCGATGCAGGGTCTATCGTTTAATGGGTTTCGCCATCTGGTCGAGGATTTTTTAAGTGCAAATGCAACGGGGGAAAAGTTTCTGTGCAAAAGAAAATATATGGTGGTTTTTTTTTTAACAATTTTTACGTTTCACATTTCATTTTAGACAGTATTAAAAAAGCTGTTTCTCAATTTTTATCTTATGAACCATGTCAGTTTCAACGGTGCTTAACAAACTTTTTTACGAACGTTTCTTTTTGGTGAAAGTGTCGTTGTAAATAATATGGATCAGTTATCGAAGTACGAACTTTTCTTCCCGTTAGCACTTGCCACCGGAGTGCTCTTATCGCGAATTCCTGAAAACTTGGGTTAAAACGTACATTTTTCTTTCCTGCTACATCTAGGATTTCATTCGAATCGAACGATTTTTTTTTGTATATTTGTTGGTTTTTTCCTATTGACAACGTTTCGATCTTTATCGAGATTAATTGTAATTTTATTGTGCAATTTTCGATTCGAATTGACCTGTTTCCTCTGAAGATTTAAAAAAGATGCACACTATAGGCAGCACCAGTGGGGGGTATAAATGTTTTGATTTCCCCTTGTAAGGTAACGTTAAACGGAAGATAATGTACTTAGAGCAATATTGAAATTTGTTAAAGTTCAAGACCACCTTGTCCGGGATTTAAAACGATGGCTTGCATGCCGTGGTTTACCTGTTGCAGGTAATAAAAATGTACTCGTACAAAGGTTAGTTGTCGTTGACAGTTCATCTTATGTGTTATCAAAGATTTAACTATTTTATCTAAATCTCTCTCTCTCTCTCTCTCTTTCTCTGAAGCTCTTATAACCCAGGATGGGTCTTGGCTGACTCAACAATTCCCCTCCATAGGACTATGTCCATCATTAGCTCTTCTGCTCCAAGATCTGATGCTATGTTGTCTCTCCACCGTAGTCGTGGTCTTTCTAATGGTCTTCTACCGGTCGGGGCCTACTTCCATACTAATTTGACAACTCTTCCATCTTCCTGTCTTTTGACATGGCCGGCCCATCTCGAGTCTTTCCGCTTTAATTATTTTTACAATGTCCGGTTGGCCATATAGTTCTTTTATTTCCCTATTTTTCTTACTACGATACTGTTATGTAGTTTCATCTCTTGTAGGTCCTTATATACTCCGTAGGATTTTCCTTTCTGCAATCCTCAGTCTGTTCTCGTTCTGTTTCGTCATGGTCCAGGTCTCACATGCGTACTTCAAATCGGTCTAACAATGGAGTGGTATATTCTTATTTTAGTCGTCCGATATAAATTTTTGACTTCATTATTTTTTTGTAATGCAAAACAGCAGCGATTGGCACTTTTTATTCTGATGTTAATTTCCTTGGTCATGTTATTGTCTGACGTGATAGTGGCACCCAGGTATTTAAATTCATGGACTCTTTCGAAGTTGTATTGGTCCATCGTCACATTTTGTCCTATTCGATCCATACGCTCCGTTCTTGATGTGGTCATGTATTTGGTTTCTTCTCTAAGGCTATATTAAAAAGGAGTGGGAAGATGGCGTCTTCCTTTTTTAGGCCATTATTTATAGTAAAAAAGGTTCAAAGCTTCTCTCCGATCCGTACTGCAGTTGCGGAGCCTTCCATGCTGATCTTTGTTAAACTGACAAGTTTATTCGGGATTCCTAGTTCTATCATAGCATTCCACAGCTCCACTCTCAAAACGTTGTCATACGCTTGTTTAAAATTGATAAAGAGTTTATGTAGGACTTTATCGTATTTCCTGCTCTTCTCCATTAACTGACGGATTGTAAAGATCTGATCTTACAGTTGATTGTTTTTTTTTGAACCCACATTGGTAGTTACCTAGCTGATGCTCTATGTAGGGAGTTAATCTTTTGAGTAGTACTAATGACCAGACCTTATATTCAGTATTTATCAATGATATTCCCCGATAATTGGAGCATTGTAGTTTGTCGCCCTTTTTGTGTAGGGGCACGATGACACTCTCTTTACAACTGCTTGGTATTCTTTCTTCCTTCCAAATTTGGAGTATGATGATGTGGAAGTGTTTGAGAAAAGTTTCTCCTTCATAGCTTTGTTATTTTTTAACCTGCTGATCGCCTTCGTTACTTGCTCAGGAGTTGGCTCTTCCACCAGTGGATCTGCGATATAGCAGGTGACCGTATCTCTCTCTTGGACCTGCTGTGCGTTTAGTAATTGGTCGAAGTAACTTTTATCTAAATATTGAATGAAAATATGAAAATATTGAAACTTTATTATTTTAAGTTCAACTTCTCGCAAGTAACTACAATCGTTCAATTATTATTTTGGCCATTTTATCCCCTAATCGGATAATTTATCGTTTATATATCGTGTACATTGTTATAAACTATTTTATGTGGAGTGTAGTTACCAAGTTCAATAATACATGCCCTACCAAGGAAACTACGTGGATTTATCGTGCTAAGTCGTAGGAAGCAATTGATTTCATTTTCACTTTAACATAAAAAATAGTTCAAAGTGACAGTTCATTTTTGGAACCACCTAAGAGCTTTCGTTCGAAACATTTTTATTACCTGAAACAGGTAAAGCACGGCATGCAAGCCATCGTTTTAAATCCCGGACAAGGCGGTCTTGACCTTTAACAAATTTCAATTTTGCTCCAGTTACATCATATTCCGTTACTGTTACATGGGGAAATCAAAACATACGTACCCCCCCCCCTTGGTGCTGCCTATAGTGTGCATCTTTTTTAAATATTCAGAGGAAACAGGCTAATTGAATAAACTCCTGAATACTTTTCAACGTTGAATCCCACAGCTCGACCTAGACTGTTTTTATTATAAAGTATAATAATATGATAATATATTCGGCCAATGTGCTCTGTGATCCAAGTTACGCGCGGGAACTTTGAATTTGAAGAAGTGCGCGTGAAAACTTTCATTTGAATCTAATAAAATATTTGAATAATGAAAACGGGTGCATTTTTACTGATAGTCACCGTTAATTTTTAAGATTGAATCATTTTTAATGTGTTTGGAGATTTTAAAGGTGAATTTTTTAATGTATTAGTTGTTGGCTTCCTTCGAATGAAAGGCCGATATTCGTTAGGCGTGAAATGAGCGTCACGAAAATATTTGTCGTTAATTTGTTACTTTTGCGAACAAAAAAAGGAACAAATTTTACTAAAAAAACGTCGTTTCAATGGCGTCTTTAATGATTGATTGGTATTGATTAAAATGAATTTGTAATTTTTGTAATTGTCGATCGAATTTTAAAATGCGAGATATATTTTCGGATGCTTGTTCTCTTGGCCATTTATTCAGAAACCTAACCGAAAAACCAATGGAAATTTGTAAGTTTTTAAAAGATATACATATATTTTACATAAAACGCAAAACAGAATTCGAACTGACCGAAATATATATATGGGACAAATAATTATTCATACGGCAAAATAAAACTTACAATTTTTCCTAAGTCCCTCATATATTTGAGTATTTTCACAAATGTGAACAAGTTCGAATGATATTTTTTTATTATTAAATTTCTCTTAAAGCTTTTTCGCCGTTTTATAAAAATTATTATTCACGGCTAAATTTATTAGTAAAATTTTAATTGTTTCATTGTTGTCTTTAAAACGGAATTCGACCGAAACCATGAGGAAACGTTAACACTTAAACAGTTGGAAATAATTATCTTTACAATAAATATACATATTAATGTAAAGCGGTAAGTATGGTACATTTGAACTAATTCGGTATTTATTTGCATATCGACAATTTAACGATGCCTTATAATTCCAAGATAATTTTCAATCCTGCATGGCGTTTGTACGTGTTAATATTTCCCAGTAAAATTCGGGACTCGAATCCTTAGACCAATTTATAAAATGCTGCGCGTTGTTTCATTTTTCGATTACTATTTATGAAAATGTTTGTACGTTACTCGATAATATAATTATTTCATAGTTTTGTGAAATCTTACGCCTCGCAAACAATTTTTCTCCGTTTTAAAGTTTGATATATAATCTCCAAGATATGGTGATCATATTTTGCTGCAACTCCAATTCTGTAAATATTTTTTATATCCTGTACAAAAAAAGAATATATCGAACTTCCTATGTATACAGAGCATTTTTTACAAATTGGGGAGTCTTATTTTAAAAAAATTGTTATTGGTTAAGATGCCCAAGTGTAAATGGCGATTTTTTTTCCTATTTCAATATTTACCTTGTAAATATACTAAAAAAATTGTTTGGGGACGGAAGTTTCGCGATGTTTATAACGGTAGATTTTTTGGATTTGATGAAAAATTGTATTGTCCGATTAGTTCTTATTATACAAGTTCCGTGCGTTTTAAAAATTTTGTAAAAACGAACTTAGTATATTACCATTTCAAATTTGAGACAAAAAAATAATAAAGATCTCGTTTCTGAGTCGTTCTTCGTCCGGGAAATTGCTATTTTTATATTAAACTGAACTTTGACATTATCTTTGTACCGTTATCTAGGAAATGTGATAAGGAAAATTTGATTTTCATTGTTTTAAAATAATTAATTGTCTCGTTACGACGGAGTAGTTACCCGTGAAAATTTTTTCACATCCTATTTGATCGAAACCATCTTCAAGTGTTTTTTCTAGCAAAAAGTCGGCGCTGGACGTGATACTGAGATTTGGCTCAAATAAACTACTCGATCAAAATGTTTATCACGGGTAACTCGCACTCTGGAAACACTCAAAGAAAATCTATATTTGATGCTAACCTCTGTATCGATAAATATTGTAAAAATTAATATATGTACATAATGGAATAAAATAGCTGTTTTCATACGAATATGAAGTTTTAATTCATCAAAAACGGGTTTTACCAACAATTTATTTAGATGTCTATAATGGTTAACTACATCAAAGCATACAACAATGCCTTGTCTCACTAATTTTAACCTTTATTAAAACTTTAAACTGCTAGAATCCATTATCCGATTTAATCGAAACCATCTTTAAGTGTTTTTTCTAGCACAAAGTCGGCGCTGGACGTGATATTGAGATTTGGCTCAAATAAACTACTCGATCAAGAGTGCTTATCACGGGTAACTTGCACTCTGGAAACACTCGAAGAAAATCTATATTTGATGCCAACTTCTGTAGGGTTTTTCATTTAAATAAAACGATTCAATTTGTACCGTTATAAAATTTATATAAAAAAAACTTTCGTTACATTAATAAATAAAAATATTTTTATAAACCTAAAAACAATAATTGCATTTTGAACATTTAATATTGGCCATTACCCATCCATCATTATTTTTGACTGGGCAACTTCCAATTTTATACATATGCATCTAAATACGTTAATTATACATTATTACAATTAGGAAACAGTCGATACGTGGATTAAAAAAATTGTAGCAAACAATTTATTGCTTTACAATTTACGATTTTTAAATTACATTATTTGGGATGTGTCAGTTAAAATGTGTTTCGAATAAAACAAGTAAAACAATTTTTTTCTATGTTCAGCCTTATTTTATAGACCTAGTACTCGTGTGTGAATGTTGCAAAAAAATATAATGGTCAACATAAATGGTCTAATCTCGAGATGAGTAGAAAGACTGCTGAAAAGACTAGGCTTAAGGTACAAATATAGAGGAGCGGCGAGGGTTTGCTGCACAGGAAAAATGAGCAAGTTTGTGATTTGGTTCATTTGAAGAACCATGGAAAAAGAACAATTAATAACTTCTATTTACATGACTGTATCATGAGTTATCGAACAAATAAAAATCATTTTACAATCAAAAGCGTGGGGTGCTTTTTATGATGTTTACGTTTTCTTCTTGGAGACTTTACTTTTACCAATATCTGTTTATTATTAAATATATTAATTGATATGGCGCACCCCTTTGATTTGTGTTGCAAATGATTTTTTTTGTTGTTGACTACTCTTAATTTTATCCCAAGCGCGTTAGAGATTATTTTTTATTTTGGTTTTCTTATAATGCTGTTTTTTTAAACTATTATTTATTTTTCATTTTTTAGTTTAGATTTTTTCCATTTACTGACAGTAATAGCCGTTTCTCATGTTCCCTCTACGGACGATAAAAAATCGACATGACTGCAATCTATTATGCCGCACTTTATTTTTTAAATATCCTGATGGTCCTGGTCAGTATGAAATTATTGTATTGTCATCGGTCCTTTAGAAGTATACTAAGTTTCAAGTCGATCCGATGTTTTTAAGTGGGTGAAAATCGTATCCAAAGATTCCGTTACATAGATAGATAGATAAAAGTCAAGTTAATATAAAGTGTGTAAAAATTGACCTGTAGCCCAGGTATCTGCAATTACAGACATTTACAAATGAAAATAATATAGTATGTTCATTTCTTTGTATCAGTATTAAAGTATTTCATGAACCTTTCATTATATTAAAATTTTACATTAAACTTGTTTTTTAAACTCAGAAAGCCACTGTCTGAAAACATCTTAATTAATAAATAAATTTCTTTACATCATCGTTCCAAGCCGCTCCACTATATTTGTACCTTTATGAACAACCAAATACACTAAACCATTTACACATTAATTAAAAAAAAGATATTCGTTTATTTAACATACATCAAAATGTAAAGTAAGATCCTACATATTCTGCTCGAGCTTATAGACATCATGATAAGCGTTTCTGATAAGGGCGTAAGGAAAACAAGACTCCAACAAATCCATAGTAAGGAAGGGCGACTCTTGTACGATCTGATCCAACAACAGATAAACGGACTCTCTATTTTTGATAGCTTCCTTGTCTGCTTCCTGTCCCAATCGCAGCAGACTTGAAGAAGCTAAAGCTAAAAATTCCTTCATTCGATCTTCAATATCTCCTTGGCCGCAAATAGTAAAAAGCGCACCGAATATATGATTTACGGCCAAAGCCATGCAATGGATGTTGTTGGTATGACCTTCTAGAGACGCCCTGTAAAACGACTGGTCGGATTTGGCTAGCTTGGGAATGGATACGGCCACGAATACCATTAAGAGACACACAAGCAGATGCTCGTTCTCAGATTCGTTCTCTTGCTTTTGTAGTTTTAAGGTTGCTATCAATGTGGGATCCACTTTGCAAGGCAAACCTGCAGCCGAAGTCATCTCGCTCACTATTTTCATGGGGTCTCCGCTAGGCAAATGATGTCTGAAATCTAAAATTGAACTCACCAAAAACGGAATTCGCTCTTCTAAAACGTCAGTCAAACAGGACTGAGCGAGCTGTCTAAAACTCATAATAACGCCGACTATCGTCATGCGTTGAAGGACGTTGTCGACGTTACTCAATTTTTTGAATTGTTCCTTCATCACTTCCGGTTTGTCGAAGTTCGTACGCAACGAAAGCAGTACGTCTTTGTTGATTTCAGCTAGTTTTTTCAGCTCGATTACTTGACTGGCGATGTGCCACATCAAAGTCTCACTCAGCTGTTTCATCCCATACGGTCCTATTAACTCTGCCAGTGCTCGCAACTCATTAACGTCAGAGTACTCTTCGGGATTAAAAGGTATTGAACCTTCGACGGTCAGACTGACAAAAGATCGCTGATTCATCGAGAATATTATGTTACCGGCGCTAACTCTTCTTAAAAGTACTTCCGAATACCACTGGGTAAAAATGAAGGCTATGGTTTTTTCCCCGTGGCTATCCATCGGTTGGGTTTGTTGCAGAAGACAATTATTAAACACCCTCGTTATATCAATGTGAACATAGTTCTCCACGGTTTGCAAAACGTTCATGTAAGACCGAACGCAAGCGAGCAGTTCTGTCGGTTTCGCTATTTCGTTTGTATCCGAGTTATACATAACCATGCCTACCAGTGCCTTTGCAAATCTGTTCTCCAAGTGCTGATGTAAGTACTCTCTAGGAGCAAAAGTGTACTCCCAAACGTTTATGTTTGAAAAATAATTGATCGCATAACATAGTTCTGTCAACGCCATGTGTAACTTGTCCATCGTGGTTAAATTCTCCCTAGTTTTTCGATAGCTCTCTTTGCCGGGTTTTTCGAATTCTACGGTGTTCTTTTTATTTTTTTCCTTCTTTTTTCTGTTGATTTGTTGAGATATCAGATGAGCGCAGTTTTTCGGAAGTAATTTATCGCTCATTTTACACTGTGCGTCGCAAATGGCGGTAATTATGTTCTTGGCTTCTTTAGCCATTTCGTCGAGAAACATATTAACCACAGAAAGACTTCTTTCTCTTATGTGATGCCTCTCTTCTGGGCAAAGTTCGTGTGTACAGTGCTGAAAATGACTACATATAGATGGAAAAGCAACTATATATCTGTTTTGTGCAGGAAATTCCAAACACATGTGAAACTGATCCTCGAAAATTCTATTATAAAAACAAAATATGGACAAATCAGACGTTTCTCTCAACATTTCATCTAAATTATCTACCATCTTAGTGTGAAACTGAATCGAATCGAGCAACTGAGCTAGACTTTTGTTATCAATAATCCTCATAGGCGATTTTGCTGTGGATGTATAAGCTTGCAATCTAAACCAATCTAATCTAAAAGCGAAAAAGTTAAATGTTTCATTTTCTTCTACTTGCTTTACTGAAACGCTTGAAATGGTGTTACACAATGACGATAAAATAATACCTTCATCTTCGGGGCAAGTTTGTAACTTTTGCATCAGCTCCTTCAGTGTAAGAGCATCCCAATGTGAGAGGTACTGTACATAATACCGTTGCATTACTTGACTGTATTTTCTAACCAACACCCGTAGATCTTCCATGTGAAAAAGTAATTCTGGCAAATGTCTGTCCACTAAATCTTCTGTTGATTTTCCTTTGGTTTTATGAGTTGGTGGATTATCATTGTGCCTTAGCAGCCAAAGTACTTCATCTCTGCCATAGCACAGCCCCATGAAGACCATGAGAGCTTTCGGCCCTAACAAACCAGGTTGGTCCATAAATATTAAACCTAGCTCTTTAAGGGCTGTTCTCAAAAATTTTCTACGCTCGCGGTGATTGTATCCTGCCTTTTGAACTGCCTGAGTGTAAGCATCCTTTACTTCAGATATCCTTTTACTATAACCTTTCAAAGTGTCAAAAAATGAAACTATGTATTGATGAATATAAATTACTTCATCTCTAAATAATGATATTACCCAAGAAGACTCCAAAGCATTTAAAAAAAGTTTGTTGAAATGATCTTGCTGCAGCAAAACATTGTGTATTAAAAGCAGACCAAAAATTACCCACCTCTCCATGGTATCCAATGATAAAAATTCACAAGACATTTTTTCAGAAAGTACAGGCTTTAATAATAAAGAGGGATTTCCTACAAGAGTTAGTTTCTGTTCTGACCGCCATTTATCAGCTGACACATTTCTAGGTACATATATAGGAATTACAGAATGTAGAGCCTGAGCTAGCAGTCTGGAATGAGGTGCAAACTCTTCACATAACTTTTTAAATGGAATATCATAATCTGTGATCATAGTTCCTAACCTAGGAAAACTTTGATCTTGGGAACCATGAACAATCTCATAAGCTGCATTGAATAATCCTAATACTGCTTTCCTGTCTTCTACTTTGGATAAAAGTACCATAAGGGATACATAAGTAGTTACAAGATCTAAATAATGTTTGGTAAATTCAAAATTTATAGATATATCTAAATCTACCTGAAAAGCATCCATGCTGGTTAAAAGCTCACTAACATGATCTTTAAAATCCAACAAATCTACAAACGTGTAATAATAAAGCGATAACGACTTAATTATCTCGTTTTTTAAATTCTGGATTGGTGTAAGACTTTTAACATCAATGGTAGGAAATCTTCTGACTATGCTCTTAATAGAAGACTCCAAGTTTTTGTCCGACAGGAATCCTGGCTTCGATTTGGCATCTCCGCAAGCTTTTTTAATGTTGTATATTCTTGTTAACATTCCAATACCACGATCATTTAAAATGATCAGCTTTTCTGCGAGCTTCCGCTCAGTCTGACTCATTTGACGAGACATTTTTTCTCTAAAAAAAGGTTCTTCGTTTAATCAAAATATCTTAAAGTAATTTATTACTTCTTACCCTTAGCTTTATCGCTTTAATGCTATTTTATACACCATTTATTATCACTAAAGTATTTAAATGGATTAATACTTGTTAAATAATTAGAACCCTCTTTATTTACATTACAAAATAGAATGTCAAGATGTACTGTCAAAGTGTCAAACGTTAAAATCAGGGAGGTGCCATGTGTGATACCCATTTCTCGCGATTGTGTTTGCTGCATTTGTTTGAAATAATTTTAAAAATAAAAAAATTGTGTTGCTTATAATAATCATCAATTTAACCAACGAAAAATAGACTCTTAATAGAATTCCATTGCTAAACTAAAAGGCTTAAGGTCCTTTTTTCGAACTGGATGCAAGCTTGTACATCCAGGAGAGTAGTGACTTTAGTATAGCTGAACGCCAATTGGCTTAGCACGTATTTTAAATTTTAGACACTACCGTACTAAAATTTTATCAATACAAATTGGTGTATCCGGAACATTTAAAATTATACATACATATAGTCACGCCTTTTTCCCGTAGGGGTAGGCAGAGACCACTTCCTTCCACTTGCTACGGTTCTTACACACATCTTTTGCTTCTTCTACTTTCATCAGTGCTCTCATACATGCTCGTCGGTTGTTGGTACTCTTGACCTTGCCTTTCTTTAAAACAATGTTGATCTGATCGATATATGTTCACCGAGGTCAACCTCTACCGACCTGTTCATTCAGACTCGCATTATAAATTTGTTTCGTCCATCCTTTCTACGTGTTGATGTCATGGATTTACAGTGGAATTTTTTTTTAAATTATAACTCGTTTATATTTGATAATTTTTTTATCGGCTTCTGTTAATTGTTAAATTTTAAGGTAACGTTATAAAATGTAAGTTATTAAAAGATATAAAAATGAATTATATTATCGTAATAATTCATGACAATAATTCAGAAAAAATAATATTAAGATTATTTATACCACTCAGACACCAATATCTATTTTGGCAAACTTTGTAGTAAAGTTTCCGAGAAAAAATATAAGTTTTATAATAATAATTCATTTTCAGATTTAATAACTTACAATTTATAAAATTATATTAAAATTGAACAATTAATCAGAAGCTGATAAAAAAAAATTATCAAAAATAAACGAATTATAATTTTATGTTTACTTTTATTAAAATAAAATTCACTATAAATTGACCCATACCCATTACGTTGGAGGACAATGCCACCACAACTACACACATGTGATACCTAATAAAATTTTAAAAATTAAATATAAGCATTAGTGTGGGCCAAAAAAAACTTTTAATTTTTTTTTCTTTAGTTACCATAAAAATATAGTCCAAGATGACGAAAAAAAAATTCTGGTAAAGTTTGAGCTCTTAAAAATATGATATTTTATGTTTTTGAGTTATTATGAGAAAAAGTATAACAAATTGTAAGTTATCATTTACAATTTAAAGATAAACTTTAACCTCGAATTACTTTTAAATGAGTCGAGTAAGCAAAAAGTCATATCAGATCTTTTTTGTAGATAGTTTAATTCCCTACAAGAATATGTATTCAATTCCACTGGCCAATAATTCGTTCGAGCGCAATAAAATTCCAAATAAAAACATTTTTTTTTCCTGTGTTATTTAAATGGGAAATCAAAAATCACGATGAGTGACCTCGTAATATTAATATTAAGAGCTCAAACTTTACCGGAATTTTTTTTTCTTCATCTTGGTCAGTATTTCCATGGTAATTAAAGAAAAAGAAATTGAAAGTATTTTTTGGCCCACACTAATAAGCATATTTAGCATAATTTTAAATTGTCTAAACACACCGATCTACATTAATAAAATTTTAATACGGTACTGTCTAAAATATAAACTACGCGTTAGGTCCTTAGACAATTTTCGTTCTATAACGACACTACTATCCTGGATTTGGATCCAGCTCGAAAAAAAAAGAACATAAACTTTTTAGCAAAGCAATAGAGTCTATCTTCGTTGGCTGTGTACATCTCTAAGAGTCTATCCTCGGTTATTGACGAAATGATATGGACTAATATTAGTTGAAAAAAATAACAAAAAATTAAAAATAACCTTAAAGTGTATAAAGTAGTTAAATTACAAAATTTAATTAACTAAGTATGAGAAAAAAGAAAAAGACATTGTTGCAATAAATGAATGATGGTTTTAGACCACAAATTAGATGAACTGTCCACAGAGTTACTCCTTAAAATTTTTTCGTATCTGGATTTGAAAGATTTGTGCCGATTAAGACAGTCATGTAAACGGTTTAAAGAGATAATAACATCTTGGGAGAACGCATTTTTAAAGAATTACCCCGTGCCTATTGTTACAAATCAACTTAGCGACAAATTTCTTTTGAAGTAAGTACCTTAACTTCGACTTCCCATACTATCCCTAAGTTTATTTTAGATGTTCAAGAAAACTGGGTAAATTAGATAAAATAAGAATTTCAAGAAACTGGATAACTGCAAGATATTTTGAAGAATCATTATTATCTAGCCGAAAAAAATTTATTCCATATCTTCAATTGTCAAACAAGTATTTATGGATAAGTCGTGGAGCAAATGTTAGTTGTTACAAACGAATTTATTCTAGTCTTAATATTGGGAATCCACATTATGTCTTAAAGGGAAACAGTGAAGCAGATATTGTAAATTTTCAAATAAGAAACAATTTACTGGTAAGCGGCTTAAGGTAGGCATAAAATATATAATTGCTGAAGACTAATAATAATTTTATCTACTGGTATTTATAGCAAAGTTTTATAGGGATGGTACTGTGTGGTTTAAAAACTTAAATGACAAAAATGCCGTATGTGAACTAGAAAACTGTCATAATTCAGATGTAAATTCTGTGGATCTAAGTATAGATGAAAAGATAGTAGTGTCTGGCTCAAGAGATGGTGAAATAAAAATATCTAAAATTGTTAAAGACAACAATGATTTCTCAGATATTACATTTCAGTGTCGAGATCGTGTCTGGAAGGTTTCCATGTCTAATGAAAATCAATTGGCAGTTGGTACAGCTGGAAATGTTTGTCATAGTTCCTTATTTGTACATAATTTGGAAAGGTGAGAAATTTTTTTGTTTAATTTTATTTCTAACTACAAAATATTGTGTTTTAGGATGAATAATCCCACGGAACTATTATTCACTAACATAGGCGGAGTCCTAGATATTCGGTGGGATGGCTCACAAACACTGTGGTCTTGTGGTTATAATGGATACTTGAGAAGATGGGATCTTAGAACAGAAAAAGCAGAACAAAGTTTTATGGATCCTTGTGGATCTGCTTTGTACTGTTTAGATTATGATTTTCACAACACTATCATGACTGGTGCACAATTGCATGGCAGAGTTATATTGTGGGATGTCAGAAAAGATTCGGCTGTGCAGGTATTTTGCTTTTTATATTTCCATTCTTCATTTGTCTAGAATCTGAAAAAACATATATTTTTTGTAAAAAACACCTTTTTTATGGAGAACAAAAACAGTTAGTGCTTCCAGCTCCAAAACCTTTTGAACGATCTGCTTTGAAAAATGCGGAAATTGTTTATGAAAGAAAGAAAAAAGTTGATCAAATAAGTAAGGTTATCTTAAATATCACTTTGAATGAAGTGTATTGCTTTTTTTCATCGCTCAAAATTTGCTTGAATTGGACACACATATCAGTGACTGTTTTTTATGTTTAAACAATTTATTTTAAGAAAAATCGACTTTCCCCCAACAGATTCTTTTTTTTTCATAAAAAAGGTTTGTTTTAAAAAAAATTAAGTTTTTTCCCTTTTTTTCGGAAAAGTGCTGCTTTTATACTTCTATACAAGAGGGAATATGCATGTATTTTTTTATATTTTTATTCGATAGTTTACATCGCTATGTAATAGTAAAAAAATGTTGACCCCAAAAAAATAATTAAAGTATTTAAAAAAAATTTAAAAATATCCATAACCAACACGGACACTTAAAACGCCCGCCATTTTGGCGCTCCTGGTGTGACGTCATAGTCTATTACAACAAACAAGTGGAAATGTTAGGTTAAAGATTATTGATGAAGTATTGTGCTTTGCTGAAATTTTAGTATTTTCTATATACATCATCTACCTTCTCCCTCTACAGAACAATCCAAAAAGACAACATACACGTACTGAATTGTGCCTAAGTGCAAAAATACAATAAGAAATACACCCGAGAGGTGTGGACGTAAAGAGAAAGTGGTGTTAAATTATGAAAAGTCATGGTGTTTCCATCAACTTGTTTATATTGTTGTGAAGATCACTTTGACGTAAGTATTTAATTTGTTTCCAGAACATTTTTTTTTTCTTATTTCGTATACCTTTTCGGTTCTAGAGTTTCAAAAAGATAATGTTTGTACCATCTGTGTCATGTGTTACGCTTCACTTCACCATCAGTGAGAAAATGTTTTCCTTGAAAAAACATTTAGAAATAATAGAATGCGCTCTATTTGCGCCTCCTTCTAAACAAAGTGTCACTGTTAGTGACTCATCATCAGAAAATTATTTATAAGCAGGTACTAGTTCATCTACATCTCATATATACATAGAAGATACTGAAAACAAAATTGTTCGGGAAGCTGGTTGTGGCACTTCCTTATCCAATGTATATAATTTTACTTCTAAATGTGTAATGATATCGTAATAAAATTTACTAAATTACAAACACTCTTAAGCAAACACCTAACCTAACTACACACTCAATATTATTGACATATGTTGTCCTAGACTTTTACGTCACATTCGCTCTGACCAATGACATTTGAATTTCCCAGTTTTTTCACACTTTTTAAAAACTAATTTCTTGCTCGAAAACAAATTATATTCAAAAATATTGATGGAGGCATAATTGTTAAGTAATAGAGTTTATTAAAAAAAATATTTTATCCTTACTTGAATCACATGCATATTCCCTATTACCTTACTTTATAACAATGACTAGTTCAATTAGAAATTTTAAACTTTTTTTATTCCAGATGTACTTTATGGAATCCTGTAAAAAGAAGTATAATAGGAATTCGCCGGTTTATAGTTTGGCGTTTGATGCAGAATTTTTGTTTACAGTGACAGATCAGAATTTAAATGTGCTTGATTTTTCAGTTTTTGAAGCATCATCAAACGACTATGCATTTTTCTTAAAATAACTTTTTAAATCACAGAAAAGTTATATCCAGCTGTAAAATGTAGTACATAAGATAAAACAAACAGTATATATGTGTATATTTTACACCAAGAGAAATATATTTCCATACAAACAATTTTTGAATTATTTGAATTTGATTTATGTTGAAATAAACAAGTTTGATTAATAACTACAGAAAAAAACATTATTTTATTTCCTGAGACTTGATTTCCTTAAAATATTTATCAAAATTGACTAATTATACATGGAGATGAAAGTGTTGCAATCAAAATGCTCGCCTTCATAGTTTTTGCGGTTCCCCCGAGTTAAAAGGGAAGGACCACCAAACGATACAGCGTCGAACCTTGTTACCCGTGTCAACAGGATTGACAGAGGAGTAACCCTAACATAATAGATATAAAAACATAAAAGCAATTAAAAAACTTTACAGAGAAAGGAGTGAAATAAAACAGATAAGATTTACAATGGTGACATTTTATTACATGTAAGGTAGTGTTACAAATAAAGGGCGAAAGGACACATACCCTTGTCCATACACTATGAACACACGAACTATGAGTCACTATCAAAAAACACAATAAATCAAATATCCCAAAAACTAACAGTAAACAAAAATCATAAGCAAGTTGGCGATGTTGATTGATGAATCCAATTAGAAAGCTGGGCCATTATGTATACTATTGTATACCAAACCATAAATAGCAATGAACTTGATCAAAATATACAACTAGGTAGAATGTAAAATGTACTTACAGTAGTAAAATACACTCACTAAATATTGCTTAGTTACCCTTTTTTATAAAGGTAATAAAATAAGTTAAAGGGAACAGTCGTCCTTCAATGAATCTTTGAACGATAAAATTTTAGGCAACAGGTGCTTGCTACGGTTATGAATAGTCTACGGTGGTTTGGGTTTTACGCATATTTAATTCTTGTCGATTAGGGCTCCTCTTTGTACGAATTTCCTAGGAAAAAACTTTACAGAGAAAGGAGTGAAATAAAACAGATAAGATTTACAATGGTGACATTTTATTACATGTAAGGTAGTGTTACAAATAAAGGGCGAAAGGACACATACCCTTGTCCATACACTATGAACACACGAACTATGAGTCACTATCAAAAAACACAATAAATCAAATATCCCAAAAACTAACAGTAAACAAAAATCATAAGCAAGTTGGCGATGTTGATTGATGAATCCAATTAGAAAGCTGGGCCATTATGTATACTATTGTATACCAAACCATAAATAGCAATGAACTTGATCAAAATATACAACTAGGTAGAATGTAAAATGTACTTACAGTAGTAAAATACACTCACTAAATATTGCTTAGTTACCCTTTTTTATAAAGGTAATAAAATAAGTTAAAGGGAACAGTCGTCCTTCAATGAATCTTTGAACGATAAAATTTTAGGCAACAGGTGCTTGCTACGGTTATGAATAGTCTACGGTGGTTTGGGTTTTACGCATATTTAATTCTTGTCGATTAGGGCTCCTCTTTGTACGAATTTCCTAGGAAATTCGTACAATACATTAGAATTTTATGGCAGATTTTCTACTGGCTATTGGTTGAACGTGTTATATGGCATACGTTGCAGTTGTTGCCAGAGGATAAGAACAGAATTATCAGACAACGTTGCCAAAAATTCCTACTTAAAACTGTGTTTAATTTTTTTTATCAAAATAAAAATGTATTGTTGAAAAGTTGTTAATTAGTCTTTTAGTGAAGTAGTAAGTTGAACTTTATTATGTAGGGATATTTTTCAAGCTACAAGTAGGGTTTTCTATCAGCAAGGTAAGTAATTTAGTTGAATAATAATTATCATTAGCTGTATGTAGTTACTGTAATATTTATACTAAATGTTAAAAAATTCAAGGAGCGTTTGACAATAATTTGTTTATCCCCTTGTTATGGATACCATTCTGCATACATGAGTAGTTCCAAGAAAGTAATTCACAGTCAAGATCGAGAAATTATTTATAATGTATATATATATTTATGCAAACCGAGAAAGAACAACAAGCTATAACAATTCCTCTAAGCAATCTACAAGAGAGAGTAGCTAAAGCTTGAGGAGTTGGTATTCTTCTTCTTAGTCTATTACCTCATGCATGATGTGTGGTGGTTAATGTGAATTTCTGTCATTATCCAGTCAGTCCAGGACGTGACTAATAATTTGTTGCCATCTTTGCATGCTGTTGGCCTTTCTTGTTGCTGTCTCCAAGTTTAGGCCAGTTAAGTTCCGGTCCATCTCTTTGGTGATCGGCCTCGTCATCTTTTACTAAATGGCATTCCCTGTACAATGAGGCGCTCCACATCGTGTCGAATTATGTAGCCGAAGAATCTTAGAGCCCGCGCTGAAGTTTGGCTCGACAAACGGTGCTCTATTCTTACTTGTTTCAATATGGATGAGTTTGTTCTTAGAGCAGTACATGGGATTCTTAACATTTTGCGCCAACACCACATTTCGAACACATCGATTCTACGTCGATCGGCGGCCTTGATTAGCCACGTTTCTGAAGCGTACCAAAAACTGAGTTGGTATAACTACTATGAAAAGCTACTCTCTTTAAGTCACTAAGGAAACCATAAACAAACCCTCAATCACTTAGGGATCAGTTGATGAATTTAAGGAAGAAATAATTAGAAAAACCATTTACTCCTATACAGCTATTCAGGAAAGGAGGCTTACCATAAAAAGGATATTTTGAAGCTGTTAAAAATAAAGAGAAAATTAATTTTACAGGCAAGATCGATTTTTTTAAAAATTTTGTTAAAAAAATGGGATTCAGGCGGAGAAAGGCAAGAGAAACAGAATACGATGATTTAGGTTGCCAGTCGTTATTGTAATTTTATTGTAAATGCCTTTATAATAAAATTGTTTTATTTTACCTTTTTGTGTTAGTACCTACTTGTAGTTTTCTTATTTTCTTACGAAAAATATATCTAAGTACTTATTTAATAATAATTTCTACTAAACCAATCTTTTTCTCGACCAGTGTGAACTACACCAGCATCTTCCTCAGTTAAAGGTTTTTAGAAAATATTGGGAAACATTAAATGATCCATTTTTTCAGTGTCATTAAATTTATAACATTTCCCATTTATGCTTTGCAAGGAAAGTAGCAGTGAATTAACAGTGTCACTATATATGTAGTCTATTCCTAACGTTTGTAATTAAATTTACTGTAGACAAAACTCTCGCATGCCACATTCGAATGAGGAATGGTTAATATGTCCAAGATAAAATTACCCAGTTCTTTAAATTTCTGTTCATTCAGAATATCTAGTAATTCTCTTACTTTATGCCAATATTTATCCATAAGAACATCATCGCTGAACTATAAACGCAATTTTTATTAACTAGATCTGTCTATAAATAATAAAAATTAAACATGTTAAACTGGAGTACGGCGACAGTCAGATTTATTGTTACAATTATTGATGTTATGTTTTTGTTTAATGGTTTTGGATGTTTACATTATTGTTACAACTGACAACGCTGGTTGTTGCCAAAATTGCAATTAGACATTTCAGAATTGTGAGGTTATGTCTAACAAAATGGAGGTGAAAGATGATGCAAATAATGTATTTCAAGAGAAAAAAATTAAAATAGAAAGAGATACATCAATTAAAATGACTTTTACCCATATCAAAGAAAAACAGGTAGATTCTAAATTTAAAAACCAAGTTTTTTCGTCATCAGATCTTCTATTAAGAATAAAAAATGAGCCTGAAGATACAGCTGACTTTAAAATGGAACCAGAATTTGATACAATTTCAAATCAAATGGAAAATTTTAATAAGGTTTGCCCCGAACAATTTTTTGTAAATACTGGCGATTTAGTTAAAATAAAAAAAGAAATTGAAGACGCCGATTATAAATCTATTAAAATTGAACTTTTGAATGAAGAATGTGACTTACCTACTGTTAAAACAGAAACTATTACATCGGAGTACCTTGAAAGCGATCCTTGTGGTAGTCAGTCGGAAAAATGCTTACTCAAATCCAATAACACAGAGCAGCGAAGGAAAATTTTCAGGAAAAAAAATAAGTTTCCCTGTCCAGTTTGTCAAAAAAGTAAGTTAATTAAATTATAAGTAATGGGTTACTTTTGGAAGAAAGTATATGTTTTTTAAATAAAGCTGATTCGTAATTTAAAGTTATCAATAGTTATAGAATAAGAACAGTTATTGAAATTAAAAAAGTCTATTGTTTAACAATGGAGAGATGACAATTTTATAATCTCTTTAAAAAACTTAAGTGTTTCTATAAAAATGCATAAAAGCAAATGTTCATATCATTCCCAAAATATGCACTTTTGCAGATTATACATTGCTTCTGTTTAAATTGGAAATATAAGTCGCAGAAATTAAAGCTGCACAAAGGTATCCATTGTTTCACTTGAAAAGAATTGTTAATAAAATAAAAAAAAAATGATTGGGCTCATAGTAATTATAAGTATGTCATTAGAAAATACATGAGAAAAAAAGACATGAGTGAATTGTATATTAAGCATATTTTATTGATAGGTCAGTTTGCAGAAAACTGGTCCATCAATGGCAAAAATGCTAGATTTTTTATATAAAATGTTTTATTGCAGTATGTTTATCTTCCACATCAAGAGAAGGTCATTTGGACTTGCATTTTAGAAAACGTCAGTGTGTTATTTGTTCATATTGTGGGGATATTTTTAAAAGAAAAAAGCAGTACTTGATTCACTTCAGAAATTATTTTGTGAAAACAAAATCACAATTGAATAAATTAACTTCCAAGTGCAAAGTTTGTTCACAAGAGTTCAGTTCAAAGAAAAATTTAGCAGAACACTTTAAAGTTCACTATTCCAAACCATATGAGTGTAACATTTGCTTCAAGCAGTACAGCGTCAAGTCTACATTAAAGAGACATCTGGACGCCATTCACAGCATTCTAAAACCATTTAAATGCGAAATTTGCTTAAAAGAATTTGCATTGTCCTGTCAGTACAAATCTCACATGTCCAATCACAAGTTTGGTAAACAGTTCAAGTGTGAGGTCTGCTTGAAGGGGTTTTATCAGAAGAGTAGTTTGATGAGACACACGGTAGTTCACGAGGGGATAAAATTTAAATGCAAACTGTGCTTTAAAGAATACACCAGGAAAGTCACTCTTGAATCTCACATGAGACTACACTCTGGAGAACATGAATTCAAGTGTCACATTTGTCAGAAACGATTCACTTCTAAAGGCGCTTTAAGATTACATCTAATGAATCATGCAGGAGAGAAGCCTCATCAGTGCGAAATATGTTCTCAGAGATTTTTGGAAAAACAAAAATTACTAAAACATCTGAAAACTCACGAAAAAGCGAAAAACTTCTGCGAATTCTGCTCGGTATCGTTCCTGTACAAAGTCAGGTTACAGCGACATCTGCTAGCCGAACACGGCGAAAACCCTTTCAAATGCTTAAAGTGTGGCGAAAAATTTCCGACGCAAAGAGATCTTAATCTACACGCTTCGGTACACGTCGAATTCAAGATGTACGAATGCAAAATTTGCTCCAAACAATTCACCAAAAGAGCCGCATACGTTAGGCATCTTGGTGGCCACGGTCAAAATCCTTTTGGTTGTGGCATCTGTCCTCAAACCTTCTCCTCCGAAAGAGGCCTGAGAGAGCATTATGTCACACATCCTGGTGAAAAACCGTTTCACTGCGACGCTTGTCTCAAAGGTTTCCATCACAAACGCTCCCTACATAAGCACATTTGCGAGGGAAAGCCTGGAACAGGTACTTGAATTTTACTTTTAGCAAAACCACTTTGTAAAGATAAATTACTAATGGAAGGACATCTTCCGGAGTCCCCACACCATCTTCAAGGGAAGAGGACTTCGAGAGTAGATTTAAACCGAATTGATTACCAGTGGAGTATCGTAAATATTTTGTAACTGTTACCGAATATTTATCTATCAGAAAATGTATTGGAATTAAAAGTAAATAAACAGTATTATAAATGAATACTTTTGAGATTATTAGTGGTTGTTATTTTCGCTAGTGACAAAATAAAAAATGATTGTTGCCAATTATAATATATAATATTTTTTAATAATGTGATTACAAAGATAAATAAAGGAATGAATGCTTAGATGGTTTGGACACGTAGAGAGGATGGATGAAAAAAGATTTCTTGACGAAACAGATTTGTAAGGCAAGTGTGAATGAGCAAGTTGGTAGAAGTCGATCTCTGCGAATGTATCTTGATCAGATCGACATTGTTTTAAAGAAAGGCCAGGCCAAGATCACCAACAACCAACAAGCATGTTTGAGGGCGCTGATGAAAGTAGCTTAAAAAGTTTTCTTTGTAACATTTATGGTGGTTTAAAGTTTGAGACGTATCTTTGTAATAAAGTAACCTTCACATAGTTAAGTTTAAATCTCAACAATGGATGAAAATTATCGGAGAGCTGTTGAGATTGAAACATTGCTGGCAACGGGATTTACCGAGACCTTTGAATGTTAGTCGTTCAACAGTACAAAGAACACACCAGCGGTTTTTGGAGACCAGCCCGGTATGTATATGCACTCTGCATATATTCCGCTCTCTAGTAATTATAGTTAGTTATATTAATAAAAAACGATCGAGCCTTACAGTAGTCGCATGTGATGTGTAACATTTGACATCTCATCTAAGTAATAAGCAATTTTAAAATTTATATTCTTAAAAAAATAGGGCCAGGTATTAATTGAAATTTTTTTTCATACCAATAATTTTTTTTAATGAAAATTGTATTTTATTTAATTGACACTACGAGTGACAAAAATCAACCTCAAATTTAAAAAAACTAAATACTTAAATATTATATTCGAATAATTATTTATTATTATTTACTGAATTCGTTCTCTTATCTCACTATTATTTACTTTATCCAACCGAGTCACTCCGGCTATACTTCTCAGACTACTCATTTCCGCAGCATTAATCCTATTTTCATTTTTCTTCTGCCAAACCCAACATTCACTACCATACATAAGTGTAGAAACCAACACACCTCTATGCACAGCCAGACGTGCTTTTTTTTGACACTTTCCGGCTGTTCATAAAGCTATACAGTGCCCCATTCATTTGTTTTCCTGCCAACACCCTTTGCTCAATCTCACTGTCATACTTTCCATCTCTCGTAAACTTTGAACCTAAGTATACAAATTCATTTACTTGTTCCACTCTTTCTCCCTCAATCGAAACTCCACAGTTTGTTATGCTTTCTTATCTTTCAAAAATCATTACTTTCGTTTTGCTTACATTTATTTTCATCCATTATGCATTATGCATAACATGAAACATCGCCTGCAACTCCTCTTCAATGTCTCCGAATTCTATAAATTCTATAAAAAATGCTTAATACGAATTAAAACGACTAAATCTTTTTAATATTTTAATTTCTGCGATATAAGTACAAATTTATTTTATTCACACTATATTTTTTCTTCGGTATTAACTAGCTTATATTTGAAAGTAGGATAAGTGCGTAACCTTAACAATTCCAATTCTGTTTGAAGCACCAAAATTTGGTTGTGATTTTTTTGTATAGTCTGAACTAATTCGCTTCGTCGAACTATACCTTCCATTCTAAAATGAGTACATACGTAAATTTAAAAAATAAAATGGTTATTTTCCAATCTCGCAACAAACAGTTGACAAACGATTATATACGTTGGCTTTCAACATGTTTTGCAAACGTAAGGTCAATAGTGAATAAGGAGGTTAAATAATTTCATATAATTTTGAATTCGGAATAGATAGAAAAATGATCAATTTGTTCAGCATCACTCTGATATTTTTACAATATCAAAGGTCAAATTTAGATGCGAAAAATCAGAACCATTTTAAATCTGCACAGGAGTCGGACAAGGTGACTTGCTGTCTCCTTTGCTGTTCAACTGTGTCTTGAAAAAGATAGTCATAGAGTGGTCAACAACCGTACCATCAAGTTATGGAATTCAAATTGGACATAAAAGAAACGAACTAAACGTAAACTGTAAGTACAGAAATCTGATTTTAAATTTGTTGTATTCGCTAAAGGTTATCTATACATTTATAGATGTATGGTAGATCGATTATTATCAGAACACAATTACTTTCCTGGCTACATGCCTCGACGAACATCTAATGATATCTGATGGATAATCGTGCTTAGTCTCTTTTTAGGAGCACTGTGCAGATGCTTGTTAAGGAAAAGAGAGAAATAAGTACTAATTTATTTCTTCGAAGCGACCACCTATGGACCGGTTCCGGGGTGTTGTCCCTCATCGGCATAGGATAGGTCCTGCAAACTATTATCGCGTCTGCAGTTCGAAGAGACACATCAATACTCCTTAATTTTCTCAGGTATATAAGAAGTGCCAAACGCAGAGTGCTTGCCACGACATCTACACCTTCTAACAACCTGCAAAATGCTTCTAAAAAGGGACTTTGCACGATTATTCATCAGATATCATTCAATGTTCGTCGAGGCATGTAGCCAGGAAAGTTGTTGTTTTCTGATAAATACTTATAAATATATAGGTAACCTTCAATGAATACATCAGATTTCTATACTTACAGTTTTCTTACTAACAAAAATATTATAGATTTAAACGTAAACTGCCTAGCTAAAGTTCATTTGTCCAGTCTGCAATCAATTGCCGCAAAATATGGCCTGAAAATAGCGCATAATAAAACTGGGTGTGGTAAAAGATATTAAGTTTACCTTTCGGCGGAAGCGAGTTTCTCTGTTTCGTCCAGATTTTCATCGTGCATCAATCTATGCGAGCAAATATCGATGTTTAACTCTTGTATGCTCTTATCGAGTATTTTGTTGTGGTTGTTGAAAGATTGCATCTGTCTTAGAATTTTGCCCAACTTTTCTTTCCGCTCCCGCATATTATTTTCGAAAATGGCTCCCATCACTTCCATTTCCTGTTCCAGCGAATCCATATCCGTCTTTCTGCCCATGCTTTTACCCTTCATGTACGTCTGCATGTCTCTCAAAAACTTAAAACGGTTTTTTTTACATCGTCGCTGTCATTTCGAAATAGTAATTTTCCTAACAAGTGCGGAAAGTGATGCTGTCCCGCACGCGACTGCCGTTAACCCGAACGACGCGGAGCGGAGTTCGGGTAAGCAGTCGAGTGCGGGAAAGACACTTTCCGCATGAGTTAGGAACAATACTTTTTCTACAAGCGTAGGAAACAAATTCATTTTTTCAATTATTTATTCATGCAAATGGAAACAACTAACAAGAGTAACATTTTCTATCCACTAATTATTTGTAATATTTATTGTAAATGTACAATTTGATGCATTATGTAAATTTATAGCGGAAGCCAGCATATTTTTTGAAGATGGCTGATTTCCTGAAGAAGAAGGTAACTCGGGCAATACATTATCGAAAGAAATCGAATGTGCAGGCACAGGCATCAAATCGTCGCCGATCGATATAGACGTGGATGGTTCTAAAATGCACCCGGAAGACGATGTAGTGTTCAAATTGAGAATTTTGTTGGACATTTCTTTTTTTCGATTGGTGGAGTCTTCTAAATACCCCTCTCGATTTCCATCCTCCTAGGCGTTTGATATTAGTTATACCCACACCACAGTCAGCAAGTAAAGTGGCTGAGGAACGCCTGAAGCTGTGACCAGTGTAAAGCTCTGGATTTTGAAGGCGCAGATATACTGCTATTTCGGAGGGTATCTTTCCTATGGTATTGATTCCTACACATTGCACAGTACATTTTCCACTTTTGTAATACAAGAATAAACGACGGTGAGGAGTCTCTTTTGGACGTAAATGTACATACTTTCTGTATACGTTCAAAAAATAACCATCATTTGCTTCTTCAGATATCACGAAGGATCTAGAGGAATGATTTTTGGAATCCTTGATATTAACAATTATCAGGTTTTCTTTGTCGTCTATGTCGTCAATGGTGAGTTTTGTCAGCTCTTCTCGTCTGCAAGCACCAGCTAATCCAATAATTGCTACTAACTTAATCATGAGGTATATGTCATCGGGTGCTTCAGTCATAAATTTTGAAACGTCTTCTTGAGTGAAGATTTTGGCCTTTTTCGGTCGAAAACCGACATTCTGTCTTTTAATGAATGCAGTTGTTTTGTAAAATTTGCTAATATCAAAATTTTGCTTTACTTTGAATACACTCTTCAACATTGAATATCTTGCCCATAAAGTGTTCGGCTTCCATGTTTTAGACATTTCTAGAAAATAAGCCAAGAATACTTCTTCTTTATTTGGTGTTTTCACTTTTTTATTGTTGCACCATTCAATAAAACTCGTGTATTGCTTCTCATACCTTTGTTTAGATTTCGTTGGCAATAACTCCAAGTTCGCATCTGTAGCTGCTTGCACGATTTCTTGTGGAAGTTCTTCATCAGATGAATAATCCATTGTGGCAATTTCACTGAATCGAAAATTTTATTTAAGTAACGCTTTGTCTGTCACTCTGACAATTACAAACAAATTTGTGTATTGATCGGCATGACAACATCAATTGTTACCTACTCGTTATCAGATCAATCAAAGCCTATATATAGGGTGATTTTCGTAACAATACATTTTTATTTATCAATATTTGTTCATTTTTTCAATAAATAGTGCAAAATGATGGATGATTTTGAACAAACTCACTTAGTATTGCAACAAAAAAGCTTGAACTTTCATATTTTGTCACCCACCACTTATATTTTACGAGGATATCATATAAATGTTTTTCCCGCACTAGTGTGGGAAAACTTTTCCCGCACAACTGTGGGAAAATGACACTTTCCAAACTGAATTGCGTGCGGGTAGAGGGTGAATCACGCACGCTTGTAGAAAAATTATGTTACCGAAAAGAGAAAAAATTACCTTTGTACCGTTAATATCGTTCATTTGTTCGATGAGATCGTTAATAGTCATTCTAAGTTTCTTGTGTATCCATTCGGTAGTCATTATTTTTCTTCTAAATGCCATATTTTGTTTGATAGTTTTTAATTTATTATTACCAGACGCCTAAAAGTAGAAGTAAAAGCAAATAAGCCCGCGGACACTTTCTATAAATAAGAACAGTAAAAACTTTGCATGCATATGTACTACAAGGTTTATGTTTTTGTGTGACGTGTGACGAGGCTTTGTTATGTGCTTTAGTGTATATGCTTATTAGTTAACCATTATTGACATCTAAATAAATTGGT
Source organism: Agelastica alni (assembly GCA_950111635.1). NCBI lineage: Eukaryota > Metazoa > Arthropoda > Insecta > Coleoptera > Chrysomelidae > Agelastica > Agelastica alni. The sequence goes on from OX467715.1 coordinate 4,089,824, forward strand.
GATAAAACATTGTTATATTACTGAGGCAATAATGACAAATATGGTTAGGTGTTCGTCTTGTGGTTGTTTCCTGACGCCAAAACATAAAAGTGCTGCTGTAAAATTTCACAGGTAAGTAAATATTTAGAAATAAACAAGAATTGCATTTCAATGACATTTAAAGGTTAAACGCACAAATCACAAAATATGCACTAGCGTAGCTTAGGGTAAAATTGGAGGTTTGTTGTATTTTTATATAACATACATTTTAAAACACTTTTATTATCGACATGCTGCCGTGCGATGTTGTCAGATTTTTATATAGCAAACAACTACACCGGTAGTGACATCAGAACGAATAATTTCACGAACTTTCAAACAAAATATCTCTCTGCAATTATCGAAAACCCCGCTTGTTTTTGGGCACGAAACATCGAAAATCGTCTGAACTTGCTAAAAATAAGTTTTATGGAAGAACATAAATTTTTTCGATTCTTTTAAAAATTATGCGACTTTTGGTAAAAATAACATTGAGTAAATGGTGACTTTAAAATGAATTATTTCGCTTAAATTATCGAAAAGGTACGTATTTCTTTATCTTAATCGATGCAGAATCATTTACTCTACAAAATATTTCAAATTCAGGCAGCCCTCTAAAAATTCATAAATGTTATACACAACCTTAAAAACATTAGTGTACAGAACTCCTCCCGAAGGAGCTTAGAATAACTGAAGAATATAGACGAACTACTAGCGAGACTTTGCAAATAGTTCGAGAAAAATTTGAAAATAGGTCATATTATTGCCTACAAAATAACGGAGCACACTTTGAACAGTTACTGCAAATACATTAAAGGAACTGTTCGTAATTAACTTCATTTTAGTTTCTGTTGTAATTTCGCTATGATTAATGTTATCAGCAAAATAAATCGATACAATAAATTGTTGTTTATATGGCTGATTTGCATTTTTCTTGTGTTTTCATTCGATGTATCACAATTTAGGGGTTGCTATTTGACATTTTAAAGAAGGGGTGGGTGATGTTAAAGGGGTGCCACTTGGAAACAGCAAAATAACATTTTTAAACCTTCCCCTGGATTTAAATTTGACGGGTTTTTTGTATTTCTTCCTTTTACGCAAAATCAAAAGTTATTTGGACTGGCTGGTTGTAAAATGAAAGCAATGTGTTAAAATTTCGTGATTTTAACAGTAAAATTTTTCTCCACGCAATTCCTTGATTTAAAACCCCCTTATTACAGCATCTAGGCGCGTGCTATAGGCAAACAATTATACACCTTGTGCCAAAAAACTGTAATACGTGAACCAATAAAAACGCTGACATCAACGCTGACTAGAAAACAACTAAACATTGACTTCAGCGCCGCTAGAACCGAAGCTAACTCTTGACAGGCTTTCGAATCCCTCTTGCATTCCAATCGCCGAGCGAAGAACATTGAATGAAACCCACGTGTTGAAAAGTAACACAGTATTATAGTTTTATTCAAATTTTAATGACCGCATTTTAAACGGTAACATGTGAATCCGATTATGGGTTACATTCAATTAAGGCAACAACCAGTGAAAGAATTCTGATGATACACGAGACCTGAAATTGTAATTAATCATGTTTCGATAGAGATAAAATGGCGTCTCCATGTACCCAGCTTAATATACTATAAATGGCAACTGTATGACGTTTTATTTTATTAAAAAAACAAATCAACATCTCATCGAAGCGACGGCGAGATCTTCCAGAGATGCGTACAACCAGCTCCAACCCTCATCCCGATCTTCCTCGCACCGTGTGGCGACACAATGTAAAAAACTTACCCTAATCAATTCGTTGATATGTTCAATTTCCCTTTTCGGTACTAGCATGGCTTGCACAAAATCGGCCAAATCTCCAGATAGGGGAATCTCGACCAACCCTCTTCTGAGCACTATTTGAACCTGAACATTATGCATTAGATATAAATAATCGTGTCTAGTTTTCTTTATATCTGCCAACAGTCCCGTATTTTTCTCTTTCTTTAACGTAAGACGTTTTTGGCAATTCGCGATCACCGCTTCCCCGTCTGAAATCTGCATTTGCGCAGCTCTCACCTAAAAACAACAATAATATTGTTACAATTCGGCCCTGTTTTCTTTGTCGGCGTCGGAGAGTCGATTACAATTATACATACATCCGTAGGGGTAGGCAGAGACCACTTCTTTCCACTTGCTATCATTCTTACACACATCTTTTGCTTCCTCTACTTTCATCAGTGCTCTCATACATGCTCGTCGATTGTTAGTACTCTTGACCTGGCCTTTTTTAAAACAATGTTGATCTGATAGAGATCGATGTTCGCCGAGGTCGATCTCTACCGACTTTCGTCCAGTCGCATTCGCCTAAATTTATTTCGTCAATCTTCCTTCATCCATCCTTTCTACGTGTCCAAACCATACAAGCATTCCTTTATCTATCTTTGTAAACACATCTTTTACACCACAGCGTTCTCTTATCTCACTATTCTTTACTTTATCCAACCTAATCACTCCGGCTATACTTCTCAGACTACTTATCTCTGCAGCATTAATCCTATTTTCATGCTTCTTCTGCCAAACCTAACATTTACTACCGTACATAAGTGTAGGAACCAACACACCTTTATGCACAGCCAGTCGTGCCTTTTTTGACACTTTCCGGCTGTTCATAAAGCTATGCAGTGCCTCATTTATTTGTTTTCCTGCCAACACCTTTCGCTCAATTCACTGTTATACTTTCCATCTCTCGTAAACTTTGAACCCAAATTTAAAAACTTATTTACTTGTTTCACTCTTTCTCCCTTATTTAGAACTTCACAGTTTGTCATGCTTTCTTCTCTTTCAAAAACCATTACTTTCGTTTTTTTTACATTTATTTTCATATCTTTGATTTCCAGGCATCATGCATAACATTAATCATCGCCAGCAACTCCGCTTCAGATGACGCTAATATGACTTGATCATCGGCGTAAAGAAGGCATTTGACGATCAAATTATTCATTTTCAATCCATACGCGCTCTCTTTCAAATCTTTTAAACAGTCGTCTATGTATAAGTTAAACAGCCGTGGCGAAGGCACATATCCCTGTCTCACACCTTTTTCGATGTTAAACTAGTCCGTGCAAGCTCCGTTTATCCTTACACAAGCAGTGGAAACTGGGGTGAAACACCATTTCTTACCATGTGAGAAAAAATCGTTACTAAAACTATAAATTTAATCCATTACCTTGATTTCGAACTCGATTCTCGATCTTCTGTGTTTACAAATCAGGCGAAAAGTGTTTTCGTCTATTGCTGCTGGCAGACCGATAAATTCGTCCAAATGATCTAAAGATTTCAGATATTCCAAACAATCTGGCGTTAGAGTTAACGTTCTCTCTTGAGTTATCAGGCATTTTGCCAGTTCTAATAAAATTACTTCGGTATTGATCGAACGAAAAGTCGTTCTCGGTCTTTTCCTGAAATTGACTCAACACTAGAAATCGTTTTCGATAATCACCAGATAAAATTACCTGTACAATTTCGTAGCTTGCTCCTGTACTACCGTAGAATATTCCTGAAAATCGCGTTTAAATGACTTTTCTAAAATTTTTTCTTTTAGTAACAAATTGTCGAGATTCGTTTTACATTCATTTAAAACTTCGTTCAAACGTTTTGTCACTTCTTGTAGGCGTTCTACAATCGTCTCATTTTCTTCTACTTGTTTACTAAAACATTTATTTGACCAATCATTTTTTGTTTGTTTACTAAAACTGGAGAAATTCGGCAGACGACGTGTTCATTTACTAGCACCACATTTGGGCCGATGTCAGAAGTGCAAATCACTACCTGCATTATGTTTGACAGAGGCGTGGAATTTAAATTAACATAAAAAGAACAATAAACTCATAAATGTTAAAAGAAAATATAAAATATGCTACATTTCAGCTAACAATTCTGCAATCAATAGAAAATTATTATCTAATGTACAATAAGGTTAACTACACCGAAGCATACAACAATACTTTGTCTCACTAGTTTTAACCGTTATTTAAACTTAAAATAAAATCTATTAAAAGTTCATTTTATTGACACACTCGCAGGAAACATTCAGTTAATGCGTCATACGTGGAGGGTCATGGAGTCCGTTTCCGTCGCACTTTTAGCATCTGTACAGAGTAGCAATGCTCGTTCCTGTTTGTTTTATAATCAAAACAACCAACAAAAGCTGCCAACTGTTTTAATTATGTCATTTTTAATATTAGAAAACAAAAAAGAGCTTGACAGCATTGCGTTTAAAATTCTGTCTTAATTAATAGGAAAAAATCACGTTTCGTGAGATGGCGCTGTTAATGGCAAAATTTCAGATCGAGGTGTGAACAACAAATATTTTGTCATTTGATCACTTATAAAAGCAAAGTTTTTATTGAAGGGAATTAGTTATCTCAGAGATTTAAGTTGATTTTTTGTGTTAAACTATTGAATTTTCAAGACTTTTGAAATGTCAATTGAAAATTAATCACTGGTCTACTTGGTCTACTATGATAAGGGTGAAGGTAACTATCAAAATAATATAATGAAAGCGTTAAAAAGAAAGGCCAGCTGTCAAGAGTACCAACAACCGACGAGCATGTATGAGAGCACTGATGAAAGTAGAGGAAGCAAAAGATGTGTGTGAGAACCGTAGCAAGTGGAAGGAAGTGGTCTCTGCCTACCCCTACGGGAAAAAGGCGTTAATATATGTATGTATGTAAATTTTTTTAAATAAATAAGTAATAAATCTACTGAAAGTTATTGGAAAAAAATTACTTGAGGTTTTCTTCGCTCGTATAAAGTCTAATTCGTTCGTTTTGTTGCAAACGAGCTCTGTTTATTCTTAAATTTTCTTGATTCATGCCAGAATCTATGTACATCTTGTATTCGACGCAGTCTTTCGTTTTTTGATTGAATTTCCTGATCGAGTCTCTTAATATGGTGGTTATTTTTCCGAAATCCACTTCAAGTATGTTTTTGTATTTTTCTCTATCGCTATTCAATACTATTACTTTTTCTTCATAATCGCGCACGGCTCTTAAATCTTCTTCATTAAACTCTGAAGGGTCTTTTTGTAGCTGTCAGTAGTAGGTATAAATTAGTTATTGCGATATTACATACAAAATTATTTGTGAAACTTACCATACACTTGGGCAAAGGCACATCCTTTTTTATTTCGTCCTCCCACTTGATTTCCAATACTCCGTTCATCATCGCCATCAGAGCTCTTTCTTTGAAATCGTCTGCCAACAATGCAAGCCGTATTCTTTCTTCTTCTGCTGCTTTTGCATCCAGAATGGCTTGTTCGCTGGGACTTACGTACGGCGTTATAGTCAGTTCATGGTCTTGTACGGCCAATATCAAAGTGGGTACCTGTCGAATTGGTTACGAAACGTGTGAATTCCTTTATCTTTCCAAAAACTAGATGAGTTTACTGTGTTCCAACGTAAGAAACCACCAACCTTTACATCCTCGAGAATTTTTATATAAAATAAAAGTAAATGCAAAACACAAAAAAACATTATCAAACAGGTTATGACGATTCTAGCGCTTGTGTCAGGATAAACAAAGCTTACACAGACTTGTTTAACATCGAAAAAGGTACAATAATTGAAATAATGAGTTTATTTCATTTGGCTACTTTACATCTACTTTACACTGTAAGATGCATTCAACGTAATCATTAGGTTAACCTATACTCAGAAGAGATATTTAAAGAAGCCCTAGATGACGTAGAACTGGGAATATCTGTAAACGGCCAACGATTGAAAAATATAAGGTACGCAGACGACACCGTAATATTTGCCTACAAGAACTCATGACAAGAGTCAAAGATACCAGTGAAAAATACGGTCGAACGCTGAACATAGATAAGATCAAATTCATGATAATTCGGAAAGAAACCAATATACCGTGCCAACTTACTATCAGAAACCAGAAAATCGAAAGAGTTGCTTCATACACGTACCTAGGCACAACAATAAACGAAGATTGGGATCATTCTCGTGAAATTAAATGCCTGATTGAAAAATCCCGAGCGGCGTTTCTAAAAATGTCAAACCTTTTTAAAAGCCACCACCTTAATCTAACAACAAAAGTATTTATGGAGTAGAAGCATGGACACTCACTCAATACTCCACAAAAAAGCTTGAGACATTTGAGATGTGGCTATATCAGCGAATACTTAAAATACCCACGTCACAAATGTTAGAGTGCTCGAGAGAATAAATAAAGATATGGAGATCATAAAGAAGATCAAGACTAGGAAGTTTGAGTACTTAGGTCTGTAGTGCCCTTAGCCAAGAAAATATGTAAAAAGGTTTAATAAGAGCCCAATGAACTCGATTGACCATACACGGAAATTATAAACATCAACCCATTGAACTCCTTCGAAATGTTTATCAAACGCACGTATTGTTTATACTTCACGTTTTTATTTTGTATATAGTTATGCTCGTGCTTCGAGCAAGATTGATTCAGAGTTTATGTTTACTTTGGTCGATGTCGTTGCTCTTGTTTAGTCAGCACCCGGTCAAGTTCACGACAGTAACAATAGTAAAGATGAATCGTACAATTAGATTAAAAGTATTTTAAGTTCAACGATCCTCTTTTATTTAACAAGAGTTTTCCGCAACCTTAAAGTACCTACCGAGAAAGGGACCTATAATTACTACATGGCGATCCAGGTATATTACAAGTTCACATTATGCGGAATGGGAAACGTTATGAGCTCCCACAGCTAGTTCTTCAGGGGAGAATCCTGTGACGAAGGGGCCTGGCAGGAGGAGAATATCTTGATTATAGAATTTGAGAACTTGGTTTGGTACCACAATGACCGGCCTCTTCAGGGCAGCTATTTTAAATGTTCAAATTGACATGATGATCGCTAATATCCGTTAACGGATGAGCACTCAAAGAAGAAGAAAAAGAAGATTAAATTAAAATACTTTCATCTAAATTCTGTAACCAATCGAAAAGATTTTGCAAAATATTGGAACGCGTTACGAAATTGGGAACGTACCTATTTTCGTTTGTTTGACAAATGACATTGACAAATTTTGTCAATACTTTTTCTGTCTTTACTTCTTTTAGTGGCTTTTTTTTACTCCGGTATTTTAAGACCCTCTAAAGACTCCGAATTACGGACTGTGCAATATTTTTTGTGTGAATTGTATGCAGAATTATTGGCTTTAAATAATATATATTTAATCATCGCAATTTAGCAAATTTTTAAAAATAAATTAAAAAATTATTACATCATCTGAAAGAAAGCCATATCAGAGACAATTAAAAGTCCCGAGCTGAGTCAGTGAATAAAAGCCACTAAAAGAAGCAAAGGCAGAAAAAGTATCAAAAAAATATCAGACAAAAACAATGACATTTTATAAGACAGATCTGTCACATAAATTTTCAATGTCGAATTAAGCTTGATTCATCACACTCATTATCATCCAATAGTATTTCATTAATTTCAATTGTTAAACAAATTTATAGTCTCCAAAGTCAAACATATTATTTTTTGACGTTTCTCAAAACCAATAGAAATTTTCAATTTCAGAAATTCATATACGTTCTAGCCAATCAAAACATTAGAGAATTATTCATGTACATTGTTTTTATTGAATGACAACCACATGACAACGTATTTTATAGCCATTATTTTGAAGGACTATGGGTGCAATATGAAGAAACCTGAGAGAGATTGGGAAAGTATCATTAACTTTCAACACATCAGAACAAAACAACGTTGAGAAATCCTCCACCCAAGGGTGCAACAATAATTGTATTTTTCATGTTCAAAATTTCAATGCATCCTAATTTAAATACCTCATTCAGTTTATATTAAGTCGAGTGATATAAATTTGTTGAAATAAAAATATAAAATCTTTAAAGTGATTTTTATTGTAACGTCAAAAAATAATCTATTGAATAACCCACGAGAGTTCGATAAATTAGATAATAATTCTTCAGGCCTTTTCTCAAACTTGTTGCCATAATCTTTAAAGTGATTTTTATTGTAACGTCAAAAAATAATCTATTGAATACCGCACGAGAGTTCGATAAATTAGATAATAATTCTTCAGGCCTTTTCTCAAACTTGTTGCCATGTGGCAAAAGCCACTCGAGCCCTTTGGACCCTTCCAAAATCTGTCAAATTATTTTTAATTTATTCTCATTCTCTTGTAATATTACTACAGAAAGTTTTATTGTCGTGTACAGCGTAATACGATGTAGTAATGAAGATAGATAAAAGAATGCTTAGACGGTTTGGACAAGTAGAAAGGATGGATAAGAGAAGATTAACGAAACAGATTAATAAGACGAGTGTGAATGGGCGGAAGTCGAACATATCACGATCAGATCGAAATGGTTTTCAAAAAAGGCCAGGTCAAGAGTACCAGCAACCGACGAAAATGTAAGTAAAATAACCTACCTCTTCTTGCGTCCATTCGGGATCCTCAACATCGAAATAAACTTTATTCTCTGTGAAATAATTGTATTCTCTTATGATGTGACGTAATCGTTCGTGTCTCTCTTTAATTTTTTCCATTTCACGCTCTTTCATCTCCGCCATGGCGTTGAAGGCAATGTTGTACTGTTCTTTTAATTTCGTCACTTCTGCCTAAACAGACAACAAACTTAATTTTAGAACGATAACCCAACTTTAAGGACATTTTTGAAGTGAAAACTTCTTTAGCGGCGTTGTACACTTTTTTTGTAATGGGTAAAAAATGTTAAACTCGCGTCAGGACACGTGACCTGATCGAAAATTCGTAAGACGGACGAAGAGTAGATAGCTGACGTGGCGTAGGAGAGGGAGTATCCCCCTCTCTTTCTACGGCGCGGCGAAAATGTATGCCTGCGCCGGCTGTTTCGTTTAGGCGGCGCAGGGCGCACAACGTTAATACTTAAGTTTTTAATCAAATGGCTTTAAAAAGAATGGCCTTAACCAGTAACAGAAGAGAAATTAACCGATATATTTTTATTTAAATACTGATCATACTATTTATTTCTTTAAAGTTGTTTTGTGTCACAGCACATGTAAATTTCGTAAATAGGTTTAATATCCTAAAAAATGTTAAAAACTAAATTGTTTTTTTTTAATATAGATGAGAGTAACAATTAAAAAAATTAATTTGTTTGCAAAAAAACTACCCATGATTTTAATTATGTCACTTGAAATAAAATGTTGGGTTACTTAATTTTTTTAATTGAATGAAAAAAAGGGCCTTAACCAGTAACAGAAGAGAAGTAAACCGATATATTTTTATTGTTTATAGATTCTGAACAAACTATTTACTTTCCGTCGTGTTGTTTTGTGTCATACCCTTTGTCAATTTGGTAAACAGATTGAATATCCCAAAAAATGTTAAAAAACCAAATTGGTTTTTTTAAATACAGATGAGAGTAACAAATAAAAAAAATCAGATTATTTGCAAAAAACTGCTTATGATTCTAATTTTATGTCACTTGAAATAAAATGTTGGTTTACTTTATTTTTTAGTTAAATGGCTTTAAAAAGAATGGCCTTAACCAGTAACAGAAAAGAACTAAACCGATATATTTTTATTTAGATAATGAACATACTATTTATTTCTTTAATGTTGTTTTGTGTCACAGCCCAAATTTTGTAAACAAGTTGAATACCCTAAAAAGGTTAAAAAACTAAATTGTTTTTTTTTTAAATACAGATAGGAGTAACATAAAAAAAATAATTTGTTTGCAAAAAACTGCCCATAATTCTAATTTTATGTCACTTGAAATAAAATGTTGGGTTACTTAATTTTTTTAATTAAACGACTTTAAAGGAATTGCCTTAACCAGTATTAAAAGAGAAGTAAACCGATATATTTTTATTGTTTATAGATACTGAACAAACTATTTACTTTCCGTCGTGTTGTTTTGTGTCATACCCTTTGTCAATTTGGTAAACAGATTGAATATCCCAAAAAATGTTAAAAAACTAAATTGGTTTTTTTAAATACAGATGAAAGTAACAAATAAAAAAAATCAGATTATTTGCAAAAAACTGCTTATGATTCTAATTTTATGTCACTTGAAATAAAATGTTGGTTTACTTTATTTTTTAGTTAAATGGCTTTAAAAAGAATGGCCTTAACCAGTAACAGAAAAGAACTAAACCGATATATTTTTATTTAGATAATGAACATACTATTTATTTCTTTAATGTTGTTTTGTGTCACAGCCCAAATTTTGTAAACAAGTTGAATACCCTAAAAAGGTTAAAAAACTAAATTGTTTTTTTTTTAAATACAGATAGGAGTAACATAAAAAAAATAATTTGTTTGCAAAAAACTGCCCATAATTCTAATTTTATGTCACTTGAAATAAAATGTTGGGTTACTTAATTTTTTTAATTAAATGACTTTAAAGGAATTGCCTTAACCAGTATTAAAAAAAAAGTAAACCGATATATTTTTATTGTTTATAGATTCTGAACAAATTATTTACTTTCCGTCGTGTTTTTTTTGTGTCATACCCTTTGTCAATTTGGTAAACAGATTGAATATCCCAAAAAATGTTAAAAAACTAAATTGGTTTTTTTAAATACAGATGAGAGTAACAAATAAAAAAAATCAAATTATTTGCAAAAAACTGCTTGATTCTAATTTTGTCACTTGAAATAAAATGTTGGTTTACTTTATTTTTTAGTTAAATGGCTTTAAAAAGAATGGTCTTAACCAGTAACAGAAAAGAACTAAACCGATATATTTTTATTTAGATAATGAACATACTATTTATTTCTTTAATGTTGTTTTGTGTCACAGCCCAAATTTTGTAAACACATTGAATACCCTAAAGAGGTTAAAAAACTAAATTGTTTTTTTTTTAAATACAGATAGGAGTAACATAAAAAAATAATTTGTTTGCAAAAAACTGCCCATAATTCTAATTTTATGTCACTTGAAATAAAATGTTGGGTTACTTAATTTTTTTAATTAAACGACTTTAAAGGAATTGCCTTAACCAGTATTAAAAGAGAAGTAAACCGATATATTTTTATTGTTTATAGATACTGAACAAACTATTTACTTTCCGTCGTGTTGTTTTGTGTCATACCCTTTGTCAATTTGGTAAACAGATTGAATATCCCAAAAAATGTTAAAAAACTAAATTGGTTTTTTTAAATACAGATGAAAGTAACAAATAAAAAAAATCAGATTATTTGCAAAAAACTGCTTATGATTCTAATTTTATGTCACTTGAAATAAAATGTTGGTTTACTTTATTTTTTAGTTAAATGGCTTTAAAAAGAATGGCCTTAACCAGTAACAGAAAAGAACTAAACCGATATATTTTTATTTAGATAATGAACATACTATTTATTTCTTTAATGTTGTTTTGTGTCACAGCCCAAATTTTGTAAACAAGTTGAATACCCTAAAAAGGTTAAAAAACTAAATTGTTTTTTTTTTAAATACAGATAGGAGTAACATAAAAAAAATAATTTGTTTGCAAAAAACTGCCCATAATTCTAATTTTATGTCACTTGAAATAAAATGTTGGGTTACTTAATTTTTTTAATTAAACGACTTTAAAGGAATTGCCTTAACCAGTATTAAAAGAGAAGTAAACCGATATATTTTTATTGTTTATAGATACTGAACAAACTATTTACTTTCCGTCGTGTTGTTTTGTGTCATACCCTTTGTCAATTTGGTAAACAGGTTAAATATCCTAAAAAATGTTAAAAAACTAAATTTTCACTTCTGCCGGCACTCCCAGAGTGCAACCCGTGGTTTTTTTTAAACCGTCATCGACGTTGCCGCTCTGTCAGCAAGGATAAAGAACAAAGTTAAATTACTACCAACCTCGGCGATGCTTTGCTGCAAGTTACACTGGTAAAAAGACACCAACTGTCGCTGTTTGTAATGCCAGGGATTCCTGTCGACGTACAATTGCACCACCGATCCCACGAGCGCGATCTGCGACTCGATGGACAACTGGGTCGTCGTGTCTTCTAATAATCCCCTGGCTTGCATCGTATTGTAATCCTGATTGCTGAATTTCGGTCGGAATTTTAATTGTTGCAGCAGCATCCTGAAACGATTATGTCGGTAAAACGGAAAACGTATTAAGTACAAAGTTCCATTACTCTGGCGTTATTATCAACCACGGTTCGAACATGCATTTGACCGACAGGAATTCTTCGATCTTCCTATGTTCCTCCACCCAAGCCAATCTCCTGATCGTTGCCTCGTTTCTGGGCAGCAGCGTGTAAATCGTGGCTATGGTTTTTTGGAATATTCCTCTGACCACCTTTCCCCTTACACCCATCGGGGCCCAATAATTCGCCTTAATCACAAATTATAATTTATAAAAAAAGTATTTCATTTAGCGATAGGCGAATGGTCCATCGTCCTGCCAACGAGAATGGTTTAACGCGAAACGTCCATCAGCCCAAAGCGTCTATCCAAGGAAAGGCGCAATTTACATTTTCGGTTGGGTCATGCAAGGGCTGACATTTTATATTTTACTAGCTTTTGCCCGCGACTTCGTCCACGTAAGAGGTCGATAATGGTTCTAATTTGGTTTTTACGTTATTAATTTTGTTATAACATATAAATTATTATGTTAAAATGTTGGAATACTTATAAATTATAACAATCTTTATTAAAGTGTAGGGATTTAAAGGTTAAATTAACATGAAAATGAAATAAAATTTTGTTATATTTTATGAACACGAAGCTCGTCCTTTGATCTGGTGAAAGTGACACGGGGGAATTATATTTTTAAAACGAAACCGAAATACTACACCTACCTCAGTATTTATTTGTAAACAATATTTTTTTTGTTTTTCCTTCGGGTGCTAGAATCACCAGGCTACTTTGTCCGCTCAATCTGGAGCATGCCACATACAACTGGCCGTGAGAGAAGCAGATTTTTTTCAAGTCTACTCCCGCTACCTTAAGAGTTTGGCCTTGAGCTTTGTTTATGTTTATGGCAAAGCAGACTGTGGTAGCGGCCGTGGTGTAGTTGCTAGCGCGCCAGCCTCTGCACCAAGAGACCCGGGTTCGATTTCCAGGTCAAACCAACGAATTATAAGCGACCGCTGCCGTTCGGAAAGCAATGGCAAACCACCGAATGTATTCTGCCTAGTAAGGCCTCTCTAAACTAGCCGTTCGGAATCGGCATTAAACTGTAGGTCCCTTCTATTCATGGAACACTGATTGAGCGTGCACATGAATAGTTGCAGAGAGGTCGCCGACGCCCCCCAGGGGGTATGGCACAACAACAAGAAGAAGACTTTGATAGGAAACTGCACTCTCTTGAATTCGAAGGGGTAATTCGATGGTGTTAGGGGAATCCTAGGAATAAATACAGACTCTCCTCGAGAACAACCTGTCAGTATGGTTACCTCGATTACATTTCGATTCAAAGTTTTCACTTGCAATATGGTCCCATTGCATAGTTTTGGTGAATTTATATTGCGCAGCAACATAATTGGCGCGCCAACTCTCAATTTTAATATGTGAGTTGAGGGACCGGGAGGCTTCAGTGTATTCAGGAACTCGACCGGATAATGAATGGCATCATCGGTGTTTATCACTGAGTCGACGGATTTATATTGATATTCGACCCCTTCGACTGATCTCAAAAGTATTTCATTCCATTACAATGTCCGAAAATACCCTTAAATCAAGTCCCTCCATCTCGTTTTTGGCAGTCACGATGTCTAATAATATGTCTTAGGATGACCATGCAGCTAACATCGCAAATTCAGCAATACAGAGGCTAGGTTTTCTGTGGAAACCTAAAAAAATTTTTACTCCTGATCGACTGTTGACGTACAAGGCTCAAATCCGATCTCTACTGTAGTATTGCTCGCACATTTGGGGTTCAGCACCAAGGCATTCTCTTCCTCTTCTAGATTCCACTCAGAAAAGGGCGATTCGGTTGATAAACAGCTCAACTCTCACAGATACCCTTCACCCACTAGAACATAAAAGAAGAGTTGCAGACCAGACATTACCTACAGATATTTCCATGGCAGATGCTCCAGAGAAATAAAAACTCTTGTACCACCACTGGCCACATTCGGTCGAAGAACTCGGCACGCTGAGCAGTCTCACCCATTTACTCTCAACATTGATACTACAAGGACCAATCTCCATCAAGAATCCTCCTTTTACAGGTATGCTACGAAATGGAACATACATACATACATAAAGTCACGCCTTTTTCCCATAGGGGTAGGCAAAGACCACTTCCTTCCACTTGCTACGGTTCGTACACCATCTTTTGCTTTCTCTACTTTCATCAGTGCTCTCATACATGCTCTTCGGTTGTTGGTACTCTTGACAGCTGGCCTTTCTTCAAAACAATGTTGATCTGATCGAGATATGTTCTCCGAGGTCGACCTCTACCGATTTGCCCATTCACACTCGCCTTATAAATTTGTTTCGTCAATCTTCCTTCATCCATCCTTTCTACGTGTCCAAACCATCTAAGCATTCCTTTATCTATCTTTGTGACCACATCTTCTTTTACACCACAGCGTTTTCTTATCTCACTATTTTTAACTTTATCCAACCGAGTCACTCCGGCTATACTTCTCAGACTACTCGTCTCCGCAGCATTTATCCTATTTTCATGCTTCTTCTGCCAAACCCAACATTCACTACCATTGGAACAAGCTTCCAAAATCAGTTTTTCCAGAGAACTATGACCTGCAACTTTTCAAAAAGCGGGTCCACAATCATCTCCTTTCTATAATCCCTTCCCCTTCTAATAGTCGCAGTGCGGGCCATCCGCGGCCCACACGATAGGTCTACCCTTTTTGCGATTATTTTCAGTAAAAAAAAAAAAATCTAAATGAGACAAGGCCAACAGAAATCCTGCGGTTTGTCAATACCTGCGGACTGGAATTCTGATGCCCTGAAGATGCAGCGATAGTCACAAAGGATCAAAAAACCAGGTGCCATAGGTGTCTATACCAATGGCCCAACCGCAAAAATGTAATGTAACGTTGTTTTTTAATTCGTGAACACATTTTTAGAAGATAAATTATTTGATCTTTTACATACGAGTCACTTTCCCGATAAGTCAAACGTCCACACATTGTCTAACATGTCTAATATTTTCACACTGACTGGTAACGGCATAAACACATGTTGCCGAAGTGGGGAAAATTGAATTACTTGATTATTATATTTTGTGCTGGTCGACTATCTACCGTTTTTGCATTGAACCGTAATTCGACAAGTTCTAGGTTAATTTTTTTAAGCCGTTTGTTTTAACTAGGGCAAATGGACCACCACCATATCCGTCAACGCTAAGGGCAAACCTTAAGATAATTGGTGACGACGTTTTGGGCGTCTATCAACGCCTTCATGTAAGTTTCGCTTCGTTTGCATTCTTCTCTATTCTTCTGTTTTTTTTGATTGTACGTATTGGTGTCCAGATAAAATTCCAACAAATCTATCTTCTCTATGTCTGGACCTTCTATGTTTTTGGTAACTATGTAATTTAACGTCGATTTAATGCCGTTAAGTTCTTTCCAAATTTCAGCTTTTTCTGCTTTACAAATGGCTTCTTCTCTCATTGCATTTTCTATCTTGTATACCTCTAACCACGTCTTGTTCGCGTAGCGGCCTAATAAAAGCATAACGTTAAATTAAAAAATACTCCTAGTGTAAGCATTCCTATCTTAACAATGACAGAAAAAAATCTGAATATCTAAGTTCTATTAAGCGCAATACAAAATAAAAACAGCTCCAACTCTTGATTCAAAGCAAGATAAAGGGCACACAAAGGGTGGTTAAAGACCAATTTTCCGGATTAAAAACCTACGCTAATGGTTTTATATAAGCTCAAAGTCATGTAGGTAAATAAAGTACAATTAACCTTAGTAATTTCCAACATTCCACAAAAATAGGACGAATTTTCTGGCTTAAAAATATCGCCAATGTTTTATTAATGAACTTAAAGTCACTGTTAATGGCAGCAAATGAAGTCCAAATAGTCCTAAAAGGTCCCAACTTTCCATGAGAGTTTTCTGGCTTAAATTTCTCAATGATGGTTTAGTATGAACTCAAAGTCACTGTTTCGAACAGCAAGCACTAAATAATGCCCAATTGGCCCTAAAAATTGCTAACCTCACAAGAAAAGAGAATTTATTTTCTGGCTTAAAATTCTCTATAATGGTTTAATATGAGCTCAAAGACACTGTTTAGGGCCCAATTAAAGCCCAATTAACCCTACAAATTGCCAACCTCACAAGAAAAGAGAATTTATTTTCTGGCTTAAAATTTTTGATGATGGTTTAATAAGATCTCAAAGTCACTGTTTAGGGCAGCAGTAAATAAATCCCTATTAGCCATAAAAATTGCCAACCTCCCAAGAAAAGAAAACTTATTTTCTGACTTAAAATTCTCAATGATGGTTTAATATGAGCTCAAAGTCACTGTTTCAAGAAGGAAGTAGTAAATAAAAGTTGCCAACCCCTCGTGGAAGAAGGAATATTTTTCTGGCTTTAAAATCAATGGTGGTTTAATATGAGCTCAAAGACACTGTTTAGGGCAGCAGTAAATAAATCCCAATTAGCCCTAAAAGTTGTCAACTTTTCATGGAAGGAGGAATAATTTTCTGGTTTTATAACCTTGGCTGATTTTTTAAGTCCAATTTGCCCTAATATGAGATGGCACTATAAGAAGAAGAGTTAGTTTTATTGCTCGGTAGGCATATTTAGGCATATCAGATGCTGCAGCACATTTATATAGTGTGTGTGAAAGATTCCCAATTTGACTAAAGCCTTTTGTGTTTCCATCACCTGAAATGTCTGTTGAGGTCTTGGATAAAAAGAAA
The DNA here is from genome assembly GCA_950111635.1 of Agelastica alni. Taxonomy (NCBI): domain Eukaryota; kingdom Metazoa; phylum Arthropoda; class Insecta; order Coleoptera; family Chrysomelidae; genus Agelastica; species Agelastica alni. Next base: position 4,106,672 of record OX467715.1, read on the forward strand.
TGTCTATACCTTCCGGTTTAAATCCGTGAGTGGGTCTTTTGAACATCAGGGCGTATTGTTGGGATGATAAAAGCGTCTTTAAATTGTTCAACGACGTTTCGTCAACTTGGGTACCGTTGATACGGGTGGCGCACGTCACTCCGTCTCTGCCTAATGTGATTACGTATCGTCCCAACGGGTCCACGTAAGCCTCCAGAACGCCCCCATGGTATCTGTGATGTACGTACACCACCGCTATCTGTTTATCGAATTTTTCGTCTCTCACCATCGTGAAGCCATCGAATCCATAGGTGATGCTCGTGCTATCGGATATTCTGATTTGGTAGTCGCATATCTGATGGCCCGTCTTTATCTCAGTTATTACTTTTGCTGAATTCTCCTGAAACGAATACGTGACAAGAGTCGTTAAATTAGAAAAAAAAAGAAGAGCCTTACCCCTCTGCGTGTTTCGATTTCGTGGAGATTTCTGGAGGAAAATGGTACAGCGTAGAAAATTCTGTCTCTGTTCGGTTTGTGGCTTTGCTTCAGGAAGGCGTACAGACATTCCGATGATTCGAAAAGAAATTCTTTGACATTCGTTATTTCCTTATCGACTATGCAATATCTGATGACTTTGGTGCCGGCCAGAACTTTCGATGTGATAGGCAAGACGTACAGTCGGTAACACGTTTTCGAAGCGACCAAAATGAAATCGATTATTTGTTTTTCCACTTCTACGTGGCAAACTACTTTCATCACCGAACCGGGCAAACCCTGAAACAAAAGCGACATTAACACGAGGTCTAACGATACATTTCTAGGATTCGTTGCCCTAGAGATACACCGATAATTAAAATGTCACTTAGGATGTGGCTTATTACTCCTTGATAGGTCTGCTTTCGAACAAGGCTTGTCTCGTTAAAATTTCTAGTAAAAAAGCTACAACATATTAAAAACTTATTAAGTAATGTAAGAAACATTATTCTTAATATGGGAAATGCAAGAAATGCTCACTTCGAACATCTTGGCAACATCCTAATCTTAAATGTCTTCTAACGTTATTTATTATCTGATAGACTTGAATGGGGGAAAAATCACGTAACGCGAGATGGCGCTGTCAATGACAAAATATCGTATCGAGGTGTGAACAACAAATATTCTGTCATTTGATCACTTGTAAAACCATAGTTTTTATTGAAGGAAATTTAAGTTATCTCGGAGATTTGAGTTGATTTTTTGTGTTAAACTATTGGATTGAATCTGGATTTAAGGTTTGTTTTCGACGTTTCAGTTTTATTGTCGCTGGATTCTTGTTAAATGCCTGCGTCCAGGCATCAATTTTGGTATGTTTTCGAAGTTTTTCGGTTCTGTTGTCTCTGGAATTCTTGTTGCAATGCCTATGAAAGTCGAAATATCAATTTCGGACATATTGTATGGTGAACGTGTTCGACCAATTAAGGAATGTTTTTTTTATTGAAACATATAGCAAATTTACAACTACTTTAACACTATAAGTATTTAGTAAATGTTTTGGATGTATAGGACTTGTAGTGGGTACCGTTCAGCAACGGTTCGCCATTTCAACCTAATCAATCAGGTCTTCTGGCCAGGATCTTTTAAGCCGTCTGTGCTCTAACGGGACTGGATAAAGTTGTCTTATTAGGTCACTATCGTGATCAGCATTTCTCTCTTTAGTTTTTTTGGCATTGGTTGCTATCACTTCGCTGATAAAGGGAATCCCTAGGTCGTTGTGTATTGTTGCGTTGGAAACGTACCATGGCGCGTTAGTTATCATCCGGAGTGTTTTTGACTGGAAACATTGAAGAATTTTTGTATTGGAGGGTTTACATCCCCAGAGCTCGATCCCATATGTCCAAATAGGTTTTAAAATAATTTTATATAGTAGGAGTTTATTTTCCAGTGATAACTGTGATCGCCTTCCAAGTAACCAATTCATTTGTTTGACAAAATCATCTTTTAAAAGCATTCTCTGTATTATTGAAGTCACTATGAATAATCACAAATAAAATGATAGATCATTGGACGACAATATCAAACTTACCACTGAAAAAATCATCTTTTACAAAGTGCTTGCTGCAAATAAATATAAACTTTGAGATTGGTTCTCATATCTTCCATTCTTGAGCTGTCTTAAAATTTGAGGAAAATTTATGCAAAGATATAATCAAATTGTCATATGTACAGCATTGTGGAATAGACCATATTTTTACAAAACCGGTCCTGTTGGCAACCGAGGAATCGACCGCGGCTAGGGTCCGTTTCGACGACCGCCTTTGTCGGCCGCCGCACGGTCTGGCAAGGTCGTGAAACTTCTCGAAACCGCGTCGGTCGAGAAGAGAAACAGGTAGAATGATCTGGAATTGTGAAATATAGAGGTATAAAAGGAGCAGTGGTCATAACAAGGGACAAACTTCTAACCTAACCTAACCTAACCCACGGAAGAACTAAAAAAGTTGCAACAATACCATCAGAAACATCATAGAGTGTTACAGAAATAACTGATGATTCTGAATTGTAAACTTTATTTGGCTTCGCCATGGATGTTTAACTTATACATAGACGATTGTTTAAACGATTTGAAAGAGAGTGCGTATGGATTAAAAATGAATGATTTGATCGTCAAATGCCTTCTTTACGCCGATGATCAGGTCATATTAGCGCCATCTGAATAGGAGTTGCAGGCGATGGTTAATGTTATGCATGATGCCCTGAAAATCAAAGGGATGACAATAAATGTGAGCAAAACGAAAGTAATGGTTTTTGAAAGAGAAGAAAGCATGACGAACTGTAAAGTTCCAATTAAGGGAGAAAGAGTGGAACAAGTGAATGAATTTGTGTATTTGGGTTCAAAGTTTACGTGGGATGGAAAGTATGACAGTGACATTGAGCGAAGGGTGCTGGCAGGAAAACAAATGAATGGGGCACTGTATAGCTTTGTGAACAGCCAGAAAGTGTCAAAAAAGGCACGTCTGGGCGGTGCATAGAGGTGTGTTGGTTCCTACACTTATGTATGGTAGTAAATGTTGGGTTTGACAGAAGAAGCATAAAAATAGGATTAATGCTGCGGAGATGAGTAGTCTGAGAATTGTATAGCCGGAGTGACTCGGTTGGATAAAGTAAAGAATAGTGAGATAAGAGAACGCTGTGGTGTAAAAGAAGGTGTGGTTACAAAGATAGATAAAGGAATGCTTAAATGGTTTGGACACGTAGAAAGGATGAATGAAGGAAGATTGAGAAAACAAATTTATAAGGCGAGTGTGAATGGACGGAAGTCGGTAGAGGTCGACCTCGGAGAACATCGATCTCGATCAGATCAACATTGTTTTGAAGAAAGAGTACCAATACAACCGATATTGCTATTAACGATTACTCACCTCGATAATGAACATATCACCGGTTTCCATGAATGCCGTCACCAAAAGTCGTCCCTTTTCGAAAAATTTTACTTTCTGTATGGCATTGTGGGTAAGATGAAATTTGCACATCACCGCTGGCTTTGATGGATTGTATATTGAAATTAACTCCAATATACCGTTGGTACCGCTCGCCGCCAAATACGGAAAATGTGGATTCGCATTTATAGCAGACGTCTTAGATTTTAGTTTTATCGACGACATCTGAAAAAATACCACGCTGTAAAAATGTCCATTGCAGGGTTTATAGCGACTTTGGTGTTTCAGTAGGTACCTACCAAAAACGACCTCCTTGAACTCCCACGTATAACTCTTTATTTAAATGTTTCCTGCTAATGTGTTAATAGTTAATAGATTTTAGCTGTTTTATCCATTACTATAACTTCCCGCTGGGAAGTTAAAAATAATGTTTACTACCCGTATAAAATCCGGTATAAATCAAAGAAAGCGTCTGACCACGTGGACTTGATTGACATGCGACAAAATTCACAAACTAGGTTATTCAACCCATGGAAACAGCGAATCCTAAGGTAAAACGCACTGAATTTGCTATAAATAATCTTGTTTTAAAACCTTTCTAGGAGGTAGTCTGTGATATCAGTGGGGTAGTGTGGTGTGTTAAATTTAGAAATTTCATTAAATAAATGGAAATATGAGGTTTTAGAGACAATGGGCTAATAAAAATAATGCAATTGCACAGTGTAGTGAGAATAAACACAGATATGAATTTAACAATGAAGATTTAGACAAATGGTATTTTTAAAAATGATAAATTCATAAAATGAGGTACCTCCGCCTATGGCAGATCAAACAATATTTTCGGTAAGGGTTCAGACCGAGTTTTTATATTCTGCAATTGATAATGGAAGAACTATAACAACTTGTGTTCTTAAGCAGCTATGTTTAAAATTTCGCTTTAATTATATAATTACCTCTCGTCCCGTTTCAACTTCGTATACATGAAGATGGACATCTTTCCTTAACATAACCATGTACTCTCCCAATGGATAAACCATGCACATATCGGTAACAGCCAATGATGTGGTCGTCAAATATGACACCTCTTCGTGTTCGTTTATTCTTATCAACTCCCCGTGCGGATCCGTACCGATTATGTAATCGGATTTAACGGCGATCGTATTAGATATCTCGAAGTCCAAATCGATCGTCCAATCCAAACACCAAGAGCCCGATTTTTTGTAATGCTGCAACATTTTGAACAGAATTTTCGATCGCAAACTGATTGGAAGTATAAAGGCGAGTTTATACAGATAACTAAAATAAAATAAGAATGAACCGATGAAATCGCAGCTTTTTTGACAATGACTTTTGTGTTTTGTGCATAACAGTACATAATCTCCAAATTGATTTGTTATTTTATTTCAAATACGGATTTTTTAAGTTTTATCATCATCTAAAATTATTCAACTATATATCTACCATAGAGGTGTGTTGCTTCCTACACTTATGTATGGTAGTGAATGTTGGGTTTGGCAGAAGAAGCATGAAAATAGGATTAATGCTGCGGAGATGAGTAGTCTGAGAATTGTATAGCCGGAGTGACTCGGTTGGATAAAGTTAAGAATAGTGAGATAAGAAAACGCTGTGGTGTAAAAGAAGATGTGGTCACAAAGATAGATAAAGGAATGCTTAGATGATTTGGACACGTAGAAAGGATGGATGAAGAAAGATTGACGAAACAAATTTATAAGGCGAGTGTGAATGGGCAAATCGGTAGAGGTCGACCTCGGAGAACATATCTCGATCAGGTCAACATTGTTTTGAAGAAAGGCCAGGTCAAGAGTACCAACAACCGAAGAGTATGTATGAGAGCACTGATGAAAGTAGAGGAAGCAAAAGATGTGTGTACGAACCGTTGCAAGTGGAAGGAAGTGGTCTCTGCCTACCCCTATGGGAAAAAGGCGTGACTTTATGTATGTATGTATGTAATAGATAGAGCAGGTATGGACCTTTCCTCAGTAATATGCAAAAACTGATGGAAAATACAAGAACAGCCGACTGAAAGAAAAAGCTTTGCTCATTGCTTACAATTGCCAACATAATGGAGAAAGCACGTGCTAAAAAATCAGAGAGTTTAACGTTTTTTAGATAGAGATAAAATTTGGCCATCTTTTGTTCTTATTCTTATTTTATCTTATTTCTTGTATAAACGCTTTCATAGTTTTGGGCATGTTTATCTTTTTTATTTTATTTTATTTTGTTCCTTATTTTATTTTATTTGCTGTATAAACTCGCCTTAAACTACGTTAGATAAATAACTTCAGAAATTTTTACAAAACTACCATATCCCACAAGGATCTGGTGCAAGCCATGGGCGTCGTTTAGTGGGCCAAAGGGACATTTATGAATTATGTAAACGATGAATTTTACATTCTGGCTGACGTGCTGACGAGAATACTGATATTTCAGGGCACGAGCAACTATCTCAATTTGTGAACAGTAACAATAGTTTGCGAGAAGATTTTCTAGGATTTAAAAAGCTCACGAATATGGATGCACTATCGGTGGCTTATGTTTTCATTAGGGTATTATGGCTTAAATATGCATAAACTTATTGATTTAACTTATTTTCATTGCAGTTCACATAAATTAAACCTTACCTTTAATAGTACAAACTCTATTTCAGGGGTCCAGAAATTATTATTTTCAGTAAAATTTCTTGAATTACAAAAATCGCTTGAAAATCTTTCTGGAAATCTCAATTTTAATTCTCAAGAACTAGATCGCAAGGGAAATATTTGATACATGCTATGTTCACTTCCAAAAACTACGACGTACATGCATACGTTCGCTTAGGTCGACCTCTACCGACCTGCCAAATCACACTATCCTTATAAATATGTTTCGTAAATCTTCTTTCAAGAAAAAACTGCTAAATAACAGGCTCCCCCAGATCTCCGTACTTGCCCCCCTGCTATTTAGCCTCTATATCGCTGGTCTTCAAAAAAACAAATCAAAAAAGCATTTGACAATGTAAAACACGATCTCCTCATATCATATCTTAGGAAATTGGGACTGGATGAAAAGGATATCAGACTTATAGGTAATTTGTACTCGAACCAAAGAGCGGAAATCCGAATTCAGAATGCAGGAACAACTAAGGATTTTGAAATAAAGAAGGGCGTCCGCCAAAGGTGCATCTTGTCTCCGATGTTGTTTAACTTGTATGTGGAAAGAGCATTCACTGAGTCAATCTCCGACAGTGCCATAGGCATTAAAGTAAACGGAATTCCCATAAACAATATTCGATATGCGGATGATACTGTGATATTAGCGGATGGTGCAAATAATCTACAAACTCTACTAGATAAGGTCAATGAAGAAAGTCAAAGATTGGGTCTGAAAATTAACATCCGTAAAACCAAATGTATGGCCATTAGTAGAAACGATACTCCAAATACCACAATATCCATAAATGAAGAGAGCATTGAACAAGTCACTCAATTTAAATACTTAGGATGCATGATTAACCAAAAATGGGACCCAGATCAGGAAATCAAATGCAGAATCGAGCAAGCTCGAACAACGTTCTTAAGACTTTAAAATTCGAGATGTGGTATTTATGAAAATAGTCGCAAAAAGGGTAGATCTATCGTGTGGGCCGCGGACGGCCCGCACTGCGACTATTAGAAGGGGAAGGGATTATAGAAAGGAAATGATTGTGGACACGCTTGTAGGTTGTAGTTGTAGGTCATAGTTCTCTGGAAAAACTGATTTTGGAAGCTTATTCCATTCCGTAGCAGCCCTGTAAAAGAAGGATTCTTGATGAAGATTGGTCCTAGTAGTGTCAATCTTGAGAGTAAATGGGTGAGACTGATCAGCGTGCCGAGTTCTTCGGCCGAATGTGGCCAATGGTGGTACAAGAGTTTTTATTTCTCTGGAGCATCTGCCATGAAAATATCTGTAGAGCAATGACTGGTCTGCAACTCTTCTTCTATGTTCTAGAAGGTGAAGGGTATCTGTGAGAGTTGAGCTGTTTATCAAGCGAATGGCTCTTTTCTGAATGGAATCTAGAAGACGAAGAGAATGCCTTGGTGCTGAACCCCGAATGTGCGAGCAATACTTCCAGTAGAGGTCGGATTTAAGCCTTGTACGTCGTCAACAGTTGATCAGGTATAAAAAACTTTCTGGCTTTCCACAGAAAACCTAGCCTCTGGCTTGCCGACTTTGCGATGGTAGCAACATGGTCATGCCAAGACATATTATTGGACACCGTGACTCCCAAAATCGAGATGGAGGGACTTGGTTCAAGGGTATTTCCGGTCTTATTCCGGTCTTATTCTCAAGGGTAAAATAGAAGGAGGAAAAAGAGGAGTAGGTAGAAGAAAATTATCCTGGCTACGAAACATACGACAATGGACAGAAATACGGGACTTTCAGGCACTGCAAAATGCTGCAATTAATAGAATCATATAATAAGAGAAACGATGGACGCCTACGTGGGAATATTCTCATGGCACTTTAAGAAGAAGTTAAAATGAGGCTCATTCTATTTATAAAGGTATCGCTCATGTTATTTAAAATAACGCTCATTTAAATGACACCCTTTTTTTAAATACTTTAAATTAGTTTTTTCGCGTTAACATTTTTTTTTACTTTTAAAGCGATTTAAACTGTGTCGATTAAAAATATAAAAAAAATACATGCATATTTCCTATGATCGTTTCGAACACAAAATATCATTTTTTGCCACTCCCCAAGGAAAATTCTAACGACGCCCTTATTACAGGCCCTGCTGCGTTTCTCGTTTATAATTTTCCAATCAATTTAAATCCACCGAAAGGTAAAAAGTCTGTTTTTTTTTTCATACCCGTATGGCCTTGTCCGGCCCAGTTACTGCAATTCCCGCTTTGTACCAAATCACGCTGGGAGTACCGACACCTTCTATTTGAGCCTCTACAACTCTTTCCAAAGTGAACTCGTTGTCTACCTAAAAGTGACCGTTTTTACTTCCAATTAAAAAACAATCTAAGCATACCGACGGTGTACAAGTTTCCTTTTTTATCACAAATGAACAGTCCACCTTCGGTAGTCCACATTGCGTGCGTGAAAGAACCGATGATCGACTTGTGCTCCACTTTGACTTCGTGTTGCCATATCAAAGTTTCCTTGCAACAGGTAAACAAATCCCAGTAGAAAATTTCCCTGGTATCCAAACCGAATTGAACCATGTGAACGGGTTTCGTCCAATTGCATCTAAAAACAACATAAAGTTAAGACAAACTAACACGAAAACGGACTACAGGCTGGAAGGTGAAGTTCATCTCTGCGCTTTTCAAACTAAAAGGAAAAATAACGTTTATTTGCCAAAAACGCGATACAACGTTGCTGGCGAGAAAAGAGGCAGAAACGAAGTTAATGTTGGATAGAGTGACAAGAGAAAGTGCTAAGCTGGGCCTGGAAATAAATCTTAGCAAGACTAAACTTATGGTAATCGACAGAAGTGAAATCCTCCCACGACCGAACATTCCAAATATAGAAAATGTAGATGAATTTGTATACCTGGGATCCCTAGTAACCAAGGAGGGTGCGAAAATAGTTATTTATGTACCAAGGGTATAAATAGATCTTTATGCCCTGAGGGCGACGTTTTACAAACCCGAGGGCCTCTGGCCTGAGGGTTTGTAAGTCGCCCGAGGGTATACACATCTGTTTATGCCCGCGGTACATACATAACTTTATGTCATACTAGTTCGTTATTGCAATCCAATCTCAATAAAAATCAGTATTTTAAAAAATCCGGTTTAAATTAATAACATTGCCATTTCATCATAGTAGACACCATCGTTGCTAGGTGAATGTTGACAAACGTAAATGTCAGAAAATCACAATAATTTTTATTTGTGTAAAAGTTAGAAGTCAACATGTACGAAGATTTTGGAATTCCTGACGAAATTACTGAAAAAGCAAAGAAAGCAACTGAAAATCTGTTGCCAAAAATCTAATGAAGCTTACAACATGGAATACGAAAAATTATTAAATTGGATGCAAGAAAACTACGTAAAAAATGTTAATGAAACAGTGTTGCTTGGATACTTCGGCGATCTCGCTAAAAAAATTTCTCCGAGTTCCTTGTGGTCCAAATATTCCATGGTAAAGAAGACTTTAATAGTAAATAAGAATATTAACATTGCTAATTACTATAAGTTAATGGAATATTTGAAGCAAACTTCGAAAGGTTACAAACCAAAGAAGTCTAAAATTCTGTCTAGAGATGTTTTAAAATTTATTCATATGGCACCGAACGAGACGTTTTTAATGAACAAAGTTGCATTAATATTTGGAATATTTGGTGGATGTCGACGGCAAGAACTTGTGAACATGTTAGTTACTCATGTAGAAGATAGAAAATCGGTTTTTGTGGTAAATGTACCAGAGACAAAGACCGATAAAAAACGTATTTTTACCATTATAGATGAGGGTGAAATGAACAGTTTAAAGCTAATAAGAGACTATATGTCACTACGGCCACGTGGTTGCTCAGAAAAAAGGCTTTTTCTGACCTATAGACAAGGTCGATGTACTGTACAGCCAGTAGGAAAAACCACGGTTATAAAAAATCCCGTCCATTATAGCGGAATATCTGGGTTTAAGTGATCCTGAGAAATATACAGGTCATTGTATGCGTCGAACGTCAGCAACTCTTCTTGTAGAGGCTGGAGCCAGTATGACCACGTTGAAGCGCCATGGTGGATGGAAGAGTATGTCGGTTGCTGAAGGATTTGTAGAGGATAGTTTATCTTCAAAAAATGAAATTTCAAGAATGCTGGCAGGTGTACCTTCCGGGTCTGGCGTTTCGGTACAGAAATTTGAAACTCAAACTATGAAACATGAATCGTATGCTACAGGCAACTTAACTATCACCGGATCATTTCAGAACTGCCAATTTTATGTTAATTCGTCAAAATAATGTTCATCGAATATTTACATATATTACTATATTCCGTTTGTAATTTCATTAATGAAGGTTATTAAATAAGTTAAACAAAAAAGTATTTCTCTTTATGCACGCGCGGGCCATAAAGTGAAATTTATGCCCGCACGGGCATAAAGTACGACATTATATAATTGGCAACTAAGTAATAAAAACACAATAATGAACTAGTATGACATAAATAAATAAAAAGGCGAATGGCAATGGCACGAGGAGCAAGGATCAATCTTATAAGAATATGGAAAGATCGTCACGCATCGTATTCTCAATCTATCTGTACGTAGAGGAATCCTAGACGATGAAAACATCAGACATACGAAGAATAGAGGCGTTTGAAATGTGGTGCTGGCGACGTATGTTGCGGATTTCACGGACAGAGAAACGCACCAATGCATCTATATTAAAGGAACTGAAGGTCAAAGACAGATTGTACACAATATGTCGCGCCCGAATTCTAAAATACTTTGGATACACTACAAGACAAGAGGGAGACAACCTAGAAAAATTGATGGTACAGGGAAAGGTGGAAGGTAAACGGCCGAGAGGCAGGTCACCTGTTAGACGAATAGACCAATTAAATAAAATCACAAATACATCACTACAAACCCTACTAACTGAAACAATGGACCGACAAACATGAAGAACTAGAGTAAATGGATGTACCTGATTTCATGGAATCACCATTTCTCAGGCATGAGAATACGACTAAGAAGAGCCAAAAACCGAAAAGTTAAGTAACAAAACAATTCTTAGAACATTGAAAACGATTTTTAGCATCTGGTATTGCAACCTCTGGCCCTAATGACAGCTCCCATTCGTTCTGGAAGGCTTCTTATCAAATTCCTATTAAATCTGCAGGGATGGTACACCTTGGTCGTCTTGGAGCTGATCTTCCATTGTAACACCCCAGTTTCTCTGTACCTTCTTAATGTTCTAGATACTCTCGATTGGTTAATACTAATAACTTTGATCTGTGATCTTCTATTTTCCCCTTTGGCTGCTTGTTTTGGTGTCAAACTAAAGACTCTTCACACTTTGCTGTATTTCGTGCTTGCCTGCTTGCTCGGAGTCTTGAAGGCAGCTTAACACGCTACGCTTGATTTTCAGGGCATCATGCATAACATTAACCATCGCCTGCAACTCCTCTTCAGATGACGCTAATATGACTTGATCATCGGCGTAAAGAAGGCATTTGACGATCAAATCTTTTATTTTCAATCCATACGCACTCTTTTAAATCTTTCAAACAATCGTCTATGTATAAGTTATATAGCCATGGAGAAAGCCACACATCCCTATCTCACACCTTTTTCGATGTTAAACCAGTCCGTGTAAGCTCCGTTTATCCTGACACAAGCAGTAGAATCCTCGTGAAGTGATTTCGGTGCTAGTATTAAACTACCGCTCACCCCATACATAGACAATGTCGATCACAATTCACTCCTCACCACTCTGTCATAGGTCTTTTCCAAGTCTATACAAGTGCAATAGACCTTCTGACTTCTAGCCAAGAATTTTTCGACTATACCTCGTAATAAAAAGACCTGATCCATACATCTCCTTCCTCTTCTAAATCCTGCTTACACATCCCATATGATCTTCTCAGTTTCGTTACTCTTTTAATTAATATCTTTGCATACAGTTTGCCGACTATGCTGAGTAAACTAATACCTCGGTAGTTCTTACAGTCCTGCTGCGAACATTTTCCCTTGTAAAGTGACAGGATAACGGCCTTGCACCAGTGTCTGGTTCGCTACCATTCCTCCAACAAAGGTTAAAAAGGCTGTACAGCAGACTAGCTACCACATTTTGTCCAGCTTTCAGCATTTCAACTGTTATCCTGTCGTACCCAACAGCTTTACCCAATTTCATACTGTTCAACGCTTCCACAATTTCTGTCGTACTAATTTCACTTTCATTGCAACTTTCACTCATGTCTCCGAATGGGGCCTGTACTTGTGTATTCTCTTTCTCAAATAAACTTTTGAAGTATTCCTTCGATCTCTTTAATACGCATTCGACTCCTTTTACCATACTACCATCTTGGTTTCTGATTCTTTTCAGTTGCGAGGTATTATTTTTACCTCTGGCTGTTCTTATGGACTTCCAGAAGAGTTTGATATTGTTTTGAAAATCTTCAGATAACCTTTTATCAAATTCATCTTTATGACTGGCTTTTATAGCTAGCCAATTGGTTTTTGTTGTGACAAAAAAGTTGGAATTTAGGTTGTTGTAATTTAATGCTTGCATGCATAAAAAAAATTGAACGGATATAGTGCCGCACCTGATTTTCTGCTCTCTAGTATGCATGTTGGTATCGGATTCTCCTACTTTTTTGTTAGTCCTCCAATTCCAAACGGTTATCGTAAACTTGGGTAGTTCTCCCAAAATGACGAGCAAGGACGTTTCGGCAAACGTCAAGCTTATGTAACCTTCAGAAACGGGTTCTAGAACATCAGGAAACAAAGTTTTTAAATAAAATGCCCGTCTTTCGGTGCATCAGACACGATCCTTAGTTGGCAACCCAAAATACATCTGATACTTTCGAAAGCTTACCTTGATATATGTTTATCGTCTCGAAATTAGGATAATTTTTAACGAATACTCTGGCATTACTGCAATTTTCGGCATATGCAAAAACGTATTGCGTTTTATGACCCCTAACTTCGTTGATACCGTCTCCGTTGCCGCTTTGCGAATTTGCCACCAACATACTTTCCTCGTCGTTGGTGAGATTGTGGAAAATAGCAAAACAGCCATTACCGAAACATATTACATCTTTAGATATTAAACTTAAAAACTTTGCTCTACCTATTTTAGCCCATCTAAAAAAAATGGTTTATTAGTTTATATTTGTGCGCAATTCTACAAAAAGGTTGTAACACTTACAGGACTGTATTTTCTGTACTCTTCATGTTTTAATAAGATAAAAAGACATTTGTCAATTTGACGAAATAGTTTGATCGATGCCATTGCTATAGATACGCTTCCTCTATTTCCCAGAATAAGCTAAAATACCCTAAAATTTATTAAATTTAATCCGTCGAAATAGTAACCAAAATAAACAAATTTTTTGCTTGGAGTTAGCCTTAGACATAGATTATAGAACATTAGGTCATTGGAGTTAGCATAAGTATTTCCAGAACACAGGCAACAAAAAATTTCAGATATTATTTGATATTATTTAGTCAAAGAATACACCGGCACAAAAAGCTGATGTATTCTTTGATTTAGCTTTTAAAGAGATTTTTTCAAAAGTTCGATTTGAGATCCAAAGAGTTCCGAACTTTAAGGAGAGTTAAGGTATTTTTTTAACTAGAAAAGGATACAATATCAAAATCGATTGTCAACTGTCACATTGTGCTTTGTTGGCTTTTATCATTCGCCATCCTTATTTTTATTCGGTACTTCTCGGGGATCGTCGTTGACGAGTGTGCTGTTTCATTTTTAGCTGGTGAATTTTTATGTTATTTGATGTTAAAACAGAATTTATGATGTAAATCTAACAACAAACGTGAGTTGCTATTAGTTAAAAAGTTCTTTAAAAGTGTTTACCAAGGCTTTGAGTGCATTTTTTAAGTTTTGTGTCCTTTTTTGTCTTCGGCATCTTTGCATAAAATTTGACATGGCGCTGATGTATTATTAATTAAAGGGAGAATAGTTTTAGTTGGGATTTTAATTCTTAAAATTTAAGAAACTAGAAGTATTTCTTTTGTTTTTTAAGTATTAGTTTTTAATTACTCCCGTATGTTACCCAAAATTACTTCAGTTTACTTCAAAACAGTTTGTTTTAGTTCTTGTACTATGGAGGAAATAACCTCGGGACTGGATCCCGACGAACTTATGGATCTAGATGAGCCTGACGGTTCAGATCTAGAAGAAGATGAAGAAGATCTTATAGACGATCCTAGTTCCTCGCCATTTATTTTATCATCTGCTCCTGAGTCTACAACTAATTCAGTTGCTTCATCACCTATTAGTGAGGATTTTCCTCCCCCTTTTAATTTTTCTGGCAAACCCCTTAATGTGAAACGTGGACGTGGAAGACCTAGGAGGGAAGGAGGTACTTTAAGTATTTATATTTATTCTATAGTTACTTATCTTTTCTAATTATATTTAGGTAAGCCTGGTTTAGCCAGAGCTCCGAGAAGTACAACAGGTGTAACAAGAGTCAGAAAACCTAGACCACCTGGTTTTAACAGGAGAGGATTTGGAAACAGAAGTGTAAGACAACCAGACAGATTGGACTTTGACTTGTCTCTATTTACATCTTCACCTATTGATGATGGCTTGTTAGATCCTGAATCAGGTTCATTTTTATATCCTGAAAGAGAAAAATCATTACCATCGATCGAAGAACCTCCTTATTTTCCAGAACATTGGCCTGGAAAAGTATGTGCCTTTTGTAATTTAGGAGAAAGAAGTCAACTGGGTCAAGGGGAAATGTTAAGGTAGGTACTAAATTATTAATAAAAGTAGGAACAAATATTGTAAATAATTTTTTTGTAGGTTGAATTGTCCAGAGGGATTTTCACCTCAGAAAGTTGCTTCAGAACAAATATTGGAGAGAGCTCTGCAAGCTCCAGATAAAGATGCAGGTGACAAAAGTCCCAAAGGACCTGTAACTTGTAGACGACAGAAAAGTTTTAATAAATGTAGACACCCCTCCATGAACAGTGAATACATTGAGGAATTGTCCATAATTGGCTATAATGATATAGTTGATGTTAGTAATTTGTTTGAACCCAATGGACAATTTTATGTGCATAGAAGTTGCGCCCTTTGGTCCAATGGTGTCACTAAAGCAGGTATTTTTTTATCAATATATGTAAATTGCCGATCATGTTTAAATTGAAATTTTTTTGTTATAGAAAATTCTGCTCTACTAAATGTGGGTCCAGTTGTCTTACAGTGTTCTTCCAAAAAGTGTTCATTCTGTAATCATTATGGAGCTAGTCTTACTTGTAACTTGGATGGGTGTACCAAAATTTACCATTTTTCTTGTGCCACAGCCGCTGGTGCCTTTCAGGAAAACTCTTCTGTTACAATGTTTTGCTCTAATCATTTAGGGCAAGTAGCCATGCTAACTGAAGGTAAGAATCAGTGAAAAAAATGTTTGGGCATTCTAAAATTGCTTATTTTTAGCTACTACTTGTTTTACCTGTAGAACTATGGGAGATATAGCTAATTTAATGTACTGTTCCTCGTGTGGGGCTCATTATCACGGAACTTGCGTTGGTTTAGCTCAGTTACCAGGTAAAATTTTAAATACATTTTCCTGCTCCCATATTTGTCTACACACATTTATTTTAGGTGTTAGAGCAGGATGGCAGTGTCGAAAATGTAGATGCTGTCAAGTTTGTCGAGTAGTTGGAGATGAATCAAAATTAATGTCCTGTGAACAATGTGATAAGGTTTATCATGCTGGTTGTCAAAGACCAATTGTGACTTCAATTCCAAAATATGGTTGGAAGTGTCGAGTAAGTGATATTTTATAAAAAAAACAAACAACAAGACACCTAATTACCTTTTTTTATAAGATATTTAATTGTTAATGTCATTAATATGTTAAAAAAATGTTTCTACAATATTAAATTTATAATAATGTGGGATAATTGAAAGTTTGTTTGTCTGTGCTTGTTTAAATTTATTTTAATATGGACATTGATTATTAATTTGTGTAAATGTATATATTTTCTTTTGCAGTATTTATTTCATTAAATCTTGTATAGCATCAGTAAGATTTAAACTATATAAAATCAATGTTAAATGTTGTTATTTTTAGTGTTGTAGAATTTGTGGAGATTGTGGGGCTCGGACACCCGGAGCTGGTTTATCGTCTCGTTGGCACGCTCACTACACAGTATGTGACTCTTGCTATCAACAAAGAAATAAAGGTTTCTCTTGCCCATTGTGTCACAAAGCCTACCGTGCCCACGCCCATAGAGAAATGGTTCAATGTTCCAACTGTAAAAAGTAAGTCTTTTTTCCTATTAATTTATTCTTTATAATTAATTTTATATTTCTAAATGACAAACTTTTGTTTTTGGAGTTTTCAGTTTTCAGCTTCATACATCTATACATCATTTGCTAGATTTAAACTGTTCGACTCATTTTATTAATAAAAAAATTATATTTAGAGATGATTGTGACACAAACCTTTACGTTAAAATCCCAATACTAATTATCTTTGGTTTTAATTGTTGTTTAAAATGCAGATTTTTTACGATTTTCGGTTCCTTTTTAATTTAAAACAGTTTCACTGTAACTAATTAGTTAAGGTTTGTAAACATTTGCGCATCATTTTGTTAAAAGAATTTGATTCATAAATGTTGCTGTTTTAAACTCTGGCTTTTTATACTTAATTTTAGATTCTTGATGACTGACTTATATCTTTACGTTTTCAGTAAGCAGCTTCATACAATTCATTTGCTAGATTTGACATAGTTTGACTCATTAAGAAAAAAATATATTTGGGAATGATTATGACACAAACCTTTACTTAAAAATCTCAATACTAAAATTATCTATGGTTTCAATTGTTTAAAATGTAGATTTTGTCCGATTTTGGTACAATTTTGTTTAAAGAATTGATTTATGTATGTTGCTATTCTAAACTCTGACTTTTTAAAATTAATTTTAGATTTTTGAAGACTAGCTTATGTCTCTACATTTTCAGTAAGCAGCTTCATACACTTTATATGTTAGATTTGAAATAGTTTGACTCATTAAGAAAAAAAATTATATTTCAAAGAAAAAAATATATTTGGCAATGATAAGACCCAATTGATTACTTTAAAATCCTAAAACTGATTATTTATGGTTTCAATTGTTGTTTAAAATGCAGATTTTGTCCGATTTTATGTTCACGGTAACTAATTAGTTACAGAATTTGATTTAAAAATGTTGCTATTCCAAACTCTGGCTACTTACTTTTGGAAAAAAAAAATTTATTTTCATATAAACTATTTCAGATTTGTCCATGGGACGTGCGACTCTGAAGCCGACGTTGGTATATACCATCAAAGAAAAGACGCTAATCCTGATTATGAATATGTATGTTTGCATTGTAAAAATAGTGTTAATCGTCAACTACCAACTAAAAGAGCAAGTAAGTGTTCCTTTTCTTAAAAAATAAAAACCATTTATTACTCAACATTGCATAAAATTTAATATAACTAGAGATATTCCTTTTTAAAAAAATGGCCACTAACCTTTGTTTTTGTTGCTTCTGCGGTGTTTTCAGCGGCCGTTTCAGGGAACTGTCCAATTGAAGGTTTTAATTTTTATTTTAATGTTTGGGTGGAAATATTTTATTCGTTAGCGGGGTTGCTAACTAGCTTTTAAAATGAGGGTTGCTACGAGATGAGAGTTGGATGACAAGTCCCAGTCCTGTTCATCTTCCTCCATTGGAAATGTGTACTGAATCATCAATACCCTCATGGTGCTGATTGGTCCAAGAGAACTCTCTTGTTTCGTTATTACTCGTCAAATATTATTATTATACCGAGCGGTAATAAAATAAGAAACTCTCGGAATGCATTTATCAATGTGACTTAAGGAAAACGGGACGTAATTACCAATTCCAAAACCACAAATTTACTTTTATAATCTCTATTAAACCTAAAATAAAAAAAAATAGAGTGGTTAATATTTTTGTTGTTTTTAATTATCCGTGCCCCAGTTGTTTTTTGTTTATTTTAATAAGAAAAATGGTATCAAATGAATTAATACATGGTACAAAGGTATGTCTTTTTTAAAACGCTTTTTTCTAATGAACTATGAATATCGATGTGTATATTTATTTGGTAGGATGTTGTGAACAGCTGATATAAATTTCATGACATTTGCCTTATTAGGTTAAAAATTGCAGCGTTTTTTGTGTTTAAAGAGAATTGTGTTGTCAGCGATTTTTAAATTAAAACCTGTACAAACAATTTCCATTTAATTTTGCCTATAAAATGAAATTTCTTGTTTTGATGCATCGAAAATGTTTTACGAAAGCTTTACAGCGATGGATGTTTATCAAAATCACAAGTTTTTAAGTGGTACAAATCATTTTGTGAGGGTCATAAAGCAATCGAAAACGAATCTCATTCAGGAAGGCCTTTAACTTTAACTACTGATAAAAACATCAAGAAACTTGTACTTTAGGCCTTTCGCGTCATTTACGATAGGCAATTCATAAAAACGACTAGAATTATGCCGAAAAAAATTCATGGTGTTTGCATCACTATTGCATCATCATTATTCGTCAGTATTTCATCAACAATCAAGTGAATGTAGTTCTGCAAGCACCGTATTCGCCAGATATGACTCCGTGTGACTTTTTTCTCTTTCCTTGATTGAAATTACCACTTTGGGGATATCGTTTTGAGTCGATAGAAATTATAAAAGAGAATAAGCTGGTCGCTTTGGAGACTATATCGGAAACTGAGTATAATAACTGTTTCGAAGACTGGAAAAAACGTTGGAATAGCATTCTAGTAGGAGTGAGTTACTTTAAAGGATACCAAATAAATTATTTTCTGTGTGTTTTATTTAATTATGTTTCATTACTGTTTGTCCATAAATAACTTAAATATTTTAGGTATTGAAGATTCCGCCGACATGTCGGTATCGCATGAATCCTTGTACGACGACACCTCAGAATTCGACCTTCCATCTCCAGACGAATTCGCACGTGGCCTGGGCAAAGGGAAACCTTACCACGCCAACAAGATTGCCAAAAAACGCATTAACTTTCCCGCCGTTGGCAGACCGAAAGGCACCGGGAAAGTACCACCCGGCAAGATGGGTTTCATGAAACGTTCTCGTCTGTCGGACTTCAATAGGAAAAGAGGATACAAAGCTAAGATGCGAGGAATCTTTGGAGTGCCGGGCGTCGGTTTGCAAAGACCCATCGCCGATGGTAAAAACGATGAGGAACCGGGCGTGGAGAATAGATTGGTCTTGTGTTCAGCCAAAGACAAATTCACCTTGACTCAGGATATTTGCGTGATGTGCGGCTCCCTAGGAATGGACCAAGAAGGCTGCTTGATCAGTTGTGTACAGTGTGGACAATGTTATCACCCTTATTGCGTAAACGTGAAGGTCACCAAGGTGGTGTTGCAGAAAGGATGGAGGTACTAAATACATTATTTATTATCCATGTTTATTTTATGTTTTATTCACATCTGGGCACAATTAAATTTATATTTTCCCATTACTAATGATATATATATATATATATATATATATATATATATATATATATATATATATATATATATATATATATACAATGATATATTCAATATCTTTTCGTAGGGGTGTTGAATGTGGCAGCTTTTTCTATCTTTTTCTGTAGTTGTGCTTAAATTTCTAGAACCTTACATGCCCCAATGACTTAAATTCGGTCAAAATGTCTCATTGTCTCGTATTTCTAGAACTTTCTAGACTTGAACGTTATTCTCTGAGACTTGCAGTTTGCATGCCATCTTGACGGTATAGCCAAATTGAATTATTAGGTCAGAATAAAAAATATCTACCAGGGACACGAAGGAACATCCAGCTTTAAAGAGATTACCACCTTTAAATTCGTAATTATTTCAAATAATTTCTTGTCGATTTTCTCAACTGGCCAGTGTCTTATTTAAATAAATAAAAAAAAAAATTTCCCGCTTCTAAATCACGTGTCTCCTTATATAAGTTTACCGCCTATAGATGATTTTATTATTTTTTAATGTTAATCTATATTTATAAAAAAATAAAAAAAAGTTTGTATGTCCTTCAAAAACTCCCAAACGGCTGAACCGATTGGGATGAAATTTTGAGGAGTTGTTTTATACATACCAGGGGTCGTTTTAGTGAAAAAAGGGGTGGGAAGGCGATAAAATTGTTTGTCCTTTATGCGTTTTTAAACTGCTAAACCGATTTTGATGAAATTTTCAGACAATCTTCAGGTTAACTCGGTGGGTGTTTCTGTGAAGTTTGGTAGCCATCGGATTAGCAAAAGAGGTGGGAAGGGGATGAAATTGTTTGTCGTTTATTACTTTTTAAACCGCTGGATCGATGAAATTTTTAATCTTTAAATTAACCCGGCGGGTGTTCCCGTGAAGTTTGGTAGCGATCGGATTAACAAAAGGGGTGGTAAGGGCATGAATTTGTTTGTCCTTTATTCTTTTCTAAACTTCTTGACCGATTTTGATTAAATTTTTAGACAATCTTCAGATTAACCCGGCGTGTGTTCCTGTTAGTTTGGTAGTGATCGGATTTACACAAGGGGTGAAGGGGATAAAATATAAAAGCTACAATATACGCCGATTTTGGTGTAAGCACCCCTACAAAAGGGATGAAAAGGATATAGAATATAAAAACTATTTAAAAAGTTCGATATTAGTGTCGAATTCATAGTTTTCGGGGTCGCTGAATTTGATAGTAACATTTCAATTTTGTAAGCACCCCTACAAAAGGGGTGGAAAGGGGAAAGAATATAAATACTATTAAAAACGCCAATATTTGTGTCGAATTCATAGTTTTCGGGGACGCTGAGTTTGATAGTGATATACCCAAAGCAGACAAGCCAACGTCTGCCGGGTCCGCTAGTTTTTGTAATAAATTTGAGAACAATAACAATTTTCAATGGAGAATAAAGAGTCTTTTTAAATGAAATATGTATTACAAGACCCTTTTTCCATTTAAAAATTTGGGGGTTATATCTCACTAGAAGGAAGTTCAATGTAGGGATGAAATTTTTTGTTGCAGGATGTTTTTTTTATAATCTAAAATTAATGTGTGTTGGAATTTTTTATAAATATTGACAATAATCGAAATAATGAATTTATTTTATTTGGCTCCGTTCCACACTGTATGTAAATATTTTTAAAAATTCCTCTAACTTTTCTTTTCGAATTAAATAAATCAAAAAAAATATTTTTCCAAAAAAGTGCAAAATACGTTTTTGTGTTTAATTTATTTTTGACCCCGAAAAATGAATCGAGCAAGGAATTTAACCGAACAAAAGAGCCTTAGTTTTCTTATTTACTATTTTAATTATTTACTGGACTCATACAAAACATATTTTTCTATTCGCTTTTCTTTTAGAATCATTTAGGATCTTAATTTTATTTGAACTTTTTGTACCTCATGCATTTTTAGCACAAAATCTCCTTTCGTTTCTGTAACCTCTAAAATATTAAAAATATACACACATGGAAATAATCTAAACATATTCTATTCTGTGCTGCAAATTTTCAACTAAATTGAGGAAATTAAAAGTTCATTTAAACCACAATTATTTTTTTTTCAAAAAATCACCTTAATTATATATTAATATCCTCAGATTATTTCCATGTGTGCATCTAATCAATTATATTTGAAACCTAAATCATTTATATGTACTCGATTTAATTTTTAGATTTTATTTTGTTGTTATTCTCTTACATTTTAATCTCTTATTTATTGACCATTAAGGTTATAGGTAGGATTTTCTTTTGTGTCATACTACCTGGATTTTACAAAGTTTATTTCGTTTTCAACAGATGCTTGGACTGCACAGTTTGCGAGGGCTGCGGCCAACGCAACGACGAAGGTCGTTTGATACTTTGCGACGATTGTGACGTTTCCTTTCACATTTATTGCATGGATCCTCCATTAGACTACGTACCGCACGGCAACTGGAAATGCAAATGGTGCGCCTTGTGTCAGACCTGCGGGGCTACCGATCCAGGTTTTAATTGCACTTGGATGAACAGCTCCACGGAGTGTGGGCCTTGTGCTTCGCACGTCAATTGTCCTAGTTGTAACGAGCCGTACAGCGAAGGAGATCTCATTATACAGTGTGTACAGTGTGAAAGGTAAACTTAATATAATAATTTACGTTTGAATCGTTTAGAATGCACTTAAAATTTTGCAGCTTTTTAATGGCATAAAAAATATTTTTAACTTTTGTTGTTGCTATGAATCGAATGTTTGATTTGGTACTTTAGGTGGCTTCATGGATCATGCGATTTCATTAAAACCGAAGAAGACGCAGAGAAATGCGCCGAGGAAGGATACAATTGCATCCTGTGTCGTCCAAGGGACGTTCCACCTCCTCATCTAATACCCTCACCTCCCGCACCGAAACCTCCAACTCCCACGAAAAGTCCTGAAGTGGGAAAGAGCACCAGTTACTACATGGACGGCGTTTATCTTAGCGAATTCGGAAATAATCTTATCAAGTCTTTGGCTTTGGAACATCACGGTTCTAGAAAAAAGAGGAAGAAGATTCCCACGGTTCAGGACAAGGAAGCGGGAATCATGGCTACCATCGAGTCGGTTGTAGCAGGTGGAAATTCTGGAGGAACAGCCTTGGAGGATAGTGCCAAATTGGAACTGGTCGATGTGAAGGACGAACCTCAAGAAATCTACAAGGAGGGAATGATTTGGACAAAAGAAGATGGTCCTCCGCCCGAGGGATTCACTGTGTTCACCATGGAAAACGGAATAAGTGTGTTGCGACGCAAACGACAACGCAATTTACAAAAACTTGGTATTGGCGGATTCCTGATCAGAGTGAGAGGCATAAGAACAGGTCAAGATAACGACGAAATCGATTCGTCGGTCGGACAAACGACACCGACGCTGCCGGAACCGATGCCGCCGCTGCCCATCGATGGAAATGACAAACCGAAGAGGAAACCTATCAGGAGAAAACCAAAAAGTAAATTGGCCGAGACTTTTCCGTCGTATCTTCAGGAAGCTTTTTTCGGAAAAGACCTTTTGGAAACAGTCGATTGTAAAAAAGAAGTAGACAGCTGCAGCAGCGATGACGATCATTCCGGCAAATACAATTCTATAAACTTATCGCAGGTTTGTAAAAGTTTCCTAGTTTTTTTTCCACATTATAAATAACTAATGTAACGTTTTTAGGATGAATTATTGGCTGTGGCTGCAGTCTCGGGCAAACAAGAGAAACAAGCGGTAGTCGATGTAAAAGAAGCTGTGAAAGAAATCAAAACTTCTAATATCATTAAAGAGGAAGACGATGACAATACAGAAGATCTAAAAGACGTTTTGGCTTTACCAGGCGATTTACTAGACGCTGAGTTGGTCAACAGTATTATGGAAGATGATGAAGAACTCGTCAAGAACACTGGATCGCTAGATGCTCTAGGTAATATGATTTTTTTTATTATTTGGACGTTGGGTCGCATTTCTAGTGTTCAAACAATCGTCGAATTTAAAATAAATTTCCTGCTTTTTCCTACTTTAAAAGAAAACCTATTGGGAACAGAAATGATACGTTGGTATTGGAATATTTATTTGCATTTAATAAATTAAACTATCGGAGATATGTGTGGCTTAAAGATGTTGTTTAAACACTTAAAACCAAACCACAAGAGTAATAAAAGTTGTTTATCGAAATTTTTATCAGAGTAATAAAACATAACATTTTGAAAAAATAGTATTCAGAATTATTCTATTTACTATCTGAAAAAATTATTCTGTGTCCTTAGTCCATTAGTTTATCGATTTTGGGAGAGTTTGAGACAAACATTCCAGTGCTACTTGCTGATCGTCGCAAGCACCTGTTAACACTGCAACTGCAAAATAAGATCTAAATTATGACGCACAATTGTATCACAAACTCTTTCAATAAAGAAGCATTCGTCTTATAATAAAACTATAGATAGTTAAAAAACACAAAAGAAATATTAACAATATTGGAATGTTGCTTTTGTCACCTCCCCAAACTATCCTTTTTTATTGCGAGACTGTTTGTGTATTTGAACTACTCCCAATGTACAAAACGTTTTATCACACATTTCTTCAAGAATCAGTTAATTAACGGTATCTATTTGAGTGGTGCTTTTGTCAGCACCACAAACTACCTTTTTTATCGCGAGATTATTTGTACATTTAAACTACTTCTAATGTACAAAACGTTTTATCACAAATTTTTTCAATTATCAGTTAACTTACAAAATTGGAATGGTGCTTTTGTCAACACCACACTATCATTTCTATCGCGAGATTACATTAAAACTACTTCTAATGTACAAAAATTTTAAATACAATTTTTGTTAAGTACCAGTAAATTAACAATACCTGGAGCTTCGCAACATCGGATAGCTATACTTTTTTATAAGATAAATTTCTCTAAATAATTTTTAGTTAATCTTTTATAGGTTTTTTCAGTGTCCACTTCTGTGTGTTCGGCTCAGTCAAATAAAACTTTCGTTTCTTTGGAATTACAGTATTTCTTAATTTATATAAAGTAACATTGGTAAAAAACCTTCTGTTAATAACTTCTAAGTTAGTTACGTTTTTTATCACTAGGGGAAGTTAATTTTTTCGATCTGTATGTGCGTTTTTTTTTCTAGAAACAAACTTGCAAGATGATACTGAGCTAGGGGATACTTTGGGCAGTTCCGGAAATTCTAAAGAAACCAAAGACGAGTTAAGTGATATTTTAGGACCTCATTTCAACCTTGATTCCATTTCTAATATCAACAGTAAAGACGTGGAGGATATATTTAAGGTAAACTATTGGTAAAAAAGAAGAAAAAAAAATTATCACGATAATTTTCAGGGTGTGTTGACGGACGAATCACAAGAATCACAAGAGAGTAGTAACTTTACCATCCAAGGAAACAACATATTTAACAACAATACACCACAACCAAACATGAGTCAGCATTCTATAATAACGCCCGCAGTTAGGCCGAAAACTTTACCGAATGTTACTCAAGTAAACTTAAATTCTCCTGTAGGGTTTCCTCCGCCTTCGCCTTACCATTCAGAATATAGCAAGTAAGTACAATCGATGATCTTTTATATAAAACTTGTTCTATTTCTGTTGCAGTTTTGTTCTTTATTATTTATGGATGTTCAGATGTTATAATCCTTAAAGCTTGTTTTGTCCTGAAGCTTGAACTACTGTCCTTTTGGATGTAACATAAAGTCATTTGCAATTTCTTTCGTTTTAATATATTTGGAACACAGGAATATAGTAAACACAAATGTAATTGATCAATCATACAGCGGCTCAACAACTTAATTACGAAGATGGGGTTGACACTTACTAAGTGTATAACGGTTAAACAAAGTAGATAGAAAAATGGGACTGATACAAAACTCAGAGACCGTAAAGGTAGAATTGAATAATTAATTCATACTCTGCTTGATTCGTAAATTTTTAAAAAGGTACGTTTCGACCACACAAAGTGTCGAAAAACCTCGTTATCAAGTACCGATAATTACT
The DNA here is from genome assembly GCA_950111635.1 of Agelastica alni. NCBI lineage: Eukaryota > Metazoa > Arthropoda > Insecta > Coleoptera > Chrysomelidae > Agelastica > Agelastica alni. Next base: position 4,132,269 of record OX467715.1, read on the forward strand.
ATGTTAAAAATAAAGGCGGCAGGGCAGCACTTGTCCGTTTTGTCAACATGCTTCGCGTTAATTTATTCTTCTATATGAAGTGGCGCGAACAAGGTTGTTATAATTATTCTTATTTCATTACAAAGTGTAGCCAAAAAATTTTTGTCTAGAAGTCTGAAAGTGTATTGTCTATATATGGGGTGAGCGGTAGTTTAATACGAGCATTGAAATCACATTACGACACTGCTTGTATCAGGATAAACGAAGCTTACACGCACTGATTTAACATCGAACAAGGCGTGTGGCTTCGCCATGGCTGTTTAACTTATACATAGACGAATGTTTAAAAGATTTAAAAGACAGTGCGTATGTATTGAAAATGGATAATTTGGTCGTCAAATGCCTTCTTTACGCCGATGATCAAGTCATATTAGCGTTATCTGAAGGCGTTGCAGGCGATGGTTAATGTTATGCATGATGCCCTGAAAATCAAAGGGATGAAAACAAATGTAAGCAAAACGAACGTAATGGTTTTTGAAAGAGAAGAAAGCATGACAAACTGTGAAGTTATGATTAAGGGAGAAAGAGTGGAACAAGTAAATGAGTTTGTATACTTGGGTTCAAAGTTTATGAGAGACGGGTGTTGGCAGGAAAACAAATAAATGGGGCACTGCATAGAGGAGTGTTGGTTCCTACTTTTATGTATGGTAGTGAATGTTTGGTTTGGCAGAAGAAGCATGAAAAGAAGATTAATGCTGCGGAGATGAGTAGTCTGAGAAGTATAGCCTAAGTGACTTGGTTGGTTAAAGGTAAAAATAGTGAGATAAGAGAACGTGGTGTAAAAGAAGATGTGGTTACAAAGATAGATAAGGGAATGCTTAGATGGTTTGGACACGTAGAAAGAATGGATGAAGGAAGATTGACGAAACAAATTTATAAGGCAAGTGTGAATGGACGGAAGTCGGTAGAGGTCGACCTCGGCGAACATCGATCTCGATCAGATCAACATAGTTTTGAACAAAGGCCAGGTCAAAAGTACCAACAACCGACGAGCATGTATGAGAGCACTGATGAAACTAGAGGAAGGTGTGTGTAAGGACCGTAGCGGAGGTGTGTTAAAGCGTAAATTGTACCGTTTGTTCCTTTTCATGTTTTGAGCTATAAACATTTTTTTAATTGAATTATCGTTTGCAGTAGCCCACAGTTCAGTCCGGCGTTTACGGAATCGCCCACCGCTTGGGCGGGAGTTCCTGAAACTCCTGAAATAGACAGCACGAACGTTGGAGTACCGTCGACGTACAATCAACGTTCTTCCGAGAAGATGAAGGCCGACGAAAGTTTGGGCAACCGCGCCACCATATCGGCCGTTTTGTACGCTAACATCAATCATCCCGAATGGAAGAAAGATTTTCCTAATTGGTCGGATAGGTAAGTACTTTTTCCGCAAATCGCTAGGAAATTTTGACATTACAGGCAAAATTTTTTTAAAAAAAAGTCAAGATTTCCTAACTGTTAGGAAATATTCATTTCCTTACTGTAAGGAAATGATATTCCCTTACAGTTGTTAGTGTTCTTCTTCTTTCATGTGCCTTATGCGGTCTCCTGAACGTTGGCTATCACTCTGGTTAGAGCATTTCGATCTTCTGCTAAGTGTATGAGTTCTCCTACTGAACGTATACCATTCACGAATGTTCTTCAACCATGACTGTTCCCTTCTTCCAGGTAGTCCATAAAACGTTTATAAGCATATTTGTACTTTTCTATTGATTTCTTTGCCAATAATTCTAATGAAGCAGTATTCACTGCCTCAACCAGCTCTGGAGGAGTTCCAGAAATGGAAAATTCATCATCACTTATCATTTTACATCGTTATGTTTTCAAAAACACCAGCAATTAAATTTATATGCGTCAAGTTTGACAATTCAACATTAATACGTTTCCACCAATTTTATTACGAATTTCAAAGCACCATTTATTTATGAATAAAATTATTCGCGATTTTTTCAAAATTAATTAATATCTGTCGAATTTTAAACGATTTTCGGAAAAATAGTATGTTTACCTCGTAGGAAAAGCCACATTCCTGGACTCTGTGTTGCTAAGTCTCGGCTTTCGCCTCGACTTAGCAATCTTCACAGTCGTCCAGGAATATTAGGCTTCTCCTACCCGGTAAACAATGTACTATTCCTGCTACAAATATTTATGTAACATTGAATATTTTCCTATTAGGTACAAGCAGATAATAAAAAAGTGGAGAACGCTGAGTCAGGATCAGAAGGCACCTTATCTCCAACAAGCGAGAGATAATAGAAGTCAGTTGAGGATGAAAAAGGCGCAACAGGTAAGTTTTTCCTTTGAAATTAATTTAAATTGTCAAAGGGGTAATCGTCAAACTGTCAAATATAAATTTATGAAAATATTTAGCGTTACAACTCTTTTTTAAAAGAGAGAGAGAGAGTTAAATCATCTACTATAGATTTTTTTCATTTAAAATTTTGTGTCTTAGTGTTGTGTGTTCTTTTTTTTAACTTTTATTGTGATTAGCACCCTGATTAAACATAACATTAAAATTTACTGGAAAAATCCGCAGGTTTTCCTTCATTATATTTTTTTAACATTTTTTTGTGGTTAACCCATAGAAGCATCCTCGTATTGTGCTTCGTAGGCTATCGGGGTTGTTACTAACAACTAAGTGTATTTATATATATATATATATATATTTTTTTTATATATAAATGTATACGCAAATGTGATACTCATGGTTTTAGTAAGTTTCTGATGTTATCATAAGGAAAATGACAAATTTTAAGACATTAATGTTGATAGGGTACATAACTCAGTGTTTTGAATTTTCAATATATTTTTTAAATAGTATCTGCAAATCCATCAGTACAGGCGGCAGCGAACGTGTTAAACAATATTAAAATAAACCCAAAAAAAAAAAAATTTAATTTAAATATTATTTAATGGAGTGATTTTGTAGTAACCGGTGAAACGATAAAACTGATTTATAAATCACTGTGATTTTAAATAGTTATTTTAGTCACTGGTGACTGGAAATTTCTGTGATAATAATATTTATTTTGGAAGATGAGTCGGTGAATTGATAAAAGTGATTCGTATTTTACTTTGGAATATCATTAGTTTTATTCGATGCAGGCATGATAACTTTTTTACTTTTACAGTGATTCTTATCCTATTAATTTGATATTATTTGATTAAAGAGTTTTATTTCAATTTAATCTATTAGTTGCGAAACTAGAAATAGTGTAAACATGGGTAATTAAAATTTTTTATTTTAGCCCAGATATTAGCAGTAAGGTAAATATTTCCAGACTGAGTAGTGCTAAAACAATAAAAGACAACAATTTTTTCAGCAAGGTCCTTACTTTAATTTAGTTCCTTACAACTAATAGCTTTAAACTGATTCTAATAAAAGAAAATGACCACCAACATTTGAATGGGTGACGTGCAGCACGTGCCCACTTTTTGACATCGGTAGAAAGGGTGAAGTATAGGTGACGTGTCACTGCTTGAAACAGACCATTTTTTGACAGATAGATATAACCTCAAGCTGTGATGTCACACGTACGTCACTCTTTCTACCGTTGTCAAGCTGAAACGTTTTTTAGGGCTGGAATTTTCAGTGAAGGAATAAAACGCCCAAAATTTCTTATTTCAATAATTAGATATGATAGAAAACTTACCACTGTTAATATAATAAATCCAAAATGGGTCTTCTTTATATTTTTTTAATTTTTATCAACTAATTTAAATTTTTTGAAAATTCAATATTTCTGGTGGAGCAAAGTATTAAAATCTGTGCGGTTAATCAAAAATGGTCGCCTCTCAGATATGGATCAGGATAAAAAAAATTTAAAACTGCTTTAAACTGCCAATTTATTACAGAAAAACAAAAAAATTATCAAGCATCTTGAAATTTTTTTTTGATCCTTCACATGGATTGTTCCTATTATAAAACTTCATTAGATTCGTTTTACAACTACAATTATATATTTATCGATAAAAAGAAACTCGAAAACAAAACAAATAACGATCAAAACAAACTTACTAAATCTGTGTGTATTAAGAGAAGCCCATTCCATGCCTTTTTGACATATTTTTGTTGATTTATCTAAATTTATTCATTTTAGATGTGCTTGAAATATTTTTACATGACCAATTTAGAAAATATTAAAAGAAAATTTAAAAATATATCGAAAAAAAATTACATGTTGGAAATTAAAGATCTCTTTATTTGTAATTATAGTAAATATAATATCTTTTACAAAAAATTTACAGAAAAGACTTTTTTTTAAAAAAAATTAAAATAGAAAAAGCTATTTTGCTCGTGAGTAGTAATTTTATTGCGGTGGAGGGAATTGTATAGAATAAAAACATTTGAATAACATCTAAAATGAATGTATGATACTCTAGTCACAGACATCCAAGGAGACCACTGCAACAACCGCATCCTCCAACGTGACCAAACCAGTCCACAGCGCCCCAGCACTAGTGACTACCCTGCAGGCAGTAACGCAGCAGTCCGCGGGGGTAACGACCGCCCCCCCGGCTCCCATTATAGAGGTGTGCACTCAATCGAGGCCAACACTAACACCAGCTTCCGTTAGCTCTGTGTCTGTGACTCCCTCACCACCATCAACACCACAACCATCCCCATCACCGGTCCAAAAACCCGCCTCATCCCCAACTACCCACCAGCAGTTTACCACCGTACATGGGCATTTCGCCGGGCCCGGGGACCACGTCGGCCCCGCGCCCAACGTGACGGTAAATCCACATTACCAGCCGAATAACGAGGCTATACCCCATCCCAGATTAGTTCCCACTCAGAATAGTGCGTCAGATCAGCAAATTCGAGTATTGACTCCCTCAGAAATAATGCGTACACTTCCCTCCCTCTGTCAGGAAAATTATGAGCCCCAGGGATTGGTGAGAACCTGTATTCGGTGTGAAATGCATTTTTTTTATTTTATTTTTGATATGCTTCGATGAGTAGGTCTAATGGTTGACGGCGTTCGCACATATACAATACTCTTATAATTTCTTTGCTAATTTGATTACATCGATCGCCCTTATATTATATAAAGTGAAGAAATTATAGGTTCGTTCCAACTACCCGAAAAATCGTGCATTCATGTAAGATAGATAACGTGTTTCAACCGTTCCAACCAATCGTTCGTGAACTAGTTTCTGAACGGTAATTTTGGTGCACTGTCGAATGTAGAAACCGTTTGACGTGGGCATTGGGTATTTCATCAGCTGTCGTTTTTATTTACCAGTGAGTAGCTGGGTTGTTTGTCGAACGCATAAAACCGTTCCAACGTTCAAATTTTCTAGTATTACTCAAGGGAATACAAAGTTGATGTATAAATTCCATCTAAACGATCTCGAATATTATTTCACAGCGAGGTTGGAACGAACCTTTACTTTGATCAGTGAAATATATAGAAATGTTTTGCAACTGACCGCTATAACTGGTTATTCTAGGGCACAGTTATAAAATTTAGCAGGCAGATCTCGTACCAAAAAAATTTCAGTAGAACAGATAATAAAAATTCGTGCTTTTAAAATATGAATGAATGAATAAATGGTCGAAATTCGATCATTTATTCCGAGTAAACGGTGTAAAAAAATGGGTAAAAGTAAATATACTTGTCATCTGTTATACCTACTCTTTAGAGTGAAGTTCTATGCATTATTTTTTTTATTAAAGAAATTTTTGTATTTTGGAATTTGATTATCGATGTTTATATGCTCATAAATTTTTAATTTGTGTTAAATACCGGCTGTTATTTTTGTGTGAGCATGTTTTATGAATTTTTACTTATTAGTACAGTTGAAGCACTCGCTGCTAAAAGAGACATGGATCTTTTTTACATTTAAATTATTTATATATATTTTTTAATTCCCGATATTCCTTATCCGATATCCAATACGTCAGATACCAGAGCTATTCTGTATTTGTAAAATTAACCTTTTATTTTGTTGTTTACTATTGTGGAAATGGAAATAACTGTACATTTATTTTTCGATAAGTATATTTTACTATATTTTAAAATTATGGTACATAGCAGAGATTCCCAGATTTTTTTTTCCGTAAATTATTATCAGTGACAAAAGTTAAACATGCCACAAAAAATTTTTAAAATATACGACTTCCATTTAGTCGATCATTACTTGTAATATATTATTTTCATTTTAAATATATATATAAAATTATATAGTAAAGAATCTCTGAAAATTAATAAATTACCAGCAAATCTCCTAAATTAAAGGTGTAGGAATCTGGGGTTTAAACTTTTCCTTTTTCTACATGGTAGAAATGATTACTCAACTTCGATAAAGTGGACTGGAAGTAATCACAATTTGGCTGGTTTTTTAAAGGTTTTATTTAACACAAAATATAAATATTTCTCTCTTTAAAAACACAATGCACTTGTACCTACTAGTGAATTACTGCAAGCAATAAAATTAATTCAAACTCGTGGAAAAATAGGATTTTAAACTAACTAATGAAAGAAAACTGAACGAATACAACTTATGTATGACTGTATGACAGCCGTCCACTTCGACTGTCGAAACAATAATACTGTTGAACGACCGTCGAGAACGACGGTCAGAGGAATACTACTGTTGCAGTATTGTATTGTTGTGATCTGTGATCACAACAAGAGGTACAAGGTTATTCACTATAAGTTACCCACCACTTATCTTCGTTATTACTGCCTATAGAACAAAAAAGTTGTATGGCTGTGACTGAATTTAGTTGCTACCAAAAGTACAGTAGCATGCAGATTTTAAGAAATAAATAATAATAATTTTATAAATGGAATATAATTTGTATATTTACATTATTGGAATGATCTTTTTTCCTGATTTCAAAAATATACCATACGTTACCATTACCTCATATTTGATAAAATCCCTGCGGTACTGGTACCGAGTTTAAATAATGGTAAAATATATTTATGCATTTAGAATTAAGTAGTTAGTAAGTTGACAAGTTGTTGAATAAATCATTTTATAACTAATACACTGATAACAAGACTGTTATGTCCTATTTCTTTTGCTTAACAAATGTATTTTTTCTCCAGCATGTCTTTTATTTGATTGTTGTGTATATAATTTTTAATTTGGTGTTTAGTCTTTTTTTATTAATTGTGGGCTTTGTCTCTGTAGCTATTTGCTGTAAAAATTTGCATAACCTAAGCTATTGGATTTTCTCATTGATTTTTGAACGTGTTCGTGTGATTGTAGGACCAAGAAAAGATGGCTCTTCAACAGAAATCTGCCAGAGAAGCTGAACAGGAACGTCAGTGGAAGCAGCTTCAAGCGATGAGACAACAACAGACCCAACAGCAACAGAACATCATTCACGAACAACGTGTACAGGGTAAGATAATTTAGTAGTTTGGTAGTATTTTTTGTAGTTCAGCGTTGAAATGTGACTAAAAATAATTCGTAATCTTTCCTAAATAGACACTTCATTCACAGCTATAGCAAGAGTGCAACGTCAGATATCCACGGATCCGACCCAGCAATTCCTGTCCGATCAGCAGAGTCCCATACAAGTAAATACTACAACAGAACTGAGCCCCTCGGCTACTCCTACACCTAGTCCCAGACAATTCCTAGGAATGAAATCCCCCACGTTTCCTTTAACTTCTCCAGTAGTTCAAACGACAATCAGACATCCAACTCCTTCTCAATCTCCTCACGATGTCAATCAAGCAAACGCTTCCGATGGTAACGATATCTTTATTCAATCTCCTTCCACACCTAAACCTAATTTTCCTATCAGGTTACCTACAGATCAGTTCCCGCTTCAAACTGCCACGCCCAGACCGCAGTTTGTGTCAAGACCGCCGTTACAGGTAACTTGAGTTGTTTTTATCGAAGATATATTTAATTTTTAAGCAACGTTAATCACAACAGTGTAGTAAAAATGGGATTAAAACAAGAAAATCCTTTTAACAATAACTCTGCATAGTATCGACGAAAGTTCAAATAGTTTTTGTACGTTCATATGTAGTAAAAATGAAATGACTGGCAAACGGTTCCAGTCGCCCAAAGAAACAATATGTTTTTTGAAACGTTCCCTAATACTGGCTAAAATCACTATATTAGCAGGTGCAAAAAGTAAATTAATTAAAAATTAACCATCTTTCCAGAATTTCGGAAACACAATCAGAGCCGATCAACAAGACATTAATATTAATCGTCAGCTGCGCGACCTTCTGCAACGCCACCAAGTAAAGAAGTTGGACGAACTGCCCGGAAAAGTTCAGCAACAAAGAGTTTGGCCTCCTCAGATCGATCAACAAGACGGCGAACCTTCGACAACTACATCAGGTATTTTATTTTGTTGTTAAAGTGTCGTTCGATTGATTTATGTCTTTTTTTTTCATCAGTTACTTCTGCTGCTGCTACAACCGCCGACACCACTTTTCGACAACCGTTACCACCGAGTGTGGTGCGACCGAGAATAGCTGCGCTTTCTTTAGCAGGAAGAACGGCACCGGGCATTAGAGTCGGTCAAATCGATACTAGGATGCAAACGCTAGATCCAAGAATGAGGCTGATTTTACAACACCAAACCGGCGTATGTATTTTAGCATTTTCTGTATTTTTGTCAATCAATAAACCTACTCAATTTTTTACATTTTTTTATTTTTGCAGCAACAACGACTTGCCACTGGAATACAACAACAATTCGTTCGATTTACGTCTACCGCAGCTCGTCCTGCAACATTAGAACAATACGAGCAACTTCTTCATAGACAAACTAATCAGCCGATTCGCGTTGCTGATCAAAACGCTCCGAGAATAATTGTTAATCAAGCCAGTGTCATACAAAGACCGCCAACTATTCAACCTGCGCAAACTACTACATCTGCTCCAGAAAGTAATCCCAGCGAAGAAGGCATTCCCGATAACGTTACAGCCGAGCTGGAAAAATTAGAACAGGAAACAGGTAACTTTTTATTGTTTCATTGTGTACGAGCGAAGAAAAGCCTACATTTTTCTTTTTGTTTTTTAAATAAAATAATAAAAGTTAATGAAACGTATGAACGAGAGATTTGTAGGTGTATGTTTTTTCGGGTATATAGGCCGTCGTAGGTCTGAGTTTCTACTCGAAGTTTCGCCATCTCTAGTGGATGGCATCTTCTGAAGAAATACTTATCTGCTTTTTAAGGCTGACAGTCTATGACATTTGTATGTCGCGATCGCAGGTTGTATACGTTTTGGTGGGTGGGGCATATTTGATGGCTGTTCAGAAATCGGTCATGTTCCGGAGATTCATTCTTCTTATTTTTGTAAGGAAGCAGCCTTGTATTTTTAAGTACAGGTACCCATGTTCTATTAATTTTAAGTGTTTCTTCAGATTTATTAAAGTTCTGCTGGTGTTTATGTATTTCAATCGCTTCTCTATAAATCGGGTAATATACAGATGTGGTGCATAAGATTTGGGAGTCCTCGAATTTAATTCTGAGATAATTATTATTAATTGTGTGCTCTGCGACAGCAGATTTTTCTGTATGTCTAAGACGGCAGTTGACTTTGTGTTATTTGACCCTGGTGTGAATGGACCGTTTGGTTGTTCCAATGTAGACACTTCCACAAGTGCATGGAATACGATAAACACCTGCAGAACTTAGTGGGGCTCGCTTATCCTTGGCAGATTTCAGATAGTTTTTGATCTTCTTAGATGGCTTGAAGATAGTTTTGATGTTATATCCTCCTAGAAACCGGCCGATCCTATCTGTCACTCGAGGAATGTATGCCACCTCTGGTGCTAGGTTTTCGACGTATACATTTATGTATATCTTTTACATTATATCCATTTGATATAAAGGCGTTCTTAAGGTGATTCAGTTCTTCATTTATATACCCGAAAAAACATACACCAACAAACAATGGCCGTGAAAGCCTTTCACAATATGTAAGAATGAGAGATTTCTTTAAAAGAAAAGCCACTCAACTTTGTCTTTGTCGTTTGTTCTTGGATGTTTTGCTGGCTGGGATGCTGGTTTGTGGCACAGGTAACAATAATGTTTTTAGTTTATATTTTATTTATTGAGCGCCAGGGAAATTTTATCCATTGTCATTATCGAAAGTATTACTTTCACAAGCGGGTTATTTCTCTACGGAGTGTCGATGAAATACCTCCCCTTTGTCTTCCTTTCATCTCTTGGGAGGCTGGTTAGCTTAGGTTGCTCACCATGCTCCCGTGGTGTTGGATGGCTCAAAACAAATTGGCCCGAATCGTTGTACGTTTAACTACAAATAAATTCATCTCCTTAACGGTTCGATAATTTTTGTTAGGTACCATGGTGGAACTGCAAGGTGTCAGCGAGATCTTGGGCGGTTTGGGAGATGACGATGACGAGCTTCTAGCCGAAATGGGCGCCGACTTTAACATCTTGGAATATGCGGATCCCGAATTGGTAGCTCTTACCGGCGGTAAAACGAACATCCTAGATCTGGAACTCGAAGAGGAACCGATGAAAAAAGAAAAGATAATAGCATCGAGTTCGAATAGGCAGAGTGTGAAAGTTGGAAACGTGGAAACTAAGACAGAAGAACCCACTCAATCACACCATCAAAAATCAGAACAGAATTCTCTACAACCACCTTCAGCACCGTTGAATTTGCCACAGCAATTACCTAATCCGGCGCCAATTCAACAGCAGGTGGCGCATCCTCCTCAAGTGTCGGTGCAGCCTTCTATGCATCTGACGCCACAGCAAATTCATCAACAGATGGTGCACCAAGTGAGTTTACAATAACGCTTTATTTTCTTTTTCCTGGTTAATTTTTAAATTGTTTTTGCTTTGTTCAGTCTGTTAATTCATATTAAAATTAATCTTTTTTTATAGGTACAACAAGAAGCAGCTCAAGGCAGACCGATGCCTCCAGGATCTAAAATGCAAACTCCTGATGGATTCGTGGGAATTGTAATGGCAAATAACACCGTTCAGTTACAAATACCACCAAGCTATCAACAAAGACTGGCACTTTTGCAGCAAAGTAAGTAATCGTAATTGTCGTAGATTTGTTTAAAAATAATTCATTTATTGTCTTTTGACATACGAGCCATAAAATGTTTTCAGTTCAAAATCAGAAGCAGCAGATGCGCATGGGAAACGCGACGCCACGAATGGCGGTGCAAGTGGGACAGAATCAGCTTGCAGTGGGAATGGGCGCCGCTCCCAGGATGGGAGTAGTGGCGGCTCCACCGGCTCCTCCACCTCCATATCCTGGACCGCCGCCGCCTTATCCTGGAAATGCGACTCATCAACAGGTAGGAGCGTTTGAGATTGTCGGTCGTTTAAAAGCATGAGGTGTTCTGGTTTATCTATTTATGTAATCGTAATTACATACATTTGATTGCATCTCTGGTAAATAAAGAGTGTGTGATAATTGGTGTGTTATGCTTTGAATAACATTTTCACAAAATCATTATGTTTAGACGCGGTTAAAGCTGGTGTGTTAAATGTATTCACATAAACCAAAAGGAAACAAGTAAAATATTTTAAATTTTGTATTCTTTTGCTGTTGGAAATATATTTTAAAATTTGTTATTAGTTATTAAATTTAAAAGCAGAAGATTTTTTAAAGAAATATTTCTAATAATTGTTGGTTCATATGAATCACTCTTTATTTATCCGGAGTTGCTTCATCATTAACTGTTTTCACTTTCCATCAGGTTTTGGTTAACTAGTAATTAATGAAATTCAATTACACAATGTTTTTTAAAATTTACTAATTTATATGTTACGTTAAAAAAAAATCTACTACTTATATTAAAAAAAATATTAATTTCGTTAAAAACGGGGGTTGCATTTTTAGTTTGTCAAAATCTTGTTTTTGAAGGTAGAACAGTTTCATTATTGACTATTATCAGAAGCTTGCATCAACTGTTAATGTATCCTAAATATTATGTAATAGTTACCGAATATTTTTTATCTTTAAAAAAATGTATTGGAATTTTAACTAAATAAAAAAAATATATAAATGGATACTTTTTAGATCATTGGTGGTTAATATTTTTGCCAGTAACAAAATAAAAAAAATATTGGTCTCAAATAAACTAAATAATAGTATCGAAAGCTCTAGTTTGATTTAAAAATTCATTATTAATATTATCAGGATGTTGACTAGACTTAAAATGCTAGTAGAAATGGGATTATGCACGATTATTTATCAGATGTAATTCAATGCTCGTCGTAAGCATACAGCCAGGAGTGCAGTTGTTTTATGATGTATAATCGACCCACATATACCTATAGTTTAGGTTAACATGCAGTGAAATTAACTGGTACTTTAAAAATCAGTTTTATACCTTTTTATATTTATTTCAGCTGTCAATAATTTTTTGAGTTTTCTATAATTTTTATACTGTCGAGTTAAGTAAAAATATATTCAATGTGAGAAAAATTTCAGTAAGGTGTCTTTTGATACAATACAAGCGCAGCAAAAAAAGCCAACACAAACTCTCTAAAAATTTGGCTTGCACATGTTGTAAAGGTTTTTAATAAATCCTTTGCCCTTAAAAAAATACAAAATACTAAAAGGAAAGTTTCTAGACCAATTTAAATAGTGAAGTACTTAAACAGCATATTTTAGCCACACATAATATCTCCAATAGTTTAATTTTTGCTTAAATATAAAAAATAAATATTCCAATTATGCTAATTTACTAAGATATCTTAAGAAATGTGTGGTAAAACGTTTTGTATATTGGGAGTAGTTCAAATGTACAAACAGTCTTGCAATAAAAAATGATAGTTTGTCGTGGTGACAAAAGCATTTGTTTTATGTAGATTTTATTACGTAATTACCCACACCTGAATTGTAATATGTTATGATTATTGTTGGGAATGTTACTTTATATAAATACAGAAACACTTTAAGGTAGTTGTCGTGGTGTAGGCATACCGTCAGAAAATTATAAATTTTTCTATACTTAAGGACATGATAATACAATTACCCTTAAAATTTGCAGTTAATTGACCTCTTCTAACCTGATAAAAACACAATTAAAAATTGGATAATTAACATGGAGAGTATACTCTCGCTGTAGTCCTGTACCAGTTGATTAGTTCAAGAAAAAAAGTAACTGTCAGAAACTTTCAAAAAACTAAGAGCTTTTTAATGTTTTTATTTTAAGTTAAGAAAAATTTAAAAAAATATATTGACCAGCTGGTTGTGTAAAGTTCAACAATTTATAAATAAGTATACATACTAGCGAGTTGGACAACAACTTGGCAACGCTGTACGCGAGTATAGATGTTACTTGCGCGGTAAATTTCGTATTTTAAGAAGTTTAGCGCATCGATACGCTTAATTCTAGTGACTATTGCATTTTTGGTAACAAAAAATAATATTAATATAATCTTTATATTAAATATAAATTAAACACAAGATAGGTACAATAAAACGGAAATTTCCACTGTGAATTCACGTATCTATCTATATTGTACATCGATTCTAGTGGGACATAAGCGACGTTGCCGGGTTAGAACTTTTAAAAGTATGTGGAAGTATTAGTGTATGCATACATATGAAATATGTATGGGTAACGTCTTCACGGGTACAGTCTTGCATAAAAATTATGACTCACTTCGCTACAAGCTTGTATACTTTTACCGCTCATATAATCTAAATTTTTTTGACAATATTGTACCACGACAACCTCGTTAATTTAAAAGTAACGTAAGAATTAATTTACTGTATGTGGAAACGATCTTAACTCGAAAAAAAAGTGTGACTTGTAAATGTTGCAAACGATTTCAATAAATCCCTTACCATTAGACTCCGTTTAAAACTTTCAAAAGGAAATTTCCTTAGACAATTTTTGGATTAAGTGAAGTGCTTAAACAACATATAATGTCACTAGTAGTTTAGTTTTTGTTTATTAAATACAAATAAATATTCCAATACTATCAGAAACAAGATTGTGTTAAATTAAAAAGGTCCATTTTTAACGGCTATAATTAACGTGGTAAAGGTTGTATTATAAATCAAATTAATTGCATGTGTGTGGTAGACGGGATTGAGAATGGGGCCTGGTCTTCTCCCAATGGGACATTTTCATCCCAGTACACTTCAGGGTTTTCCCATGCATCCACACTTGCAGCGGCGACCTCTTCTCCTTGAGGTGAGATCTGGATAAACGCACAGAATCATTTAATATCCTTAATTAATTGTCACTTATCCTTTCCTCGCACCCCTACGTCCTCGCCTGCTTTTCACTTAATTTTATTAACGATATACATTCACGTAATTTGCTTATAAACGAGAAATGCGATACAATTATTTTACATTAATATCAAATGCTGTTGCTTAAAGTGTTAGTTTCAAATCGTATAATGGTTTTATTCGAGGATTTCACCATACAGTTTTTGACATTTACAAAAACGATTGTTCAGTTGAAACACGTTTTGAAGAATTGAAGTTTGATTCCGAAATTTTTTCGCCTTTTGATAGAGTTTTTAATATTTAAAGTTTATATTCTGGTTTCTAGTCATAAAAGCGAAACTTTTTATTAGTATATAATAAAAAAATAATTATGCACTATGGTAGTTCAGCAAAATATCCAAGTGCATGCAAAAAACGTGACTATATTGAACGATCTTCGTAATTTTCTTTCAAAGAATTATTTTATGTTAATTAAAAATTGGCGCTATCTATTACGCGATAAATGAGACAAATTATATTAGCGTATGGTTGAGAGAAGGCATTTGAGAATTAATTATTATAAAATTAACGATTTTATATAGAAACAATTGCTACTTCAGATAAAAAAATAGAGTTAATAAATAAATTTTAAAAACCGATAGTTTTTTTAATTATAACTAACAATTTAGCAGCTTTATTTTAAAAACATAGCAACTGTCTATGCTTGCATTTGCGGATATAATGGAAACTTAATTTCTTCCTCTCTGCTATCTTTCTTACGCTTTCTATCCTAAATATGCACATGTACTTCTAAACAACACATAAATAGAAATTCCCTCATTCTCAAACCTTTTGGTAACAGACGTGTTGCTTGTAATAATAGCATGATCTATCGTCAAGCTTTGCTATACAAATGTACCAAATTAACGAAATTTTCCGGTTAAGGAGCAGCCTCTTTTGCTGGAAGATTTGCTTGAACAGGAAAAACGAGAGCAGGAGAAATTGCAAAATCAACCTTCAAACCAAGAAGTTTCCTCATCCACTGGGAACGAGAACGAATCTGCTTTGCTAAGCGATCACGATTTCGAAAGGCTGAAAGCCGATGTTTTCAATACCGGCCCACCCGTTAGTAACATCCAAAATAATAATAATCAAGGTACGTACTCGACATCAAGCAGTTAACTTCAAAAATTAATCTACTGAACATCTATATCAAAACTGTTGTAATATTATTGTAGTTGTGTGTGTATTTAATTGACTTATAATTCGTAAAACTCGTACAAATAAGTTTTCAATGTTTGATTACTATTTTCTTTTAGTAAATGCGGGCCATGCCCCTCAATCGTGGCAACAGCCGTTGCAAAATCGGCCGATCCCTACTCCAACATCACAGCCCACATTGGAAATAACGACGAGAGTTCAAATGTTTAACGCCAATTTAATTCCAGCTCCTCCGCTCCCACCAGAAAATATTATCACCGAGCAAGACAAACAGACTCAAATGCTCTACGAGCAGTGGCTAAACCACCAGAATGGCGTTCTAGCGCAACAATTGCGTTACTATGAAACCGAAGTACAAAAACTTCGAAAAGGCAGAAAGGTAAATACATTTTTACATAAAATACATCCAGCCAATTTATTAAAATGTTTTTATATTTCAGTCGTTGAATAGCAAACAGAGACAACTCAGAAAATCAGGAAATCAACTGACCGATACTGATGCAGCAGAACTGCAAAGGATATCATCAGAGCAAGCAATTTTGCAGAAACATTTGGAGTCTAGCAGAAAGCAAAATCGTCAACATGGAATGCTGATACAGGTATCTATCAAAACTATAGGCACTGCTCTTTATGTAGGTTGCACAAATTTAACTAGTTTTACTCTTATTTTGACCAAATGGTACACTACTCTAGCAGTGGCGAAGCGTCCATGTAACTACTGTTACACCATTGGTAACAGTTAAAAATCTTTAAAATAGATATTTTATAACTACTGTGAAATAATTTTACTTATTTTTTACCAACAACAATATGCAATAGTAATTCAGCAAATAGTCAATCAGCCGTACAAAAATAATACGCTCTGTACTATCCGGGTTATTCGTTATGTTACCACTTTCGTTTGTGGTTACGCGATAATTTAAAAAAGAAATCAAAAAAAGTAGTTTGATATATTTTAAATTTAGTTGGTATAGTGAAAACTCTTGGTCATTGTCATAAGTCGATGAGGTATATGAAGTGCTCCAGTCCTTACAATGTTTAAAATAATTTAAAAATAAAAAAAGTTTAAATAAAATACCTAAAATAAGCAAAAATGTATATTTGGGAGGTTCAAAATAAACTTCTTTTCTTTTAAATAAGATTTTTCACAGCTGGTTTTGGTAACACTTTGGAAAAAGTCACGCGTCGCCACTGTACTCTAGCTCTTTTTTGAATGATCTGTGTAAAAAAATTTAACTGACTGGGTATTAATTCGTGGTTAAAACCGAGAAGAAGCGACAGCTTTGTTGGAACGTTTGGTGTTTGTGGGCTCGATTTTCGGTGACCTTCGTAAAAACATCGCATGACAAAACCAATACTTAATAGTACAAGGTCAAATTTATTTTTTTGTAATAGCCGAATTTTCTTTGTACACCATATTTATTGTAATGTACCTTCAGAAAACGTTCGTTTTTGTTGCTCCCGTTCGTTTGCTATTATCAGGTTAAAATAAGAGTTTATTTGTAAATAGAGTACCTTTATAAGAATTAATAATTGAATGATCTCACCATTTAGACTATTCGAAAAAGTGGTATAGCTAAAATAGTCTTTCGCTTCGCTATTTATGTACTAATTGAAATTAAATAAATAGTACGTCATCACAGCCCTAATTAGTCGCACCCCTACAGAAAGTAGCAATGTCTATATCGAAAAAACAATTTTATGTAATCTTGTATTACCTCTATTGGTCTATATGAAGGAATATAGAAATAAGCATCCTGCCCCCAAACCGAGAACAGGCCCCGAGCAAATTCAGTCGCCGTTAGGACCACCAGCATCGTCGCCACTTCAGCACGCAAATACTTCGCAGTCGCCAATGTTGTCGCCCTCTCTGTCGCCTTTGACGCAACACAGCTCACCATTGAACAGCCCTGGACCGCTTATCTCTCCGTCTCCGGGATCGGTACAAAATATTCTGCAGAGTCCAAATAGCGTTGCCACCAATAGCATGTCACCTTTACATTCATCCTCGATGCAGGCGTCTCCAATGCAACCTTCGCCAAGAATCGGAACTCCCCATTCACAAAGTAAGTCTTTTCAGTTGTTAAACAATTTTATTTAACAATGAACAAATTATCTTATACATAGGCAACAAGAAACAAAAAATTATAGTAGCTTTTTTTATAAAATAGGCAGTATCTACGGGGTTCCGTTGGGATGTGTTCTTGAGCCATTATTATTTATACTATATACAGATATGGATAAATATTTGTGGAACATAAAAATTTCAATGCAAAACGTTGAGGTGTACGGTATCCAGTCAACCAGCACAAAATATAATAAATATTCGCGATAAACAATCAAGTAATTAACTACACGACTCTAATTTGAATTGTCCCCAGTTCGTCGACATGTGTTTGCGACATGTGTTTGAATTTTTACCTAACGGCTTTGAAAATAAAATAAATATTCTACGAATTAAAAAACATAAAATTCACCAAATTTGAACTCCAAAAAAACATTATAAATCTAATGTAATGAAGGTTCGAATAAATAAACCTCCTTGTGCCAAACAATAGACAATTATGTAATCCATGGATTACACGTACAAATTATTCCGAAAGTTCAGTTACTTCCTATTAATTTTGGGGACATTTGGTTTCAACAGGATGGTCAAGTCACAATGCACGAGTAGTGACACAATTTTTCCAAACGACGTGTTGTGATCACAGATCGCAACACTTCGCTTTAAATCCTTCTACGATATTTCTGTCTGATACGCCAGCCGGCCTTCTTTCCCCCTTTGTTTGCAATCGAGTTGGCGCAGTAGCAAGTTTCCTCTCTCAACGCGCCGGCTCGAATTTTATTTTAACTATTGATAATTTGGTAGGGTGTAAAAATTGTATTTAACATTATTATATTTCCTCATTTAAATTACTGCATATACATACTTCTCTACTATTCCTCTGTGCAAATTTATCAGGAAATGTCAAAATTTGTAAAACAAAATTTAAAAAAAAAATGTATTTCAACGTATAGATTATATTGTTTTATGTCTATCAAAAATGTAACATTCAAGTGTATATAATAGCTAAATAAAGTTTTATTCTAATTAAGGTGAGGAAAGTACTGGAACAGCGCAATCGCCATCGCAAGTATGTCTTCCGCCACCAATGCCAAAAATGACATCTCCGCAACATAGAAGAGTAGTAACAAGTCCTGTCGGTATGACAACGATGAGATTTACTGGTAATACCATCTTGCAACAGAGAGTGCGAATGCAGTCTCCCATACAGAACTTTCAACAGAAACCAGTTACATCTCCCATTAATAGCCCGACTCCTCAACAAATCAATGTCAGTCAGCAATTGCAGTTACAGAAGCTGCAACAACAGCAACAACAAAATATGTTACAGCAACAACAACAACAACAACAAAACATGGAAGCTAGCCAAGGAGAAGCGAACGTTGTTCACTCACAGAGAACACTTTTGCAGCATAGAAGTTTTATAAGACAACAGGTTGGGCAGCAACAAGTGATCGGCCAGCCTCAGCCTTTGACTCCTCAACAGCATCAGCTAATGCTCCAGCAGCAAAAACAATTAGCCCAACAACAGCAACAGCAGATCGCGCAGATGCAAGCCGCTAGGTTGCAACAGCAACAGAATAATCCTCCTCATTCGCCTATGCCGCCGAAAAGTCCGATGATAAATCAGCAAATATTGTCTCCGCATTCTATGCCTCCTTCGCCGATGCAAATGCCTCCAAAAAGTCCAATGGTGTCGTTTAATTCTTCGAACCAACCGAATCCAAATTCTCCAGCTGCAAGAAGCCCCGCATTCCATCAAGGAATGAGTCAGATGCCGACAAGTCCTATGAATCACAACCAGCCACCGTCTCCAATGCCTAGAAGTCCTATGGTTAATCAAAACCAGTCTCCACACAGTATGAGAAGACCTCCGAGTGCGAATAGCAGTCCAGCGATGCCGGACAGACCGCTCAGCGTTGAAAATCATTCCCCGAGAATATCATACTCCATTGATCATTTGATGCAAGAAAACATGCTCGGGCAAAATAATCACAATACCTTGATGTACAGTGATAATTTTAATTCGGATGCAAATACTCAAAACAATATGAGCGGCGGAGGAAACCCGAATAATGCTTGCAATCCTATACCTCTTCTAGAGGAATTTCCCAAGTATCGGTATTTTAAGCTGGGTTTGAGAGGAGGGGCCCCGATGTGGAACTTTGGAAGAGGTACTAAAAGAATACCGACTCCCCCAAATCCGACGAATAAACCCGAAGAGAAGCTTACTCTTCAAGACAACATGATGGTACCAAAGATGAAGAAAGAATCTCACCTAAACAAGGTTTCAATTCTTAAGAGGAAAGGAGTAGGAAAAATGAGCTCACTTGTTAGTACTGATTATAATGATTTAGATGACAGTTCTTCCACTCCTCCTGCCACACCGCCATTAGCAACTACAAGTAGAGGGGGGTTTCAAAAAACTCTCCCCAAAAAGATCCTTGAACAGCAAAGTACGAAAGACTCTGTCATCGTGATGCACAGTCCCGATAGTAAAATAGATATGATGGATTACGATGACGATACAAACACCGTTTTGTCAGCGGAAGTATCATTAAGTTCCGCTGCTCAGAACGACGAGGATATGGTGGAAATCGAAACGTTGTCCCAGCAAGATCTGGCCGAAGGATTATCAAGTCCCTTGGAATCCGATCAAATAGCCGACGAATATCTCCTGTTTCCTGGTAACATGGTAGTAGATATGTCAGGAGGTGAACACTTTTCAGAAAAAGAGGAGGAAGAAGAAGTGGTCGACGAGGAATTCGGCGAAGAGAATATGCATATAGTTATACGTAGTCCGACGACCAGCGATGACGAATATATAATGCAAAGTAAAGGTAAAAAATACAATGTAATCGCGCATCACGATGAACACGAAGACGTACTTGAATCGCCTGATCGAGAACCTCCTTCTCCCGAAGTAAACGATTTGTTAACGAATTTTGAGGAAAGTGATACTTTAATGACTGATCAAAGCAATAATACTCCCGAAGAATCGATATCTACGAAGGAAGATTTCGAAGAGCTAATAGACGAAGGTTCGCGAAAAAATAGCATTACCAAACAGGAGGTGACGACAAAGCATATTGATTTTCACAAATATCCCGGAATATTTAATTATTCTAAAGGAGTCGCAACATCAAGTCAATCTGTTACAAACATGAATAAAATATCGGCTACAAAGAAAGCACCCGCCAAGATATCTTTGGTAACGGGGCCTATTGTCCATAATCTAGGCAAAACAAACTCAGAAAAACTAATAATAACACAAAATTCTAACGTTTTAAATACAGGACAAACATCAAAAGTCACCAGCATTATTCTCACTCACAATCCAACAGGACGAAGAAACGTCCTAAACGTTCCGAAAATTGTGAGCACAGTATCACCGGCCATAACTATAGTAAGCGCTAGTACCTCTCAAATGGCTTCTATATTGCCCTCTAAATTTACGGTTCCTGTTATTAGCGCCAGCGCTGTACGTCAGCTGTCCAATGTTAAAGTTATCGATAAACCATCGTCGTCTTCATTATCAATTTCGACCCGCGATAATGTTTTGCCAAAAAAAATATTTGAAGACGATTCTGTCTCGCCTGATAGTTCTAATTGTGATGACGACAAGTCGAAAGATTGTTTCGAAGAAAAAGTAAAGCTAGAATCGTCATTGCATGAAGCGAAATCGTCGATTTTTAAATCCGATAATAATACTACAAATACCATTGTATCCAGAAATATGGAGTACAAAACCGGCGACTTAACGAAGAAAGTCGAACATCTCCAGGTCATGAATATCGCTTCGAAGGATTACGCTCAAAAACAGCGAATACCTAGTCCCTTAATGTCGAAAACATCTCCACCGGTTATCATACACAATACGCCAGAACTTAAAATGACAGCACAAGTCATACAAGAGACCCAAACACGTATGAAAATGACAGCGACCACCGAGACTTTAGACCATTACGACGGTTCAGTCGACGATACTAAGTCTGTTGTTATATCAATACCTTCACCCACCCCTTCTCAAGAACAAATGTTGGATAACATCGCGTTCCAAGCTTTAGAAAATAGAAGAAGGGAATTTGATTCCATTGAAGATGTATTGGATATGATAGAAAACATTACCGCTGAGCCACCAGCTATTCTAGAAGAAAACATCACAGTTCAGAATTCTAAGACCAACAGCACCAACGTCGAATTAAAAGAAAAAGATATTAAGGAGAAAGTAAAATCTGATGCAATCGTAAATTCAAAATCTTCGGTCGTGCCTCAACTGTCACCACTTTCGCAGCCTACCGAATTAACTACAAATATGGCTAACGCTTCCCAACAACTCAGAACGTTGTTATCTTCATTACAAACAACCGCCACCTCTTCTCCCACTAACGTGGAGTCTGTGGTCAAGAACTTTGGTCATAAAATTAGTAGCAGTGCTTCACCTACTGCTACGAAACCGATAGTAGCTTCCAGAGTTATTCAACAAGCGGGCAGACAATCGCCAGTAGTAACAAGTATTAGTACCGTTATTGTTCCTAATTTAAAACAAAAAGTTACTGGGGTTTCTGCGTGTACATCGAGAAGCAGTCCAGTGAAAGTTGTTACTTCCCAGCAGTTGGCTACGTCAGCCGTCATAACGTCTACGTTAAATTATTTGCCAAGTAGAACGGTCGCTGGAATTCAGTTGATGCCTGACCACCCTAAATTGCCACCTGCAACCATTGCTACAACTATGCAACAAATGACGTTCCAACAAGCGTCTGCTATACAAAAAAATGTTGCAGCTATGAACGACTCCAAGAAATCGTCATTAACTCTCACAGATATGCTGCAAAATCAACCTGCCGCTAATATGATGACAAAATCTTCGGCGGATACGATAACGGCCGCCAGTCTTTTGGGATCGTCTATAAGTTTACCCAAATCAGGATTCGCTACTTCTTTAGTACAAGCGCAGCCCACTGTAGTCGTTCCGATTATAACTACAACGGCTACAGCAGTACCGATTCAAAATCAAAATCCTCTGATTTCTTCTTTAAAACCAACGATCGTTAAACCGACTACGGACGCTATAACAGCTGCTAGTCTTTTGGGCACGAGCTCCATTAATATGACCAAAACGGGATTCGCAGCAGCTTTACTACAAGCGCATTCGAATTCATCAATAAACTCAATATCGTCGACGAGTTCTTCGATGACGACCTCCAGCAGCATTATTACTAGCTCAACTCATAGAATTCCTACGTCTAATACCAACTTATTACACACTCAATTAACAAAAGTCGTACGTAGCAAATCTGTCGATGACATCAAAGAAATAAAACAGGAAGACATTAAACAAGAAATGACTGACTCCACTATGGACGAAAGTAAAATTCCAACAGTTTCTACTAGCGGCTGTAAACAATCAATAATAAGCACGCCTATCATCAGTAAAACAGATGATTCCCAGAATGTGCTGTTGAAGAAACTGTTGCAGAATACTGCTTGCGCCAGTACTCAGTCGCCGCCACCAAACGCTACAAGTACAGCCACTGTCGTCCCCACTGCTCCTAAAATTCCTATAAGAGAAACCTCGTTCGTTTCTAGTCCTAGTGTGGTAGAACAACCTTCACCTCAATCGAACGTTCCAACCGTCGTAAATAACCAACCATTGCAGTTGGATATTAAAAAGTGCTTACCGCCCAGTAGGACATCTAGCAGAGACGAGTTGTTGTCACCACAAACGCCGAGATCCAGTGGAAATAGCCAAGATTCGTGTTTGCAAATACCACCACCAAACATTAAAAAAGAAATATTGTCCATACCGCCACCGCAACCTAGCCCCATACTGACATCACATGAAGTTAAAAAAGAATTTATCGATGAATCCTCTCAACATTCAGAGGTTTCGGATCACAGTCGACCAGACGTACCTATCAAAGAAGAAAACGAAGCTACAGATATCTCCACTGAAAAAGCGTTGATCGATAAAGAGGAATTAAAGAAGCAAAAAAGACGAATGTATCAACAAAAGAGGAGACAAAATCAAATTCTTAATAAAGAATTAGCTGGACAGCCAAAGAAGAGGCCAAGAAAGAATTCCAAAATCGAAGAAGATTATGATACTTACATCGACGGCGTATTGGCTCAATTGCGTCAATTGCCCGTTATCACGGTTTCTGAGCCGGTGTTAAACCGAAATTATGGAGTGGTACCCCTTTTTGGATCAGGAGACATGTCTAAGCTCGGAACTAAGGAATATTCGGCTCGATTCGGAGAGTTAGAAGGTCGTTATGGATATGGCGAATTACCAGGATATTCGGATTTTTATTCAACAAAACCTTATGGAGACCTGGATCCTATACCAGAAAAACCACCCTCTTCAACACAACGTGGCTTTTACGATGAAGAATTCCCTTTGATTAGGTTCGATACCGAGGACCACAAAAAGTTCGATATGTTTTGTAGAGAGGATACGCCCGATTCTGTATTGAGTAGCTCGTCGCCAGAGTGCGTTCAATTTGAACCGCCTTGCAAGTTCATGGGTTTGAAGCTGATAAGTGACAGCGAAGGAGAGAACGAAGATAACGAAATCGATCGAGAAATTAGGCTGTCGAAGAATAGATTGTCGCCGATCGTGCCCATGATAAGACCTGTTCCTATCAGATTGAAGCCTGTCGGTGGAATGTACGTCTCAGATACACCTAGTGATGTAAGTTTAAACGATACTTTTAATGTTTACAACTTTTTACGCATTAAAGATAGATTGGAACTTTTTTAAATTTATATCGCTATTTTTACTTTTAGAACAAAGAGAACATTAATCTGGATTCTATGAATGTCTTGACGAAAATTAAAGCTGATAACAAACCGTCAATACCCACGAAAGATTCCGGTCACGTAACGGTAACTTTAACATTAACCTCGTCCGCGGCAGAAGATATAATGGGCGTTCTTAGAGATCTGGCCAATATTTTGCATATCCCAGCTCCTACCAGCTATCAAATAGTTGAAAGGACTACGACACCTCCCAGTCAAAAGCTAGGATTGTATAGGACCAAAGGGAAAGATGGTAAAGAAGGAGGTAATTTTTTTTTTAACTATATATCTCAATTTCTAAATCCGTTTATTTTAATTTTAAGCTCCAATTGATATCCAAAGCATTCTCAACGGTGCAACTAAATTTTGCAAACATTGTGATGTGATCATCTTGAGCAATATGATAAGACGAAAAGTGTCAGATTTACCGTTCCTAGCCAAAGATTCGGAGCTTTTGAGCGACGGGGAAGAATTGTTTTTTTGTAGCTCTACGTGCTACATGCAGTTTGCTCTGATGCATCGGTCACCCTCCATCTCCGAAGATAAGGTAACATAACAACGACCCCTTTTTTTATATTCACTTTTACGATTGGTAACAAAAATATTTATTTTAAACCATTACCGTTTTTAGGCCGCCGAAATTATAAATCATTTATCTCAGAAGGACAACCTAGACACCCAACAGAAAACGCCGATAATAGAACCGTTAGATACCAAATCTATAATAGCTCAGAGACTTTCTTTCAGCAATAGGGAACTGAAAAAAGAATTCCAACCGATGGACACCAGTGATTTATATTCGTTGATTAACAACGCTACTGAAAATAAACAAAATAGATTCTACGACGGTTCGGGGTATAAACCTACTCCGGTTAGGATGTACAAGAACGTCAGATACAAGCTTTGGACCCCTGGTTGTCTCCAACCCAATCAGAAACACAAGATTCCCACCGACAAAGAAATAATGGAACTGTTATACAGAATGCAAATAACAGTAACGCCACAAGTTATACCAGATGATACCAGAAGATGTATGTTTTGCCAAGGTAAGTGTTTAGATAAGTAGTGATTTGTTAGGTATGTTTAGATTTTGTAATTATTTCATATATTTTTTAAAGTTTCCTTTGTTCTCTGATCTAGTTACTTAAGATCGTTATAGTTTCACAATTGGCACATTTTAAAAATCTCATTAATTGACCGTTATAAATTAATTACTCTCTACACCTGAGAGAAGAATATTTAAGGCTTCTAAGAAATCCGTTATTAAGCTATTTATTACTTCATTGTCATTTTAAGTGCAAGTATGTAAATATCTAGTCAAGATCATCATAAATTAACACTCGCACATGAAAATATTTGCCCCTTTTAAAGACATATCATTTTACTTTGTAAGGGGTCACTGGGCTAATCCACCCACATACAACTTTTCAGTAATCAGAGTTTCTCGTTATTGTACAATGTTATCTTGTATAACTAACAGAACAGAAGTATAGACATCATATCAATCAATTTTCGAATATCGACGAGCAATTATACGATTTTACTCGAACAGTTTTAAACAATTTTTGCAATTATATTCAATCAATTACAATTTATACCGTAAGCAATCCACTACATTTATATGTCTTTTCTTTTATATTCCATTCAATGTTTATTTCTAATTATTTTGCTGTTTATTCAACTCGTCCTGATTCAGCTAAATGTTGATTCGATAATTTGCGTTTGGATTATGTTTGTAGTGTTAAACTCGTTTGTTTTTCTGTAGGTATCGGCGATGGCGTGGCAGACGGTCCGGCAAGACTCCTTAACTTCGAAGTGGACAAGTGGGTGCACTTAAATTGCGGCCTGTGGTCGGATGGGGTGTACGAAACTGTAAATGGTGCATTAATGAATTTAGAAAACGCTCTTCAAACGAGCCTGACTACCACCTGCATACATTGCAGCATGCTGGGCGCGACTATCAGATGTTTCAAAACGAGGTGCTCGAGCGTTTACCATTTAAACTGTGCCGTCAAAGATAATTGCGTATTTTACAAAAACAAGACGGTCTATTGCGTGGCACACGTGCCCAAAACCGATAAAGATAACGAACTGACCACGTTGTCCGTTTCTCGAAGAGTCTACGTTAATAGAGACGAAAATAGACAAGTGGCCGCGGTAATGCATCATTCAGACACCGACGATTTATTGCGAGTAGGAAGTTTAATATTCCTGAACGTGGGCCAGTTACTACCGCATCAATTACAAAACTTCCACACGCCGAACTACATCTACCCTATAGGTTACAAGATAATAAGGTTCTATTGGAGCATGCAACGTTTGAATAAGCGTTGTAAATACATTTGCTCTATCCACGAGGTTTTTGGTAAACCGGAATTCAGGGTGCAAGTTCAAGAACCACCGGAGGAAGACAAGGAATTCGTAGATCCTACACCAAAAGGGGCATGGCAGAAGGTTTTAGATCAAGTTGCCGTTTTGCGCAAAGAGAACGATTGCCTACAGATGTTTCCCAAATTCACCACCGGCGAAGATCTCTTCGGTCTAACAGAACCAGCTATCGTTCGAGTATTAGAGAGTATGCCCGGTATCGAAACTCTATCTGATTACAAATTCAAATACGGCCGCAATCCTTTGTTGGAGTTGCCGTTGGCGATAAATCCGACTGGAGCCGCCAGAACCGAGCCGAGGTTGAGGAGCCAGTTGCATTGGAAAAGACCGCATACTCAAAGAACCACCGGTACTGCACGACCGTTATTCGGTCCCTCTCCCTCTGGACCGATACCGAGCGCTCCGACTATTGGAGAATTGTCGTGCCCTTACAGTAAGCAGTTTGTTCATTCGAAGAGTTCACAGTATAAAAAGATGAAGCAGGAGTGGAGGAATAACGTCTATTTGGCAAGGTAAAAAATTATTTTGATTTGATTTTACCCTTTGACGAAAGCCTTCGGGACTTTCCCTCCCCTTTAAAAATTAACTAAAAATGAAGGTTGGAGTGGTAAAAAAACAAAAAAAAAAAGAACTTGATTTTGTAGTTGTAGGTGTATATATTTAATGCAAATAATACTTACATTTAAATCAAATAATACCGGTGATGCAAGTAATGAAATTAGTACTGATTAAATTTGTAACTAGTAAAAATATTAACAATAATGCAAATAATTAATCAAAAATTATGCCGTTTATGATATCAACGTAGAGGTAATGGAAAATCTCATGGACTTAAAGTTTACAACACTGTGCGCTTCTTGTTAATCGACATGGTAGGAAAATTTGACACTAAAACGTCGATCTATTTGATTACTCATTGCAAGATTAACTGTAGGAGATGGTATTTGTCATTTCTCATTATGTGTCCGAAATATGACAGCTTGCGTTCTTTGATAGTTTCCATTATTTCGGTCTGCTTGTTCATGTGTTCCAGTGTGGTATCTTGTGTAACATGGTGCACCCACGAAACTCGTAGCATTCGCAGATAGCACCACATCTAGAATGCGTTTAATCTCCTATATGTTGTTTCTGATAGGGTCCAGGCTTCTCTTCCATACAACAGCACCGAGAACACGTAGCACCTTAGTACACGCATTCTGATTTTAAGATTCAAGCTCATTAATGTTTAGTCTTTAAAAATCCTTAATAGCACCACAATAAATATTGTTCCTTAAACCTAAATAATTGTCAAAAAGCTCACTCTAAACTCAAAAAAATCCAAAAAAGCTCAGAAAACGAAAATTGCTAACCAAACACGCATAACTTTATGAAAGAAATGTCGTTTGTAGTACCACGTGCACGTTACCCATCTCAAGCAGTGACGTCATGTGTACGTCACCCTTTCTACCGATGTTAAAAAGTGGCCACATGCTGCACGTCACCAGACAAATTAATTAATATTTGCGAAATTGAGACTGCAATTAAAAATTTATTAGGTATATTTTTAACATTTTAGTTATTAAAGAAGTGTTAAAAATATGATGCACTTAATTTCGTCAGTAACAATTAGTAAACAAATTTTTTAAAAAAAAATTCTTCCTATAACTCTCTCTATGACTGTTTCTGTATCCCCTGGGGATACGAGAAAATAGAATAGATCCCAGGTATGGTCTGCCTGTCGTAAAAGGCGACTAAAAGACTCACAAACCAAAGTGTTATGCGACCCGTGCTGATAAATGCATGGCAGCGTGGGAGCATCGTAGCTAACGTAGCTTACAGGAAACTGGGCGAAATCCTGTAGTAGGCAGCATTAGTCCTGTGCAGGGGGCACTTCAGGGCTGGAGCACCCCTTCCCCCATACTCGTTGACTGCAAAGAAGAACTGAGAACGCTGGTAGACGAAGTAGACGAAGTTGCAAGAAGAGGTTCGGAAAAAAACAAAAACTACTGGTCAGGTGCCTCGCGGCGGCGCAGTGTGTGTTTTGCTGTTTCCGGGTCCTTGTCGGGCGGTTTGCGGGTCGGGTCTCCACTGTACAATGATACAAAAACACATAGGCAAGATACAATGGGCCAACAGACTTAAGTGTCACCGGAGGCAATAGCCAGACGGACCTAAATAGGGGTGGAGTTTTTTTTAGTGTTTCTAATACTGTTTACATTATAGAGGCCTTTTTTTATGAATAGCTGCTTAATTTTTGTAATGATTTGTTTCTAAAATTATTAACTACTTCTTTGAATGTAATGTTTCTGTATGGTTTTTGTTTGTGACTTCAAGTGACTACCAGGAGATTTTCTATTCGCCTATTTAAGGACGCGTTTTACCGTATTGTTACTAACTCCACGAGCTTCAGCTATTCTATCGTACACATTGTTCAGAGGAAGTTGTGAAACCTCGTTTTTTTTTCGATATTCATTAAGTAATATGCATTATAAATTATTTCTTGACCTTGATTACGGATCACTTTTTTTATATTTCGTAATACTGCACCTAATAACGTATCCAAAAGGGTTCCGATGGAATAAATACTTTTAAAATGCTTAATCATTCATAGAATATGTAGGTATAATTTCTTTTCATTATCTGGCGTTTCTACAAGTTATTTAATTGTGTATAAAAAAAACATTAACATAGATGATCTAAAGTTATTGTAGAAACTGAAAATCTTAACTATTTTCAATTACTTTCTTGCTACAACTCATGTTTACAGATGTTTAGAATTTATCCTCGATTAATTCATTTAAACTCACTTAACACTTAAAATATTTTCATAAATAATAATAATATTTAACTAATTCAATAATAATAATTTACTACAATAAACTAAACAAAAAGAAAAACTTACCAACAATTTTACAGTTTGTAGATTAATGAAAAAGAAAAACATAACTTGACTACCACAGCACAATCAAACGTCGGTACAGATTTCTCGATGTTTTTATTAAAGACACTAAGATCAATAAATCAACTCTAAATGTGTAATTTTTGTTTGCGACGTTGGTGCCTCTACCTAATATAAAAAATACCGATATTGTAGAATGGTTTCAATAATGTTAATGTTGCATAAAGTATGAAAGACGGAAGTAATGTTAATAACTTAATTTACTGTAGACAAAGATTATTAATTGATTAAACGAGTTAATTTAAAACAAATGTATAATTTAACAGTTACAAAATTAAATATCGAACAGTATGATAAGTTTAATACATAAATAATGTAAAAAAATAAATCTCGAACATTCCCTTTTAAAAAAAAGTGAGCTGTCGTGGGACGCCTGGTAGATGTGAAAAATGGAAATGAAATGTTATTAAAAAATAATTAATTGAGTTTTTTAACAAAAGGATGCAATAAAGGGGGAATATACAGATATTGAACGAAGTTAAAATTATAGAAAAACTTTTTTTAGTTTCATGTTACAATGTTATTTACATAAAAATATACATGAAAAACAATAATAAAAATAAAGTTAACAATTCAGTATCATCAGTTATTTCTGTAATATTAACACTCGATGGTGTTTCTGATGAAGTGTTACTTGTAACGCAGTCGGAGCTTAAGCGACGGAGCGAGCTGAGTAGTTACGGGGCTGCCCGAAGCTTTCGCATCACGGCACCAACAGTCGTTGTTCCCTCCCAAGCGCGCCATTAGATGTTTCACACAAAAAAATTGCTGGTATCTAAAATAACGAAACTATTAACCCTTTTCAAATGGTTTGAATCCAAGAGCAAATTCTAGAGTGTCACGTAGCAATAACTCAAAATTTAATTAGCTTCCTTCAATTGAGATCCCAACAATATTGGTACGGGATAATACCTACTCTTTTTGAAACTGCAGAGGATGCCACTTAATAATTTTAACAATTTCAACGTTCACCTGACGATTTTTAACACGAGACTGTTCTATTGAAAACTAACTAACGTCGACTCATCGAAAATAAGAGCTACACTAGCTCTGGTATCGAATAATTAAAAACTAATCAACGTCGTCGCAACTACCGATTGTAATTAATACACAAATCATTTCCATCATATTTTTGATTAATGCTTTTGAATACTATACTGATTATCGCATGACGCCATTTATTTGTTAACACTACGTTTTGAAACTTTTTAGATCTAAAATTCAAGGCTTGGGTCTGTATGCTGCTAGGGATTTGGAGAAGCACACTATGGTTATCGAATATATTGGAGAAATTATAAGGAGCGAACTGGCCGAATGTCGTGAAAAACAATATGAAGCCAAAGTAAGTTTCAATCATATTTTTAATTCATTAACACCGAATTTTGTACTTTAAATTTTGTCGTGTTTATTTCATTTTAAGATAATAAATGAACAGTTTGCTTCCTACCTTGCACGATTATAATTGTTTTGTATTTGATTTTCAAACATCTTAAAGGAAATATTAAAAATTCATTTTAATATTCGTTTGTGCAGTAGGTTTCAATCATATTTTTAATTCACTGACCCCGAATTTTATACTGTACTTCAAATTTTGTCATGTTTATTTCATTTTAAGATAATGAATAAACAGTTTGCTTTCCTATCTTGCACGATTATATTTGTTTTGTATTTGATTTTCAAACATTTTAAAGGACACACTTAAAATTTATTTAAATGTTCGTTTGTACAGGGTTAATACGAAACCAAAGTAAGTTTCAATCATATTTTTAATTCACTGATCCCGAATTATGTACTGTGCTTCAAATTTTGTCGTGTTTATTTCATTTTAGGATAATAAATGAACAGTTTGCTTCCTACCATGCACGATTATATTTGTCTTGTATTTTATTTTTAAATATTTTAGAGGAAACACCTCAAAAATTTATTTAAATGTTCGTGTGTACAGGGTTATTCACTATTAATTATCCATCCCTATCAACGGTATTATTGCCTAAAGAAAAAAGTTTTACATAGAATTTATAAGGTCATGGCTGTATTTTGTTAAAATGCTATCA
Organism: Agelastica alni; assembly: GCA_950111635.1. NCBI lineage: Eukaryota > Metazoa > Arthropoda > Insecta > Coleoptera > Chrysomelidae > Agelastica > Agelastica alni. The sequence continues at coordinate 4,163,923 of OX467715.1, forward strand.
AAAGTACAGTAGACATGGCTATTCTGTATTTGTAAAATAACCTTTTATTTTTTTGTTTATTATTGTGGAAATGGAAATAACTGTAGGGGAGGTAGTGGAGCATTAGGTACTTTTTTACATAAGTGGCAATAAAACGTCCATTTTGTTACATAATCAAATTAAATTATTTTAAAAAACAGTCTTCCTACTGTAATCAGTCTTAAAGTTACAAAAGATCTTCTAACCCTGTCAAAAGTACCCAAACCTCCCAGTGTTCCTTGGGTTTGGGTACCCTTGTCGGAGGCTTGGCAATTTATCGAATACACCCCATATTTCAAAATTAACTCTACTATAATTTATAACTATTAAAAAGTTATATAAAAAATCTGCATCCTATATTACTTCACTAATTCGAACAGCTTTGTCCTCTTGACTCTTCTTAGCTGGTCAGCATTGCCAAGTAGCTAAATGATCTCGACATTCACGTTGAGAGCTGTGACTGAAGATCTATAGTACCAGGTAGTAATGGCGATGCTTTATTCTGAATGTGGATGTTACTTTCTTTTGCACAGCCCCAAAACTGTATTCCATATCTTCTTCTTCTTCTTCTTTAGCCTCAAGTGATCCCCCATTTCAATACACCGTCGTCTATTTTGCGCCATTTGCTTCCAGTAAAGTCTGTCCGCCAATATTTTTTATGTCATTTCCCCATTTCATTTGTGGCCTTCCTCTATGTCTTTTACCTAGCCATGGTCTCCATTGCTGTATTTCATTATTCCATCTTTTGTCTTCCAGAAGGGCATTATGTCCTGTGAAACTTCATTTTAGTCGGGCGGCATGTTCTCCTGCTTCCTTCACTTTCGTTTTTTTCGTTTCACTCCCAACATTGACCTTTCCATCGCTTTTTGTGTCTTTGTAATTTTATCCATATTAGCCTTGGCAAGAGTCCAAGTTTGTGAGCCATAAGTGAACATAAACTCTTGTTTTTAGATATTGTTGTATTTTGCCACTCAGCTTTCAAAAACCTGCCCAAGTCAGCCTTATTCGTCTTGTAATTTCCGCAGTTTGATTTTCCTTGTTTACTTTCATTATTTGTCCTAGGTATATGTATTCGCTTACTGTTTCCAAAATTTTCTCATTGAGTGTTATCTGTCTGAAGTCCTGTTGTATTTATTATTATCTTTGTCTTCTCCAGACCTACTTTTTCCGAAGCTCTCAATAGTTGAGTAATCATGGTCTGCAATTCTTCGAAACTTGTAGCGATAATAATTATGTCGTCAGCATACCGCAGATGGCTCGGAGTTCTTCCATTAATATATTTATTCCGTTGTCAGTCCAGTCGATGTTCTTGAACACATCTTCAAGTGCGAGTGTAAACAATTTTGGTGAGATAACGTCCACTTGACGAACTCCTCTGTTAATTGGTATAGGCTTAGTGTTCCCACCTATCTGTACTGTCATTGTTGCTTTTTTGTATATATTGTGTATGATAATTCTATAGCGAGAGTCTATTCTGCAGTTGTTCATAGCTCTCCCTCTATTGCCCAAAGTTCTATGGAATCGAAGGCTTTTTCATAATCGATAAAGCCATATATCCACACCTATTTGAGGATTTGTTTATATAAAAACAATTTGTTGTAGGTAGTTGAATTTTTTCACATCAGCTAGTACCTACTTCTTTTTAAATTTAATTTCTAATTATTTTTTTTTCGTGATATGAGCATTACAGCTAATATAGTTCCAAGATATTTTACTGCATTTGCAGTAAGTATTTGGTTATTATTTATACGGAATGGAATGTGTTGTTCCCTTTTGTCGGTAAAATTAACGTGAATAGATTTTGTTTTGGTCCAGATATATTTTGGAAGAGTTCGTGTCCGTATTTTTTCGATTGAAGAGAATAAAGTGTTAGTTTTATTGGTCACACATTTTAATTCGGTTTGATTATACATGGATTGATTTTTTTTAGAATCGCGGTATTTACATGTTCAGATTAGACGAAGAACGGGTGGTCGACGCCACTTTATCGGGCGGTCTGGCGAGATACATAAATCACTCGTGCAATCCGAATTGCGTAGCTGAAACAGTCGAAGTGGAAAGAGACGTCAGGATTATTATTTTCTCGAAGAGAAGAATTCTCAGGGGGGAAGAGGTAAGTCTTAATTTTTTTGAATACGTCTCACATCTTCCATTCGTATTTATTTACTTCTTTGCGTACCAGATCTAACGGCAATGTTTATTTTTTAATTTTCAGTTAGCTTACGATTATAAATTCGACATTGAAGACGACCAGAACAAGATCTCTTGTATGTGCGGCGCCCCAAATTGTCGAAAATGGATGAATTAACACAAACCGTTGCAATATTTAATATATATAATCTATCGTGTAAATATAATTTACGTACATGTTTTTCTACGTCGAAATGCGACTGTTTATAGTGCCATTTTTTATCAAGTGAGTTTTATATACACATTCCACTGAAACATTTGTTGTGAATGCAGTAGGATAGCAAAGGCTTGCTCGAAATCGATAAAAATAATCTCGGTTGCTTTTCTACATTGTGATCTTTTCAGTTTCCCAGTTAAAAAAAAGCACCTAAATTTAAATGCCATAAAAGAAAATCATTCAGTGCTTTATGAATCCCGAGCGCAATGGTTTTTGTGTACGATTTCAGCGGTAGCACCTCTGCTGGCCTACCAAACGGTGTTGTTCGATTCTTGTATGTTTACAGGAAAGTATTTTGATATACAATAATTACATAACGGTTAGGGACCAAATAGGTATATTGTAACTACTGTAGCGTTATTTATAAGCGTAAGTTGCGTTTTTATCCAAATAACTAGTCCCTATCACAAAATCATTTAGCGAGAATTTTGATTCCGTGTAGTACAACTAATTTTACAGTTATTAACGTACTTAAAGTTAACCAATTTTATCCGACAAAACGTTTGTTCGAATAATTATTGGTATCCCGGTTGTGAACATTATATGTCTTTGAGCTTAAACGCATCACTTCATCTTTTTACCCCATTAAGTTCTAATTACGATGCTTTCAATCATCGTATCGTCCGCCGAAGTTTTAATGTTGATCACCCGTCTATTAAAATTTAAATTGGGGTCATTTTTAGTCTATTCTATTAAGTAGTTCATTTGTCTTTCGATTGTCTATTAAGTAGTTCATTTCTCTTTCGATTGTCTATCAAGTATTTCATTTGTCTTTCGGTGGTCTTTAATGTAATTCGTTTTGGAGAAAAATTAAGATGATTCTGCTTTTGTAAATATATGAAATGCTCCAATTTTTGAATTGCAGTGTAATTTTTGTCCTTAGTTAGTTCATTTGATCTGTAATTGTTTGATTATTACAGGTTAGAAATAGAAGAAGACAATATTTTTATGGGAGATTAAAATAATGTGGGAAACCTTCCTTTAATATTAATTTTAAAAATAGTGAATGCATAAATATACCAGGTGTGTGTTTCCCTTCGTAATCAAATTACTCGCCAACGATTTTAATCTTGTTCGTTGTTTTTGAATATTAGAAGTTTGTATATAAACTATTTATTTCTCTACATTTTATAAACGAAATCGGACGATAAGTAGTGTAAATAAATAATAAAAAAAGGGCTTTTTAATGCCGTTGTTAAACGTATAAAGTACTCGTGAAAGGTTTTCATTAACTTTTCAGTAGACTTTTAGCTGTTTGAGTGATTTTTTATACCAAAAATGAAAGTAGTGGTTAAACGAGCTATTTTTTCGTCATTTCGCACGCCCAAGTTCAATAATTATCGTTTCAAAATGAACTTTTGCAATTTTTTATGTTAACGGTAAAAAATATTTTAAAAAGAAAATAGCGTTCTAAAAATTTATTGAAAGATTGGAAAATTAAAAAAAAAAGCGTTTATCAATATCTTTTAAGGAATTAAGTGCTATAGTTTATATAATTTTTATCCTTTAATCGCTTTGATATTAGACTTTTTCATTTTTGGTGAGCCGTAACTCGAAAATTGCTGTGCAATATTAACATACTAGGTTGTCTGTAAAGTATATTTTTAAGGGACAAAGTCCTTGGCTATATATTTTTTTAACTGTTGTACATTACTTTTTATTATACCCTCGAAAAAGGATAAAAACAATTTTACCCTCGTATAAGAAGAAAAATAATCGTGGTTTTCATTTAATTTTGATTTTTATAATTGCAATTAGCGCTTTATACATTTCTCGAGTTAAAGCAAGAAGTTTGATATACATAATTAATTGTATAAATATATTGTGTTTATTAAAAAAGTGACAATCACTTTTTATTAGGATAATTTTCTGTTGATCACTTTCTATGCGATGTGTTTATTTGTACAAGTTTTATTTGTATTTGTAAAATATGTAAATATGGTAATAAAAGCGATTATTAATTTTATTAACTTGGTTTGTTATCGGTATTTTAAATTTAATTTTTGAAAAACGACTATATTTTATTTTTTTGTTTAAAATTATTATCATTAAGAATGATTAAAAAATTTATGCTGCTAAAGGAAACCTGATTACACAAAATGATGTTTTTATTTGTGTAATGCTTTCGACAAGGTAAGCGTCCATTTTCCTTTTAGAAACGGCGCTTGATAAAAAGAATTGGTAATCTATACATAAAATTGATGTGTATGTGACAAATTAAAGTGTGATTTAAATATAAATTCATTTTTCTAAATTCATACGAGTATAATTATTCGCATGTTACCAAAACATAACCAAGCATTTTTTAATTTTTTGTCTGTCAGTTTGTCCGCGTACATCTCTGAAATTACTAAACGGATTTTAATGCGGTTTTCACGGGTAGATAGAGCTTGGCTAGGAGCAGAATACATTTTTAGCCTCACCGCCCGATGGCACCACTATCGCAAGAGAAATTTACTATCGTGTAGTACATTCTCGTAGGCAGGTACTGTGTCGAAATTTCAGTCGAATCGGACTCGTAGTTTTGTTTTGACCGCGTGTGGAAGCGGGCATGTCCGCGGATTTTAGAAAAATTGAAAAAGAACAATATCGGTCGGTGATTCGATTCATGTTTTTGAAAGGGAAATCGCGCAGCGAAATCAAAGAGCGCTTGGATGCTGTGTACGGTGACTCTTCTTCTTCGATTGCGACCGTCAAAAATTGGTTTAGTTTCAACGTGGTCGCACTTCAGTGCGACCGAGGATAACGTGACAAAAATCGTATTGGCAGACCGCCAATTAATGGTGCGCGAGATAGCTGAGCCTGTAGGCATCTCAAAAGACCGCGTGGGTCATATCCTGCATGAAATTTTGGGCATGAGAAAGCTGTCAGTGCGATGGGTGCCGCGTTTGCTCACTCCGGACAACAAGCGCAACCATAAGACCACTTCAGAGAAGTGTTTCACACTGTTTAAGCGCAATCCGAAGGACTTTCTGCGTCGTTTCGTGACCGTCGACAAAACATGGATCCACTGGTACACACCAGAGACCAAGGAACAGTCGAAACAGTGGACTTCACTCGGCGAACGTGCTCCGAAGAAGGCGAAGACTGTCCTATCGGCCGGAAAGGCCACCGTTTTCTGGGATTCATAAGGTGTGATCTACATCGATTACCTGGAGAAGGGCAAAACGGTCTACGCCGAATTATTGGACCGATTCGACGCCGAGTTGCAGAAAAAACGGTCCCATTTGGCGAATAAAAAAGTGCTCTTTCACCATGACAACGCACCAGCTCACACCTCCGCCCTCGCTATGGCCAAATTTGTCCAATTGGGCTACGAACTACTACACCATCCACCGTATCCTCCAGATACATTATTTTAAAATTTAGTTCGTCAAAAATTCAGTAGATGTCACGGCTCATTTTTAAAACTCCTATGGTGGTCAATAAGGCAATTATTTGATGTTAAATAGGATGTCAAGAATATAGTATATTCTTCAACAGGCGTATAATGATGGCTATTATTCTAGAGTATGAAAATTGCGAAACGAGCCGCAGGCGAGTTTTTGAATCATCCGAGAGAATAATAGCCATTGTACGCGAGTAGAAGACTATACTTTCTCTACGACCATCGCAGACCATCACTATTACTCGTTAAATTCTCCATCTTATTGTCGTAATCGAATAGTCGAGATGACAGTTCATCAGAATGAACATGACATTCGCGATATCAAGTTAGAGCAGCAGAGCCCACTTATGAAAAGCCTGTTGGATCCTGAATATTTAAGTTGGTGATTGGTTGTCAGCTGTTGAATAATGTATCAGGATCCAACATATCTAAGGAATCATATCCATTCATCAATAGATAACGCATATGTAATTGTTGTAGAGTCCAATGGTAGAGAAAAACAGTAATCCTCTTTTAAAGATAGAACTAAATTCCACGCGTACGAAGTCGCGGGCAACAGCTAATTTCTAGAATAAAACGACGCTGGTACTTAAGTAATCCTTAATTATATTTTCTTAATTACATTAAAATATTTACAAATTGTTACATTTTTTTAGGAGATATGGCTCGAGAAGGAGCTATTGATAATTAACTAATCTAAACACAAGCGTACAAAAATAGCCACAGTCCCTATTTTATTAATATTACAATGCTAAATTTTACGATATATTCAAGTCGATATGTGAGGAATAACGATACATGCTAACGCAGTGAAACATAAATACGAGTGTTGTTAAAATTAGTTTAAAAAAATTATTGTTCCGGAAGAGACGATGAGCAGAATTGGAACTGTGGTAACTCTGAAGGTCTACGACACCTACAAAAAATATACACTAATATATAAAACATAATAAATAAGTAATTAATTACAATAAAAACAAAAAGTACGAAATATAACGAATAATTATGACATCTGGCAACTCTGTATTCGTTAGGAAGATCTTCAGCCACACATACGCGATCTCGAGTAAAATTTTTCTGCACATGCGCCAAATAGTTACAGAAAAAGTGTTGAATGTTTTATTTAGTTTTGCTGTTAATAGGAATCGGGAAGTTTTAATGTAATAGTAGTGAATAATAGTATTTATTTTGTCGGTAGTGTTTCTTGTGGTTTGTTTCAAATGGAATCGATGTCGAAGTTTCCTAAGAGTCCAGAAAGGTACGTAAATATTAAACATATCAACCACAATAAATCTCCATACAGAAAAATAAGTTATAAGATACACAGAAATACTGTAACAAAACGGTTATATTATTTAACTTGTTAATGCAATGTATCTCAATGACTTATTTTTCTGTATTGGACTATTTGCAACATGATATAATTTGAATCAGAAAAGAATTTAAATTATTACTATATAAGGATCTTTCTAGAACATTTCTTTAGTTAAGTTATCCTCCGCATGTAGCGCATGTGCTTTTTATATTATTAGTATTGTATACTGATCTGTCATGACGGAATTGTATACATTTTGTTGAATCTCACCTTCTAATCTTTTGGAAGTATCATTTCTCGATTTTCTTACGTCTGATTCGTGATATTTATGATTAGAACCACTAAAAGAAATATTGTCTTCATAAGCTGAAAATAAAAAAAATATTAATCATTTACTTTGTAGTTCATGTAGACATTTCCAATATTATATTACAGAAATCTTCCAGATCGACTAAGTAATATAATTATTTAAGGTTTAAAATGAAAAAGATTTACTTAAATACTAAAACTTTTAAGCCCTAGTTGAAGTTGTTAATTTTCTTCACTATTGTAGTGTGTTAAAATCGGAATTTTAGTACGTTGTAAATTATTAAACGGCTGGTTTCTAGTAAACTATTGGGTCTTTTCTAATACGTCTCCGCATTTTCAAAGTTCACCAGTACTGTTAGTGATAGGTTAGAACGTTAGGTTAGGTTAATTTTTTTACTTTTATAATTAATACCGATTATTATTAGCCTAACCTAACCTAACACCGACAGTACCTGGTGAAGAACTTTAAAAATGCGGGGATGTATTTTCAGCCAATCTTTAGATTAGTCCTGCGGGTGATCGTGTGAAATTTGGTATCAACCCTCAATCTTCACCAGATACTGTTGGTGACAGGTTAGGACGTTAGGTTAGGTTAGGGTAATTTTTTTACTTTTACAATTAATACCGATTATTATTAGCCTAACCTAACCTAACACCAACACTACCTGGTGAAGAACTTTGAAAATGTGGGGACGTATTAAAAAAGACCCTATTTTTTTTGTCATTTTTTTTAACCTGCTAACTAATTTATCAAAACCAGTGACGTGGATGATCAAAGTTAATCTATATTAAATGAAAATTAAGTATGTTTGTCCTCTATGCACTACAAAACGGCTTTACCGATTTTGATGAAATTTTCAGGCAATCTTCAGATTAGCCCAGCGGATAATCCTGTGAAAGGGATAAAATATGAAAACTATCAAAAACGGCTGATATTAGTGTTGAAGTCATAGTACGATTTTAATGAAATTTTTTAAATGTGTATTAATTGCTCTAACATAACAGATGGGTTTTTTATCTCGATAATCCCCCACGAAAGGGGTGAGAGAGGGGAATGAAATATAAAAACTATTAAAAATTGCTTATATTATCGTCGAATTCATAGTTTTTGGGGTCGCTGAGTTTGATAGTGACATTCACAATTTTGTTAGCACCCCTACGGCACTCCTTTTGTTAGCACCCCTACGAAAGGGGTGCTAACAAATAAAAAATATAAAAACTATCAAAACGGCTTATATTAGTGTCGAATTCATAGTTTTTGGGGTCGATGAGTTTGATAGTGACATTCCAAAAGCAGGCAAGCCAACGTTTGGGCAGGTTAACGTTTGCCGGATCTGCTAGAAACTTTAATATAAATATAATGCAACAAAACGATAGTAATAACTTAACATTATCCAAATTCAATTTAAAATGACCAATATTTACTTTTTGTTATTTTTTATATTTACGGTTAACTTAATAATTAGACGTCTAGAAGTTGTTTTTAATTTAAAAAAAGAGATGGATTTATTAGAGTTCTCTCACCTTGTTGCTTTTTGTTTGTGTGTAAATATTGATTTGGATTAGGAATTCCTAAAAGAAATTATTCATTAACAGAGAAAAGAAACAGTATATTTTATAATAAAATATAATTATTGTTTTTAATACTGGTAAGTCTTACTGTACACATTTATTGTTCCCTCCATATCTCCTAAAGAATTTTTTGATATGCATTTATATACTCCATAATCTTTTGGTTCTAATAAGTTGATTCGAAGTTTCATGTGAACTTTGTATCCATCTTCAATTATTTCTGGTACAAATTTGTGACCTGAAACAAGCAAGATCATCTTAAATTGGAGGCTAACTTATTTTAATGTGCCTTTACACCAACATAAAAATGGATTATTATACAACTAGTTAGGTATAGATAATATGTACCTAATTTTTAAATGTTGTCACTAAATTAAATGAAAAAAATGATTACAGAATTGTTTCACAATTGAAAATTAAAAAAATATTGTTTTCAATAGCAATACTATAAAAGCTTACATTATTTAGAAGACAAACCAAACTTAATCTATTTTTTAAATACGGCACCATAAATAGTTTGAGTATTATTTTTTAAAACTCTATGTTAATATTTCAGAATTTCATGTGTTGGTGTTTTAAAAAGTCCTTGCAAAATATTGAAAATGATTGACATTAATTTCAAAAACGAATTATCTCGATTGCATATTGCACCGAATATGATCATAGAAAATCGATATTGGTTACCGCATTGCAACTTGTAAATTTCAACCTCCTTTACGTTAAATGGCCGAATGCCTATTTCCCCTTTTGCTCATCATCTCCCGCGAGATTGCTCCTTACAACTATCTTACTAATTAGACCGGTTGTTATGGTTATAAAACTACACGGAAACTTTGCAACGCACGTTTCTTATTAACAATTAATTTAAAATGAAAAGCCAGATTTTTTTTTACACGAAAGTTTTTTATAAATTAAAAATATTTATTCATAATACGTTTTTTAAAATATGTAATTATAATTGGTAGTAAAAATGTCTGGCTGTGCATAGAGGAGTTTTGGTTCCTACACTTATGTTGGGTTTGACAGAAAAAGCATGGAAATGGGATTAATGATGCGGAGATGAGTAGTCTGAGAATTGTATAGCCGGAGAGACTCGGTTGGATAAAGTAAAGAATAGTGAGATAGGAGAACGCTGTGGTGTAAAAAAAGATGTGGTTACAAAGATAGATAAAGGAATGCTTAGATGGTTTGAACACGTAGAAAGGATGGATGAAGGAAGATTGACAAAACAAATTTTTAAGGCGAGTGTGAATGGACGGAAGTCGGTAGAGGTCGACCTCGGCGAACATCGATCTCGATCATATCAACATTGTTTTGAAGAAAGGCCAGGTCAAGAGTACCAACAACCGACGAGCATGTATGAGAGGACTGATGAAATTAGAGGAAACAAAAGATGTGTGTAAGAACCGTAGCGGAAGTGGAAGGAAGTGGTCTCTGCCTACCCCTCCGGGAAAAAGGCGTGACTATATGTATGTAAAAATGTTTTTTCTAACAAATTATCTGTATTGTGAACATGACTGTCAGCCTTAAAAAGCAGACAATTATATCTCCAGAAGATGCCATCCACTAGAGATGGCGAATCGCCTACGGCGGCCAATATACCCGAAAAACCATTCATCAACAAATTATCTGTAATTTAATTTTTTTTCTGTTTTCTAGTTTTAGTACAGCATGAAAAAACCTATTTGTGTATAAAATTGATTAACGAATCTTGGTACTTTAAATTATAACCAAGGGATTTAAAATTGTTAAAAAATCTTTGTCAAATTAAAATAACCGAGAGCATCATTCTATGCAGTTGGCAAAAAAATTCCTCTTTTTTCACCTCTTGATGCTCAATTTCTTTTTTTAGTTTCCATAGTACCTAACGGAACAAAAAATGCTGTTTCCAGACCAAAGAATTTGGTGCGAAATTTTCATATTAAAAAAAGTTTTATGATTTTATGTTACTTCGTTGGCAGGCAACACGTACTGCGTGGTGTAGTTACAGACTTGCTCATTTGATGGCAGTACAAGCTATAAAGTTTATGGTAGTCTTTGGGAATAAAACATCTGCTTTATAGGAGTTTTTAAATTTATTTTATTTTGGTTGGTAAAAATCTACATTTTTCTATAATACCCACAAAACTAGGACATATTATGTTTTTATTCAAAAATAGTAGCCCGTAGGAACTGTGCCTTAAATTTAAAGGCATCTGTGCTGCCGAAAGTAGCCTCCTCTAGTGTTTTATTGTTAACATTAGATAAGTTTCATTGTAATATTAATATTTTAAAATTAAAAAAATATCAAATATGAGTTTCAATCAGTAATAAGTGACGAACGTATAAAGTACCATAAACAACTGTATTCAATGTATGTTAAATTTAATTTAAAAGTATTACAATTATAAATAAAAAAATATAAATAAGATTGAAAATAATAATATAAATATTGGATTGACTTTCTAATACTTTCATTTCGAGGAAAAATTGAGGGCATATTGAACGGACAAAACTATGGAGATGAAAGTGTTGCAATCAAATTGTTCACCTCCAGGTGAAAAGGAAGGACCACCTATGATGCGGCATCGGACCTTGTCACTCGTGTCAAAAGGATTGATAGAGGAGTGACCTAAACATAAATAATTTTAAAATAAATTAATTCAAATTTATTTTTTAGAAGCGTTCGGTTGAATGTCAATTTGTTTCCGATATCTTTTTTCGATCGTCGTTTAATGACTGGACTAATTTCCCGTTCGCCCGCGCCCTCCCATCATTTCCCGATGGAATAGTCCTCACAACTATTCTACTTACTGTGTGGAATAATTTCTCCGGTGTCCTTAGTCCAATAGTTTATCGACTTTGGGAAAGCTTGAGAGAAACATTCCAGCGTGACTTGCTGATCGTCGTAAGCACCTATTAACTGATATTGAATCCACACCGATGGAGCAACTGCAAAATAAGATCTAAATTATGACGCACAATTGTATCACAAACTCTTTTAATAAAGAAGTATTATTCCAATAAAAACTAGAGGCAGATAAAAAATGACTAGTAACATATTAACAATATTGGAATGGTGCTTTTGTCACCAGCACAAACTATCCTTTTTATTGTACATTTGAACTACTGCCAGTGTACAAAACGTTTAATCACAATTTTTTTTAAGTATATCAGTAAAGTAACAATAGTGAAATATTTATTTATTTTCGGTAAATAAAAAATTAATCATTAGGGTTATTATTTCTGGTTGAAATCACTTTACGATTTACATGAATGATTTAACATCGAATAAACAGTATTGCTGTAGAAAAACTAACTTTTCCAAATCGAGGGCTCTTTTATATTTAATATAGTTACCCTTCGGTAAAAATACCTGAAAGTTTCATCGCCCTAGCTCTCCTTCTGAAAAGGTTATCGTGCGAAAAGTACAAAATGCGGTAAATTTGAGGATCACCTTGTACGGCAGCTACCTAAAGGAATGTACCGTTATGGCCCATCTTCGAACTCGGTCTTGTCCTTCGGGCAAAACTTCTACCCTGTAAGTCACCAAGTGCCGAAGAGAAAGAAGCTCAAGATTATGCAGACGAGTTACAGGACAGCTTATTCAAAATTCATGAAACGGCCAGGAAGAGATTGAGGTTGGCTAGTAATAAAATGTTGGCTCGCTATGACCTAAGAGCAAATTCGACGGGATTCAAGGAAGGAGATCGAGTATGGCTGTATAATCCACAACGAAGGAAAGGTGTGTCTCTTGACACCATCTTGGGAAAGGTGATAAAAAGGATAATGATGTGGTTTTTGGAATCCAACGCAGCCCCAGAGCCAGATGAGAGTCGTCAACTTGGAGAGGTTAAAGCCTTACAATTGTGAGGTTCCGTAAGTTTTTGATCGAGACGATCAAATTTGAGAGGGGGATTATGTTACAACCCGGCCCTGTTCGTCGGCGTCTGAGGGTCGACCCTCAGACAACGACGAACAGGGCCGGATAAAATAACGTCTCAACAAATAGAAATATTTTTTTGAAAAACTAGTCAATTATAAGACATTCGTCAGCGGGTAGGACATTGAGCGTCGTCGACTCATCCCGCTATTTCTGATGATAAATTAAATATTTTAAAGCACGTCACAGAAAAATAACGTTCATGCAAGGTCAAAAATACCCCGACGAGAAAATCCATTTTACGATTCGGCTATTATGAGACCGAAAAAGGTACATTGAAATATTACATTTAAAATTCACGTTTGGAGTTGTTCAATGAACTCCGTTCAATCACAATTTTTGTTTGACTGCTTTTTTCGATATTAGACGAAACATTAAAATAGCGTGCTGTATAAATGTTGAACCAGCCTTTATCAAAATCTTTTGCCCTCGTAGCCGAATGGAGAATATTCAACGTTGGCGATTTTCAAATTCATACGAGGTTTGGCTATTAAATAACGAGACTGATTATGAAAAGGAGTTTAATTTTAAGAATAATTTTACAATCAAATGCTCTCGTTCAATGTACTCCCTTCCCTTCGCCACACACCGGTTCATTCATTTTTTCCATTGGTCAAAGCAATGCATGCAGGAGATTCGTGCCAGAATAGAACAAGCTCGTGCTTCGTTCCTAAAGATGCGTAAGGTACTTTGCAGCAGAAATTTAAGCTTGCCTCTGCGCGTCCGAATGCTTCGCTGTTACGTGTTCAGCATACTGTTTTATGGAATGGAAGCTTGGACTTTGACAGATGCGATGTACATAAAAATTGGAGTCCTTTGAAATGTGGAAGTACAGAAGGCTATTAAGAATCTCCTGGGTAGAAAGAGTGCGTAACACTGAGGTACTTCAACGCCTCGACAAGCATTCGGAAGTTCTGTTTACACTAAAAAAGCGCAAACTGGAGTATTTTGGTCACATCTTAAGGAATGACAAGTATCGACTTTTAAAGCTTATTATAGAAGAAAAGATCGAAGGACGAAGAGGCCCGGTTTACAGTTTCACCTTCTGAAACCCATTTAGTCATTACGATGCCGTTGATGTCTACCAGGACGTTGGTCATCTTTGGTGCTCTCTTGGCCTTCAGAACACCGTTTATACCAATCGAAAACACGCGCACGAGATATAGAATTTTCACCATAGACCTCTTTCAACAACTTATAGCACTCACTCGGATTTTTTTTAATTTAACGAGAAATTTTACATTGATCCATTGCTCGTGGTTTTCGTCACACATTGTTATCGGCACGAGAAAAAAACACGTTCGTTTCTAACCTCTATAAAAGGTACACACTTCCAGCTATCCAACGCTGCATTCGTTTCCCCCTATCCCTCTAGGACGCCTTTTGCGCGCGCAGCCTCGTTATTAAATAGCCAGACCTCGTATACTTATTACGAGTAACTACCTAATTCATACAGAGACTATCCTTCAAGTCAACAAAATATGTATAAAAAATAAAAGACTTAAGAACTTTCATTTTATATCAGAATAGACGTTTACAAATTTGTAGTCATAAAACTAAATTAAAATTCAGTCCAAAATACTTCGACAAGATCTACTAAAATTTTAGCAACATGTACTTATAAAACACAGTTATATTTGTATTGTAACATCTAAAAATGATCCCTATTTATATTCAAGTCTAAAAATTCATTTAATAAATAAAAGCCGTTGTTAAGCAGAAATTTGCTGACTCTAAACCTGTAAGATGGAGCGGCAAATAACCTCATTTCAGCAGGCAATTTGTTGTAAAATAACGGTGCATAGTAGTAGATGGGAAACGGCTTCTTTGGAGTCTAAGAAAGTTGTTCTTATTTGTTATCTCTGCACACCGCTTAAATAGCTAACAAATAAAATAAAAATTTATGGGAGCTATTTTAATGAAATAGTTAGTATCGACGGGATTCCATAGGGAAGCGTCCTTGGGCCATTATTGTTTATACTATACATAAACAATTTACATCTTTACCTACAGAATTCATTTATTAATTTGTTCGCAGATGACACTTTAATATCCATATCTTTTCTTTTATGTTCTGGTTCCCACGAAAAGTGATATCCTGTAATGCTCAGAGAACATCGTGAGAACCACCGGGAAAAAGATAGGAATTGGCGTTCTTCTTAAATTTCTGGAGGTTGTATGCTTCGGGAACACCTCCCTAGGCAATGTGTTCCAAAGCCTCGCTGTTCATTGGATGAACGAGTCTTTGGAAAGAAATGTTCTGCAGGTCTCCCAAAGTGACCATGAAGGAGTGTGAAGTCTGAACTTGACGGATTACCTGCTAAAATTTAAGCACGTACTTGTGTGGTGCCTTTCAATAATAATTATTTTCCATTTACATCTGTTTTAATTTTTTTAGAGTAAATGGGTGAGACTGATCAGCGTGCCGAGTTCTTCGGCCGAATGTGGCCAGTGGTGGTGCAAGAGTTTTTATTTTTAAGGAGCATATACCATGTAAATATCTGTAGAGAAATGTCTGGTCTGCAACTCTTCTTCTATGTTTTAGTGGGTGAAGGGTATCTGTGAGAGTTGAGCTGTTAATCAATCGAATGGACCTTTTCTGAATGGAATCTAGAAGACGAAGAGAATGCCTTGGTGCTGAACCCCAAATGTGCGAGCAATACTCGAGTAGAGGTCGGATTTGAGCCTTGTTCGTCGTCAACAGTTGATCAGGAGTAAAAAACTTTCTAGCTTTCCACAGAAAACTCAGCCTCTGGCTTGCTGAATTTGCGATGTTAGCAACATGGTCATGCCATGTTTAATAAAACATATCTAATAAATACTTTTTAAATCATCCCGTGTATTGACACATTAAATTCATTCATTGCGAGAAAATGCCATTAAACCATCTTATAATAGTTTAAATCTTCGTGGAATAAAATTTATCACTAAAACTGGGTGATGCAAAACTTTTGGCACTAAGTGTATATCTGCTAGTTAGGAAATTATTGGTGTTTTGAGAGCTGTGCGCTTAAAGTTTCTTAGCGGTCTTATTAACACAGTAAGAGAAGGTGCCCTCGGAGGATATTTTTGGAGGCAGTAATGTAGTAGAAGGGCCATTAGAGATGGAAAATTCCATTGATTTAAATAGTGCATTGCGTGCGAGGGAACGGAGAAGTTTTAGCAAAAATGTTTTTTTGAAGCTTTCCGTCGAGGGCGCGGGAAAAATCAACGAAAATCTATTTATAAATATCGCTTAGTACAAAATTATGGAAGCACGTGCAAATAAAAGCAAATATTAGAATAAAGAAATGTGTAGATCAGGGAACAAGATAAAAACCTAAAGGGCTTTTCTTTTCCCTTAATGTTTTATTGAACGAGATGTATCGTGATATGCGGTTCGGAATTATGTATGAATTGGAATATGAATCAAATAGAAAAGTTTTGGATTTCGATTAAGGGAGGGGGAGTTAAGGGTGCACATGCCGCACGGTTTCGATGTCATAAATAATGATTTCTTTCAGTCGGACCTCCTTTTTTTTTGTTTTTTTCGAGATAAAAAAACTCCAGATTATTCGCAATTTTTAAAATAATGTAAGGCTTACACAGTTATTCTGTAATTGTTGAGTAGGATCGCCATGTAATGCTTACTTTGGTTCGCAATCTGAAGATTAACTGATTAACAAACTAAGGTTACATTTAATTATTAATTAGTTGACTTCTGACGTTAATTATGTATGGTACACACTACTGTTGACGGTCCGTATATATTTGGGTTCAGCGAATTATATTAAGACGAAGTGTTTGGTTGGACCATTAACTATTCGCTGATACAAGGCTAAACAAGACAAGGTTGTATACAGATATGAAAGCATTTTGTGCTGGTCGACTGAACACCGCCAAGCTTTCTGTTTGCATTAAAATTTATATATTCCACAACTATTTTTCCATCCCTGTATAACTATTTAACAATAATAAAGATTGTTTATACAGACAGTAGATTTAATTTATTTACCATAATATTAAGTAAGTTCCCTAATGATACTACAATAAATAGGGCTAGTCTAGTCATCTTTTAGCTTCCATTTGCCGTGAATACTAAGTCCTTGGAGCTCATTTATACCAATCTCATAAAGATTTGTGTTGGTAAGATTTATTATTATATGAGATAATTCATGACAGACAATATGGATTTCGACAACTTCGGTCTACTGGAGATTTGCTGGCTTATGTCACTCAGCTCTGGACAAACACTATTGAGAAGTTTGGTGAATCCCGTGCAATAGCCTTGGATATATCTAAAGCCTTTGACCGCGTTTGGCACCAGGCATTGTTAAGTAAATTATCTGCCTACGGTCTCCCAACCAAACTGCGCCAATGGCTCTTGAGCTTCATGCAAGATCGCTCCTTACGTGTGGCAGTTGACGGTATTTCTTCTCATGCGTTTAAAACCAATGCCGGGGTCCCCCAGGGTTCCATCCTGTTCCCCACCTTATTTTTTTAACACATCAACGACCTCTTGAAAACCACCACGAACCCCATTTACAGTTTCGCAGACGATAGCACACTTGTCTCAACTTTCACATCCTATCGATCACTTTCGGTGAATGATACAAATAGACTCAGGCAGGAACAGGTTGATTCCATCAATAGAGATCTTAAAGCAATCGTCGAGTGGGGAACCAACAATCTTGTTCAGTTCAACGCCCAAAAAACACAAAGTGCCACGTTTTCCAAGAAAGTGAATTCCTCAAATCATCCCATCACAATGTCCGGAAATACCCTTGAACCAATTCCCTCCATCTCGATTTTGGGAGTCACGGTGTCCAATAATATGTCTTGGCATGACCATGTTGCTAACATCGCAAAGTCGGCAAGCCAGAGGCTAGATTTTCTGAGGAAAGCCAGAAAGTTTTTTACTCCTGATCAACTGTTGACGACGTACAAGGCTCAAATCCGACCTCTACTGGGGTATTACTCGCACATTTGGGGTTCAGCACCAAGGCATTCTCTTCGTCTTCTAGATTCCATTCAGAAAAGAGCCATTCGCTTGATAAACAGCTCAATTCTCACAGATACCCTTCACCCTCTAGAACATAGAAGAAGAGTTGCAGACCAGTCATTGCTCTATAGATATTTCCATGGCAGATGCTCCAGAGAAATAAAAACTCTTGTACCACCATTGGCCACATTCGGCCGAAGAACTCGGCACGCTGATCAGTCTCACACATTTACTCTCAAGATTGACACTACAAGGACCAATCTTCATCAAGAATCCTTCTTTTACAGGGCTGCTACGGAATGGAATAAGCTTTCAAAATCAGTTTTTCCAGAGAACTATGACCTGCAACTTTTTAAAAAGCGTGTCCACAATCATTTCCTTTCTAAAACCCCTCTCCCTTCTAATAGTCGCAATGCGGGCCGTTCGCGGCCCACACGATAGGTCTACCCTTTTTGCGACTATTTTCATAAAAAAAAAATTATTTTTTAATGTACGGAATAAGAAATTAAATTTTGTCACTTACATTGTACAACAAGTTTGATTCTTTTGCTGACTGACGGGGGTATCCCGTTCGTAGCTATACACAAATATGGTCCCATGTGTTCTCTTTTTACATTGGTAATGTTTAGTACCGCTCCGACTGCGCTGAGCACTGAAATCGGTAAAAACAATCGACATGTGAATAAGAATGGGCGAGTCAAAAGCAACGGAAATTTGAAAGCTTATTAAAAAAATACGTCTAATGAGTGATTCATTTTTTATTATATATACATATATATATATATATATATATATATATATATATATATATATATATAATTTATTTCTCTGTCATACTAAGTAGGCTTTTAAAAAGAGGGTTATTTTAAGTGTGAGCAGTACCGGAAGCAACACTGGTTTAATATGTATTCCTTATTGTTTAAGTACCCACAACAGGCAGAGTTTTTCCAGTTCCATCACTGTCCTGTGGTATTCTAATACTAGTTTAAAATCGAATTGGCAAGATGTCTGTCCGACATGATGTAGGTTCTCCTGCTTTTAAATAACCTTTGTAATATGATGTGGGCATAGGTAAGAGTTGCTGTGATTTTTGTCTGTTATGATGTAGCAAAACGGCACCAGGCTTATGCTGATGTTTTGTAAATGTTCCATTTTCTGACCTAGATCCGTCTGTACACCAGACGTCTTCATTTAGGTAGAGTGAGATCTTGACACTCATTACTTTGCGTTCCTTTTCATCCCTTCACTTTTTGATCACACATGCGTATTGCGTCTTCATACTTTTGTGGTATTAAGTGGCCCAAGAAGAAATCTCTCGTCATTATCACGAGACGAATTTTGTTAATATACTGAGTGATAATAAAATAAGAGACTCAGAATGAATTTGTTATTAGGAATTTATATAAACAGATCAAAGAATAATGCCGATAACTCATAATATTTTCCATAAATTAATAGAATTAATTAACAAATTATTGTTTCTCACATCAAACTTCGCATATTGATTGTAGGAAAAATATTAATTTTTTTTTATCGATTAATGACGTACCTTCAGTTCCATTTTGGAATCGTATTATTTCTCCGTCTTCTCTTTTCCACATGATGGACGGTTCTGGGGAACCTTTAGCAACGCATTGCAGGCTAACGTTAGAGCCTTCATCGACTACCATGTCCGTGCTGGTCGGATAGTCCAGAATATCTGGTGGCACTGAAACAACAATGCCAAAAATATCATATTTGAGGTTACAATTTTTCGTAAAAATGCAGTACAAATTATCTTGATATTGTTTTTTTTACAGTGTACTATTACCTCTGATCGTTGAAACACTTTCATCGACTAATATTCATATTATGGGGTTTAATTAAGTTGTCAATTTCAAGATAATGGAAAAGCTGGTAAATAGAACGCGGTCGTTATTAAATCATTAACCAGTTGCATAAGGGTCCAATAAAAAAAATTAAAACGATAAAATTAATTCGTTCTTCTCGAAAGGAATACTTACACCAGGGTAGCGACGTCTTTTTAACAACAAAAATATCAGCTTTTATAAAAAAGAAGATGCAGAGAGAGATTAAGCGAATTCAACTGCTCAAGAATGTCGCAAAAATATGCCAGTTTTACTAAAAAATTAGCATTAGCAAAATTTTCTGCATCTTGTATCATTCCTTCTTTTTCTTCTTCTTCTTTCTGTGCCCTGTCTGTCTTCTGACGTTGGCGATGATAGTAGTGATATAATTTTGAAAGGCATTATGGTTGTAACAACTACAGATGCATATCGGTCACGAGCACCCTAAGTAGAATTTACGGGAAAATACTTAGAAACTTGGTAGAAGATGAATATGGACCCTACGAAATAGAGGAACAATCAGGGTTTAGAGCGGGTCGATCATGCGTCGATAATATATTCAGTATTGCCCAACTTACAGAAAAAAAAGTAGCCAGTATATATTTGAGAACCAAGATAGAGCGTTCTGGACGTACGGAAAAGAAAATTTAAGAACGCATTATAAAAATAAAGCAAGTAATTGGCGCGATAAACTAAGTCCTTTAGTCTAGGAGCGTCTCAATAGAGAGAAAACACCAAATATATAATACTCTATTTAAACCAACACTACTTTATGGCTGCGAGAGGACACTCCACAATGAACAAAAGTTCAGCGAGATATCCATTCTTTGCTGCAGCCAGGCTGCTATCAAATCACTGAACTCAGTCTACTTTACCTATAGGGCAGCGGTGCAATGCCGAGCCGCCCTGAATGAGCTACAAGTTTAGAGTTCACATTGTCTGGATATCCGAACACAGGGACATACCAAGCAATGTAAGGCAGACGAGCTAGCAAGAGAGTGCACCATCCTCCCAGCTGTATCTGTCTCATCTCAGCAAGGAGTACCGATTGCAAACTGCCAGCTCCTCCTGCACGGTAAAGCCAACTTCAGGTGGTAAAATGAACCCACATACACATCTTCGAAACAGATTTGGCCTTAACTAGATCTATGTCGAACTAATGATGTTTTAACTCTATCCGGGGAGTCCATTGAAAATGCCATCGCGGTCATAACAGGACACTGGGCAAGTGGATCCCATGTACGGCGCATGGGAATCGCAGAGCTACGACACGATTTCTGTAGAAGCTGTCACGATGAGGAAGAGGAGAAAACATCTCTGCCACTACCCTGCCCTAGGCAGAAAACGACTTTCTATACTAGGGCAACCGAACTTTGATGACTTATCTGATCTCAGCTCAGTTAGCATTAAAGACCTCACACTTTTTATTAAAAGTTCCAACTGGTTTTTACGGTAGAGAGGAAAGGCACCGCCGTCCATTACGGTATCACTACGGGCCAAAAGGCACAAGTGGGTTCCCTCCGAACCGCCGTTTTAACCTAACTTAACCTTGTTACTTTTTTATTACTCTCTTTTGGTACTGTAGAGCCCTTATATATTTGAATTGGTGTAGATCCCTACGTGAGTTCAGCGACTTCATGAAGTGTCATGTCGTATCGTCAATTATTTGCTGATACAGCAAGACATGAAAATTTAGCAATATTATGAATGTTTATACAGATAAATAGATTGAATTTAGTAGAGTTAAAGGTAAGTGTCCTAATGGCTCTACAATATCAATACCCCCTAGTAAAAGATTCGTAAAGGGCATAAGCAATTAAAAATACGAACATAGCAAACAGTATTATTCTTGTGTGGCATAAAAACGTGAGTTCAAAAATTATGACTGCCATCTACAGTCAAGTTTTATTGCGATAACAATAACGCAAACGTAACTCTGAAATGCCTTTTACTTACGCGTGATACTACCCTAAAGATATGATCGTCTGGTAATTTTAAACGGTCCGATTTAAATAAGGGTAAAAACTTAACAACATTCGTAGGTATATTATTTTCATGGTTTCCGCGTGTCATTTTCTCCTCTGCTTTTAATTAATTTATCATAATCGAGATCTGAACGGCTACAAAATTATAATTTTCGTGTAACCCTTTTACCAAACTCGAGCCTAATCGTGTTTCGTGGAATCGATTAAAGTTTTTTTTTTAAAATATTTAATTGCTCGCGACGACGTTTCGGTTAGAACGCGATATTCCAACGGTAAATTACCACTGAAGGATGCTATTTTACCAAGGAAATTATACTGGAAAGGAGAAGGGGAGAATGCGAAACCTGTTGCGACAAAAGGTACCTTTTCCTTTTTTTTTAATAGTTAAAATATATTTTTTTTGACACAGGATACTTATTGTTGAATTTAACAATCGAACGCTTTTGAATCCAGCGCCAAAATTAGTTTAGTTATTTTATCTCTCTAATCGACCAAGTGAGTATTCTGAAGCACTCCTTGGCGAATACCAGTGTGGTTTCAGACCTGACCAATCAACAACAGACCAGATCTATATACCACTCCAAATATAAGAGAAAACCAATGAATTCAAGAGATTCTCAGCAAAATATATAAACTTATCGATAACACTGAAGCATTAAAAGTCATAACAGAATTATTAAATAAAATATACACCAGTGGAAAGTTACCAAGCGATTGGCCTAGATCCATATTTGTCATCTTGCCAAAGAAAACAATTGCCGAGACGTGTGCTGATTATAGAACAATCAGCTTAATGAATCACTTACTAAAAATATTTCTCAAAATTATTCATGGCAGGATCTATTCCAAGTGTGAAGAATACTTAAGCGAATCGCAATTTGGGTTCCGCAATGGCTTCGGCACAACTCTATTTGGGATAAATGTCCTGGCTCAAAGAAGTCGTGATATGTCAGTTGATGTCTATGCATGCTTCATAGACTTCCAAAAGGCATTCGACAGGGTCAAACATGATGTATTGGTAGAGACTTTAGACCATATAGTACTGGACGGAAGGAATA
This sequence comes from Agelastica alni, assembly GCA_950111635.1. NCBI lineage: Eukaryota > Metazoa > Arthropoda > Insecta > Coleoptera > Chrysomelidae > Agelastica > Agelastica alni. The sequence continues at coordinate 4,186,725 of OX467715.1, forward strand.
TTAGGATAACTGAAAATTTATATTGGAAAAACCTCGCTTGAATTTCTTCGAGCGTCGATAGTGGCGAGTCTTTCCTTTCGTTAGTTTCCACAGCTTTGAATTAATATCGTATTTTAATAACCCGACTTTTACAGACGTGACTATATGTATGTATGTTAGTCAATTAAAGAGTCAAATTTATCTTTGATGAGTCGGCTTACATCATTTTCATCGTATCCTGATGAATCAATACACCCGAACAAAGTTTGGTGTTTATCTATCGATTGAAATAGGATTTGCTTTTGATAACTTAAAATTACGATCCCACATGGAGTTGGAATAGTTTGTTTAGTATAGAATTATATCAAATGACACCCCGCAGATGTGTGTATTATATACTCAAACGCACTACCTATCCAACTGTATCTGTTACAACATTCTAAGCAATAAGATTATCTGCGAATTCGTAACTTTAATAATGACATTCCAGAATCAGCAGACTATAAATTCTAAGAGGTACGAGGTATTGTTCGAAATAGTAGGGGTTTGTTGCATCGCTTTTGTTTGCGGATCGACGAAACCATCGTCGAGAATTACGAGGGTGAGATCGGCACTAGATTACTCCAAAATATATATATATATATATATATATATATATCTATAACCTGATCGTTTCTTATCAGCATATGCACAATAGATACGAGTCATTTTTAAAGCCTAAATATCAAAATTCATCGCTGAAACATCGCACATTTTCCGCTTATAAGTAATCCAAATATTCGTAACTGCAGCTAACGTGTTAACAGTATTGGTAAAATCTAAAAGTTCACCGGTATCTCGATTTATTATTAGGTTTTCCTATTTTTCTTATTGAGTGTTATCTGTCTGTCAGATTCATCTTGAGACCTACTTCTTCCGAAGCTCTCAATAGTTGAGCAATCATGGCCTGCAATTATTCAAAACTTGTAGCGATAATAAATATGTCGTCAGTATACTGCAGATAATAATAATGAAATACAGCAATGGAGACCATGGCTAAGTAAAAGACATAGAGGAAGGCCACACATGAGATTGGGAGATGACATAAAAAAGATTGGCACAATTCTGCTTCTTCTTTTGGCGCCCTATCAGGTCTTTCTGATGTTGCAATTATAATAGCGAGCTGTGCTCTGTCTTCGGCGATTCTAAAGAGTTGTTCTGAGCTTCGAATTCCACTCTCTAAGATTCCTTAACCACGAGGCTTGTCTTCTACCGACTCCTCTACTGCCTTATATCTTGCCCTTCATTATAAATTGAAGGATACGGTAACGATCACCCCTGAGTATGTGACCTAGATAGGACAGCTTTCGGCTTTTACCAGTTATTAGTAGCTCGCGGACGGCGTTTACTCTTTAAAACCGCTTCATTTGTCTGCTTGGCTACCCATGGGATTCGGAGCATACCTCTATGTAGCCACATTTCAAATGCTTCAAGATGATTAATGGTTGCTGCTTTTAAGGTCCAAATCTCTGCCTCATGCAACAGTATAGACCATATGTAGCACTTGATCATTCTCTGGCGGAGCTTTAGATTTAGATTATTATTGCAGAAGTGCGATATCATTTTTTGAAAGGTTGCGCGAGCTGACTCGATCCTGCACTTGACTTCTTTATCCGGGTCGAGATGCTCTGTAATGTGACAACCAAGATATTTGAAACATGGAACCCTTTAAATGTTTTGACCATTCATTTGCAGTGCAGCATTATTATACGGCTGACGGCTGAAAACCATAAACTTAGTTACAGTGACATTTATGTATAGACTCATTTCTTGTTCCATCACGTTGACCAAGTCTAAAAGACGTTGAAGGTCCTGGAGATAATCACGTAAGATTGCGGTGTCATCGGCATTCAAAAGTTCCACTGGAATATAATCTGGTCCGGTTGCTTTTTTAGATTTTGCAGAGCGTATGCTGTATAGTAATTCGAACTTCCTTCCACGCTATCAGTGGTGTCTGGTTGATCTGATCTGTCGTCTTCAAATAGTTTAGCGATGTTTCCACTTCAGGCTTCAAGAACCTCATGTTTGTCAATGATTAGTGTGACTGTATTATCAACTAGCATACTAGGAGTTTTTCTAGTTTATAGGCCAGCAACTTCCCTAACTTTTTTGTACATGTTGAACATGTCGTGTTTCCTTTACAGCTCTTCCATTTCTTCACATCTGTCTGTCATCCATTTTTCCTTAGCGGTCCGGATCTTGTTCTTAATTTCCTTTTGTTTATTTCTATATTCCATCGTATTATGTTTGAATTTTCTTCGTTGTTCCATAAGTTCTAGTATTTCGTCAGTGATCCATCGATGTTTTTTGGGTCTCACCTCACAGAGTTGGCTCTAAAACAGTTTCCATGAACCATTGATGTTATTATTGGTATTAATGTTACTTAGGTTATTGTTTAAAGTAGTTTCTAATACATTTGAGTTGAGTCGAGTTCGTTTATATCGATTTTAGTTTGATGCTTATTTTTTGGTAGTCTCTTTAACCGAACTTTGATATCGGCAACCAGTGGATTATGGTCAGATCCAATATCTGCGCTTGCATATGTTGTGACTCTGTCGACAGAGTTTCGGAATCTTTTGTTGACGATTTG